>JALJEV010000514.1:8932500-11332500 GCA_026586105.1 Hylodesmum podocarpum | reverse complement strand
TATATATTCAGATGTTGGGGGAGCTCTCTGGACACACTACATTCTGCACTTCACACATTACACACATTACAACATTTCCATTTCCTTTTGGCTCCATTTTCTTTTCTTCTTCTCTTCTCTGCTAGGGTTTCGTTTTAGCCATTTCCATTTCAGTTTTTCTAGCTATTGTTGTGTTTGAATTCGTCCATTAATGCACTTCCATTCTTCTATACTTTCAATTTGAATTTCATTCTTGATTCGTAGTAAAATTTCTGCATTTTCCAGTTTTTGCTCCATTTCTCTCTTCTTGTTCTGCTAGGGTTTGCCATTGGCCCCTTTCTCATTTTCTTTCAATTCTTGCATTTTATAGAAAATTATAAAATTCTAACTTAGGAGGCTCTGCCACCTTCACTTGAATTTTATAAAGTTCTATACTTTAATTTCTAGCAATTTAACTAATTTTCTTAACCAATTCAATCTCAACCGGATTCCTAAATTCCTTAGGTTCTTGGTTTCTAATTGAATAAGTACTCATCTTGGATTTTATAATTTCAATTTCGTTATGTCGATTGATGTTTTGAATTGAGATCGTTAATTTCTGGCGTTGTTGATAAACAATGAATGCAATGAACTGATTTTAGGATTCGAAACCAAGTTGTGTGCTCTCATGCGATCGCGTGAGTTTAAAGGCCACTGAGAGTTTGATGAAAATACTCTAAGATTTTAGAGTGATAGTTCAGTATTGGAATGCAGAGATCTCGGTTCCAATACACTGCATAGATGTGTGCTTTTATTTTGTTGAACCAATGAGGGAAATTAGGATCCGACAGAGATTGGATTGGTGACTTTTATTTGTTGTTATTGATTTTGTCTAGTCTCCTTAATTGCTTTAAATTTCCGTAAGCCTGAAATCCCCCCCCACTTCGCGTTTTGTCTTTGATAGAAATCAATTGATGGTCCTTGAGAGACGACCTAGGAGTCACTTCCTAGTATACTGCATTTAATTGTTTTAATTTGCACGAGTACGACCTCGTGTCAATGCACACTGTTTTTTTAATTATTTTTAAGGATACTTTTGGGATTCTTCTAAAATACTACTTAGATACTTTTAAATACATATCCTAAAAGTATCCAAAAAGTTTACCTTAAAAGCAATAGATTTAATTCGTATGCATTCTAATATTCAAATTTCATTTAATAAGTATAAAGGATATAAAGAGGAAGAAAAAGATTGTGGAATTTTGATCACAAATATTCTTTTTACAAAATTGTGTTCCTCATTGTTGTAAGCTAATGAAAATAATAAATTATTTTACAATATTTTACATCTATAAAATATTTTTATAGATTATTTATGCTAACAATCCAAAATGTATCATATCCTTAAATTAAAAATAAAATGCCATAACTTCGGGTCAAATAGTACTGAGCATCTAAACTTTATAGACATTATTATGTATATCTTTTATTTGGTCTCTGTTATTTTATTACTCAAAGCTTTTGCAGTATTGAGCTTTTAGGGCTTAATTCTTTTGGTTCAATAAATGGGTACTCTAAATTATTCCTTCCAGAATAAAAAACGAATTAAAGAAATATATGTTAACTTCGTTTTCTTCGTTTCTCTAAATAATTTTGTCTCTGATAAGTTTGAAAAGAACCCTCTCTTGTATTTTTATTATATTCAACGTTAAAATATTCTCTAATCCACTTTTTATCTATATGTAAAGGCTCCTCTTTTGTAAGTGTATTCACTATTTTAGAAGTAGTGGGAGAATATGGAAGAGATTCATTCTTTTGTTGAGATTTTTGGGACTATGTTATTTAGACTCCTAGGATTAAAACTAATAGTTGATCCGTTTATCGAGTGTCAAAGGATTTGGAGACCCTACACTGTATAAATTTTGAGTCTGAATTACCTTTAAAAACTTTACCAAAAAAAAACGGTAAAGAAAACATATTTATCAAAATTTCTTAACAAAAAACTTCAAATTTATTATACATCGCAAAAAATTACTGAATTTTAAATTACCAAGTTAACTCCAACGATGATAAGTTTCAAAAAAAAAAAAAAAATTGCACTATTTTTTTAAGTTAAAAATTTCAAAATTGTATCTATAATAGTTTTTAAGTGATTAAAATTGATAAATTCATATGTCATTATTTGATTCCAACTATTTAAATAAAGTATTTATAAATTTTGAAAAATTGAAATTAAAAGAAAATATTTATAATAGTTTTTAATTAATTGATATAAGAAAATTTAAATTACTAATCTAAATCCAAGTAATTAAATTTTAAGATAGTATTTGGAAATGTAAAAACACAAGAATGGTACAGTTGTGTTAAACAAATTATTCATAAGCTATTTTAGCAATTTTCTAACTGCATCTGTTCATAAAGGATACTTTTTAAAATAGATTTTCAAAAGCGTTTACTTGAAAAAAAAATCTCCTTTGGTTAGTAAAACATAAAAAATAGACACGGATTTATATACCAGATTGTCTTCACACAATACTACATTTAATTCATTTGTAATTACTAAGGTTCATTATCATTAACACTAAGTATTAATCTCCTCGGTGTATTCCTAACCACTAAGGTTTAGATTTAAAAAAGTTGTCTAAGTGTTTGATATTAACCTCTATGTAGAGATGGATTTACAATAAGTATAGAACAAATGCTTTATATAGAAATTGAAAAATCAAAATTCAAGAATTCTTGCTTGTGTAGAGTATTCTCTATGAACTTCAACCTTTAACCTTTAACCTTTAGCCTTTATAATTGTTAAACTATAAGGAGGTACAAAAAGATGAATCTATTGTTCTTGTTTATTGCAAAACTGAGAATCAAGGTTACAGATTTGTTCACCAAGCCATTGTCAATTAGCAAGTTTGAGTTTCTAAGAAAGAAGACAAAACTTTGCATATTGGAAAGCAAGGAGGAGTGTTAAGAAAATTGTTTTTGGATTGCACATGTCATCTTTATTTTTACAACGGTTAATTTTTATTTTATTTTTTTATTATTTCAATTATTTTGTTCTAGTCAAAGTAGTGGTTCTTAAACGGAGAAAGTATTTTCTTTTTATTTAGTGATGTAGTAGTTCAAACTTTATGAGCAAGTATTACTTAGTGGTGTAGTGATTCCTTGACTTTAGGAGCAAGTCTCTCACTACCACCATTATAAATATTGTAATTGGCAGCTGAATAATATTAAGCATTAAACACAAACTATTTCTTCCAAGTTCATATATTCTCTCGTTCGATATTTCATTACTTTGTTTCTTTTTTATTCCCTAAAACCAGCAGTAAGAAATGATTTTAGGGACATGAGATCACACGAGAATCACATAGACATCACATAGAATTTATCACTTAAGTAAGATCCATGTGAACTCAATGAGTCTTGCCTCCGCACATGCAAACCACCACCCCATTATTCAATTACATAGTCTTTTTTGTTGGCTTCCTTTACATCCTACTTTAGAGTCAAGCTTATCCTTCTTCTATAAATAAGCTTCTCTTAACTCATTTAATTTTTTTTTAACCATTTATGAAATTTTCTAGATACAAAATTTTAGAGAATAATTTGTCCAACATTCACTAGTAATCTTCTTGAGTCTCATCAATAGTTATACCATTATCGTGACTTTTCACCTTGGCTTATAGGCTTGCCCATGGCACCTCCTCCATTCCTTCTTTCTCCATTGAATCTTTCTTCTTCAACTTCATTGAAGCTTCAAGTTCTACTTTATGTCTGAGTTCTTAATAAGATTAGGAAAAATTAACTCCTCTAAAGGATGATTACATCACCTCAAGTCGGGTGGGACCACCAAACTTCTCTAATATCACTTTGTAATACCCCAAAAAGCATAACCGATTTTAATCCATATTTTACATAAGTCCATAGAAATATTTTATATCTTAAACTTGAAAATATGGAAAATTTATAGCTTTTTCTTAAACACCTTATTCATAACCTATATTATGAATTCCTAGGTATTACATTGAATGCATGAGTTTTTGAAACTTTTTTAGATGTCTCTAATAGACTTTCTTAAATGCATTAGTAAAAATTGGAAACTTTTGAGTTAAGAAATTTATATGCCTTGAATAGAAAATACATATACATCCATATCCATAAACAAATACTAATATACAGGAACTTATAAATTAAAATGGTTGGATTAGCCAAACCAATTTTACCCAAAGCACATGCATAAAAAGAAACACTAATCTTGGAGCATCTTATACAATATAACCCACTATCCCAACTACTCTATAAACTTCATTCATAAGCCTTTTAAGACTTTATCAGATTTGACTGTCAATTTGTTCTTCAACTTCATAATATGTGTCTCCTACATAATCTTCATCCCCAACAGATCTGCTCCCCAAATATAAGTTTCAAATCATCACAGATAACAACCACCAGTGCAAAAAAGGCAAGGGTGAATCCTCCACCATGGAATAAATATACAAGAAAACTTTGACACATCCTAGGACTATCACACTTCATCCATCACATCACATCTCCAAAAGATTCTATAGAATCCTAAGAGTCTCAATGTGAGACTATTTATTGATCACACATGGTTAAACATTTGCATTCAATCCAACCAATCTATCAATCCTACTAGTTAGTTGTCACCTCGAGTTTCCACCACTTAGTGGACTTACAACAAACATTTGAGTGTTCACTTTCGTCCCTATCCCTCTCTTGCTAGGAGGAAATACGTATATGTGCCCTTTGATACCGAACCTTAAACCTTCTCTTTTAAGACCTTTACTCCATGTGATAACGATATCACAACTCACCTATCACATGCACATGCATGCATCTCATATCTTATGCTCAACTTATACAAGTATATCATATCTTGTACCACATACTCATCCACAATTCCCATAGACATATCACCTGTCAAACCTCGAACAACCTCATGACTTAGGGTTTATAAGGTAATGTGTGCTCCCATTCTTGCCTCAAATAATATTATCACTCAAGACTTTTCTTTACACTAAATTTTTCAAGTCAACATCGAAGTTCTCACTTTAGCAGCACCGCATCAATGCATATCTTAAAAGCCTACAATATCACGACAATCATCTCAATTACCTCAAGATCTCAGATTCACCTTATCAAACCAACTTATAGGAGGGATTCAACTCAACCAAGTTACAAATTTCTTTAACCATTTTTTCCGTCTTGAAAATTTCCCAAAAATTATGTAGAATTTCTTTTATAACATGTACCTTTCCTAAAAATGAACCTACATAATATCGACCATAATTAAACCAAACAATCCATAAGACGAACAATACATTTCAATCAACCAACCAAACAATCCACTCACATCTCAATAGTTTAAAATAGTTAATAATCACAATTTTCACAAACTCACATTCCAACACATGTTATGTCAAACAGATCCTATCACTTGATAATGCAATATAATCATTTAACCAAACATAAATCACAACTCAAACACATAGAAAGTTATAAGTAACAAAATTCCTCTTACCTTTGTAGAGTACTTTAAAAAAACTCCATTTGTCACTCCGATCAACATTTTGCTCTACCCAAAACCATGACAACCACACATGGATTAATTGAATCAAATTTTAGTTTTGGAAGCAAAAAGTCAATAAATGCATATACAAATTTGCGTCATGGTCGTATTATTAGTCTTTAATCAAGTTTCAGTAAGACAATTAGACCTGATTGGAACATAACAAATCATATGTGTACACTTAGCCCTTGTTTGACCTTAGTAATGTATATGTTACACTTAAGTCGTTTTAAACACTAGTCATTACATAGTCAATACATATTACACAAGGATCATGTTTCAATGTTACTCTTAAACTTTTTATTAGGTATTAGACAATTTGTAGTATTATATTAAATTTTATTGGGATTTAATATATAATTACAGTTGAAACTAAATTTTAGAAATACAATTAAGCTCTTTAAAGAATAAATATATAATTTAAATTATTCTAATTGTTTAAATAAATTAATAAATTGTCATAATAATAATTATATAAAAATAAATAATATCAATATATTTAAATTCATTTATGCACGACATAAATATTTATTTTTCATATTTAAAACTTATATTTCATAATAAATAAACAACTTAATTTTTTTAATGTAGAAAATAAATACTAAATGCTTATTCTTAGCAACCACTTTTATTATATTACTAAAATTTGTATAAATGATAACGAGAATAACTTAACTTAAAATATTTGCAACCAATACATAATTTAACAGTTAAAACGTATTATTTAGTTATTGAAATTTAGTTGTTATAATAATTTTTTTATTCGACTACTTGCAATAGAATATTATTCCATCACTAATTGAGAAATAACAACCGTATTTATATTGATGGCTACCCTTTACAATATTTCGGCGCAAATTTGATCTTAGATTCTTATATTAAAATCTAGGATTCAATGATCTTAGATTCTTATATTAAAATCTAGGATTTATAGCTATTGATTTTGGCATAGGCATAAAGTCGGTTGCGAAATTTATGGTTGAATGTACACAATAACCAAATTTAAGTCGGTTACTATGGATTACCATAATTTTTTAGTCACCAATTGGTCACAAATAGCAACTAATTATTTTTGGTATCTAAATTTGGTGAGTTAAGAGAAATTTTCTTGTAGTGAACCAAGAGGCAAGTTGTTAATTACCAACATAATAGGCCATGAACATAGTGCTCAAGTTACAAATAGACTCATTCCATTTAGAGTTATTCCAAGCTTAAGGTTTCAAGACTCTCAAATTATGAAAATTTTTCATAACTTTCTTCCACCACATAGAATCTGCTACATGACAGTATTCCATCGTCTATCCTTTCATTTGCATGTTATCTTAGGTACTTTGTGTTATTTGTATGAGCAAAAAACTACATAATCCTTGGAATTATTGGAAAGCTATCAAAAAACCTTTATATGAGCACCCTTTTTTGTGCTTTCTTCATTACGACTCTCATGGTCCTTTTTCTAGTAACGTGAGATCCCACACCTTGCCAACTTATGCATCTCTTCGTCCTCTTTTCTATACAATATACAACCTGTAACACTCGTCCACTTTCATAATTATAAATTCTCTATGACTCGTGAGAAAATAAATACGCCACTAAACAATTAGAATCAAATTGTATTCATAAAGCAACTTTTGAAATTTGTCTACAGCAGTTTAAACTCAAAAATATATTCATACTATCTCTACTAAGAGTGTAAATTAACATCCAAAATTAACAACAACAAAATCAAACACCGAGAAAGCAAAAAGCACAACATATCATGTCTCTAACACATTGAGGTCCTAGTCTGAAGGCTTTCTAGCCAAAGGTTCTTCTACCTCCCATCTACTATCCATCTGCTCGCCCATTCGAGTAGTCATCACTAGTATCAAGTCACAAACATAACAGTAAATGTTAGTTCACAGATTAAAGATAATAAAGAGAATTACAAAGATAGTATAACACATCAAAATATAAAAGGATACAAGTGACATGTCATTCACAATACATCACAGCCATTTATACTATGCAACTCACATCTCACTCTCATGTCATATGATAACACTAAAACACTTAGCTATAGGTAAGAGTACATATCACATCTAACATTCTTAATAGAGATAATAGATTGTTACATTCAAGGTGACTAGTGTTACAATGAGAGTTACTTCCCACTCATAGTGATCAGCCGTAGTGGAAGTTTTCCCCCACCACAAATACCTTCCAATCTTAGGTCATTACATCAAGCAGTTAAGGACCAACTGTCCTAGTTCTTTCATCCTCACTCTTTACAAACATTTTCATTTACCTAGTATTCATGATAATCCTTATCTCTTTTTCAAAACCTCATACTTCATAAGCATGTCTAACATTGGCAACCTCACTACTTCCACACCACAACAAATATCCATCCTTTACATAATAACACAAATTTCAAATGATTATCATGAACCTATGGACTTATAAATGCAATATGCTCCCACTAGGCTAACTCTCAATCTACAACCATTATTTTATCATAATGGAATCTTTCATTCTACAACATCAATCAAATCATAATACATAACATCATGCATAAAATGACGTAAATGGAGCCACAAAGGAATAGAAATGGGGAAGAATCATGATAACATAATAATTAGTAAAATTATATTCAAGACACATAAACAATTAATTAAAACAAGAATTCTGAGATAAGAACTAAGGTATAAAGAAAGGGAAAAAAGGGAAATCAATGTCATTCGATCAATGAACAATACAAAGTACCAATTAACGAAACAAAGGCATCATTACTCATTGAACATAACTAATAAGGATCTCACTAATCAATCTCATTCAAACAATTCAAAATGGGGTTTTCCCTAATTCTCAATCAATTTCCACAATTTTCATCAAGAAACCCTTCAACCAAAAATTTGTCACTATTATCACTAAAAATGAGAACCACCCTAACTTGGATCGAAGGAAAAACATTCTCAAACTGAGAGGAACTAAGATTTTCGTTGGTGGGTTCCCAAAACCCAAACGAGAATCCTTAAACTACACAACTATTCTAAGGAGGATGATGCAAACTAATGGAGCGTGCTCCACCTTACTCTTCTAGTCGTGAGGGATCGAGAGCAAAAGGGATTGACAATGTGAGTGAGACAAAGAGGAGAAAGAAACTAATTGTGATTCTTCTGAAAATGAAGGTCCTCCGTCCAAACAGTTTTGTGATATTTAAAGAAACAGTTATATTATTATTATTATTATTATTATTATTATTATTACTATTATTATTATTATTATTATTATTATTATTATTATTATTATTATTATTATTTGGATAGCAAAAGAGAAGAAAGGGAGGAAAGGATACTTCAAGGTACTTTTGATAGCTCTACTTTGCATTTTAGAGCGCTTAGAATTTTATCCCAGATAAATAAAATACTCTTTTGAGAGAATTTAAATTAGCTATTCAAATAAAATAAACTCAACGAGTTACAAAATCATTAGGGCAGGGTACATTATCTTCTAAGCTTTTTAATTGCGATATATAAATGTATTACCTTCTGGAAGCATCTCTTTAAAAAAATCTAGTAATTTAGTGAAAATTTTATTACACCCGCTTGTCTCCTTCAAATTCATCATTCTTAATGTTATAGACAATTAGGTAAATCTAATGCAACCCTCATAGGAAGGTATCTTTATATCATCGAGGAATGTATCATATATATGTGCTCGTGAAAATGACTATGATCCAACATCTCTACCATGGCCTCTAATATATAGTCCTTGTTATTTACATGTACTTGTGTTGGTTCAGACACTAAAGATGTTTCCATGTCTAACACTTCACTATGTCATGTCTATGTTGTATAGTTCACAATAATCCCATACTACAAAAGATGTTCATGTATTTTCTCAACCTTCAGTCGAACAACACTCAAATAGTTCACACAAAGACAACTAAATTTTCCATTAACACTCTTCAAATTTTTCTCAAACTCACAACTTAGGCAATTTTCACTCATCAAACTTCAATCCATGAGTACTATTATGATAAACGATTAAAATTTTAAAACTACATGCAATAACTCTCACTTTTCTATAAAACTGGTGGTCCCATCCCATTTAAAAAGTTACTTTTTGTACTTCTTTGATTCTTATTTATTAAAATAAACTTTGTAAATTTAACAAAATTTAATAGCATTTCTCCATTATATCCAAATGGCACGAAATGAATGTGGGGTCACCAAATCACCACAATCAAATATGCACGCACAAAATAATATGAAATGCAATCAACCAAAATCTTATCAAATTTAGCAAAAGACCTTTAACATATAAGAATTAATTAATCAAAAAATAATAATTCTTCTCAAACTGCCCAACTAGACAATTCAAGATTCAACATAATGTTTATGAAGTACCCCTTACTTTTGCTTTAATAAAAAAATAAAGTTAACTTTAAAAGGATCTAAAGTATTTTTTAAAGGAACTAAGGTTCTCTCAATGCATAAGAATAACATAAAGAAAATAAATCAATTTAGATAATGTAACATAATATTAAGATTTGTTTGCATATATCAACAAAAATAATGATATCATAAATCTTTTCTATGTATCTAATTTTACAAAAGAAGTTTAGCTAAGTATATCTATAGTCTTGGTAGAAGATTTTAACCTAAGTGTATTCATAACATCTAAAACATTTTGATTGAGTTGCCTCTATTTTTAGGTACTTATTTCATCTCCATACCTATTCATATGTTCCTCACTAGGAAGAATTCTTAACCTATGTATATTCATAACTTCTAAAAAATTGGACAGAGTTTTTTCCATTTTTAAGTATTTATTTCATCTATATACTTGTTTAGATTTATCTAATTTGGTAGAAGTTTTTTTACTAAAGTGTATTCATAGCTTGTAAGAAATTTGACAAACTTTCCCCTATTTTTAGGTACTTATTTCCTGTTTACATGTATCCAATAAATTCAAGCTATGGTATAACATATTAAACTACATTCATGTGTAGTTATCTCAATTCCATGGTCTTATATTTTAGATGAAAAATAGGAATATTATCTTAAATCCAAGTCTTAACAAGGAATAAGAATCGAAGATGAGTCTTCAAATGTTGTTGTTTCCAATAATTCAGAGGACTAAGGAAGAGTCAAAGAATTTGTCTATAGATGCATATTTTTGTTAATAGCCAATCTAGATCAGTATATATATTACCGGTAACTTAAAAATAATTATAAATTATACAGAGTTTCTACAATTCTTTTTTCTACATATATATTATTAGATCCTTTACAAGGGAAACTATTAAATGAAAGATAATGCAGTCTAATTTTCTAAAAGCCAATTTATTAATTTCTATACCATCGAAATTTCTAGTGTGGTTAAAATCAGTCATTAGGTCTTAAGCCTAAGAAACCAAAGGTTTGAACTCAAGAATAACACCTAAGTACCTATATGGTTTCAAGTATTTATTATTGTATAATCATTCCAAGGAACATCAACCAGAAAGCTACACACTTGTCCCTTTAAATTCATTATGAGTTAAAACAATAATTTAAAATGAAGAAAGCTATTATGATAGTCTAAGGATCGCAATGTTGATTTTATGTATGAATAAGGCTAAAACACACACAAACATGTTACCAGGCGAAACAAAATAAATGAATAAATGATAAAAGGGAGAAAGAAAGAGGTAAAATGTGAATTACACATTTTTCTCCCATTATTTTTGTTTGTTTGCTTTGGTAATTTTTCAAATCAATTAAAGGTATGATTGATATAAGTTAGGTTTAAGAGCTAACTTGTTAATGAAACCAGCTGGTAATTATACAACATCCAAAAGAATCATATGCTCTTTAGTGCTATTAAAATGTTGTATATAAGATATTTCAGCAACTTTACTACAAAAGCTATCATTGAAATGGAATTAAAGCACTTTAAGTTTAAGTTGCAACAGAAGAGTTAGAATAAGTGAACAAGTATGATTTTAAAGAGTTTAAATATTAAAGTAAAAAAGGCTTAAAGTTCAGAAAAGGGATCTCTTATTCTTTAGTTATTGTTTACATGTCAAAGTTTGAGCTAAATGTGATTGTTATAGAAAACTAAATGTGGAAGAGCTCATATATTGACTTACTTGTGCCCTTATCAGTATTAGAGTTATTTCTTCAATTCCTAGTTTCTTATATTGCTCCGGCTAACAAATTTCACCCAATATAAAATGCGTCTATTAGAATCAATCTTAGTTTAATATTAAAATTTCCCACAAATTTATCTTAATCAACACAACAATCAATTTTTAGAATATCTAGGCACTAGGTCAATTTTATTTCTATTTGATTGTGAGAAATAGAAAATATCAAAATACAAAGTTGTTAGATCAAGATGATGAACTCATCAAAGGTTTTGATTTTTACAAGACACAGACGAAACTTTCTCAGACGAAATATCAGCAAGAAAGTCAAACGGAACAAGCACACACGAAAGATGGCTCCTCAGACGAAAGTCATTCGTCTGTCTCAAGTTAAAGTCATCAGACGATAGGATAAGACGAAATATCGTAAAGACTGAAGACATATATCGTTTGTCCAAAAGTGAAGCAAAGTTTGAGTTACTCGCGCCAAGATTTTGAATCTAAGGAAGTACTCATTAGAAGCATCCAAGATCAGTATAGAGATTCGTGCTTACACATGCAAGTCAAAAAGGTCTTCACCTTTTTGTCAAAGTCTCTGTACAAGTCAGAAAAGGTACTGTGCACGCAATCTAAGTCCGCTGCATCCGCTGCGTACTACATCAATCAATCAAGTACAACTCACAACTTTTGGAAAGCTCTCTAGAAACTATCCAACGGCATTCATCTGAGTCTAACGGTCATTTGAAAAGGATGCCTATATAAAGACTTCACTGCATCAGAATTCAGTTGGCGAAAACGCTTCTCTTATTCTATCATCTGAGATTTCGCTCAAATATTCTGAACATTCTTCATTGTAAAAACTCTATTTGCCTAGAGGAATTCCCTTGTTCTTTAACATCTTTTAAAATCCACTTGTGTGGTATTTTAGCCTGAGGAGGCTGTGTTCCAAAGAATACCTCTGTTTTAGCCTGAGGAGGCTGGTTGTCCAAAGAATACCTTTGTTGTTTAGCCTGCGAAGGCTGGGATCAAAGAATATCATGTAATAGCCAGAAGTGGCTGGGTTCAAATAATACTTGTAACCTTTTCACGGTTTGTAGTGAAAACTCAGTGGTTGCTGAGTAACTGGACGTAGTCTTGGATAGACGAACCAGTATAAAAATACTTGTGTATGTTGGTCTCTATGTATGAATCTAGAGGGGGGTGAATAGATTCTTGTTCAATTTTCGCCGAAATTCGCAAGATTCTAATTCTTTTTAATTCAAACAAATCAGTTTTAGATTCATCTATCAATTACCGTATCAATTACTGAGTTGATTATCAAGTTAAATACTGAGTTAATTACCAATTCAGTTACCAAACAACTTGTAGAATTTAACAATGATAATAGTAGTGTAAGGTAAATGGTAATGAGTGTAGGGAAGAAGAAGAGTGCACAGTGATTTATACTGGTTCAGCCAACTGCCTACATCTAGTCCCAATCCAATAACTGTTGCAATTGGTTTTCCACTATCAAATGATCCCTTTTGTGTTCTTTTACATTCACTCTGCAACAAGCAACACAAAAACGAAATCAAAACACCCAAACCAGTTCTTTAACCCAAAGAACCGTTCTTCCCTGACCTTGGCACACCCAAGATCAAACCTTTGAGAAAACACTTCTCAAATACTCTTACTCTATCCAGAGAGACCTCTCTCCTAGAGTAATAACCCAACAATCAAATTGACAAACAAAAGATCAGTTTAGAAAACACCTGGAGTGTAGATTCTGATCACAAATAACAACACAATGAATGCCACCTAATCAGTAATATGAATCAAGTTGCCTTTTATGAAAACTTCTTCCAGAACTCTTGAAGTTCTTTATGAGTTTCTTGGATAAAATGATAAACTCTCTTTAGAGAGTATATGAAAGTGTATTCCAAGACCCACACTATGATTTTTGAAAGAGTAACTTTTATAGACTCAGATGGAGCCTTAAATTGAACCATTGGAGCCTCAATTTGGGCAATCTGAGGGTTCAACGGTCTAAGTAATCGATTACAATAAGTGGGTAATCGATTAAACTAGCCGTTACAACATTTCTGGGTGCATTTTTAAACATGGTAATCGATTACCAGGGGTAGGTAATCGATTACTCCAGCAAAGAATGCATTTCTGGAGATTTTGAAACAAGGTAATCGATTACCAAGGAAGGGTAATCGATTACTCGAGTAAAGAATGCATTTCTGGAGATTTTTGCCCATGGTAATCGATTACCAACTGTTGGTAATCGATTACTCCAGTGAGTAATGCTCCTGGTTGCTCCTGGGCGCACCTGCTTGAGCACTTTCACCAAAATTGGCATAACTTCTTCTACAGATATCGTTTTGAGCTCTGGTTTTTTGCAAATGAAAGAGGATTGATAGAGCTACAAATCTCATGAAGACACGAAGAGCCAATTTGGAGTGCATCTAGGGTGAAATCAAGCAGCAAGAGGATTCCAAAATATTTTCTGCCATGGTAATCGATTACCTAGGGATGTAATCGATTACACCAGAGAAGCACAACGTGGTAATCGATTACCTAGGGGATGTAACCGATTACACCAGAGAGGGAAACCAATCTTGAGTATTTTTCAACTTGGTAATCGATTACCATACCATGGTAATCGATTACATCACTGAACAAATGGATTTCTAGGTTTTTCAAAACTATTTTTAGATAGGGAAATCAACCATTTGTCAAATGAGTAATCACACACAAGATTCAACCATTCTCTGGGGCATCAAACAAAGAACCAAACACATCCATGCCTAAACTCAACAAACAATACATAGAAAATTCCTAAATACATTACATCTAAGGAAAACCAAAATTACATTACATCAAAAGCAAAAACACCAAGAGAGACACTAAAGCATCTTCAAGCTTTAAGTCCAACAGTGTATTTATTCTCTTAAGCTTTTTGACTAACGGGGATAATCAAACTATACGTCTGTTCATTAAAATCAATCTTTGAAAGACTAAGACTGTTTCGTCTGAACCCTTTAAACTCATAGACGAAAGGAACAATTTTTTTAAGTAACACAATTCAACGCCTCCTTCTTGTGTTTTATCTTTTACAGTTTGGTATCAGAGCTCAGCCTCTAAGGGTTGAGCGCTTAACAGCTGCTAGAGGAAAAGATCCAACATGGACTCATAAGGACCTTCGTTCTTATCAGGAGGATCATCTATGAACAAGCCTCTGGCGTTCTCTAGTGATGACTACCCTTACTGGGCAAATCATATGGAGATGTACATCAAATCCACACAATACAGGCTGTGGAATATCATAACCCAAGGAAATATCCCTATTGTTAAACCTGAGGTTGAGTGTGGAAATAAAGAATTCTCTGTTATGGAACTCAACAACAAAGCTAGACATGCCATCATGTGTGCATTATCTTGAACAAAATATAAAAGATTCTGTGCATATAAAACAACTAAAGAACTCTAGGATGCCCTAAAAATTTCCTATGAAGGAACGGAGTATGTACGCATGAGGAAGGCTGCTACACATCAAAGAGAATATGAGATGTTCTCTATGAAGAAAGGAGAATCTATCGATATGATGTTTGGAAGATTCCAAACAATATTGAATGGACTCACTGCGCTGGATATTACCTTCACCAAAGCTCAAAACAACATGAAGATATTGGATAGTCTTCGTCCTCCATGGGAAGCTATGTCCACAGCCATCTCAGTCGGGCGTAATATGAAGACGTTAACTCTTGATGAGTTAATAGGAGCTTTGAGAGTACATGAGGTACTCTTGTACAAAAGAGACAAGATCAAGGTTGAAGAACCAATAGCTCTTTCGTCTGTCAATAAAACAACAAAGGAGGAAACTCCTAAGAAAGAAAGAAAGACGAAGCACAGAGTGTTGAAAGCAGACACCACTGAATCTGATCCGTCTGATGAATCGTCTGACGATGAGATCTCTCTCATGGCCAGACGCTTTAAAAAGATGATGGTGAAAAAGGGGAGAGGTCAACGCTTCTTCAGGAAGAAGGAGAGAAAGCTCCCTAACAAATATCAAGCAAGGAGGAGAGCTCAGATGTTATCTGCTATGAATGCAGAAAATATGGACACATGAGAACAGAATGTCCAAGACTGAAGAAAAGATGGAATCCTTGCAAGGACAAGGGAAAGAAAAGTCTAGTGACTTGGGAAGACCTTGACAGCGAAAGCTTAGCGGAATCCACTGAAGAAGAAGAAACTGCAAATATCTGCCTCATGGCTAGAGACACTGTCTCATCAGAGGTAACTGAATCTGAAACTTCTTCATCCTCCTCATCTGAGTCTGAGTCAGAATCAGAAGAAGTTTCGTATGATACACTTTTGGCCAACTCACGCTTTATTGCTAAGCAATACAAAGTATGCTAATCCAAGTTAAAACAAACTTTGGAAGAAAATGCTGCTTTGAGATTTAAAAATGAGTTGCTTCAAAAAGAAGTATCAGACGAAAAATCATCTGAGTCTGAAAAGGATAATTTTATTTCTGAAATTGAAAGATTGAAGAAAGAAAATGAATCCTTACTCAAAGACTTAACAAAGTTCACTAAGGCATCCTCCATGCTAAAATATATTTTAAAATATGGGAGATCTTCGTCTGACAAAAGTGGACTTCGTTATGTTGAAGAGTTAGACGAAGTGAAAAATAATTTTATTCCATCTGTCCATAAGAAGAAGATCAAAAATTATAATAAGGTTCTAAATAATTATAGAAAAGATAAAAGAACCTCAAACAAGAAGAAATCTTCTCTCACTAACAAAGAAGGACCCAAAAAGATTTGGGTACCAAAGTCACTCATTATTCCTGTTGCAGATATCCTTAATAGGAAAAGAGAGGACTTCAAGCTGGTACCTGGACAGTGGATGCTCACGACACATAACGGGAGACCTGTCTATATTCCAAGACCACAGACCAAGTAAAGGGTCTGTCTCCTACGGCTCTGGAAAAGGTAAAATCCTTGGTATTGGGACGGTTGGTAAGACACCTAATCCACTTATCCAGAACGTCACTTATGTTAAAGGTCTCAACTTCAATTTACTTAGCATAAGTCAATTTTGTGACAGTGGATATGAAGTAGCTTTTAACTATGATGAATGTATAGTTAAAAACAAAGACAAATCCACTCTGTTCATTGAGAAAAGGAAGAACAACCTCTATGAGGTATGTCTTTCTGACCTTAGTGATCAGAATGTGACATGTTTGATTTCAGCAGATGATGAACGAGATATTTGGCACAAAAAGCTTGGACATTTAGTCTCAAGTATATTTCAAAAATTTCTAAAAAGGATCTTGTAAAAGGTCTGCCAAAAATATCTTGGAAATCTAATCGTCTGTGTGAATCTTGTCAGCATGGGAAACAACTCAAAGCTTCGTTTAAATCGAAAAATGTTGTTTCCACGACAAGACAGCTTGAACTGTTACATATTGATCTCTTTGGACCTACTCAGACTGAAAGTCTTGGAGGGAAGAGATATGGATTTGTAATTGTAAATGACTATACTAGATTTACATGGGTATACTTCCTAGCACATAAACATGAGTCATTCAGTGTTTTTGAAATATTCTGCAAACACGTTCAAAAAGAAAAAGGAATATGTGTTGCGTCTGTAAGGAGTGATCATGGAACAGAATTTGAAAATTCTGAGTTCAAAGCCTTTTGTTTTGAAAATGGTATATTTCACAATTTTTGGTCTCCAAGAACTCCCCAGCAAAATGGAGTTGTGGAAAGGAAAAATCGTACTCTACAAGAAATGGCTAGAACTTTATTGCATGAAAACTCTCTCCCTAAATATTATTGGGCAGAAGCAATTAATACTTCCTTTTATAGTCAAAACAGAATATTGATAAGACTAATTTTGAATAAGACTCCATATGAACTATAGAAAGGAAGAAGACCCAACATTTCTTATTTTCATCCGTTTGGATGTGAATGTTTCATCTTAAACACCAAAGATCAACTTGGTAAATTTGATTCAAGGGTGGTGAAGGGATTCTTACTTAGATATTCCAATACGTCTAAGGCCTATAGAGTATTTAAGTCTAAGACGCAAGTTGTAGAGGAATTAATTCATGTAAAATTCCAAGATAACTCAAAGGCTGATAAGGAAATATCAGACCTAGAAAATTTATTTGATAATTTGCAGATTACTCCCTCGACCCAAGGAAATGTTCCGTCTGAACAACCTCTCACAGACATAAGAGCAGACGATAGAAGCACAGATGAACCCTCTTCGTCTGACCCTCATCAGACTGTTGATCATGCGCCTGTCAAATCTTGGAAGTTTACCTGAAATCACACTCAAGATTTGATAATTGGAGATAAATATCAAGGTGTTCAAAAAAGATCAAAAGTGAAGAATATCTCAAGCTATGCTCTTGTATCAGAAATAGAACCCAAGAATATTGAAGATGCTCTTCAAGACAATGACTGGATCTTGGCTATGGAAGAAGAACTTAATCAGTTCACCAGAAATGATGTCTAGACCTTGGTTGAGAAACCAAAGAACAAAAGTATAATTGGCACTAGATGGGTGTTCAGAAACAAGCTTGATGAAGCTGGTAAAGTGGTAAGGAATAAACCAAGATTAGTAGCTCAAGGCTATAATCAACAAGAAGGTATAGATTTCACTGAAACTTTTGCTCCTGTAGCTAGATTGGAAGCTATTAGAATTTTGCTTGCCTTTGCTGCTCATAAGAATATCACTCTGTATCAAATGGACGTAAAAAGTGCTTTTCTAAACGGTTTTATTGAAGAGGAAGTATATGATGGTCCCTATGTATGAATCTAGAGGGGGGGTGAATAGATTCTAGTTCCACTATAGCCCAATTTCACGAGTTTCTAATTCCTTTTAATTCAAACAAAACTATTCTTGATTACCTATCAATAGATGAGACAGATAAACAGGAAATATCAAAGATACACAGCGGAAATACCAAAAGGAATAATCAGAAACACGTTAGTAATCAATATGCGTCGTAATCAATATCAGTATCTAACTGTTCCAGTTTTAGTTGATTACCGAGTCAATTACCGAGTCAGTTACCGAACAAATTGCAGAAATTAAATCATGATAACAGCAATGTAAGATAAACGGTAAAGAGAATAAGGAAGAAAAAGAGTGCACAGTGATTTATACTGGTTCGGCCCACTGCCGACATCCAGTCCCAACCCAACAACTGTTGCGATCAGTTTTCCACTATCAAATGATCCCTTTTGTGTTCTTTTACATTCACTCTGCAACAAGCAACACAAAACGAAATCAAAACACCCAAAAACCTGTCCTTTAACCCAAAGAACAGTTCTTCCCTGACCTTGGAACACCCAAGATCAAACCTTTGAGAACACATTTCTCAAAGACCTTTACTCTATCCAGAGAGACCTCTCTCCTAGAGTAATAACCCAGAAATCAAAAAGGTAAACAAAAGATCAGTTTAGAAAATACCTGGAGTGTAGATCTGATCATAAAAGATAACACTATGAATGCCACCCAGTCAGAGAAAAGATCAAGTTTGCCCTTTCTTTATGAAAACTTGATGAACTCTTGAAGTTCTTTATGGGTTTCTTGGAGAAGATGATGAACTCATTTTAGAGAGAATATGAAAGTGTATGAACTTTTCTAAAACTTATGTTCCAAGATATTATGTTAATTTTCGAGAAAAGAGTATTTATATGTTCAATTAAAAACTCAATTTGGCAACTTAATGATTTTCTGATAGGGGTAATCGACTGCTAGAGGCTGTTAATCGATTAAACCAGTGAGCAAAGATTTCTAGGGTGATTTGGCTCATGGTAATCGATTAACCCGATGGGGTAATCGATTACTCCAGTAGCAAATGCATTCCTACACTCTGTTACCTACTGTTGGTAGTTGATTACCTTCTGTTGGTAATCTATTACCTCAGTTGGTTACCAAAGACATTTTCAAAATATCTTAAAGAGGGAAATCAAACATTTGACACATGAGAAATCACACAAGATTGCCAAGCTCTCCAGGGCATTCAAACAAAGAACAACCACATACATGCCTAAACTAAACAATCAATACATAGGAAACTCCTAATTACATTTCATCTAAGAAAACCAAAATTACATAGCATCAAAAACAAAACACCAAGAGAGACACCAAAGCATCTTCAAGTTTTAACTCCAACAGTATATGTAAGACAACCTTCTGGATTTGAGAGTTCATCTCAACCAGATCATGTTTTCAAACTCAAAAAGACACTATATGGTTTTAAACAGGCTCCTCGAGCTTGGTATGAAAGACTAAGTTCCTTTCTTCTTCAAAATGGTTTTTCAAGAGGAAAAGTGGATACTACACTCTTCAAGAAAAGTGTTTTAAAAGACTTTATTATTGTATAGATATATGTAGATGATATAGTCTTTGGAGCAACTACCGAAACCCTGTGCAAGGATTTCTCTAAGTTAATGCAAGAAGAATTCGAGATGAGCATGATGGGAGAACTGAAGTTTTTCTTAGGACTTCAAATCAAACAAACTAAACAAGGCATATACATTCATCAACAGAAGTATACAAAGGAACTTCTAAAGAAATTGAAAATGGAAAATGCCAAACCAATGAAAAATCCCATGCATTCGTCTGGAGCCAGTCTCAATAAAGATGAATCAGGTAAGACTATTGATCAGACGGTATACAGAGGTATGATTGGATCTCTTCTATATCTCACATCTAGTAGACCTGACATTATGTTTAGTGTCTGTCTATGTGCACGCTTTCAATCTGATCCTAAAGAATCACATTTACAAGTTGTTAAACGTATTTTAAGATATCTTGTTGGAACCACTAATCTCTCTCTGTTTTATAAGAAAAATAGTGATTTCAATTTAAGTGGCTATTGTGATGCTGATTATGCTGGAGATAAAGTGGAGAGAAAAAGCACAAGTGGTGAATGTCAATTCCTTGGTTCATCACTAATCTCTTGGTCAAGCAAGAAGCAAAACTCCATTGCATTTTCAACCACTGAAGTAGAGTATATTGCTGTGGCAGGGTGTTGCTCACAATTACTTTGGATAAAACATCAACTTAAGGATTACTCCAGGTTTGAAAATCATATACTAGTATTGCGTGATAACACAAGTGCAATAAATCTCAACAAAAATCCTATTCAACATTCAAAAGCCAAGCATATTGAAATCCGATTTCATTTCATAAGAGATTATGTTCAAAAAGGTTTTTTCGATATACAGTTTGTGCAAACTGATTTTCAATGGGCAGATATATTTACAAAAGCTTTAGACGAAACTGGCTTTAATTTCATTAAAGAAAATTTGGGAATTATTCCTTTAATTGATTAAAGTTTCTCTTTCGTCTAAGCATTTTATTTCGTCTGTACATTTATTTATATTTTCGTGTTAAGACGAAACTTTGCATCTGATCAAGTTGAATCAGTCTGAGGAAATTCAACAGACACAAGGATATTATTTAAATAGTTTAAAGTTAAGTGTGCAGGGACAAATTAAAAGTAGCAATAAATGTGTCTGTCATTTATTGCACTATTCTAGGACGTTGGGAAGCACGCGCTGTAATTTGCAGAAGTCAAATCAATCACTAAAAAGGCAATGATGGGGACACGTCAAATCAGGGACGGTGTCAAAATCCTTTCGTCTGATGAATCACAACCGTTTTCAGTATTGCCTATAAATACTCTTAAAGTTCACATTTTTACATTTTATTGCATTCATACTTACTTTGAATTCTTTACTCACAAAAACTTATCTCTCTCTTCTTTTTCAAAAACCTAACAATGGCCGCCAAGAGCACCAAAGCAATCGAAGCAACTTTCTTCGCTTAAGATCTCTTCTTGCCCAGCAAGTGGATCTCGAGAGAGACTGTGGAGAGCATCTCGGATAGAGTGGCTAAGATACTAGCCCACAACGGCTGGATGAAGTTCACCGAGATGAGAGGGCCATGGCTGATGGAGGCCTATGCCGAGTTCTTGAGTGATGCAAGGGAGTTGGAGGATGGTATTGTTGGTACCATCGACAACAACGAGTACATCATCACTGTAGACTCCATTGCTGAATCAGGCAACTGCAAGGCTGAAGGGCGCTTTTATAGCCCTAACTGGATGAAGATAGAATCTGAAGAACATGTAGATAAGATTATCTACGGGAAGATCCGAGACTCTGAAGATCCCAAGTTCTTCAGATCAGGGAACCTCTGTCCCACCGCAAGAATCATCCACAACCTTCTCTACAACGTCTTCACTCCACGAACAGGCTCTCGGGACAACGTGAGTACTCGAGACAGATTCTGCATCTTCTACTATATGAGGAAAGCGAGGATGAGTCTCCCGTACATTATTCTTGACCACTGGGTGAGTGCGTTAAAGAATAGGAACATTCGTAGGAAGAGCAGCATTCCCTACGCAACCCTCTTCACCAAGATCATCATAAACCAAGGCTTTGATGTCACCGGAGTAGTGTGGCACAAAGAGAGGAAGGAAGTCAAAGGAAGCACCTTTGCCAAGATGCATCTGGCACCTAGCTTCCTTCTACACTCCCCAAGAGAAGAAGTTCCTCTTTCACCAATAACCAAAGACCCCCCACACAGAGCCCGCATCAAACGTATCAAAACCCAAACACTAACCCAAACACAAACCCAAACACAAGCCGAAACACAATCCCAAATACCAGACTAAACACAAACCCAAACACCTTTACCTCTTCCTCCCGTGGTTATCTCTGAAGTCCCTTTTGAAGATGCTCTAGAGGAGCCTCTTAAGAAGAAAAAGAGGACTATCAGAATAAAGCACGTTGCGGCTAAAACGAAAGAAAAGACAATATCCCCTAGTGAAGATGAAGGGGCTAAGCTATCGTCTGAGGGAGTTGCGTATGTTAAAATACTTACAGACAAAGAAAAGCAGAGGAAAGCAGCCGAAGAGAAAGCAAGAGCCAGAGAAATCGCTCTTCAAGAGGCTGCCAAAGGCAAAGAAAAGATGAAGCAGAAGCTTGCGTCTTTTGTTGTTGGCGAAACAGACGGAGAAAAACAGCTGAGAGAGGCTATGAGGGTCTCTATGCTGCTTCATGCTGAGCGAGAAAGAATTTTTCTAGAGAGCGTTAGGGGCATTGGATCGTCTGAGGTTGCGTCTGCTCAAGTAACTTCAGAGGGCATGAATAGTGAAGAAACTGCCCAAATCCAGAAGGACAATGCCCAGCTAGCAGAGGAATTGGAGACTATGCTCAATGATGAGGTCTCTACTATGGAAGTCTCCACAACAACACTCCAAGACAAACATAGGACAAGTGTATCTGATCCTATTGTTACATCTCCTCTGAACGCTGCCTTTGCACAGACGTTACCTGCTGCGTCTGAAGAAGCATCCCACCAACAGACGAAGGAAATTACGTCTGAAGAAGTTCTTGTTGAAGATATAAGTTCTTTGTCTGATGAAGAACATCTAGAAGTAATAAAGGTGGATGCATCTTGGGGGAGATCGCACGCTGAAGTTATCAATCTTGAAGATCTACCACCCAAGTACAAGATAGACTATTCATTTCTCAATGAATTAGTCATGAGGCGCTTTGCTGAAAGACCAGTCAAGCCTGACTGGATTATTGGAGAGAAGAATGAAGAAATCTCCAATGATGGCGAATTGTCTGAGTCTGCTACAGATGGTCACTTAGCAGACGATGAAGACTGCTTTATCAAGGACACTTAATACGTTGAGCTAAGAAACCCCTATCGTTAAATAGGTAAAAAGGGTTTTCAATCAGGGAGATTTGTCAATCCCATCATCTACCATAAACCCCTGAAGCCAGTGGATTTCAAAGAAGATTTTATCTACACTCCCGAAGAGCAACGCGAATGGCTGAAGCGTCTGCCCTGGGATATACTGGCCACCTTAGACATCAAGGGTTTAGAAGAAATAAAGAGGTACAAGGATCATCTAGCTGAGTCGGTGATTGAAGGACCAGCTCTTGGCTATGAACCCCACATCCCCTTCAGAGAAAACTTCAAGTGAAAGGTTCAACACGAAATCAACGTACCTGCATTTCACCACTGCAGATATGGAGACTCTGGATCCACCATCTATGAGCCAAAGGATTGCTCACATTGGCATCTCGATGCCATTGACCGCCATGATCCAGTATCTTTCACAATTCCCATGAATCAGACGGAGTATGTAGGTCTAGGACATACTCTGGGAATTGTTCTCCCCTGGACAAGACCCCACTGCTCAGGGATCTGTCCACGCTATTCCATCCTCCTCGACGAGTTCGAAGACCCTGAAGAGTTTGCTCACGCTCTTCCCGAAGACTACAACCTATCCTTCAAGTTGATGGTCGGTGCCTATAGAAGGGAAGCAAAGATGGAGATAAGAGACTGCCCATTCATGGTGGGTTCACAGTTCTCTTCCTTGGTTTCAGACGAAACGAAGTACTCTATCGTCTTAGACCGAAAGCGACCTTGCTTGGTCAAGCTTTAGGCTAAGGGAAAAGAAAAGAAGATTCCGTCTATCTCCAAGACCTTCAAATTTGCAAGGCACATTCCCCGGTGTCTTCCGTCTGTTGCATATTCGCACCTCAAGGCACTTCAATCTCATGCCTCAAGACCTATCAATCCAAAAATACAAAGGATGATAGAAGATCATGAAGCCACATCCGCTTTCTGTTCTGGGACTTCATTTGATGAAGATTCCACTATCTGTGGCAGGGTGTATCCTGGAGAAGCCTTCGCTTATACTCATCCATCACAGGAGCATCCAGATCTTGAACTCTCTGTTCCCACAAAGATGTACTCTTGGCAATGGGAAAGAGACTTCACAGCATACCTCACACTTCCACTCTTCACTCTGCGTCTGAAGAGGAGACCAACAGTGTTCATCATAGATGACACTACACCTATAGTGGAAGAACCTCAAACACCACAAGTACAATTTGATGATATGGTGGAGGTCAGGGATAAAGTAGAGGCTACTGAGGCTAACGCTAAAGGAGCTGAGGAGTATAACACTCTAAAGCGAAAGTATGATGCCTTGGAAGAGGATTGCGAGCACTTGAAGCTGAAGAATAAGGAGCTTGAGGACAATCAAGCCTCACTGTCATCTGAAGTGCAGCAGCTGAAGGACATAGTCATGAGCCTTCTGCATAAGAAGCCCAAACCTTCTTCTTGATCGCGTTGTTTTGATGATTTTCAGCCCAAGGGGGAGAGAAGAATATCTTAAGAAAGAAGAAAGATAAGGGAAAATGTATCGTCTGAGGGGGAGCAAGAGGAAGAGAAAAAGCAAAGCTTCGTCTGAGGGGGAGAAATTTTAGAAATTTTTCTTGTATTGTATTGTTTTAATTCTTTTGTAAAAGAACACACATGTAATTCTTTTATTTGTTTTCTGTATACCTGTGTAATAATGTATAAGGCTTACATCACATTGATGTAACAATTCTTTTATAAAGAGGTATTTTTTTCAGAAAACATCGTCTTGATGTAAATCTGACTTGCATTTTGTCTGTGTGCACTAACATTGTCTTATGCAGATATCTTCTTGAGAAAGGTTATCGGTATGGTCTGTAATCATCAAAAAGGGGGAGATTGTTAGATCAAGATGATGAACTCATCAAAGGTTTTGATTTTTACAAGACACAGACGGAACTTTCTCAGACGGAATATCAGCAAGCAAGTTAGACGGAACAAGCACAAACGAAAGATGACTCCTCAGACGGAAGTCATTCGTTTGTCTCAAGTTGAAGTCATCAGACGATAGGATAAGACCAAATATCGTAAAGACTGAAGGCATATATCGTCTGTCCAAAAGTGAAGCAAAGTTTAAGTTACTCGCGCCAAGATTTTGAATCTAAGGAAGTACTCATTAGAAGCATCCAAGATCAGTATAGAGATTCACGCTTACACATGCAAGTTAAAAAGGTCTTCACCTTTTTGTCAAAGTCTCTGTACAAGTCAGAAAAGGTAGTGCGCACGGAATCTAAGTCCGCTGCATCCGCTGCGTACTACATCAATCAATCAAGTACAATTGACAACTTTTGGAAAGCTCTCTAGAAACTATCCAACGACATTCATCTGAGTCTAACGGTCATTTGAAGAGGATGCCTATATAAAGACTTCACTACATCGAATTCAGGTTGGCAAAAACGCTTCTCTTATTCTATCCTCTGAGATTTCACTCAAATATTCTGAACATTCTTCATTGTAAAAACCATCTCTGCGTAGAGGAATTTCCTTGTTCTGTAACATCTTTTAAAATCCACTTGTGTGGTATTTTAGCTTGAGGAGGCTGTGTTACAAAGAATACCTCTGTTTTAGCCTGAGGAGGCTGGTTGTCCAAAGAATACCTTTGTTGTTTAGCCTGCGAAGGCTGGGATCAAATAATATCGTGTAATAGCCAGAAGTGGCTGGGTTCAAATAATACTTGTAACCTTTTCACGGTTTGTAGTGAAAACTCGTGGTTTGCTGAGTAACTGGACGTAGTCTTGGATAGACGAACCAGTATAAAAATACTTGTGTATTTATTCTCTTAAGCTTTTTAACTAACGGGGATAATCAAACTATAACGACTGTTCATTAAAATCAATCTTTGAAAGACTAAGACTGTTTCTTCTGAACCCTTTAAACTCACAGACGAAAGGAACAATTTTTTTAAGTAACACAATTCAACCCCCCCTTCTTTTGTTTTATCTTTTACAAAAGTGCTTTGATTCATTATTTTTTCTTTTTCAAACAAAACCACTTGTACGATGGTTTTTTCCAACAACCACATGCTTCCACTTTTATAATACTGTACTGTTGCTATGTCGTTGAGACAATAAATCTGATAAGTGTTTCAATAATGCAAATAGCGTTAGAATCAAAAGGACAATAAGTCTTATAAGTGTTTCAATAAGCGCTAGAATCAAAAACTTCAATAAAGAACACATGTACCAAATGTCTAGATGGGTTATAGTTACCGTGATCTCAATAGAATTAAAACACTACATTATTTTTAATCCAATCCACCAAAACTAAGGGAATAATAAAAAATCTCACATCAATCCAATCTAGAAACCCTACACATTACATAATCATCAAAATACAAAACTTTCACTTGTCTTATAATTTCAATTAGAAGAACAGTGAACTCTACAGGGAATAAAGAACCTTAAAACTCTACAGTGAACGAAGAACTCTAAATGTAATAATTTATCTTTCCTTGTAGAAAATGTCACCATCATTTAATTCATTTTTGAAATTAAAACTCATCATATATGTCATAAAATCTCAACACAACAAAAGTTTATTTACAAAGTGTCATAAAAATACGTCGTGTTGTGAAAATTATGGATATACATATTGTTCACAAATATCCATATGTTAACTAGTCATTTCATTTATTCTTACGTCAAACCTCTGAATAGAATTATCGAATCTATGATAAGTCATTATTTTGATTAATTTCTCTTCATCATTTATATCCTAAAATAGCATGATTAGTGGTCAATTAGTATGATTTAATGTATTTATGAGTTTAGGATCATTTTGGCTTTTAATGATAAATTTGGTCTAATTCGTTATTGTTATTCAGATTTGACAAGGTTTACCAAACTGAGCATAACTTTCACCACAGACCTCTGATTGAGCTGAATTTTATGTCAAATTAAAGAGGACTCAAAGATCTACAAATTCAATGAAGACATAAAGTTCCCAGCCGGAGTTTATCTAGTGTGAAAATGTCTTTGAATGCAGTGTACGAACTGTTATGGAATTTCCAGCATTTAAGGATTTGACAAATCTCGGTAAAACAGGCATATCTTCCTCCACAGATGTCCAATTGATGAGCGATTAATTGCCTCTTAAAGAAGAGAGATAGATCTACAAAAGTCATGAGACATGAAGATCTAATTCGGATTGCATCTGGGGTGAATTTAGCCTTGAAAGTAGACCATTCTCCAGTGACAGAATTCCATGCGAGTTGGACCAATTTTTAGTTGCATTTAATTGAACCACTTTGTAATGTTTTGTTTAGGAATTGAGCTCTGGACCCTACATTCAATTTTGACATGTGAAAGAGGGCTGACAAAGTGAAGAGAAAGTGGGAGGCTGAGTGGAGCATATTGAATTCCCATTTACACACACTTTGCATAATGGTAGGGTCATTTTAGCACCATGTTGCAGATTTTCTGGATCTATTAATCCCCACTTAGCTTATTTTATTTGGTGATCCAGAAAAGAGGCAATTAAATTGGTGAGGGGGACACACATTCTGCACACTCCATTTTCACGTTTTACATTCTTAGGTTAGTTTTAGGTTTAGGTTTTCTTCTCCTTTCTTCTCCAGTTTGTTTCCTTTGCATTTTTTTGTTCCAGCCATCAATCAATTGTTCCAGCACTTGTATTTTAATTTCAGTTCATCAATCAATTTGGGTTTGTCTTCTTCTTCCTTATTCTAATTCAATTCCAATTTCATTTTGCTGTTATTACGTTTTCCTTTTATTATTGCTGCATTGCTGTTTCATCTTCTTCAATTTCGTTGTACTGCAATTTCAATTTCAATTTCAATTTCAATTTCAATTTCAATTTCTTTTTAATGGGTCTTTAATTTAGTTAGGGTTATCATCTTGAATTGGGTTATAATGAAGCTTTGAGGTTTCTGTTTTGTATTGTTATGCTCTCTTTGAGCTTAATTCTTCATCAATTACTCATGTGCTTAAAAGCCTCAATTGCTGATTCTCTTAGCTTAGCGTTTGATTAATAGACAATTTGTATCTCTATTCATGCTTAATGGGTTGATGTATAAATTGTTGGACTTGAGATAATTGATGTGTGTGGATGCTTAATTAACATAAGGAAGACCTAGAGTTAATTATCGCTTAGTTAGTTAATTCAGGTTGGATTGAGAGTTGAGTAAATTGAGCATTTGATGTGATTAGTTTTCGCTTAGTTAATTAATCCAGTAACCTAGGATAAGTGAATTTGTAATCTGATCAAGAGGGTAATCCCATTTTAATTCTTGTTAATTTCTCTGTTTTATAATTCTGTTTTCACAAACACAAACCCCCCCACTTCGTATCTTATCTTTGATAGAAAATGAGTGATGGTCCTTGAGAGAGACGATCTAGGAGTCACTTCCTAGTACTACATATTTAATTGTATTAATTTGTGCGAGTGCGACCTCGTATCAATCTATCTATTAATTTGTTCCCCCAAGTAAAATTTAGGATCATCACAGGTGTCAAACCATAGACACAAATATGTAAGGGTAAGTTCCAGATAAAATTTCAATAAGAATACATGCCATAATCAAATAAATAAATGCATTATGACTAAATGAAAATTTTTATATGATGCATGTTCAATCCTCAACTTCATTAATATGTCATGTGTTACCATCTAAGATAATACGATATCATCATCGTAAAACTTACCGACCAATTGGGATCCCACACTATTGTACAGAATATCATAAACAAACATGTGATTATCATGAATTAAATGTATTCTCATTGTTTTCAGATCCCCCAAGTCTAGCATCACGCCTAGACGCACAAATTAAGTTTATTATTTGCATCACTTACCAAGGCCACCTCCTTCGAGGCAATGCATGAATGAATGAAATTTTATCTCCTCTTCTCAAAATTATCAATTAAAATAGTACCAATCCATTGGTATTACAAATCCAACTCATAATTTTAGTTCACATTATGGATTAATAATTTATAGTCCAAACTGACAAAGTTCATAACACAAGTCATCAAAGTGCAAAGCATGGGAAATTAATCACAATCCCAATCATTATACAAGTTCCTAAAATAGGTTATCCAAGTTTAAAGCAAAGATAATTAAACACAATTTGAATCATCATCCAAGTTCACAGCACAAAACATTCAAGTTCAAAGCATAGGAAGTTAATTGTTATAAACTTTAATTACTTTTTACTATTGTTGTCCATTTCGTTTTAGTTGTTTAATATACCTTGGCTGAATTGTTTTAAGTATCAAATCACCTTAAAATCATATTAACCATTTTTTATTAACAAATTTTTCGATTACACTTCAAAACCGTTAAGAATCTATATAAACAGTCTTTGATGTTCTTATTACTTCAAAACTTCTTTAGGACTTATAATTTCAAAAATATACGAAAATGCAAAAATTTAGACCGCTTAAAGTTTAGAATTTTAGAATACAATTTTATAAAATTTAGTATTTTAAAACTTTTAAAAACTTGAAAGCTTAAAAAATTTGGAAACTTCCCATAGTATCTTTATTATTTTAAAATTTTAATAATAATTATGAATTCAAGAATATAAGGTTATAAAAAATCAACATAAGTTTAAATTTTAGATTACAAATCTTTATAAGATTTAGAATTCTAGAATCTTTATATTTTTCATAAAAATATAACATATCAATTTCATTTAAAATTTAATTTTTTTCTTAAACTTTATTTTAAGTCTTATTAATTAATTTTTAGGTGGAGAATAACAAGTGGGATGTTCGAGGCTTGATTTTCATTTAAGGGTTTGTGATTTATAATAGATTTTAATAATCTATGGTTTATATACCCTTTTTCTAATTTCCCATTATTGACATCGTGTAGCAAGTTGGCAGTAGCTAGTTTATTCACGTATGCATGACTTGGACTAGATAACTTAACTGACATGTTTGACCGAATTTTAAAATTATATATTGTAAATATTTGATGACTACAATTATATTTAATTATTATCTATTTGAGATATATTACTTTAACAATATTTAAAAGACTTATAAATATTAAAGGAAAAATATGATTTATTAGTTATAAAAAAGTTAATTTAACTTATTTCATTTTTTTGACTTACATGCTTATGAAAAAATTAATCAAGCAACTTTAATAAACTATATTAACTAAAAAAATCTGACTCTCGTGTTAAAAACCGCCTAGCTCCAATTAAAGATTCATCATATTCACAGTTAATGGCTAGTGAAGCACATATACTAGAATCCAATAGGTGTTTCTCATTCACTTAACAAAATCCAATAGGTGGAACAAGTTTCTAAAATTATGAGAAACTCATCAACTAAACATCAAGTAATAACCATTTACGAAATTGACTTTGCTGTAATATTATTGTCCTTTCACTTCCAAATGCACAGTAACTTACTGCTTCTGCCTTCTGGAAACAATGAAGTCTTTCTATGTATATAATAAGTATAAAAGATAGTCTCTATAGATTGCTTCAATTTCACTACAACCTGGAGTCTGTTTTTCCATAATAAATTTAATTTTAAGAAGTTCTATGGCCAGTTGATTTTAGGTCTCGAACATTTTCAAGTTCTTTATCAACCTTTTCTAAATTGTCTATGATATTATATATATCTGCCTAAAATTTGCTTGAAGGTAATTGTGCTAATTAAACATGTAGCATTGACGTAAAAGATAATTGCACATACTATAATGTACAAATATATGTTATAAATCAGTAGACAAGCCTTTTAAATATGATCAGCAGTTATCAATATATATATCTTATATCAAGTCTTTACTTCTTTCTTTTTCTATATTTAAAGATGTCTGATGTAATTAACATTTCAAAGTTTTTGTCTAATTAACACATGATAATTGTTAATCAAATTAACAATGATTAATATTTACTATTAATAATTGTCTAAAATTTAGTTTAACAAAATATAAAGTATCATATATTATATGAAAATCGTAATTCTAACGCATTTCTTTGATCTTTCTTGAAGTTTCCGCTATCAACTCTTGATCTATTTAGTTCTAACACTTTATTCACTTTTTGGTTGTATATCTTGATATCTTCTTTAAAGGTTGAATAGTTAAACAAGATTAACATTTGTTTGAAATAAAAATAAAGTAGAAACAAGGTAATTTGGGTTATCTAGGAACAAGAATCTATTCATCCTCTCTACATTCACCCTTATGGACCAACAATTATAATTTGTATAACAGAGAAGAGAATATTAAAGTAATTAGTGGTGAAATCGAGATCTAAATCGCTTCTCAAATTATTTAATTACTCTTTTTAATAATTGTGTTCTCAACAAAATAAGAATTAAATCTAATTTCTTATCCTCGTGGGATCGACAACCTTGTTCTCTCAAAATACTTATTACTTGACAATTGTGGTATACTTGCCATAACAAGGGGTGCAGGAGGTATGACTATCATTTGTATCCCGCGCCTCAAGTTTTTGGTGCCGTTATCAGGATAAGACAAATTAGGTTTATTTTTATTTTGATTTTATTATTCCTGTTTGATTACTTTTTATTATATTATTCAATTTCCTTTCTCCTTCTTATACCAATACTTCTCATAAGTTGCTCACATTAACCTTCTGCATGGAATTTTTCTAGATTTGATTTTTCCTGATATTCTCACTTGATGTGGGAAAAATTTGTTTTACAGGAAATTACGAAAGCACAGAGAGCCCGAGTTTGGCCTTGATCCCGAGATCGAGAGAACAATTCAGTTACTTTCTAAAGCAGCTAGAGAAGCCAGAGCCTGCACAAAATAATCCATCGAGGACCCTTGCACAGTATAACAGGAATAGTCTAAGGATAGGAACTTCCTCACCGAGTGTAGTCTTGTTGTTGGTACAACAAATCCGAAAATATCTAGACTGCGGTTTTCGCCATACACACTACATAGAGAATCCAAAATCTGGTTACAATCACAGCCTACAGGTAAGTTCACAAACTGGCATGATTTAGAAACTCACTTTTTGCGCAGGGTTGTGAATGAGAGTAGGAGAAACAGTAAATCGCGTGCCTTGTACGCCTTCAAGATGAAGGATAATGAGAACTTTGCACAGGCATGGCATAGATTCAAAGCCCTTCAAGCAAGATGCCTCACACATGACATGAAACTCCATGTGCTGGTAACACTATTTCTTCAGGGTTTAGGAGCGGAAGAATTGAAAAACCTTGACATAGCAGCTGGAGGAAATTCGGTAGAACTCAAAACACCAGAACAATGTGTTGAGATGTTTGAGGTGATGGCCTGTTCTTCATACTCTAGCATTAGGGAAGCGTCCACTCAAAGAGGAATACAAGTAGTATCCACTGATACAACTCTTCTAGCTAAGTTGGAAGCCCTGACCGTCAATCAACAACGCTTGAAGAAACATATCGCAGAAATTGTTGCCCGAACAACACCTATAACCACTGCACCTCCACTACAATCCTATCCAGAAGTTTGTTCTACTTGTGGAGGTAACAGTCTAAATTGTGTTTGTTTTAATGCTAATGAATCTGCTAATTTTGTAGGGCAACAACAACAAAGTTACATTCACAACAACAACTTTGGGAATCCATACTATAGGGACCAACTCGGTTTCTCACATCCCCAAAGACCATTATATCAACCACCTCAACAACATAAATCGGAATTAAACATCTTGCTAAAAAAACTTGTTAAATGTGAAACAACCATGGCTCTCACAAGGCCCTATCTGAATCTCACCAATCATCCATGGAGGAGGTGAGAAACAAGTTTAATCAAAGTGATGCTCTAATGAGAAATCAAGAGGTTGTCCTTCAAAATATGGAGCATCAACTAAGAAAAATTTCCCAACAACTCTCACTTCCAGGGGGTACTACTCCTAACCCTCGGGAGCAAGTCAAAGCAATTACCTTGAGAATTGGGAAAAAACTTCCTAGACCCTCTACTGAAATTCCACATTCAAAATCAAGAGGAAGAACAAGGAGAAAACATTATGAAGAAGACTAAAAACTACACCATACCCCAAAAGCGTGGGGAGAAAAACAAAGTCAACCAAGAGGAAACGCCAATCAGTGAACCACCAACATATGTGCCTCCTATTCCTTATCTGAAAAGACTCAAAAAGGGCAAGTAAGACACTCAAGAGAAGCAATATGCCAAGTTCTTGGAGGTCTTCAAAAAACTGGAGGTAAATATACCCTTCTTAGAGGCTTTGCAACAAATGCTAGTTTACTCTAAATTCATGCAGGAACTATGCATCAAGAAGAGGAAGTTGCCTGAAACTGAAGTGGTGATCTTGAATGAAAAGTGTAGTGTTATCTTGACCAACAAACTGCCACCTAATAAGAAAGATCCAGATAGTTTCATAGGGAAGAAATTCTTCTAAAAATCACTGTTAGATCTCGGTGCAAGCATAAATCTCATGGTCTTATCCATCTTTCGAAAGTTGGGGGTGGGAAAATTAAAACCAACAAAGGTCTCACTGCAGCTAGCCTATCGTTCATTAGCATTCCTAAGAGGCATACTAGAAGATGTTCTAGTAAAAGTGGATAAGTTGTACATTCCGACCGATTTCATAGTCTTTGAAATGGAAGAAGACCAGGACATGCCATTAATCCTGGGAAGACCTTTCCTAGCAACTATAGGAGCCCTCATTGATGTAGCCAAAGGAGAACTTACATTGAGAGAGTAGGTAGTCTTCAATGTCTTTGAAGAAACCAAGCAACCATAGGACCATGGCACTTGCAAAGTGATACACTCCTCAGACCACATCCAACCTGCATCTGAAAACCAAGGTAAGAATCATAAACCTAACTCTAAATTTCATTCTAATGTTAACATTATAGGTTTATCGATTCTTGATGTGAGAAAACTTCCTACTCACCATACTCCCTCATCCAAAGTGAACCACAATCCGAAACCACGCATAAAACATGTAAAATTTGAAAAACCGGTAAAGGTATTGTGGGAACATGATTCAGAAAAAAATCAGCACAATTGTAACAGCAAAGGTATGCATCCCTCCTCTGTAAATTCTGTCAATTTTATGAAGATTGACCATCAATCCCAAGTGCAGCTAAGAGCAACTCCAAACTTCGAAGAAGCCACTCCAATTTGACTACACCTGAGCTTGATTGATGATGGAGACCTTGCTGAGCTCAAGAACTCCATCCCATTGTGTTGTCCAATCTAAACATAGCTAAGTCAAACTTAAGGAATTTAAAGCAAAGTGCTAATCGGGAGACAACCCGAATTTTCTAACCTTTTTACCTTTGATTTCTTTTCTTTTTGATTTTTTTTTTCTTTTCCCTTGTTTTTAATTGAGTCTTAGTGTCTGTAAAGAGTCTCTGCACAGTTGCAATTCACAAGCTACGCATTATAAAACCTCATAATTTTCTAAGTTAGAAACTTGCAGAGAGTAACTCGCACTAAATTTTACCTATCTCGCGTGAGTTAGTCCTTAAATTTTTAAAATTGCCCTCTGTCAGCTAACTCGCACGAGTCCCCTGTTAACCCGCGCGAGTTAACCCTCTAGTGGATAATTTGGTGCTCTTTGTTAGTCAATCTCGCACGAGTTGACCTTACAGAGAAGATTTATTTTTCTTTGACCATTGATCTCGCGCGAGGTGAGTTTCACTCAACACAGACGTGCGCGAGTTGAGCACAATAATCAGAAAAGGGGTGAAAGGTTTAAAATACTAAGGTTCCCTATTCCATGCTCTGAAAATCATCCATGATCTTGTTCTAGATTGTTTGCATTTAACTAATCTTTCTCCCTCCTCCAACTAAGCACGAGACCTATGAGGCTTTCTTCACCAGTCAGTGGTGTTATCCACCCTCTGGTCCTCAATAGGTTAGGCAGTTCATCTTCTTCTCATTTAGTGTCGAGGACGACACCGTTCTAAGTTGGGGTGACTACTTTCATTTCTTTTCTTTTTTTTTTATTATTTTTGTTTGTATTTGATTTCATTACATAATTTTCTTCTTTTATCATTTTTCTGTTTTCTTTGAATAAACTAAAGCATTTGCATTATTGTACTAACCCTATATATGGATGGATGAATTGTTTTCCTGTTGTCTTGAGTTTTAATGATATTATTATTGATCCACCTTGAGATACTAACACTCTTGTGCAAGATTGAGGAAGGTAATGTATGACTGATGATTTATGTTGTGAGAATCAAATTAAATGCACTTTTTATTTTGTTCCTAGTATTAATAATGTGTTTGTGTCTAAGGAAATAGAGAAAAGGTAAAACTCAAAGAACCAAGTTGATCCTAAATAATTCAAGCCAAGTGAAACATAAGTTAGGAATGATGGTCCCTTTGGGTGAATCTAGAGGGGGGGTGAATAGATTCTAGTTCACTTTTGGCCTATTTTTCGTGAGTTACAAATTCCTTTTAATTCAAACAGAGTATATTCAAGTTGCAGCAGAAATATCAAAGGAATTATCAATAGCAAGTATGTAATCAATATTCAGTTTATACAATGTTTATCTACCTATCCAGTTTAAGTTGATTACCAAGTTAATTACTGAGTTAATTACCAATTCAATTACCAAACGAATTGCAGAATATAATCAATAATAGTAGCAATGTAAGGTAAATGGTAATGAGTGTAAGGAAGAAGAAGAGTGCACAGTGATTTATCTTTGGTTCACCTAATCGCCTACATCCAAATCCAATCCAACAACCGTTGCAATTGGTTTTCCACTATCAAATGATCCCTTTTGTGTTCTTTTACATTCACTCTGCAACAAGCAACACAAAAACGAAATCAAAACACCCAAACCTGTTCTTCAACCCAAAGAACAGTTCTTCCCTGACCTTGGCACACCCAAGATCAAACCTTTGAGAAAACACTTCTCAAATACTCTTACTCTATCCAGAGAGACCTCTCTCCTAGAGTAATAACTCAACAATCAAATTGACAAAAAAAAGATCAGTTTAGAAAGCACCTGGAGTGTAGATTCTGATCACAATTTAATAGAACTTAAAATACCACCCAATCAGTAAAATGACTATTGTTGCCTTTTCTCAAAACTCTTTTAAGAACTCTTGAAGTTCTTAGTGATTTCTCTTGAAGAAAATGATAAGCTCTCTTAGAGAGGATTTGAAAGTGTATAGGCTTTTCTGAAAATGGATTTCAAGTCTTTCAAGAGTGTTTTCAAATCTGTACAAAAACTCTATATAAAAACTCTGTTTTTGGTTTTTCAAAGTAGCTTCCATTTATAGAGTAAGATGGAGCCTCAATTGTTGACAATTTGATCTCCAAAATCAGAACGTTGGAGGAGCCTCAAATTGAACCGTTGAAGCCTCAAAAATTGACTTTTATGGAGTTTAAAATTGATTGAAATAAGTGGGTAATCAAGTGAGATGTTAGAAAAATCATTTCAGGCAACTTTTAAACATTCTCTGCGGTGGTAATTGATTACAGCTCGTGGTAATCGATTACTGCCGAGATGAAATTCATTTTGGGTGATTTTCTCAGCATGGTAATCGATTACAGCCATATGGTAATCGATTACTGGCTCGTGGTAATCGATTACAGCCTTATGGTAATCGATTACTCCATTGTAACTCTTAGATTTTGAAATGGAGTTACTTTCGTCTGTTCTTTTACTTCTCAGGTCAGACGATGCAATTCTTCAGACTGAATGAGTAAACCTTGAAGTCTATCATCTGATGTATATCGTCTGATATGTATCGTCTGATATATATCATCTGATATGTATCGTCTGATATGTATCATCTGATACTTATCGTCTGATACCTATCGTCTTATACCTATCGTCTGATACCTATCGTCTGATGTGTATCGTCTGATACCTATCGTCTGATGTTTATCGTCTGATACCTATCGTCTGATGTATCGTCTGATACCTATCGTCTGATGTATCGTCTGATGAATTTTCAAACAAAGAACAACACAGATTCCTATTCTAACCAATCAATACACATGAAAAACTCCTAAATACATTCATCTAAGAAAACCAAAATTACTTTACATCAAAATCAAAATCACCAAGAGAGACACCAAAACCTCATCAAGCTTTAGTTCCAACAAGGAAAGGATTTAGGCCTTCTTTGAAACCCATAAAAAGCTTTCTCGGTCAGTCCTTAAAATTAAATAGATGACTTTAGTCACCCACTTTGAGCCTAAGCGGATTATTCATACTAAGCAGTCTGTAAGCCAATATTTTTGATTTTTTTGGATTTCCCTCTTGATAAACTGACCATACCTCAGGCCTAAAAACCCAAATCCTATCTTAGAGACTTCTCAAGGTAAAAATTATGTGTTCAACAGGGAAAGAAATCATACCTCTACAAAATCAGAAAAATACAAAAAAAAAATAAATCAGAAAAGCAAGAAAAGATCACCAGTTTATAATCACAAAAAAATTAGAAAATTGCGAAAAAGCCACCATTTTGTGTCAACCAAAAATAGTGTGAAAAAAGAGGTATCAATAAAAGTCCCTGAATACCAACATTGAACACAAAAATAATTCTCAAGTGCTAAGTGTAACATCCCAAAAATTTAAATATAGTTTAAGAGAGGTTTTTATAACAGAGAGTGTAATATTCAAGAAATTTGTGGAATGAATTGTGGAGTGTTTTGTGGCTGCCTCCAATAATGCATTTTTCAATTGGGTGTTCCTCATATGCTTTGCAGCTGCCAAAATAAGTCCCAAGGGTCTGCATTTTGAATCTCATATCCCACATTTGTATAAAATGGCAATTACATGATTTAAAATGTTCAATTCGCTGGAATTCACTTCACTGGTTGCATGTGTCTACTTCAAGGAAATATTCACCCCAGATGTGGTCCAAACTGGCTCTTGATGTCTTCATGACATTTCTAGATCTTTCAATTTTCTTTAATTAGAAACAAACCGGAGCTCAATTGGAGGTCTGTGGAGGGAGTTATGCCTATTTTACCGAGAGTGGTCAAATGTATAGTAAATTCACGTCACTGTTTCATGGCCCACTTTCAAGGCTAATTTCACACTAGATGCAGTCCGAATTGGCTCTTTGGGCCTTCATGACATTTGTAGCTCTGTCAATCCTCTTTCATTTGCAAGAAACCTGAGCCCAAAAACAATATTTGTGGAAGAAGTTATGCCTATTTTACCGAAAGTGATCAAAGTAATGACTTTTCAACCATTCTAGAATTCTCTTTAAGATATTTTCTTACCTTTTAAGATATTTTGATGGAAACTAAGATATTTTCTTAGAAACTAAGATATTTTATTGGAAACTAAGATATTTTCTTACCTTTTAAGATATTTTGATGGAAACTAAGATATTTTCTTGGAAACTAAGATATTTTCTTACCTTTTAAGATATTTTAATGGAATCTAAGATATTTTCATAGAAACTAAGATTTTTTCTTTAGAATCAATCTCTAATTCTCTAGAAATATCTTGGGAAGTCTATAAATAGGGCTTAGGGGTGCCAAATGAAGACATAACCCAAAGAATACTCCTACATTCTCTCAAACTATCTTCACTACAAAAAACCTTTCTATACTTTCTCCACCTTAGGAAGAAATCTCTCCAACCAAGGAAGGAGCACGTAAGTAGAGGAAGAATATAGGAAGCTAGGAGAAACCAGTAAGGGGACCTTTCCTTATCCTTCTTTTCTATCCTTTGTTTTGTTGGTACTTTCATTATCTTTCTTTAGTTTCTTGCAGAAAGGGGATCTTTCCTTATCCTCCTTTTCTATTCTTTGATTCTCTTACTACTTTCACTCTCTTTCTTTGGTTGTTCCATTATCTTTCTTTGAATCCTTGATGTTTCTTTTCTTCATCTTTCTTACACTCCTTTCAATTCTTTAAGATTGTGTTTTCTTTACCCTTTAAATGATTATTTTGAAGTTGTTTTCCTCTTTCAACTATTTCTCTGAATACTATGACTACTTTATAAAAAGTAAATGAAATGGAAACCTTTCTTATGTATATTAAGCTTTTGACTTCTATGAACAACTTCAATCTTTCCTCTTTTGATGAAACCTCTTTTGAATATTAACATACTGAATAATTCAATATAACACATATTGATGGTGGTAAATGTGGTTGTTTGATTATACATCAAAGTATGACTTGTTTTGTGCTTGATATACAATTACTTGGTGAATTGGATGTGAGTAAATGGTGACATGCATGGTGGCATTGAAATGAAGATGGACTTGAATTGTTTAATGACCGATTGGAAATGCCTAGTGGAGAGGCAGTATTCTAAGATTGCTTGGTGAATGGGCAATACTTAGAATGAGGTGAGATGAAGATGACCTGGTGGAAATGTCAATACTTAAAATATGATGAAGGTCATTATACAATTCAAGGTCCTAGAACATGTTGCATTGATGACTGGATAGTAGTAGACCAAGTCCGTAAGTCACGGATTCCCGTCTGAGTGAGTGGAATGCCGTGGACTGGGGGGTTCTCTTGGTGGGGAAATTGCCCTGCTCATGATGATCACATGTTGCGGGGGAGGTCCTGCCGGACACTGAGTGAACTCGACAAATTACGGAGTGTCTACCTCTGGTGGGTCTGATTGAGAGTGAGAATCAGATGCCCCAGGCTATTTTCAGTGAAGGGCGCCGCATTGCATTTCGAGTGAAGAGTGAAAATGCATGGTGAAGGTGCATGCATCATGTAGGCTTAGGAGCATACATTAGTGATTGTGTGTTTGATTGAATGGAATTCATGTCTGAATCATTGATTGTGATTGATGGTTTATTTGATTTGGTTTATGGTTGTCAATTGCCTTACTATGTTATTGATATTTTGATGATCATGGATAAGTATGGAAGTATTATTCTAAAAATGATATTTTCGATGAAGTTTCTAAATTTATAAAAGAAAAGATTTTTATTGAACTACAATCAATTGTTTATAAATATGGTTAAGGAAAGCTCACCCTTGCACTTTGTGCTTTTAACACCTGTGATGATCTTGAACAACGTTCGGGGGAGCAGATTTGCAGGGTTAAGAAGAGGTGGATGTTTTGCAATGATTGTTGATACTGTCTTGCTGAGAAGATGTTTTTATTATGTTTTGGGGTTAGATTTGATAAGTAAGTACAGAGAAAATTATGTAGAATAATAAAATGACAAAGTTATGTAACCTAGATGTAATGACCTTTGAATATTATGTAATAAAAGTATTGTTTCCTAAAAATCTCTTTTACTATATCATTAACCACTTTAAATTACTAATGAAAATATAAGATAAGTAAGTAAATAAGAGGGGGTGTTACACTAAGACATTATCTAAGAGAATGGTTTGGGGACTATGGTTTCTTAAGCTGTGGAACATGGTAATAAGCTTAAAATTTGACTTTGTCATCATACATTTACCTAAGTCGAACATTACAAGCTTAATAAAGCCCTATTGATTGTAATTAGTGTTAACTTATGTGGAAGATAATGCAGGAAACATATGAAGTGAAAGGGGTAATGTTATTTTCCAAAATCTAAAATCACTTGATCTCATTCACACACACAAAGATGACCACTAGCATAATCTGAATATGCACGCATGGCTAACTCTCTTGTGTAGTGAGCTAAGCAATCCAAGGATTAATCTCGATGAAAAATTCGGTAACTTGATCCTTCGTTCATCATGGGTAAGGCTTAGTATAATTCAATGCTGAGAATTAAGTACTTCACAAACATATTGGGTTATGTTACTTTTATTTATCGACTTGATAAATTTCCCTTTTTTTTGAGGACAAATAAAGTTTTAAGTTGGGGGTGTTTGATAACTCATAAAAGTGAGTTATTTTCATACTCTTTTTACTATATAAATTGTCCATTAAACCCTCTTAAGCAAGCTAAAACAACGACTAAATGCTCTAAATTCATAATATTTCATGTTAGGACTTATTGATGGTTTGTTAAAGTGTTTTAGGGTTAAAAGTAGCAAAAAAAAACAAGAGAAAATGTGCTAAGGAATACATCTCTCGCTAGTTAGGACTTAACTCGCGCGAATTGGAGCATCAACGAAGAATCAATGCTTTATATAACCTTAACTCGCGCGACATTCTACATTATTTGCGCGAGTTGGACTGAATTTAAGATCATGTTTTGCCTTAAGAACCTCATCTCATGCGAATTGCTTATAAGCCTGCGTGAGTTGGGTTCGCGAAAAGCCTAAGTCCATTAAGAAGGCTATATATGCACACATTACTATCAACAAAGGGTCATCTTTCTTGACCTAATTTTCTGCCCACTCTCGGTTCAGTTCGACATTCAAAATTCAACCTCAAGTCTATGCGTAGAAGACGCAAGGATCATTCGGCTTCCTAGGAATTCAATTACCTATGTATTCTCTTTCTTATTATTCTTGTGTTGTTTTCCCTATTAGCATGAACTCACTCTCTCTTTGATTGGGAGAACAATGTAACCCTAATTATTCCTAATATAATTCTCGATGTTATTCAGTATATGATTGGACACTTATTTCTTCTATGCTTAATGTTATTTGTTAACTGTCCATTAATGAATTGATAGTAAACCCAGGGGAACTTTAAGAAAAGAAACTTAAGTGGTATTGGAGAAATAGTCATTACTACGTTAGAGTCCTAGAGATAGGAGTAGGAAGTAGTGTGGACATAACCTAATTGTTATCATTGGATTCACATATCTAAATCCATAATTAACTTAGTATTAAATTAAGAGATTAATTAATCTGGTTAATCTAAGCAGTGTGGGTGATCCTGAGAGGGATGGTCACAAGAGTAGGAATCCAATCCAACCAATAGATTATAATTTGAATAACATAGAAGACAATATTAAGGTAATTAGTGGTGAAATCTAGATCGTAAAATTATTGAATTACTCTTTTTAATAATTCCCAACAAACCCTCTCAAAATAATAAGATTAAGAATAATAATTAAATCTAATTGCTTATCCTCGTAGGATCGACAACCTTGTTCTCTAAAAATATTTATTACTTGACGGCTGTGATATACTTGTCATAGTAAGGGGTGCAGAAGGTATAACTACCACATGTATCTCGTGCATCAGTCGGTTGTGAAATTTGTGGTTGAATGTACACAAAAACCAAATTATGAGTCGGTTGTTACGGTTACCATGATTTTTAAGTCACCAAATTGGTCACAAATAGCGACTAACTATTTTTCATAGCAAAATTCAGTGACTAACGAGAAATTTCTTGTAGTGAACTAAAAGGTAGGTTGTAAATTACCAACTAAATAGGCCATGAACTTAGTGCTCAAGTTACAAATAGATTTATTCCATCTAAAGTTATTCAAGGCCTACGGTTTCATGACTCCTAAATAGTGAAAATATTTTATCAATTTTCTTCCACCATTAAGAATCAGCCACATGACAAAGCACTCCATCTCTATCCTTTCATCTGCATATCATCTTAGGTACTTTGTGTCATTTTCATTAGCAACAAACTACTTAAAACTTGGAATTATTGGAAACATGTCATAAAACCTTTATAGGAGAACCTTTTATTTTTGGTTTCTTCATTACTACTATCACGATCCTATTTCTTGTAATGTGAGACCCCATACTTTGCCAACTTATGCTCTCTTTATCCTCTTTTCTATACAATATACAATTTGTAACAACCCTCGAGTTTTACGATTATAACGTCCTAATTTCTCTATAACTTGTGAGAAAATATATACACCTCTAAACATTGAGAATCAAATTTTATTCATAAAGAAAATTTTAAAATTTGTCTACAGCTATTTAAACTCAAAAATAAATTCATAATATCTTTACTAACGGTGTGAACTAACATTAAATCTCAAATTCCTAACATCCATAATTAACGATAATGAAATCAAACACCGGAAAAGAAAAGAGCACAACATGTCAAGTCTCTAACACAACGAGATCCTAGTCCGAAGGCTTTCTAGCCTAAGGTTCTTCCGCCTCCCACCTATTGTCCATCTGCTCGCTTATTTGAGGAGTCATCACAGGTGTCAAGTCACAGACACAACAATAAGGGTTAATTCACATATTAAAGATAATAAAGAGAATTACAAAGATAGTACAATACATCAAAATAGAAAAGGATACAAGGGACATGTCATTCACAATACATCACAACCAATTATACTCTACAAGCCAGCATGATGCATGCAACTTACATCTCACTCTCATGTCATATGATACCATCAAAACACTAAGCAATGTCTAAGAGTACATGTCACCTTTAACACTCCCACTAGAGATACTAGATAGTTACAATCAAGGTGACAAGCGTTGTCATAAGAGTCACTTCCCACTCATAATGATGAGTCGTAGTGGAAGCTTTCTCCACCACAAATATCTTCCAATCCTAGGCCATTACATTAACTTGTCAGAGACCAATTGTCCTAGTTCCTTCATCCTCACTTTCCACAAACATTTTTATTTACATAGTATTCATGATAATCCTCATCTCTTTTCCAAAAACCTCATGTTTCATAAACTTGTCTATTAGAGGCAACCTCACTACTACTACACAACAACAAATATCCATCCCTTACATAAGAACACAATTTTCAATTGATTATCATGAACCTAGGGACTTATCAATGCAATATGCCCCCACTAGGTGAACTCTCAATCCACACTCATTATTTTACCATAATGGAGTCTTTCATTCTACAACATCAACCAAATAATAATACATAACGACATGCACAAATAGATGTAAATGGAGCAACAAAAGGAATAGAAATGGGGAAGAATCATGATAACATAATAATTAGAAAAATTATATTCTAGACACATAAATAATTAATTAAAACAAGAATTCTAAGAGAAAGAATTAAGGTATAAAGACGTGGAAAAATAGGGAAACCAATGACATCCCTATCATGGCCTCTAGTATATCGTCCATGTTATTTACATTTACTTGTGCCTGTTCAGACATTGAAGATTTGTTAATGTATAACATTTCACTATGTCATGTCCATGTTGTATAGTTCTTAATAATCACATCATACACAAGATGTTCATGTATTTTCTTAACCTTCAGTCGAACAACACTCAAATAGTTCACACAAAAACAACTAAACTTTCTATTAACACTTTAAATTTTTTTCTCATACTCACAACTCAGGCAATTTGCACTCATCAAACTTTAATCCATGTGTACTTCTGTGATAAACGACTAAAATTGTAAAAATGAATGCAATAAATCTCACTTTTTAATAAAAGTGGTGCTCCCATCCTATTTAAGTAGGTACTTTTTGTACTTATTGATTCTTATTTGTTAAAAGAGACTATGTAAATTTGAAAAAAAATTCAATAGCATTTCGTATCCAAATGACATGAAATGATATCAAATTTAACAAAAAAAAAACCTTTAACATATAAGAATTAATAAACAAAAAAAAATAAATTATTCTATCTAACTGGACAATTGAAGATTCTAACCTAATGTTTATGAAGTACCCCCTACTTTCACCTTTTTTTAAAAAAAAAAAAATTGATTAACAAATATCTAAGATATTATTTATAAAAACTAAGGTTCTCCTAATACATGAGAATAACATAAAGCAAATAAATCAACTTAGATAATGTAACACAATATTAAGATTAATTTATAAATATCAATAAAACTAATAATATTATAGACCTTTTCTATGTATCTAATTCAACAAAAGAAGTTTAGCTAAGCAAAGTTTTTAATCTAAATATATTCATAACTTCTAGAAAGATTTGATTAAGTTCCCTCTATTTTTAGGTACTTATTTCATTTATGTACCTATTTACATGTTCTTAACTAGGTAGAAGTGTTTAAGTTGTGTGTATTAATAACTTCTGAAAAAATATAACAATTTTTCTCTATTTGTAAGTACTTACTTCATCTATATACTTGTTTAGATATATCTATTTTGATAGAACTTTTTTACTTAAGTGTATTCATATCTTATAAGAAATTTGACAAAGTTTCCTTTATTTTATGTGCTCATTCCTTGTTTACATGTATCCAATAAATTCAAGCTATGGTCTAACAAATTCAACTCCATCCATGTGTAGTTATTTCAATTCTATGTTCAGGGAAATAGGAATATTATCTTAAATCCAAGTCTTAATAGGAAATAAGAATCAAGTATGAGTCTTCAAATATTGTTGTTTCCAATAATTAAGAGGATCAAGGAAGAGTCCAAGAATTTGTCTACTGATACGTATTTTTGTAAATAGTCAATGTAGATCAATATATATATATATATATTACCATTAACTTAAAAATAATTATAAAGTATATAGAGTTTTTGCAAAAAAAAAAATTCTACATATATATTATTAGATCCGTTAAAGGGGGAAACTATTAAATGAAAAAGTGAACACGTGGTTTATTAAAAAGTCAAAATATTAAAATAAAAAAGCTTAAAGTTCACACTATATAGTTATTGTTTGGAGATGAATGTGATTGTTATAGGGAACTGGAAGAACTCATATATCTTACTTGATCATAAGTAATAGAAAATATCAAAATACAAAGTGTTTTGATTCATTATTTTTTCTTTCACGGACAAAACTTTTCTCCAACAACGACAATTATTTTTCAACGACCATTATTTTTTGTCTCTATTACAAAATTACCATCGTGTTAATTTTAATAAATGTCTTATTGGAATTTAACAGTAAAAAATATTAGTAATTTTTAAAAAATAAGAATTTCAAAATTCTTTCATATATTAATAATACCGAGATAGAAATATAATAATAATTTTCATTTTTTTTTTCTTGAACTTTATTTTAAGTCTTGTTAACTAATTTTTAGGTGGAGAATAACACGTGGATGTTCGAGGCTTTGATTTTCATTTAAGGGTTTGTGATTTATAATAGTTTTTAATAATCTATGGTTTATATACTTTATTCTAATTTCCCATTATTGGACATCGTGTAGCAAGTTGACGGTAGTTCTAGTTTATTCATATATGCATAACTTGGACTTGGACTAGATAATCTAACTGACATGTTTGACCGAATTTTAAAATTATATATTGTAAATATTTGATGATTACAGTTATATTTAACTATGATCTATTTGGGATATTACTTTTAACATTATTATAAAGACATATAAATATTAAAGGAAAAATATCGTTTATTTAGAAAAGAATTTGAAAACAAGTTTATAGTTCTTTAAGAATTTTGTTAGTTTTAGTTAAAAATAAATAAATTGTACATAAATAATTAAATATACAACCTAAATCACTGATCTCAGGAGTTTATTTTTTATGTGTAAATATTTTCATATTTTTATTTTAAAAGGAAGAATTGTTCCAGAAAGTTACAATAATAATTTATGCACCGACAATAATTGTGCACTCCAAATAAATCATTGCTGAGTATTAAAAAGGCTTTTCAATATAGTATGACTCGTTCATCTAAAAAGTTAATGTTCATGTACATTTAAACTCATTTTAGCTTATAAAAAAATGAATTTAACTTATTATTTCATTTCTTTTTTCACTTACATGCTTATGAAAATTTTTAATCAAACAATTTAATCAAACTCTCGCGTTAAAAAGCGCCTAGCTCCAACTAAAGATTCATCATATTCACAGTTAATGGCTAGTGAAGCACATACTAGAATCCAATAGGTGTTGCTCATTCACTTACTACAATCCAATTGGTGGAACAAGTTTTTAAAATCATGAGAAACTCATCAACTAAACATCAAGTAATAACCATTTATGAAATTGATTTTGCTGTAATATTATTGTCCTTTAAGTTCCAAATGCACAGTAAAGTACTGAACCTACTTTTGCCTTCTGAAAACAATAAGTCTTCCTATGTTTATAAGTATTTAAGATAGTCTCTATAGATTGCTTCAATTTCACTAAAACCTGGAGTCTGTTTTTCTGTAACAATTTTAATTTTGAGAAGTTCTATGGCCAGTTGATTTTAGGTCTCGATCATTTCCAAGTTCTTTATCAACCTTTTCTAAATTGTCTATAATATTATATATAAGTCTGCCTAAAATTTGCTTGAAGGTAATTGTGCTAATTAAACATGTAACATTGACATAAATGATAATTGCACATACTATAATGTATATATAATTGTTATAAACCAGTAGACAAGCCTGTTAAATATGACCAGCAGTTATCAATTATATATATTATATCAAGTCTTTACTTCTTTCTTTTTCTATATTTAAAGATGTCTCATTTAATTAACATTTCAAAGTTTTTGTCTAATTAACAGATGATAATTGTTAATCAAATTAACAATGATTAATATTTACTATTAATAATTGCCTAAAATTTAGTTTAACAAAAAATAAAGTATCATATATTCTATGAAAATCATAATTATAAGTACTTTTCACGGAAAAAAAACGAGGCTTACCAATAATTAATTATTCTTTCAGCCATCAGAATTTTATGATTTTCTTTAATTTATTTATTTATTATAAAGTTTTTAATTATGAAAATTTAAAATATTTTGAAAAAAAAAAATCATATTTATCTTTCCATTTTATTGCAAAGTTCTCTCTTCACAAGCCAAGCTCACCGAATTTCAAATATATAAACCTTTAGTTTAAAAATTAAAATTATATCTAAGAAAAATCAAAACATTCATGCATGACATATTGTTACCTAACACATATCTATAATGATAATAAAAAAAAAATTCTATAACGTTGATTATCATTTAAAGGCAACTCAAATTTAAAAAAAAAAAAAATTGCTTGAGAAGTTTGAGAGAAAAGAATCAAACTAAAAACTGTTGTAAACTTCATGAAGAAGAAAATTCACCAAATAGATCATCATTGCAAGATAAAACAGATGGAGTATATATTTATAAAATGAGTATAAAATTTTAATAATAATAATTGTGCTTTATTGTATTAAATTAAAACTTACCTCATGCACAAGAATTTCTCCTGGGAAGAATTTCTATGCTTTTCATGAAGAGTTAAGCAGACGTTTCCGCTTCCGAGATGAAGAATTTGCAGTGAAGATGATGTTTGATTTTAAATGCTGCAGATCCTCCTCATATATCCAACGGTACCCACTAGCTTTCACCTCCAACTCCAAACCTTCAGGATGGTTAAAGTAGCATACGAATTTCATTTCACCAAGATCTCGCATTCCATTTGAAAGCGTACTTATCATGCTCATGAGTAATTCTCTTTTGAAAAACATCATTAGTAAGTGATCCAATTCAACTGTAACCAAATCTACGTTGAAAAGTAGTGGAAAAGGGTAAATATTAACATCACCCTTCCCGCTTCTAATTCCATATCCAATATTTTCCCGATCACAAGAGATCTTTGTATAATTATTAGCAGGATGATCATGTGACACAAATACTGCACAACAAGCAACACCTATCCAATTTGTGTCTTCCATAACAGTAGCAATGTCCATTATGCTAATTGAACCACCCATACTTCGTTTACTGAACCACCTTGGGATTTCATTGCCAGGAATAACAATACCAGTACTAATCCCGAAAAGTGGGGATTTCAAGTATACCTGATACCGGAAAAAGTCAGTTATATTATATATAATTTGTATGCACAGAAAATCAATATAGAGAAAGAAAGGGTGGAGCTGTCACCTCAAGTCTCTGCATCATCCAATAAAAAAACATCTTATAATTGTGTTCCATTAAATTCTCACTCAATTTGGGGCAATCAAAAATGTATAATCCGGACACAAGTTTGCTGAATTTTTTTTCAATTTTTCCTTTCATTGTTGAAAGCTCTGGCACGAAAATCAGCTGCTTGCAGTGCTGCAAATTCAAATAGTGAAGCTTGGAAAGTTGGTTGATGGTGGTAGGTAGAGTAACAAATTTGTTTCCCCCCAAATCTAAGCTTACTAAAGAATGTAAGTTTCCAATAGCATCTGGGATTTGAAGTAGATTGCAGAAGCTCAGGTCAAGATCATACAAATATTGGAAACAAGGCAAATAAGGCAACACCAAACCAAATGAGTCTTCAGGTTTTTGCGAAGAAAGAAAATGGAAAGGCAACTTTAGAACTTTGTATGCAGAGGATGTTATTAATTGGATGACACTTGTGTTTTTATCAACTTTCTCCAAATACTCTGTTTCCTTTGATTTCTTCAATAGATGATTATGTTGTAATTTTGAACAGCCCGAGAGATTTAGCTCCTCAAGAGAATTGAGCCCGAAAACAATATTTAGATCGAGGACAAGATTTTTACATCCTTCAAGAATGAGTATTTTAAGATGTGGGGATCCTCTTAAGTCAGGGATCCCAATAAGATTTTTGGAGTGACTCAGATCTAGAGTTCTCAAATTAGGCAGCAGACACTGCATGAGAAACAAAACTAAGAAAAATTACTTCCGATTCATTTTTATTTTGGTTGGTTGATTGCAGGAGACAAAATTAATGACACTAATACTTGCTTGTGTTTTTTTAACTAAATTTAAGGTTAAAAAACAACAAAGTATGCTGTTGTTCCTCTAAATTTTTTTAAAAAAAACTTGTTTTCATTAAAAAAAATTGTTTTGTTTTAATCTTATTTAAAAATTTATCATTTTTAATCCTCATCCATGGTGATTTATATCAATTATTAACAAACGCTATCTAAAATAATACATGAAAAAAAAAACATATTTTTGCCCAAAAAAATGTGATATAATTTAGTTTTTTATTTGTTCGCATCAAAAAGAGAACTAAGTTGAAATAAAAACAATATCATACCTTGGTATCTTCGTCTTCCCATAATTGTTTGATATTGCTGTTAGGCAAGATCAGTCCTGCTAGTTTTTGAGGATGAAAATTTGATGGCAAACACGTGAAAGGATATTCATCCCACTCTAGATATCTTAATTGATTAGAAAGATAATTGAGGGTTCCTGAGAATTTAACGCCCTTGAAAATGACAAACTGAAGATTAGTCATTTTTGCTAGAGCTTCTACGGCTGGCATTATGGTTTCTTGAAGAAACTCTGGTGAATATTCTCCAATAATAACTATGGCTTCAAGATTTTTGGATTCCTAAAACATCGTAAAAAGAAAGAAAAATGCTAAATATGTTAATAATTTAAATATTTAAGAAAATGACAGCACATGAAATTTTATATTTATAAAATATTTTACCTTATTTGTTGTCATGACATTAAGTAGATCCTTGTAGTCCCATAACCTGCTCCACTTTCTAGGTTCCTTAGGTGATTTTGCTTTAACAATACTTTTACCCAACTCTTTCAACATGTCATGCATTTTAACCTTAGTAATGCCATTAACATTTTCCAAACTTATGAGAGATTTTTCAATAAGAACTTTCATACCAATATCCGGATAAAATCCTCGATAAGCTAAATATTCCTTCACTCTTTTCTCAGGCAATGACCAAAAATAAAAGCTCACTTTCCATGGGTCAGAATAAAAACAAGCAATATCTAGAAATATTTCCTTTTCCATTTCCTGCAATCCATCAAAACTTATACGCAAAACATCCATGATATCTGTACTTGGATTTTCTCTCAACATAGCCAATGCACTTCTCCACTCGTCAATGTTTCGATCAAACAAATATGAGCCCAATACTTTAATTGCCAACGGAAGACCATTGGCATAGCTCAGTACATCATATGTCAACACTTTATATTCTTCCACAAAATCATCAGATTTAAAAGCTTTTTTGCAGAATAATTGAAGAGCTTTATTTTGATCCAGAAGTTGAACATTGTATATTTCTTTCACTCCATAATTTCTTAAGATATGACTATCTCTCGAGATTATGATGATTCTACTCCCTTCACCAAGATATTTTGTATGCAAAGCCAATTTCTCTAATTGTTCAATATGATCAACATTATCAAGAACAATAAGCGTCTTTAAATTGCATAGCCTGGTTCTTACCATCATGGCTCCTTTGGAATGATTATTTATCTCAATATTTCCCTGATCTAGAGCTTGACAAAGAAGTTGTTTTTGCGCAACAGTTGGTCCAAAATCTCCATAAATTTTGCTTACATCATCAATAAAACAACAAGCATCATATTGAGAAGAGATTTTATTGTATAAAGCCGTAGCAATTGTGGTCTTTCCTATTCCACCCATCCCACAAATTCCTACAACTCTGACAGTTTCATTTGCATCCAAATCTAGAAGATCTTCCAATTGTTTGAGACGAGAGTTCATATCAACTAAATCATCCCTGAAACTTAAAATTTGACTGCGACCCAATATTTTGATTACCTCTTCAACAATTTTTTCAATTTCTTCATGTTGTGGCCTAAACAACCAAATCAGTCAAGGAAACAAAATAATCACTAAGAATTAGGACTTTCAAAAACAAAATCATATATGTATATTATAAGAAAAGTATGGCTAAGTACTTACTTATTTTGTACATCCCAGCCACAGCGATTGGTAATTAATTTCAAAGCCTCCCTCCATTTTTGAACCATTCCTAAATCATTTTTAAACCTTTGTTCATGTTCAACAAAAGCTTCTGCAAACAATCCAGTTTGTTTTCGGACCTCAGAAGGAGTGACATCATAGAAAACAGGGAGCACAGATCGACCTGTTTGTTGAACCAAATCAAGAATCATTGTGAGTTCTTTCAAACACCAAGTGGAAGATGCATAGTCCTTAGAGAAGACAACAATGAAAACACGTGATCCTTGAATTGCCTGGAAGAGCTCAGGTTCCAAGAGTTGGCCTTTGTTGATTGTTTGGTGATCTCTGAAGGCAACAACACCTTTCCTGTGAAGAGCAGCAAAAAGGTGATCGGTGAAACCTTTACGCGTATCCTCACCTCTAAAGCTTACAAACACATCAAAATATTTAGTGCGTGATGATGAACTAATACAGGCCATCCAAGAAGATCTAAGATCACAAGCAGATGATGTGCTATGTTTAAAATAGTGGTGTAAAGGTAGAAGCCAGAACTGAGAAGACAAGTCTTCTTAAAACAAAGGACAAACATGTCACTTGGGCAAAAATGTAAATTACTTAAAATATTTTGTTATTCTATTGCTACTTGACGTTTCCCTCTCTTCTGTTTTCTCTCTACAGTGGTGTCAAGGTAGTCAGTAATAAGAAGACAAGTCTTCTTAAAATAAAGGACAAAGCATGTGGAGAATGAAAAAGGTGGTACGTCGATGGGCAAAGATGTAAAATAGTGGTATCGAGGTTGTCGGCAGAGTTATTTTAAATAATTAGAAACAGAGTTTGTCGCCGAGTGGTTTTACACTGCTCAAGTAATTAGTCTATTCTGTTTTGTATTAAACATAATTGATTCCTGTGAAAGATACACATGCTATTGAAAAACAAATTAGAGTTTTCTAATATATTGTTTGATGTTTATAATTATTTAATAATATTAGAGTAAATCATATCACCATCCTCTCTATCTTACAAAATTCTTAGTATAGACTAAGAACATCATATTCCCCTTTAGTTAATTTGAAGTTTAAACATGTGTCTTCATTTTGTAATACATATTTTGATCGTCAGGCTGAAAATCTATAAATAAGAATGCAATTGTTCCTTTGGTTGAACATTTGCACTATTTTAATTTACAACATTTAAACGGGAAAATGACTTATATATAACAGTTACGGAAATTAAATCCGTAAGTGGGCCAATTACAAACTTATTATCGGGGTCTGTTTCCAATGGAAGCAGAAGAAAGAGGTGCCACACATCCGGAATGGCGCCTTGTGTGAGGGCGCTACATCACGTGGACAATCCAGCACCTTATTTTTGAGCGCTAAACGTGGGGTGTCTGTACTTGGGTACCTAACATGAGGCCTGTTGGTGATGCAGGCCTAGGTGCCAGCAATGCTATATACACCCTTTTCTCCCGATTGTTCATTGCATAACCAATTTAAAAAGGTTAGATCTTAATTACTGAATTTAATTAGTAATTGATAATTTAGGTAATTAATATATTTATTTATTTTGCAGGAAATAATTGAGTAATAGTAATTTTTGTACTAAGGTAAGGTGTATGTAATTTTTGTTAATTTAATTTTAGATATTATAATTATGGTTGATTTTAATGTTCAATACTAAATTTTTGTTGTAGGAGATTTGTGGTGATATGACTTCTGCAATTACTATTATTGTGTACATTAATGAAAGGATAAACGAGACTAATGAAGAGATCATATTTGAAGGACTGAGAAGAGCATTACAGATTAAACGCGGCATAAGTTTCAATTTGTAAAAACTAGAATTCATATTAAATTTAAATTAAATTATAATCAAATTATTGGTTTTATTACAACAAGATATCTAATAGGAAATCAATATACTCCACCATAAATAGTCGATGATGAAGATGTCGATATTATGATTGCTAATTTTCTTCAACAAGAGGGTGGTAGTCCTATAGAATTATGTGTTGAAGTAGTTGTTGCAGGTGGTGCATCGTTTGGGAATAATACGGATATAAACGAAGGAAGTGTTTATAGCTCTTACGATAAATATTCTACAAGGCTAAATTGTAGTGACAATGATGAAGATTACATTGTTTTAGATTTGAATATTGATTCATCATCCGAAGATGAAGATTTTGATGGAAACTTTTCTGAAATAAATGATGATGAATTAAATGAGGATGTACAGAGTTTAAGCCTTAACGTGTACAACAAGATCACAGTGTTGTTAGAACACAAGGAGGTTAGGATTAGTCTATTTAATAATAACATTTTTGAATAATTAAATAATTGTTTAATGAGATGTTATGTAGGTGCAAGTGGAGAACCATTTTGGCAAACAACCCCACATTATACAAGCATTAATTGGGAATATCTTGATCAAGAAGATTTGTGGGGTTTAAGTGTTGAATCTAATTAGTCCATTAGACAAGAATTAGCTGTTGGTATGAAGTTTGATAACAAAGATGAAGTTCAAACTGCAGTTGCAAGATACCTAATGAATGTATATCAAACGATGAGGGTGGAGGAGTCCAAATCAATAAAGTATGTTATTTATTGCCCTAAAAATTGTGATGAACCTCCTTATCCTTTTCATATGCAAGCTATTAAATCAAAAAGGTGGAAAGTGACAAAATGGGGAGGTCAACACAGTTGCTTAAATTCAAGTTTGACTCAAGACCATGCAAATCTTGATTCAAATATGATTAGTACGTGCATTGTTGGTAAGTAAAAATAAATTATTGTAGCATGACATGTTTATTGTTGAAATGTTTGTGTTTTTCACGACTAATGCAATTTCAGGTATGATAAGGGAAGATCCATCCATTAAAATTGGATTGGTCAAAGAGAGAATTGCTAGTATGTTTAACTACAAAATATCATACAGGAAGGCATGGTTAGCTAAACAAAAAACAATGATCATGGTGTTTGGAGATTGGGAAAAATCATATGAGAAACTTCCTATTCGGTTACATTACATGCAAATTGACTCTCCCGGATCTTATTATGAAATCTTTGACGATGATTTTGTTGTAGGCAACAAGGTAGTTCGTGAATATCGCCAATTTAGGCGTGTCTTTTGGACATTTCGACAATGTGGGGAAGCCTTTAATTTTTGTAAGCCAATTATACAGGTAGACGTCACACACTTATACGGTAGATATCGTGGAACATTTCTAATTGCAACAACGCAAGGCGGAAATGGCAATGTATTACCACTTGCATTTGTCGTGGTTGAGGGTGAAACTTTGTTAGCATGGTCATTGATGGAGGACCATCCAAGAGAGGCAACTCAACTAAGAGGATTACAAGAAGCATGATAGAAGAGGGAATAGAGAGGGAGCCCTTGAAGATAGAAGGAGCTCTTGAAGACATACCTCAAGTTATAAAACCTTGTAATTTTCAAGAGATAGCTTTTATGTAATCATGGATACATGTTTTCCTTTTCTTTAGATTAAGGACTTTCTTAGAAAAGAAACTAAGAGAAGAAGGTCATGTGAAGAGAGAAAGGAAATAAGCCTTGAACCTACTTAAATCCATAATTTGGACTTAACCAAATTAAGGATCCAAGAGGTAAGGCCTTAAGGTGAGTGTGGGCTTCATTGACCATACCCTTAGGCCCACGGGTCCAAGGCCAATTTCCCTTTCACTCAACAAATTAAGTAGTTGATGAGTCATTATTTTTCCCTATTTATTTATCTTTCTGCACCTATTTTAATTAGTGAATTGTGCATAATTGCTTACTAATTTCTCATTTTTACTATTTGGGCGTCATTGTGCCAGAAATTCATTTTTATTATTAATTCACAATTTCTTGAACTTAATTTCATTATTATTATTTTCAGGGCAATTTGGAGATTAATAGGGCTTGGAAATTGATTCTGGACATGAACAGGAGTTGACACATCATATTTTTACTTTTATTTTATTTTGTTATTAGTTTTTCTTGTTATTATTTGTATTTACTTTATTGGGCCAGATTTGTTTGAAAGGCCATTTTATTCTATTTTTGTTAGTTTTGCCTAAGTGTTAGGCTGAAGACCAGAGAGAGGAGCATTTTTGTCCAAGGTTTTCCATTATTTCATTTTAAGGGTTTTAGGGGTTTTAGATGGATAATTAGTAGAGGCTGAACTCTTTTCTCTCTAGTTTTTCTCTTCATAGTTGCTACTTCATTTTTGGGCACAAGATCAATTACAGATTTCGTTTCCTTCAATTAAATTACAGTTCGTTTTCTCCTTCTTTACTCTAATTCAATTGCAATTTCGTTTTATTGTTCCATTTACTGTTTCACTCATCTTGATTCTCTGCAATTTCATTCTCTATAATTTCGTTTCAGTTTCATTTTGATTCAATTCGTTTTGGGTTTAATTTCGTTTTAATGGAAGGCTAAGTAGTTAGGGTTATCCTCTTGAATTGGATTGCTAAGAAGCTTTGAGGTTTCTGTTATGTTTTTTTTAATGCTTAACTCTTCATCAATTATTCAAGTGCTTAAATGCCCCAATTGTTGTACATGCTTAATGGGTTGATTTATAAATTGTTAGAATTAGGATAATTGGTGTGTGTGGATGCTTAATCCGCATAAGGAAAATAGAGTTAATTATCTCTTAGTTAATTAATATGGGTTTTGATTGAGGGTTTAGTAAATTGAGCATGAGAGTTTTCGTAACCTAGGATAAGTAATTGCAATCTAATCAAGAGGCTAATTCCATTTCAATTTGTTGTTTCAACTTGTTTGCTCTGTTTTACAATTCTGCATTTCACAATCAAAAAACCCCTCAATTTGTGTCTTATCTTTGATGAAAACGCAATGATGGTCCTTGAGAGATGATCTAGGAGTCACTCCCTAGTACTACATTTAATTCTATTATTTTGAACGAGTGCGACCTCGACCTCGTTATCAGTACGCCTTCTCTCATTGTTTGTTCATTTATGAAAGGACCTCATTCCTTTCATTTATACTTAACTTGATTTTTGATGAAATAAAATGAAGCATTGTGATTTTGCCTAAATAGAAGAATCCTTTGTTTAGGTCCTTGAGTCTTATCAAAGTTCATACTTTGTGGCGATTATACGTTCAAGACTTATTGGTGTTCACCATGGCATCTTCCCATTCCTAGTCCTTTTCCACCTTTTGTATTTTCTTCTTACTTTTGCATGTGTACACTAACCTTTGTTCTTGCTATTTTGTTGATGTTCACCGTTGGAATTACTTAAGAAACCATGGAGATCTCTCTTGAAGAATAGAAGATCGGGAAATTCCTTCAAGCATGGAAGTGTGCTTATATCAAGTGGTATCATGAGCCTGTCTTCTTCAAGAATTCTTCACAATTGGTTAGAAAAAAAAAATTCTTAGTTTCTTAGCAAGCACTTTAGCCTTGCCGTGAGAGTTTCATCCATCAATTGTCATATTTTTGCCTTGCATGCCTTGTTTGACATTTCTTGTCCATTTGGCCTAAGAAGAATTCAATGCCTTGCATGTTTCCTTTTGGTTTCCTTGGCTGCACCATGAGCATTCTATTAGCTACCACTCAATTCCTTGTTTTTTGCATGCCTTTAAAGTCTTAGTTTAGCTTCACAGAGGATAGTATATTTCGGCTGTATTCCTTTAGAAATCATATGCTTGCTGTCTACACATGCTTCTTGGAGGAATTGAAGGAACAACTTCAAATCTTGGTACAAATCTTGCCTTCTTACAAGCTGTGAGGTTAGTCAAATTCACTGCATTGATTTTATCTTGGAGTATCTTGCATGACATATTCATCTTACCCATGCTGCTACATCAACTTGCAATTTCTGCTACTGTCATATATGTTCTTGACCACAATTTGCATGGTTCTTGTTGCTGCATCATACTAAAAATTCGGCTGCATATTATAAATCCAATTCTGCATTTTCTTTCTACTGCATCTTTGAATGCTACTTGCTGTTGCATCAACCAATTTCTGCTGCTGCATGAAAAAAGATTGCCTTCTTGATCTTCTTGCTGTAATTTGTTTGGAAGTTACAAACGTCCTTGCTACTGGACTTGAAGCATGCATTTTTCTTTTCTGTCGCATGGTTTCTTGCATTGATCTGCTGCAATTGCTGTTGTAAATTCCTACTGCACCTTCATCTTTCTGCTGAAACCACAAACACATCATCATCTTGTTCTGCTGTTCATGCATGCATCTTGCAGAATTTCTGTTTGATAAACTTGATGCTTGGTGCATGTTAATTTTCTTTGCTGCATGAATCTTGGCTCATAATCAATTTTCTGCTGCATTGAACCATCTAACATACTGCACTTGGCCCATTTCTTTTCTACTGCAGTTTCATTGTTGATGCACTTTCTTTGCTGCTGCTGTGCACACATCATCATACTATCTTGATTGATTCTTGTTCTGCATCTACAGTAGTATAATTCTTGCTCTATTCTTGATTCAATTCTAAAACTTTCATGCATGGTTTAATTCACACATTGCTGAAACTGCTATCACGAATTTCCTTGCATAATTCTTGTTTCTTTTTCTTTTTCTGATGCATGGTTTCATGTATGATTCTGTTACAATATCATATTGTTCATGATTGAGTCACCTTTGACCCTTATGGAATGATTGGTTTGTTTCCATATCATACTGAGCATTGCTGTAACTGTTTTGCTTTAGTTTTCTGCTGCACATTTCACATATTGAATGATTGAAAAAGATTTTTTTTTTGCTGCATTGCTGTTAATACACCTTGCTGTAACAAATTTTTCTGCTACAACCATCACAGCATCATCATCATTGACTTAGAAATATGCATAATCCTTTAAATTGCAGTACTGCATCATCTTCTTGACCATATCTTACTGCATTTCAATAGTTTCCACTGCTGTTTGAAACGTTACACTGCATGTTTCACACATTTGACTTGGTTAGCCGCTACATATTTCTCTGCCCAAACAATTCTGCACATTTTGCATGATTGGATCTACACAACCTCACATTTCAGTTTCTGTCTTAACATTGCAGATATTGTTTTCCACTTCAAATTTTTCTGCTTCCACAATTCAGTTTTCTGCTGCATATTTCTCTAATCAAACAACTGCTGTCATTTGTTCCTTGCATGTTCTGTTTTGATTCAGTTGGCTGCCTACTCCTTGAAGTTTTCTGCAACATTTCCCTACAATATTCTTGATTAAGATTGATGCCTTGACCTCTATATGTTCTGCTGCATCATCATAATTCTCACTGTCATACATGCTAGCCTATAAATTTCAGTATATGTGACATGCATGCTAGCTATAGTTTCAGTATATGTGCCATGCATGCTAGCCTATAGCTCCCATATATGTGACATGCATACTAGCCTATACTTTCTGCAGTTGGCATACCATTAACTGTTACTGCATTCTACCAACTGCAAAATCTGCTGCAGTTTCGGTTTCCACACATTTACTGGTTTGATCCACAAATTGCATGATTGAGTGCATTGAAATTCAAAATTAGAAGACACTTAGAACTTGCCTAGTCAATTAAGTGTGAAATTGAACCTTGAACTAAGATCTTTTAATTGAAATTCTTGCTGCATTGCCGTATACTAACTGGTTTTCAAGTGCAGAATTTTCAAATTAAGTGACCAAAATAAGTGAAGAAAGGAAATAAAGAGGGAGACCAAAGCAAAGAAACTATAAGAGTTTTAGCTTATTTCTCTTCTAAATTTGTGTGTCACTTTAGAGTCATCTTATTTTGATAAATTCTGGAAAATTTTACAGATTTGGGAACTTGGAAGAAAAGGAAGGATTCAAGTGAAGAACAAAGGAGGCTACACTACCTTGTTTGCATACACTTGACCTTGGAAAGTTCCTACTTGTTAGCATATTTTTACTTGTAATTTTTCCTTTTTTTTTTGTGTAACTGGACTTTGAACTCTATTATCCGGTTTGCTTGCTGCACCAAAGTGCAAAATTCACGCTTTAGTTCTAGCTCATGATAATAAACGGACATTATCTTGTTCATAGTTTCGGTTTCCGAGCATTGCGTTTAGTATCTCTTTCTATTCTTACTTTTTGCTTATTGGATGTTTGTGTGATTTAGCCTTAATAGGTGGCTATACTTCACCTTTCTTTTATTTATCCATGACTATATCTTGTTTCCAATTATCTCTCTTCAATTCTAACTTGCCATTGTCTCTTTAAAGTCATTTTTGGACTAATTTCTTCTTTGAGTTTCCTTGTTGTGTTTAGTATTGCTTTCTTAGTGCAACCATGGATAGCCCACCTAGTGTTGGTGATGACTTGTCTCCCAAGGCCAAGAGGATGATGGATCTCATGCAACACATGATCACCCATAGCTTGGATGAGTATGACAAGAGGAAAGAAGGAGAAAGGAGAGCTAAGGAAGGAAATAGTAAGATCCATGGAGGGGAAAATGAGGGAGAAAAAAAAGAGAATAGAGAAAGGGAGAGAGAAAATGAGCGAAGAAGGAGAGGCTATACTTCATCAAGAGTGAGCGATGAAGGAAGTAATGAAGAGGAGGAGCATTATGGATATTATGGAAGAGGGGGAAGAAGGGATAGAGGAGATAGGAGGGGAGGCCGTGATGGAAGGAGAGGATTCTATGAAGAAGGAGCAAGGATGGAAGAGATGAGACCTAGGATCCCCAAGTTCAATGGAGATGGAGGGTCGGATGGCTTTATGGATTGCTACCCAATGATAAATGAGGAAAGGAAAGTAAACCTTGTAACTCTTGATTTTGAAGATTATGCTCTAGTTTGGCGGAATCAAATTCAAGTGGAGGTGATGAGGCACATGAGGGCAAGGATCACCACTTGGCAGGGATTAAAAGACACCACGAGGGAGAGGTTTGTGTCCCCTCACTATGCTAGGGACCTTCACATCAAGTTACAAAGAATGTATCAAGGGTATAGAAGTATCCAAGATTACTACAAAGACCTGGAGATCACCTTGTTGAGAGCTCAAAACCAAGAAGGAAGAGAAGTAACTTTGGCAAGGTTCACCCAATGTTTGAATAGGGACATTCAAGATATATTAGAGCTCCAAAACTACACCACCATAGAGGAAATCCACAATTGAGGCTTAACTTAAAAGGAAATCCACAATGAGGAAGACTTCTACAACTAGTACATCCACTTGGAGAGATAGAAGTAAGAAGGAAAGTACTCCTCCACATAAACCAACACATGACCGAAAGCTACCCAAACCAAAGGAGGTAAAATATCTCAACCAATCTAGATCTTCTAACATTAAATGTTTTAAGTGTTTAGGTAGGTGTTGGTCCCTATGTGTGAATCTAGAGGGGGGGTGAATAGATTCTTGTTAAACTTTACCCCAAATTCGCTTGTTTCTAATTTCTTTTAATTACCTATCAATTACCTTTCAATTACAGATTCAATTACAAGTTCAATTACTGATTCTATTCCAAACCAATTAATGAGTTGATTATCAATACAGTTTTCAAATACAGAGCAGAATTTGATCAATAACAATATAGTGAAAACTGTAAAGAGAGTAAGGAAGAAGATGAGTGCACAAAATGATGTATACTTGGTTATTGATCATGCCTACGTCCAGTCCCAATCCAACAACTGTTGCGATTGGCTTTCCACTATCAAATGATTCCTTTTGTATCCTTTTACATTCACTCTGCAACAAGCAATACAAACAGAAATCAAAACACCCAAATCTGTTCTCCAACCTGAAGAACAGAACTTCCAAGACCTTGGCACCTCCAAGATCAAACTTTGAGAATCACTTCTCAAACACAATGCTCTATCTAGAGAGACCTCTCTCCTAGAGCAACAACCCAGAAATTGGAAATATAAAGATCAGTAAAGAGAACACCTTATGTGTAGAATCTGATCTCAAATGAGCACTATGAAATCCACCCAATCAATGGAAAGAATCAAGTTTCCCCTTTTTCTTTGAAAACCTTGATGAACTCTAGATTTAGAGCATATGAAAGTGTGAGAGTTGTTTCAAGAAGCTAGGTTTTCAGCACCTTCATATGTTTCATCAAGATTATACTTATAGAACAAATTTGGAGGGAGAAAACGTGCAAAACTGAGCTACAACGGTCAATGTAATTGATCCCAAATGAATGTAATCGATTACACTAGCCGTTAGAACCCTCCAATTTGAATTTTCCAGGCATGTAATCGATTACCACGAGCATGTAATCGATTACATTGAAGAGGGAAACCCAGAAACAGTGAATTTCAAACCATGTAATCGATTACATAGGGGATGTAATCGATTACACCAGAAGGCCAAAAACATGTAATCGATTACATTACCCATGTAATCGATTACACCAGAGGGGAAGATCAATGTAATCAATTACATCAAGCCTGTAATCGATTACATCAGTGAGAAATGGATTTCCAGAATTTTCATTCTGTTTTTCACAATTGGAAATCAAACATTAGTCACTTGATCAACCATTCACAAGTTTAAAAACATCTCTGGGGCCTTAAACAAAGAACTCAACACATATATGCCTATATTCAACAATCAATACATAGATATATCCTACTTACACTTCATCTATGGAAAACCGAAAATACATTAATCAAAACCAAAACACATAAGAGAGACACAACAACATTCTTCAAGCTTCAAGTCCAACAGTAGGGGCCACATAGCTTCACAATGATCATGAGGGTAGATGGAGACATCACAAGTGGAGAGTCAAACCATGCCTCTAGTGAGAGTGAAGCATCTCAAGAGGAGGAGACTTATGAGGTGACGGAAGAAGGAGATTTACTCATGGTAAGGAGGGTGTTCAACACTCTTTGTAAAGACCTTGACGATTCTCAAAGGGAAAACATCTTCCACACTAGGTGTCTTGTAAAAGGTAAGACTTGTTCCTTAATCATTGATAATGGTTCTTGTACCAATGTGGTAAGTTCTAGGCTTGTAGAGAAATTGTGTCTAACTACTACTGCCCACCCTAGTTCTTATAAACTTCAATGGTTAAGTGAAAAAGGTGAAATAGTTATGAATAAACAAGTTATGCTTGCTTTCTCTATTGGTAAATATCATGATAAAGTATTGTGTGATGTTGTACCTATGGAGGCTTCTCATATGTTGTTAGGTAGGCCATAGGAATATGATAGAAATGTTATACATGATGGTTTGACTAACACTTACATGTTTTCTTTGAAAATCCTGCATATGTTAGAAATCTCCAGAAAATACCATATGCATATGCACTACTAATCAACCATTCATTCAAATATGTATGACATGATTCAAATACAAATATAGATCAAGACCAATGAATCATAAAACAAACCAAATTTTATTTAATATCAAGGACAATCACTTAATCATAGTTCGAAATTAATAAAACAAGTAAAAACTTCAAAAACATAAATTCTCCTAAACAATCTCAACTAAACAAAACCAGAAACAACCTATCAAAGCTACTCTCAACTCAACTCCCCCTATCTAGGATAACCTAACTATTCTCCCCCTATTTGGTATATCAAACCAAAAAGAGAGATACAGAGGGATCACTGTTCATCACCATCATCATCATCTTGGTTGAGGCGCTCCATGATAGTTTCCATTAAAGACTTCATGTCAAGGAAACGCAGATTTTGATTCCTTTCCAAGTCTTTAATTTGCTTTCCTAGATCCTCTTGGCGCTTATCCATCTCCTCCAACCTATCTAGCACAATGGACTCAAAGCGAGACTTAGGGATGTACTCCCCAGCCGTTGAATCCTCATCATCATCAGAAGGAGGATGTTCTTCTGGTTGTGGTTGTTCTTGTTGTTGTGGTCGCACATCATCTCTTGAAATCCATCCAGTTGGGGTTTTCACCAAACGCATCTTCTTTAATGCCATATCTCCAATGATCTGAATATCTTTCACCAATTCGCGACTTTCATTGGAAACATCCACCTGATAATGCTCAAGGATACGAGAGATGAACAATCCATAAGGACATTTGTATTCAAGTTTCCTCTGAACTTTGACCATATTTTCCATCATAACACGAGCCCAATCCACTTGAATACCGTTCTTCATAGCAGCCATCAACACCAAATCTTCTTCCATGATTTGGGCATGGTTGGTTCCTCTTGCTGCCAAAATCCAGCATATCGTATAGTGAAGAAGACGATCGTCAGTGTTAAGATCGCCAATGCCAAAGGTCTTTCTCAAACCTCGTTCTCTCCTTGCTACTGTTTCAGCTTCCCATGCCTCAGGATTCTTCAACAAGCTCATATAGAAAGCATTTTTCTCAAGCTCAAAACCCTCTTCCATCAGATTTTCCACAGTGGGAATAATACCATCATCAGTTATCCCAGCATATTGAAAGAACAAATCAGGAGTCAAAACAATGGACACACCCTTAACCTCAGATTTCACTCTCCTAGAACCAGAATGAGTTTTCATATTGGCATAGAATACTCTTACCAAATCAGGGTATATGAAACCCCTCAGCCCAACAAATTTCTCCAAGTTCTGATCTCGGAGCAAGGAGTGAAACGTGAAACCTTCATTGTCCAGCCATTGTAGGTCAAGAATCTTCGCAGGTACGAGTTCCTTGGTTGCAAAATCCATATAGAATTTGGACTCTTGTTCAGCAGACGTGAACCATGCGTTGTGAGGACGACCCACGTCTTCTCCGGATGTAGCAGGAGCTTTTCTCTTGGAGGAGGATTCTTGTCTGTGCTTCGTGCGTCTCTCCTCTTGGGCATTCCTATGAGCTCTTGTTTTCGTTCTCTTGCTGCTCCCTGGTCCTTCCATTGCTTTGGTGGTGAAGAAGAAGATGAAGAAGGTTGAAGATGAATATGGGATAGAGAGAATGGAGGCCGTGAGAGATTAGGGTTTGGAAGAGAAAGGGAATGTGAATGTGAAAGAAAAACCCTAACACAGCACTAATAAAGATCACAGAAGACTAGGTTTAGTGAATGTTGCAAATGGGCTTCCAAAAACATGGAACACAAAGCCCAAAAACGAAGAACAAAGCTCTGAAAAACACTTCCAGAGCGCATGTAATCGATTACATTCGTGATGTAATCGATTACATCAGAACCAAAAACCCATGTAATCGATTACATTGTTATTGTAATCGATTACATCAGAACCAAAATATCATGTAATCGATTACATACATGTTGTAATCGATTACATCCTATAGAAAACCAGAAAACAAGTTGAAATAAGGCTATGAACTGCAATGTTAATGATTTTCACATATAGGATGATTGAAAAGCATTTGATTCATCATATAAAAGGTCAAGATCATGTTATGCAATGAATTCATATCAAGTTTAAGCACAAATGAATGATTAAACTAACATACTTACAACACTTTATGTGAGATGTTCTTCACTTAGAATACCAAGATTGGTTCTAAGTTTGAAGAACCTCTCCTTGGGCAGAGGTTTGGTGAAGATATCCGCGAGTTGATTCTCTGTGTCAATGAATTCCACCTCAACATCTCCCTTCTCAACATGATCTCTAATGAAGTGATGACGCACCTCAATGTGCTTCGTTCTTGAGTGTAAGACCGGGTTCTTTGTGATACTAATGGCACTTGTGTTGTCACACTTGATTGGAATATGATCAAGCTTAAGTCCAAAATCCTCCAGTTGTTGCTTCAGCCAAATGGTCTGAGCACAACAACTACCCTGCGGCTACATACTACTGCCTCTGCAGTTGAAAGAGCTACACAGGCTTGCTTCTTGCTATACCATGAGACCAAGCTTCCTCCAAACAAATGACACACACCACTTGTGCTTTTCCTATCGGTTTACAACCAAAAAAAGTCAAGATCACTAAAACCAACCAATGTGGGATACGTACCTTTTGGATACCACAAACCACAGTTCGTAGTTCCTTTGAGATACTTCAAGATTTTCTTCACAGTTGCCATGTGTGATTCCTTTGGTGCAGATTGGAATCTTGCACAAACACACACACTGAATATGATGTCTGGCCTACTTGCTGTGAGGTACAAGAGTGATCCAATGATTCCTCTATATCTTGATTGGTCTACACTTTGTCCAGCTGCATCATTATCCAAGTAGAGATTAGTTGACATAGGAATGTTTGAGATCTTACAACTCTCCATGTCGAATTTCTTCAACAATTCCTTGGTGTACTTTGCTTGATGTATGAAGATTCCATCTTTCAGTTGTTTGACTTGCAATCCTAGGAAGAATTTGAGTTCTCCCATCATAGACATGTCAAACTCCCCCTGCATGCTATTCACAAACTCTTCACACAAAGATTTGTTAGTTGATCCAAATATAATATCATCAACATAAACTTGAACCAACAAAATACAGTTCGACTTCCTCCTTATGAAAAGAGTTTTGTCAACATTACCTCTCGAGAACCCTTTTGACGAAGAAATTTACTTAGCCTTTCATACCATTGTCTAGGGGCTTGTTTAAGACCATATAGGGCCTTCTTGAGTTTGTACACATGTTCGTTCATATCAAATCGGTGAATCCGGGAGGTTGTGAAACAAAAACTTCTTCATTGATATAGCCATTCAAGAAAGCACTTTTAACATCCATTTGAAACAACTTGAAATCATGAATGCAGGCAAAAGCAAGTAAAACTCTAACAGCTTCTAGTCTAGCAACAGGGGCATAGGTTTCACCAAAATCTATTCCTTCTTGTTGATTATATCCCTTAGCTACTAGTCTAGCCTTATTCCTAACCACAACTCCATTCTCATCCAACTTATTCTTAAACACCCATTTTGTTCCAATTACATTCATATCTCTTTTAAAAGGTACTAACTCCCATACGTTATTCCTTTTAAACTGATTCAATTCTTCTTGCATAGCATTCATCCAATATTCATCATTTATAGCATCATCAACACAAGAAGGTTCAAATTGAGATACAAATGCATAATCATCACAGAACATGTTATGAGTAGATCTAGTAGATACTCCCTTATGGATGTCACCAATGATGTTGTCAAGAGATAAATCTCTTGGTTTCCTCCATTCTTTTGGAAGATCATGAGAAGTGGTTGGTGGCTCTTGCTGTTCTTCTTTGCTAGTGCTTTCTTCACCTACATGCTCATCATCATCAACAAACACACTTCCCTTTTGGGGATTATTAGTTTCATCAAACTTAACATGCACAGATTCCTCAATGCACATTCTCCTTTTATTAAATACTCTATATGCTTTACTTGATGATGAATACCCAATAAACACACCCTCATCAGCCTTGGCATCAAACTTACCAAGAGGCTCTTTGCTATTATTCAAAACAAAACACTTACACCCAAATACCCGAAAATGAGAGATATTGGGTTTCTTGCCTTTATAGAGTTCATATGGGGTTTTCTTTAAAATAGGACGAATCACAATTCTATTTAGAACATAGCAAGCAGTGGACACTGCATCAGCCCAAAAATATTTAGGCAAATCACTTTCATTCAACATAGTTCTAGCTAGTTCTACTAAAGATCTGTTTTTCCTCTCAACAACCCCATTTTGTTGTGGAGTTCTTGGAGCGGAAAAATTGTGATCGATTCCATATTTTTCGCAAAACTTTTCAAAATGTTCATTTTCAAATTCCCCTCCATGATCACTTCTAATGGACTTGATTTTCAAATCTTTTTCGTTTTGAATCTTTTTAGCAAGTATTTTGAAAACTTTGAAAGTGGTGTCTTTACTTGGTATAAAAGCAACCCAAGCAAAACGAGAGTAGTCATCTACAACAACTAATCCATATAGATTTCCACCTAAACTAGCAGTTCTAGATGGACCAAAGAGATCCATGTGCAGCAATTCAAGCGGTCTAGAAGTTGAAACAACATTTTTAGATTTGAAAGAGTTTCTAGATTGCTTGCCTTTCTGACATGCATCACATAGGCCTTCTCTTTTGAACTTTAATTCAGGTAGTCCTTCTACTAAGCTCTTAGATGACAGTTTATTAAGTTGATGAACATCAATATGTGCTATACGTCTATGCCAAAGCCAAGATAGATCATCATTAGACGTAAGACATGCATGATATGATGATGAATGATCAAGTTCAAGTATATAGATGTTACCTCTTCTCTTACCTACCATCAATGCCTCATTCGATTATTGTTATTGATCTTGCAAGCCTTTTGTCGAATGAAACTTGATAGCCTTTGTCGCACAATTGGCTAATACTCAGAAGATTGAACTTCAAACCTTCTACAAGCAGTACATCTTCAATCACGGAGTTGGATTTGTCTCCAACATCACCAATACCCAGAATTTTGCCTTTGTTATTATCTCCATATACTACTGAACCAGATTCTTTGGATTTGAAGGAGATAAAGTTACTCTTGTTACCCGTCATATGTCTTGAGCAGCCACTATCCAAATACCATGTTGAGTGTTTGGCTCTCAAGCACACCTACACAAAGAAAGATATCATTTGGTTTTTGGTACCCAAATCTTGTTGGGTCCTTTCATGTTAGAACAATGACTATCTTTCTTAATCCATTTAAATAATCCATTATCTAAGCCTTTCTTTCTAATCATGCAGTTATAATGATTATGTCCAGATTGCATACAATAACTACATGAGAAGTTTCTATACTTGCTGGTTTGTTTAAATGTATGGAACTTCTTGTTATTCTTTTTCAAAGGGGCAGTAAAAGATTTACACTTTGAACAGGGCAATTTCAACTTATCATTTTCATCTTTCAATTCTTGAATATTGGTTTTCAAAACAGAAATTTCATTTTCTAAATCTGCAACTCTGTTTTTCAAAACCTTACTTAGTTTTTCAAATTTTTCTGCTTCTTTAAATAACTCACAAAAAGCAGTATATAGTTCATCATAATCATTATCATTTTTAGAGGAGTCAGAATCACTTACCTCATTATCCGATTCTGGTTTAGCCATAAGACATAAGTTGGCTTCCTCATTTTCGCTTTCACTAGAGGATGAGCAGTCATTTTCTTCCCAAGCAATGTAGGCCTTTTTCTTCCGATACCGGTCCTTCTTGGGTTTTTCTTCTTGCTCCACTCTTCTAGGCTCACTGCTGTTTGATTTCTTCAAGTTAGGACACTCCGATCTATAGTGTCCAGCCTTGCCACATTCATAGCATGTGACCTTTGAAGATGAGGCTTTTCTAGCATTGTTGAATCTCTTTTTGTTGCTGTTCTTCTTCATGAACCTTTTGAACTTTCTGACCATGAGATTCATTTCTTGCACCTTTATGTTTACCTCTTCCTCAACAAAGACCTTACCGAGTCCTTTGAGGTGATTCACAATGTGTGTGAATCGCTTCTGCATGTCCATGATAGACTCACCTTGTGCCATTCTGAACATTTCATACTCTTGGATGAGTGTGTTCTTTCTAGCTCTTCTCACCTCAGGAGTACCTTCATGAGTCACCATGATAAGATCCCATGCTTCCTTTGCTGTTGTACAAGCTGAAATTCTAAAGAATTCATCAGAGTTTAATGCGGAATGTATAATATTTAAAGCTTTAGAATCATTTTCAGCTCTCCTAATTTCTTCTGGTTCCCACTTCTCAAATGGTTTTTCTAATTCATTTCCATCAACTATATATGTGGGGATTTTAAAATCAGTTACAACAGCTTGCCAAATGTTTCTATTTATAGACTCCATAAAGATTTTCATTCTAACTTTCCAAAATGGATAGTTATCTCCACAAAACAGAGGAGGTCTATTAATAGAGGCACCTTCAGCAAATGGTAATTGATTACTTGCCATTATGGATCAAATTCTAGAGCAACTTACTAGAAGTAGCTCTGATACCAATTGTTGGTCCCTATGTGTGAATCTAGAGGGGGGGTGAATAGATTCTTGTTAAACTTTACCCCAAATTCGCGTGTTTCTAATTTCTTTTAATTACCTATCAATTACCTTTCAATTACAGATTCAATTACAAGTTCAATTACTGATTCTATTCCAAACCAATTAATGAGTTGATTATCAATACAGTTTTCAAATACAGAGCAGAATTTGATCAATAACAATATAGTGAAAACTGTAAAGAGAGTAAGGAAGAAGATGAGTGCATAGCGATGTATCTTGGTTCGTATTACTACGTCGGTCCCATCCAATCAACAACTGTTGCGATTGGCTTTCCACTATCAAATGATTCCTTTTGTATCCTTTTACATTCACTCTACAACAAGCAATACAAACAGAAATCAAAACACCCAAATCTGTTCTTCAACCTGAAGAACAGAACTTCCAAGACCTTGGCACCTCCAAGATCAAACTTTGAGAATCACTTCTCAAACACAATGCTCTATCTAGAGAGACCTCTCTCCTAGAGCAACAACCCAGAAATTGGAAATATAAAGATCAGTAAAGAGAACACCTTATGTGTAGAATCTGATCTCAAATGAGCACTATGAAATCCACCCAATCAATGGAAAGAATCAAGTTTCCCCTTTTTCTTTGAAAACCTTGATGAACTCTAGATTTAGAGCATATGAAAGTGTGAGAGTTGTTTCAAGAAGCTAGGTTTTCAGCACCTTCATATGTTTCATCAAGATTATACTTATAGAACAAATTTGGAGGGAGAAAACGTGCAAAACTGAGCTACAACGGTCAATGTAATTGATCCCAAATGAATGTAATCAATTACACTAGCCGTTAGAACCCTCCAATTTGAATTTTCCAGGCATGTAATCGATTACCACGAGCATGTAATCGATTACATTGAAGAGGGAAACCCAAACGTTGTGAATTTCAAACCATGTAATCGATTACATAGGGGATGTAATCGATTACACCAGAAAAAACCAAAAACATGTAATCGATTACATTACCCATGTAATCGATTACACCAGAGGGGAAGATCAATGTAATTGATTACATCAAGCCTGTAATCGATTACATCAGTGAGAAATGGATTTCCAGAATTTTCAAAGCTGTTTTTCACAATTGGAAATCAAACATTAGTCACTTGATCAACCATTCACAAGTTTAAAAACATCTCTGGGGCCTTAAACAAAGAACTCAACACATATATGCCTATATTCAACAATCAATACATAGATATATCCTACTTACACTTCATCTATGGAAAACCAAAAATACATTAATCAAAACCAAAACACATAAGAGAGACACAACAACATTCTTCAAGCTTCAAGTCCAACAGTAGGGGCCACATAGCTTCACAATGATCATGAGGGTAGATGGAGACATCACAAGTGGAGAGTCAAACCATGCCTCTAGTGAGAGTGAAGCATCTCAAGAGGAGGAGACTTATGAGGTGACGGAAGAAGGAGATTTACTCATGGTAAGGAGGGTGTTCAACACTCTTTGTAAAGACCTTGACGATTCTCAAAGGGAAAACATCTTCCACACTAGGTGTCTTGTAAAAGGTAAGACTTGTTCCTTAATCATTGATAATGGTTCTTGTACCAATGTGGTAAGTTCTAGGCTTGTAGAGAAATTGTGTCTAACTACTACTGCCCACCCTAGTTCTTATAAACTTCAATGGTTAAGTGAAAAAGGTGAAATAGTTATGAATAAACAAGTTATGCTTGCTTTCTCTATTGGTAAATATCATGATAAAGTATTGTGTGATGTTGTACCTATGGAGGCTTCTCATATGTTGTTAGGTAGGCCATAGGAATATGATAGAAATGTTATACATGATGGTTTGACTAACACTTACATGTTTTCTTTTGGAGGGAAGAAGATCACTTCAATGGCTTTCTTCCTAAGCTTTCTTTGCATATTTATTTTATCCTTTTCATGCTTCTTTAATTATTTTATAATCAAACATGACAAATTGTGCACAAATTCACACAATAACAAGTTAAAAGTTACTAAATTTTAAGGTTTTAAAATGACTTAAAACCCTAATTTCTCTTTTAATTATTATGATTCTAATTCCAATCTTCCAATACCATGTATGATTATGTCATAATTAAGACAAAATTACAAGGATTTCAAAAATTATTTAACCATAATTTTATGGTTCACAGATTGTTTTATATAAATTTTCTAGATGTTTTCTGTATTTTATTTACAGAAAATTTGTTATACCGTGTTTCATTCCAACCTGTATATTTATTTATCCTACTCCTAATTCTACATATTATGGGTCATATTCCCTTTGATTTCCTTGTTGTTTTAATTTTTCAACTTGTACTGCGTGTACAACCGTAGTTCAGAAAATAATTAAATTTTTCCAAAAACTGTATATTTTTAGAATAAGTAAATTCTCATGTGTAACAATATATAATTTTTATATATTAATTCTTAATAGATTTCTCATACGAAATGCAGAACAAAATTGTCCACAGATAATAATATAATTAAAATAGTGAATTTACAGTAAATCAGAAATATTTAATAACGTTCAAAATGTTAAATAGTAATAAAATGTTAAACTGTAAAATTACTTTTCTGCTACGTTTTTATTTAGAAACGAAATCGTGATTTTCTCAAATTTCTTAACAGTATTGTTATAAGATAACAAACTGGTTTGAATTACGTTAAATTATAACAGTAACAGTTAAGATGCACATTTTTATGGAAATTTTAGTAAACATTTCAACTACATAGTTATTTACATAAATTAATTTTTTGAGGGTGTTACAACTCTACCCCCCTAAAAAGAAATTTCGTCCTCGAAATTTACCTCATTCAAATAATGCAGGGTAGCTTTTCTGCATCTCACTTTCCAATTCCCATGTCGCATCATCTGTTCTCCAAATAACCTTTATTAAAGGAATATCCTTTCCTCTTAATGTTTTGATTCTCCTATCCTCAATTCTCATTGGTAATGCTTCATATGTTAGATTATCCTTTATTTGTACATCATCTAACTCAATTACATGTGATGAATCAGGAATGTATTTACGAAGTTGTGAAACATGGAAGACATTATGAAGATTAGAAAGAATTGGGGGTAAAGCAATTTGGTAAGCCACAGGGCCTACTCTTTTTATTATTTGGAAGGGACCAATGAAACGCGGTGAAAGTTTTCAGGATTTTAAAACTCTCCCAATACCTGTCCATGGATTTACCGTTAAGTATACGTGATCACCAACCTCAAATTCCAAATATTTTCTTCTTTTGTCATGATAACTTTTCTGCCTACTTTGTGCCGTTCTCATCTTTTCCTGAATTAACTTAATCTTTTCTGAGGTTTGTTGTACAATATCAGGTCCTAAAATTAAACTTTCTCCTGATTCAATCCAACACAAAGGAGTTCTACATTTTCTTCCATATAAAGCTTTAAATGGTGCCATACCAATGGAAGAATGAAAGCTATTATTGTAGGTAAATTCTATCAAAGGCAAAAAGTCTACCCAACAACCCTTATGTTCTAAAACACAAGCTCTCAATAAATCTTCTAAAGATTGGATTGTTCTTTCAGTTTGTCCATCAGTTTGGGGATGATAGGCAGAACTTAATTTTAATTTGGTTCCTAAAGTTTTATGTAGACTCTCCCAAAATCTTGAAGTAAATCTAGGATCTCTATCTGATACAATACTAGATGGTACACCATGTAATCTTACAATCTCACCTATGTATAAATTAGTTAATTTCTCTAAAGAATATTTAATATTAATAGGAATAAAATGTGCAGACTTAGTTAAATGATCTACTATAACCCAAATTGAATCAAATCCCCTAGGGCTTTTTGGCAAGGCTACCACAAAATCCATAGATATGCTATCCCATTTCCATTGTGGTATTTCTAAAGGTTGTTGCAAACCTGAAGGTTTTTGATGTTCTATTTTAGCTTTTTGACAAATTAAACAAGAATACACATATTCACAAATTTCTTTATTCATTCCAGGCCACCAGAACATAGTTTTCAAATCTTTGTACATTTTAGTGGCACCAGGATGAATACTTAATTTGCTTTTGTGTGCTTCCTCCAAAATTGTCTTTCTAACTTCTGTTATATTGGGAATACAAATTTTATCTTGAAACCTCAAAATACCATCCATTCCAATCTTAAACGCACTAGTTTTTCCTTGATTTAAATTTTCCATTTGGGTTTTCAGAAAATGATCAAATTCTTGCTTCTGTCTAATTTCTTCCAAAAATATGTTAGAAATTTGCAAAGCTCCCAATCTAATACTCGTATTAGTAGTTTCACACACTAAACTAAGATATCGAAACTGTTCTAATAAATCCATTTCTCTAATCATCAGTGAAGACATAATCAAAGATTTCCTACTTAAAGCATCTGCTACCACATTAGCCTTTCCGGGATGGTAATTAAGTTCAAAATCATAATCTTTTAAAAACTCCATCCATCTACGTTGTCTCATGTTCAAATCTTTTTGACTAAATAAATATTTAAGGCTTTTGTGATCGCTAAATACTTCAAACCTTGTTCCATACAAATAGTGTCTCCACATCTTAAGTGTGAATACTACAGCTACTAATTCTAGATCATGAGTTGGGAAATTTTTCTCATGAATCTTAAGCTGTCTAGAAGCATATGCTACCACTTTACCATCTTGCATCAATACTCCTCCTAAACCCATTTTAGATGCATCACAATATAGTTCAAAAGGTTTCTTGGGATCAGGTAAGGTCAATACCGGGGCAGTGGTCAATCTTTCCTTAAGAGTTTGAAAACTATCCTCACATCCGGTGGTCCAAATAAATGCTTGATTCTTTCGGGTCAAGGTATTCAAAGGTAAAGCTATTTTAGAAAAATCTTTAATTAATCTCCTATAATATCCTGCTAATCCTAGAAAACTCCTAATCTCTGTTACAGTTTTAGGTCTTCCCCATTCCAAAACAGATTGTACCTTAGAGGGATCTACAAATATTCCTCCTTGAGTTATTACATGACCTAAAAAACTGATTTTCTCCATCCAAAATTCGCACTTAGATAATTTAGTAAAGAGTTGTCTGTCCTTTAAGATTTGCAATACTATTTCTAAGTGTTTAGCATGATCTTCCCTAGTTTTACTGTACACTAAGATATCATCAATGAATACAATTACAAATTGATCAAGATAAGGGTGAAAAATTCGATTCATGTAATCCATGAATACTGCAGGAGCATTAGTCACTCCAAAAGGCATAACTAAATACTCATAATGCCCATAACGAGTACTGAAAGCAGTTTTTGGAATATCCTCGGATTTTACCCTAATCTGATGATATCCTGATCTTAAATCAATCTTACTAAAAATACATGCTCCTGTTAATTGGTCCATAAGATCATCAATCCTAGGCAATGGATATTTATTCTTAATGGTTACTTTATTCAATTGTCTATAATCTATACACATTCTCATGGTTCCATCTTTTTTCTTTACTAACAAAACTGGAGCTCCCCATGGTGATACGCTAGGTCTTACAAACTGTTTACTTAACAATTCTTCAATTTGTTTCTTAACTTCAGCTAATTCTATAGGAGACATTCTATATGGTGCTATGGAAATTGGTCCTGTTCCTGGGATTAAATCAATGGAAAATTCCACTTCTCTTTCAGGAGGTAACTTATCTACTTCTTGAAATACCTCAACAAAATCTTTTACTACAGGCACACTACTCACCTCATTTTCAGATTTAGTTTCATTAGCGGTGATCATGTATACTTGGGTATTATTTTCCCTTAAAGATTTTAAAACCTTATTTATGGAAATAATTTCAACATCCCTACTCACCTTTGGGTAGGAGGAAATGGTTTTCTACAGTTGTGAAAGGGAGAGGGACGGGGTATAGGGTAAAAGAAAGGACTAGCCGCTCAAGGCCCAGACGTCACAGCCAAATGTCACTCACGAAAGGCTGGGCACTTAGGGTAGAGGCGTTACACCTATGTGGCAACACCCTATGAAAGTGTCTGTACGGATCCCACCACACACAAATGGACCAATAGCATTTTGGCACTCTAGTTATAGGGGCTCAACTTAAGTAACTATTCTTGTTCCTCCACGTGCCCCGCTCTCAAGTTTGGCGCCTATCCCTCTTCCACCACCATTATAAAATAAACCCGATATAAATTTATAATTTGGCCTAGTCACATATTTAATTTCTGTAACTTCCTCGTATAAGTCATTTACCCCATTTATGCAGCAGCACCTATGATTGCTGATTTCGAGAAAAATTATATATATTATTATATAAGTTCTAAATCAAATAATGTGAATTGATATATTATTTTATATAAAAAACTTCCGCATAACATAAATTTATATGTATAAATTATAAATTATAAATTAAAATATGCACAACATTAATATAAAAAAATAATAATATGCAGCAAAAATAAAATAAAAAGAGTAATTTTTTCATAATTTCATGATTATAAATTGTAAATTGAATTATATATCATACAACTAGATATATGGTAGAATATTTCTTAATTGAAATCAATTAAAAAGTAAATTATAATTTTGGTCATGATTTCTATTATTTCTATTTTGCATGTATTGAAATCAAGTAATATGTTAAGAGAAGTATAAAATTGAATAGAAAATAAAAAATAGTGTCTGTAGAAAAAAAAAAAAAAAAACATCACTTCTTAATTTGAAACCAACCACTAAGGCGATTTCTCAAAACTATGGCGTAGTGTGGACTAGTGGCACCTCATAATCCGCTAAACGGATTTAACAGCACACAACTTCTTTCCTTCGTTTGAATCTTTTAAACGGGTCTTTTCCAGTAACAGTAAGTCACAACAATGCTTACTCAACTTAGTGAATTTACGATTTCATGCTGTTTTATATTAACTTGTATCATTATATATACATTTTCCCTTAGGGACGAAAATATTCTTTGTTAGAATAAGAGTATATATTGATGATTTCAAAGCAATGTTATTTTTTTAAAGAAATATTTTCACTCTATTCTACACGAGTCTAACAAATTTTCTTCAAGATACGATGAAGTTCCTGTTTGTACTTGCAGAGGTGAAAATAGTCGTAAAAGTTTTCTGATTAATTTTTCTCAAGTTATTTGGATATATATAGATGTCCGGATTTTCAGAAACGGTCAAAAATCGATTCAAAAACCGTCAGCGGCCAAAAACTGCTTTGGTAACCGCCAGTACCATCTCATTTAACTATTAAAAATAATCTAACAACCTCCCACCATTTTCAATATATTAAATACAAATTAATGATCCAAAAATAACTCGAACATTATATGCATAAATAATGGTATATTACGATTTGAATCACTAAATTGGAAAAAGTTCCTTACATCATATCAGAATTTCATTGTAGAAAGTCTTTGAACCACAAATTCCATTTGATATATAGCATAAACAATTTCCACATATAACTTACATCAACAACTTGCTTTACAATATCTGACACATTCAACATTGGCCTTGTGTTTCATATCTTTCATGAATGTTTTGGAGCCAAGCCTTTTAACTCCATGAAGTAGTCGTACTTCACATTCACATAGGTGGTCTTCATTCTAGCACCCCCGCAATTTCAGCACCTTTAGAAAACCATTAAGAGATTAACTAAACCTCCTTATTTGACAAACAGGTATAAAGCACTAAGAACCTTGGGATGATAATTAATTGTAATGCTTACAATCACTCTAATGATGTACTTTATCTACATTGAACTCAAGACTTAACGTAATGTTAAGCGTTGAGTTGAGTTTCCATCATTGATGATTTTCAATCATAGGCCTGAGACCCACCCCCCTTGATGTTTTATTCACCAAGTCTCTTGGTAATCCTTTAGTGAAAGGATCTGCCAAGTTTTGACTAGATTTCACATAGTCAATTCTAATAACTCCATCGGTTATCAATTCTTTGACACAACTGTGTCTCAATCCAATGTGTCTGGATTTACCATTGTTAACTTGGCTATAAGCTCGTGCAAGTGTTGCCTGATTATCACAATGAAAAGCAATAGGAGCTATTGGTTTAGGCCACAGTGGTATCTCATATAGTACTTCACGTAACTATTCAACTTCTTTTGAAGTTGAGGCTAACATAATAAACTCTGTTTCCATGGTGGAACTTGCTATTAAGGTTTGTTTCCTTGAAGCCCATGAGATCGCACCACCAGCAAGTGTAAAGATCCATCCGCTTGTAGAAGTATGATCTTGATCTTTCACAATCCAACTAGCATTTGAGAACCCTTCAAAGACCGAAGGATATCCATTATAGCATAAGCCATAGTTGATAGTTTTCTTTAAATATTTTAAAATTCTTCGAATCGCAAACCAATGCATTTCGCTTGGATTGCTTGTGAATCTACTTAACTTGCCTACTACTAACACAATATCCGACCTAGTACTTGTCATTGCATACATTAAACACCCAATTAATCTGGAATACTCCAATTGTGAAATTGGAGTGCCAGTATTTTTAACTAGCTCTACATTTGGATCAAGTGGGGTGGATACAACGGCAAAATCAGTATGATTGAATCTGTTGAGAACTTTCTCTACATAATGAGACTGAGTAAGAGTAATACTCTCGTAATCTCTAACAATCTGAATTCCAAGAATGACATTTGCTTGCCCCATGTCTTTCATGTCAAATTGACTAGACAAAATTTTTTTAGTCAACTGAACTTGTTCTAAGTTAGTTCCAAAAATTAGCATGTCATCCACATAGAGACAAATAATGACACCATTTCCATTTCCATTAAATTTGGTATATACACACTTGTCCGATTCATTTATGTTGGATCCAGAGGCAAGTATTACTTGGTCAAATTTTTGGTGCCATTGCTTTGGAGCTTGTTTCAATCCATATAAATATTTTCGAAGTCTACACACCTTCTTTTCTTGACCAGCACAAGAAACCCTTTCCTGTTGTTCCATATATATTTCCTCATCCATATCTCCATTTAAGAACGTATTACATTCATTTGCTGGATGACCAATTTATATGTAGTTGTGATTGCTATAAGCAATCTAATTGTGGCAATCCTAGCCACAGGTGAATAGGTATCGAAATAGTCTATTCCATGCTTTTGGCTAAAACCCTTAGCAACTAGTCTGACTTTGTGCCTTTCAACGGATCCATCAACTCTTCTTTTCCTTTTAAAAAGAAGTTTGCATTTAATAGGCTTACATGCAGGAGGTAGATCAACTAGCTCCCAAGTATTATTGAATCCATCTCATCATTTAATGCTTTTTTCCAGAAAACTGCATCTCGATCTTTCATCGCTTCCTCAAATGTTTGAGGACCAGCTTCTGTATTAAAACAATATTTAATTTTTCTGATCGTTGTTTCTCTATTTCCTTAAACTAAGAAGCTAAAGAACTCAGACCCAAATGACTTAACCTTCAAAGCTCTTTTGCTCCTTTGAAGTTCTGGTACTTCTACTATGTCCTGGTCATTTTCATCTTCCACGACCAAATTCTCTGTTTGGGTTTTTTCCAGAAATTTTCTAAGAACACTTTTAAATCTATTCTCATCAAAGATTGCATCCCTTGATTCAATTAAAAAATTTTGCTGACATTGAATCATTAGGTTCGGCTACCAAAAACCGATATGCCTTGCTATGTTGCGCATATCCAATGAATATGCACTCCACTCCCTATTCACCTAATTTCTTTCTTTTAGATTTTGGTACTTTAACCACTACTCTATAACCCCAAACTCTTAAATAATTAAGATTTAGTTTTCTCTTATTCCAAAACTCATATGGAGTGATCTTATTCCCCTTTTGTTGAACTCGATTTAGAATATGGCATGTAGTTAGCAATGCTTCACCCCAAAATCTGCTACTCAAACCTGAATTTGATAGCAATGCATTAACCATTTCAGTTAATACTCGATTTTTCCTTTCTACCAAGCCATTTTGTTGTGGCGTATAAGGAGTTGTAGTCTCATGGACTATTCCAGTTGTTTCACACAACTTAGGATTATAATATTCTCCCCCTCTATCAAACCTTAAATGTTTAATAAAGGTCTCACAATGCAACTCAGTTTCCGTCTTGTATGCTTGAAACTTTACCATTTCTTCATCTTTTGAATGCAATAGATACACATAACAAAATTTGCTATAATCATTAATAAATGTTGTCAAATATTTCTTTGCTCCTATTGATGGTGTACTATGCATATCACATATATCAGAATGAATCAATTCAAGTAATCTCGAATTTCTTTCAACTTTAGGAAAATGATTTCTTGTAATTTTGGTTTTCATGCATGTATTGCATTTTTCTTCACTTTTATTAAGGAAAGGCTATAATTCCAGATCCACCATATCATATAATTTCCTGAAGTTAACATATCTTAATCAATGGTGCCATAAACATGAAGAAGCTCAACAATATAAGCAGAAACAATATTCTTATTTGATATTGCAATTACATTAAGTTTGATCATACCATCACAAGCATACCCCTTTCCTACAAACACACCACCCTTAGACAGCACAAACTTATTAGCCTCAAACACAAGTCTAAAGCCAAATTTGTTCAGTAAACTACCCGACACAAGATTCTTCCTCACTTCTAGTACATAGAATACATTAGTCAATGTTACAATTTTTCCAGAAGTAAATTTCAATTATACACTACCAATGCCTTTAATAGGAACATTACCAGAGTTCCCCATGTAAGGAACAGTAGTAGAGTTCCCCATGTAAAGAATAGTGTTTTCATCTATTACCTCCACTGTCTTGAAGAATCTTTTGTTGTTGCAAACATGTCGAGTAGTGTTAATTATTTGCTTTTGAACTGCACTACGTTTTCTTTTTATTATTGTTTCAGTTTTTTGTTTTAGTCAATTAGTGGTTCCTACACTTTAGGAGAAAGTAGTTTTAGTTATTCCACTTCCTTATTTAGTGGGTACGTGGCAGTTTCTATTTTCTAGTTTAGTGGTAATGTGGTTGTGTCATGGATTAAAACCCTATAAATGTATTGCTTTAGTAAATAACAAATGTGATTCCCGTTCCTTTCATCTACGTATTTTTCTTATATCTCTGTTCTAAATACTTTTGTTTATACCATAATTCTACAAGTAGCACTAGAATCAATAAGTCATGTCATTTTCAACTATGTTTATTTCATAGAGAACAACAACGAGGTTGTCATCATTTGTTGCATTATTAACAACTTTCAAAGTAGATTGCTTTCCTTTCTTTCTCTTCCAGAAATGACAATCAGACTTGAAGTGACCATCTTTTCCACATAACCAACAAGTTATCTTCTGCCTTTTTTGATTTTGTTTTTTGAACTTTGACTTTGAAGTCCTGCCAACCTTGTTGAGAGGCCTCTTGTTAGGCTACATTTTTGTCTGTCCAGCCTCAGCCACATGCACTTTTGAGAATTTTTGAGCATATTGCTCTTTTTCATTTTCCTGCATGCGACACTCCTCTTCTATACGAATATGGTTAGCAAGTTCATCAAGAGATATGTCCTCTTTCTTATGTTTCATAGTTTGTTTAAACTCTTTCCAACTGGGTGAGAATTTATCAATTGTAGAGGATACAACAATGGTTTCATCCATGTTTAAATTATGTTGAGTAAAATGGTTAAGGATCCTTTAAAGTTCACGAAATTGTTCCATCATAGGTATATCATCAACCATTTTAAAAGCATTGAAATTCCTCCAGTTTTCCCATAACTCCTTGGCCAGATTGTACATTATAGTAGAGGTCGAATAATAAGTCACTCATTGCATTCAGAATATGACCCCTATACGTGTAATCATTAGTCTCCCACTTTTGTCTCCTTCTTAGTTGATCAATAGTTTCATTTTCAGATTCTTCAGGCCATGGTATATTAATGACATACACCAATTGAAGCGAAGTCAACAGAAACTGAACTCGCTTCTGCCAAAACAATCAAGTTTGATGATGTTAGCAGCCATGTCCTTGATTGAAGCCATCACACAAATATTGATGACTTCAAAGTGTGTATCAATGTCACTTTCCTAAAAAAATATTTGCACTCTATCCTACACGAGTTCAACAAATCTCCTTTAGGATACGATGAATTTCTTATTTGCACTTACAAAGATGAAAACAGTTGTATAAGTTTTCTAATTAATTTTTCGCAAGTTATTTAGATATATATAAATGTCCGAATCTTCAAAAATAGTTAAAAATCAATTAAAAACCGCCGGCCGAAAACCGCTTTGGTAACTATTAATAACTGCCATCTCATTTAACTATTAAAAATAATCTAACATTCTTTAATATTAATTAATGTGTTGTGAGAGAAATATACCAGTGTGGAAATTAGTGAAATTTCTCTAAGTGTAAATATAAGTGTACAGGTGATTCGGGATGGGTAGTGTAGAAAACCGACGTTATAATGTTTTTAACGTGTTATGTATTTAACAGTCTTTGTTTAACGAATTGACGTCTGTTAATTACGAATCCCCTTCATATCTACTGCCTTCTCTTTTGTATCCGCGACTTTTTTTTTTTTTTTTTTTTTTTCCATTCTTTCACACTCGATTCTCTTTTTTCTTCATGCTCAGTTCTCTCTTTCTCGTTCTTTGGCTCTTTTTCATGGCAGATCTTCGTGCTCCGTTCTCTCTTCCTCATTCTCTGCCTCCATTTTCTTCTCTGCCGCATCCTTTGTGTTCTGTCCTACTATAGCCTGGTACTCTCTTCTTCTTCTTCTTCTCATTCTCATTCTCATTCTCGTTCTTCTTCTTTTTCTTCTTCTCTTCTCTTCTCCTTCTCAAATTAGGGTTTCGTTTTGTATATATTTATTTAATTGTTGTTTTTGGATTTTCTCTGTTTCAAATTAGGGCTTCTTTTTGTTAGATTCGAACTACTCCGCTTCTCCTCCTCCACCCCCTACAGGTGATTATCCCCCACACAGAGGCAGTAGCACCATGCACCACGTGTCTCACGAGACACACCACTATGGTAACCCCAGTTTGGGTGTATCTTCTCAGCACAAAGCTCCCAACAGTGTTCACCGTGTGAGGTGCCTAGTTAACACTTCTGTATCCACAAAACCTACTAAGAGGGTTTTCAAAAAGGCATCACTCTCTCTCATTTAATGTTTTCTTCTTTCATTTCAATGGATCCACCTTGGAATAATTTGATTTTGTTATTTATATAATTTTTGAAATGCAGCAACAGTACAAGGACGAGGGTGAAGGATTTTGAAGGCTGCCCTGCTTTCTCTTTAATCAACAAGGCAATCGGCGAGGCCTTGAATTCCTTTATTTTTCATTTGATTTGTTGTTTTGATTAATTAATTTAAGTTTTTTAAGTCATTCCCTTTATTTTTCATTTGATTTGTTGTTTTGATTAATTAATATAAATAAAGTTATTAATTAAGTTGATATCTATTAATTGATATTTGCTTGGTCTCTGTTTCGCATACATGTGGCGACAATTAGTTGATGGCATATTCTCTCTTCTGGGTTTCTCTGTTCACTATTCATCCGAATATGAAATTATTGTAGATGTAACTATTGCTTTTTAGCTTTATCCATTTCGGAGCATTCTGCATGAACTTAATTGGGGAAGAAAAATTAGAAGATTAATTCAAGTCCATACGCGTTTGACTTATTCAAGTTTTGCCATGATAGGTGGTCGTTTGCCATGATAGCACTTGATAAAATGCTTCAATTTATCTTACTGAAAGTAGATGAATGATTCTTTGACAGTCCATTGAGTGTCTTATTCTTTTGTATGTTAGATTTCCTGTGTTCTTAAAAAGTTTTTTTTTTTTTTTTTGTGTGACAAACTTAAGTTTACAACTAAAAATTCTAATTATGTTATTTATGATATACTCTTGCATGCAACCGTATATTGTCAGTTGTCTTCAATTACTAACCTGGCAGTTGGTTGCAATTTTGTTTTGTTCGTTATTTTCCTTACTTCCTTTGTTCACTATTCCAATTCATGTATTTCCAGGTTATATTGGTTCAGAGTCTTTTCTAAACACTGTATTGCAAGTTGCTTCAATGTTGACTCGAAACATGTTTGAGGCAGAACTATTGACAGGCTTCAAGTAATTATATATTATATAAAATCAAGATCGCATGAGTTTTTTCTGTTCTATATATTCTGTTACTTCTATATTGTTGATTTCCCTTCTCTGTTGTATATGTGATAGCGCATTAATTCTTCTTGTCTTTTCTGTTGAATACAAAAAGTACTTGACCAAGTTTTGGCTGTAAAAGATTAATTTTTTTGAGATTAAACTATGACTGTAACTCAGAATGAATTTATTTGGTGTCCATGTGGTTCTGTACGATATCAATATTGTTGATTTGCTTGCATGAGAGAAGTTTCCATTTGGAGCTGTAAATTATCATGCTATTTAGAATGTAGCAATGAAAGCATATTTTCATTACGCAATGGTATTTTGAGTTCTGTAGTTTTTTGATTTTTCTTTATCTGTTATTATCACTAATATTACTATCGGATTAGTGTGCAGATTCGTCCTGTTTGTGCCTCTCCCCAATAGTATGTTTTGCCTCACCATTATTTTCTTTAACTTGTATATTAGAATTTAATTGAAGTATATTGAAGTATTTTCTTCCATGATGCAGGGTCTTTTGGGGATTTTGGTTTTGTTGATAACAAGAGTGTGCTTCCCTCTTCATGATGAAAAATGAGGGTACACTCAATTGTAACTGTTAATATTATATTGCTCTTCCCAATTGCCATATGTGGTTGTAACTATTAATATACGAAGCACGTGCCAGCACACTCAATTGGGTATGTCTGGTAAAGAAGGTTCTCATAAACGTGTTACGTATTATATTAAAGAAGATTCTCGTAAACTTGATTGCAGATTATTTTTATCAGAATTTCAGTTGGATTGGTTTTAGAGTTTATATTAATAATTGATTAATTTTTATTGTGAACATTTGCATTTCCTCAGCCAACAATGTCCCCAGAGTCCAGTTGTTTTGTTGAGTATGGTAAACTAAGAATCCTACTTCCTAAGAGTTCGGGACCATTACATTAGTGACTACAACCTCAAACAACATAATGCTATCTCAATATTTTGGCCATTCTCAAGATTTAATGTGTTAAAATAATATTATATGTTCATTCTAATGTTTTAGTGAGAGGGGAAATGTTAATATTTCTATCAGTTGACAAGGCAGTTATCTAGATTCTTAAGTTTGCAATTGCTTGTTGAATTCATGTTGAAGGATGCTAAGGAGCAGGATCAGCTGATTAATTATTTGATTAACAAAGAAGATTCTGAAGGTGTGGCATTACTTGGGCATAGTACTGGCTGTGAGATTATATGTTATTTCATTTAAATCTTGAACCATACTTTACATGCACTTCTCTTCTTGTTATTGTCATTCTTTGTGAAAGTTAAATCAGCTTTCCTTCTTTTGTAATTTTATCCAGGACATTATGCCTTACATGCGTACAAATTATGCTTGCTCTCGTGCTGCCATCTTTCAGGTACACATTAATAGTGGATTAGTTAGAAACTACCCTCTTCCAAAAATTTCATTCATCTACATGTCTTCTGTAAAATGGTGGGCCTAGTTTAATGCATTAAAACTATACCACTTAGATGAACAACTATTAACAATTGGGCTCTCATTCTTTTAATTGTCCTGTTTTCTTGAAGTAACAAGTGCATATACATTTTTTAAGTTATATGTTTGATTCCCTATAAAAAAATTTTTTTTTTTATTTTTGTGAGCTTAATATAAAGCTTTAAGTTCATTTTTGAATATAAAAAATTATTAAGAGAGATAGTTCTGTCTTGTTGTGAACGTTCAGAACATCATAAAATTATCTTGTACAAAGTATGCTCCAGTAAGTGAAGATATAAAATTATAATAAGAGAGTATTAATTTTTATTTTATTTTTAATTTATGTATATGCACAAGTGGATCAAATATGCCTCGTTTGTCATTTCTTTTTGCCCCAAATATGCTTTTTCTTTTGTTATTATCATAAAAACTTTAGTTGTATTTTTTTATAGTGTCTATACTTGTAAATTTCTAATTATATTTAGTACAAAAAAGACAAAAATATGGCTAATATTGCTAGGAAGGTATAAAATTTTGTCACTACAATATGAAAAGTCTTAAACACTTGCTTTTTTTTTTTTTTCCTCCATGCTTGTTGAGAGAAATCAAATTGATATTTTGGTTGCATCTTGTGTGTTTGTTGCAGAGAAGATGGGAAATCAAATAATTACATGTGACATTTAAAGATCCCAGAACACTTGGAATTGCAGTATTGTTAGTGGAGCTGTGATAGGTTGTGAAGTTTAATTTTAAGTTAATATTGATTTCGTTGTTGTGATTTGTATACTTGTTTAGTAAATGAATGAGAAAATGATCTCAGGATGGTTTTTATACTAGCTATTTATATTTAGATTTTGTATAAAAGAAAATTAAATATATATATATATATATATATATATATAATAGGTTAAAAAAATGTTTATGTCAATAGATAAATCAACCCACGGTCACAAAACATCTTTTTTTTTTTAATTTTTGTATCATATTTAATGTCGGTTGTTTTTAATAACTGATGTTAAAACCAGATTGTGAAAATACATTTAATGTCATTAAAGAACCGACGTTAAAAGTGATGACTTTTAATGTCAGACCTCTTTAACATCAGTACAGAACCGACGTTAAAAACCTATTTTAACCGAAAAAAGGCTTTTTTTCCACTTGTAGTGATAAGGTCTTAATGGATATTGCTAAAAGTTTGAAGATCCTTGTGGATGAATTATCAAGTGGGGCGAAGAGTAATTACGAACCTCCTCTTAATAGCTAACCAAACAATAATGTGTAGATCTACGAAGCAAATGATCAATGATATAACAATTAATTAACAAACTGTGAAAAATGTTGATGCACTTAAGTTGAAGTATTCTCCCATAAGAGCGTTGTCTGTAAACACTATTACAAAAACCGTTTTTTACGGCATGTTTTGAACCGCCATAATATGAGAGACGTAAAAATAGTGCATTTTTAATGGCGATTAAATAACTGCCATAAAAAACTATTTTTTACGGTGGTTGTTAGCAAATAACCGCCATTATAAATACATTTTTAACGGTGATTATTAGCTAATAATCATTGAATATTTCTCAAATAACAAACACAGTTAAAACTAATCCAATACAATCAAAATATAATTTAACAATTAGAATTAAAGAAAATTTTTCACTAATTAGTTCAATAATTTTCTCCCAAGAGTAACAAATATAATCTAAATATAATAAAAATTAAATAAAATTAAATAAATATAAAATAAATTAACTTACCTAATTGATATGAGTTTTATGTTTCTTAGTACAATACACTAAAAAAGTCGCTCATTGCTTGCGAGTGTAGTCAATGACTTCTTCAGCAAATGACATTGAGTCACTAAAAGTCTGGAAAATAATGAATAATTATTAACAAGTATGTATCATTAATTAAATTACCAAACGGATCTAGGTAAAAAGTATGTACTTCTACCCAATGGTCTGTTATCCCCATCTGAATTATGTTTTCCATCCACTGCATGACATAGAAACCACATTGTGGTCGATCCGTTTGTTTATTAGCCTACAAAGAATTGAATGATTTATCATAACACCTTAATTGTATTAGAAGTGTATATAATTTTGTAATTGTGTTTCCTAAGAGAAACATTTTTACCTTTATTATTATAAAATTAAGTCTTGGTCTGGAACGACTATTGCTCGTGAGCATATGATGTCCAACATGAATACTGGTTAAATTAAATTATATATTAATGTCACACTATAATAATTAAATATAAGTCAAATGAAAGATAACAATTAAATAACATTTACATACCCTTCAAACACTTTCTTCAACTTCTGAGGGAGAGGTTTGTACAAGGAACAAAAGAAGACCGCGAGATGATCCACCGGGGAAAGAACAAAAAGTTGTCAATGCCACGACATGAAACATAAATGATTGTTTATACTTTTTGTTTAAATTTTAGCATATCAATATAAATTATACTTACTTGTGAAGGTATGGTGCAAGGTAGATCCTCTTGTTTGATTGGTTAATCCAATCTATGATATATGACTTGGCATTAGATGAATTATCTACCAAGCCCAATATGGATTGTGGTTCAAGGAATCCATAGACATTATTGTTGCCCAATTCAATAGATATATTATTCAAATACCTGAATCATATTGAAATTCATGATAGAAAATGTAATAAATTTGAAATTTAACATAATTAATTAATAGTTAAAGTACTTACATGATCCAAAATTGCATGTGTCTTAGGTTCATCTCGTCCATGCCTGAACACATCTCCATGAAATCTGACATGTGAATGTATAGAGGCATGTTGTTGGCTTTACCAAAGAGTTTTGGATCCCAATAGAGCTCCAAACTTCTGCTCCTAATCTTATTAACCAACTCCATCAAACATTGTAGAGGATCATCAATTGGCTCTGGCTCTGGTGGTGGTTTCCTAGGTGTAAGTTTCTTCTTTAGGGATTTGATATAATAAAATAAATTGTTAGAAACATGATAAATATGTTATAAGTTAATAATAAATATAAAAAGAATACACACCTTTGCACCCAATTACTTAACAAGATGTTTTGGCCATGCAATAAAAGTACCAAGAGCTTGTCCTGCCACATGCACCTCTTCAGTGGGTAAGGGTAGTGGAGCACTAGGGTCATTGCGTCGTCAACGGTAACCCACACCTCATCATCTCGCATGGGCTTCCCATGTATGGTTGCTCCGCCCCCTACAACCCTGTCAATGACCACCAATCTAATTGAGTTTTCTTCAACATATAACCCACATTGACAAGCATCTTCGGGGATGCCCCCGTCTGGTGAGCAACTACATTTCGTGCTAACACAAACAATCTCCCTCACCTCTGTAGCAGTTCCTAGACACTAACCTTGTAGGCCTAATTGCTGCATGATATTCTATGAAACTTGTGCAGCCAACTCTTTTGCAGCCACCCTCAGTGATACTTTGCCTCAAGGACTCTATTGTTTATTGGTTGATTGCAGAGTCAAAACATCGATGGTGTGAAGATTTTCCAAAGTATGAAACAATCCCCACACCTTGACCAATGCCACGAACACGCCCTGGGTGTTCAGGTTTGCCAATGACAGATGAAAGTATGTCATCCCTTCCCTGTGCCACGAATGATCCCTGACTACTCTGCTCAACTAGGGAATCCTACAAGTAAGGAATAGTTGTTGTTATTAATTAAATTAAAAATTGGAAAATTTTCAAAAAAGAATATCATCAATTAAGAATGTAAATAAACGTACAATATTTTCAGCAATACACTTGGAAGATAATGATGTGAACTCGCCTGACTTCTTCATCCTAGCTAACTTCCATTTTTCATGTCTCTTTGGTGGGGATGGGGGATCGTCAAATGATAAAGAAGGATCAGCTGCAGTTGTTTCTTCTCGCAGTCTTTGCTTCTGAGTCAAAATTCTTTCCTCTAACACTTTATAACCCCCTCGAGACAAAATATGGGGATAATCATTTGTTGTTTGACACTCCTTTGCCTAATTCCTCTTTGCCTGTAACATAAAATAAACATTTAGTAATTGTTTAATGTTGGAAAATATCATTTCCAACTAACCAAACTAACCTGCCAATTAGGAGACAAACGTATCTGAACAAACTTCTCCCATTTTTCTTCATCTATGCCCCTATAATTAGGCATAGGAATGTTGTCATCCTCTTTATTATATTTGTACCGGGTCAATTAAGACTTCCATTGCCTAAACATGGTAGCCATGGATGACATGACCTTCAGCCTTAGGGACTCCACATTAGGAATATCGAAAGTGACCTATAGAAAAGAATAAAATTGTTACTATTTTGCAATACAATAAAGAATAATATACTGAAATGAATACCAAATAATTATCAGCAAAGAAATTACTAGAAGATCTCGCCATAGCATGTTCCATTGAGTCATTGAAACATCATCCCAAGTAAGGGTTAGGATAGATATGTGCTCATGGACAAGGAAGCCTAAATAACTCCTAAATATGGGCCAATTATCATCAGTAGCAATGCTCGTGCAAATATCTACATCAACGTGAGTTTGTTGACCTTTACCACATCTAACTATTAATTCCTCCAAACGTGTGGTCTTTTGATATACTCTGTTAGGGTCAGGTGACTGATCAACCATGTGCCTGTTTAAAAATCAATTGAATGTCAATAAATTGATAAACAACAAATTTACATAAAGAATTAAAGAAATATTGTAAAAAAAAAAGACATTACTTATTTATTAGCACCTTAAACGGTCAAATATATATTCCTTCATTATGATCATGACGAACTGCATGTACATCATCAACATCAATTTCCTCGGATATAACTAGGATATGAGATGAAAAATCAGGAATGTGATCAATGTTAAGATTGTCAACTTCAAGTTCGCTGCTTTTCCATGCATTACGACAGATAACATCTCATTTGAAGGATCTTCGACGTAGAAAACATGTCTAGCCTGTTGCGCCATTATGAAAGGTTCATCTTGGTAACCAACTCTACTAAAGTTAACAAGGGTTTGACCTGAATCATCAAAGTGCACCCTTGTCCTATTATCGACCCATTTATATTTAAAAAGAGGCACATGAAATTTACAATACACAACCTCCCAAATTTCCTCAATGATTCCATAATAAGGCATGCATCCCAACAACTGATTATTGTCTTTGGAGGTGGAGAAATACATAAACTCAGCTTCTACCATAACTCCACTATTTTGTACCACACTTCTACCATGCAGTGACTTTGTGTAGAATGAATAGTTATTTATGTAGTACCCATTACAAACAATAACATCTTTCTAAAGGGCACATGCAAGTCATTTTAAGGTCTCTGAAACTGTTTCATTACTCAAGATTTGATTTTTAAACCATTTCCTGAGAGTACTGATATGTTCTTTCAACAACCACTTCTCTGATTGTCTTGGATTTTGCTTCCTTACAATGACCTTGTGAGCAGCCAAATTGTTCAAAACATACAAATCACCTTGTTGCACTAAATCCCAAGGTTTTTCCACACATTGTCCACCTCGGATGCATTGGCCAAAACGTCTACCCTTAGGGCATGGCCTAAGAACCCCGATAGGAAAGGTTGTAGACATATATTCTGAACAAAACTCAACCGCTTCTTCCACAATGTACCTCTCAATAATTGACCTTTCAAGATGATACTGATTCTTGACATACCCTTTTAAGATTTTCATGTAACGCTCGATAGGATACATCCATCTTAAGTATACAGGCCCACATAATCTAATCTCTCAAACAAGATGGACAACCAACTGTACCATAATGTCAAAAAAAGATGGAGGAAAAAACATTTTCAATTCACACAATATAATAGCAGACTCAGCTTCCATGTCATGTAGCATGATAGGGTCAATCACTTTGGAACATATTTGTTTGAAGAACCGACACAATCGGGTAATGACATTTCTAACCTTTTTAGGAAAGATGCCACGGATTGCCACAGGAAGGAATTTTAATCCAATACATGACAATCATGGGATTTTAATCCAATTAATTTCAAATCTTTCATTGAGACAAGGCTCTTGACATTTGAGCAGTATCCTTGTGGCACTTTTATTTCGTGTAAACATTGACAAAAACTGGTTCTCTCTTTTTTACTTAATGTCTAAGCTATCGGGGGGAGGTATGCCCGGTTACCTACAGCACATGGCGTTAATTTATCTCGAATTTTCATCTCAACCATATCCAACCGAGCATTCAAACCATATTTTATCTTACCTTTAATGTTCAAAAGAGTTCCTATCAAACTATCACAAACATTCTTCTCAACATGCATAACATCTAAACAATGTCTAACATCAAGCTTGCACCAGTATGGGAGATCAAAGAATATAGACCGTTTCTTCCACATGTTTGTTACAGTTACCTTCTTTGAAGACTTTCCGAACCCAATGTTGATGTCTTTTACCCGTTCATAAACTTGTTTACCAGTTAAGGGGGTAGGTGTTTCCTCATTCTCTGGATGACCATTAAATGCCCTTTTCAATTTACGATATGGGTGATACTGTCTTAGAAATCTCTTATGACCAAGATACACTGTCTTTCTTCCATGATGCAATTGTTGGAAACATGTCCCTTCTTCACATATCAGACAAGCTTTATGTCCCTTAACACTATAACCAGACAAGTTTCCATAGGATGGGAAGTCATTGATAGTGCAAAACAACATGGCATGTAACTTGAAGATTTCGTTGGCGAAGCCGTCATACACATCAACACCTTCATCCCATAATAATATTAAGTCTTCAACCAAGGGAGAAAGATAAACATCAATGTCATTTCCAAGCTACTTTGGGCCTGAGATCAACATAGAAAACATTATATACTTTCGCTTCATGCACAATGATAGAGGTAAGTTGTAAATTATCAATAATATAGGACACGAACTATGAGTAGTGGCTAAATTACCAAACGGATTCATTCCATCGAAAGTCAGACCAAGACGAAGGTTTCTTGAATCATTGTCAAATGAAGGAAACACTAGATCAATCTTCTTCCACTGCAAGGAATCAGCCACATGTCAAAGCTTTCCATCATCTATCCTTTCATCTGCATGCCATCTAAGATTCATAGCGTCGTTGGCGTTTGCAAACAATCGCTTAAATCTTGGAATTATTGGAAGATACCATACCACTTTCGCAGCAACACCCTGCTTTGTTCTTTCTTCACTATCACAATCACCCTTCTTTTTTTTGTAACGTGAGAGCCCACACCTAGGACACTTGTGCATTGCTTCAAATTCTTTTTTGTATAAGATGCAGTCATTTGGGCATGCATGAATTTTTTTATACTCCATAACCATTAGACAAAGAATCTTCTTAGCGTCACAATTGCAGGTTGACAATGTGTTACCTTCTGGAAGCATTTCACTCAACTCTAGCAATCAAGTAAAGCTTTTGTCAGTCCACGCATTTGCCGCTTTTAGATGAACCAATTTTAACACCGCAGACATACAAGTGAAGGTAGAGCACCCTTTGGACAAAGAATCTTCTTAGCGTCACAATTGCAGGTTGACAATGTGTTACCTTCTGGAAGCATTTCACTCAACTCTAGCAATCAAGTAAAGCTTTTGTCAGTCCACGCATTTGCCGCATTTAGATGAACCAATTTTAACACCGCAGACATACAAGTGAAGGTAGAGCACCCTTTGTACAAATGTGTCTCCGCATCACTAAGCAACGTGTCATATACGTGGGTTTAAAAAAAGTTTTCCTGACCAACATCTTGAATCATGTCTTCAAGTCTGTCTTCAATTTCTGTTTCCAACTCCGGTGCAGACACATTAGATGTTGTTAATGTTTCTAATAACTCACCATGTCAGGTCCATGTTGTATAACTTCTAAGAATCCCATCACACATCAGGTGTTCTCAAACTTATTCTTTTTTCAATCGTACACCGTTCAAACAATTGACACAAGGTCAACAAAACTTCCCACCACTACTAAATCGATCATGTTGCTTAACAAATTCTAAAAACTCTTCAACTCTAGTCTCATACTCCGTACTAATTCGACTTACATTCATCCAACTACGATCCATACCTTAATCAAAGATTTGGTCAACAAACATCAATATTCACCAAAGTTAATTGATATGAACGAGATAATTACACCAAACGCATACCCTTGCTATGGCAAGTATACCACAGTCATCAAATAATAAGTATTTATAACGAGGGTTGTTGATCCCATGAGGATAATCAAATTGGAAGACTTATATCTTTATTTTAATCTATTTTATTAATTCCCCAAGAGGGAACAAAAGCATGTAGTTCTTGGTTTAGAGAGTGATTTTAAGGAGAGCAGAAAACAAATTGAGATAGTTTTAAGTTCAAGCAAAGAAAGTGATTGAGATCCCGATTTTACCAGTAATTTCCCCTTTATAATTTCCATTTATGATATTCAAGTATAATCATGGTCGGATTGGATTCCTACCCCCATGACCATTCCTCTCAGAATCACTCACGTCTCCTAAGTTAACCGGATTAATTAATCTCTTAAGTTAATGTGAAATTACATAGGGGTCTAGTTCTATGAATCCAATTGTAATTAAGTGCAGTTTGCATTACTACCTATTCCCATCCCTAGGATCCTAGAAAAATTATGGTTTCATTCTCCTGTTTTCTCTAGAAGTTTACTTTGTCAGAGCGTCTCTAGATTACCTCATAAATTTATTAAGTTGTTAGTTTAATGAATAGAATTAAGAACAAAGAATAAAACACCCAAACATATACTAAATAACATCAAGAATCATGTAAAGAAGATAATTAGGGTTACATCGTTCTCCCAATCAAAGAGAGAAGTAGTTCATAGTGGAAAAGGAAACAACACAAGTAATAATGGAAAGAGAATACATAGTGAAGTTTAGAGTTTCCTTCCTCGTGGTTTAACTCCGTCGCCGTCTATGAACTGGAATAGTTTTCAGCCAACGAGTAGCCGCCGTTTGGGTTTAGCCGTCGGGAGTCTAAGAACTAGGGTTTTGGAAATTGTCTACGAACCGAGTCTCTGAAACTTTGCTGAATGAAGATTATTTATATCCTTTTTAGTTGGACTTGGGCCTGATGCGAGTCTAACTCGCGCGAGGCAATAACCAACTCGCACGAGTTCATGTTCTAGAGAGCAACCTTATGTTATACTCCAAGTCACTTCGCGCGAGCTAAAGGAACTAGGCGCGAGATGAGGTGCCAGAGAGTTAACTTGTTCTTGAAGATATGTCACCTCGCGCGAGAGGATGTTTTTGAACGCGAGGTGAGTGTGAGATGAGGTACCAGAGAGTTAACTTACTCTTCAAGAAAGGTGACTTCGCGCGAGATGAGAAGAGATAAGTGCGAGATGAGGTTCCAGAGAGCTTTTCTTCTTTACTGGAGCTCCACGTTGTGCGAGTTGTGATCCAACTCGCGAGAGATACTTTCCTGAGCACATTTTCACCTGCTTTTAGCTATTTTTCTCCCTGAAACACTTAACAGACCATCAACAAGCTCTAATACGAATTATTGTGAATTAAGATCAATTTAGAGTTATTTTAGGTGGATTAAGAGCGTGAAAAGGACAATTTATCAGTGTAGAAATAGCTCAGTTTTGTGAGTTATCACTAATGAAAGAAAGTTCTCACATAACCATTATTCATATATGTCTTAAGTATTCTAATCTTCGTAAGTTATTGAAAAATAATATATCCCGAAAATTAAGAAATAAAGTAAAACTGGAAAAAAAATATGGTGACTTTTACATACTTAAAACTTAGAATAAAGATTAACTAGAATGTGTAAGTTGATCTATGTATTCGATAACATATTTTATTCATTGCAGCATGATAATAAGATGAAAATTTTTAATACTGTTTAATTTTATATTGAAAGTGCATATAAATTGAACTAAAAAAATTATATATATTGACATTCTATTGAGTTTTTCATCAATGTCAAACTCTAAATAAAAACTGTTTCACTACACTATAACTTATGGGCTTGACAATAATATAGTCTCCATGTCCAAAGAAAAAAAAAGTCAACTTTTTAATGTGAATTTCGAGGTGAAACGGCAAAATCAGGAGAATCTTATGGGCTTTGCACATTCCTACCACTACTCAAAATTGGAAAAACAACTTGTTTTTCTCAACAATTATATGAAAGAATGTTTAGAAAAAATGAGCAATTATTTTTTTAAAAATAAACTGAACTAAAAATACATCAAATCATAATTCCCCACAGTAGTAGAATTCCACCCACACATTCATCTAATTGCAACAATTGAAACACAGTTAAGGTTGAGACTCATATTTCATCTCATTAAACCTAACCTTATTAACATAAAAATTGTATTCAAAATGTGTACCACAATTCTTCCAATTCACCATTGCGTAATTGAAAAGAATCCATTTCCAACACACATTAACGTAATTGAAGAGAATCCCTAAACCCATCCCTACGAACAATTTTAAAACTCAAATTTCATCCCTTAACCAACTCGTTGTAAAGATGACTTAGGTTTTAAAACTTGCAGCAAAATAGAGAAAACAATTTGACAAATTAAAAAAAACATAAATAAAAATAAAAAGGATCTTCACAGTAAAAATCTTAAATCCGAACGAAGCGTAGATTAACAAACCTAATCCTTCACTTTCGTAATGTAGATTATGGAAATCCAAATGAGAAATCAACAATAACAAACAATAACAAACCAAATCCAAACGCGAAATCAAACCAAACGTTTAGAAGCGTACCTTTTAGAAGCGTTTCGTGAAGGAGAAAGGAGAAGGGCATTGTAGTTTGGGGTTTCACTGGTGATAGAGGAGTTCGCCGGTGACGAGATTGAGTGATTGAGGGAGAAGTTTAGTGAGGTTGAGTGATTGGAGTTTAGTGAGGTAGAAGGAATGGAGGGAGAAGAAGAAGTGTGCTCAGGGTTTTACGCGAAGAAGAAGAAGTGTGTCCTAGTCTGTAACATAAACCCTAAACCCTAAATAGACTACGACGGTTTTAATTTGAACTGTCTTAGTCTGTAACATAAATATTACAAAAATGTCACCAAGTTACAAATTACGACGATTTTAATTTGAACCGCCTTAGTCTGTAACATCAATATTACTAAATTGTCACCGCGTCAAAGACCACGATGGTTACCTAGAACAGTAGTGGTGTGGGCGTAGTTGTCTGTGAATTTTGCACTAGTGGAAAGAGAGACATTAGGAAGAAGAGAAAATGGGTGTCGTCGGAGACGAGAGAAAACGAAGGAGACATTAGGGAAAAAACGAAAAAGTGAGGGGGAAAGCTCCATGTGCAGAATTTAAAGCATCTTTACTGGTGGTTGTTTCAATAACCGCATTTAAAAATATTTTTTACGACGGATAAATGTCATAATAAATGTTTTTAACGACGGTTATTAAAATAATTACCGTTAAAAACATTTTTCACGACAGTTCTATACAACAGTTATTTTAACAATCGACATTTTACCGTGGTTTTTTCTACACCCGCCGTAAAAGAGGAGCCATTAAAGGGACATTTGAGACCAGTGAAATCACAATGTTGGTTTTTAGGAATAAATGATATGTATAGTCTAGGAGGTCAATTAAGTAGGGTGTTAACGTTTCTCTATCACACCTAAAAACATATCTCTAAGAATGAACTCACATCATACATTAATAGAATTTTACAGGTGTCACTCTCTTGTTATAATAACTCTAGAGATAATTCTCTAACAAACTACTCACAAGAATTCTTTTCAATGTCGTGGAAATCCGCAATGCAATACTAACGAGGCAATAAACAACTAACACTCATAACCCTCGTGGTTCTCCCGTTAAAAAGAGTCTGGCTCTAGTTAAAGAATCATCATATTAAAGTGTTGCAGATTCAAATGATAACAATCCAATAGGTAAACAAGTTTCTCAAAAATAAGAAACATCTTAGCTGATGGAGCATCAAGTAATAGCTATTCGTGAAATTGATTTTGCTGTAATATATTGTTTATTCAGTTCTAAAGGCACGGAGACTTACTAAACGTGCCTTGAATCCTCCATTTCATCAAGAAACCTTGGAAACAAGAAAAGCTTCCCAGTTAAGTTTTTAAGATACATAAAATCTATGCAGCCAAGATAAAATAAATTGAATAAGAATTTTTTCATAATTTCATGATTATAAATTGTAAATTGAATTATATTTTATACAATTGGATATATGGTAGAATATTTTTTAATTAAAATCAATTAAAAAGTAAATTATAATTGGTCATAATTTCTATTATTTCTATTTTGCATGTAGATTCGTAATTATTGAAATCAAGTAACATGTTGAGACAAGTATAAAATTGAGTGGAAAATAAAATAGTGTCGAGATGAAATCACTAATATTTTTATACATTGTAGGAAAAAAAAACATCACTTCTTCGCAATCAAACTGCTAAGTCGATTTCTCATCGCTAAGATGCAGATTGCACAGGTTTTATCAATTCACTAAGAACCTAATGATTCACTACGCGGCGATGATGTATTACAACTTTTTTCCTTCATTAAATATTTAAACTTTTATGCATTCATAATGGTCTCGTAGAGTAACAGTAAGTCACACAGAATGTTTATGGGATACTTAGATGTATGTTTAGGATCGATAGAAATATATTAATATTGTTGGTTGATAAGAATATCTCTAAGAGAATTTATAAGAGATGTAATTGGTGTTTTGTATTAAATTATATATATATATATTTATATATATTTATATATATATATATATATATATATAATCGGTGTTTTATATTAACTCAAGTATAACATGTATATACACGCACATGTGTGCACACCAATCATTTGAGAAACTTAAGAACAATGAGATTATATAATGATTTTTAACACGTTGATTGATGTAATGTGAGAGAGAAATGTACACAAGTGTGCAGATTGGTGGAATTTTTTAACACAAAGACAAGGATGGGTCACATGGAGGAAGTTAAATGAGTGACAAAGGCCTAATGAGTTGACATTATTGAAAGTCTAAGAAAGTTTTAATGGAGAGGACAAAATAGAAAGAATATACATATGTTGGCTAAATGACTTAGAACTTCATGGTGCGTAAGCTTCACCTTTCCACGAAGTAAAGATGTTGACAAGAACAAGGTTTCCAAAAAGAGTTATATATAACTGGAGAATGTGGTGGAGTAAGTACTCTATACCCAATCTAGCAGTCGTTTAATGTCACATGCACTTGAGTTTCCTTACTGGAAAGAATAAACCTGGTGAATCTCCTGCGTATTTGGTTGACCACTGAGTGGTTTCTAGAGAGATGTAGTCTAAGGTTTGAAAATCCTTTGGGATGAACAGTCAAGTGGGACGAATGGTAAAGATCAAGCTTAGTAAATTCCGACAATAATCATGTTTCATAATTAGCTAGTGAGGGTCTAGTAATGAACCAAATTTGTTACTTATGTTTTCTCATACAAACCTTTTGTCTCCTTGGGGATCCAACTTTTGTACCAACCTAAGATATGCTTATTGGACTTTATTCAAATAGGTATAATGTATGGTATTTCATAATGTTAGTATTTTGGGGTAAATATAGATATAAGTTAGGATGATTTGTAATGTTATAGTAAGTATGTGATGTTGAAGGAGAATTTTAATAGATGTAATAGAAAAAAGGTAGAAAAGTGGTTGACCGTGGTAGCTCGATACCACTATTAGTAATTAGATTGTGAGAATAATTTAAGACATTGATAATGAGTGATTTGTAATAATGTAGTGGCTACTACGGGAAGGTAGCTCTAGAGAACAATTCGTACAATTAGTAAATGGAAGAGAGATTGTGTATTGAAATTTCTCTCCTCATCTACAATTGGTGATACAATTGCCTATTTATAGGCTTTCAAGGTATGTAATTATTATTTCAAGATTTATCTAGTCTAAAAATATTCTAGACTAACCTCTTTGTTTCTAATTTTTCTAGATTTTTCTTGTACAAGACTTTAGTTGTTTCTTTTCATTTCTAAAAATTTGTACCACTTTCAATACTCCTCCTTGATACAAATTTAGGTAAATCCAAGCATAGTGCGTAGTTCTTTGAATCTTGGTCTTGGTAATGCCTTCTGAATATATCTGCTACTTGTTCTTTAGTCCTTGGAACTCTCCCTGTAGTGTAGCCTAATAGAAAACACCTGAACCAAGTGAAAATGCATAGCCGGAGGTGCTCTTCATGTCATCCACCGAGCCTGCCCAATCACTATCAATATAGTCGAGCAACCTTGAGTTAGTTGCAATAGTGTACCATATGCCAAACTCTGTTTTTTTTTTCTTGTAGATATCCTTAGAGTTCATTTTTATGCTCTGAGATGTATTTGACTTGGGCTCTGCATGAATCTCAAATAAGAGACTGGTAGCGTAGGTGATTGAACGCAGCTCTAATACCACTATTAGTAATTATATTGTGAGAATAGTTTAAGACATTGACAATGAGTGATTTGTAATGTAGTGACTACTACTCGAAGATAGCTTTAGAGAACAATTAGTAATGGAAGAGAATTGTGTATTGGAATTTCTCTCCTCATCTACAATTGGTGATACAATTGCTTATTTATAGACTTTCAAGGTATATAATTGTTATTTCTAGATTTATCTAGTCTAAGAATATTCTAAACTAACCTCTTTATTTCTAGTTTTTCTTGCACAAGACTTGTTGTTTCTTTTTATTTATAGAAATTTATAGCACTTTCAACACATAAATTTGAAAAATGAAAGAGTATGTGTTGTGTGCAATGAAAAGTGCAAGCACAACTTGTGAAAGATTTTTTGTTGTTTTATTGTTCCATTAAAAATAAAAATAAAATTATCTACTTTATGAGACTACTTCCAGGTTCAAGTCCCCGCCAACCCCAACCTACTCATATATACACATTATAACCGATACTTAGAAAATCCATTTTTTCTCTTTTCTCCACTGTAATTCTAATTGATCGATAAAACAGGATTTCAATACTATTTGTTTTGTATTTTTCCTTAGTTCAGCTTCAACCAATATATTTGTGTATATTCTTAACAATTAACTAAGCAACAATACGGAGATTCACATAGTAAATGGTGTCTTATGTGACAATTAATAATTGAATTGTGAAAACCTTAGATGCACTAAGATTGAAGTATTATCGATGATCGTTCTTAGGAATGGATAATACTTATAGCTCGATCAAGTGAGGTGTTAACATTTCTTTGTCACACCTGACATTATACCTCTAAAGATGAACAAACTACTCACAAGAATTCTTTTCGATGTCGTGGAGATTCGCAATTGCAATGTGAACCTACCTTGAGCCCTCCATTTAGAAAACTTTGGAAACAATAAAGGCTTCCCCGTATAAGTGTTTAAGATAGATAGTCCCCATAGGTTCTGGAAACTAGATAGTCATCCTTTTCTAAATTGTCAATGATACTATATGTCTGCCAAACATTCTGTTGAAGATCATTGTGCTACATGTACAGTTGAGATAAAAGGCAATTGCACATGTTATAATATACATATAATTCTTGTAAATTAGCAAATAAACCTCTAAATCGTGAAGCATATTATCAAATGATGTCTATATACTTCAAAAATGGTAAAGTGTCAGTGTCGTACGTGCATAGAATAATGATACTCTTCAAATACTTCTCTATTCATATCCGAAAAGTATTCACACTGTTTTTTTAATTATTTTTAAGGATACTTTTGGGATTCTTCTAAAATACTACTTAGATACTTTTAAATACATATCCTAAAAGTATCCAAAAAGTTTACCTTAAAAGCAATAGATTTAATTCATATGCATTCTAATATTCAAATTTCATTTAATACGTATAAAGGATATAAAGAGGAAAAAAAAAGATTGTGGAATTTTGATCACAAATATTCTTTTTACAAAATTGTGTTCCTCATTGTTGTAAGCTGATGAAAATAATAAATTATTTTACAATATTTTACATCTATAAAATATTTTTATAGATTATTTATGCTAACAATCCAAAATGTATCATATCCTTAAATTAAAAATAAAATGCCATAACTTCGGGTCAAATAGTACTGAGCATCTAAACTTTATAGACATTATTATGTATATCTTTTATTCGGTCTCTGTTATTTTATTACTCAAAGCTTTTGCAGTATTGAGCTTTTAGGGCTTAATTCTTTTGGTTCAATAAATGGGTACTCTAAATTATTCCTTCCAGAATAAAAAACGAATTAAAGAAATATATGTTAACTTCGTTTTCTTCGTTTCTCTAAATAATTTTGTCTCTGATAAGTTTTCAAAGAACCCTCTCTTGTATTTTTATTATATTCAACGTTAAAATATTCTCTAATCCACTTTTTATCTATATGTAAAGGCTCCTCTTTTGTAAGTGTATTCACTATTTTAGAAGTAGTGGGAGAATATGGAAGAGATTCATTCTTTTGTTGAGATTTTTGGGACTATGTTATTTAGACTCCTAGGATTAAAACTAATAGTTGATCCGTTTATCGAGTGTCAAAGGATTTGGAGACCCTACACTGTATAAATTTTGAGTCTGAATTACCTTTAAAAACTTTACCAAAAAAAAACGATAAAGAAAACATATTTATCAAAATTTCTTTACAAAAAACTTCAAATTTATTATACATCGCAAAAAATTACTGAATTTCAAATTACCAAGTTAACTCCAACGATGATAAGTTTCAAAAAAAAAAAAAATTGCACTATTTTTTTAAGTTAAAAATTTCAAAATTGTATCTATAATAGTTTTTAAGTGATTAAAATTGATAAATTCATTTGTCATTATTTGATTCCAACTATTTAAATAAAGTATTTATAAATTTTGAAAAATTGAAATTAAAAGAAAATATTTATAATAGTTTTTAATTAATTGATATAAGAAAATTTAAATTACTAATCCAAATCCAAGTAATTAAATTTGAAGATAGTATTTCGAAATGTAAAAACACAAGAATGGTACAGTTGTGTTAAACAAATTATTCATAAGCTATTTTAGCAATTTTCTAACTGCATCTATTCATAAAGGATACTTTTTAAAATAGATTTTCAAAAGCGTTTGCATGAAAAAAAACCTCCTTTGGTTAGTAAAACATAAAAAATAGATAAGGATTTATATACCAGATTGTCTTCACACAATACTACATTTAATTCATTTGTAATTACTAAGGTTCATTATCATTAACACTAAGTATTAATCTCGTCGGTGTATTCCTAACCACTACGGTTTAGATTTAAAAAAGTTGTCTAAGTGTTTGATATTAACCTCTATGTAGAGATGGATTTACAATAAGTACATAACAAATGCTTTATAGAGAAATTGAAAAATCAAACTTCAAGAATTCTTGCTTGTGCAGAGTATTCTCTATGAACTTCAACCTTTAGCCTTTATATAGATGAGGAACTTGATATAATTGTTAAACTATAGGGAGGTACAAAAAGATGAATCTATTATTCTTATTTATTGCAAAACTGAAAATCAAGGTTACAGATTTGTTCACCAAGTCATTGTCAATTAGCAAGTTTGAGTTTCTAAGAAAGAAGACAAAACTTTGCATATTGGAAAGCAAGGAGGAGTGTTAAGAAAATTGTTTTTGGATTGCACATGTCATCTTTATTTTTACAACTGTTAATTTTTATTTTATTTTTTTTATTATTTCAATTATTTTGTTCTAGTCAAAGTAGTGGTTCTTAAACGGAGAAAGTATTTTCTTTTTATTTAGTGATGTAGTAGTTCAAACTTTATGAGCAAGTATTACTTAGTGGTGTAGTGGTTCCTTGACTTTAGGAGCAAGTCTCTCAGTACCACCATTATAAATATTGTAATTGGGAGCTGAATAATATTAAGCATTAAACACAAACTATTTCATCCAAGTTCATATATTCTCTCGTTCGATATTTCATTACTTTGTTTCTTTTTTTATTCCCTAAAACCAGCAGTAAGAAATGATTTTTAGGACATGAGATCACACGAGAGTCACATAGACATCACATAGAATTTATCACTTAAGTAAGATCCATGTGAACTCAATGAGTCTTGCCTCCGCACATGCAAACCACCACCCCATTATTCAATTACATAGTCTTTTTTTGTTGGCTTCCTTTACATTCTACTTCAGAGTCAAGCTTATCCTTCTTCTATAAATAAGCTTCTCTTAACTCATTTAAATTTTTTTTAACCATTTATGAAATTTTCTAGATACAAAATTTTAGAGAATAATTTGTCCAACATTCACTAGTAATCTTCTTGAGTCTCATCAATAGTTATACCATTATCGTAACTTTTCACCTTAACTTATAGGCTTGCCCATGGCACCTCCTCCATTCCTTCTTTCTAAATTGAATCTTTCTTCTTCAACTTCATTGAAGCTTCAAGTTCTACTTTATGTCTGAGTTCTTAATAAGATTAGGAAAAATTAACTCCTCTAAAGGATGATTACATCACCTCAAGTCGGGTGGGACCACCAAACTTCTCTAATATCACTTTGTAATACCCCAAAAATCCTAACTGATTTTAATCCATATTTTACATAAGTCCATAGAAATATTTTATATCTTAAACTTGAAAATATGGAAAATTTATAGCTTTTTCTTAAACACCTTATTCATAACCTATATTATGAATTCCTAGGTATTACATTGAATGCATGAGTTTTTGAAACTTTTTTAGATGTATCTAACAGACTTTCTTAAATGCATTAGTAAAAATTGGAAACTTTTGAGTTAAGAAATTTATATGCCTTGAATAGAAAATACATATACATTCATATCCATAAACAAATACTAATATACAGGAACTTATAAATTAAAATGGTTGGATTAGCCAAACCCAATTTTACCCAAAGCATATGCATAAAAAGAAACACTAATCTTGGAGCATCTTATACAATATAACCCACTATCCCAACTACTCTATAAACTTCATTCATAAGCCTTTTGAGAATTTATCAGATTTGGCTGTCAATTTATTCTTCAACTTCATAATATGTGTCTCCTACATAATCTTCATCCCCAACAGATCTGCTCCCCAAATATAAGTTTCAGATCATCACAGATAACAACCACCAATGCAAAAAAGGCAAGGGTGAATCCTCCACCATGGAATAAATATACAAGAAAACTTTGACACGTCCTAGGACTATCACACTTCATCCATCACATCACATCTCCAAAAGATTCTATAGAATCCTAAGAGTCTTAATGTGAGACTATTTATTGATCACACATGGTTAAACATTTGCATTCACTCCAACCAATCTATCAATCCTACTAGTTAGTTGTCACCTCAAGTTTCCACCACTTAGTGGACTTACAACATTTGAGTGTTCACTTTCGTCCCTATCCCTCTCTTGCTAGGAGGAAATACATATATGTGCCCTTTGATACCGAACCTTAAACCTTCTCTTTTAAGACCTTTACTCCATGTGATAACGATATCACAACTCACCTATCACATGCACATGCATGCATCTCATATCTTATGCTCAACTTATACAAGTATATCATATCTTGTACCACATACTCGTCCACGATTCCCATAGACATATCACCTCTCAAACCTCGAACAACCTCATGACTTAGGGTTTATAAGGTAATGTGTGCTCCCATTCTCGCCTCAAATAATATTATCACTCAAGACTTTTCTTTACACTAAATTGTTCAAGTCAACATCGAAGTTCTCACTTTAGCAACACCGCATCAATGCATATCTTAAAAGCCTACAATATCACGACAATGATCTCAATAACAACATCATTCTCTCTAAAGCTCAAAGGTATCACATTATTCCAATCACAATCTCAATATTATCATGATTGTATACTATTCACACCCTTTAGAGACATATTACATATTAACGTTTATAAACTAAACATTAACTTTCAATTACCTCAAGATCTCAGATTCACCTTATCAGACCAACTTATAGGAGGGATTCAACTCAACCAAGTTACAAATTTCTTTAACCATTTTTTTCGTCTTGAAAATTTCCCAAAAATTATGTAGAATTTCTTTTATAATATGTACCTTTCCTAAAAATGAACCTACATAATATTGACCATAATTAAACCAAACAATCCATAATACGAACAATACATTTCAATCAACCAACTAAACAATCCACTCACATCTCAATAGTTTAAAATAATTAATAATCACAATTATCACAAACTCACATTCCAACACATGTTATGTCAAACTCACAACTTTAGGTTGGACGCTAAGAGTTGATGGCTCCTCTAACAAGAAAGGGAGCGGAGCAGGGGTTATTTTGGAAGGACCAGACGATCTCGTGTTGGAACAAGCGATACGCTTCTCCTTTGCAGCCTCAAACAATCAGGCTGAGTATGAGGCCCTGCTGGCCGGCCTCAGGTTAGCCCGGGACATGGGTGTCCGACACTTGAAATGCTTTCAGTTAAGAACATGCTTTCCCACTTTGCCAAGTTTGAGATTATCCATTTCCCCCGTGAACAGAATGATAGAGCTGACATCTTGTCTAAGCTGGCGAGTTCCCGCAAGGGGGTACAACACCATTCAATCATCCAGGAATTCCTCATCTCCCTGAGTTGGGACAAGGATGAGATCTACTCGGTCAGTACAAAACCAAGTTCGTGGATGACCCCCCTCATATCATATTTGCAAGACAACGTCTTGCCCGACGACAAGAATGAGGCCCAAAAGGTGCGTCGTCAAGCCCCATACTACGTGTTGCGGGATCGAGAGCTGTTCCGAAGAGGCTTTTCTGCCCCTTTACTGAAATGTTTGACCAAAGAACAAGCCAAGTACGTGATGGACGAGCTCCGTACAGACATCTGCAGCATGCACTCGGGGGCCAAAAACATGGCGGCCCGATTAGTCCGAGCTGGGTACTACTGGCCCACAATGAAGAAGGATGTCAAAGACTATGTTAGGAGCTGTAAAATGTGTCAGGAACACGGTTCGCTGTCGGCTGCACCGTCGACCGAGCTCCAGCTCATCTCGTCACATTGGCTCTTCGCCTTATGGGGGATGGACATCCTCGGCCCATTCCCACCAGCGCAGAGGCAAACCAAGTTCTTGCTGGTGGCCATCGACTACTTCACCAAGTGGATCGAGGCCGAACCAGTAGCAACGATATCGGCCAAGCAGGTTCCAAAATTCGATTGGAGACATATCATTTGCCGACATGGCATACCTCAAAACCTGATCACCGACAATGGGCGGCAGTTTATAGATGCTACATTTTGCACATTCTTATCCCAGCTCGGTATTCAGCACAGGACATCATCAGTGGAGCATCCCCAAACAAATGGACAAGCTGAAACAGCCAATAAGGTTATCCTCAATGAATTGAAGAAGAAGCTTGGCCGAGTAAAAGGAGATTGGGTGCAGGAAATGCCAAGCGTGTTATGGGGGTACCACTGCACCCCTCAATCCTCCACCAACGAAACATCGTTTCGTCTCACTTATGGGTTCGACGCCATGATACCAGTTGAGGTCGGCGAACCCTCGTGGAGGAGGTTGACGTACACATCCTCAAGCAACGAGACGGCCATCAGGGAGGAGCTCGACCTTATTGAAGAAGTCCGAGAAGAAGCTAGAGTAAGGGAGTTAGCCACAAAGTTGCGAGCAGCTGGTCGTTATAATTCCCGAGTTCGGGAACGGTCTTTCGTCCCAGATGACCTCGTTTGGAGAAAGACCGGGGAGGCTAGGCGAGACCGAGCTCATGGCAAGCTCGCCGCCAACTGGGACGACCCCTTTCGCATCCTCGAGAGCCATCAGAATGGAGCTTACAAGTTACAAGAAATGGGAGGACGTCTTATTCCCGAACTTGGAACGCCAGTCATCTGAAGCCCTACTTTAGCTAGCGTATTCCGTTTTAATTTAGTGTTCAATTCGGTAAAGTCTAAGCAATTTGTTAGGTTTTTAATTTATCATAGAGGCGTAGTCTTTTTCCTAAGCCCGGATTTTTCCCTAAGGAGGGTTTTTCCGAGAAAGGTTTTAACGAGGCACCACATTAGTATTCAATAAAGGAGAATTTCTGCCACCACACGTATGTTTCTACCGAGCTCGGCGGCTACCGAGCTAAAGGATACATCGTGTCCCTTTACGAGTTTTTACCGTACTCGGCGGCTACCGAGCTAATGGAGACATCGCGTCCCTTTACGAGTTTTTACCGTACTCAGCGGCTACCGAGGTAAAGGAGACATTGCGTCCCTTTATGAATTTTTACCATACTCAGCGGCTACCGAGGTAAAGGAGACATCGCGTCCCTTTACATGTCTTTACTGTACTCGGTGGCTACCGAGGTAAAGGAGACATCGCGTCCCTTTACAAGCCTTCTACCAAGCTTGGCGGCTACCGAGCTAAAGGAGACATCGCGTCCCTTTACAAGTCTTTACCGTGCTCGGCGGCTATCGAGTTAAAGGAGACATCGCGTCCCTTTACGAGCCCTTTACCGTGCTCGGCCAGCACCGGGCTGGGAGCTCGGACCCGAGAACCGTTGAAGGTCGGTCGGGCGAACAACATAAGCAGGCATTCAAGTAAATAAATGCGGAATAGTGCGATAGAACGACAATACTAAAGCAGAAGAGCATAGCATGAAGGCAAAACAACCATACTAAATAAAAGAAAAGTAAACATTGTGTGTCCTAGAAGGCCTTAATTACAAATCAAAGCCGACCTTAAAGGCCGGTAACAACAACAGCAACAAAAAAGGCGGGGGAAGAGACAATCCTACTTTGCCCGATCCACCCATTCCCCATCTACAACATCCTTGACATAGTCAAAGGAATTGGGGTCAAGCAACGGGGCTAGGAAGCAGGCTTGCCGGACCGCGCCATCGAAGCCCGAGCAGAAGCCGGACACAGCCACCTCCTCCATCTGCTCCATCTTTGCTTGCTGCTGAGCCACGATCTTCTCGGATGCCCCGAGCTTCTCCAACAGCTCAAGCACCTTGGCCTCCGAGCTCACAGCACGGTCGCCAGCTAAGCTCAGCTTGCCCTGGAGCTCCTCCTCGTTCGCCTTAGAGGCGACGAGGTCCCTTCGAAGCTCTTCCCGATCGGCCCTCGCTGTTGCGAGCTCCCGCTCGGCTTCTTCCTTAGCCAATCTTGACTTGGTGGCTTCCATCTCCAAGCAGCGGCCCGAGCAGCGCATTCCTGCTCCCGACGAACCGATGCAGCCTCTAACTCGGCCACCCTTCTCTTGCTGTGCCGGGCTATGGCCATCAGGCGGCTCAGTAAGACCTCGGCCCTATCCAGGTTGTCCGGCACGCCAACCGCATCCAGGAGGGCGTTATCGTAGGAACTGGGAAAGGGCTGCCCGATCTAAATATTTTCTCCCCGGAGAGAGGAGTCCCATAGCGATTGACCGGGTAGGACGTCGGCCACCATCTATTTAATGCGGGGCCCGCAACCTTCTTTGCCAAGCGAAGAAGCGCCGGGGGGAAGCTTGCCGGAGGTCTTTGCAGTCGTGGGAGGCACGCCCTCCCTCCCGGATGCCGGCTCGGGTACTGCCACCTCGGCCCGAGTGGTAGGAGAAACTGAGGTTGCGGTGTCTTCATCACACCTCTGTCTCTTGGGCGAGGCCCCCACACCCTCGGACGGGAGCTCGGCCCCATTAGCCCTCGACCTCTTTAGACTGGGAGTGGCTTGTGAGAGAGGATGTCGGGGAGCCGGGCGGGCCCGCCCAGAGATCGTCCCACGACCCCGTGGCCCAGAGCCTGACCTGCGGGCCCTTAGAGTGGCGATTAGGCTGAAATTGTCAGACATTGAATCTGCAAAGAACATACAAGAAAATATTTGTCATGCAACTCACAGTTCGAGTAAATAGACACTAAGATTATTACCTAGAAAGTGCTGGTAGGGGTCTTCCTCCCGGGCAGAATGTATCAGAGCCTGGCTACTAATTAGCATGGGGAGACCGTGGAGGACTTGGATGATGTTTTTATCACCCGGGGTCAACATGTCCTCGGGAAACTTGGTGTACTTCTGAGGAAGGCACTAGTGTAAGGGGTACCTCGGCTCCAGGTCATCCTTCAAGAAAAGGGCCTTAACGGCCCTATTATTGATGGGGGACAGCTTGAAGCAACGCTCCTTAAATTTCTTATATGATTGTGCATAGGGGATGAGTAAGCCCCCCCAGCCTGGGCACTACTAAGGGAAGCCCAACCCACCTTAGGGTCTTGCTTGAGCTGGTAATGATAAAGGAAAACACGATAGCTCGGCCTAACACCGAGTATCTTACATAGGACTTGAAAGGCGTGGAGAAAACCCCAACTATTGGGGTGGAGCTGACTAGGAGCCACATTGAGAAAGGTCAGGACTTCGGTCTCACAGCGACTCAAGGGGAAAACAAGGTCGTACTCTTTAAACATATATTCGTACACGGTTATGGCGTACCGACCAGATACGAGGGTACGAGCATGTACCCTCTGATTACACCTACAAGTACGGAATCTAACCACGTCATCGTACCCCTCCCTCAAGACCTCGTACCTGAGGGCTTGGACTCTCTCTACGCTGTCGTAAGAGGAAACTCGGCTTGACACCTCTTCCAGGAGCCCACGAGAGTTGGGCTCCTCGGCAGGGATGGGGACATAGAGGTCGGCCTCCTCAGGCTCCCTCGCTATCCCCTCCTCGGCCGAGCCAGGAAGGGCATCCCCACCGTCGGATGCCTCCATGGCAACGTCAACACACCTTACCGTGGTCTCAACAAGGGAGACCTCGGTTCCCACGGGCCCGGCAAGGGAGTCCTCGATTAACCCAACCTCAGCAAGGGGAACCTCGATAGCATCTCTACCGTCGGATGCCTCCACGACACCATCAACAGACCTTACCTCGGCCCCAGCAGGGGGGACCTCGATAGCAGCGGAGGCGGGTCCACATCCGAGATTGGCCTCCGCCGTGGACGCTTCAAGGGAGGGGGAAGAAGTCTTCGTTGATTCAGGTTCCGAGCCTGAAACAGAAGGGGGAATCAAACTTTCTATGCTATGGGTGGCAGAATAATGCGAGGAAGACATACCTACTGTAAACGTGGGGCAGAGACAGTGGAGGACGAGAATGACGAACTAATGAGAGGACGACGAAGACGAACGGGAGGACGGCGAAGAAAACGCTTCGCACGAACCAACCACCAGAAAGCAACGGCGAACAACAGGAAGACGAGAGTGGATTTTGACTGGGAAAGAGAAAGCCTAGGGCGAGAGGAGAATGACGAAGAGAAGGCGAAAGGAAATGGGAAAGTAGGCGAGTAAAGGAGGAAATGAAGAGCCAAAGGCATTTTAAGGAAGGAAAAGAGCCGTTAGAGGGGTGCAGTTAACAAAAATGGTAACTGCAAAGCCCCTTAACGGCCCACAAAAAAAACTTAATAAAATTAATCAGAGGAATACCAACCGTTTCGACAGTTTCTCGCCATTAGACATCAGAAGACCGAGTTCATGACTTAACTCATGCCAATTAATCGCTTGGCCTGAGCTTGGGAGGGTTGATATACCGGGATGAGGATGAGCACCAAGCTCATCCCCTGGACCCGGGCTCACCACACTGACCCGGCCGAACTCGACAAAAGCTGAACATATCTGGAAAAATATGAACATATATCTTTTCCCTGAGTTATCGGGATTCTTGGGCCTGAAGCAATCTTCCCCAAGAACCTATGAACATAGAACCCTAATTATGATCCCTATAAATACCAATAGAGGACTCAAAATCGACACACGAAATAAAACCTAATTTACTCATACAAATCAACGAGGGTTCCCACCCCTCACACCGCCAAAATTCTCAGGGCCGAGCTGAACTCGGGCCACCTCAGAATCCAGGGAGAACAATAAGTATTTAAGATAGTCTCTATAGATTGCTTCAATTTCACTACAACCTAGAGTATGTTTTTCCATAATAAATTTAATTTTAAGAAGTTCTATGGCCAATTGATTTTAGGTCTCGATCATTTTCAAGTTCTTTATCAACCTTTGCTAAATTGTCTATGATATTATATATATCTGCCTAAAATTTGCTTGAAGGTAATTGTGCTAATTAAACATGCAGCATTGACATAAAAGATAATTGCACATACTATAATGTACATATAAATGTTATAAATAAGTAGACAAGCCTTTTAAATATGATCAGCAGTTATCAATATATATCTTATATCAAGTCTTTACTTTTTTCTTTTTCTATATTTAAAGATGTCTGATTTAATTAACATTTCAAAGTTTTTGTCTAATTAACACATGATAATTGTTAATCAAATTAACAATGATTAATATTTACTATTAATAATTGTCTAAAATTTAGTTTAACAAAATATAAAGTATCATATATTATATGAAAATCGTAATTCTAACACATTTCTTTGATCTTTCTTGAAGTTTCAACTCTTGATCTATTTAGTTCTAACACTTTATTCATTTTTTGGTTGTATATCTTGATATATTCTTTAAAGGTTGAATAGTTAAATAAGATTAACATTTGTTTGAAATAAAAATAAAGTAGAAACAAGGTAATTTGAGTTATCTAGGAACAAGAATCTATTCATCCTCTCTAGATTCACCCTTATGGACCAACAATTATAATTTGTATAACAGAGAAGAGAATATTAAGGTAATTAGTGGTGAAATCGAGATCTAAATCGCTTCTCAAATTATTTAATTACTCTTTTTAATAATTGTGTTCTCAACAAAATAAGAATTAAATCTAATTTCTTATCCTCGTAGGATCGACAACCTTGTTCTCTTAAAATACTTATTACTTGACAATTATGGTATACTTGCCATAACAAGGGGTGTAGGGGTGCAGGAGGTATAACTATCACCTATATCTCGCGCATCAAGTTTTTGGCGCCGTTATCGGGGTAAGACAAATTAGGTTTATTTTTATTTTGATTTTATTATTCCTTTTTGATTACTTTTTATTATATTATTCAATTTCCTTTCTCCTTCTTATACCAATACTTCTCATAAGCTGCTCACATTAACCTTCTGCATGCAATTTTTCTAGATTTGATTTTTCCTGATATTCTCACTTGATGTGGGAAAAATTTGTTTTACAGGAAATTACGAAAGCACAGAGAGCCCGAGTTTGGCCTTGATCCCGAGATCGAGAGAACAATTCACTTACTTTCTAAAGCAGCTAGAGAAGCCAGAGCCTGCACAAAATAATCCATCGAGGACCCTTGCACAGTATAACAGGAATAGTCTAAGGATAGGCTTACCCATAACACTACCACTGGGTCTCAACCATGGCGAGACTTCACACTTGATCTACTACTTCAGCCATAATGTCCAGTTTCATGGTCTTTCTCATGAAGTTGCAATAGATCACGTGATGAACTTCCTCACCGAGTGTAGTCTTGTTGTTGGTACAACAAATCCGAAAATATCTAGATTGCGGTTTTCGCCGTACACACTACATGGAGAAGTCAAAATATGGTTACAATCACAGCCTACAGGTAAGTTCACAAACTGGCATGATTTAGAAACTCACTTTTTGCGCAGGGTTGTGAATGAGAGTAGGAGAAACAGTAAATCTCGTGCCTTGTACGCCTTCAAGATGAAGGATAATGAGAACTTTGCACAGGCATGGCATAGATTCAAAGCCCTTCAAGCAAGATGCCTCACACATGACATGAAACTCCATGTGCTGGTAACACTATTTTTTCAGGGTTTAGGAGCGAAAGAATTGAAAAACCTTTACATAGCAGCTGGAGGAAATTCGGTAGAACTCAAAACACCAGAACAATGTGTTCAGATGTTTGAGGTGATGGCCTATTCTTCATACTCTAGCATTAGGGAAGCGTCCACTCAAAGAGGAATACATGCAGTATCCACTGATACAACTCTTCTAGCTAAGTTGGAAGCCCTGACCGTCAATCAATAACGCTTGAAGAAACATATATCAGAAATTGTTGCCCGAACAACACCTATAACCACTGCACCTCCACTACAATCCTATCCAGAAGTTTGTTCTACTTGTGGAGGTAATAATCTGAATTGTGTTTGTTTTAATGCTAATGAATCTGCTAATTTTGTAGGGCAACAACAACAAAGTTACATTCACAACGACAACTTTGGGAATCCATACTATAGGGACCAACTTGGTTTCTCACATTCCCAAAGACCATTATATCAACCACCTCGACAACATAAATCAGAATTAAACATCTTGCTAAAAAAACTTGTTAAAAGTGAAATAACCATGGCCGACACAAAAAAGACTATGGTTGAGTCTCACAAGGCCCTATCTGAATCTCACCAATCATCCATGGAGGAGGTGAGAAACAAGTTTAATCAAAGTGACGCTCTAATGAGAAATCAAGAGGTTGTCCTTCAGAATATGGAGCATTAACTAAGAAAACTTTCCCAACTACTCTCACTTCCAGGGGGTACTACTCCTAACCCTTGGGAGCAAGTCAAAGCAATTACCTTGAGAATTGGGAAAAAACTTCCTGGACCCTCTACTGAAATTCCACATTCAAAATCAAGAGGAAGAACAAGGAGAAAACATTATGAAGAAGACTAAAAACTACACCATACCCCAAAAGCGTGGGGAGAAAAACAAAGTCAACCAAGAGGAAACACCAATTAGTGAACCACCAACATATGTGCCTCCTATTCCTTATCTGAAAAGACTCAAAAAGGGCAAGTAAGACACTCAAGAGATGCAATATGCCAAGTTCTTGGAGGTCTTCAAAAAACTGGAGGTAAATATACCCTTCTTAGAGGCTTTGCAACAAATGCTAGTTTACTCTAAATTCATGCAGGAACTATGCATCAAGAAGAGGAAGTTGCCTGAAACTGAAGTGGTGATCTTGAATGAAGAGTTTAGTGTTATCTTGACCAACAAGCTGCCACCCAATAAGAAAGATCCAGATAGTTTCATAATTCCACGCCACATAAGGAAGAAATTCTTCCAAAAATCACTGTTGGATCTTGGTGCAAGCATAAATCTCATGGTCTTATCCATCTTTCGAAAGTTGGGGGTGGAAAAATTAAAACCAACAAAGGTCTCACTGCAGCTAGCCTACCGTTCATTAGCATTCCTAAGAGGCATACTAGAAGATGTTCTAGTAAAAGTGGATAAGTTGTACATTCCGACCGATTTCATAGTCTTTGAAATGGAAGAACACCGGGAAATGCCATTAATCCTGGGAAGACCTTTCCTAGCAACTATAGGAGCCCTCATTGATGTAGCCAAAGGAGAACTTACATTGAGAGAGCAGGTAGTCTTCAATGTCTTTGAAGAAACCAAGCAACCATAGGACCATGGCACTTGCAAAGTGATACACTCCTTAGACCACATCCAACCTGCATCTGAAAACCAAGGTAAGAATCATAAACCTAACTCTAAATTTCATTCTAATGTTAACATTACAGCTTTACCAATTCTTGATGTGAGAAAACTGCCTACTCACCATACTCCCTCATCCAAAGTGAACCACAATTCGAAACCACGCATAAAACATGTAAAATCTGAAAAACCGGTAAAGGTATTGTGGGAACATGATTCAGAAAAAAAATCAGCACAATTGTAACAGCAAAGGTATGCATCCCTCCTTTGTAAATTCTGTCAATTTTATGAAGGTTGACCATCAATCCCAAGTGCAGCTAAGAGTAACTCCAAACTTCGAGGAAGCCACTCCAATTTGACTACACCTGAACTTGATTGATGATGGAGACCCTGCTGAGCTCAAGAACTCCATCCCATTGTGTTGTCCAATCTGAACATAGTTAAGTCCAACTTAAGGAATTTAAAGCAAAGTGCTAATCGGGAGACAACCCGAATTTTCTAACCTTTTTACCTTTGATTTTTTTTTTTTTGATTTTTTTTTCTTTTCCTTTGTTTTTAATTGAGTCTTAGTGTCTGTAAAGAGTCTCTGCACAGTTGCAAATCACAAGGTACGCACATAAAACCTCACAATTTTCTAAGTTAGAAACTTGCAGAGAGTAACTCGTGCTGAATTTTACCTATCTGGCGTGAGTTAGTCCTTAAATTTTTTAAAATTGCTCTCTGTCAGCTAACTTGCACGAGTCCCCTATTAAATCGCGCGAGTTAACCCTCTAGTGGATAATTTGGTGCTCTTTGTCAGTTAATCTCGCGCGAGTTGACCTTACAGAGAAGATTTATTTTTCTCTGACCATTGATCTCGCGCGAGGTGAGTTTCACTCAACACAGACGTGCACGAGTTAAGCACAATAATCAGAAAATGGGGGAAAGGTTTAAAATACTAAGGTTCACTATTCCATGCTCTGAAAATCATCCATGATCTTGTTCTTGATTGTTTGCATTTAACTGATCTTTCTCCCTCCTCCAACTAAGCACGAGACCTACGAGACTTTCTTCACCAGTCAATGGTGTTATCCACCCTCTAGTCCTCAATAGGTTAGGTAGTTCATCTTCTTCTCATTTAGTGTCAAGGACGACACCGTTCTAAGTTGGGGGTGACTACTTTCATTTTTTTTCTTTTTTTTATTATTTTTGTTTGTATTTAATTTTATTACATAATTTTCTTCTTTTATCATATTTTCTTTTATCATTTTTCTGCTTTCTTTGAATAAACTAAAGCATTTGCATTATTGTACTAACCCTGTACATGGATGGATGAATTGTTTTCCTGTTGCCTTGAATTTTAATGATATTATTATTGATCCACCTTAAGATACTAACACTCTTGTGCAAGATTGAGGAAGGTAATGTATGACTGATGATTTATGTTGTGAGAATCAAATTAAACGCACTTTTTATTTTGTTCCTAGTATTAATAATGTGTTTGTGTCTAAGAAAATAGAGAAAAGGTAAAACTCAAAGAACCAAGTTGATCCTAATAAGTCAAGCAAAGTGAAACATAAGTTAGGAAAGGATTTAGGCCTTCTTTGAAACCCATAAAAAGCTTTCTCGGTCAGTCCTTAAAATTAAATAGATGACTTTAGTCACCCACTTTGAGCCTAAATGGATTATTCATACTAAGCAGTCTGTAAGCCAATTTTTCGATTTTTTTGGATTTCCCTCTTGATAAACTGACCATACCTCAGGCCTAAAAACCCAAATCCTATCTTAGAGACTTCTCTAGGTAAAAATTATGTGTTCAACAGGGAAAGAAATCATACCTCTACAAAATCAGAAAAATACAAAAAAAAATAAATTTGAAAAGCAAGAAAAGATCATAAGTTTATAATCACAAAAAAAATTAGAAAATTACGAAAAAGCCACCATTTTGTGTCAACCAAAAATAGTGTGAATAAAGAGGTATCAATAAAAGTCCCTGAATACCAACATTGAACACAAAAATAATTCTCAAGTGCTAAGACATTATCTAAAAGAATGGTTTGGGGACTATGGTTTCTTAAGCTGTGGAACATGGTAATAAGCTTAAAATTTGACTTTGTCATCATACATTTACCTACGTCAAACATTACAAGCTTAATAAAGCCCTATTGATCGTAATTAATGTTAACTTATGTGGAAGATAATGCAGGAAATATATGAGGTGAAAGGGGTAATGCTATTTTCCAAAATCTAAAATCACTTGATCTCATTCACACACACAAAGATGACCACTAGCATAATCTGAATATGCACGCATGGCTAACTCTCTTGTGTAGTGATCATATTATTTTGATCAATTTCTATGCATTTAATATATCATATTACAACATTATTAATGGTCAATTAGCATGATTTAGTGCATTTATGAGTTTGGGCTCATTTGGGCCTTAAGTGCTTATTTTTGTTCTAATTCGCTAAAATTTCCAGTTTTGATAAGGTTCACTAAAAAAGGCATAACTCTCACTACAAAACTCTTTTTGAGCTCCATTTTATGTCACATTAAAGTGGACTAAAAGACCTACAAAAGCTATGAAGACATGAAGAGTCAATACGGACCGCATCTAGGGTGAAAATTGCCTTGAAAGTGACGCACGGAATTGATGCGGGAATTCCAACGTGAAGAATTAATATAGGCCCATTTCAAATCATGTAATTGGACCATTTAAATGTTTGTATTGAGTGGGCTTTGAACCCTGCACCCTAAGTCACTTAAAGTCACGTGACTAGCACATGACTCACTTATTATAAATACCCCAATTCAGAAAATTGTAGCACACTTTTTACCTTTCAATCAATTTCAATTTTTAGAATTACTCTTTTCCTTTCAAGTCGCTCTGCTAGGGTTTTCAGGTTTGCCATTCCAATTCTCGTTCTCTCTCCCTTCTTGCAATTTAATTCTTCTAATATGCAATCTCAATCTGTGCTTAGTTTAATTTCAATTATGCGCAACTAATTTCTTCAACCAATTCGATCACAATAGGATCCTTAATTTCCTTAGGTTCTCTGTTTTCAATTGCATGAGTACTCGTTTTGGATTTTATAATTTTAATTCCATTATGTTGATTAATATTTTGGATTTAGATTGTTGATTCTATCATTGTTGATTGATAATGAATGCAGAGAACTAATTATATGATTCGAAACCAAGTTATGTGCTCTCATGCGATTGTGTGAGTTTAAAGGCCACCAAGTGTTCGATGATAATTCTCTAAGATCTTAGAGCGTTAGTTCAGTGTTGACATGCAGAGATCTCGATTTCAATGTACTGCATAGATGAGTGCCTTTATTTTGTTGAACCAATGAGGGAAATTGGGATCTGACAGAGATCGGATTGGTGCTTTTTAATAATCTATTAATTGCTTTTTAATTATTGTTTAATTACTGTCATTGGTTAATTTTTACTATTGAATTGCCTTTAATTTTCCCTCTACACAAAACCGCCGAAAAAAAATTGCATTTAAAATTTAGGCTACAGAGAAGCAACAAAGTAATCCGTAGGGAAACGATCGGAGTCCACTATTACTGCAAAGTAATAGCTATACTTTGGTATTATTTGACGCACGTTCGACGCGTGTGTCACTAAACTCCAAGGATTAATCACGATGAAAAATTCGGTAACTTGATCCTTCGTTCAAAATGGGTAAGGCTTAGTATAATTCAATGCTGAGAATTAAGTACTTCACAAACATATTTGGGTTATGTTACTTTTATTTATCGACTTGATAAATTTCCCTTTTGTTTGAGGACAAATAAAGTTTTAAGTTGGGGGTGTTTGATAACTCATAAAAGTGAGTTATTTTCATACTCTTTTTACTATATAAATTGTCCATTAAACACTCTTAAGCAAGCTAAAACAACCACTAAATGCTCTAAATTCATAATATTTCATGTTAGGACTTATTGATGGTTTGTTAAAGTGTTTTAGAGTTAAAAGTCGCGTGACATTCTACATTGCTTGTGCGAGTTGGACTGAATTTAAGATCATGTTTTGCCTTAAGAACCTCATCTCGTGCGAATTGCTTATAAGCCTGGGCGAGTTGGGTTCGCGAAAAGCCCAAGTCCATTAAGAAGGCTATATATGCACACATTACTATCAACAAAGGGTCATATTTCTTGACCTAATTTTCTGCCCACTCTCGGTTTAGTTCGACATTCAGAATTCAACCTCAAGTCTAAGCATAGAAGACGCAAGGATCATTCGGCTTCCCAGGAATTCGATTACCTATGTATTCTCTTTCTTATTATTCTTGTGTTTTTTTCCCTATTAGCATGAACTAACTCCCCCTTTGATTGGGAGAATGATGTAACCCTAATTATTTCTAATATAATTCTCGATGTTATTCAATATATGATTGGACACTTATTTCTTCTATGTTTAATGTTATTTGTTAACTGTCCATTAATGAATTGATAGTAAACCTAGGGGAACTTTGAGAAAAGAAACTTAAGTGGTACTGGAGAAATAGTCATTACTACGTTAGAATCCTAAAGATAGGAGTAGGAAGTAGTGTGGACATAACCTAATTGTTATCATTGGATTCACATATCTAAATCCATAATTAAATTAGTATTAAATTAAAAGATTAATTAATCTGGTTAATCTAGGAAGTGTGGGTGATCCTGAGAGGGATGGTCACAAGAGTAGGAATCCAATCCAACCAATAAATTATAATTTGAATAACATAGAAGAGAATATTAAGGTAATTAGTGGAAATCGAGATCGTAAAATTATTAAATTACTCTTTTTAATAATTCCCAACAAACCCTCTCAAAATAATAAGATTAAGAATAATAATTAAATCTAATTGCTTATCCTCGTGGGATCGACAACCTTGTTATCTAAAAATATGTATTACTTGACGGCTATGATATACTTGTCATAGTAAGGGGTGCAGAAGGTATAACTACCACATGTATCTCGTGCATCAGTCAGTTGTGAAATTTGTGGTTGAATGTACACAAAAACCAAATTATGAGTCGGTTGTTACAGTTACCATGATTTTTAAGTCACCAAATTTGTCACAAATAGCGACTAACTATTTTTCATAGCAAAATTCAGTGACTAACAAGAAATTTCTTGTAGTGAACCAAAAAGTAGGTTGTAAATTACCAACTGAATAGGCCATGAACTTAGTGCTCAAGTTAGAAATAGATTTATTCCATCCAAAGCTATTCAAGGCCTACAGTTTCATGACTCCTAAATAGTGAAAATATTTTATCAATTTTCTTCGACCATTAAGAATCAGCCACATGACAAAGCACTCCATCTCTATCCTTTCATCTGCATATCATCTTAGGTACTTTGTGTCATTTTTATTAGCAAGAAACTACTTAAAACTTGGAGTTATTGGAAACATGTCATAAAACCTTTTATAGGAGAACCTTTTTTTTTTTTGGTTTCTTCATTACTCCTATTTCTTGTAATGTGAGACCCCATACTTTGCCAACTTATGTTCTCTTTATCCTCTTTTCTATACAATATACAATTTGTAACAACCCTCGAGTTTTACGATTATAACGTCCTAATTTCTTTATAACTTGTGAGAAAATGTATACACCACTAAACATTGAGAATCAAATTTTATTCATAAAGAAAATTTTGAAATTTGTCTACAGCTATTTAAACTCAAAAATAATATCTTTACTAACGGTGTGAACTAACATTAAATCTCAAATTCCTAACATCCATAATTAACGATAATGAAATCAAACACCGGAAAAGAAAAGAGCACAACATGTCAAGTCTCTAACACAAAGAGATCCTAGTCCGAAGGCTTTCTAGCCTAAGGTTCTTTCGCCTCCCACCTACTGTCCATCTGCTAGCTTATTTAAAGAGTCATCACAGGTGTCAAGTCACAGACACAACAATAAGGGTTAATTCACATATTAAAGATAATAAAGAGTGTAACACCCCTAGTTACTACAAACGTCACGACATAAAATCTCCATGGTTCGGGAAAAAATAAAAGGAATTAACTTCATTCTATAGAGTAATTACTAGAGTGAGATCTCACAAATACATATGTCTCCACAATTCAAAAACTCTCAAATAACGAAATATCTAGAGAATTTTTAACATGTATAAATAGAAGTAACCACTGAAAATCAAGAAAGGAAAAACAAGGATCACAGTATGCCAAGTCCTCAAACAATCGAGCTCCTTTCCTACCCTACGTTAATTTTGCACCCAACAAACTGCTCATCTGCTCACCCGTTTGCGGGGTCATCACAGGTGTCAACCACAGACACAACACAGGGTTAGTTCACATTTTAATAATAATAACAAGACCAATAACAACAGCTTAACACAAGGAACATAAGAAGGTACACACACTCAATTCAAAATTTATCAAAACCAATCATATCATGCAACCCAGTATGATGCATGCTACTCACAATTCCCTCTCATGCCATGTGGTACCATTAAAACCATTGAGCGATGTCTAGGAGTACATGTCACCTCTGACACTCTCACTAGAAATACTAGACAGTTACAGTCAGGGCAACCAGTGTTGCAAAGGGAGTCACTTCCCACTCTTGGTGATCAGCCATAGTGGAAGCTTTCCCCACCGCGAATACCCCCAAAGTCCTAGGCCATTACATCGACCCGTCAGGGACCAACCGTTCTAGTTCCATTCATCCTCATTTTACGAAAATATTTTCGTTTCACTTAGTATTCATGATAATCGTTATCAATTTCTCAAAACGTCATGCCTCTTACGCATGTCCACCAGGGGTAACCTCACTGCTTCTCCACCGCAGTAGGCATCCATCCCTCTCATTTTCAACAAACACAACTGATTATCATGAACCTAAGCAATTTATCAATACAACATGCCCCCACAAAATTAATCTCTCACCCCATATAACTCAGCTCACATAACAAAATATTTAATACAACAAAATCCAATAAGATCATCATACACAAATAATCATATGGAAATGGAAACAATTAAGTAAGAAATATGACATATAGTTTATCATAAAAACAAAAATAAGAATTAAATTAAACCTCGTACACTTCCAATCGCCAATTAAATTAAATCAAATAGACACAATACAATAATTACAATAATAATACACACAAGAATTCAATTCACTAATAAAGCTAATCTAAACGACTAAAATAACAAAAAGAGAATCGTTACTAAAATGACTTACCAAGATTAAAATAAGAGTTAAAATAAAATAACTTAACTTTTATATAGTATAAGAAGGGGACAATTACTCCTGCGTATTAATGTATTTCTTCCACAACTTGGAACTTTGCAATTAAAATAATAGAAATAAAAAGATAAGGCTAGAGTGAAATCAAAACAGCATATAAATGTCTAGGACATCAGAGTATACGACGAGGGAAATTGGTTTTCTTTAGGGATCTAATTAAAATTTGATTGCCTTCAGTAACATTTAATTTCATTGGTGTAACTATTTGCACTACAAAATTCCATTATTATTTGACAATTAAACTAAAAGTCTTCCTTATCCTTTCCTCGCCTTCCTCGCCGAGTGTCTTTCTAGCCTCTCCTTACCACCACAACCATACAATTCTCAAATAACAAAATCAACGGATGCATAACAAAAATAAGAAGAATGAAATCACCATGAACAAACCAAACACAAAGGTAGTGTAGTAGAGGCACCAGGTTTAAGCTATCGAGAAGAAAATAAAATAAAAAGGATCTAGCCACTAATACTCAATTCAATCCATAAAACAAGGCGAGTAATACTTAATTCAATAAATAAAAGGTCATCAATATTCAAATTAACAGACAATAAAACGTTGATCCAAAGCAATAAACAATAAGAAAAACTGAGCATAAAAAAAATAAAAGGAGCATTGTAGTAGAGAAGACGCAGAATTAACCCTGATAGCAAAAAAAATATAAAATTAATAATTATTATTAAAATAGAGAACACCCTGACCTGAAAGTAAGTCGATCACGTGCAATTGAAAAATTAGGTATTGATCTATTCACAATCAGAAATATGATCTCCTTGTTTTTTGTTTTGGAAGGTAGGTTTGAAACACATGAACAAAAAGAGATATCCGAGGATGGGGAAAAGATATAAAAGAGATTTGATTTGAATAGATTTTCTGATGAGAATTTACAGCAGCCCACTCACCCTCTCCCTTGAGATGTTCTGATTTCTTTTATTTTATTTATCTACCCACTCACGTAAAACCTAACCACTCCTTGTAAAATCTAACCACTCCTTTAAATATTTTGATTTTACTTTATTTTATTTATTTTTTTATTTTTATTTATTTTATTTTATTTTATCTTATTTTTAAAAAATCAAGGTGTTACAACTCCACTCCCCTTAAAAAAATTTCGTCCCCGAAATTTAGCTAAGGATAAGATTATTCGTATTACCTGGCTACGACTATTACTCCTAACTTTACCACCCTTTAATGGTTTTCCTTTTCTCGCTCACTTCATTTACTCTTAACTTAACTCTCTATGATACTCCACTAGGCTTCCCAACTTCTCTCTTGACTACTATATACTAGGTGTTACATTGTGTTACTTGGCTAAGTCGTAGTTCTTCCTATAGATGTAAGACATCACCCTTGATTTTATTTTTATTTTATTTTTTTACCATTGAAAACATCAACTTTGTACTGGTCTACTTCTCTAAGGTCTCTACTCTTTCCTAAACATAAAAGAAATGACTAGTTAACCTGCACAACTTGACTTCTAATTGCTAAGGCTCGCAACACTAGTCATTTGTTAAGGTCTCTAAAGGCTTATGTTTAAGGTACGACTACTACTTTGGTCTATCTTCACCACTTTCTTGGTAGTCTAGCACACTCTTAATTAGGGTCATAACTTCACTAGCTTGTCCTCACCTATGCCGAAATATCTTCAAAGAAGAGAAAAAATTGTTAAGGTAACTCCTAATAATACCTCTTCCTATCTTCACATTTATGTCCTCTTATGTCTCACATAACATATGACACCCTTTTAAACCAAAAGACTTTTGAAGGATCTCTTCCTTATTTTTCCTATAGTTACCTTTTACCTTTTTTAGGTTGATATAATCCTGAACTCATTCCAAACCCAAAGTACACATCTATTAAGCACCGTAATCTAGTATTACCACTCAAGGGTCATTCAAGGAAGGATACCTAAAATTCAACTAGTTTGTTAAAACTACTCTATGAATAGATTTAATATCAAAGGGGCCAAGGTTAAAGTCATCTTATCTGGGCAATCTATGACTTCATATGATTAACGTGATTTAACTTGGTTACAACCCTACACACAACATTGTGAACAATAGACTATTACCTAACTATTTAAAAATGTCATTTGAAAACCAAACTTAAGTTCCATGCAATTGGTGTGACTCACCTTTTCCATACCAAATATACTTAGACATATTATAAAACACATCAACCATATACAAATACCTTCTAACACATTATGCGACACATCATACCAATAAGCATATATGCTACATATACATGATAGGAATGACTCAAAATCAAGCTAATAACATTATAATTACCACATTATCATCAAGTGTGCATTTGAGCATATAACAACCATTAGTCACTTCAACTGCATCAATAATTTTATCCAATTCTACCTTGTACTTTTACCCACATATGGTATAATTCAAATTCAAATTGTTATTCATCTGAAATATGCATTAAGAGAACTATACATGCTCAGTACATGGTTATTAATAGTTTTAACAAAAATAACATAAGGCTTAACACTCCCGCTAATTCAAACTCCTATAGGTTTTTATAAAAGGTTCTCACTTTTTTTTTTCTTTAAAAGAAATGATACTGATTTTTTTTTTCCAATATTATATTGTGTCATATTTCAATTGGTTTGGTGAATATTGTGGGATAACAATTGTTCTTCCTACGCATACTCCTATAGCATATAACTCTTGGAATACTAATAACATAGAGTTGTCATATGAGGCACACATAAAAAAAATTGACCAACACAAAAACAGTTGTTTTGCCAAAAATATATGTAAGTTATATGACTTATAATTGCAAAGTCCGCAACATATCAGCATGATTCATAAAATGGCTAATAACATGAATGGTCATAAAACATGAAACAAAATCATAACATTAAAATTCTATCCTCATACTTTTAAGCTACTAAATGAATCCACACAATAAATAACAGATAAAACCTTTGATCTATCAAGATAAATTAAGGGAACAACTGACATTAACATATTTAGAGATAAAGAAAAAAAAATAATCTAAATTAACACTTTTTAAATGTGTTTCAAAAAGGAGAACTCTAATAGTCAAAGGCATAGTGAAAAGAAATAGGCTGAAACATATTAGATGAATCATTTACAATATTTAATATAAAAATATTGGACTTAGAAAATGCATAAGACCCAAACAAGATTAAAATCATAAGTTATTTCTGAGAGTATGAAGTCTCTATCTCATATGAATTGAAATACCCATGAACAAGTGGATTCAAGAAAATGTATATCTAACTTGTAAGAATAAATATTTCTTACTCTTTATAACATTAGGTTAATCATCGACATCACAACAAATCTAAGGGAGTGAATTTAATGCTTTTGTTAGACAAAAAAAATGATAATAAGAAAAGACCTTACTAATAAGAATAAGAGCTTGTCAAATCAAATTAGTCATGAAAAGAAAGACATGAAATTATAACAATAGTAAAATGGAAAGGATTGCTAAGATATAGTAAAGAGCTTTGTAGGTTCTCTAAGTTAAACATACTAAAGGTTATAATCTTAATACAAAGAAATGTTCTCTTGAAAACAAAATATACAAAAGAACTAAACAATTTTAACTTGCCACTGGGTAGAACAATCTAATTATGCATAAGGACCAAAACCTCAAAACGGGAGTGTCTGAATAATATAATAATGATAATATCAACTTTATAAAAAAATAGAGCTTGTTACATCCTAGGATCAGAAATAAACACAATTGACATAAAACTTACTAAATAAATGGCTTAACATGAGAAAAATTTCTATAACATGTTTTGAACTCAAAATCCTAGAGTAGAATATGCATTAATTAAATTCAAATGAAACACAAAGAAATAAGAAAGTATGACAGTTTTTTTTTAATCAAATTTAAAAGCTCAACTCGAATTTTGAGAGTTAAAATTGCTTCCTTAGATAACAAATTATAAAATTTCACCACCCTAGATATTCCTCTATTAACCCATAATAATATAAAACAATAAAAGTACAGAAGAAACATAGAATTGACAGGGAAATAAAGAAGTCAGACTCCTTATCAAATTTTTGACAAACTAATTCTACAAAATCAATCTCTTAACTCAAACAAAACTTCCTTTACATAAACAACTGCATTTCTCAGTGAGATACACATTCATTTCAACAAGTCCATTCTCAACTCTCTCACTCAATTTAGTTCGTTAAATAGTTAAGCTCTCATTTGTACTTCTAACCCATTTATTCAATCATAAAAGTCATTTGTCACAAACACAATTCTTGATATCTTGGTTGCAAATCCATAGCAGTTTCTAATTTTTTTTTTTTAGTTTTTTTTAAGAAGCTTAGCCTTTAAAAGACAACAACATCACATTTTTATATTTTTAATTTAGCCATCTTCTTTCCTTAGTTAATGTTCCTTACATTTGTTATAACTTTTTAACTCATATCAATTAACATGAACATTTCTGACATAGGCACATACAAGCTAAATGCATGAACATGTGAAATTTCCAAAGCATAGTACACTAGAAATAAAGAAAGCACAACACTAGATTGACAAGGCATAAAAAGTAAATCCTAATCAAAGTGACATATATCACCTACTTAAAACAATACATACAACAAAATCTTTGGATGTAGTATACTTAATTATAACTTTTGCTTGCCATAGGGTCTTGCTTGCTACATTAGAGGTATCTAGGTGGCCAATCTCAATATCTCACATGCGAGCAATTAAGACTCATGGTATAGCAATTCACAAAATCACCCAAACATAATATTCATGTCCAATCAAAATCACAATAAACATCGCATGATACATCAAGGTACACAACAAAAGCATGACAACCACATAACTCACAAGCCGAGGAAATTAAACCTAAGCTCTGATACCACATTTGTAACACCCCTAGTTACTACAAACGCCGCGACATAAAATCTCCATGGTTCGGGAAAAAATAAAAACGCCACTAAATGAAAGGAATTAACTTCATTCCATAGAGTAATTACTAGAGTGAGATCTCACAAATACATATGTCTCCACAATTCAAAAACTCTCAAATAACGAAATATCTAGAGAATTTTTAACATGTATAAATAGAAGTAACCACTAAAAATCAAGAAAGGAAAAACAAGGATCACAGTATGCCAAATCCTCAAGCAATCGAGCTCCTTTCCTAGCCTACGTTATTTTTGCATCCAACAAACTGCTCATCTGCTCACCCGTTTGTGGGGTCATCACAGGTGTCAACCATAGACACAACACAGGGTTAGTTCACATTTTAATAATAATAACAAGACCAATAACAACAGCTCAACACAAGGAACATAAGAAGGTACACACACTCAATTCAAAATTTATCAAAACCAATCATATCATGCAACCCAGTATGATGCATGCTACTCACAATTCCCTCTCATGCCATGTGGTACCATTAAAACCATTGAGCGATGTCTAGGAGTATATGTCACCTCTGACACTCTCACTAGAAATACTAGACGATTCTGATCGGGGCAACCAAGTTGCAAAGGGAATCACTTCCCACTCTTGGTGATCAGCCATAGTGGAAGCTTTCCCCACTGCGAATACCCCCAAAGTCCTAGGCCATTACATCGACCCGTCAGGGACCAACCGTTCTAGTTCCATTCATCCTCATTTTACGAAAATATTTTCGTTTCACTTAGTATTCATGATAATCGTTATCAATTTCTCAAAACGTCATGCCTCTTACGCATGTCCACCAGGGGTAACCTCACTGCTTCTCCACCGCAAAGAGGCATCCATCCCTCTCATTTTCAACAAACACAACTGATTATCATGAACCTAAGCAATTTATCAATACAACATGCCCCCACAAAATTAATCTCTCACCCCATATAACTCAGCTCACATAACAAAATATTTAATACAACAAAATCCAATAAGATCATCATACACAAATAATCATATGGAAATGGAAACAATTAAGTAAGAAATATGACATATAGTTTATCATAAAAACAAAAATAAGAATTAAATTAAACCTCGTACACTTCCAATCGCCAATTAAATTAAATCAAATAGACACAATACAATAATTACAATAATAATACACACAAGAATTCAATTCACTAATAAAGCTAATCTAAACGACTAAAATAACAAAAAGAGAATCGTTACTAAAATGACTTACCAAGATTAAAATAAGAGTTAAAATAAAATAACTTAACTTTTATATAGTATAAGAAGGGGACAATTACTCCTGCGTATTAATGTATTTCTTCCACAACTTGGAACTTTGCAATTAAAATAATAGAAATAAAAAGATAAGGCTAGAGTGAAATCAAAACAGCATATAAATGTCTAGGACATCAGAGTATACGACGAGGGAAATTGGTTTTCTTTAGGGATCTAATTAAAATTTGATTGCCTTCAGTAACATTTAATTTCATTGGTGTAACTATTTGCACTACAAAATTCCACTATTATTTGACAATTAAACTAAAAGTCTTCCTTATCCTTTCCTCGCCGAGTGTCTTTCTAGCCTCTCCTTACCACCACAACCATACAATTCTCAAATAACAAAATCAACGGATGCATAACAAAAATAAGAAGAATGAAATCACCATGAACAAACCAAACACAAAGGTAGTGTAGTAGAGGCACCAGGTTTAAGCTATCGAGAAGAAAATAAAATAAAAAGGATCTAGCCACTAATACTCAATTCAATCCATAAAACAAGGCGAGTAATACTTAATTCAATAAATAAAAGGTCACCAATATTCAAATTAACAGGACAATAAAACGTTGATCCAAAGCAATAAACAATAAGAAAAACTGAGCATAAAAAAAAATAAAAGGAGCATTGTAGTAGAGAAGACGCAGAATTAACCCTGATAGCAAAAAAAATATAAAATTAATAATTATTATTAAAATAGAGAACACCCTGACCTGAAAGTAAGTCGATCACGTGCAATTGAAAAACTAGGTATTGATCTATGTTCACAGTCAGAAATTTGATCTCCTTGTTTTTTGTTTTGGAAGGTAGGTTTGAAACACATGAACAAAAAGAGATATCCGAGGATGGGGAAAAGATATAAAAGAGATTTGATTTGAATAGATTTTCTGATGAGAATTTACAGCAGCCCACTCGCCCACTCCCTTGAGATGTTCTGATTTCTTTTATTTTATTTATCTACCCACTCACGTAAAACCTAACCACTCCTTGTAAAATCTAACCACTCCTCTAAATATTTTGATTTTACTTTATTTTATTTATTTTTTATTTTTATTTATTTTATTTTATTTTATCTTATTTTTAAAAAATCAGGGTGTTACAAAGAGAATTACAAAGATATTACAATACATCAAAATATAAAAGGATACAAGGGACATGTCATTTACAATACATCACAACCAATTATACTCTACAAGCCAGCATGTTGCATGCAACTTACATCTCACTCTCATGTCATATGATACCATCAAAACACTAAGCAATGTCAAAGAGTACATGTCACCTCTAACACTCCCACTAGAGATACTAGATAGTTACAATTAAGGTGACAAGCGTTGTAATGAGAGTCACTTCCCACTCATAGTGATGAGTCGTAGTGGAAACTTTCCCCACCATAAATATCTTTCAATCCTAGGCCATTACATTAACTTGTCAGAGACCAACTATCCTAGTTCCTTCATCCTCACTTTCCACAAACATTTTTATTTACATAGTATTCATGATAATCCTCATCTCTTTTCCAAAAACCTCATGTTTCATAAACATGTCTATTAGAGGCAACCTCACTACTACACAACAACAAATATCCATCCCTTACATAAGAACACAATTTTCAATTGATTATCATGAACCTAGGGACTTATCAATGCAATATGCCCCCACTAGGTGAATCTCAATCCACACTCATTATTTTACCATAATGGAGTCTTTCATTCTACAACATCAACCAAATAATAATACATAACGACATGCACAAATAGATGTAAATGGAGCAACAAAAGGAATAGAAATGGGGAAGAATCATGATAACATAATAATTAAAAAAATTATATTCTAGACACATAAACAATTAATTAAAACAAGAATTCTAAGAGAAAGAATTAAGGTCTAAAGACGTGGAAAAACAAGGAAACCAATGACATCCCTATCATGGCCTCTAGTATATCGTCCATGTTATTTACATTTACCTGTGCCTGTTCAGACATTGAAGATTTGTTAATGTATAACATTTCACTATGTCATGTCCATGTTGTATAGTTCTTAATAATCACATCATACACAAGATGTTCATGTATTTTCTTAACCTTCAGTTGAACAACACTCAAATAGTTCACACAAAAACAACTAAACTTTCTATTAACACTCTTTAAATTTTTTTCTTATACTCACAACTTAGGCAATTTGCACTCATCAAACTTTAATCCATGTGTACTTCTGTGATAAATGACTAAAACTGTAAAAATGAATGCAATAAATCTCACTTTTTAATAAAAGTGGTGCTCCCATCCAATTTAAGTAGGTACATTTTGTACTTATTGATTCTTATTTGTTAAAAGAGACTATGTAAATTTGAAAAAAAAATTCAATAGCATTTCGTATCCAAATGACATGAAATGATATTAAATTTAACAAAAAAAAAAAACCTTTAACATATAAGAATTAATAAACAAAAAATAAATAAATTATTCTATCTAACTTGACAATTGAAGATTCTAACCTAATGTTTATGAAGTACCCCCTACTTTCACCTTTTTTAAAAAGAAAAATTGATTAACAAGTATCTAAGATATTATTTATAAAAATTAAGGTTCTCCCAATGCATGAGAATAACATAAAGCAAATAAATCAACTTAGAAAATATAACACAATATTAAGATTAATTTATAAATATCAATAAAACTAATAATATTATAGACCTTTTCTATGTATCTAATTCGACAAAAGAAGTTTAGCTAAGTAGAAGTTTTTAATCTAAATATATTCATAATTTCTAGAAAGATTTGATTAAGTTCCCTCTATTGTTAGGTACTTATTTCATTTATGTACCTATTTACATGTTCTTAATTAGGTAGAAGCGTTTAAGTTATGTGTATTAATAACTTCTGAAAAAATATAACAATTTTTCTCTATTTGTAAGTACTTACTTCATCTATATACTTGTTTAGATATATCTATTTTGGTAGAACTTTTTTACTTAAGTGTATTCATATCTTATAAGAAATTTGACAAAGTTTCCTCTATTTTATGTGCTCATTTCTTGTTTACATGTATCCAATAAATTCTAGTTATGGTCTAACAAATTCAACTCCATCCATGTGTAGTTATTTCAATTCTATGTTCAGGCAAATAGGAATATTATCTTAAATCCAAGTCTTAATAGGAAATAAGAATCAAGTATGAGTCTTCAAATATCGTTGTTTCCAATAATTAAGAGGATCAAGGAAGAGTCCAAGAATTTGTCTACTGATACATATTTTTGTAAATAGTCAATGTAGATCAATATATATATATATATATATATATATATATATATACATATATATATATATATACATATATATATATATATATATATTACCATTAACTTAAAAATAATTATAAAGTATATAGAGTTTTTGCAAAAAAAAATTCTACATATATATTTTTGGATCCGTTAGAGGGGGAAACTATTAAATGAAAGATAATGCAGTCTAATTTTCTTTTATTAATTTCTATACACATTGAAATTTCCGATGTGGTAAAATCATTCGTTAGGTCTTAACCTTAAGAAACCTAAGGTTAGAACTCAAGAATAACACCTGTATAGTTTCAAGTATTTAAGTGAACACCTGGTTTATTAAAAAGTTAAAATATTAAAATAGAAAAGCTTAAAGTTCACAATATATAGTTATTGTTTGGAGATGAATGTGATTGTTATAGGGAACTGGAAGAACTCATATATCTTACTTGATCATGAGTAATAGAAAATATCAAAATACAAAGTGTTTTGATTCATTATTTTTTCTTTCACGGACAAAACCATTTTCTCCAACAACGACAATTATTTTTCAACGACCATTATTTTTTGTCTCTATTACAGGATTACCATTGTGTCAATTTTAAAAAATGTCTTACTGGAATTTATCAGTAAAAAATATTATTAATTTTTAAAAAATAAGAATTTCAAAATTCTTTCATATATTAATAATACCGAGATAGAAATATAATAATAATTTTCATTTTTATTCTTAAACTTTATTTTACGTCTTGTTAATTAATTTTTAGGTTGAGAATAACACGTGGATGTTCGAGGCTTTGATTTTCATTTAAGGGTTTGTGATTTATAATAGTTTTAAATAATCTATGGTTTATATACTTTATTCTAATTTCCCATTATTGGACATCGTGTAGCAAGTTGACGGTAGTTCTAGTTTATTCATATATGCATAACTTGGACTTGGACTAGATAATCTAACTGACATGTTTGACCGAATTTTAAAATTATATATTGTAAATATTTGATGATTACAGTTATATTTAACTATGATCTATTTGGGATATTACTTTTAACATTATTATAAAGACATATAAATATTAAAGGAAAAATATCGTTTATTTAGAAAAGAATTTGAAAACAAGTTTATAGTTCTTTAAGAATTTTGTTAGTTTTAGTTAAAAATAAATAAATTGTACATAAATAATTAAATATACAACCTAAATCACTGATCTCAGGAGTTTATTTTTTGTGTAAATATTTTCATATTTTTATTTTAAAAGGAAGAATTGTTCCAGAAAGTTACAATAATAATTTATGTACCGACAATAATTGTGCACTCCAAATAAATCATTGCTGAGTATTAAAAAGGCTTTTCAAAATAGTATGACTCGTTCATCTAAAAAGTTAATGTTCATGTACATTTAAACTCATTTTAGCTTATAAAAAAATTAATTTAACTTATTATTTCATTTCTTTTTTCACTTACATGCTTATGAAAATTTTTAATCAAACAACTTTAATCAAACTCTCGCGTTAAAAAGCGCCTAGCTCCATCCAAAGATTCATCATATTCACAGTTAATGGCTAGTGAAGCACATACTAGAATCCAATAGGTGTTGCTCATTCACTTACTACAATCCAATTGGTGGAACAAGTTTTTAAAATGATGAGAAACTCGTCAACTAAACATCAAGTAATAACCATTTATGAAATTGATTTTGCTGTAATATTATTTTCCTTTAAGTTCCAAATGCACAGTAAAGTACTGAACCTACTTCTGCCTTCTGAAAACAATAAGTCTTCCTATGTATATAAGTATTCATTATAGGGTCAGCCTGATCATCTTTCCAACTTTCTCTAATTTTTTGTCCCAATTTTCCTAGGAGTTTAATGAAAAGTTTTTCTCCTAAGGTTCTATCCATAAAGCCTCCTGCTATGGAAGCATACATCAAATAGTCTTGTGTAAATTCTTTTATTTTTCCAAAGTAACTTATAGACAATCTTTCTAGATTGCCTAAATAAATCTTCTGTCTTATGGTGTTCCTATCATTTACTGACTGGACAGTAAAGATTCTTTGTATAAAACTACAAAAATTGTAAATGTTAGGACTAGGTTCAATCAAATTAACCTGTAACATTTCTGGATATGTTTGTTTAAAAGACTCCCAACATGCTCGGGCTATGTCTCCTAAATATGTTTCTGCAGTAGCTATCATTTCATTACTATTTGTGATGTGTTTGGTTTGTTTTATAATCTCTTATAATGGATGTGGTCCATTGTTCTATGTAATTTGACAGTAATTGTGGATCTATACTACCAATATTCAGCAAAAGGGAGGGCATATTAAATGCTGGTTCTATAGGCAACCTTTTACCTCTTGATTTTATATTGTCTCCTATTGATGGGTTAAAAGGAGAAAGTATTTGTGATCTAGGTAGAAATCCTAAATCATAATTTTCTGTAGAGTATTCAAAATTTTAATCATTTATACTTGACCCTGTATCTTCTCCTGCCATGAATCCTTTGTCTGTTTGTAATGATGATGCTGACCTATTGTCTTCTTCATCATGGTATAATTCCCTACTTTGTCTTATTTCTGATTGTGTACAATCTTCTAAATTTATTCTATCTAGACTTTTATCTAATGTTTCTTCCTCATTAGTACTTGGACTTTTAAATAGGTTTTGTTTAAAAAGAAAATCATTATTTTCTTCATCTTCACTATCATATTCTTCATTGATGACAGTGAACATAAAGGAGTTTCTAGGAGGTTCACTCTCTTCGTCCTCTTCTATGGAAGGATTTATATTTTCATAATCAGAAAATCTGACAGAAAGACTATTTTTGCGATTTGTGATTATTGCAGTTTGTGGATTTGTGATAGCTGTATTAGACGGCTGAGAGTTTATGTGGGTTTTCCATTCATGTCCTTGGTTTCTATTTGACTCAAAAACCTGGGGTGGCAAGAATTGTATACCAGTAGAGCCTAAAGAGGTTACTACTGGATTTGTGTTTATACGATATCTGGGTGATATCTGATCACTTATCCTTCCTATGAAGGTAATGTCTAAGTGTAGATTATTGCCTTGAAAATTTTCTCCAAAGCCTTGAGTTTGTACTTCTAGATTTATGTGGTCAATAAAATCTCCTAAGTTCATTGTGAAATTAGGGGCTATATAGATAAGGGAGACACTTTGGTTTAGGTCTACCTCAATTATACCTATAATGGCTTGGGAGTTATTATTTCTAAATCTACGGTCAAATAGAACTAGAAAAGCTTTGGCTCCCACAAAAGACCTTGTAAGGGTCCGTATCCCTATGGTGATTAATCCTAGGTGTACATACCTTCTTTGGGTACGCAATAATTGCCACTATAAAATTTTTAAAATTTATAGACAATTTATAATAACCAGGAAAGGTGGCAAAGCCTCCTAGTTAGGAAATTATAAATTTCTTTTAATTTTATAAATGCAAAAAAAAACTAAACCAAATTAAACAAGATAAATGCAGTGGAAGCAAAATTATAGAAACTAAATCAAATTAGGAGCAAAGAAAATAAGGATCGAGTTTAGTCCAATTAGAAAATAATGTCTTCCTAGAATACACTATAAGGCAAATTCATATAAGGTAATATAGAATATGATGAAATAAAATTCTTACTAAGAACTCTTAAAACTCGGAAAATGGAATATATCTTACTATGAAAGTCTTCTGGATTTTATGGGAGATACCTTCAGGTTTTACTTTGCCTCTTCGTTGAGGACTTGCAACTGCCTGACTTGATCAATCCCACCAGCCTGCCCTTCCATTATTAGATACATACATATTTCCAGGTTCTAAAATCTTCTTAGTAAAGCTCTTATTTCTAAATCATATTGGCATACCGTATATGAATTGCCTAAGGTATCTAGGAAAACAAAAAAGTAAACTACTCACACATGACTTACAGAGAGGGAGATTAATTGAGACAGGAAGCTTGAGAGATCAAAAGGGAGAGTTTTTCCTCTTTTGTGTATATTTTTTTTTTTTTGTGTTTTTTGGTGTGTGTTTACAACGAAGAAAGAGCTCTCTTATATAGAGATGGAGGCTCATAAAAGACAATAGTAATATAGCTGGATTCCATAATACGCATGACTATGAACAGTAAAAGTTTACAATAATTGCACAAAAAGTAAATTACATTTATTTGTCTAGGCAAGCCAAGATTTGGTTTTATCTGCTGAGTCTTCTGAGTCAGATTTTGTTGGAGATTCTTTATTATCTTGAAGATACTTTATTGTCTGGAGAGGGACATTGTATCTTCTTTATCAATTTCCTCCACGGATTCTGTCATGGAGTAATCTGAATTTTCTCTAGGTGTTTGTTGACCATGAGAACCAGATGCTTCATAAATCTCTTTCCTTTTTCTTTCTTTCTGGAACTGTTGGACAAGTTTATTTCCATTTTCAATTGGGAATGGAATAAACATTTTCCCATTATAAGATGGGAGATATAATTTTGTATTATGGGTTTCTTTTATTAGATTGAATTCTCTCTCATCATTTTCTGAGAAGAACCAATTATATCCCATTACTTGTGCCCTTAGAAGGCTAACTTGGTAATTTATATTTCCTTGGACATCCCAAGATTCATATCCTTCATTGAAAATTGTTGTATACTGAGGGTTGTCTTCAAAGAAGATTTTTATGACATGTGTTGAAACACTTGCAGGATTTTTAGGGTTGGCTAGACAGGATTCAATTTTAAGAGTCATATAACTCATAGTCTCAGCCTGGAGTATATTTATGGTGTTATTTATAAGAGGACAGAGGGCCTCAAATTTTTCAGCTGGGGGTATCCAAATAGAGCTAAGGATACCATAATCTAGTAGAATTTTTGGTTGAATTGGAAGATCTTCGAAGCTAACTGTTTTATATTCTTCCAGGTCAATTTTGGCTTTTCTAAACAGGAATTTTATATTACAGTGGCAATTTTTATCAAGGATCTGCTTGCAGATTTCAGACGAATTTATGCAAGGAGATTTTGGATTAAAATAATGGTGGGTTTTTATGAAAAGTCCAGGGACTGGGTTTTTTGAATGGGCATTTAGCAAGAATTTTTGTAAGGTTATAAACCTTTTTATACTGATCTCATTTTCAATAACTAGAGACTGGGAAATGATATCTTTATAACTCTTCTGAGTTTCTTTTTCATTTATAATCACAACTTCTAGGCTCAAAGCTTCTTTTATAGCTTTCGCATTAGTTGTGTTTAATTCCAAAGCCTTTTCAGCTTTGGCTGTGGAATAAAATCCTTTATAGATGAGGTCTTGAATCCCTTCCTTTGCAACGCAAAGGTCTTTAAAATTTGTAAAAGTTCCTCTGTGAGGACCTGATAATAGTACAAAATTTGTAAAACCTTTTCTAGAAGGAGAGGCTTTTGATAATAGTGGTACCCCTTTGTTATCTGCATTGCAGAAATTATACAAGGCACAAATGATACCTCGTTTTATAGAAACAATGAAGTTTTCATTGTTGTTTGTTGCTTTGGGGATATTCCAGATGTGGTCCACCAAAACATTAAATTTATCATTCATTTGTTCTCTTCCATGATAGAGGAACTTATTTGTAAGAATAGGCAGTTCTTGATCACCGAACTTCATTTTTTCTTTTGTATTGGGATAGTGAAACTTTGAGGGTTTCATTGTTTCCTGCAAATCGAGATAAAATATCAGCAGCAACATTCCTAGTCCCTTTTATATGTTCAAAATTTATTTTTATTCCATTATGAAATACCATTTCTTGGAATAATATCCATCTTCATGAGGTTTTTTATCAAGTAAAAATTTGCGAGATTGCATAAGCAACAATTGCTTCACAATCAGTTCTCAAGGTGATTTCAATTTTATTTATCAGAAATAACTTGAAACTATTTTTAGCATTGATAGCAGCATTTACTTCATAGTCAGTAGACGTAGAGTAAACATGTGGTTTTGTGTGGTACTTACCTGATGCATACCTGCATACTTCTTCATCAAAAATATTACAATATTTATTTTTCTTTTTCTTTAGGATAGATCCCCATCCTAATTCGCACCCATCACATTCTATTACCAAGTAATCAGAATCTAATGGTAAGCTTAATTCAGGTAGTCTTAATACCAGGTCTTTTATTTCTTTGACCAATTTAACGCCTTCTTCGTTGAATTTTCTTTGTCCTATTAAAGAGGTTTTATTAAACAATGGAGTAATATATTTATATAAGTCTTTAATAAAATTCCTTGCATAATTTAATAGTCCTAAGAATGCTCTTAAGGTTTTAGTATCTTCCATTTTATTAGGAAATTCTATAATCTTTGTGGCAATATAGGGTTGTAATTTTATTTTCCCATTACCGATTTCTGTTACTAAAAATGATATATGTTGTTTGCATATTTTCATTTTAGATTTTGATATGATTAATCCGTATTTTTCAAATACATGGAGTATTTGTTTTAAGTGTAAATAATGTTCTTCTTTTGTTTTTGAAAAGACTAGAACATCATCTATGTATGCACATGTAAAGTTTTTGTATTCTCCAAAGATATTATCCATTTTTCTTTGGAATATTTGAGGAGCATTTTTCAATCCAAATGGCATTACTCGCCATACGAATAGTCCTTCTGAACAAGAGAAGGTTGTCCATTTTATTGAATCAGGATCCATTTTTACTTGATGGAATCCAGATTTTAGATCCAATTTTGAAAACCATTTGGCTTTTCGAATTCTGTTTATTAAGATATCTTTTGAGGGTATAGTGTACCCATCTATGTTTGTATTGTCATTGAGCCTTTTATAGTTGTATACCATTCTAGTTTTCCCACGTTTCTGCTGACTATGTTTATTTACAATGAAGGTTGGGCTTCTATGTGGCCTTGTACTTGGAACTATTACTTTTAAGTCCAGTAGGGTTTTTATATGTGCTTGTTGACTTTTTTAAGAGTATGTGTATGTGTCAATCCTTCGGCAAGTGTACCGGTCGTCACAAGTTTAGAAATAGTGAGAAAAGGTTGTCGAACCACAGAGACTGATTGTGAATTACCAAATGCTCAACATGCTTTGCTATTAGGACGAATCAGGGAATGAATGATGTATGTAAAACTAAGCTATTGTGTAAAATAACGCAATACTGTAAAGTAAAGAAGCAAGTAAATGTTTAAGTTTCAGAGATGATGAAATACAGTTAGGGAATTGGTTCAGTTGATTCCTTCCTCAAGTAACTACTTCCTATGTTAATCTAGCAAATCTCACTCAATTGGAGACTAGAATTCGTGATACCGTAGACTAATCCTATCTCTAGGTCTTAGTCCCTTTGAATGCCTACTATCATCCCTAATCTCTTAGGTGAAAACAGAGATTCATTCAAGAAGCGAACAGATGAATTCGTTACACCATCTCATAATATGCAAGTTCTATCTCTAGACTCATGCACTACTATAGTGATACATTTCCTCTCCTTCTTCAACTATTCATCTCTCGATCTCATAGTTGACACGAGATACAAATTCTCAAGACAGAGTTCAATTCAATCAAACATTAATATCTCTATCTCTATTTGAGTTTCATGAATTAAATCTCAAGAATAAGCATTAAGCAGGGAAGAGATCAATCAATTCGGTGAAATTACACTTGAATTAACATCAGGAATTCATTACAAGAACTCTGAAATCAACATCCCCATTCCTAACTGCAGAATTTAGCCTAACATGGAAACGAGAAAAGAACGAAGAAAAACAGAATTCAAACTCAAGAGAAACTCCATAATCGCTTGATTCTTGCTCTCGCAAGCTCACAAACTCAGGAATCTCAAGAATTGATGGAGGAAGAAGGAGAATGAAGGTGGAGAAGGGAAAACGAGAGAAACTTGTAAGAGAGGGAAAAACAGAGTAATGTTAGTTGTGGATTTTTACAATTCGAATCCCCCCTATTTTCGCGCCCAATACTTCCTTTTATAGGTGAAGAAGTGTTCCCCCATTTACTGGAATTACGTCCAGGTGCATTGTGACAGTTTGAATGCATAAACTTGCTTGATTCTGACAGCGTGGCAACTGTAACTGCAAGTTATTGCTTCCGTCTGATGAAATCTTCATATCATCTGTCTTTGCTTCGTCTGTCTTTTGCTTCGTATCGTTTGTCTTGGCTTCGTCTGTCTTTGCTTCATCTCATATGAAATAAATAAACACTCTCAAGTGTAAGCATTTGTGACTTGGAAAATACTTGGTATGGACGAAGCAACTCCATAAGAAACATGCACGACGGAATAGCTCTTCAGGTGAAATAAGCATAGATGAACAACTCAGATGAATCAAGTATAGACGGAACAACCCATCAGACGGAACAAGAGTTCTTGCGTCTGTCAAGTCTTTCGTCTGATGTGGCTCGGTTTCGTCTGATGTGGCTCGGTTTCGTCTGATGAGCTCGTTTAAATCGATGAAACCTTCAATTGATTCCTTCGAGACAATACTTTCGTTAACACCCTCGGGCGATACGAGATGACTACGACTTTCATTTACTTTACTGCAAGTCTCGAGAAGTGCACAAATTGAACAGTCTTTCATGCTAAGTGTTCTTCCGTCTGTGAGATCTTTCGTCTGATGAAGCTTGGTTTCGTCTGATGCAGTTGCGTCCGAGGCTTGATTCTTGTTTCGTCTGTTGACGCAACAGACGATACTCACGGGTGCCTTTCACAGATGATACAGACAATTCCCCTGGATGATTCTTACAGACGATTCCTCCACAGACGATACAGGTGATTACCATTTGCACTTCATTTGATGCAAGCCTTGAGGGACTTTGCACGAATTGGACGAACTTTCTTGCTTCAATGGGATTTATTCGTCTTATGTCCGTGGGCTTTCCTTCCAAGCTTCTATCTTCTCTTCAATCAATCTACAATTAACAAGAAAAAGGATAAAATGACTTAAAAATACACGAAAATTCTATAAAACTACCAAAACACTAAATCAAAGATTAACATTGGACGAATATGATATTTTTACTGTTTTCTTGCCTAAACTATGACTAAACATACTGAAAATAGATGGAAATGGACTGAAAACACCTTGGAAAACATGTATAATTTAGCACTTATCAGTGCTTGACATTCTTCCTGTTCAAAATTACTATAGAGAATGTCTTTTGTTTTTATTATTAAATCAGGATTTATAATATCTAATTTACAAATTACTAGATCTTTTTCCCAGTATTTTGTAGGATCTTTCTCCTATTATGCTAATTCTATTTAACCTATCGATAATTTCTTGGATATTGTCAAAGGTTATTGTTGGACTTAAAGCTTGAAGATGTTGTTGTGTCTCTCTTAGTAGTTTTGATTTTGATGTAATGTATTTTTGGTTTTCCCTAGATGAAGTGTAATTATGATTTTGCTATGTATTGTTTGTTGAGTTTAAGCATGGATGTGTTTGGATCTTTGTTTGATGCCCCAGAGAATGGTTGAATCTTGTGTGTGATTACTCATTTGACAAATGGTTGATTTCCCTATCTAAAAATAGTTTTGAAAAACCTGGAAATCCATTTGTTCAGTGATGTAATCGATTACCATGGTATGGTAATCGATTACCAAGTTAAAAAATCACTCAAGATTGGTTTCCCTCTCTGGTGTAATCGATTACATCCCCTAGGTAATCGATTACCACGTTGTGCTTCTCTGGTGTAATCGATTACATCCCTAGGTAATCGATTACCATGGCAGAAAATATTTTGGAATCCTCTTGCTGCTTGATTTCACCCTAGATGCACTCCGAATTGGCTCTTCGTGTCTTCATGAGATTTATAGCTCTATCAATCTTCTTTCATTTGCAAAAAACCAGAGCTCAAAACGATATTTGTAGAAGAAGTTATGCCAATTTTGGTGAAAGTGCTCAAGCAGGTGCGCCCAGGAGCAACCAAGAGCATTACTCACTGGAGTAATCGATTACCAACAGTTGGTAATCGATTACCACGACCAAAAATCTCCAGAAATGCATTCTTTGTTGGAGTAATCGATTACCTTCCCTTGGTAATCGATTACCGTGTTTGAAAATCATTCAGGAATGCTCTAACAGCTAGTGTAATCGATTACCAACCTTTGGGTATCAATTACTTAGACCGTTGAAGCTTCAATTTGCCCGTTTTCTTGCTCCAAATTGGTTTTATAAATACAAACTTGATGAAACATATGAAAGAGTAGAAAACCTAAGCTTGTGAACAAACTCTTACACTTTCATATGCTCTGTAAATAGAGTTCATCAAGGTTTTCAAAAAGAAAGGGCAAACTTGATACATTCCTGTGATTGGGTGGATTTCATTGTGTTTATTTGTGATCAGAATCTACACTCAAGGTGTTTTCTATCTTGATCTTTATTTATATTTCAATTTCTGGGTTATTACTCTAGGAGAGGTCTCTCTCGATAGAGTATTTGTATTTGAGAAGTGATTTCTCAAAGGTTTGATCTTGGAGGTGCCAAGGTCGGGGAAGAAGCGTTCTTTGGGTTGAAGAACAGGTTTTGGGTGTTTTGATTTCGTTTTTGTGTTGCTTGTTGCAGAGTGAATGTAAAAGAACACAAAAGGGATCATTTGATAGTGGAAAGCCAATCGCAACAGTTGTTGGGTTAGGACTGGACGTAGGCAGTTGGCCGAACCAGTATAGATCGTTGTGCACTCTTTTTCTTCCTTATCCTCTTTACAGTTTTCCTTGTATTGCTATTATCATTGTTTAAATTCTGCAGTATATTTGGTAACTGTATTGATAATCAACTCAGTAATTGATACGGTAATTGAATCAGTAATAGAATAGGTAATTGAATCGGTAATTGATACGATAATTGATAGGTGAATCTAGAACCGATTTGTTTGAACTCAAAAGGAATTAGTCTAAAATTGAACAAGAATCTATTCACCCCCCCTCTAGATTCATACATAGGGACCAACAATTGGTATCAGAGCTACTTCTAGTAAGTTGCTCTAGAATTTGATCCATAATGGCCAGTAATCAATTACCATTTGCTGAAGGTGCTTCTATTAACAGACCTCCTCTGTTTTGTGGAGATAACTATCTATTTTGGAAAGTAAGAATGAAAATCTTTATGGAGTCTGTACATAGAAACATTTGGCAAGCTGTTGTAACTGATTTCAAAATTCCCACACACATAGTTGATGGAAAAGAGATTGAAAAACCATTTGATAAGTGGGAACAAGAGGAAATTAAGAGAGTTGTAAATGATTCTAAAGCTTTAAACATTATACATTCTGCTCTTAACTCTGATGAATTCTTTAGAATTTCTGCTTGTACAACAGCAAAAGAAACTTGGGAACTTATCATGGTAACTCATGAAGGCACAACTGAAGTACGAAGGGCAAGGAAGAATACCTTGATCCAAGAGTACGAAACTTTCAGAATGATACAAGGAGAGTCCATAATGGAGATGCAGAAACGGTTCATACACATCATCAACCATCTCAAAGGACTTGGCAAGAACTTCGTTGAAGAAGAAGTGAATGTCAAGATTCTGAAATCTCTGAACAGGAAGTGGCAATCTACTGTGACAGCCATAACAGAATCAAAGAAACTTGCTGAAATAACAAGTGCTGAACTATTTGGCAAGCTTAGAGAGTATGAGATGGATATGACTCGCATGGCAGATGAGGAACTGAAGGACAAAGGATCCAAAGGAATTGCTTTCAAAGTGGAGTATACTGAATCTGAATCTGAATCCTCTGAAGAACAAAACATGAACCATATGGTAAGAAATTTCAAGAAGTTCCTAATAAAGAACAGTGAGAAGAAAAGATTCAACAATTCCAGAAAAGGCTTCAAGAGGTATGAAGGTTCATCTTCAAAGGTCACATGTTACGAATGTGGAAAGATGGGACATTACAAATCAGAGTGCCCCAACATCAAGAAGAGTAACAGCAGTGAACCAAGAAGAGTAGAACATGAGGAAAGGCCCAAGAAGGATAAATATAGAAAGAAAAAGGCCTACATTGCTTGGGAAGACAATGATTCCTCATCCTCTAGTGAGAGTGACAATGAAGAAGCAAATCTATGTCTCATGGCAAATCCAACTTCAGATGATGAGGTAAGTGATTCCGATTCATCTACTTATGATTATGATGAGCTGCAAACTGCTTTTTGTGAACTTTACAAGGAAGCCGAAAAACTAGAAAAATTGAACAAGGTTTTGAAAAACAAAATTACAGATTTAGAAAATGATATTTCTGTTTTAAAAACCAATTTTCAAGATTTGAAAAAGGAAAATGATAATCTGAAACTACCCTGTTTAAGATGTAAATCTTTTGATGCCCCTTTAAAAAGAAATAACATGAAATCCTTTACATTTAAACAAACTAACAAAAATAGAACTTTCTCATGCAGTTATTGTATGAAACCTGGACATAACTCTTATAATTGCATGATTAGAAAGGAAGGTATATCTTGTGGTTTATTCAAGTGGGTTAAGAAAGTTAAACTTGATGATTCTAACATGGCTGGACCTAAGAGAAGTTGGGTACCAAAAGCCAAGTAAACTTTCTTGTGTAGATATGCTTGAGAGCCAAACAATCAACAATTGGAATCACGGAACAATTGGTATTCTGGACAATGGCTACTCAAGACATGTGATTGATGAAGAGATCAAACTTATCTCCTTTCAATAAAAAGAATTTGGATCTGCAATTTATGGAGATAACATAAAGGAAATTTTTATACCTGTATCTTTGATAACTCATATTGCTTAACATGTAGAGAATCAGTATCTCTATTCTCTATATTTGATTATAATTCTCTCTGTTTTTGATTTTGATATACCAAATAGGGGGAGAGGTATAAGTTGATAGAATATAGTTGATAGGGGGAGTAAGGAGTAAGTAGAAATTTATAAGTTGATAGAATATAGTAGATAGGGGGAGTAAAGTAGAGTAGCAAGTATAGACTGTATAGTGAATCTGCAATGCATATTCTATGTTTTTGGATATCTCTAACAATTGCAGGATTCTTAGAAGATCAACACACATCCTAAAACTCTAGGAAAACCTTGGATGAGATTTGGTACATCAAAACCAAAAAGTGGGAGATTGTTGGACTTAAAGCTTGAAGATGCTGTTGTGTCTCTCTTAGTAGTTTTGATTTTGATGTAATGTATTTTTGGTTTTCCCTAGATGAAGTGTAATTAGGATTTTGCTATGTATTGTTTGTTGAGTTTAAGCATGGATGTGTTTGGATCTTTGTTTGATGCCCCAGAGAATGGTTGAATCTTGTGTGTGATTACTCATTTGACAAATGGTTGATTTCCCTATCTAAAAATAGTTTTGAAAAACATGGAAATCCATTTGTTCAGTGATGTAATCGATTACCATGGTATGGTAATTGATTACCAAGTTGAAAAATCACTCAAGATTGGTTTCCCTCTCTGGTGTAATCGATTACATCCCCTAGGTAATCGATTACCATGTTGTGCTTCTCTGGTGTAATCGATTACATCCCTAGGTAATCGATTACCATGGCAGAAAATATTTTGGAATCCTCTTGCTACTTGATTTCACCCTAGATGCACTCCGAATTGGCTCTTCATGTCTTCATGAGATTTGTAGCTTTATCAATCTTCTTTCATTTGCAAAAAACCAGAGCTCAAAACGATATCTGTAGAAGAAGTTATGACAATTTTGGTGAAAGTGCTCAAGCAGGTGCGCCCAGGAGCAACCAGGAGCATTACTCACTGGAGTAATCGATTACCAACAGTTGGTAATCGATTACCACGACCAAAAATCTCCAGAAATGCATTCTTTGCTGGAGTAATCGATTACCTTCCCTTGGTAATCGATTACCATGTTTGAAAATCATCCAGGAATGCTCTAACGGCTAGTGTAATCGATTACCAACCTTTGGGTATCAATTACTTAGACCGTTGAAGCTTCAATTTGCCCGTTTTCTTGCTCCAAATTGGTTTTATAAATACAAACTTGATGAAACATATGAAAGAGTAGAAAACCTAAGCTTGTGAATAAACTCTCACACTTTCATATGCTCTGTAAATAGAGTTCATCAAGGTTTTCAAAAAGAAAGGGCAAACTTGATACATTCCTGTGATTGGGTGGATTTCATTGTGTTTATTTGTGATCAGAATCTACACTCAAGGTGTTTTCTATACTGATCTTTATTTATATTTCAATTTCTGGGTTATTACTCTAGGAGAGAGGTCTCTCTGGATAGAGTATTTGTATTTGAGAAGTGATTTCTCAAAGGTTTGATCTTGGAGGTGCCAAGGTCAGGGAAGAACTGTTCTTTGGGTTGAAGAACAGGTTTTGGGTGTTTTGATTTCGTTTTTGTGTTGCTTGTTGCAGAGTGAATGTAAAAGAACACAAAAGGGATCATTTGATAGTGGAAAGCCAATCGCAACAGTTGTTGGGTTGGAACTGGACGTAGGCAGTTGACCGAACCAGTATAGATCGCTGTGCACTCTTTTTCTTCCTTATCCTCTTTACAGTTTTCCTTATATTGCTATTATCATTGTTTAAATTCTGCAGTATATTTGGTAACTGTATTGATAATCAACTCAGTAATTGATACGGTAATTGAATCAGTAATAGAATAGGTAATTGAATCGGTAATTGATACGATAATTGATAGGTGAATCTAGAATCGATTTGTTTGAACTCAAAAGGAATTAGAGTCTTGCGAATTTAGTCTAAAATTGAACAAGAATCTATTCACCCCCCTCTAGATTCATACATAGGGACCAACAGTTATGACTTTATTTATCCAGGAAATTATACTATTGTGTATTTTGTATGGATAGATTGTAGTAGAAATCTACATCTTCATTTATTTCTATTTCTTCTAGAGTTTTTAACTCTTCTGAATATTGGAGAAGAGTTTTATTTTTACAATCATCGCAATAATCATTGCAATCGTCACAACAATCGTTACCATTTTTGTTTTTATCCAAGGTCTCACCACGCTTCTCTCAAAACTCTGATACAATCTCATTTATAACTGGGGACATTTGGGTATTATTTGAAATTAACAAATAATCTTTTGTAATTGTTATAGATCTATTTTCTAAGATAAAATCTAATCCTAGGATTAGTTGTTCTTTAGCAGGGGTAAGGTCTACTATTTCTAATCTGGGTATAGTTATCTTTTTCCCAAACAGATCACAATTTGTAGCTAGTTGAATTGTTATACTTTTAGCTTCTAAATTATGAACTATAATGTCTTCTGACATTATCCTTGTTTTTGTAATTTTATCACTCTGGATAATATTTTGTGATGGAACCAAAGTTTTATAGACTATAGAGTTTGTACTGCCCGTGTCTATTAGGGTGTGAAGGATTTTTTCAGTTTGTTCCTGTTTATTTATCCTAGGAAAATTAATTTTTACTAATATATGCAAACTATGACTTTTGATTCTGTTGCATATTATAGGTATGCAGTTATTTTGCAATCCCATTAATTTTGTTTCTTCTTCAGTATCTTTATGGTTTTGATTTTGTTCTTAACAGAATATACTAAATTCTTCTTCTAATTTATTTAGTCTTATTTCTAAATTTGATATTCTGCTAAGGGTGGTTTTATCTTGGAAATCCGCTTTTTCTTTATTTGGAAAATTTATTTTTAGTTTTATTCCCAAACATTGTTTACAAAAGTTTTTATAACACAAAGGGCAATGTGCTCTTAAATTCTTTGATGGGTATCTTTTACATTCTAAACATTCTATATGTTCAGGCCCTGTAAAGAAATAAATTTTATGGGAACAGGGACTATCGGTTATGTTCATTAAACAGTAACCTAAGCTGTCTAACATTTCTCCATATTCATTATATTTTTCACTTATTGGAAAAATTTCTTCTTTTGTAAAATCATTTATTAATTTATAGTCCTTTTCTACTTCATCTTCTGGAGTATTATCGGACCAACTTATGATGGAATAAATTTCAGAATCCGTAAAAAGATTATAAAATTATAAATGAATTCACAAACAGTGAATATAAAAATCTTTATAATATAGATGACAAATATAATGAATTTGGAGAAATTCTAGATGATCTAGGATATAGTCTTATGAATATATCATACGAAAATTGTAATCATGAGTTCCAGTTTTTCGTTGGACCAGATCATATTGAATGTATCTTTTGTAAAAGATACCCATCTAAAAATCTAAGGTCATGTTGTAGCCTTTTTTATAAAAATTTCTGTAAATTTTGTTTAGAAAACAAAATGGGAATTCTATTTCCTAAAGGAAATATGAAATCAGAAAGTCCAAATAAATTGACAGATAGCAGAATATCAAACTTAGAAACTAGAGTAAATAAATTAGAAGAAAAAATAAATACTCTACAGAATAATTTTGAAGAAAATTATAAAGAAAATATCCAAGAATTAGAAACTAATCTCATGACAAAACAAAATGAATGTATACCATTAATATGTAATAAAAAGAAAAACAAAAGTCTTCATATTTTGGTAAAAATAAATTTTCCACACAAAGATAAACATAAAAGTGAATCAAAAGTATTTACTGCCCTTATTGATACAGGAAGTACAAACTCTTTGATTTGTAAATCACAAGTGCCTACTTATTACATAACTAAACGTAATAAGGTTAAAAAACAATCACAATGTCAGGAGATATCCTGATTCATGATTTAGAAATACAAAATCTAAGTATGCAATTATCTACTAATTGTGAAATCTTTGGTAATAAAATACACATTCCTAAACTAGAGGTTGTTAACTTAGAACTTGCTAGAGAAACTTTAATCCTTAGAATAAATTTTATAATCACTGATAATAGATCAGTAACAATTACTAAAGATTATCTTTTGATATCTACTAATACACAAATGTCACCCTTTATTGATGAAGTCATATCAGAGTTGCGAACAAAGCGTGGTGATACCCTACACATTCAAAACGAAATAGAAACTAACATTTCAGATGAAATCTGTATATGTACAAATAAATCAAAACAAGACACTTGTGAGTGCACAAAAATAAATATTGAAAAAATAGATACAGAAAATTATTACGAAATATTTTCTAAAGAAGAAGAAGATTACAAATTCATTAGAATAAATAAATCTATAAATTTTGATAATATACAACAAATAATAGATAGACTTAACAAATCTAGTATAATAAGAGATGATCCTATGAAATACTGGGAAAAAGATCCAGTAATATGTAAATTAGACATAATAAACCCTGATCTAATTATAAAAACAAAAGACATTCCTTACAGTAATTTTGAACAGGAAAAATGCAAGATGCATATAAAAACACTTTTAGATTTACAAGTCATAAGTCCAAGTGTTAGCCCACATAGAAGTCCAGCCTTTATTGTTAATAAACATAGTGGACAAAAAAATCTCGCATGGTTTACAATTATAAAAGATTAAATGATAATAAAAATATAGATGGATACACTATACCATCTAAAGACGTGTTAATAAATAGGATTCAGAAAGCCAAATGATTTTCTAAATTTGATTTAAAATCTGGATTTCACCAAGTAAAAATGGATCCTGACTCTATAAAATGGACAACTTTTACTTGTTCAGAAGGATTATTTGAATGGAAGGTAATGCCTTTCGGTCTTAAAAATGTTCCACAAATATTTCAAAGAAAAATGGATAATATTTTTGGAGATTATAAAAATTTTACTTGTACCTATATTGACGATGTTTTACTCTTCTCAAAAACAAAAGAAGAACACTATATACATCTAAAACAGGTACTTCAACTATTTGAAAAATTTGGATTAATAATATCCAAATCAAAAATGAAAATATGTAAAAATTACATTTCATTCCTAGGCACAGAAATAGGAAATGGAAAAATAAAATTACAACCACATATTTCACAAAAGATAAATGAGTTTCCTGATAAAATGGAAGATATAAAAACTCTAAGAGCTTTCTTAGGATTATTAAACTATGCCAGAAGTTTTATTAAAAATCTTGGAAAATATACAACACCTTTATATAATAAAACTTCAATAAAAGGACAAAGAAAATTCAATCAAGAAGATATTAAGTTAGTTCAACAAATAAAAGTGATGGTAAAAAATTTACCTGAATTAAGCCTTCCATTAGATTCTGATTATTTAATAATAGAATGTGATGGTTGTGAATTAGGATGGGGAGCTATCCTAAAGAAAAAGAAGAATAAATATGATAACATATTATCCGAAGAAATATGTAGATATGCTTCAGGAAAATATAATATAAAACCACAGGTTTACTCCACATCAACTGATTATGAGGTAAATGCTGCTATTAATGCAATAAATAATTTTAAACTCTTTATTATAAATAAGAAAGAAATTACTATAAGAACTGATTGTGAAGCAATAGTTGCTTATGCAAACTCTCAGTTATTTTCTAATAAAAAATCACATAAAAGGTGGATATTGTTCCAAGAATTAATTTTTCATGATGGAATAAAAATAAATTTTGAACATATAAAAGGAATAAAAAATATTGCTGCTGATATATTATCTCGTTTTGCCGGTGATAATGAAAAATTCAAAATTTCATTATCCAAATATAAAAGAGAAAATGAAGTTCGGTAATCAAGAGTTTCCTGTTCTTACAAACAAGTTCTACTACCCTGGTAGAGAACAGATGAATGATAAATTCAATGTGCTTGTGGATAACGTTTGGAATATCCCAAAAGCCAATGATACAAATGAATCTTTCATAGTTTCAATAAAAAGAGGTATCATTTGTGCCTTATATAATTTCTGTAATACAGATAGCCAAGGAGTACCCCTCCTTACAAAAGCTTCTCCTTCAGGGAAAGGTTACACATATTTCACCTTGTTGACTGGTCCTCACAAAGGTGTTTATACAAATTTCCAAGATTTATGTTTTGCTAAAGAGGGTATTCAAAACCCTAGGTTTAAAGGCTTTTATTCAAAAGAAGAAGCCTATAAAGCTTTGGAATTGGACACTACCAATGCAAAACTCATAAAAGAAGCATTAGACCTTGAGCCTGATGTGATTATTATCGAAAAAACAAACTCTCAAAAGAGTTATAAAGAAACAATTTTACAACCTATAAATTCCCCTCATGAATTATCTATGAAGAAATTTTTAATTATTCAAAAATTTCTTTTAAAAATACATTCTGAGAAACATCATGTTCCTGGGATATTCATCAAAGTACAATCTTACTTTAACCAGAAGTTCCCTTGCATAAAAGCTAACCAATCATGTGAGCAAATTAAGGATGATAATTGTCCTTGTAAAATAAAATTCTTATTCAGAAAAGCAAGAATAGATTTAGAAAATTTTAAAAGTACATGCTCTGAAGACCTTCTTATAACTCCAAAAACCTTGCTAGAGTATGGATGTCTCAGTGCTATTATCATTCCACCTTCAGAAAAATTTGAAGGATTCGATCCTTCAATAAATGAAACCATAAACTATCTTCAAGCCACTATGATAAGTCATTTATCTTTGAAGATAGAAACTTGTCCTAGCAATTTTAATAAATCTTATCCTACTCATGTTATAAAAATTTTCTTTGAAGACAGTATCCAATATCCTTGTCTATACAATGATGGATATGATACTTGGGATGTCCAAGGAAATATTACTTATCAGTACAACTTGTTAAGAGCACAAGTCATGGGTTATAATTGGTTCTTCAATGAATCAGACGAAAAAGAGTTTAATCTAATAAAAGAAACCTATGATACAAAGTTGTATTTACCATCCTATAATGGTAAAATTTTTATCCCCTTTCCAATAGAAAGCAATAACAAATTGGTTCAACATTTCCAAAAAGAAAGGCGGAATAAAGAAATTTATGAAGCATCTGGAAGTTTTGGGCAACAAACTCCAAATGATGATCAAACTATGTCTGAGTCATCAGAATTCCCATGTGAAGACTCTACGAAGAAGTTACCCTTACCAGATAAGAAGGAATCAGAATCTCTTACAAAAGATAGTGACTTGACATATCACTATTTTATGTTTCTACTTTTGTATTAATGTGTAGTCTAGTCTAAGTACTTTTCTCTTTTCAGAATAGTGTTGTCTTTTCAAAAGTACTGTAATTTTACTATTCGTGTTTTGTCTTGTTTTGTACATGAAGTCTATAAAAGGCTTCATTCTCTCTTCTAAAAATAAGAAGACGCAATAAGAAAGAGTACCACTTCTCTCTAAAGAATTCTCTCTTACCACTCTCTAAGTTCTCTTATCATTTTATTGCAAGAGCAATCTGTAAGTGTTCTTTCATGGATAGCTAAATTTCTTTAGTGCATCATCTTGTATGCCTTAGAAAATATTTTGACTATATGCTAATATGATTTAGAGTTAAGATCATTATATTCTTCTGAAAATAAAAAGGATAAGATATATAATGATCTTCAGTTAAACGAAAATTAATAAGGCTAAAGTAAGTCCTTAAGGATAAGGCAGTCGTAAGACCTTGTTCGTTTGTAAAAGTCTGAAGTTCTTTATATTATCTTTAGATTTTATTTTACTGAATAATATAATATACTTAATTCATCATATTATATATTATAGTCATTTTATTTTCTTATTGAGTATTACAAGGTGATGCTTACTATTTCAGTTGTTTATTTCGATCCTATTTTCTGCTGCTCTCTTATATTTTCCACTGCTTTCTTGTATATTTTTCGCTGTTTTTTTTTGTGTATTTATAACAAGATACAAATTATATAAATTATAAATTTTTATAATTTTATAACAAGATTTATAAATTTCTAACTTGGAGGCTCTAGAATATAGAATTCCCATTTTGTTTTCTAAACAAAATTTACAGAAATTTTTATAACAAAGACTACAATGTGACCTTAGATTTTTAGATGGGTATCTTTTACAAAAGATACATTCAATATGATCTGGTCCTACGAAAAATTGGAACTCATGATTACAATTTTCGTATGATATATTCATAAGACTATATCCTAGATCATCTAGAATTTCTCCAAATTCATTATATTTGTCATCTATATTATAAAGATTTTTATATTCACTGTTTGTGAATTCATTTATAATTTTATAATCTTTTTGTTTTATTTCTTCATCAGATGTATAATCTGACCAGCTGACTATTGAATATATTTCGAAATCAGTAGAAACTGTTTCATCTATAGGAATTAAGTTCATCCTACAGTTTTAATTAATTCTTGCTTCTTTTGTAAAAAGATTAACTTTATTAGGACAATCTCTAGAATAATGTCATGTCTGTCTACATGCATAGCATTCTAGTTGCTTGGTATAATTTTTGTTATTTCTAATTTTTCTAACATGTTTGCCTTTATTAAGTGTAGGTTTTTTAGCATTAGTGCTCCTAATTGAGTATCTTCGAAGTTGTTGTTTCTTTTTATTTGGGAGTTTATATCGGGATTTCTTTTTCCTAATTTGTTTATGGTATTGTTGTGGAGTATATATTTGTTTATCTGTATCTTCAAGTTTTAATTGTTTATTTATTGCGATATTTGTACAAGTTTCTTCTATTACATTCATAATGTGTTGGATTCTTACTACTGTTAGATTATTCATAGCTGGATCTACTAAATCATCTTTCCAACTATCTCTGATTTTTTGTCCTAACTTTCCTGGGAGTTTTAGGAATAATTTTTCTCCTAGAGATCTATCCATAAATCCTCCAGCTATAGATGCATACATCAAATAATCTTGTGTAAATTCTTTTATTTTGCCAAAATAACTTATTGACAATCTTTCTAAATTTACCTAAGTAAATTTTTTGTCTAATGGTGTTACCATCATTTACTGATTGTGCAGTAAATATTCTTTGTATTAGACTACAAAAATTATATATGTTAGGACCAGGTTCTATTAGATTTGTACTGATAATTTCTGGTTTATTTTGTTTAAATGATTCCCATCAAGCTCTAGCTATATCACCTAAATAGGTTTCTGCTCTAGCAATCATTTCATTACTATTTGTAACATTGTTTTCATGTTTTACTTTATAATCTCTTATAACAGTAATTGTCCACTGTTCTATATAATTAGGTAATAATTGAGGATCAATACTACCTATGTTTAATAATAAAGAAGATATATTAAAATTTGGTTCTAAGGTAATCTCTTACCTTTAGATTTTATATTATCTCCTATTACATTATCATATGTTTTTAGGATAGGTTGGCGAGGTAAAAATCCTAAATTATAATTTTCAGTTGAATACTCGAAATTTTGGTTGTGTATGGTTGATTCGTCTTCATCATCAACCATGAAAGCTTTATAAGTAGATAATGACATATTATCAAATTCTTTTTCAATTTTATTTTTAAACTCTACTTTCGAATTTTCATTTTTATATAAGAATTCATTTATAATATTATCTTCTTCTTCAAAAATATTTTCTTTAGAAATTTTTGGAAAAGAGAACATTTTGTAAGAGAATAAAAATTTTTCGTTTTCTTCATCTTCAGTATCATAATTTTTATTTTCTTCATCTTCTTCAGAATCATATTCTAAATTCATGAAAGAGTTTCTAGAAGTTTCTTCTTCTTCTTCTATATTAGAATTGTTTTGTATATTCTCATAATCTGTAAATCTAATTGACAGACTATTTCTTCTGTTTGTCATTATGGCTGTTTGAGGAACAGTTATATTTGTATTAGTTGGGCTGGCATTTATGTGTGTTTGCCAATTATGTCCTTGATTTATTCTAGATTCAAAGACTTGTGGTGGAAGGAACTGGATACCTTCTGATCCTAAGGAAGTCATTATGAGATTAGTATTTATACGATAATTAGGGGAAATTTGGTCACTAATTCTTCCTATGAATGTAATATCTAAATGAAGATTATTTCCACTAAAGTTTTCACCAAAACCTTGTGTTTGTACTTCAAGATTTATATTATTTATAAAGTCTTGTAAATTCATTGTGTAATTTAGGGCTAAGTAGATTAATGAAATATTTTGATTTAAATCTACTTCTATAATTCCCAAAACAGCTTGTGAATTATTATCTCTAAATCTTCTATCAAACAGAACCAAAAATGCTTTGGCTCCTACAAAAGATCTTGTTAATGACCTTATACCTATGGTAATTAATCCCAAATGTATATAACGTCTTTGCGTTCTAAGTAGTTGTCTACAAGTTTGTTCAGAAATTAATCTAATAATTTTATATTGGTTATCAGGAAGATGAAAATCATCTAACCTTCTATACCTGTATAAACTAGTTCTATCTCTATTGAACCAGTTTAGATTATATATTTGTCTAGGATTTAATGAATTAACCCTATTATTTGTATTAATTTCTACATTGGAATTTATATCAACTGTTTCTTCTAATTGGTGAGTATTAGAATTTGTTCTACCCAAAATTCTATCCAAGATTCCAGGGTGTTGGTTTATATTTTCTCTAAGTGGAGTATGACCACTAATAGTTTGTGAAGTTCCTGTAAAAGGAATAGTATTTCTTATTGTCTCACCATTTTCGGGGTTTGGCTATAATATATTTATAGTTTGATTTTGGTATGTCAACACTAGTTGTTTTTCCAAGACTAAGCTTAGATAACTGGGTTGATATTTTTTCTAAATCTAAATTTATGTGTTTAGAACTTGATAAGTTTTCTAAGTGTTCTTCAATTTGTTTAACTTTATTTAAAATTATATTTTGTGTCCTAGAAATTGATTCTAGATGTTCTATTAGTTCTTCAGTATTTGTAATTGAGAATTTATAATTTTTTACTATTTAGTGCGTTTATAGGCTCTGATGCCAAAAAGGTATCAGAATCAAAAATTATTAAAATTTATAAATCTCAAGTATGGTGACATAGCCTCCAAGTTAGAAATTTATAAATCTTGTTATAAATACACAAAAAAAAAACAGTGAAAAATATACAAGAAAGCAGCGGAAAATATAAGAGAGCAGCAGAAAATAGGATTGAAATAAACAACTGAAATAGTAAAATAAGAAAAAATATCTATAATGATAATAAAAAAATATTCTATAACGTTGATTATCATTAAAAGGCAACTCAGATTAAAAAAAAAAAGTTCTTGAGAAGTTTGAGAGAAAAGAATCAAACTAAAAACTGTTGTAAACTTCATGAAGAAGAAAATTCACCAAATCGATCATCATTGCAAGATAAAACAGATGGAGTATATATTTATAAAATGAGTATAAATTTATAATAATAATTGTGCTTTATTGTATTAAATAAAATCTTACCTCATGCACAAGAATTTCTCCTGGGAAGAATTTCTATGCTTTTCATGAAGAGTTAAGCAGACGTTTCCGCTTCCGACATGAAGAATTTGGAGTGAAGATGATGTTTGATTTTAAATGCTGCAGATCCTCCTCATATATCCAACGGTACCCACTAGCTTTCACCTCCAAACCTTCAGGGTGCTCAACGTAACATACGAATTTCATTTCACCAAGATCTCGCATTCCATTTGAAAGCTCACTTATCAAGCTCATGAGTAATTCTCTTTTGAAAAACATCATTAGTAAGTGATCCAATTCAACTGTAACCAAATCTACGTTGAAAAGTAGTGGAACAGTGTAAAAATGCCCACCACCCTTCCATCTTCTAATTCCATATCCAATATTTTCCCGATCACAAGAGATCTTTGTATAATTATTAGTAGGATGATCACGTGACACAAATACTGCACAACAAGCAACACCTATCCAATTTGTGTCTTCCATAACAGTAGCAATGTCCATTATGCTAATTGAACCACCCATACTTCGTTTACTGAACCACCTTGGGATTTCATTGCCAGGAATAACAATACCAGTACTAAGCGCGAAAAGTGGGGATTTCAAGTATGCCTGATACCAGAAAAAGTCAGTTATATTATATATAATTTGTATGCACAGAAAATCAATATAGAGAAAGAAAGGGTGGAGCTGTCACCTCAAGTCTCTGCATCATCCAATAAAAAAAACATCTTATAATTGTGTTCCATTAAATTCTCACTCAATTTGGGGCAATCAAAAATGTATAATCCGGACACAAGTTTGCTGAATTTTTTTTCAATTTTTCCTTTCATTGTTGAAAGCTCTGGCACGAAAATCAGCTGCTTGCAGTGCTGCAAATTCAAATAGTGAAGCTTGGAAAGTTGGTTGATGGTGGTAGGTAGAGTAACAAATTTGTTTCCCCCCAAATCTAAGCTTACTAAAGAATGTAAGTTTCCAATAGCATCTGGGATTTGAAGTATATTGCAGAAGCTCAGGTCAAGATCATACAAATATTGGAAACAAGGCAAATAAGGCAACACCAAACCAAATGAGTCTTCAGGTTTTTGCGAAGAAAGAAAATGGGAAGGCAACTTTAGAACTTTGTATGCAGAGGATGTTATTAATTGGATGACACTTGTGTTTTTATCAACTTTCTCCAAATACTCTGTTTCCTTTGATTTCTTCAATAGATGATTATGTTGTAATTTTGAACAGCCCGAGAGATTTAGCTCCTCAAGAGAATTGAGCCCGAAAACAATATTTAGATCGAGGACAAGATTTTTACATCCTTCAAGAATGAGTATTTTAAGATGTGGGGATCCTCTTAAGTCAGGGATCCCAATAAGATTTTTGGAGTGTCTCAGATCTAGAGTTCTCAAATTAGGCAGCAGACACTGCATGAGAAACAAAACTAAGAAAAATTACTTCCGATTCATTTTTATTTTGGTTGGTTGATTGCAGGAGACAAAATTAATGACACTAATACTTGCTTGTGTTTTTTTAACTAAATTTAAGGTTAAAAAACAACAAAGTATGCTGTTGTTCCTCTAAATTTTTTAAAAAAAACTTGTTTTCATTAAAAAAAAATTGTTTTGTTTTAATCTTATTTAAAAATTTATCATTTTTAATCCTCATCCATGGTGATTTATATCAATTATTAACAAACGCTATCTAAACTAATACATGAAAAAAAAAACATATTTTTGCCCAAAAAAATGTGATATAATTTAGTTTTTTATTTGTTCGCATCAAAAAGAGAACTAAGTTGAAATAAAAACAATATCATACCTTGGTGTCTTCGTCTTCCCATAATTGTTTGATATTTCTGTTAGGCAAGATCAGTCCTGCTAGTTTTTGAGGATGAAAATTTGATGGCAAACACGTGAAAGGATATTCATCCCACTCTAGATATCTTAATTGATTAGAAAGATAATTGAGGGTTCCTGAGAATTTAACGCCCTTCAAAATGACAAACTGAAGATTAGTCATTTTTGCTAGAGCTTCTACGGCTGGCATTATGGTTTCTTGAAGAAACTCTGGTGAATATTCTCTAATAATAACTATGGCTTCAAGATTTTTGGATTCCTAAAACATCGTAAAAAGAAAGAAAAATGCCAAATATGTTAATAATTTAAATATTTAAGAAAATGACAGCACATGAAATTTTATATTTATAAAATATTTTACCTTATTTGTTGTCATGACATTAAGTAGATCCTTGTAGTCCCATAACCTGCTCCACTTTCTAGGTTCCTTAGGTGATTTTGCTTTAACAATACTTTTACCCAACTCTTTCAACATGTCATGCATTTTAACCTTAGTAATGCCATTAACATTTTCCAAACTTATGAGAGATTTTTCAATAAGATCTTTCATACCAATATCCGGATAAAATCCTCGATAAGCTAAATATTCCTTCACTCTTTTCTCAGGCAATGACCAAAAATAAAAGCTCACTTTCCATGGGTCAGAATAAAAACAAGCAATATCTAGAAATATTTCCTTTTCCATTTCCTGCAATCCATCAAAACTTATACGCAAAACATCCATGATATCTGTACTTGGATTTTCTCTCAACATAGCCAATGCACTTCTCCACTCGTCAATGTTTCGATCAAACAAATATGAGCCCAATACTTTAATTGCCAACGGAAGACCATTGGCATAGCTCAGTACATCATATGTCAACACTTTATATTCTTCCACAAAATCATCAGATTTAAAAGCTTTTTTGCAGAATAATTGAAGAGCCTTATTTTGATCCAGAAGTTGAACATTGTATATTTCTTTCACTCCATAATTTCTTAAGATATGACTATCTCTCGAGATTATGATGATTCTACTCCCTTCACCAAGATATTTTGTATGCAAAGCCAATTTCTCCAATTGTTCAATATGATCAACATTATCAAGAACAATAAGCGTCTTTAAATTGCATAGCCTGGTTCTTACCATCATGGCTCCTTTGGAATGATTATTTATCTCAATATTTCCCTGATCTAGAGCTTGACAAAGAAGTTGTTCTTGCAACAGTTGGTCCAAAATCCCCATAAATTTTTCTTACATCATCAATAAAACAACAAGCATCATATTGAGAAGAGATTTTATTGTATAAAGCCGTAGCAATTGTGGTCTTTCCTATTCCACCCATCCCACAAATTCCTACAACTCTGACAGTTTCATTTGCATCCAAATCTAGAAGATCTTCCAATTGTTTGAGACGAGAGTTCATATCAACTAAATCATCCCTGAAACTTAAAATTTGACTGCGACCCAATATTTTGATTACCTCTTCAACAATTTTTTCAATTTCTTCATGTTGTGGCCTAAACAACCAAATCAGACAAGAAAACAAAATAATCACTAAGAATTAGTACTTACTTATTTTGTACATCCCAGCCACAGCGATTGGTAATTAATTTCAAAGCCTCCCTCCATTTTTTAACCATTTCCAAATCATCTTTAAACCTTTGTTCATGCTCAACAAAAGCTTCTGCAAACAATCCAGTTTGTTTTCGGACCTCAGAAGGAGGGACATCATAGAAAACAGGGAGCACAGATCGACCTGTTTGTTGAACCAAATCAAGAATCATTGTGAGTTCTTTCAAACACCAAGTGGAAGATGCGTAGTCCTTAGAGAAGACAACAATGAAAACACGTGATCCTTGGATTGCATGGAAGAGCTCAGGTTCCAAGAGTTGGCCTTTGTTGATTGTATGGTCATCTCTGAAAGCAACAACACCTTTCCTGTGAAGAGCAGCAAAAAGGTGATCGGTGAAACCGTTACGAGTATCCTCACCTCTAAAGCTTATAAACACGTCAAAAGATTTAGTGCGTGATGATGAGCTAATACAAGCCATCCTAGAAAATTTAAGATCACACGTAGATGATGTGCAATGTTTAAAATAGTGGTGTTAAGGTAGAAGCCAGAACTGAGAAGACAAGTCTTCTTAAAACAAAGGAGAAAGCATGTGGGGAATGAAAAGGTTGTACGTATATGATGAGTGAAATTCATTTGAAACAAAACATAATGAAACGGAAGTGTTCTGCCGTGAAACATAATAGAATATTTCTTGGGAGTGGATGACAGCTGCACATCTTGTGCTGTTCAAATTGTTATTTATTGTTCACTTTTGGTCACAAAGCAGAAGTGGAATTCCTTAGGTATAAAAGTTGCTTTGTTAAGGACATCACTACTCACTAGTAGACAAAAAAGATAAAGATAGAAAGCTGAGGGTGACTTACTTTTAGAAGGAATCCACCAATCAATCTTGTAAAATGCCTTCAAGTTGGATTGAAATTTCGTAGTCATGATGTAGCTTTTTAATTTTCTTATCTTCAATGACCGTCGAAATATTGTATTGGATTAAAGTAGTTCATCCACTACTTTACTTTTTTCATAATTATTTTCTTACAAAAAAACTCAATTCAAAAATAATTCAAGTCTTGGATTGAATCATTGTAGTTATGTTAAATAATTAGAAACAGAGTTTGTCGGCAGAGTGGTTTTACACTGCTAAAGGAATTAATCTATTCCAAGATGTTGGCAATGGATAGCGTTAAAGGAACCATATTCGTCTCAAGACATTTATTATCATGCGGGCATTAGAATAAGTTCCTGTTAATTTACTTTTATCCATGTCCAGTGGAAAAGAATTTTTGTATGAAATAGAATTGATTCCTGTGAAAGATACACATGCTATTGAAAAAAAAATAAAATTAGAGTTTTCTAATATATTGTTTGCTGTTTATAATTATTTAATAATATTAGAGTAAATCATATCACCATCCTCTCTGTCTTACAAAATTCATCAGTATAACGGCTAACAACTCTATATTCCCTTTTACTTAGTTTAAAGTTTAAACTTGTAATACATATTTTGATCGTTAGGCTGAAAATTTATAAATAAGAGTCAGATTGCAATTTTTCCTTTGGTTGAACATTTGCACTATTTTAATTTACAGCATTTATGCAGCAGCACATATGTTTTCTGTTTTCGAGAAAAATTACATATAATATTGTATAAGTTCTAAATCAAATCATGTGAATTGATATATTTTTTTATATAAGAAACTTACTCATAACATGAATTTATATGTATAATTATAAATTATAAATCAAAATATACAAAACATTAATATAGAAAAATAATTATATGCAGCCAAAATAAAATAAAAAGAATAAATAATATTTTCATAATTTCGTGATTATAAATTGTAAATTGAATTATATATCATACAACTGGATATATCGTAGAATATTTTTTAATTAAAATCAATTAAAAAGTAAATTATAATTTTGGTCATGATTTCTATTATTTCTATTTTGGATGTAGATTCATAATTATTGAAATCAAGTAATATGTTAAGACAAGTATAAAATTGAATAGAAAATAAAATATAGAGTCTGTAGAAAAATAAAAAATCACTTCTTTGAAACGAAACGGCGATTTCTCACAGCTATGGCGCTGGGAGGACTGGGCACCTCATAATCCGCTAAGCGGATTTAATAGGCACACGACTTGTTTCCTTCGTTGAATCTTTGAAACGGGTCTTGTCCAATAACAGTGACAGTAAGTCACAGAAAATGCTTAGTTTGGATGCAAGATGTATGCTTAGAATTGATGGAAATATATTAATAATATTGGTTGATAATAAATATATCCCTAAGTGAATTTAGGATGTCATGCTGTTTTATATTAATTTGTATATAGTTAATTGTGTGTGTCATTATATATATTACTTGAGTAACTTAACAAAGGATGAAAATGATTCTTTAACATATTAATTAATGTGTTGTGAGAGAGATATACATGGAAACTAGTGGAATTTCTATAAGTACAAAAATAAATGTACATGGTTCGAGATGGGTCGGAGCTAAATAGGTGATAAGGTCCTAATGAATGGACATCGTTGAAAGTTTTAGATGGTATCAGTGGAGTGGACATGGAAAAGCTTCACCTCAGTTATGTTGCTTTTAAAAGACAGACGGCTTAAAACTTCATGGTGCAAATGTTTCACCTTTCCATGAAGTAAAGATGGCGAAAAGAATAAAGGTTTTTAAAATGAATTATTATGACTGGAGAGTGTTGTGGAGTAAGCACTCTATACCCGTCCTAGCAGTTGTTTACTGTCACATGCACGTCAATTTCTTTACCGGAAAGAATAAATCTTGTAAGAGAATGAAAGGAGAATCGATCTCCTACATATTTAGTTGATCATTGAGTGGTGTCCAGAGAAAAGTAGTGTAAAGTTTGAAGATCCTTGGGATGAATTATTAAGTGGTCTGGACAGCAATCACGTATTATCATAAGCTAATGAAAGCCTAGTAACCAACCTAGTTGAGTATACTTCGAACAGTTAACCAAGCGATAATGTGTAGGTGCACAAAGTAATTAGTGAGTGGTTTATGTGACAATTAATTAATAAATTGTAAAAAAATTAGTTGTATTTAAGTTGCACTATTATCCCACAAGAATGTTGTCAATAAACACATTGTTGGTTTTCAGGAATAGATAATACCCATAGCCTATGTGGTCAATCAAGTGGGTGTTCACATTTCTTTGTCACACATGAAAACATACCTCAGGTTATACTTTCCAGGTGTCACTCTCTATTTATAATAACTCTGATTCTCTAACAAACTACTAACAAGAATTCTTTTCAATGTTGTGGATACCCGCAATGTAATATTGAAGAGGCAATAAAGAACTAACACTCAGGCCCTCGTGATTCTCCCGTTAAAAAGGGTCTGGCTCTAGTTGAAGAATCATCATATTCATGATGGCAATTAAAGTGTTGCAGATTCAATGACAACAATCCAATAGGTGAAACAAGTTTCTCAAAAAATGAGAAACCAGTTAGCGATCGAGCATCAAGTAATAGCTATTCGTGAAATTGATTTTGCTGTAATATACTGTCCATTCATTTTTAAATGCACGGAGACTTACTAAACCTGCCTTGAATCCTCCATTTCATCCAAGAAACCTTGAAACAAGAAAAGCTTCCCATGTAAGTTTTTAAGATACATAAAATCCCCGTAGGTCCTTGGAAACAAGATAGTAGTCTCCTTGAAGATACATAAAAAAAATAATAATACGCAGCCAAAATAAAATAAAAAGAATAAGAATTTTTTCATAATTTCATGATTATAAGTTGTAAATTGAATTATGTTTAATACAATTGGATATATGGTAGAATATTTTTTAATTGAAATCAATTAAAAAGTAAATTATAATTTTGGTCATAATTTCTATTATTTCTATTTTGCATGTAGATTCATAATTATTGAAATCAAGTAACATGTTAAGACAAGTATAAAATTTAGTGGAAAGTAAAATAGCGTCGAGATGAAAAAACTAATATTTTTATACATTGTAGGACAAAAAACATCACTTCTTTGCAACCAAACTGCTAAGTCGATTTCTCATCGATACTGAGCTGCGCGGATTGGACATGTTTTATCAATCCACTAAGCACCTCATGATCCACTGAGCGGATTTAACCGACGTACAACTTCTTTCCTTCATTAAATATTTTAAACTTTTATGCATTCATAAGGGTCTTGTAGAGTAACACTAAGTTACATAAAATGCTTAGCTTGGATACTAGATACTAGATGTATATGGTTGATCACATGGGATTGTTAGAAATATATTAATACTGTTGATAATAGGATTGATGGAAATATATTAATATTGTCGGTTGATCATAAGAATATCTCTAAGAGAATTTATAAGAGATGTAATTTGTGTTTTATATTGACTTGTACATAAATAATATAGAGAGAGAGAGCAGATCACTTGACAAAGCTAAGAAAGGGTGAGATTTCATAATAATTCTTAACAAGTTGATTCATGTAATGTGAGAGAGAAATGTACTCGAACGTGGAAATTGGTGGAAATTCTAAATACAAAGACAAGTATACGTTATTCAAGATGTGTCATGTACGGGAAGAGTTAAATGAGTGATAAAATCCTAATGAGTTGACATTGTTGAAAGTATAAGATGGTTCTAGGACGGGATAAAGGGAACACACATACATTGCTTGCAAAAGACAAACGACTTAAAACTTCATAATGTGAAAGTTTCACCTTTCCACTTAGTAAAGATGGTGACAAGAATAAGGTTTCCAAAATGGATATAAGTTCCTGTTAATTTACTTTTATCCATGTCTGGTGGAAAAGAATTTTTGTATGAAACAGAATTGATACACATGCTATTGAAAAACAACAAATTAGAGTTTTTTAATATATAGTTTGCTGTTTATAATTATTTAATAATATTAGAGTAAATCATATCACCATCCTCTCTGTCTTACAAAATTCTTAGTATAGGCTAACAACATCATATTCCCTTTCAGTTAGTTTGAAGTTTAAACATGTGTCTTCATTTTGTAATTCATATTTTGATCGTTAGGCTGAAAATCTATAAATAAGAGTGCAAATTTTTCTTTGGTTGAACATTTGCATTATTATTTACAGCATTTATGCAGCAGCACATATGGTTTCTGATTTCAAGAAAGGTTATATCTAATATTGTACAAGTTCTAAATCAAATCATGTGAATTGATATATTTTTTTTTTATACATGAAACTTACGCATAACATGAATTTATATGTATAATTATAAATTATAAAAACATACACAACCTTAATATAGAAAAATATTAATATGCAGCCAAAATAAAATAAAAAGAATAAATAATTTTTTCATAATTTCGTGATTATAAATTTTAAATTGAATTATATATCATACAACTGAATATATGGTAGAATATTTTTTAATTAAAATCAATTAAAAAGTAAATTTTGGTCATGATTTCTATTATTTCTATTTTGCATGTAGATTCATAATTATTGAAATAAAGTAATATGTTAAGACAAGTATAAAATTGAATAGAAGATAAAATATGTCTGTAGGAAAAAAAACATCACTTCTTTGAAACCAAACCGCTAAGGCGATTTCTCACAGCTATGGCGCTGGGCGGACTGGGGCACCTCGTAATCCGCTAAGCGGATTTAACAGACACACAACTTCATTCCTTCGTTGAATCTTTGAAACGGGTAATGTCCAGTAACAGTAAGTCACAGAAAATGATTAGTTTGGATGCAAGATGTATGCTTAGAATTGATGGAAATATATTAATAACATTATATTAACTTGTATATATAGTTAATTGTGTGTGTCATTATATATATATTACTTGAGCAACTTAAGGAAGGGTGAAAATGATTCTTGAAATGTTAATTAATGCGTTGTGAGGGAGATACATGAGTGTGGAAACTAGTGGAATTTCTAAGTACAAAAGTAAGTGTACATTGTTTGAGATGGGTCCTATAAAAGAGCTAAATAGGTGATAAAGTCCTAATGAATGGTTATTGTTGAAAGTCTAAAATGACCCTAGTGAAGAGGACATTGTTGAAAGTTTAAGATGGTCTTAGTGGAGAGGACATGGAAAAGCTTCACGTCAGTTATGTTGCTTTTAGAAGACAAATGGCTTAAAACTTCATGGTACAAAAGTTTCACTTTTCCATGAAATAAAGATGGCAATAGGAAGAAAAGGTTTTTAAAAAGAATTATATATGAATGGAGAGTGTTGTGGAGTAAGTACTCTGTATCTATCTTAGTAGTTGTCTAGTGTCACATGCAATTAAATTTTCTTATCGGAAAGAATAAACCTTGTGAGAGAGTGAAAGGAAAATCGGTTTCCTACATATTTAGTTAACCATTGAGTGGTGCCTAGAGAAAGGTAGTGTAAAGTTTGAAATCCTTAGGGATGAATTATTAAGTGGTCCGGATAACAATCACATTTTATCATAAGCTAATGAAAGCCTAGTAATGAACCTAGTTGGGTGTATTTCGAATAGTTCATAAAGCAATAATGTATAGGTCCACAAAGTAAATGATGACTTATGTGGCAATTTGATGCAATTCTCAAAGAGAATAGCTTCATGTGCTCGGATCTTCATGTTTCAATGGAGGTTTGGAAGAAAATGATGAAGAAGCTCACGGGGTGAGGAAGAAGAAGCGGAATCAAAGGTGAAAAGAAAATAGAAAACGGATTGAGTTTAGAGATGGAAGCGTCATGACAAGTGCCAATAAGCTAGAGCTGAAACCGCCACAATGGAAAAGGAAGCCATTTATGAGATTCAAGGTTCTTCACAAGAACACAAGAGAGAACACTCTCAAAGAATAAGCTCTTAGCTTAATTCAATATTCAGAAATTTTATCAAAAGTGTTTGAATTACAAAGGAAATCCTATTTATACTACTAAGGTGGGGTGCTAGCTTGCTATGCAAGTAACTAATGTCCACCCTTGGATTAGATTCTAATCTAATGGCCACGGGAGGAAGCTTGTGGTGCAAGTTTGATTAACTTGGAGAACAAGGATCAATCCTCCACCCTTGGATGTAGATCCTCATCCAATGGTCACGGCGCCAAGCTTGCACTCCAAGCTTCTAAGCTTTACCCTTGGATTAGTATCATCATCTAATGGTCACGACGCCAAGCTTGCACTCCAAGCTTCTAAGCTTAACCCTTGGATTAGAATCCTATCTAAGGGTCACTAATTCTTTGTTTATTACAAGTTTTGGCCCAAAATTTAAGCCTTAAAAACAATTACATAAATTGAAAGAAAACTAAAAACACATTCGCTGAAAATTCCTGGAAACATTCCAACGCAAACTTTAAGCTTATTTTCCTACTAGATCCGGTCCGAACTACGCTTTGGTGTCTTCATAGCTTTTGTATCCCTTTAAGTCTTCTTTAATATGCCACCAAGAACGTCTCAATTGGAGTTGTGTAGCTTAAGTTATGGTTCGAATAGTGAAACTGGTCAGATACTAAAATTAGCAGCGAATTTTATTAGAAGCCCAAAATTGAAAAGTAAGGTTGGAGAGTTTTGTTGGGCTTTTGGAGATGGTCCTCCATCACAACTGGTCAATAAATTGTGAAAAACTTAGATGCACTTAAGTAAATGATGACTTATAGAGAACGGTAGTGTAAAGTTTGAAGATCCTTGGGGATGAATTATCAAGTGGTCCGGATAACAATCACGTTTTATCATAAGCTAATGAGAGCCTAGTAATGAACCTAGTTGGGTGTATTTCGAATAGTTCAAAAAGCAATAATGTATAGGTCCACAAAGTAAATGATGACTTATGTGACAATTAGTCAATAAATTGTGAAAAACTTAGATACACTTAAGTTGAAGTATTATCCCATAAGAATATTGTCAATAAACGACGGAAAAGGGGATTTCACGTGAAAAACACATTCCACATCAAGTTAAATGTTAATTGACATCGTATGTATTTTTCACGTCGGATACTTAAATAATTAACGTGAAATTCCCCTTTATTTGTTGATGCAGACCTTTCCCCTCCTCTCGCCCCCTACACTTTCCCTTTACCCTTTTCTCTTTTTCTCTCTAGAACCACTCTCTCTCTCTCTTCTTTCTCTTCACCCCCTTCTTCTTTCTCTCTCTCGAACCACTCTCTCTTCCCATAACAACCCCCCCCCAATGACTCTCTCTCTTCCCCGTTGTTTCCCCCAAATGTCGTCAAACTCCTCTCTTTCTCTCCGCCATGAAGGTACACTCTAAATCTTATTCTTAATGTTTCAAATTTTTTTCCTTATTTCATGTTCATAATTTGATTTCATTTAATCCAATTCTGTGTTATTTGTGTATGTTTGTAGTGTGGTAGAATTGCCCAACAATTGAAAAACAAGTCTCAGTTGCCAAAGATTGTCACTGCCATATATTATAGGTAATTTAATTTCTATTATATTTAGTTAATTTAATTTATTTAAATTTATAATTAGATTAAAAAGTTGTTTTTATATGATTTAATTATTTTTTAAATTTTCTTACTCATTCCTAGAGAACTATTGTGCATTAGATAGATTAAGATGATTTTTTTATTATTATTAATGAACAATTACATATGTTGTCCTTTATTTTAGAAATGGTAATTTAAATTGTTTAGGACTCTAATTTGATATATTACTTATGTTGTCCTTTATGTGATAAATGGTAATTTATTTGTGATAAATTGACTTTAAGAGGAATAGAGTAAAAGAAATGTAATAGAAGGGAGAAATCTTGAGTTGGAGCAGTAATGTATCATGTATAAGTATAGCTTAGTTTCATATTATAAATAGATATATAAATTGATGAAGCTAAGACAATGAGATGAAAATGATGTTTTAATTGTACTGGATTGGTTTTGATTCTGTTGTTTTTTTGAGAATATTCATATTTTAAGAGAGACTCTGTCCAAATTTCGTTAAAATTGATAATATAAAATTGCCTAAATAAGCTTTTGACATCATCTTTGGCAATAAGTGTTGTTTGGATATTTAAATTTGGCTATTTCTTTTTAAAAATATCTAAATTGGTTTTCTAACATCTCCGTTGTCATTTAATTTCTCTAATTCTAGGAGAGTTTTTCTTCTCAATTATAATTTTCTCCATTTTGCTATCGAATCACACCGAGTAAATCTTTGAAGGTTAGTTATATGGCTATAATTTCTTCTCGGTTAGTGTTAAGTCAAGATGTTTAACATTTAGATTTTGATAATTACATAACAGATGGATCAAGCATCAGATTAAAGCATCATGACTCTAAGATGGACGAAGCAAGTACAAACGAAGTTGGCACCCTCAAAAGTCAACCTTGTGTAAGTCATCGTCTATTGCTTCTCATACAAAAATAAGCTTCAAGACAAAGTTTTTGAAGAAAGAATAGACGATGTCTATGGTGAAGACATTTCGTCTAATGAAGACGTTACATTCAGAAGCTTCTAAAGACAGAAAGAGATCCTGTACTTAACCTCTACAACACGAAAAGTAAATGGTACTTTTTGAGGATATCTTTAAACAAGTCAGATAAAGCCTAGACATGCGTTGACTCCGCTGCTAAATCATTTAATGATTCTGTTGTCTATCAATCACCTCTGAAGTACGCAAGAAAAAGGACAAAGATCAAAAGCATTCAGTCTAACGGCTATTTCGAGGATTTCGGCTATAAAAGGACTTCACCACCTCAAGCTCAAGTTGGCAAAATTACGCTTGAAAAGCTCTTATTCAGAATTTTTCTCTTAAGCTATTGTTCTTCATTGTACACACCTCTCTGCGTAGAGGATAAAACTTTTCTTTCAAACCCTTTCAAAATTCACTATTGTGGTGCCCTAGCCTGAGGAGGTTGTGTTTCAAAGAATACATTTGTTTTAGCTTGAGGAGGTTGTGTTCCAAACAATACCTTGTGCATAGCCTGAGAAGGCTGGGTGCAAACAATATCGTTTTAGCCAGAAGTGACTAGGTGCAAAGAATACTTGTAACATTTTCATGGTTGATAGTGAAAACTTAGCATGTTGCTAAGTAACTAGACGTAGTCACCTTAAGATGAACTAGTATAAAAATATCATTATCTTTAACTACTTTGTATTTGGGACTAACGGGGATTAATAATTTAAATATTTATCAATCAAAATCAACAATTAAAGAAAGAAAGTTGTGACTGTCTGCTTTCAAAATTAACAGATGCAAACATGCAAAATTTTTAATAACACAATTCAACCCCATTTCTTGTGTTTTATCTTTTACAGTTAGTGATTACTATGTTGTTTATATATATGTGAAGTATGCCAAGTTTTTAATGTGTTATGGTGGTTGAATAATTGAAATGTATTGGAATTTTGTTACTGAATATATTGATCATATAATTCTGGATTTTACTTGATTAATTTGAGTTTGTTTTCATTTTTGGGAAGTATTCAAATTATAAGGGAGACTCTGCCCAATTTTCGTTAAAATTGTTAAGGTAAAGTATTTCACTATTCTAATGATCCTAGTTTCGGATTGTTGTCGTTGTCATCTTAATGGGTTTACTAAATTTTACATCAAGAATAAGAGTTCATAGATAATGGATTGAAGTTAGATGAACAAAAGTCAGGTTAGTGAAGAGTACACTAATGGAGTTGAGGAATTCCTAAGTTTTGCTCAGCTACATGTAAATGCGGTGAATGGGAAATATTTTTGTCCAAGTGTTCGTTGTTTAAATCAAATCAAACAACACACCAGTGATATACGTGAGCACCTTATCATGTATGAGATTTATACAACTTACACATTATGGACATGGCATGGAGAAATATTGAGCAATCTATCAACACAGTCACAGTTTGATGATGATGAAGATGATGGATATTTTGATGATCGATTGGATGAAATGGTTTTTCACCTTCAAGAAGATTCTCATATGCCACGTGTATATGAGTCTTTGAAGAGTGATTCAGAACAACCACTGTGTCCAGGATGCACCAATTTTACGCGATTGTCAGCCGTGTTAAGATTGTTGAATGTCAAGGCGAGAAATGGATGGAGTTGTTAAAGGAGATGCTTCCAGAAGGAAACACTTTGTCTACTCGTAATTGTGAGGCAAAAAAGATTTTATGTCCAATAGGTATGGAGTACAAGAAGATACATGCTTGCTCTAATGACTGTATATTATATAGAAATGAGTATGCAACATTAAATGTGTGTCCTAAATGTGGGGTTTCACACTTCCAAAAGAAAGATGATCAGAGTATTAGTGAAGAAGATTCTAAACAACGGCTTCCTGCTAAGGTGTTATGGTACTTACCAATCATTCCAAGGTTGAAGTGATTATTTGTCAATCCAGATGATGCTAAGAACTTGACATGGCATGCAGATGGTAGAGTATGTGATAGACAACTCCGTCATGCTGTTGATTCTTTACCGTGGAAGAAAGTTGATAAGCTGTACCCAAATTTTGTATGTGAGCCAAGGAACTTGAGATTTGGGCTTGCTACAGATGAAATGAATCCTTATGGAAACATGAACACTAATCACATTTCTTGGCCATAAATGCTAGTTATTTATAATCTCCCTCCCTGATTATGTATGAAGAGAAAATATGTAATGATGTCTCTGTTGATATCAGGATCAAAATAACCAGAGAATGACATAGATATGTATCTTGCACCATTGATTGATGATTTAAAGCTTTTGTGGGAGATTGGTGTTGATGTGTTTGATGCTCAAAGACAAAGCAATTTGATGATGTGTGCAATGACGTTTGGTACAATTAATGACTTTCCTACATATGGTAACTTGAGTGGATATAGTGTAAAGGGATATTTATGCCCAATATGTGATGAAAACACAAGTTTTACACAACTTAAACATGGGCAAAAAACAGTTTACACTAGACATCGAAAGTTTCTCCCTCGTAGTCACCTATATCATAAATTGAAGTTGGCATTTAATGGTTGTCAAGAACATGAGTTTCCACCTAGTCCACTAACAGCTGAACAACTTTATGAGCGACTGAAGAACATTAAAGATGTATTTGGGAAGAAACAAAAGAAAATAATTGTAAACAACCTATGGTAGAAGCGATCGGTGTTCTTTGATCTTCCTTATTAAGCAAAATTAGATGTTAAACACCGCATAGATGTGATGCATGTGGAGAAAAATGTTTGTGACAGTGTTGTTGGAACATTACTCAATATTAAAGCAAGACAAAAGATGGGGTCAAAGATCGTCAAAACTTAGTTGAGATGGGTATACGCACATAGTTACATCCTCAATCCATACAAAAACACACTTATTTGTCTCCAGCTTGTCATACTTCATCAAAAAAGGAAAAGAAAAGTTTTTGTGAGTTTTTACGAGGTGTAAAAGTGTCACAAAGATAGTTATCAAATTTTCATACCCTTGTGACAGTTCAAGATTTGAAACTTGTAGGTTTAAAGTCTCATGATTGTCATGTTTTGATGCAACAATTATTATTTGTGGCCATTCGTAATATCTTGTCTTATGATTTCTGAGTTGTGATTGTTGGACTTAAAGCTTGAAGATGCTTTAGTGTCTCTCTTGGTGTTTTTGCTTTTGATGTAAAGTAATTTTGGTTTTCCTTAGATGAAGTGTAATTAGGATTGATCCATGTATTGTTTGTTGAGTTTAGGCATGAATGTGTTGAGTTCTTTGTTTGAGGCCCCAGAGATGTTTTAAACTTGTGTATGGTTGATCAAGTGACTAATGTTTGATTTCCAATTGTGAAAAACAGCTTTGAAAATTCTGGAAATCCATTTTTCACTGATGTAATCGATTACAGACTTGATGTAATCGATTACATTGATCTTCCTCCCTGGTGTAATCGATTACATGGGTAATGTAATCGATTACATGCTTTTGGCCCTCTGGTGTAATCAATTACATCATTCATGTAATCGATTACATGGCCTGGAAACACTGATGTAATCGATTACATGCTCGTGGTAATCGATTACATGCCTGGAAAAATCAGTTTGGAGGCTCTAACGGCTAGTGTAATCGATTACATGCATATGGGATCAATTACATTGACCGTTGTAGCTCAGATTTGCACGTTTTCTTCCTCCAAATTGGTTCTATAAGTATAATCTTGATGAAACATATGAAGTGGCTGAAAACCTAAGCTTGTGAACAAACTCTCACACTTTCATATGCTCTGTAAATAGAGTTCATCAAGGTTTTCAAAGAGAAAGGGCAAACTTGATACATTCCTGTGATTGGGTGGATTTCATTGTGTTTATTTGTGATCAGAATCTACACTCAAGGTGTTTTCTATACTGATCTTTATTTATATTTCAATTTCTGGGTTATTACTCTAGGAGAGAGGTCTCTCTGGATAGAGTATTTGTATTTGAGAAGTGATTTCTCAAAGGTTTGATCTTGGAGGTGCCAAGGTCAGGGAAGAACTGTTCTTTGGGTTGAAGAACAGGTTTTGGGTGTTTTGATTTCGTTTTTGTGTTGCTTGTTGCAGAGTGAATGTAAAAGAACACAAAAGGGATCATTTGATAGTGGAAAGCCAATCGCAACAGTTGTTGGGTTGGGACTGGACGTAGGCAGTTGGCCGAACCAGTATAGATCGCTGTGCACTCTTTCTCTTCCTTATCCTCTTTACAGTTTTCCTTATATTGCTATTATCATTGATTAAATTCTGCAGTGTGTTTGGTAACTGTATTGATAATCAACTCAGTAATTGATACGGTAATTGAATCAGTAATAGAATCGGTAATTGAATAGGTAATTGATACGGTAATTGATAAGTGAATCTAGAACCGATTTGTTTGAATTCGAAAGGAATTAGAATCTTGTGAAATTAGGCTAAAATTGAACAAGAATCTATTCACCCCCCCTCTAGATTCATACATAGGGACTAACAATTGGTATCAGAGCTACTTCTAGTAAGTTGCTCTAAAATTTGATCCATAATGGCAAGTAATCAATTACCATTTGCTGAAGGTGCCTCTATTAATAGACCTCCTCTGTTTTGTGGTGATAACTATCCTTTTTGGAAAGTTAGAATGAAAATTTTTATGGAATCTATTCATAGAAGTATTTGGCAAGCAGTTATAACTGATTTCAAAATCCCCACATATATAGTTGATGGAAATGAATTAGAAAAACCATTTGAGAAGTGGGAACCAGAAGAAATTAGGAGAGCTGAAAATGATTCTAAAGCTTTAAACATTATACATTCTGCTCTTAACTCTGACGAATTTTTTAGAATTTCTGCTTGTACAACAGCAAAAGAAGCTTTGGAACTCATAATGGTAACTCATGAAGGCACAACTGAAGTACGAAGGGCAAGGAAGAATACCTTGATCCAAGAGTGTGAAACCTTCAGAATGTTGCAAGGAGAATCCATAATGGAGATGCAGAAACGGTTCATACACATCATCAATCATCTCAAGGGACTTGGCAAAAGCTTCGTAGAAGAAGAAGTGAATGTCAAGATTCTAATGTCTCTAAATAGAAAATGGCAATCCACCGTGGACAAAATATAATCGAGTCAAAGAATCTTGCTGCAATCACAAGTGCAGAACTATTTGGCAAGCTTAGAGAGTATGAGATGGATATGACTCGCATGGCAGATGAGGAACTAAAGGACAAAGGAGCCAAAGGAATTTCTTTCAAAGTGGAGCATAGTGAAACTGAATCTGAATCTGAATCCTCTGAAGAAGAAAACATGAAACATATAGTAAGAAATTTCAAGAAGTTCCTAATGAAGAACAGTGAGAAGAAAAGGTTCAACAATGATAAGAAGGACTTCAAAAGAAGTGAGAGTTCATCTTCAAAGGTGACTTGTTATGAGTGTGGCAAAGTTGGTCACTACAAGTTTGATTGCCCCAACATGAGGAAAGCCAACTGCAATGAGCCTAGAAGATCTGAACATGAGGAAAAGTCCAAGAAGGACAAATTCAGAAAGAAGAAAGCATATATAGCTTGGGAAGAGAATGATTTCTCAACTTCTAGTGAGAGCGATAATGAAGAAGCAAATTTGTGTCTCATGGCAAATCCAACATCCGATGATGAGGTAAGTGATTCCGATTCATCTACTTATGATTATGATGAGCTGCAAACTGCTTTTTGTGAACTTTACAAGGAAGCCGAAAAACTAGAAAAATTGAACAAGGTTTTAAAAAACAAAATTACAGATTTAGAAAATGATATTTCTGTTTTGAAAACCAATGTTCAAGATTTGAAAAAGGAAAATGATAATCTGAAACTACCCTGTTTAAAATGTAAATCCTTTGATGCCCCTTTAAAAAGAAATAACATGAAATCCTTTACACAAACTAGCAAAAATAGAACCTTCACATGTAGTTATTGCATGAAACCTGGTCATAATTCTTATAATTGCATGATTAGAAAGGAAGGTATATCTTATGGTTTGTTTAAGTGGGTTAAGAAAGTTAAAATTGATGATGCTAACATGGCTGGACCCAAGAGAAGTTGGGTACCAAAATCAAAGTAAACTTTCTTGTGTAGATATGCTTGAGAGCCAAACAATCAACAATTGGAATCATGGAACAATTGGTATTCTGGACAATGGCTGCTCAAGACATGTGATTGATGAAGAGATCAAACTTATCTCCTTTCAATAAAAAGATTTTGATCTGCAATTTATGGAGATAACATAAGGAAAATTTTATACCTCTATCTTTGATTATTCATATTTTATATTTTCTTTAGTTCGTTCATTCTTATCTCTATTCTCTATATTTGATTATAATTCTCTCTGTTTTTGCTTTGTATATACTAAATAGGGGGAGAAGTATAAGTTGATAGAATATAGTTGATAGGGGGAGTAAGGAGTAAGTATATAGTTGATAGAATATAGTTGATAGGGGGAGTAATATATGGCTTATATGAACATTTATTTCATGAATCTGCAACATTTCTATTTTGTGCTTGCATTGCTAACAATTGCAGGATTCGTAAAAGATCAATACACATCCTAAACCTGTAGGAAAACCTTGGTTGAGATTTGGTACATCAAAACCAAAAAGGGGGAGATTGTTGGACTTAAAGCTTGAAGATGCTTAAGTGTCTCTCTTGGTGTTTTTGCTTTTGATGTAAAGTAATTTTGGTTTTCCTTAGATGAAGTGTAATTAGGATTGATTCATGTATTGTTTGTTGAGTTTAGGCATGAATGTGTTGAGTTCTTTGTTTGAGGCCCCAGAGATGTTTTAAACTTGTGTATGGTTGATCAAGTGACTAATGTTTGATTTCCAATTGTGAAAAACAGCTTTGAAAATTCTGGAAATCCATTTTTCACTGATGTAATCGATTACAGGCTTGATGTAATCGATTATATTGATCTTCCTCCCTGGTGTAATCGATTACATGGGTAATGTAATCGATTACATGCTTTTAGCCCTCTGGTGTAATCGATTACATCATTCATGTAATCGATTACATGGCTGGAAAACATCGATGTAATCGATTACATGCTCGTGGTAATCGATTACATGCCTGGAAAATCGGTTTGGAGGCTCTAACGGCTAGTGTAATCGATTACATGCATTTGGGATCAATTACATTGACCATTGTAATCAGATTTGCACGTTTTTCTTCCTCCAAATTGGTTCTATAAGTATAATCTTGATGAAACATATGAAGTGGCTGAAAACCTAAGCTTGTGAACAAACTCTCACACTTTCATATGCTCAAATAGAGTTCATCAAGGTTTTCAAAGAGAAAGGGCAAACTTGATACATTCCTTGATTGGGTGGATTTCATTGTGTTTATTTGTGATCGAATCTACACTCAAGGTGTTTTCTATACTGATCTTTATTTATATTTCAATTTCTCGTTATTACTCTAGGAGAGAGGTCTCTCCGGATAGAGTATTTGTATTTGAGAAGTGATTTCTCAAAGGTTTGATCTTGGAGGTGCCAAGGTCAGGGAAGAACTGTTCTTTGGGTTGAAGAACAGGTTTTGGGTGTTTTGATTTCGTTTTTGTGTTGCTTGTTGCAGAGTGAATGTAAAAGAACACAAAAGGGATCATTTGATAGTGGAAAGCCAATCGCAACAGTTGTTGGGTTGGGACTGGACGTAGGCAGTTGGCCGAACCAGTATAGATCGCTGTGCACTCTTTCTCTTCCTTATCCTCTTTACAGTTTTCCTTATATTGCTATTATCATTGATTAAATTCTGCAGTGTGTTTGGTAACTGTATTGATAATCAACTCAGTAATTGATACGGTAATTGAATCAGTAATAGAATCGGTAATTGAATAGGTAATTGATACGGTAATTGATAAGTGAATCTAGAACCGATTTGTTTGAATTCGAAAGGAATTAGAATCTTGTGAAATTAGGCTAAAATTGAACAAGAATCTATTCACCCCCCCTCTAGATTCATACATAGGGACCAACAGTGATAACTCGCTTATGTGTGTTATTCAATGCTATTTTCTCTAAAGTCATTGACCCACGTACCTTAGATGCATTTGAACATGAATCTATTATCATTTTGTGTCAATTGGAAATGTTTTTCCCTCCTATATTTTTTGACATCATGGTTCACTTGATTGTGCATCTGGTTCGAGAGATAAATTTTTGTGGCCTAGTTTTCTTGAGGTGGATGTATCCAATTGAGACGTACATAAGGATATTGAAAGGTTTTGTGAAGAATCAATATCGCTCTGAAGTTTCTATTGTTGAAAAATACATTGCAGAAAAAGCTAATGAGTTCTGTACAGATTAATTGTTGAGGACTGGTGATATAGGGATTCCTAAATCTCGCCATGATGGAAGAAGTGAAGGCTTGGGTACCCAATTCAAAAAGATTAACTGGGTTAATAAAAAACAGTTAGAGCAAGCACACTTGTACATATTGAACAATACTGATGAAGTTCTTCCCTATATATATGGTCATATAAGTCATATCAGGAGAAGTTACCCAAGGATGAATGAGAAATGGGTCTTGAATGAGCATAACAGTACTTTCTTACCTTGGTTTAAGGAAAAAGTTTATAGTGAAGATTCAACTTCAAAAATATTATTGAGATTAGCTTGTGGGTCTATAAAGATGTCATTAGTTACCATACATATGATATTAATAAATGTTGTTTCTCGACCAAGACACAAGATGAGAGAAATAGGGTTCAAAACAGTAGAGTTACACTACAAGCTGAGTCTGTCCATTTTCCTAGTTCCAAAGACAAAAATTCAGTTAAGGCATCATTGAGTTACTACGGAGTGATTGAAGAAAAAATGGGAGATTGATTATGTTGCATTTAGAGTGGTTGTTTCCAAGTGCAAATGGGTTTGAAGTAACAACAACGTGAAAGTAGATGTTTTAGGATTGACTTTGGTTATTTGTGTGTGATGTTTCTCTTTTGAACAGATATGTCTTATACATCAAAGTCTATTGGTGGAAAGGGTTCTAGATTTGTGACTCAACTACCTCACATTACATTAGGACACATTACGAATGAGAAGACTAGTGTAGAAATAGATCCAAATTCAGGCAAGGTAGAGGATTAAATGTTGCTCAGTTTCAGAGTTATTTAGGACTTATTGCTAGGATGCATATGTCCATCACCATCCCCAGTTGGGATAATTTTGGGTAGGTAGAGAAAGATTTAATATGGCAAGATATCAAGGTATTTTAATGTTAATTACATTATCTATGCGGCAAATGTCTCCGGTACATGAGATTGTTCGTGTTAGGAGTAAAGTAAGTTGTATTGTACATGAACTAGCCTTTAATGGAATGTGGGAATTGTATTTACATTCAAATTGTTTTTTCAATAATTCCAATATTTATATATGATCCTAGCATATACATTATCATTTGACAAGTGCGAGTTGTATATGGAGGGGGATCCTCCACGCACAGTAGCCCTTGGTACTGTGTTCAGGGGTGACACAACCATACATGGGGTCCCTATATAACTACTCTGTGTTAGAGTGGTGGTGGAAGATGTCATTGACCCTAATGTCGCATTGTCTGTGGCCAATATAGAGGTTCAATTTGTGAAGCAAGTAATTAACACCTTCATTGAATGGCCTTGTAATTTGATGAAGGTTATTTCATGACATGATAAAGTATAATTTGTTTAATTCAATTGTATATATTTTTAGCTATAATATTAAATGCTACCAAATGTCACTTTGCATGTTTAGGACCACATGAATCAAGGAAAGCAAGTGATGGACGTTCCAAAGACAACATCTGTATCAAAGAAAAAAAGTTATAACAATGATGATGGTGCAGAACAAAATCCCTTAGTTAACCTACTCAACATATCAACATCATTAATAAGTACTATCCAGGTATTCTTTGAACACAACCTCCACAGGCTAACCAAGGTATTCTTTCAACACTTAGCCTCCTCAGGCTAAAATAGGTATTCTTTGGACCTCAATCTCCTCAGGCTAAACTCAAGGTATTCTTTAAACAATTAGCCTCCTCAGGTTACAGATTACCACAATAGTGGTTTACAATAAGGATCAAATAGAAAATATCCTCTACGTAGAGAGGTATTTTACAATGTGAATTCTATTCTAAGTTTGTGGCGAGCAAACTTGAATGTAGAGAGCTTTGAGCGAGTATAAGAGTATAGTATTGATCAGAATAGTTTGCCAAGTTGAAACTCGGAGGGATGAAGTCCTTATATAGGCATTCTTGTGAAGCAATCGTTAGACTGTAAATATTAACGTTATTCCTTGACTTGGATACTTTCACATCTGACAGAGTGAGCAATCAGAACATTTAATGAGAAGTCAGCGGATGTCAGCATGAGATTTTCCTTTGGCTTGATATGCTCAGAGATTTCACTAAAATGTACAACTGTTTTTCGTGTTGCAAAGGTTTAATTTGAAATCTCTTTCCACCTATAGAAGCTTGTGAGTAATGGTTTGATTTGAAACGAATGCACATGTTACTCAACGTGTTGAACTTCATTAAACAGATAGACGAATGAACAAATAGATGAGTTATGTGTTGAATTCATTCGTCTGTCTTCTATCTTCGTCTTCAACTTCAGTCTTTAAATCTTCACTCTTGAGCACATGACTTGGAGTTGGGACGCGCTCTCCGTCTGATCTTTGAAGGTTCTTTGTCTGGTGAGGTTGTCTTGAAGCATGATGACTTGAACCTTGCGTCTGGAACATCTTGTGTTTTGAAGATTTATCTTTCGTCTTTGCTGCTAATGATTCATCTGATCATTGTTCCCTCTGCGCTCTATTGATACATCTATTTATCTTGTAATTATTAAAATTAAAATGTTAAATCATTTTGACTTAAAACAACTTTTTTAATTTTTTTAATACTTTTTATATCTAATTTTATGTTGCTTTTAAATCTTATTGCCTCTAGTTCTTGTTGTGGTACGTGTTTAATTTACATATTGTTTTACAGGTGGCTTTAGAGCCGTGTTTAATGTTGAGGAGCTTGGCAACACTTTTTATTTTGAAAAACTTGGTATTTTAATATTATCTTTATTTTTTATTCTGATTAATTATTTTGTCATAATATCTAACATAATATTAGAACAATTTAATTGTTGATGCAATTTATTAACATCTTTTTTGTCGATTGATTTTTCTTCGGCACTTACATCTCCCTTAATATCTTTTATTCGGTCTCTATTAATTTATTACTCAAACTTTTCACAGTATTGAGCTTTTAGTTAAAGGACTTAATTCTTTTGCTTCAATCAATGGGTACTCTAATTATTCCTTTCTTTGTAATAACAAAGCCAATTCAAGAAATAAATGAAAACCAATTCAAGAAATATATGTTAACTTCATTTCCTTCTAACTCTTGATAATATATTTCTCTAAATAATTTTGTCTATGAGAAGTTTGAGAAGAACCGGCCTTCTCTTATATTTTTATTATATTCAGCATCAAAATTTTCTCTAATCCACTTTTTATTTATTTGTAAAGGCTCCTCTTTTGTAAGTGTATTTACAATTTCAAAGGTAGTGGGAGAATATGGAGGAAGTTCATTCATTTGTTGAGATTTTTGGGATTATATTATTTAGATAACTCCTAGGATTTAAATTAATAGTTGATCGACAAATAATTTGGAGACCCTGCATCGTATAAATTTGAGTTGAATTACCTTTTAAAACTTTAGCAAAAAAACTTCAAAGAAAACATATTCTCAAAATTTCTTAACAAAAATCTTCAAATCTATTATACATTGCAAAAAGTTTACTGAATTTTAAATTACAAAGTTAACTCCAACAATGATAAGTTTCAAAACAAAATTGTACTATTTTTTTAAGTTAAAAATTTCAAAATGGCATTTATAATAGTTTTTAAATTATTAAGATTGATAAACTCATATGTCATTATTTGATTAACTATTTAAATAAAGTATTTATAATTTTTGAAAATTTGAAATTAAAATAAAATATTTATAATAGTTTTTAATTAACTGAAATAAGAAACTTTAAATTACTAATCTAATTCCGAGTAATTAAGTTTTAAGATAGTATTTGGAAATGTAAAATCAAAAGAAGGTGTTCAATTATGTTAAATAAATTATTCATATGATATTTTAGCAATTTTCTAACGGCATATATTCAGAGACATACCTTTCAAAATAGATTTTCAAAAACATTTGCTTGAAAAAATCTCCTTTGATTAGAAAAGCAGAAAGAATAGACATGGATTTTTGTCTGGATTATCTTCACAGAATACTACATTTAGTTTCTTAATGATTATTAAAGTTTGTTATCTTTTTAATGATTATTAAAGTTTATTATCTTTTACAACAATTATTAATCTCTTCAGTCTATTCCTAACCACTAAGGTTTGGATTTACAAAAATTTTATCTAACTGTTTGAAATTAATATCTATGTAGAGATAGATTTACAATAAGTAAAGAACAAAGGCTTTACCAATAAATTGAAAAATCAAACTTCTAAGAATTGTTGCTTGTTTAGAGTATTATCTACTTTAAAATTTTAATCTCTAGTCTTTATATAGATGAGTAATTTAAAATATTTGTTAAACTCAACTGCTCATTCATCCAATGGAAGGGTATTGAAGGTCATCCACGTGCATTAAATATCTGCATGGGATGTTTCATCAGCATTAACAAGCTTTACAGTCGGGAAATACCAAAAAAAGTGTAACTTCCTCATTGCAACATATCTTCACTTAAGAGAAGTTACTTTTTTTTTTTAATTTGCCTTTTCTTTTTATGTTTAAAGTAGGTAAATAGTTGTATTTAACTTTGACAAATAAAGTATTTATTAAACCCTACAAGATAAACACAATTTAATTAATAAAGTAATATTTAAAGATAATTGTTAGGAGTGATATTTATCTTATTAAAATTATTCTTGTTAAGTTCTTTTGTACTCCATCTAATATTCATTAGTTTATCTATGAGACTAATTGTTTGTCTGAATTTCATCTAATTCATTTGTATCATTTGATGCACCCATCTCCTAGATTTTGTAATTAAACTTCATCTCATGCATATAAAAATATCATTTATAAAATATTTAAGAGAAGAATTATAATTATCAAAATAAGGGTTTATTTATCTTTAATTATTTCAGACTTAGTAATCCCTATTACAAACCATCCTTATAAAACTTTACTTAAGTCTTCAATCAGCCTTATTAGAGACTTAGCGGAAAACATATTAATCATTTTCGTAGGTATCATACTTTTCCATATTTGCAAAAAAAAAAAAATGTTAGTTTCTCAAAAGGAACTAAGCAATAGAGATAGACAACATAATTGAATACTTAATTGACTGTTAAAAAAAAAAATTCATATCAAGCCAATGTGCTTTGATATGCATAAACAATTTTCAACATGAACAAAATAAGAAAACATAAAAACTACAATAGTATTATATAATTGGATAAAAAAAAAAGGAAGACGAAGAAGCAATATTAAATTAATCACAATTAAATCAGTGTTGTCCCCGGTAACAAAGTCAAAAACTTGATGTTTGTCATGTTAAAGTGAGAAATACTCACACACTGTTGTGGTAAGTATACCACAATCATCAAGTAATACAATCATCAAGTAATATGAAAATCAGAATTATCGTTCCTACAAGGACATTTAGATCGAATTGTGTTCAATTATAATACTGATGTAAATTTAATCAAGATTTAAAAAGAAAGTAAACAAATTATATAAAATTGGGATTCAATTCAAATTAATGTGGTTGAGATCTTGAATTCACCACTACCTACCCTAATACATTTCCCTGCAATGTATTTAATTGGATGAATCAGATTTTTACTGTCATATTCGTCCCTCTCAAGATCAAATACACCACCTGAAATTGATCTAATTAATTAATCTCTTAAGTTATACTAAGTCAATGAGGGTTTATGTTCTATAAATCTTAGATAACAATTAGGTTATGGATTTAGACCACCTTGCTAGTTATTTCCCTAGTACCACCTAAGTTTCTTCTCTCAAAGTTCCTTAAGATTTAGGTTTAATTCATTGGTGGTCAATTAATGAAAAACATTAAGATTAGAAGAAAGAACTCACAATCATATAAACTAGATAACATCGAGATTTATTAGAATAAAACAGGGTTACATAATTTTATGAATCAATTGAAGATTTAGTTCATGATAGACAAAGAAATCACAAAGTAAAGATTAAAAAGGGGGAAAGAATACATAGGCAGGATTCCCCATATGACATTTTCTCATAAGATCCTTATTCTCCTTCTTTTTCCCCAAAACGTCTAAAAATTCTCTGGTTATCCCTAGTGAATAGAATGTCTTTCTCATTTTTTCTTTTTATATATTTCAACTTCTTTTTGAGCCTCCTTTGCACAATATATGATAAAATAAGATCTTAGGTTCAACACAAGTTTTTTAAAATTTTGACTCTCAAACACTCAATAAACACATCATGATATCTTGGATAAACAATTTCATCTACCCAAAATCATTTGATTTTTTTTTTTACTTTACACGGGTTCAAGTGAAATTATCATATAAAAGCATGAACAATTAACTCTCACCAAAGTTATCAATAGAATCTTATACATAAATCAATTAATAGAAAAGAAGAAGTATTGTGTCTTTTAAATTATAAATAAATTCTCGACTTAAAAATTAATAAAAAAAACTCTTGATAACAAAAATAAAATAATATTCATAATAAAGAAATAGATTATATTGAAAGAGAAATCCAAAATCATATTTTGACTAAGCGATTGTTTCTTTGTATATCTTCTTTCTTTAAAGTTATTTAACCATTATTAAATAACTTGTTATAAATGTATGGTAACAACATATAAATAATGTGTTAACCACTCAAGCAACAATCCTAACAAGTTGGTTCAAATTGCAGCAGGCTTAGACCCTTTAAGTATGAATTTAAATCCTACGGAAAAATTACCATTGAGAAGGGGTATTTCACCTATAAGAGGAGGGGCCACTTTCAAGCTACATGCAAATGAAAATTTTAAATAGAAAATAAAGAAATCTTATACAGATCCTAAAACTTAATTGCTAATTAAAATATAAATTTAATAACCTGTCTTACTAATACACACTATATATGCTAGATGTTATTGACTTATTGGCCAACAATTAAAAACAAAAGTACTAAACAAAATCTATAACTGAGGGAGTAGAAGCAGAAGCAGAAGAAGATAACCCAAATAAAAATATGTGTGGCATATTGATCTTAAGCAAGTGTGAAACAAAAGAGTGGCAACAGGATACCACATGTGTGCACAAGATGACACGTGTCATTCTCATTCAAAACTCACTTTCCCTCGTTTTCCTCAGTCTTAGTTTCGTCCAGATTCCATGGACCTCATTGGTTGTCACACTGCCACGTCATCAACATCCCCCTTTGATATTCTTTCTCCAAATATCTTCCTCCTTAAAAAATTTCAATCTTACAAAACACCAAATTTTCCATTAAAAATTATCAATAATTTTATTTTATTTTTTTATGTCATTTCATTGCTCGTTTCAACTGCACTTCATTTCAACACATTTGAATGGCTAAGTTACTGTCTCCAGTGTACACTGAACCTCTCAAACTCCATAACCCATCAACGAATTTATGTTCCAGAAGCTCATGCTCATGGCGGATGCTACTAAACACTGCAATTCCTTTAAACTTTGTAACACACAATGGCAAAAGAAAAGGGTGTGGCAGGGTAAGAGTTGCTGCTGAAGAATCATTTTCAACAAGTAACACTGTTGCAGATGACTACTATGCAGTTTTGGGTCTGGTAATCTTTCACACTTGATTTTTTTTATTATTTTTCATCTATTTATTTATTTATCCTGCCATAAATATTCGTACATGGTAAAGAAAAATTAATCATACGAATGAATGGAATTTTTGTTGTAAACCACAATCTTTGCACTCTAAAGTCCAAACATCATATAATTTATTGACAGTGAGATGAAAAATGAGTAAATAATCTACTATATTTTATTTATTAAATTTAATTATTTATTGTTATTTTAATTCTTAAGTTTAATTATTAACTCTTAATTTATTTCATAGATAAAAAGATTAAAATATAATAAATAATATAATCTAAAAATTAAAATAATTATAAATATCTTCAAAGATAAAAAAGATAAATATATTATATTTCTTAAAATAATTTTACTATTTCTTTTCTATCTATTAAGAATTAAATTACATGACCAACATATTCTAAATAACAAAAAAAAATATAGTTTACTCAACTTTTTTCATATAAGAATCAATGCTAAGTTCTCGCACCAACTAACTCTACCACTAGGCCTACCCAAGTGATTCTGAACGGAAGCAATAAAGTGTAGTAGAATGAATAAAAAGTTATAGTGTAAAAACTATTTTATATGATAAACAAAGGAGAAATTGTAGAAAAAAAAAATGATTTTTAAGGTAATTATAATTAAATTCAAGAAATTTATGATATATGGTAAAAATATCGATAGTTAAACTAATTACTTCTGGACATGTGTGTTGTAATAGTTTTATACAACTATAAAACTTCTCTATTTGGAAGATTTATGCTAGTATTATAGTATGTGTAAATGTGTAATGAATATAATGATTGTTGGTCCATTGTATCAGCTTCCAGATGCCACTCCAGCACAGATAAAGAACGCATACTACAATTGCATGAAAGCTTGCCACCCAGATTTGAGTGGCAATGATCCTGAGACAACCAATTTCTGCACCTTCATCAATGAAGTCTATGGGGTAAGTTTCATTTTGGATATCTTATAAATTTTGAAGCTTGAGATTTTAATTCCAGTTTTTTCTTTTATATGTATAGTAAATTGACTATTGCAGTGCAGGTGCTCAGTGATCCTGTTCAACGCATGATTTATGATGAAATTCATGGGTATTCTTTGGCCTCAATTAATCCCTTTCTGGATGAATCTAGCCCAAAGGATCATGTTTTTGTTGATGAATTCAGCTGCATAGGTACTTTCTCTTACTTATTAAGATTAAAAAGTTGTCAATTGAGCGGCATAATGTTATCTAATATTATGTTCTTGTCAATTGTCAAGTATTTTTTATGTCGGTACCTTTCATCTATTTTGGAAATAGAACAATGGTGTTATTTATTAACACTTCTTTAATAGAAAAAAAGTTTTGGAACTACCAGGGATTGGTGATGACAAAGAGACAACATTGGAATCTAAAATCTGATATGTTTTATGTATTGATAGGCCTAAATGTTACTTTATTGTGTATTGGATCCTCGACTATAACAATACCATGGCGTGTTATGTAATTGTACTTCAAATCCTTGAACAGGCTGTAAAAGTTGTGCCAATGTAGCCTGTGATGTGTTTGGAATAGAGGAAGAATTTGGAAGAGCCAGAGTGTACAGCCAATGCGGGAACCCTGAATTAGTTCAACAGGCTATTGATAGTTGGTATATCTATTAGCATCACTAATCACCCATTTTCTATCCATAGTTTCCATTAATATAATTAATTTAAGCTAATTATAAGTTTAATGAAAATTGCCATCTGCTCTTTTGTTATTGTCTGACCATGACCATATTTTGCTTCTAAGAATAGGTTTTTTAGTCCCATTCTATATTCTGGATCTATTTTTTGTTGTGATGACATTGCCTTAAGTGTTATTTTTGTTTTATGAAATTCTTCATTTTCTTATTTATGATTAGGATTAAATTGTTCTCTGGTCTTTTACCCTGCATTTTACTTGTAAAAAGAAAATATATTATTAGTTGCATTACATAAGTATATTGGTTATTGATTGTCTTGGTGTGTTGTGGACTACTACGTAGCAATTGAACATTCATGAAATCATGCTGTCTCGTAATTATGTTATTCATACATCGTTTGCCAACTGCATACAAAAATGTCACAAATCAGTCGCGGGTTAACTCAAATGTTCTATCCACCATGGTCAATTTTTCACTACTACGGTACACACTAAGCACACGTATATACATATCACAAACAAATAAACATACTTGAGCCAAGGATCCTACCTTTCTATCCACCATGGTCAGGGCGCAGATCATTGCAACTACACGTGTTCCTCTTCATTGCTCTAAAAATCTTTAAAGGTTGCAAAACACAAGCATTACACAAGGTCTCACTTCGTCATGCCTCATGTTTAAAGTCAAGACCACAAACAAATGTAACTTGTTTGCTACTCCCTCGAAACTTTCAAAAGTTTCCAAAGATCGCATAGTCAAACCAAACTAAGTCTACACCTCATGTCAATGGAGGATCATCACCAAAGGAAAGGCTAATCTTGGAGAAGCTAAATGGCCAATCACTAAAGCTATGAAAGAGATTCTAAGAGGAGATGCACAGTCAACTCTACATCATGATGGAATCAACCTCTCAAGGATGATGGAATCAACCACTCAATGAAGAAGAAAGCATAGACATGAATTATATCATTTGAACATAATAGATGATTTTTAGTACATTTTGTATTTCTTGTAATTTCTTAAGACTCTTGTTATTTTGTAATTCTTGCACTTAGGCTACTTGTAAGTATGTGTACATTTTGATGATTTTTAGGACATTTTGTATTTTTTGTAATTTCTTAAGACTCTTGTTATTTTGTATTTCTTGCACTTAGGCTACTTGTAAGTAGGTGTACATTTTGAAAAGTTGAGTGTTTGACAAATTGTGTAATTAAATCTCATACACCATTAAATTTTACCACACAGTATTTAGGCATGAGATCACATGGGAATCACATAGACATCACATAGACTTTGCTTAAGATCCATGTGAACTCACGTGAGTCTTACCTCCACACATGCAAACCACCATTATCTAATTGCATAGTTTTTTTTTGTTTTTTTTTTTTGGCTTCCTTTACACTCTACACCACAATCAAGCTTATCCTTCTTCATAAATAAGCTTCTCTTAACTCATGTAATTTATTTTAACCATTTATGAAATTTTATGGATACAAAATTTGAGAGAATAGTTTCTCGAAGTTTCACTAGTAATCTTCTTGAGTCACATCAATGGTTATATCATTGTTTTGACTTTTCCCCGTAGCTTATTGGCTTGTCATGACGCTTACACCACTCCTTTTTTCTCCATCTGAATCTTTCTTCTTCAACTTCATGGAAGCTTGAAGTTCTACTTTGAGTTTATTAGTTCTTAGATAGGAAAAATTAAGTTTCTCTAAAGAATGCTTACATCACCTCAAGTTGGGTAGGAACACTAAACTTCTTTGATATCACTTTGTAATACCCCAAAAATCCTAATTAGTTTTAATCCATATTTTACATAAGTTCATAAAAATATTTTATATCTTAAACTTAAAAATATGGAAAATTTATAACTTTTTCTTTAACACCTTATTCATAACCCCATTACAAATTCTTAGGTATTACATTGAATGCATGAGTTTTTGAAACATTGTTAGATGTCTCTAAAAAAGTTTCTTAGATACTTTAGTAAAAATTGGAAACTTTTAAGTTAAGAAATTAATATGTCTTGAATAGATAATACATATTCATTCACGTCCATAAACAAATATTGATATACAATAACTTATAAAGGATACATTAAAAAGGTTGGATTAGCCAAACCCAATTCTAAGCAAAACCTATACATAAAAAGAAACACTAATCTTAGAGCAACTTATACAATATAACCCACTGTCCCAACTAATCTATAAACATCATTCATAAGCTCTTAGAGACTATATTAGGTTTGACTGTCGGTTTGTCCTTTAACTTCCTAATATGTGTCTCCTACATAACCTTCATCCCCTAACAAACTACTACCCCAAATATAAGTTTAAGATCATCACATACAACAACCACCAGTGTAAAAATGGCAAGGGTGAATCCTCCTCCATGGAATAAATATACAAGAAAACTTTTACACATCCTAGGACTATCACACTTCATCCATCACATCACATCACATCTCCAAAAGATTCTATATAATCCTAAGAGCTTCAATGTGAGACTGTCTATCAATCATACATGATTAAACACTTGCATTCACTCCAATCAATCTATCAATCCTACTAGTTAGTTGACACCTCGAGTTTCCACCACTTAGTGGATTTACAACATTTGAGCGTTCACTTCCGTCCCTATCCCCCTCTTACAGGAGGAAATACGTATATGTGCCTTTTGAAACCGAACCTTAAACCTTTTCCTCCAAGACCTTTACTCCATGTGATAACGATATCACAACTCATTTATCACATGCACATGCATGCATCTCATATCTTGTGCTCAACATATACAGGTATATTGTATCTTGTACCACATACTCATCCACGATTCCCATAGACATATCACCTCCCAAACCTTGAACAACCTCATGACTTAGGATTTATAAAGTAATGTGTACTCTCATTCTCGCCTCGAATAATATTATCACTCAAGGCTCTTATTTACATTAAAGAGTTCAAGTCAACATTGAAGTTCTCACTTTGCATATTTTAAAAGCTTACAATATCACGACAATCATCTTAATAACAACATGATTCTCTCTAAAGCTCAAAGATATCACATTATTCCAATCATAATCTTAATACTATCACAACTTTCATATATTCGGTCAAGGATACTATTCATACCATTTAGAGACATATTACATCTTAACATTTATAAACTAAACATTCACTTTCAATTACCTCGAGATCTCTAATTCACCTTATCAGGCCAATTGATAGGAGGGACACAACTCAACCAAGTTAAAAATTTCTTTAACCATTTTTTCCGTCTTGAAACTTTCCCAAAAATCATGTAGAATTTCTCCTATATATGTACCATTCCCAAAAATGAACCTACATAATATCGAAATTATAATTAAACCAAACAAACCACAATACGAACACCACATTCCAATCAACCAACCAAACAATCCACTCACATCTCAATATAAAATAGTTAATAATCACAATTTGCACAAACTCATATTCCAACTCATGTTATATCAAACGCATCCTATCACTTGAAAATGCAATGTAATCATTCAGCCAAACATAAATCACAAATCAAACACACATCGAACATTTTGTTCTACCCAAAACCATGACAACCACACATTGATTAATTGATTCAGATTTTAGTTTTTAGGCAAAAAGTTAATAAATGCGTATAAAAATTTGTGTCATGTTCGTATTAGTAGTCTTTAATCAAGTTTCGTTAAGACAATTAAACCTAATTGGAACATAGCAAATTATTTGTGTACACTTAGCCTTTATGAGCCTTAATACGTTACACTTAAGTCATTTTAAACACTAGTCAATACATGTTACACAAAGATCATGTTTCAATTTGATCTTTACCTAATAATTTATGTTTCTCTTAAACTTTTTATTAATTTTTAGACAAATTTTAGTATGATATTAAATTTTATTGGGATTTAATATACAATTACAATTACAATTGAAACTAAATTTTAGAAATACATTTGGGCTCTTTAAAGAAGAAACATATAACTTAAAATATTTAATTAAATTAATAAATTGTCATAATAATAATTATATAAAAATAAATAATATCAATATATTAAATTCAGTTATGCACCAAATAAATATTTATTTTTCATATTTAAAACCTATATTTCATAATAAATAAACAACTTATTTTTATTTTTTATAGAAAATAAATACTAAATGTTTATTCTTAGCAACCAATTTTATTTTATCACAAAACAATTATATTTTGTATTAATGATAACGAGAACAATTTAACTTAAAAAATTTCCAACCAATGCATAATTTAACCGTTAAAACCTCCTATTTAGCTATTGAAATTCAGTTGTTATATTAAATTTTTATTCGACTACTAATTGAGAAGTAGCAACCATATTTATATTGATGGCTGCCCTTTATAATATTTTGGTGCAAATTTGGTTTGAGATTCTTATATTAAAATCAAGGATTTATAGCTATTGATTTTTACACAGGCATAATGTCAATTGTAAAATTTGTAGTTGAATGTACACAATAACCAAATTATAAGTCGGTTGCTATCGATTACCATGATTTTTAGTCACCAATTGGTCACAAATAGCAACTACTTATTTTTGGTAGCTAAATTCTGAGTAAAAAGAAATTTTTTTTGTAGTGAACCAAGAGGCAAGTTGTTAATTACCAACAGAATAGGTCATGGACTTAGTGCTTAAGTTACAAATAGACTCATTCCATCTAGAGCTATTCCAAACCTAAGGTTTCATGAGTCCCATGAAAATTTTTAATCAATTTTCTTCTGCTAAAAAGAATCACCCACAAGATAAAGCATTCAATCGTCTATCTTTTCATTTACATGTCATCTTGGGTACTTTGTGCCATTTGCATGAGCAAAAAACTACTTAATCCTTGGAATTATTGGAAAGATATCATAAAACATTGATAGGAGCACCCTTTTTTATGTTTTCTTCATTACTACTATCATGGTCCTATTTCTTGTAATGTGAGATCCCACACCTTGCCAACTTATGCATCTCTTCGTTCTCTTTTCTATTCAATATACAATCTATAACACCCCTCAACTTTTTCAATTATAACATCCTAATTTCTCTATGACTCTTGGAAAAATAAATACGCCACTAAATACTGAGAATCAAATTGTATTCATAAAGAAAATTTTGAAATTTGTCTACAACTGTTTAAACTCAAAAATAAATTTGTAATATCTCTACTAACAGTGTAAACTAACATGAAATCTCAAATTCCTAATATTCACATTTAATAGTGACGAAATCAAACACCGGGAAAGCAAAAAGCACAACATGTCAAGTCTCTAACACAACAAGGTCCTAGTCTGAAGACTTTCTAGCCTAAGGTTCTTCTGCCTCCCACCTACTATATGCTCGCCCATTCGAGGAGTCATCACTGATGTCAAGTCACAAACAAAACAGTAAAGGTTAGTTCACATATTAAAGATAATTAAGAGAATTACAAAGAGAGTACAATACATCAAAATATAAAAGGATACAAGTGACATGTCATTCACAATACATCAACACCATTCATACTATGAAACCCAGCATGATGCATGCAACTCACATCTCACTCTCATGCCATATATTACCATCAAAACACTGAGCGATATCTAAGAGTACATGTCACATCTAACACTCTCAATAAAGATACTAGAAAGTTACAGTCAGGGTGACCAATGTTGCAATGAGTCACTTCTCACTCATAGTGAACAATGACACACGCGTCGAACGTGCGTCAAATAATACCAAAGTCTAGCTACTACTTTGCAGTAATAGTGGACTCAAATCGTTTCCCTATGGGTCACTTTGTCACTTCTTTATAGCCGAAAATTAAACAAAATTTTAGGGGTTTTTATGCAGAGGGAAATTTAAAGCAATTAAATAGTAAACAATTAAGCAATAACAATAATTAAACAAGGATTAAAAACGCAGTTAACAGATGAATAAAAGTCACCAACCCGATCTCTGTTGGATCCTAATTTTCCTCACCGGTTCAACAAAATAAAAGCACACATCTATGTAGTGTATTAGAACTGAGATCTCTGCATTCCAACACTGAACTACCGCTCTAAGATCTTAGAGAATTTTCATCGAAAACTCGGTGGCCTTTAAACTCACGCGATCGCATGTGAGCACACAACTCAATTTCGAATCCTAAAATTAGTTCAGTGCATTCGTTGTTGATCAACGTCATAAATCAATAATCTCAATTCAAAACATCAATCAACATAATGAAACCAAAATTATACAATCCAAAACGAGTACTCATTCAATTAGAAACGGAGAACCTAAGGAAATTAGGGATCCTATTGAGATCGAATTGGTTAACAAAATTAGCTACGCATAATTGAAATTAAACCTATCATTAAACGGAGTTCCATAAGAGTAATAAAAAACGCAAGAACAAAGAATAAAAATGGAATCACAATGCTAATTCAAGAACAAGAACAAGTGCTGGAAATTAAAAAAGAGATTGAAATTGCAGCAATTAGGAACAGAAATGGAATTCGAATAGCATTGGAACAGAATTGCATAACACTATAATTGAAGTGCAAGGAGAAAGGAAAAAAGAAAATAGCAATGGAGACTAAAACCCTAGCAGAAAACTTGAATAGAAGAGAAGAACAATGTTGAACAACTCAAATAAATTGCAAAGTGAAAGTGAAGTTGTGGTAATCTGAATGTGTTTACAAATATATAGGAAAAACCCAAGTCATGTGCTAGGCACATGAATTTTAATGAGTCAGGGGGTCCTCCATTCAAATTTCTATTACAGCAAAACTAGGTCAATGAATTAAATGCATTTAATTGAGCCCAATTTGCTGGAAATTCCTGCATCAGCTTCGTGGTCTACTTTCAAGACTAATTTCACCCTAGATTCAGTCCGAATTGGCTCTTCTTGTCTCATGACTTTTGTAGATCTGTCAATCCTCTTTAATTCGAAAGAAATCGGAGCTCAATCGGAGGTCTGTAGAGGGAGATATGTCTATTTTAGTGAAACTGCTCAAACTTGGAAAAATATAGCGAATTAGAGCAAAAATATCACTTAAGGCCTAAATGAGCCTAAACTCATAAATGTATCAAATTATGCTAATTGACCCTTAATCGTGTTGTATTAGGATTTAAAAATTGGAGAGAAGGTGATTAAAATAATGTCTCATCAATCAACCATAATAGAAGTTTTCCCACCGCAAACACCTTCCAATCCTAGGCAATACATCAACTTGTTAGGGACAAATTGTCCTAGTTCCTTCATCCTCACTTTTTACAAACATTTTCATTTACCTAGTATTCATGATATTCCTCATCTCTTTTCCAAAACCTCATACTTGATAAGCATGTCTAGTAGGGACAACCTCACTACTCCTACATAACAACAAATATCCATCCTTTACATAAGAACACAATTTTCAAATGATTATCATGAACCTAGGAACTTATAAATGCAATATGCTCTCACCAAGCAAACTCTCAATCTCCATCCATTATTTTATCATAATGGAATCTTTCATTCTACAACATCAATCAAATCATAATACATAACGACATGCACAAAATGATGTAAGTAGAGCAACAAAAGGAATAGAAATGGGGAAGAATCATGATAACATAATAATTAGTAAAATTATATTCTAGACACATGAACAATTAATTAAAACAAGAATTCTAAAACGAAGAATTAAGGTACAAAGAAGGGGGAAAAGGGAAATCAATGTCATTCGACCAATGAACAATACAGAGCACCAATTAACGAAACAAAGGCGTCACTACTCATATGGAACATAACTAATAAGGATCTCTAATCAATCTCAATCAAACAATTAAAAAGAGGCTTTCTCTAATTCCTAATCAATTTCCACAATTTTCATCAAGAAACCCTTCAACCGAAAATTTCTTACTATTATCACTAATAATGGGAAGCACCCTAACTTGGATTGAAGGAAAAACATTCTCAAACTGAGAGGAATTAAGAATTTCGTCGGTGAGATCCCAAAACCCAAATAAGAATCCCCAAACTACACAACCAATCCAAGGAGGATGATGCAAACTAATGAAGCGTGCTACACCTTACTCTTCCGGTCGTGAGGGATCGAAAGCAAAAAGGATTGACAGTGTGAGTAAGGCAGAGAGGAGAAAGAAATTAATTGTGATTCTTTCGAAAATGAAAGTCCTCCGTCCAAGCAATTTTGTGAGATTTAAAGAAACAACAACAATCAATAATAATAATAATAATAATAGTATTAATAATAGTAATAATAATAATAATAATAAAAACAATAATATTATTATTATTTGGAGAGCAAAAGAGGAGAAGGGGAGAAAAGGATACTTTTGATAACTCTACTTGACATTTTGGAGCGCTCAAAATTTTATCCCAAATAAATAAAATAATCTTTCGAGAGAATTTAAATTAGCTATTCAAATAAAATAAATTCAGCGAGTTACAAAATTATTAAGGCAAGAATATATTTTCTTATATTTCATACCTATCGGGACCCAATATCTTCTAAGCTTTTTAATTGCGATATAAGAATATGTTACCTTTTGGAAGCATGTCTTTAAACAAATCTAGTAATTTAGTGAAACTTTTATTACACCCATTTGTCTCCTTCATATTCATCAATCTTAATATAATAGACAATAATGTAAAGTTAGTGCAACCATCGTAGAAAGGTATCTCTATATCACCGAGAAAAATATCATATATATGTGCTCGTGAAAATGACTATATCCAACATCCCTATCATGGCCTGTAATATATCATCCTTGTTATTTACATCTACTCGTGCTAGTTTCAGACACTAAAGATGTTTCCATGTCTAATTCTTCACAATGTCATGTCCATCTTGTATAGTTCCCAATAATCCCATCATACAAAAGATGTTTATGTATTTTCTCAACCTTGAGTCAAACAACACTCAAATAATTCATACAAAGACCACTAAACTTTCCATTAGCACTCTTCAAATTTTTCTCTTCAAATTTTTCTCGTGCTCACAACTTAGGCAATTTTCACTCATCATGAGTACTTTTGTGATAAATGACTAAAATTGTAAAAATCCATGTAATAACTCTCACTATTTTATAAAAATAGTGGTCTCAGCCCATTTATAGGAAGTAACTTTTTGTACTTCATTGATTCTTATTTGTTAAAATAAACTTTTGTAAATTTGACAAAATTTCAATAGCATTTCTCCATGATATCCAAATGGCACGAAGTGAATGTGGGGTCACCAAATCACCACAATCAAATATACACCCAAAAAATAATATGAAATGCAATTAACCAAAATCTTATCAAATTTAACAAAAGACCTTTAACATATAAGAATTAATTAATAAAAAAATTTCTTCCCAAACTGTCAAACTAGACAATTTAAGATTCAACATAATGTTTATGAAGTACCCCCTACTTTTACTTTTATAAAAGAAATTGATTAACTATAAAAGGATCTAAAATATTATTTATAAGAACTAAGGTTCTCCAAATACATAAGAACAACATAAAGCAAATAAATCAACTTAGATAATGTAACATAATATTAAGATTTGTGTGCATGTATCAATAAAACCAATGATATCATAGAAGTTTAGCTAAGTATATCCATAGTCTTGGCAGGAGTTTTTAACCTAAGTGTATTCATAACTCCTAGAAAAATTTAATTGAGTTCCCTCTATTTTTAGGTACTTATTTTATCTATGTACCTATTTATATGTTCTTCATTAAGCAGAAGTTCTTAACCTTTGTATATTCATAACTTCTAAAAAAAATTGACAAAGTTTCCTCTATTTTTAGGTACTCATTTCTTGTTTACATGTATCCAATAAATTCAAGCTATGTTCTAACATGTTCAATTCCATTCATATGTAGTTATTTCAATTTCATGTTCTTGTATTTTAGATGGGAAATAGCAATATTATCTTAAATCCAAGTCTTAATAGGAAGTATGAATCAAGGATGAGTCTTCAAATGTTGTTGTTTCCAATGATTCACAGGACTAAAGAAGAGTCCAAGAATTTGTCTATTGATGCATGAAAACAAGCTATATGTGCAAAGGAAAAAAAATAAAGTTTATAACTATTTTGAATTACCTGTAAATTCCTTGACTGGCTTTCGAGTATCCATTATTTCAGGATATGATTATACTAGACTTGCGAAACCAAGGTCCTTAATGAAAGCCCAATGTGAAAAATATATCAATTCCAAAACAAGAAACAATTTAAAAGAATAACAAGAAATAATCATGGTATCAACAATTGGGATAACAATTTAGTGTCTCATGGCACACAATTGGAATTAAAAATAAATTTAGAAAACAAGTTAAATTTCAAATATTCAAATAACATTTTCTAGTGTATAGCTGAATTAAAAGCCTCAGACTATCAAGAACTTTAAGTATAGACAACTAGCTTAATTAAGTAGGTCAAGAATACCATAAGAATGCAAATAATTATGTAATTAGATCATGTATATAATAATATATTTGACAATCCTGAAAATACCAATAATTAATACCAAACATATATTTGACAATAAAAAAGAAAAAATTCTATCTATATCTTATAGAAGAAAGGACCTTTTGCAGTCAAGATAGGAGAACTGATATGCAGTGTTTTAACACTAACAACTCCACCTGCAGAGCAATCCATGCTCCGGTCTGAATCATTACTATTTGTAGCTTCATCACCTACATTAACCACACCAAACTCATAAGGATTCATAGAGCAGAACTGATAAATTATTCTTAAAAAAGGAATCAAAGGAAATCCACACTCGTGTTTAAGTCATGTTGTGCATTTATAGTAGATTGGAGCATTTCACTGGAAAAGAAAATAGTATTCTCAAAAAACTATAACCGCGAACTAGGAGCATATTTGATTCCCTTCACACTTCTAGTTCGAAAAATTGTATTCTAGAACAATTTCATATTACTCATCAAGTCATAGATAGAATGATCTTTTCAAGCATAGATATTTCGTTTCTTATCTGATGCTAGATGTTGGCCCTTGTGTGTTCAGAAGACACGATTGCATGTATATATTATATAATTTGTACATAAATAGAAAAAAAAATTTAAATGATACAATTTTATTAGTTTTCATCTTTCCTTATATTTCATTGTACTGCAATGAATCATATTATAGATTCTATATTCAGTCCCTATTCTCTCAATGCCTAGTCCAACAAGTCTTTAAAAGTCAAATATTTTACTGATTCATTTGAGTAAAAATATTCCCTGATATTTGCTAAAGAAATTTTGACAGACATCAGATAAAAAAAACACACCCTCAAGTCAATGACCATCTTATATACATAACATAGGCAGAAATGTTCTATTATTTCTTTCTTTCTTTAGGTTGGTTTGTTAAATACACATATATATAGAAAGAGGAAGAAGAACCTTGTTAACAGTAGAACAAACAAACTTGCAACCGAGAACAATGTGATTAGGAATATTGTGAAATCACCGTGTGACTCTAGGTACTTCGATTGCATCCGCACTGCGATCCATTTCTTCTTTCTTTAGTTCCTCTCAAACTCAATAAAAAAATCACACCCAAATAAATAAGATAAATAATTATGTATCAAAAAGCATGTATTAATACAAAAGGAAACTGACCAACAAACCTCTGTGACATTCTGTTTTCACCTCCATCCTCTGCACTTCTCGCATGACCATTGCCTATGGACATAGCAAGTCCATCAAACTCTTTCATTTTCTTCATCAAACCCTGATCAGTATTTCGTGATGATTTGGGTGGTGTCTTTATGCATAAAGGAGTCCCAGCCTGCATTGTTACACCTATTCAAACCAATCATAAGTTGATTATTGACAGTATTCAAGGATTTGAGTAGTTGCGTAGGAACTGGCCTAAAGAGGAAATTGCAACTTACAACAGGTGAAGAAGGAACTCCTTGACTATGTGGATGAGACCCTTATATTTTATAAATATAATTTATAAGAGCATGTGTAAAAATTCCAGCCAAAAACAGTATCACCAGAGGATGAAAAACCCCTGTTACAGAGCCCATTTTGTAGGCTATAAACTAATCCAGATTTTATTAGACTTAGGTTATCAAAGCATGGAGAGGTTAATGAAAAACTCTGAAATTACCAAGGGCCAACAGAAACACCAAAATCACATCTACTATAAAAAAAAAAAGCATAAAACACAAAAGTAAATTGCAAAAATGTAGGCTTACAATAGGAACTGCAGGGTGATATAAGCCCCTTCATGTGAATAAATTGTTGCATAAGCAAGCGCGTAAGTTGGCATCATAGGCTGGAAGAAATAACAAGTTGGAAATCATGGATAATTTCCTAAAATTTAGTTTAATAAAAAATAAAGTATCATACATTATAAAATTTTTAATTATAAAAATTTAAAATATTTGAAAAAAAAAACCATATATATCTATCCTTTTATTGCAAAGTTCTCTTTTCACAAGCCAAGCTCACCAAGTTTCAAATATATAAACCTTTAGTTTAAAAATTAAAATTATATCTAAGAAAAATCAAAACATTCATGCATGCATGACATATTGTTACCTAACACATATATATAATGATAAAAAAAAAAAAATCTATAACGTTGATTATTATTAAAAGGCAACTCAAATTAAAAAAAAAAAACAAAACACAAAAAAAAAGTGCTTGAGAAGTTTGAGAGAAAAGAATCAAACTAAAAACTGTTGTAAACTTCATGAAGAAGAAAATTCACCAAATCGATCATCATTGCAAGATAAAACAGATGGAGTATATATTTATAAAATGAGTATAAATTTATAATAATAATAATTGTGCTTTATTGTATTAAATTAAATCTTACCTCATGCACAAGAATTTCTCCTGGGAAGAATTTCTATTCTTTTCATGAAGAGTTAAGCAGACGTTTCCGCTTCCGAGATGAAGAATTTGGAGTGAAGATGATGTTTGATTTTAAATGCTGCAGATCCTCCTCATATATCCAACGGTACCCACTAGCTTTCACCTCCAACTTCAAACCTTCAGGGTGCTCAACGTAACATACGAATTTCATTTCACCAAGATCTCGCATTCCATTTGAACGCTCACTTATCATGCTCATGAGTACTTCTCTTTTGTAAAACATCATTAGTAAGTGATCCAATTCAACTGTAACCAAATCTAAGTTGAAAAGTAGTGGAACAGTGTAAAAATGCCCACCACCCTTCCCTCTTCTAATTCCATATCCAATATTTTCCCGATCACGAAAGATCTTTGTATAATTATTAGCAGGATGATGATGTGACACAAATACTGCACAACAAGCAACACCTATCCACTTTGTGTCTTCCATAACAGTAGCAATGTCCATTATGCTTATTGAACCACCCATACTTCGTTTACTGAACCACCTTGGGATTTCACTGCCAGGAATAACAATACCAGTACTACGCGCGAAAAGTGGGGATTTCAAGTACACCTGATACCGGAAAAAATCAGTTATATTATATATAATTTGTATGCACAGAAAATCAATATAGAGAAAGAAAGGGCGGAGCTGTCACCTCAAGTCTCTGCATCATCCAATAAAAAAACATCTTATAATTGTGTTCCATTAAATTCTCACTCAATTTGGGGCAATCAAAAATGTATAATCCGGACACAAGTTTGCCGAATTTTTTTTCAATTTTTCCTTTCAGTGTTGGAAGCTCTGGCACGTAAATCAGCTGCTTGCAGTGCTGCAAATTCAAATAGTGAAGCTTGGAAAGTTGGTTGATGGTGGTAGGTAGAGTAACAAATTTGTTTCCCCCCAAATCTAAGCTTACTAAAGAATGTAAGTTTCCAATAGCATCTGGGATTTGAAGTATATTGCAGAAGCTCAGGTCAAGATCATACAAATATTGGAAACAAGGCAAATAAGGCAACACCAAACCAAATGAGTCTTCAGGTTTTTGCGAAGAAAGAAAATGGAAAGGCAACTTTAGAACTTTGTATGCAGAGGATGTTATTAATTGGATGACACTTGTGTTTTTATCAACTTTCTCCAAATACTCTATTTCCTTTGATTTCTTCAAAAGATGATTATGTTGTAATTTTGAACAGCCCGACAGATTTAACTCCTCGAGAGAATTGAGGCCGAAAACAATATTTAGATCGAGGACAAGATTTTTACATCCTTCAAGAATGAGTATTTTAAGATGTGGGGATCCTCTTAAGTCAGGGATCTCAATAAGATTTTTGGAGTGTCTCAGATCTAAAGTTCTCAAATTAGGCAGCAGACACTGCAAGAGAAACAATAATAAGAAAAATTACTTAAGGTTAAAAAAACAACAAAGTATGCTGTTGTTCATCTAAAATTTTTTAAAAAAAATTGTTTTCATTAAATTTTTTTTGTTTTGTTTTAATCTTTCTAAATTAAAAATTTATCATTTTTAATCCTCATCCATGGTGATTTATAACAATTAACAAATGTTATCTAAACTAATACATGAAAAAAAAAAACATTTTTTCCCAAAACAAATGTGATATAATTTAATTTTTTATTTGTTCGCATCATAAAGAGAACTAAGTTAAAATAAAAACAATACCATACCTTGGTGTCTTCGTCTTCCCATAGTTGTTTGATATTGCTGTTAGGCAAGATCAGTCCTGCTAGTTTTTGAGGATGAAAATTTGATGGCAAACACGTGAAAGGATATCCATCCCACTCTAAATATCTTAATTGATTAGAAAGATAATTGAGGGTTCCTGAGAATTTAACGTTCTTAAAAATGACAAACTGAAGATTACTCAGTTTCGCTAGAGCATCTACCGGCATTATGGTTTCTTGAAACTCTGGTGAATATTCTCTAATAATAACTATGGCTTCAAGATTTTTGGATTCCTCAAACATCGTAAAAAGGAAAGAAAAATGTTAAATTTATTAATAATTTAAACATTTAAAAAAAAGACAGCACATGAAATTTTATATAATTATTAAATATTTTACCTTATTTGTTGTCATGACATTATGTAGATCCGTGTAATCCCGTAACCTGCTCCACTTTCTAGGTTCCTTCGGTGATTTTGCTTTAACAATACTTTTACCCAACACTTTCAACAAGTCGTGCATTTTAACCACCTTACTGTCAAAAACTTCATGTTTTACCAAACTTATGAGAGATTTTTCAATGAGAACTTCCATACCAATATCTGGATAAAATCCTCGATAAGCTAAATATTCCTTCACTCTTTTCTCAGGCCATCCCCAAAAATTAAAGCTCGCTGGCCATGGGTCAGAATAAAAACAAGCAATATCTAGAAATATTTCCTTTTCCATTTCCTGCAATCCATCAAAACTTATACGCAAAACATCCATGATATCTGTACTTGGATTTTCTCTCAACATAGCCAATGCACTTCTCCACTCGTCAATGTTTCGATCAAACAAATATGAGCCCAATACTTTAATTGCCAACGGAAGACCATTGGCATAGCTCAGTACATCATATGTCAACACTTTATATTCTTCCACAAAATCATCAGATTTAAAAGCTTTTTTGCAGAATAATTGAAGAGCTTTATTTTTATCCAGAAGTTGAACATTGTATATTTCTTTCACTCCATAATTTCTTAAGATATGACTATCTCTCGAGATTATGATGATTCTACTCCCTTCACCAAGATATTTTGGATGCAAAGCCAATTTCTCCAATTGTTCAATATGATCAACATTATCAAGAACAATCAGCGTCTTTAAATTGCATAGCCTGGTTCTTACCATCATGGCTCCTTTGGAAACATTATTTATCTCAATATTTCCTTGATCTAGAGCTTGACAAAGAAGTTGTTTTTGCACAACAATTGGTCCAAAATCCCCATAAATTTTGCTTACATCATCAATAAAACAACAAGCATCATATTGGGAAGAGATTTTATTGTATAAAGCGGTAGCAATTGTGGTCTTTCCTATTCCACCCATCCCACAAATTCCTACAACTCTGACAGTTTCATTTGCACCCAAATCTAGAAGATCTTCCAATTGTTTCAGACGAGAGTGTATATCAACTAACTCATCCCCGAAACTTAAAATTTGACTATGACCCAATATATTGATTACCTCTTCAACAATTTTTTCAATTTCTTCATGTTGTGGCCTAAACAACCAAATCAGACAAGAAAACAAAATAATCACTAAGAATTAGGACTTTCAAAAACAAAATCACATATGTATATTATAAGAAAAGTATGGTTAAGTACTTACTTATTTTGTACATCCCAGCCACAGCGATTGGTAATTAATTTCAAAGCCTCCCTCCATTTTTGAACCATTCCTAAATCATCTTTAAACCTTTGTTCATGTTCAACAAAAGCTTCTGCAAACAACCCAGTTTGTTTTCGGACCTCAGAAGGAGTGACATCATAGAAAACAGGGAGCACAGATCGACCTGTTTGTTGAACCAAATCAAGAATCATTGTGAGTTCTTTCAAACACCAAGTGGAAGATGCGTAGTCCTTAGAGAAGACAACAATGAAAACACGTGATCCTTGGATTGCATGGAAGAGCTCAGGTTCCAAGAGTTGGCCTTTGTTGATTGTATGGTCATCTCTGAAGGCAACAACACCTTTCCTGTGAAGAGCAGCAAAAAGGTGATCGGTGAAACCGTTACGAGTATCCTCACCTCTAAAGCTTATAAACACGTCAAAAGATTTAGTGCGTGATGATGAGCTAATACAAGCCATCCAAGAAGATTTAAGATCACACGTAGATGATGTGCAATGTTTAAAATAGTGGTGTTAAGGTAGAAGCCAGAACTGAGAAGACAAGTCTTCTTAAAACAAAGGAGAAAGCATGTGGAGAATGAAAAGGTTGTACGTATATGATGAGTGAAATTCATTTGAAACATAATAGAATATTTCTTGGGAGTGGATGACAGCTGCACATCTTGTGCTGTTCAAATTGCTATTTATTGTTCACTTTTGGTCACAAAGCAGAAGTGGAATTCCTTAGGTATAAAAGTTGCTTTGTTAATGACATCACTACTCACTAGTAGACAAAAAAGATAAAGATAGAAAGCTGAGGGTGACTTACTTTTAGAAGGAATCCACCAATCAATCTTGTAAAATGCCTTCAAGTTGGATTGAAATTTCGTAGTCATGATGTAGCTTTTTAATTTTCTTATCTTCAATGACCGTCGAAATATTGTATTGGATTAAAGTAGTTCATCCACTACTTTACTTTTTTATAATTATTTTCTTACAAAAAAACTCAATTGGAAAATAATTCAAGTCTTGGATTGAATCATTGTAGTTATGTTAAATAATTAGAAACAGAGTTTGTCGGCAGAGTGGTTTTACACTGCTAAAGGAATTAATCTATTTCAAGATGTTGGCAATGGATAGTGGTAAAGGAACCATTTTCGTCTCAAGACATTTATTATCATGCGGGCATTAGAATAAGTTCCTGTTAATTTACTTTTATCCATGTCCGGTGGAAAAGAATTTTTGTATGAAACAGAATTGATACACATGCTATTGAAAAAAACAAATTAGAGTTTTTTAATATATAGTTTGCTGTTTATAATTATTTAATAATATTAGAATAAATCATATCACCATCCTCTCAGTCTTACAAAATTCTTATTATAGGCTAACAACATCATATTCCCTCTCAGTTAGTGTGAAGTTTAAACATGTGTCTTCATTTTGTAATACATATTTTGATCGTTAGGCTGAAAATCTATAAATAAGAGTGCAATTTTTCCTTTGGTTGAACATTTGCACTATTTTAATTTACAGCATTTACGCAGCAGCACATATGGTTGTTGATTTCAAGAAAAATTATATATAATATTATATATGACGAAGGACCATCTCCATTAGTTCAATAAATCTCTCCAAGTAGAAGTTATAGAAAGAGGTCAATTAAAGAATGATTCAAGTCAAAGTCAAAACCAAAGGAGTAAGAGTAAAAGTCAAAAATTAAGACCTCACTCCTATTTTTAATCTTGTAATTTTCTTATAAATTATAATTTTAAGACTTTTTGGTCAATTTTGTGTGAGCACATGATATCTCACACAGAATCTTTTTCTGTTAACTATTTGAACTTAACCTTTCTTTTTTTATTAAAAGGCAATAGGGAGATGAGTGAATCTTAACCACAAGATTAGATGACAATCCAAAGGCTAAGAGTGCATTTTAATTCATTAATCCAAGAGCAAATCAAGACCCTTTATTCATCAATTAATCCAAATCAAGACCCTCTCATCATGATCAAGGGGTGAGATGCACTCTTATTTAAGTGAATTATCTTAATCTTTGATTGTTCATGCTTGCTTGGCCACCCTTGGATGGATTCACATTCTAGTTTAGTTTACTTATATGCTTTGGTGAACACTAGTAAGAAAATTTGGAATATATTGAAATTGAGTTTTTTCATTGAGACTTTGTTCTCCTAGGGTTTCTTGATTGAACCTCAAATCTTATCAAAGGATCCTTCCTTTGTGGCAATTCTCCTTGGCTTACCGATCCCATCATGGCATCTTCCCCCTTTCCGTCTAATTTCATTTAATATTTTTCTTTCTTGTTCCTTTTTTTATTATTTTTGTTTGACCTAAATACATAATTCCCAAAACCCTATGAAGAATTGAAGATTGGACAACAATTCCAAGTTTGTGTGAGGCAAGCTTGTATCAAGTATATGTTCTAAATCAAATCATGTGAATTGATATATTTTTTATACAAGAAACTTACGCATAACATGAATTTATATGTATAATTATAAATTATAAATCAAAATATACACAACATTAATATAGAAAAATAATAATATGCAGCCAAAATAAAATAAAAAGAATAAATAATTTCCTTATAAATTCGTGATTATAAATTGTAAATTGAATTATATATCATACAACTGCATATAAGGTAGAATATTTTTTAATCAAAATCAAATTAAAAGTAAATTATAATTTTGGTCATGATTTCTATTATTTCTATTTTGGATGTAGATTCATAATTATTGAAATCAAGTAATATGTTAAGACAAGTATAAAATTGAATAGAAGATAAAATATACTGTCTGTAGGAAAAAAAAAAAAAAAAAACATCACTTCTTTGAAACGAAACCGCTAAGGCGATTTCTCACAGCTATGGCGCTGGGCGGACTGGGCACCTCATAATCCGCTAAGCGCATTTAACAGGCACGCAACTTCTTTCCTTCTATAGAGAGAGAGAGCAGATCACTTGACAAAGCTAAGAAAGGGTGAGATTTCATAATAATTCTTAACAAGTTGATTCATGTAATGTGAGAGAGAAATGTACTCGAACGTGGAAATTGGTGGAAATTCTAAATACAAAGACAAGTATACGTTATTCAAGATGTGTCATGTACGGGAAGAGTTAAATGAGTGATAAAATCCTAATGAGTTGACATTGTTGAAAGTATAAGATGGTTCTAGGACGGATAAAGGGAACACACATACATTGCTTGCAAAAAGACAAACGACTTAAAACTTCATAATGTGAAAGTTTCACCTTTCCACTTAGTAAAGATGGTGACAAGAATAAGGTTTCCAAAATGGATATAAGTTCCTGTTAATTTACTTTTATCCATGTCTGGTGAAAAGAATTTTTGTATGAAACAGAATTCATAAGCACATGCTATTGAAAAACAACAAAATTAGAGTTTTTTAATATATAGTTTGCTGTTTATAATTATTTAATAATATTAGAGTAAATCATATCACCATCCTCTCTGTCTTACAAAATTCTTAGTATAGGCTAACAACATCATATTCCCTTTCAGTTAGTTTGAAGTTTAAAACATGTGTCTTCATTTTTGTAATTCATATTTTGATCGTTAGGCTGAAAATCTATAAATAAGAGTGCAAATTTTTCTTTGGTTGAACATTTGCATTATTATTTACGCATTTATGCAGCAGCACACATATGGTTTCTGATTTCAAGAAAAGTTAAGTATCTAATATTGTACAAGTCTAAATCAAATCATGTGAATTGATATATTTTTTTTTATACATGAAACTTACGCATAACATGAATTTATATGTATAATTATAAATTATAAAAACATACACAACCTTAATATAGAAAAATATTAATATGCAGCCAAAATAAAATAAAGAATAAATAATTTTTCATAATTTCGTGATTATAAATTTTTAAATTGAATTATATATCATACAACTGAATATATGGTAGAATATTTTTAATTAAAATCAATTAAAAAGTAAATTTTTGGTCATGATTTCTATTATTTCTATTTTTGCATGTAGATTCATAATTATTGAAATAAAGTAATATGTTAAGACAAGTATAAAACGAATAGAAGATAAAATATGTCTGTAGGAAAAAACATCACTTCTTTGAAACCAAAACCGCTAAGATTTTCACAGCCTATGGCGCTGCTGGGCGGATTGGTACACTCGTAATCCGCTAAGCGATTTAACAGACACACAACTCATTCCTTCGTTGAATCTTTGAAACGGGTAATGTCCAGTAACAGAAGTCACAGAAAATGATTATTTGGATGCAAGATGTATGCTTAATTAGATGGAAATATATTAATAACATTATATTAACTTGTATATATAGTTAATTGTGTGTGTCATTATATATATATTACTTGAGCAACTTAAGGAAGGGTGAAATGATTTCTCCTTGAAATGTTAATTAATGCAAGTTGTGAGGGAGATACATGAGTGTGGGGAAACTAGTGGAATTTCTATACAAAAGTAAGTGTACATTGTTTGAGATGGGTCCTATGTAAAAAGAGCTAAATAGGTGATAAAGTCCTAATGAATGGTTATTGTTGAAAGTCTAAAATGACCCTAGTAAAGAGGACATTGTTGAAAGTTTAAGATGGTCTTAGGGAGAGACATGGAAAAGCTTCACGCACAAGTTATGTTGCTTTTAGAAGACAATGGCTTAAAAACTTTTGGTACAAAAGTTTTACTTTTCCAAGAAATAAAGATGGCAATAGGGAAGAAAAAGGTTTTTAAAAAGAATTATATACAGAATGGAGAGTGTCGGAGTGTACTAGATCTATCTTAGTAGTTGTCTAGTGTCACATGCAATTAAATTTTCTTATCTTAAAGAATAAACCTTGTGAGAGAGAGTGAAAGGAAAATCGTTTCCTACATATTTATTAACCATTGAGTGGTGCCTGTGAGAAAGGTAAAGTGTAAAGTTTGAAATCCTTGGATGAATTATTAAGTGGTCCGATAACAATCACATTTATCATAAGCTAATGAAAGCCTAGTAATGAACCTAGTTGGGTGTATTTAATAGTTCATAAAGCACATAATGTATAGGTCCACAAAGTAAATGATGACTTATGTGGCAATTTGATGCAATTTCAAAGAGAATAGCTTCAGTGCCTCGGATCTTCATGTTTCAATGGAGGTTTGGAAGAAAAATGATGAAGAAGTTCACGGGTGGAAGAAGAAGCGGAATCAAAGGTGAAAAGAAAATAGAAAACGGATGGTGCTAGCTTGCTATGCAAGTAACTAATGTCCACCCTTGGATTAGATTCTAATCTAATGGCCACGGAGGAAGCTTGTGGTGCAAGTTTGATTAACTTTGGAGGGAAAGGATCAATCCTCCACCCCTTGGATGTAGATCCTCATCCAATGGTCACGGCGCCCCTTGCACTCCAAGTTTCTAAGCTTTACCCTTGGATTAGTATCATCATCTAATGGTCTGGCCTTGACTTTGTACTCCAACTTTCTAAGCTTAACCCTTGATTAGAATCCTATCTTGGGTCACTAATTCACCTTTGTTTATTACAAGTTTTGGCCAAAATTTAAGCCTTAAAAACAATTACATAAATTGAAAGAAAACTAAAAACACATTCGTCAAATTCTGAAACATTCCAACGCAAACTTTAAGCTTATTTTCCTACTAGATCCGGTCCGAACTACGCTTTTGGTGTCTTCATAGCTTTTTTGTATCCCTTTAAGTCTTTTTAATATGCCACCAAGAACGTCACAATTGGAGTTGTGTAGCTTAAGTTATGGTTCGAATAGTGAAACTAGTCGATACTAAAATTAGCGTAATTTTATTAAGCCCAAAATTGAAAAGTAAGGTTGGAGAGTTTTGTTGGGCTTTTGGAGATGGTCCTCCATCACAACTGGTCAATAAATTGTGAAAAACTTAGATGCACTTAAGTAAATGATGACTTATAGAGAACGGTAGTGTAAAGTTTGAAGATCCTCAGGATGAATTATCAGTTGGTCCTGATAACAAATCACGCGTTTTTATCATAAGCTACGGTAGCCTAGTAATGAACCTAGTTGGGTGTATTTCGAATAGTTCAAAAAAGCAATAATGTATAGGTCCACAAAGTAAATGATGACTTATGTGACAATTAGTCGATAGAATTGTGAAAAACTTAGATACACTTAAGTTGAAGTATTATCCCATGTGCTAGAATATTGTCAATAAACGACTAAAAGGATTTCACGTGAAAAACACATTCCACATCAAGTTAAATGTTAATTGACATCGTATGTATTTTTCCACGTCGGATACTTAAATAATTAACGTGGAAATTCCCTTTGTTTGTTGATGCACCTTTCCCCCTCTCGCCCCTACACTTTCCCTTTACCCTTTCTCTTTTTCTCTAAACCACTCTCTCTCTTCTTTTCTCTTCACCCTCCTTCTTCTTTCTCTCTCTCGAACCACTCTCTCTTCCCATAACAACCCCCCCGACTCTCTCTCTTCCCCCTCCAAGTTTCCCCCAAATGTCGCCAAACTCCTCTCTTTCTCTCATGAAGGTACACTCTAAATCTTATTCTTAATGTTTCAAATTTTTTTCTTGATTTCATGTTCATAATTTGATTTCATTTTAATCCAATTCTGTTATTTGTGTATGTTTGTGTGTGGTAGAATCGCCCAACAATTGAAAAACAATGTACGATTTTTAAAAAGATTGCCCGTATAATATAGGTAATTTAATTTCTATTATATTTAGTTAATTTAATTTATTTAAATTTATAATTAGATTAAAAGTTGTTTTTATATGATTTAATTATTTTTAAATTTTTCTTACTCATTCCTAGAGAACTATTGTGCATTAGATAGATTAAGATGATTTTTTTATTATTATTAATGAACAATTACATATGTTGTCCTTTATTTTAGAAATGGTAATTTAAATTGTTTAGGACTCTAATTTGATATATTACTTATGTTGTCCTTTATGTGATAAATGGTAATTTATTTGTGATAAATTGACTTTAAGAGGAATAGAGTAAAAGAAATGTAATAGAAGGAGAAATCTTGAGTTGGAGCAAGAATGTATCATGTATAAGTATAGCTTAGTTTCATATTATAAATAGATATATAAATTGATGAAGCTAAGACAATGAGATGAAAATGATGTTTTAATTGTACTGGATTGGTTTTGATTAATTTTTTTTTGAGAATATTCATATTTTAAGAGAGACTACATCCAAATTTCGTTAAAATTGATAATATAAAATTGCCTAAATAAGCTTTGACATCATCTTTGAATAAGTGTTGTTTGGATATTTAAATTTGGCTATTTCTTTTAAAAATATCTAAATTGGTTTTCTAACATCTCCGTTGTCATTTAATTTCTCTAATTCTAGGAGAGTTTTTCTTCTCAATTATAATTTTCTCCATTTTTATCGAATCACAAGGTAAATCTTTGAAGGTTAGTTATATGGCTATAATTTTTCTGCGGTTAGTGTTAAGTCAAGATGTTTAACATTTAGATTTTGATAATTACATAACAGATGGATCAAGCATCAGATTAAAGCATCATGACTCTAAGATGGACGAAGCAAGTACAAACGAAGTTGGCACCCTCAAAAGTCAACCTTGTGTAAGTCATCGTCTATTGCTTCTCATACAAAAATAAGCTTGAAGACAAAGTTTTTGAAGAAAGAATAAACGATGTCTATGGTGAAGACATTTCGTCTAATGAAGACGTTACATTCAGAAGCTTCTAAAGAAGAAAGAGATCCCGTACTTAACCTCTACAACACGAAAAGTAAATGGTACTTTTTGAGGATATCTTTAAACAAGTCGGATAAAAACTGAATGCGTTGACTCATTGCTAAATCATTTAATGATTACGTTGTCTATCAATCACCTCTCAAGTACGCAAGAAAAAGGACAAAGATCAAAAGCATTGATCTAACGGCTATTTCGAGGATTTCGCTATAAAAGGACTTCACCACCTCAAGCTCGAGTTGGCAAAATTACGCTTGAAAAGCTCTTATTCGAATTTTTCTCTTAAGCTATTGTTCTTCATTGTACACACCTCTCTGCGTAGAGGATAAAACTTTCTTTCAAACCCTTTCAAAATTCACTATTGTGGTGCCTAGCCTGAGGAGGTTGTGTTTCAAAGAATACATTTGTTTTAGTTGAGGAGGTTGTGTTCCAAACAATACCTTGTGCATAGCTTTGAGAAATTTGGTGCAAACAATATCGTTTTAGCCGAAGTGACTAGGTGCAAAGAATACTTGTAACATTTTCATGGTTGATAGTGAAAACTTAGCATGTTGCTAAGTAACTAGACGTAGTCACCTTAAGATGAACTAGTATAAAAATATCATTATCTTTAACTACTTTGTATTTGGGACTAACGGGGATTAATAATTTAAATATTTATCAATCAAAATCAACAATTAAAGAAAGAAAGTTGGATCGTCTGTTTCAAATTAATGAGATGCAAACATGCAAAATTTTAATAACACAATTCAACCCCATTTCTTGTGTTTTATCTTTTACGCTTAGTGATTACTATGTTGTTTATATATATGAAGTATGCCAAGTTTTTAATGTTGTGATTAATAATTGTCATTGAATTTTGTTATCGAATATATTGATCATATAATTTGGATTTTACTTGATTAATTTGAGTTTGTTTTCATTTTTGGGAAGTATTCAAATTATAAGGGAGACTATGCCCAATTTTCGTTAAAATTGTTAAGGTAAAGTATTTCACTATTCTAATGATCCTAGTTTCGGATTGTTGTCGTTGTCATCTTAATGGGTTTACTAAATTTTACATCAAGAATAAGAGTTCATAGATAATGGATTGAAGTTAGATGAACAAAAGTCGTTAGTGAAGAAAGTATACTAACGAGTCGGTGAATTCCTAAGTTTGCTCTGCAAGCGCTACCTACATGTAAATGCCAGTGGAATGGGAAATATTTTTGTCCAAGTGTTCGTTGTTTAAATCAAATCAAACAACACACCAAGCAGATATACGTGAGCACCTTATCATGCATGAGATTTACAAGCACCCTTACACATTGGACATGCGCTGAGAAATATTTGAAAGTAATCTATCAACACGCTCAGCGCTTGATGATGATGAAGATGATGGATATTTTGATGATCGATTGGATGAAATGGTTTTTCACCTTCAAGAAGATTCTCATATGCCACGTAGATATGAGTTCAAGAGTGATTCAACAACCAATCGCGGCTGCCAGATGCACCAATTTTACGCGATTGTCACCGTGTTAAGATTGTTGAATGTCAAGGCTAGAAATGGATGGAGTTGTTAAAGGAGATGCTTTAAGGAAACACTTTGTCTACTCGTAATTGTGAGGCAAAAAAGATTTTATGTCCAATAGGTAATGAGTACAAGAAGATACATGCTTGCTCTAATGACTGTGATATTATATAGAAACGTGTATGCAACATTAAATGTGTGTCCTAAATGTGGGGTTTCACTTCCAAAAGAAAGATGATCGAGTATTAGTGAAGAAGATTCTAAACAACGACTTCTGCTAAGGTGTTATGGTACTTACCAATCATTCCAAGGTTGGTGATTATTTGTCAATCCAGATGATGCTAAGAACTTGACATGGCATGCGGATGGTAGAGTATGTGATAGACAACTCCGTCATGTCGTTGATTCTTTACCGTGGAAGAAAGTTGATAATGGCGTACCCAAATTTTGTATGTGAGCCAAGGAACTTGAGATTTGGGCTTGCTACAGATGAAATGAATCCTTATGGAAACATTATGAACACTAATCACATTTCTTGGCCATAAATGCTAGTTATTTATAATCTCCCTCCCTGATTATGTATGAAGAGAAAATATGTAATGATGTCTCTGTTGATATCAGGATCAAAATAACCAGAGAATGACATAGATATGTATCTTGCACCATTGATTGATGATTTAAAGCTTTTGTGGGAGATTGGTGTTGATGTGTTTGATGCTCAAAGACAAAGCAATTTGATGATGTGTGCAATGACGTTTGGTACAATTAATGACTTTCCTACATATGGTAACCTTGAGTGGATATAGTGTAAAGGATATTTATGCCCAATATGTGATGAAAACACAAGTTTTACACAACTTAAACATGGGCAAAAAACAGTTTACACTAGACATCGAAAGTTTCTCCCTCGTAGTCACCTATATCATAAATTGAAGTTGGCATTTAATGGTTGTCAAGAACATGAGTTTCCACCTAGTCCACTAACAGCTCGAACAACTTTATGAAAGGATCAAGAACATTAAAGATGTATTTGGGAAGAAAACAAAAAGAAAATAATTGTAAACAACCTATGGTAAAGCGATCAAGTTCTTGATCTTCCTTATTAAGCAAAATTAGATGTTAAACACCGCATAGATGTGATGCATGTGGAGAAAAATGTTTAGGGATGTTGTTGTTGGAACATTACTCAAATATTAAAGCAAGACAAAAGATGGGGTCAAAGATCGCCAAAACTTAGTTGAGATGGGTATACGCACATAGTTACATCCTCAATCCATAAAACACACTTATTTGTCTCCAGCTTGTCATACTTCATCAAAAAGGAAAAGAAAAGTTTTTGTGAGTTTTTACTTAGGTGTAAAAGTGTCACAAAGATAGTTATCAAATTTTCATACCCTTGTGACAGCTCAAGATTTGAAACTTTGTAGGTTTAAAGTCTCATGATTGTCATGTTTGGATGCAACAATTATTATTTGTGGCCATCTTCGTAATATCTTGTCTTATGATTTCAGTGGAATGGATTGTTGGGACTTTAAAGCTTCAAGATGCTTTAGTGTCTCTCTTGGTGCTTTTTGTTTTGATGTAAAGCAATTTTGGTTTTCCTTGATGAAGTGTAATTTTTTAGGATTGATCCATGTATTGTTTGTTGAGTTTAGCAATGAATGTGTCAGGCTCTGTTTCGAGGCCCCAGAGATGTTTTTAAACTGGTATGGTTGATCAAGTGACTAATGCTTCTGATTTCCACCTCAGAAAAACAGCTTTGGAAAATTCCCGAAATCCATTTTTCATCGATGTAATCGGGACATAAGATTTGATGTAATCGATTACATTGATCTTCCTCCGGTGTAATCGGGACATACGGTACGTAATCGATTACATGCTTTTGGCCCTCTCGGTGTAATCAATTAGCATCATTCATGTAATCGATTACATGGCCTGGAAACACTGATGTAACGGACATGTGCTCGTGGTAACCCATTACATGCCTGGAAAATCAGTTTGGAGGCTCTAACGGCTAGTGTAATCGACATACATGCATATGGGATCAATTACATCAATCGTTGTAGCTCAGATTTGCACGCTTTTCTTCCTCCAAATTGGTTCTATAAGTATAATCTTGATGAAACATATGAAGTGGCTGAAAACCTAAGCTTGAACAAACTCTCACACTTTCATATGCTCGTAGAATAGAGTTCATCAAGGTTTTCAAAGAGAAAGGGCAAACTTGATACATTCCTGTGATCGGGGTGGATTTCATTGTGTTTATTTGTGATCAGAATCTACACTCAAGGTGTTTTCTATACTGATCTTTATTTATATTTCAATTTCTGGGTTATTACTCTAGGAGAGAGGTCTCTCCTGGATAGAGTATTTGTATTTGAGAAGTGATTTCTCAAAGGTTTGATCTTGGAGGTGCCAAGGTCGGGAAGAACTGTTCTTTGGGTTGAAGAACAGGTTTTGGGTGTTTTTGATTTCGTTTTTGTGTTGCTTGTTGCAGAGTGAATGTAAAAGAACACAAAAAGGGATCATTTGATAGTGGAAAAAGCCAATCGCAAACAGTTGTTGGGTTGGGACTGATTTTAGTGCGGCTTAATCCAAGATAGATCGGCCACAGACTCTTTCTTCCTTATCCTCTTTACAGCTTTTTCCCTTATATTGCTATTATCATTGATTAAATTCTGGAAAAAGGTGTTTGGTAACTGTATTGATAATCAACTCAGTAATTGATACGGTAATTGAATCAGTAATAGAATCGGTAATTGAATAGGTAATTGATACTGTTGTGATGTGAATCTAGAACCAGGTTGTTTGAATTGGAAAGAATTAGAATCTTGTGAAATTAGGCTAAATTGAACAAGAATCTATTCACTCCCCTCTAGATTCCATACATAGTGGACTAACATTGGTATCGAGGCTACTTCAGTAAGTTGCCTTTAAAATTTGATCCATAATGGCAAGTAATCAATTACCATTTGGTCTTGAAGGTGCCTCTATTAATAGACCTCCTCTGTTTTGTGGTGATAACTATCCTTTTTTGGAAAGTTAGAATGAAAATTTTTATGGAATCTATTCATAGAAGTATTTGGCAAGTGTTATAACTGATTTCAAAATCCCCACATATATAGTTGATGGAAATGAATTAGAAAAACCATTTGAGAAGTGGGAACCAGAAGAAATTAGGAGAAATGAAAATGATTCTAAAGCTTTAAACATTATACATTTGCTCTTAATCGACGAATTTTAGAATTTCTCGCTTGTACAACAGCAAAAGAAGCTTTCTTTTGGAAACTCATAATGGTAACTCATGAAGCGCCCGGCGAAGTACGAAGGGCGAGGAAGAATACCTTGATCCAAGAGTGTGAAACCTTCAGAATGCTGCAAGGAGAATCCATAATGGAGATGCAAAACGGACCATACACATCATCAATCATCTCAAGGACTTGGCAAAGCTTCGTAGAAGAAGAAGTGAATGTCAAGATTCTAATGTCTCTAAATAGAAAATGGCAATCCATCGTGACCATAATCGAGTCAAAGAATCTTCTTTGCAATCACAAAGTCTTAGAACTATTTGGCAAGCTTAGAGTATGAGATGGGATATGACTAGCATGGCGGATGAGGGAAATCCAAAGGACAAAGGAGCCAAAGGAATTTCTTTCAAAATGGAGCATAGTGAAATCAATCTGAATCTGAATCCTCTCGAAGAAGAAAACATGAAACATATAGTAAGAAATTTCAAGAAGTTCTAATGAAGAACGGAGAAGAAAAGGTTCAACACGATAAGAAGACTAAAAGAAGTGAGAGTTCATCTTTCAAAGGTGACTTTGTTATGAGTGTGGCAAAGTTGGTCACTACAAGTTTGATTGCCCCAACATGAGGAAAGCCAAGCGCAATGAGCCAGAAGATCTCGAACATGAGGAAAAGTCCAAGAAGGACAAATTCGTAAAGAAGAAAGCATATATAGCTTGGGAAGAGAATGATTTCTCAACTTAGTGAGAGCGATAATGAAGAAGCAAATTTGTGTCTCATGGCAAATCCAACATCCGATGATGAGGTAAGTGATTCATTCATCTACTTATGATTATGACGGGAAGCTGCAACCGTTTTAGAACTTTACAAGGTGCTTCGAAAAACTAGAAAAATTGAATTAAGGTTTTAAAAAACAAAATTACAAACATTTAGAAAATGATATCTGCTTTTGAAAACCAATGTTCAAGATTTGAAAGGAAAAATGATAATCTGAAACTACTCCCGTTTAAAATGTAAATCCTTCGATGCCCCTTTAAAAAGAAATAACATGAAATCCTTACACAAACTAGCAAAAATAACCTTCACATGTAGTTATTGCATGAAACCTGGTCATACCTCTTATAATTGCATGATTAGAAAGAAGGTATATCTTATGGTTTATGGGGTTAAGCAGTGCTAAAATTGATGATACAATACGTATTCTGACCTGCTATATGTCGGTACCAAAATCAAAGTAAACTTTCTTGTGTAGATATGCTTGAGAGCCAAACAATCAACAATTGGAATCATGGAACAATTGGTATTCTCGACAATGGTCGCAAGACATGTGATTGATGAAGAGATCAAACTTATCTCCTTTCAATCAAAAGATTTGGATCTGGGTTTATGGAGATAACATAAGGAAAATTTTATACCTCTATCTTTGATTATTCATATTTTATATTTTCTTTAGTTCGTTCATTCTTATCTCTATTCTCTATATTTGATTATAATTCTCTCTGTTTTGCTTTGTATATACTAAATAGGGGGAGAAGTATAAGTTGATAGAATATAGTTGATAGGGGAGTAAGGAGTAAGTATATAGTTGATAGAATATAGTTGATAGGGAGTAATATATGGCTTATATGAACATTTATTTCATGAATCCGCAACATTTCTATTTTGTGCTTGCATTGCTAACAATTGCAGGATTCGTAAAAAGATCAATACACATCCTAAACCCGTAGGAAAACCTTGGTTGAGATTTGGTACATCAAAACCAAAAGGGAGATTGTTGGACTTAAAGCTTGAAGATGCTTAAGTGTCTCTCTTGTGTTTTTGCTTTTGATGTAAAGTAATTTTGGTTTTCCTTAGATGAAGTGTAATTAGGATTGATTCATGTATTGTTTGTTGAGTTTAGGCATGAATGTGTTGAGTTCTTTTTGTTTGAGGCCCCAGAGATGTTTTAAACTTGTGTATGGTTGATCAAGTGACTAATGTTTGATTTCCAATTGTGAAAAACAGCTTTGAAAATTCTGAAATCCATTTTTCATCGATGTAATCGATTAGGCTTGATGTAATCGAATATTGATCTTCTCCACGAATGTAATCGATTACATGGGTAATGTAATCGATTACATAAAGCTTTTAGTTTTCTCCGTGTAATCGATTACATCATTCATGTAATCGAATTATATTATTCGAAACACCATGTAACGATTACATGCTCTTCGTGGTAATCGATTACATGCCCGGAAAATCAGTTTGGAGGCTCTAACTACTAGTGTAATCGATTACATGCATTTGGGATCAATTACATTGACTTCTGTACCAGATTTGCACGTTTTTCTTCCTCCAAATTGGTTCTATAAGTATAATCTTGATGAAACATATTAAGTTCAAGTCAAAACCTAAGCTTGTGAACAAACTCTCACACTTTCATATGCTCTTTAAATAGAGTTCATCAAGGTTTTCAAAGAGAAAGGGCAAACTTGATACATTCCCGTGATTGGGTGGATTTCATTGTGTTTATTTGTGATCGAATCTACACTCAAGGTGTTTTCTATACTGATCTTTATTTATATTTCAATTTCTCGTTATTACTCTAGGAGAGGTCTCTCTCGGATAGAGTATTTGTATTTGAGAAGTGATTTCTCAAGGTTTGATCTTGGAGGTGCCAAGGTGGGGAAGAACTGCTTCTTTGGGTTGAAGAAACAGGTTTTGGAGTGTTTGATTTCGTTTTTGTGTTTGCTTGTTGCAGTGAATGTAAAAGAACACAAAAGGGATCATTTGATAGTGGAAAGCCAATCGCAATTGTTGGGTTGGACCGGACGAGGGCGGTTAGGCTTCGAACCAAGATAGATCATTGTGCACTCTTTCTCTTCCTTATCCCTCTTTACAGTTTTCCTTATATTGCTATTATCATTGATTAAATTACTCGCAGTGTGTTTGGTAACCGTATTGATAATCAACTCAAAGAATTGATACGGTAATTGAATCAAGAATAGAATCGGTAATTGAATAGGTAATTGATACGGTAATTGATAAGTGAATCTAGAACCGATTTGTTTGAATTCAAAAAGGAATTAGAATCTTGTGAAATTAGGCTAAAATGAACAAGAATCTATTCACTCCCCTCTAGATTCATACATAGGGACCAACAGTGATAACTCGCTTATGTGTGTTATTCAATGCTATTTTCTAAAGTCATTGACTCCATCGTACCTTAGATGCATTTGAACATGAATCTATTATCATTTTGTGTCAATTGGAAATGTTTTTCCCTCCTATATTTTTTGACATCATGGTTCACTTGATTGTGCATCCAAATTCGAGAGATAAATTTTTGTGGCTTAGTTTTCTTGAGGTGGATGTATCCAATTGAGACGTACATAAGGATATTGAAAGGTTTTGTGAAGAATCAATATCACCAAGTTTTCTATTGTTGAAAAATACATTGCGTAAAAGCTAATGAGTTCTGTACGCTGATTAATTGTTGAGGACTCGGTGATATATGGATTCCTAAATCTCGCCATGATGGAAGAAGTGAAGGCTTGGTACCCAATTCAAAAAGATTAATCAAGTTAATAAAAAAACAGCTAGTTAAGCACACTTGTACATATTGAACAATACCTTGATGAAGTTCTTCCCTTATATATATGGTCATATAAGTCATATCTTAAGTTACCAAGGATGAATAAAGAAAATGAATTGAATGAGCATAACAAGATTTCTTACCTTGGTTTAAGGGAAAAAGTTTATGTTGTGAAGATTCAACTTCAAAAATATTATTGAGATTAGCTTGTGGGTCTATAAAGATGTCATTAGTTACCATACATATGATATTAATAAATGTTGTTTCTCGACCAAGACACAAAGATGAGAAATAGGGTTCAAAACAAAGAGTTACACTACAAGTAGAGTCCTTGTCCATTTTCCTGGGCAAAGACAAAAATTCATTTAAGGCATCATTGAGTTACTACGGAGTGATTGAAGAAAAAATGGGAGATTGATTATGTTGCATTTAGAGTGGTTGTTTCCAAGTGCAAATGGGTTTTTGAAGTAACAACAACGTGAAAGTAGATGTTTTAGGATTGACTTTGGTTATTTGTGTGTGATGTTTTCTTTTCGAATGATATGTCTTATACATCAAAGTCTATTGGTGGAAAGGGTTCTAGATTTGACTCAACTACCTCACATTACATTAGGACACATTACGAATGAGAAGACTAGTGTAGAAATAGATCCAAATTCAGGCAAGGTAGAGGATTAAATGTTGCTCGGTTTCGTAGTTATTTAGGACTTATTGCTAGGATGCATATGTCCATCACCATCCCAGTTGGGATAATTTTGGGTAGGTAGAGAAAGATTTAATATGGCAAGATATCAAGGTATTTTAATGTTAATTACATTATCTATGCGCAAATGTCTCCTTTTACATGAGATTGTTAGGAGTAAAGTAAGTTGTATTGTACATGAACTAGCCTTTAATGGAATGTGGGAATTGTATTTACATTCAAATTGTTTTTTCAATAATTCCAATATTTATATATGATCCTAGCATATACATTATCATTTGACAAGTGCGAGGTTGTATATGGAGGGGATCCTCCCACGTTAGCAGGCTCCCTGGGTAATCGTGTTCGTGGGTGACACAATCCATACATGGGGTCCCTATATAACTACTCTCGTGTTGTAGCTGGTGGTGGAAGATGTCATCGACCCTAATGTCGCATTGTCATATTGGCCAATATGTAGAGGTTCAATTTGTGAAGCAAGTAATTAACACCTTCATTGAATGGCCTTGTAATTTGATGAAGGTTATTTCATGACATGATAAAGTATAATTTGTTTAATTCAATTGTATATATTTTTAGCTATAATATTAAATGCTACCAAATGTCACTTTGCATGTTTAGGACCACATGAATCAAGGAAAGCAAGTGATGGACGTTCCAAAGACAACATCTCGTATCAAAGAAAAAAGTTATAACAATGATGATGGTGCAGAACAAATCCCTTAGTTAACCTACTCAACATATCAACATCATTAATAAGTACTATCCAGGTATTCTTTGAACACAACCTCCACAGCTAACCAAGGTATTCTTTCAACACTTAGCCTCCTCAGGCTAAAAATAGGTATTCTTTGGACCTCAATCTCCTCGAGGCTAAACTCAAGGTATTCTTTAAACAATTAGCCTCCTCAGGTTCTGATTACCGATAATGGTTTACAATAGGATCAAATAGAAAATATCCTCTACGTGAGGTATTTTACAATGTGAATTCTATTCTAAGTTTGTGGCGAGCAAACTTGAATGTAGAAGCTTTAGTGAGTATAAGGTATAGTATTGATCAGAATAGTTTGCGAGTTGAAACTTCGGAGGATGAAGTCCTTAGCAACAGAGCATTCTTGTGAAGCAATCGTTGATTGTAAATATTAACGTTATTCCTTGACTTGATACTTTCACATCCGGACAGAGTGAGCAACGTAACATTTAATGAGAACACCGGATGATCGCATGAGATTTTCCTTTGGCTTGATATGCTCGAGATTTCACTAAAATGTACAAACTCTTTTTCGTGTTGCAAAGGTTTAATTTGAAATCTCTTTCACCTATACCATGAGCAATGGTTTGATTTGAAACGAATGCACATGTTACTCAACGTGTCAACTTCATTAAACGATAGACGAACGAACAAATAGATGAAGTTATGTGTCAATTCATTCTGTCTGCCTTCTATCTGCCTTCAACTTCACTTTAAATCTTCACTTGGACATGACTTGAGTTGGGACGCCTCATCCGCCTGATCTTTGAAGGTTCTTTTGTCTCGTGAGGTTGTCTTGAAGCATGATGACTTGAACTTTGGCGTCTGAACATCTTGTGTTTTGAAGATTTATCTTTCGCTCTTGCTGTCGCTAATGATTCATCTGATCATTGTTCCCTCTCAAGCGCTTCTATTGATACATCTATTTATCTTGTAATTATTAAAATTAAAATGTTAAATCATTTTGACTTAAAACAACTTTTTAATTTTTTTAATACTTTTTATATCTAATTTTATGTTGCTTTTAAAATCTTATTGCCTCTAGTTCTTGTTGTGGTACGTGTTTAATTTACATATTGTTTTACAGGGCTTTAGAGCCGTGTTTAATGTTGAGGAGTTTGGCAACACTTTTTATTTTGAAAAACTTGGTATTTTAATATTATCTTATTTTTTATTCTTATTAATTATTTTGTCATAATATCTAACATAATATTAGAACAATTTAATTGTTGATGCAATTTATTAACATCTTTTTGTCGATTGATTTTTCTTCGGCACTTACATCTCCTTAATATCTTTTATTCGGTCTCTATTAATTTATTACTCAAACTTTTCACAGTATTGAGCTTTTAGTTAAAGGACTTTAATTCTTTTGCTTCAATCAATGTGGTACTCTAATTATTCCTTTCTTTGTAATAACAAAGCCAATTCAAGAAATAAATGAAAACCAATTCAAGAAATATATGTTAACTTCATTTCCTTCTAACTCTTGATAATATATTTCTCTAAATAATTTTGTCTATGAGAAGTTTGAAAGAACCGGCCTTCTTATTTTTTATTATATTCAAGATCAAAATTTTCTCTAATCCACTTTTTATTTATTTGTAAAGGCTCCTCTTTTGTAAGTGTATTTACAATTTCAAAGGTAGTGGGAGAATATGGAGGAAGTTCATTCATTTGTTGAGATTTTTTGGGATTATATTATTTAGATAATTAAATATCTTTGCATAGGATGTTTCATCGAGTATGACAAGCTTTGACAATTAGGAAATATTAAAAAAAAGTAACTTCCTTTCTACAAGTATATCTTCAAGTCGAGAAATTTTTCTTTATTCTAATTTACCCTTGTTTTTTTTATGTATACAGTGGATAGATACTTCGTATTTAATTTTATTAAATCAAGTATTTGTTAAACCCTACTAGACGAACACAATTCAATTAATAAAATAACATTTAAATATAATTATTAAGAGTGATACTTATCTTATTAAAGTTATTCTTGTTAAGTTCTTTTTGTATTCCATCTAATGTTCATTAGTTTATCTAACTTCATCTAATAAATTTCTATTATTTGATGCACCAATCTTCTAGATTTAGTCTATCAAACTAAACTTCATCTAATGCATATAAAAGTGATCACTTGTAAAATATTAAATAAATAAATTATAATTATCAAAATTAAGGATCTTGATTTATTTTTAATTATTTCAGACATACTAAACTCCTTTTTTTTATGATTACATATCATCTATTTAAATCTTTGCTTAAGTCTTAGGCATCAGACTTATTAGAGACTTAGCTGAAAACATATTAATCATTTTCGTAGGCATCATATTTTGCTTAATTTGCAAAAATACGTTAGTTTCTCAAACAAACTAGGCAGATAGATGACATAATTAAATATTGAACGATATTTTTAAGAAAAAAAATTCATATCAATGTGCATTGATATATATAAACAATTTTTAACATGAACAAAAGAAGAAAACATAAAAGCTACAATAGTATCACCGAATTGGAAAGAAAAAAGAGAGTAGAAGAAGCAATTTGTTAAGAGTATTCCCACGAGGACATTTAGATTGAATTGTGTTCAATTATAATAATCATGTAAATTTAGACAAGATTTAAGAAGAAAGTAAACAAAGTATAAAATTAGAATTCTATTCAAATTAATAAATGTGATTGGGATTCTTATTTCACCACTACCTACCCTAATACTCTTTCCCTAGTTATGTAATGTATTTAATTGAATGAATCAAATTCTTACCTCATATTTGTCCTTCAAGATCGAACATGCTACCTGAAATTGACCTGATTAATTAATCTTTTAAGTTAAACTAAGTCAATTAAGGCTTATGTTCTATGAATGTTAGATAAGAATTAGGTTATGGATTCACACCACTTTCTACTCTTATCCCTAAGATCTAACTAAGTAATGGTTATTTTCCAGTACCACAATCAAAAGCATTAAGATTAGAAAAAAGAACTCACAATTACATAAATTGGATAACATCAGGATTTAGTAGAATAAAATAGGGTTACATCGTTGATGATAGACAAAAAAATCATAAAGTGAAGATCAAAAGAGGGGAAAGAATACATAAGTAAGATTCCCTTAATGATGTTTTTCTTATCATATCTCTATTCTCCTTTTTATTTCCAAGACATTTGCAAGATCTTTTGCTTATCATTAATGAAACGAATGTCTTTCTCCTATAAGTTTTTTTTTCTTTTTATATATTCCAACTTCTTTTTAACCTTCTTTTACGTAAGTTAAAATAAGATCTTGGATCCAACACAAATTAAGTATTTTTGCTTTCTCCAAATTTTTCAAAATTTTAACTCCAAAATACTCAACAAATACATTATGATCTATCTCAAAATCATTTTATTTCTTTTTCATTTTACACGTATTTAAGTGAAATTATCGTATAAAAGTGTGCCCAATGGAGAGTTATCAATAGAATTTTATACAAAAATCAGTTAGCAATAAAATAGAAAAAAAATATTATGTTATTTAAATTATAAATAAATTCTCAACATAAAAATTAATAAGATAAAATTCTTAATAACAAAAATAAAATAATTGTTCATAATAAAGAAATAGATTATACTAAAAGAGAAATCTAAAATCATATTTTGATTAACCGGATTGTTTCTTTGTATAGCTTCATCCTTTAAATTATTTAACCACATTATTAAATAACTTGGTTATAAATGTATGGTAACAAACAAGAAATAATGTGTTAACACTTAGCAACAATCCTAATATAGGTTCCGGTTTCAACAGGTTTAGATCCCTTAAGTATGAATTTAAATCCTAACCAGTGCATAAGGAAAAATTACGATCGAGAAGGGGTATTTCACCTATAAGTGTGAAAGAAAAAAAATTAGCCAGCAATGAAGAAGAGGGGCCAGTTTCAGGCTACATGTAAATGAAAATTTTAAATAGAAAATAAAGAAATCTTATATAGAAGATCCTAAAACTTATAATTAAAATATAAATTTAATAACCTGTCCTACTGACACACACTAAGCTAGATGTTATTGACTTATTGGCCAACAATTAAAAACAAGAGTACTAAACAAAATCTATAACTGGGAGTAGAAGATAACCCAAATAAAAATATCTGTGGCATGTTGATCTTAAGCAAGTGTGAAACAAAAGAGTGGCAACAGGATGCCACATGTGTGCACAAGATGACACATGTCATTCTCATGCAAAACTCACTTTCCCTCGTTTCCCTCAGTCACCTTAGGTTCGTCCAGATTCTATAGACCTCATTGGTTGTCACACTGCCACGTCATCAACACCCCCTTTTGATATTCTTTCTCTAAATATCTTCCTCCTTAAAAAATTTCAATCTTACAAAACACAAAATTTTCCATTCAAAAATTATCAATAATTTTATTTTATTTTTTTATGTCATTTCATTGCTCGTTTCAACTGCACTTCAATTCAACACATTTGAATGGCTAAGTTACTGTCTCCAGTGTACACTGAACCTCTCAAACTCCACAACCCATCAACGAATTTATGTTACAGAAGCTCATGCTCATGGCGGATGCTACTAAACACTGCAATTCCTTTGAACTTTGTAACACACAATGGCAAACGAAAAGGGTGTGGCAGGGTAAGAGTTGCTGCTGAAGAATCATTTTCAACAAGTAACACTGTTGCAGATGACTACTATGCAGTCTTGGGTCTGGTAATCTTTCACACTTGAATTTTTTTTTTTTTCATCCATTTAATTTTTTATCCTGCCATAAATATTCGTTCATGGTATGGAAAATTTAATCATACTAATGAATGGAATTTTTCTCGTAAACCACAATCTTTGCACTTGAAAGTCCAAACATCATATAATTTAATGACGGAGAGGTGAAAAATAAGTAAATAATCTATTATATTTTATTTCTTAAATTTAATTATTTATTGTTATTTTAATTCTTAAGTTTAATTATTAACTCTTAATTTATTTCATAGATAAAAAGATTAAAATATAATAAATAATATAATCTAAAAATTAAAATAATTATAAATATCTTTAAAGATCAAAAGATATATATATATATTATATTTTTTAAAATAATTTTACTATTTCTTTTCTATCTATTAAGAATTAAATTACATGACCAACATATTCTAAATAACAAAAAAAATATAGTTTACTCAACTTTTTTCATATAACAATCAATGGTAAGTTCTCGCACCAAACTACCTAACTTTACCACTAGGCCTACCCAAGTGATTCTGAACGGAAATAATGTAGGAGAATGAATAAAAAGTTATGGTGTAAACAAATTTACATGATAAACAAAGGATAAATTACAGTAAAAAAAATGATTTTTAAGATAATTATAATTAAATTCAATAAATTTTTGATATATGGTAAAAAATATCGGTAGTGGAACTATTTACTTCTGGAAATGTGTCTTGTAATAGTTTTATACAACTATAAAACTTCTCTATTTGGAAGATATATGTACTAGCTAGTATTATAGTATGTGTAATGAATATAATGGTTGTTGGTGCGTTCTATCAGCTTCCAGATGCCACTCCAGCACAGATAAAGAAGGCATACTACAATTGCATGAAAGCTTGCCACCCTGATTTGAGTGGCAATGATCCTGAGACAACCAATTTCTGCACCTTCATCAATGAAGTCTATGGGGTAAGTTTCATTTTGGATATCTTATTTTTGAAGCTTGAGATTTTTATTCAAGTTTTTTCTTTTATATGTATAGTAAATTGACTATTGCAGTGCAGGTGCTCAGTGATCCTGTTCAACGCATGATTTATGATGAAATTCATGGGTATTCTTTGGCCTCAATTAATCCTTTTCTGGATGAATCTAGCCCAAAGGATCATGTTTTTGTTGATGAATTCAGCTGCATAGGTACTTTCTCTTGCTCTTTAAAAAATTAGGCTAAAAACAATTTTGGTCCCTCATCTTTGGTCCCTTATTAAGATTAAAAAGTTTCACTTAGATGAAATCAGTGCTACCATGCTTTTGGAACTGATTGTATTAATTTTGACTAACATGACAAAAATTCATCTGCATGACATCTCACAATTTGATGTGACCAAATTGACCAGTGATAAACTGACGGAAAGACTAACTTTGCCTAACATAAACACTTTAAAGAACCAAAGTGAAAGTTTTAAAAGGGATCAAACCGAAACAAAAAAGTTAGACACAGGATAAAAGTGTTGTATTTTAGGCTAAAAATTATTATGTTATCTAATATTATGTTCTTGTCAATTGTCAAGTATTTTTTATGTCGGTACCTTTCACCTATTTTGGAAATAGAACAATGGTGTTATTTATTAACACTTCTTTAATAGAAAAACAGTTTTGGAACTACCAGGGATTGGTAATGACAAAGAGACAACATTGGAATCTAAAATCTGAAATGTTTTATGTATTGATAGGCCTAAATGTTACTTTATTGTGTATTAGATCCTCGACTATAACAATACCATGGCGTGTTATGTAATTGTACTTCAAACCCTTGAACAGGCTGCAAAAATTGTGTCAATTTAGCCTGTGATGTGTTTGGAATAGAGGAAGAATTTGGAAGAGCCAGAGTGTACAGCCAATGCGGGAACCCTGAATTAGTTCAACAGGCTATTGAAAGTTGGTATATCTATTAGCAACACTAATCACCCATTTTCTATCCATAGTTTCCATTAATATAATTAATTTGAGCTAATTATAAGTTTAATGAAAATTGCCATCTGCTCTTTTATTATTGTCTGACCATGACCATATTTTGCTTCTAAGTGTTATTGTTGTTTTATGAAATTCTTCATTTTCTTGTTTATGATTAGGATTAAATTGTTCTCTGGTCTTTTACCCTGCATTTTACTAGAAAAAAGAAAATATATTATGAGCTGCATTACATAAGTATATTGGTTATTGATTATCTTGGTGTGTTGTGGACTACTACAACCAATTGAACTTTCATGAAATCATGCTGTCTCGTAATTATGTTATTCATACACCCTTTGCCAACTACATACAAAAATGTCACAAATCAGCCACGGGTTAACTCAAATGATTTTAATTCCTAATCAGAATCCTACTGAATTAGCATGCTTCCCAAGCTATTATGGTTCTGTCTTTTATCCTTTCTTTTGTGCTAGAATTGATGGTTGTGATCTTCAACTTTAGAAGCCTTTGACTTCTAGCATGCTGAGACATGTATTGAGATGGGAGTCAAATATTTAGAACCCCAAGAAAATTAAGTTAATAACTCTTGGGGATAAAGTATATATAACAGGGGACTGTTACACCAGCCCTAGGCATGTTAGTTTAATACATTAACTAACATAGGAATAAGCCTTCTTTCTTCAACACAACGTATATTTTTAACTGCAGCTGTTGAGCACTGGAGTTTTTGGCATTGTTTGTGAAGTAACTACGTTGATGGTGTTTTCAGAAATTGACCATTACTTTTGTATTTTAGTCCTGTTGACTGCATTCATTGGACATCAGCTGCACAACTATCACTGCTTGAAGACGAGATGCGTCGCGTAGAAAGAGTCAATGTAAGGCCAAAGTTACAAAGCCTATTTCTTCAGTATCTTTATTTCCTTATAATCTCTATTCCTAACATAATGTGGTCACTTGTTTTTTTTCTCTGTTAGAGGACTACTGACTTTATGAGAAACAGTTTTAACCAAGTAGCATATGGCTTTAAGTTTTCAAAGTGGAATTTTCTTGATTGTTTCTGATCATTTTTAGTATAACCTCAATTTAACTATATGTGATTTTTTTTTAAAACATGAAGTTTGTCTCACATTAATAATCTTTTTTTTGTTAAATGAAGTTTTAGTCTTTTAGATAACCAATGGCTAAAGTAAGGGGGCTTTTTTTTCTACAAATGGTATACATTATAAGTCTATCACCAAATCCACATAGATTCGGGATATGCAGATTCTCATGATCTAGTTAAGTTTTTTGTAAACCACTAATATATCTACTGAGCATCTTAAACATGAGCAGGTTGCTATAATGCTTTCTGGAATGGGAACAGGATCAACTGATGTTTTCAGAATGGTAAGAATAACTCATAGACTGTTGAGTTATTTAAATTTTCAAAAGTTTTCTTTCAATTTTCTAACTACTTTTGTGGATATTATGGGGGGTGATTAGCCTTTCTTGGTTTGAAATATGGTTGAAATCATCTTATTGTGCATCCCCTACAACATGGCTAAAAGATGTTGAATCTGGAAATTTCATCTTCACAACTTCTGACGATAACATGGATTAAGAAAGTTTTTATTCGGAATGTTCATACTATTAAGAAAGGTGTTCTTGCCTCATAATTTTCATGCTTATTTTAGAGAATATCTTTTAAATAATGAGGGCTTTTTTCTCTCAGCAATTAGCATATATGTACTATTCAGGCTTATGTGTTGTCTCCTCTAACATGTTCCAACCATACTAATTTAACGACAGGCAAGTTCCCGATGGGAAAAGAGGCAGGCAAAAGTCTTGGTAACGACTCTTACATTCTCATTCACCTTTTCTTTTTCATGGCCTAACTAGTGGGGGAATCACTTATTTACTACCACTTAATATTATGAGAATTATCATGGTTTGTCCTTCTACTCTCTAGAAACCATGTAGGTTCTTAAGGTTCTAAAAATTAAAGCAAACAGCCATTTTGATCACTGAAAAATGCTGGAAAATGGGGTTGACGTTAGTTTGGTCTATTAAAAATTTTTATGACATTAATTTAGTCCTTGAATTTTTATTGTTTGTTAGTTTCACGGTATTAAACTTGTCACACATATGACTGAACATTGATGAGTGTCTTGCAGGAAAAAGCAAAAGTGAGAATGATGAAGCAGAAAGGTTCTGATAAAGCAGATATGTTCTGGAACAATCTTTGGGGCAAACCAAAAGATTTCCAAAGTTCAGGTATTGAATATGAAAATACAAATGGTTTCTACAGTTTTAATTATTGGAAATTATAGTTTTCATCTGCCAATGTTTTCCTTTTCAATTGTTTTGTTTCAGAATATAATTTCAGCAATTCCTTATTATAGATGGTTTACACTTGCCATATCTAACCTCTAGTACCTATTAACAAATTTTGACTCAACATCAAAAGTATGCTTCAATAAGTCTGATTATTTGATTATGGTGATTAAAACGTTGAAAAAGATTTTCACACTGTCAATCAATCAGAAATTATCAGAACTTTTAAAATAATTATTACAAAAATCAACTATCTTTATCTATACGACAATCTATGATTAGATGATAATGTAAAAAACATTTACATTGTAAATGTATTCCAACTAAGTTCAATTTCAAAATGCCAAAATACATTATGTGAAGGTTAATATATTGTTAACGCCAATTACAATCTTTCAAATGATAACCATTATGCAGAGGAGGAAATCAAAGAAAGAGCAAATAGGGCTGCTGCTGCTGCTAGAAGATGGAGGGAATACTCAAGAAAGGGTGTTGATAAGCCTCCCACATTTAAACTTCCAGAGGCAGCCTCCAACAAGGACTAGTGACCACTATTTTCCTCTTATAGTCCTTCCTATACCTTCTATAATTATAACATCCGATTCCATGTAATTAATTCATCCATAGCCTCTCAATGAATGTCACAAGTTTATTTCTCATTAACAATCCATAATTGTATATGCTGCAACACTAATTACTGTAAAATAATACAGATGATATAAAGTAAATACAGGAATAACTAAAAGAAAGTAAACTTTAATTTGCTTTATTCTAGGGGTTTACTATTTTTCTTGCTTTACATAAGCCTACAAGTAATGATGGAATTCCTACGTTTCAGATATTTCCATCTGAATTACTAACTTAACTTCAAGGTAACTAATTCAACTAACAAGCCTTAAAATGACTTGTGTTTCTATAATGAGCTACAAAGAAACCTGATAAAGGACCAGAGGCATATGTTGTTTGTTTCACAGGAAGTTTCTAAGGTGGAAAATTGTGTGTTAGAATGAGTTTTTTCTTAGGTTGTCAACAGAGTAATAGTTGTTGGAGATCTCACATCGCCTAAAGCATATGTTGCATGTATATAAGTGGGAAGTGATCATCATCTTACAAACCGGTTTTGTAGGGTTGAGATAGGCCTATAACTCACAATTCTAACATGGTATCAAAGTGGTACCAAAGTCTATCCTAATATTGTTGATAGATGTTGGGCATATTGTACCTTGGCGTAGAAGGGTGTGTTGGAGATCCCACATCTCTAATTCTCAAAGTGTTTGACTCACACTACCTAAAACTGAACGTGCGAGTGAATAAAACGTTTCACTCTTTCACTCCTCTATAATATAGATGTTTCACCTCTATTATATAGATGTTTCACCTCTATTATATAGATGTTTCACTCAGGTTAGTAATTGCAGGTTAGTAATTGGTTGCATGTAAAGTTAGTAACAGATTGTCTATATAAACCTCATTCCAGGTTTCTTTTGTAAGCCATTTTTGCGTGAGTGATACAATCAATAACTTTTCAGATCAGTTTTTACTCTCATTTTAGTTTTGTCTTCTGTTTATACTTCTTTTTTTACTCTCATTTTAGTTGTGTCTTCTGTTTATACTTCTTTTTTACTCTCACTTTCGTCTGATCAATTTCATCTGATAGACTTGCTATCACCTATTCACTTCATCTGATAGGCCAAATGGCTTTGTCTGATATTCTGTTTTTGATTCTTCTACCTCTGATTAGTTTAACAATATGTAAATTATGCTGATTAAAAGGTAATAAAAATTACTTTTGTGGAGGAAGAGTGTGGCCATAGAAAGGAGAGTCAAACGATCAAAGGAAAATAGAAGCTATACAAATAGAAAAGGATCAGTTATAATCAAAGTTAAAAGGTAACTGATGCTCACATATTTAACACGATCAGAGTTGTTTGAGTTATTATTTCGATAGTAAAATTTCTAATCATCTTATAAAATTGCAAGATTTAATATATAATTAATATTAGTATATAATCTTTAAACTTTATTACGTAGCTCTTAGAGGAAGAAAAAAATCTCTTATCAAAGTATCTTCCAGTTCAATACATCTTTGATAGGAGAATCTTGAAACATTATACTAGAATATTCCTCGACAAGTGTCACTACATATTCATTGTCTTTATCATAATCATCACAAATAGTTTTTGTTTTAAACTCAATGAAATACAAGGAGCAATGAGAGCCCCACCAGCAACAAAAATCTGGTGAGACCAACATAATCTTTGTATTGCTCGTGACTCAATCCTTGTATTATTATATATAAGATATAAGATATAAGACTAGTTCTTCTCTTCATTTATTGATTAATAATTATTCTTTATAATATTTAGGCTAGCTGGCTAGGCTATTAGCAGACACACAATAGCATGCATCTAGTAAAAACTAATTTCTGTACCAAAAAAATACCAATTTAGTTAGCCATCAAACATAGATGAAACAATGATGTTCATGGTAGATTTTTGTGCATGATACATCGTTTGAAAAGTAATCACTGGACAACTAAGCTAGGTGTCAAATTTCAATTTCTATTAGAGAACCTATTAAGTTAATCTTGGCATGCAAGTCATCATCAGGATAGAGTCTATGGTCAAAGATTTGACATGCTTATGATGAGTTTCCAAGATTTGAATTGTCCAAACTTTTATACACCCAAAATTAATCTCCTCTAATTATTATTGTTAGGTTGCATGTCCATCCAGACTCGCATTATTTTCAAAATGCAACAATCTTCTCATAACAACAAGCCAAAAAAAAAAAAAAAGTTGTGTATTTATTCAATAAAATACTCGAATAAAAATAAAAAATAGACATTTTGATTAAAAAGGATGAAAGATGATTATTAAGTTTAAATTTTATCATTCTTCAAATATTTTGGCTTTTAGCATTATTTCCTCAAACAAAATTGATTTAAACTTTTGCCAATACAACACTAAGCCAAAAGAAAAAGCCTTCACTATGATAAAAAATAATTATTAGTTGGTCAGCTTCTCTCTGTGTCGCTTTATGGAGCCCCACACGATTCTTGTGATTCACTAATAAAATGATTTAAGTCACTTGGGTTGGTTTAACCCTTGTGTCAACTACAAAAGTCTAATGTTCAGCCAATAATATTGTATATTTTGTATTGCTCAACTATTGAGAACAAGAAGACAAACTAATGAAGAGTGTCCTTTTGCAATTGCTGCTATTATAGCACTTTGCATAAATTAATCAAGATTCTCAAAGGAAGAAACAAAATTGTTCTACATGAATAAGGGAAAATTAACCAATACCACAAAGCCCACAACACACACCAAGGCTTGCACTACTATCCATGAGAACATTTTTCATATATTACATTTTTTAGGGAGATTGACAAAACTTGAGAGAAAGAGAGAAAATGAAAGACAATAATGGATACAAGAAAAACTTGTAAAATATGTACATTCATTATTGTAGCTAGAACGTAATCTAATATACACAATCACTGATTTGATGAAGACACGAAAACTTGTACCCTTTTGCTAATTGTTATCTTACAAACTTGTAATCTTTAATCTCCTTGGCAACTCAATATTCGAATTCTTGTTGAGAAAGATACTGACATTTTTTTAGTATCTGATAGTGTGTCAAACAGAATTGTTTCCAGAGAGGATACTAGTAGGAACTTAAGAAATGTTATCTTACAATTGATGCAACTGTGTGAGCCCAGAATCTAAGATTGTCTTTCATGTCAATTTCATTACCTCTAGCTGGTACCCTCCAATTCATCAATGGATTATTTCTCATCTCCCTTTGGTCTAAAACATCCCAAGCCTCAGACAAATAAGGCATATTATTATTATTATCGGAAACCACAGTTTCATCATCACAACCACCCTGCCCTTCATGATCTTCTTCTCTTCTTCCAAGTCTTTGCAAGCCAGGTATCAAAGAAACCAATTTTGAGTCCTTGTCCTCTTCAGAAAACACAAACCCCAAATCCATAAACCCTTTTAGCTCCTTGAACTCAAGCTCTGATAAGCTCCTACAAGTTCTCACTTTCCTTGTCCTTCTTCCATGACCAAAACCTCTCTGCTTTGTCTTGATATTAATCCCTTCTTTTCCATGATCTCCGCTAGTGAACTCTCTGATTTCCCTCTCAGAAGGGATTGTCTTAAGCCTTTGTGGTGTGAGCACAGAATTGGGTGAAGGGGTATCATAAAAATCACAAATTGTAGAATCCAAGTTTTGGTCGCTAAAGGACCTAACTTCAAGGGTTGGACTTGGAACTAGTACAAACTTTGAATTTGCACCATCATGAGGAAGCACCACTTCCTTCACCTTGTTGTGAGAGATTGGACTATTGTTGGACAGAATTGAAGTCTCAAACCAAAAGGAATCTAGCAATCTAAGAACTTGTTCTTCAGCCATTGTTATTGGTGTGTTACGAAAATGAATGGCTTCAAATTGAACAAAAGATATATGAGAAGAGTTAGAGATAAGATTTGAACATGTCCTACGTGGTTATTTATATAAAGAGTGGCATTATTTAATTGCCACTAACTCTATATGCCTTTGTTTTATTCCCCATTTTATTCGAATATGCATTTTGAGAAATTTCAGGTTGCTTTCTCCTTATGTTGTCGGGTTCTAAGAAAATGATGAAATTAATATTTCAACTTATGATTGAGAAATATGATTTGTGTATTCAATGTTTTTCCTTTCTTTCACTGCTATGGTCAATCAGATAATGTTGGAAACTTTTGGAATTAATTGAGAATAAATGTTAGAAGTTTCTAGTGAAGGAAAATTGATTAAGAAATGGATTTTTGTTGTTTGAATAGTTTGAGTAACATTTGTGATGAAGATAAAGAAATTAATGTTTTTTAACTTATTATTTATATGTGCTAGCAATGCTTAAAATACTTTTAATGCTGTTTGTAGTTTTTTTTATTTGTGATATGTAGTGAAAAAATTATAAAAACAATTTTAGTTGGTTGCTAGACTTGTATATTTTTATGGTTCTGAATCAATCAATCCAACAATTAAACTCGTGATAATATATTATACAAGTATTTAATCTTTAAAACCAAACACACTTTCTAGGAAAGTGATTCTATGATGCAATTATTCTAGAAACTATAGTGATTTTAGATTATTTAATTTATTTTAAAAGAAACTCTTTTATTTTTTTATTTTTTTCTTGAAAGAATTTTTTTCATTTTAAATATATACAATTATTATTAAATTTTAAAATATAATTTAATTGGAAAAAAAACTTTTGTATAAACATAAACAAACTAGCCTTATAAAACTTACTATAAATGGAGTTTTGGGCACTTTAATATTATTTCATTAAAAAATTATCAAACTTTATTAAATTTGAAAAATTATTTTGAAAAAAAAAAGTGAGGAATCATAATTAGTAAATATTTCCAAATCAACGATATAATGCATGTATTATATAGTATACTATTGTAAAGTTTTTTTAATTTACTTTCTTTCTTTTATCATTAATGGAAATTTTTTAATATTTTAATAAGATATAATCCTATTTTTTTAAAAACAAATTAAGATAAAAAAAAATGACCAATTAAGAGCACTAAATATTGAAGGAATATCCTTAAAAAACTACTGAAGGAATAATTACTAAAGGGGTACTACAAATTTATTCCATCAATAAATATAACTCTTGGATTAAATTTGACTCATCTGATGTAACTTATAAATTATATAATCAACATATTAATTGCATTTAATGATTTTATTTCACTAGTTTATAATTTTGTTTGAATGCACGAAATTTTGTATTTATATTTTTCAGATGAATTTTTATATTATTATTTAACCATAATTGCTATATATGATGAGTTTATTTGACTTGATGATAATCACTACTGTTATAATTTTTTATTAATTGATTTTTTAAATAATTTTACATTGATAATATATAAAAGTTAAACACTTGTTTAAAATATGAGAAAATAATTTAATGTATTGCCTGTTATTAAATAACAAAACATTAAGTTATTAATTTTTAGAATATTTATCTTAAAAATCATATTAAAAATAAATTCATGTAAATTTTGTACACTATCAACATATATTCATTAAGTTTGTAAAATATTATAGTTAATTAACTTCTGTTACAGGGATATACAGTGATTTTTTTCATAAAGACAGTTAAATTATGATGTTGTATGTATCATATCATTCAAACTCTTCACTCTTGGTCTGATCTTAGTGCATAGCCTAATATTTTTAACTAATTAATATATTCTTTTAACAACCAAGGAAAGTAAAAAGGAAGGTATTAGGCAAAACTCAACAAATTTTTTTAAAATATCCGTATAATTTATTCTAAAATAAAACATGTTCATAAAAAAATTGCAAAACATATTTTTATAAAACTAAAAACAATAATTAACAAAAAATAAAATATTTATAGAAAATATAAATATATTTTTTACATAATTTTCCATATGTTAAGGAAGTCAAAACGTATAAGTGTATAACACGTTAAGCAAACCCAAACATCAGTTTTTGGGTTGGATCATTGGCCCGTCACAAACTAATGGTTTTATATAAGAAAAAAAAAACTACGGTTCAATTGCATTTTCTGTCCCAAATTTTTATAATGCTATGATTTGTGTATAAAAAAAATTTATCGAATTTTATCCCTCAAAATTTCATAGTCTTGTAATTATTCCTTTACATAAAAAAAAAATCACGACAACTATAATATTTTTGTGAGTGTTTTTCCTTTAATGTCACAATTAAAATAAATTTGAAACGGTTTTTCTTTAGTTGTGATTTATTTATTACAGTTTTTTTATATCTATGGTCAAATTTTGTGAAATTAAAAAAACTTTGGGGACAAAATACATCAAAAATATAAAATAGTAGCACAAATCGTGAAAGTTGAAGACAAAAATAATAATAATAATATTACATGAAATACTTATTATTAGATATAAAATAGTAACACATTTTTATTAGATATTATAAAATTTTGAAAGTTAATTTCACTTCTTATTTAATGACTCTTAATTGTAATTTTATAATTTTTAATAAATTTCAATTAAAAATAAAATGTTATAAAGAGAATAACATTCTCTTACTTTCTTTTAGTTAGTAAATATTAATTATTAGTAATCATTTATCACGATTATCTTCTCCTTCTTCTTGAATTATTTAATCTCATTTCCCCATCACTATTATATTAATAATTTCAATAGTTATTTTCAAATGCAACTCTTTCTCTTTTATATTAATAATTTTAACATTTGGAATTCACAAGGTATGATGTAACACGCATAATTCGTGAAGAGGAATGGGCTGGAAAAACAATTAAGCAAAGATCATGAGGCAGTTAACAAAAGATTGAGCACACGAGTGAAACGTGAAAATATAAGATTGAGAAATTAAAAAAAAAATTAGTTAAAAGGTGGTGTTTGATTTGAGTGTTTCTTATCCTAAATATAGATGAAATCTGGATAATTTTTTTGAAAATATTTTTAAAATTAGGTAAAAATAAAGAAAATATTTTTAAAAAATAAAAGTTAAAAATAAAAACTAAAAAACAATTCCTTAAACCAAAAATCACCTAAATATATCTTATTTGTAACACTATTTTTTTAATAAAATAGCACGGTTATTTAATACATGAATTATTTTATGAAAGCCACATGAAAGGAACACACATAACAAATGAATAAACAAATTCCAACAAGGAAAACAGTACGTTACATATCAAAGAACAAATAAGAGTTTCTTCTTTTTTTTTACTATATAATTTATGGTTTGTCGGTGTTACTTCTAAATTACGCTGACACGATATATATTTCTTTGTCGATGGCAATGGCTTTTTAATTTCCTCAATCTTTTGGTTTCTATTTGACAGGATGATAGGCATCTTATAATTATCTAAATCAAGTAATTTTATTCCTATGTCATTTTTGTTTGATGAAGCCATGAAATGTGACATGTTTATCAAGAATAAACAATGTAGAAAGACCCATTACTTCACGTTTCCTCTTTTTGCTTACATGTTGTTGTCCATAGAGTATAAACTTACGTCACCCCTTTTCAAGTTTATCAAATATAAAAGTGATTAGGGGCACGCAATTACAAATTATGTAGGACTAATAAGGACATTGAAATCGTCATTGTTTAAGCATGTCTATTATAATACTCACTTTATATAATTAATCACTTATTACATCTAATGCACCGTCTTACACTGTAATTTTATTTTTACGTATTATAAAAGATATTTAAAAATTTGAGCAACAAGAGAAAAAATCGTGGAATCCCAAGCCAATTTACCATCCACTTGGGTGTTTTGGTCCAATGCAATGATAGTAAAATTCAGAAGTCATTATCATTTTTTTTTTCAAATTATATATAAGTTTAACAATTGTACACGTTTAGAACGATTACATATTTGATTTGTACTGTCTTTCATAGCACGTTGAGCTATCACATTTACAAATTTTTAGTTGGCAGTAGTTAGGGAAAGAGAATGAGATTCCAATCCAAAAGATAGAAAATTTTGTATATGAAATTACAGAAATGATGTGATATTTAATTGTTTAGAGATAAATACTAATCATGGAATTGTTGGACACCCCACAACAGAAGGTATAAAGCTGGAAGGAGAAGAAGGATTTTGTCAGTTAAGATTTTTGTGACAAGGGAAGATTGCTCCAAAAGTCAGAAGATTTTATTGCAAGGGAGGATTGTTCCAACAGTTAGAATATTCTGCTGTAAGGAAAGATTGTTCTAGAAATTAGAAGATTCTATTGTTGCAAGAGAAGATCACTCTAAAAGAGTTTTATTAGTTTTGATGTAGAGAAAGATTATTGTAGAAGTGTAGGACTTTAAATTAAGAGGATATTTGTTGAGTCTTGTATTAATTCAAAGTCCCACATTGGAGAGTATTAAAAAGAGAGATGGGTGAAAAACTTAAATAAGTGAGAGTATTAGGTTTCATTCACTTAAACCACATCCTTAAATCTAGTAAAGGAATGTATTAGGTTTTAGGTAGTGTGTGTCAAACCATGTAGCGAGGGTTTGTAGTTTTTTCGTCAAAAAATTACACATAATGAACTTTGTTCCTGTGGACTAGGTCTTGAGGCACCAAACCACGTTAATCTTTTTGTGTGCTATTTTTTTTCCCTTTACTATGTTGTTAAGCAGGCTGAATTCCCAACAGGGTATCAGAGCTGATGGTGCGACTTGGCGAGAGATGGATCTATGAAGGTCAGGTGGAACTTGACGAGAGATGGATCCGTGAAGGTCAAGTGGACCTATCTTGAGATGATTCCCTTTGTTGAAAGTCTTCCGTTGTAGGGAGGAAGAAAGTATGGTAGTCCTTTATTTGAAGGGGAGGATTATTGGGATACAATCAAAGTCTCACATCAGAATATGCAAAGCTTGAAGGAGAAGAAGAATTTTGCCAGTTAGAAGATTTTTGCTGCAAGGGAGGATTGCTCCAAAAGTCAGAAGATTCTGCTACAAGGGAGGATTGCTCCAAAAGTCAAAAGATTCTGCTGCAAAGGAGGATTGCTCCAAAAGTCAAAAGATTCTGCTATAAGGAAAGATTGCTCTAGAAGTCAGAAGTCAGAAGATTCTACTATTGCAAGAGAAGATCACTCTAAAGAGTTTTGTTAATTTTGATGTAGAGAAGGATTATTGTAGAAGTGTAGACTTTAAATTAAGGGGAGATTTGTTAAGTCTTGTAATAATTCAAAGTCGCACATCGAAGAGTATTAAAAAGAGAGATGGATGAAAAACCTATATAAGTGAGAGTATTAGATTTTATTTACTTGCACCACATCCTTAAATCTAGTAAAGGAGTGTATTAGGTTATAAGTAGTGTGTCTCAAACCATGTGGTGGCGAGGGTTTGTAGTTTTTTGTCCAAAAATTATATGTGACGAGGGTTTGTAGTTTTTCCGTTCAAAAACTATATGGTGCGAGGATTTATAGTTTTTTCGTCCAAAAAATACATTGGTGCAAGGGTTTGTGATTTTTCTGTTATAAAATTATACATAATGAACTTTGTTCCCGTGGACTAAATCTTGAGACACTGAACCACGTTTTTTTGTGTATTCTTTTCTTTTTCCCTTGCTATGTTATTAAACAGTTTGAGTTCCTAACAGGAATATGATTAAGCTTATAACATGATTATGACTAAAAGAAAATAATTATTTTGTAGGTTATTTTATTATAATTGGTTCGTAAATTTATTGTTAATGCTATTTCAATATTTGATATGTTTCGTATAATTAATTTTTTGGAATTTAAGAAAGTTGAATTATACTAAAACTTTTATATGTTTTATATAACTAGCCTTTTAGAATTTACAAGAGTTGAATTATACTAAAATGATGACTTGGATGGTTAAGAGTGTATTCATTTTAATTAACATTGAGGCCAGCTATTTTGGAAAAAAAATAAGGTTTATAAAAAAGGAAAAGTGTTAACATAAGATCTTCGAAAATAAAAAGTTTATTTTGTTCTAATTAATAACATAAAATCTCACTAAATCAATTATAATTTCGGTAATTATAATTCTTTTAATCCTAAATAGTAAAACAAAATTTTATCAAATCAATTATAATTTCATTAGTTATAATTATTTTAACATTAAAATAAAATTAAATGTTACGAAGATTCATTTCGATTGTTCTACTTATATTTTACATAAAGAAATCATAATTTTTTTAAAATAAAATAACAAACTTTTTAATTTGGTGTCCTAAAGATCATGTGTTTTATTGAATGTTAGCTGTATATCACTTATTGAACATGTTAACGGTCGAACTCGTATAAGTTAAGAGAATATACACACATATTATGCTAGTGTATTATTTATAAAATTGTTTAGGGTTTAGGTTTCAGTGATAATATTTTGTTAAATACATTTTGAAACATGTCATGGTAGTGACAATTTTTAGCGATAATGTGTGCTATATAAACGGAAATTAATATCCTAGTAGATGGTGAATGAAAAGAATACAAAAGTCATAACCTTGAAAACTTTGATTCGATTATCACTTTGTGCCCTTTTTAGGAAAAAGATAAAATTAATTCTTGTTTGATTTGTTAAGTGCAATTTTTAAGAATATTTAAGTAATTTAATAACCATGCTTTATTTTTTTTTATTTAATTAAATAAAGTCTTATTTTTTTAAATTTTTGTCTTTCTATTTTCTTTTATACTAAATAAATAAAAGACCTATTTATTTTATATTTTCTTATCATTTTTCTATTTTTAGTTTATTTTTTATATGAACTAATTATCATTTTTATTTTTAAAATATAAAGATAGGGTAATTTAATTTTTAGAAAATAAAATAAAAATATCTGTCACTTTTTTCTTAAGTTTAATTATTTATTTCAATCATTAAATTTAATCATATATTATTTATTTTATTAATCAAAATAATAATAATAATAATTAAAAACGAAATACATAATATTTAAATTTTGGGTGATTTACTTGACCCCATTACCTACATTGTTAATATGATTACATTTGTATTCTATGATTTTGAATATAAATAAAAAGACAAAATCATTTTACGCCCATTAATGAAATTAATTAGCATTATTTAGTCATATCAAATTTAATTTTAAAATATTTTTGTGCTAAATTACTTTATGTTTAAATTTTAATACCGAAAATATTGAAGAACCATCATAAATAAAAATAACATTCATTAGAAATATAAATTTAATTAAATGCATGATATTTTGAAAAAAAAAATACTATATAATTTTAAAACAGTTAAAACTTATTTATTTGAGATCAAAATATTACATTTTTTCTTCTTCTTCTCGCATTTAAAAATAAAAATTACTTAACCTATTATAAAAAATATTTATTTATAAACTCTAATATACAATTAACTAATTAAAAATATAAAATTATTTATTAAATTAATTAACTACGTATTAAAATTATTTACTTGAGTGAAATCCTAATCCAATCCAACGAAGGAAAAAAAAAAAACTTCACTTTCATCGAACAATTACAAATCATAATATAGAGATAAGAAAAAGTTACAAATAATATAAATAAATCCCTAATCGCACTATTGTCCGGACTCACTAAGTTATATATTACTTAAAAAATTCAATTTCAATTATTTAATTTTATTAATTATAATTATAAATAAAATTATTTTTCAAACCACCCTTTATTGAAATCTATATCATAAAAAATGAACCATCAGAACTATAATCAATTGAGTGAACAATTTTTTTAAATATTCATCTGTTTAGATAAAAATAATCAAAATTTATTACTGTTTTTTATTTATATATAAATGCAGACATTTTTAACATAATTTTAAATAAAAATGATATAGTAATGTACATTTGATGAACCCAAAATGATAATACCCATTGGTAAAAAAAAATAAAAAATTAACACAAATAAATTCATGGAAGTGGATAACTTGCAGTGACAAAAGAACCGCAATGATTATAACATTCATTCATTCATTCACTCTTTCCCAGTAAAAAACCATTTCACTTTTTCCCCTCTCTCTCTCTCTCTCTGCGGTGATTTTCCACTTCTCACCAAAACTTTTCGCATTCCCCATTTTACCCCTGTCCGCGTGGTGGGTGCAACACAGTGACGCCTCAACGTACGTACGTGTTAGCTTCCCAGCACGTGCGCAGCGCGTGGTCAATGCTCTCTCCGGGTGTTGCCAGCTGGCATCTCACTCACCCCCACACTCTTTCTCTTTCACCGTTACCCCCATTGGTCACTCCACAACACCAAGCGGTCATTGAAATTACCGTTCTGCCCTCGCGCGTGCCAATACGACCCCTCATTGGTCCTTGGCGTGGGCGCGCGTACACCCTGGCTACACCGTACGAGACTGTAGATAAGAGGCCACGATTAACGTGTGCTTAAAAAAATTAAAATAGAGAGAGACAAATACTTTTAACAAAAAAAATGGAAATATTTATTGTTCTCATCAATTCGTATGAAAATGTATTAATTAATTAATTAATTAATAATGGGTATATGAAATATTATATTAATTATGTGAATCAGCGTTTTATTTTGTTTTGTTTTTATATTTCGTTTCAGTAGAGAGTTCTTTATTCATAATTCGTAATTCATTTTGTGTTGGGAAGAAGAAGAGAAGAAAGAAAGAAAGAGGAAGAGAAGAGGTAGAGAAAGAGAATAACGAAACCCTAGTTTTTCCTTTTTTTGGGTTATTTTTCGAAATTTTCCCATTAATTTTTCAGCACCAACCTGCTACTTTTACCAATAAGGAATCTCTTGTCATTGCTTCAATCGAACAAGGTCTGTTTTCAATTTCCCCCTTTTCTAAATTTTTCATTTTTCTTCTGCTGTGTCCTTTGGGGGAAGGAGGGGGTGAATAAAAAAGGTGTCTTTTTGGTTTTACCGTGTTTGTTTTTCAATCGGGTTTTGATTTCCATCGATTCTTTTGTGACGGGAAATCACACAAGTTTTGTTGGAATAATGGGTTTTTTCTTTCTTTTTGAAACCCTTGTAAAGGGTGTTTGTTGGTTTCTATGCTTAATGTGATGTGACCTATGTTGGGGGTCAAGAATTAGGGGCTTTTGCATAGTATCTAAGATTGGAATATGTCTTGCCACATTACCATGTGCGTGTGTTTGATGTGTCTGCATTTTGGTATACTTGTAACTATTTGCCACCACGGACCCATTACACAGTGTGCTTTGTTATTATTATCACTTAATGAATTTTTTTCTAACGTGGTTATGTTTGAGAATGTGTATGTGTGTTTGTAGGTCGAGTTAGTTTGTTTTTGTCTCTACGATGATTGATGGGTTCGTGTTTGGTGTTCATTTTGTAGATTTTGCAGACTAAACGAGTTTTGTGGGATTGTGTGTTGTTTAAGAAGCCGCAAAGATGATGTCCAGATCGTATACCAATCTTTTAGATTTGGCCTCCGGGAATTTCCCGGCAATGGGGGGCAGGGAGCCCAGGGAGCGGAGGCGGTTGCCGAGGGTAATGAGTGTCCCCGGTTTTGTCACTGAGGTAGATGATGATCAGGCAGTTAGTGTTTCCTCTGATAATCCATCGACTGTTACTACAGATAGAATGATCATTGTGGCCAACCAGCTACCATTGAAGGCAAAGCGAAGAGAGGACAACAAAGGGTGGAGTTTCAGTTGGAATGAGGATTCATTGCTTTTACAGCTTAAGGATGGACTTCCGGATGACATGGAGGTTCTTTATGTCGGGTCGTTACGTGTTGAAATTGATCCAGCAGAACAGGATGACGTATCTCAGTATTTATTGGATAAATTCAAATGTGTCCCGACTTTTCTACCTGCTGATGTATTGGCAAAGTTTTATGATGGCTTCTGTAAGAGACAGCTGTGGCCACTTTTTCATTACATGTTACCATTTTCAACGGACAAGAGTCACCGATTTGATCGCACGTTGTGGGAAGCATACGTGTTGGCCAACAAGCTATTTTTTCAAAAGGTAGTTGAAATAATAAACCCAGAGGATGATTACATTTGGATTCATGATTATCATTTGATGGTGCTGCCGACTTTTATAAGAAGGCGTTTCAACAGGGTTAAAATGGGATTTTTCCTGCATAGCCCCTTTCCTTCATCAGAGATGTATAGGACACTTCCGGTCAGGGAAGAGATACTGAAAGCTTTACTAAACTCCGATATCATCGGATTCCATACCTTTGACTATGCTCGCCATTTCCTTTCTTGTTGCAGTCGTATGTTGGGTCTGGAGTATCAGTCAAAGAGGGGCTATTTAGGATTGGAGTATTATGGAAGGACAATCAGCATTAAGATTATGCCTGTTGGGATTCACATGGGTCGGATTGAGTCAGTTATGAGAATGGCAGATGAGGAGTGCAAGGTAAGGGAGCTCAAACAGCAATTTGAAGGAAAAACCATCTTGCTTGGCATTGATGATATGGACATTTTTAAAGGCATAAATTTGAAGATTTTGGCTATGGAGCAAATGCTCAAACAGCATCCCAAATGGCAAGGAAGAGCTGTTCTGGTCCAGATAGTTAATCCTGCTAGAGGTAAAGGAATACATCTGGAGGAGATACATGCTGAATTACAAGAAAGCTGTGGCAGGATCAACAGAATATTTGGACGACCTGGTTATGAACCTGTTGTTTTAATTGATAAAGCAGTTCCTATTACTGAAAAGGTTGCCTATTACAGCCTTGCTGAGTGTGTTATTGTCACGGCTGTAAGGGATGGAATGAACCTAACTCCTTATGAATATATTGCATGTAGACAGGGAATATCTGGATCTGAATCATGTTCCAATGCCAGTGACCCAAAGAAGAGTATGTTAGTAATATCAGAATTTATTGGGTGTTCTCCATCACTTAGTGGGGCAATCCGTGTCAATCCATGGAATGTTGAAGCAACGTCAGAGGCAATGAATGAGGCCATCTCAATGGGTGATGGAGAGAAACTATTGCGGCATGAAAAGCATTATCGGTATGTCAGCACTCATGATGTGGCCTACTGGTCACGTAGTTTCTTGCAAGACATGGAGAGGGCCTGCACAGACCTCCTAAGGAAAAGATGTTGGGGAATAGGTCTTAGTTTTGGATTTAGAGTTGTTGCACTTGACCCTAATTTTAAAAAGCTCTCAATTGATGCTATGGTTTCAGCTTACAAGAGGGCGAATAATAGGGCCATTTTGTTGGACTATGATGGTACTGTGATGCCACAGAACTCTATTAATAAGAGTCCAAGCAAGGAGGTATTGTCTATTTTGGAATCAATTTCTGCAGATCCCAAAAATGTTGTTTTCATTGTTAGTGGACGGGGAAGGGATAGCTTAAGTGACTGGTTTACTCCCTGCAAAAAACTTGGAATTGCTGCAGAACATGGGTACTTCTTGAGGTCTGATCTCTCTCTTTCTCTGACATTCCATCTCTTTTTTCTGTTTTGCTTAATATTAGTTGTCCAAAGATTACTTATTTTACATGTCACATATCTTAGGCACCTTCATCATACAATGAATGCTAGAGATGGAAATTGCCATTTCTTTTGTCTGAATAAATCAAATTAGAGTAATTCCCTTTTATTCTCAGTTTGGCAAGGTCCATTAGGTGGGGAGGCACCCCTTCAACTGTTAATTTAAACACTCCGAACACTGACATGGCTTTTGACAGTCATGCCAGGAAGAAATGCCTGTTGAATGGTATTTTATTTCTGAAAATGTTTTTCACTACCTCCTGTGTGGATGGTGATGATTAATCAAATTTGGGTGCTACTTTTGGACTTCACTAGCATATAGTTTCACCACTCTTACTCGCTTGATCATCAGTCCTTAAATTCTGTCTTGCATTCTCTGATTTGATAGCATGGCAATTTTTTTAAACTATGAGTTTTTTTCAGATGGTCCCAGAATGGAGAATGGGAAATTTGTGGTAAGTCCGTTGACTTTGGGTGGATGCAGATTGCTGAACCTGTAATGAAACTATATACAGAGGCAACTGATGGTTCCTCCATTGAAAGGAAGGAAAGTGCTTTAGTCTGGCAATATCGTGATGCAGACCTTGGTTTTGGATCTGCTCAGGCCAAAGAAATGTTAGATCATCTAGAAAGTGTTTTGGCCAATGAGCCTGTTGCTGTAAAGAGTGGCCAGTTCATTGTTGAAGTAAAACCCCAGGTATACATAATTTCTCTGTATGATTTATCTCAGAAGAAAATGGACCTTTTTATTTTGCATTTTTGCTATTGATTAATATAAAAATCTCCTTTTATAAATGTTTCCTGATTTTGGATTTCCAAGTTATACCATACTCTAAAGAGGAGCATATGTAGAAAGCTTTAGTTTTATATATTTTTCATCATGTGCTGCTTTATATTTGTTCCTTCTGCTTTCATATTTTTCTGGTGGTAAATATAAAGCTATAGATAGCCTACAGAAAACTATGAGAACCTATTTTATATTGATTAGGCTTCTGAAGTAGGAATCAACCTTACAATAACATCTTCTTAGATATGATTTGTGTGAGCTGCTGAGAGCTCATTAACCCATCTGCAAGTCTATCATTCTAATGTTACTTTGCTGCCATTAATTTATTAAAAAAAAAGCATTAATTAGTTATTGAAATCAAACTGATGTCAAATTTTGCTATAGGGTTGAATTTTTGTTACAAAATAAAGAAAAGGTATGGAGGAATTTACAAGGAATATTATGTTCTTTTAAATTATTTGGTTCTACTACAACCATATAGTAAGAGAATCCATCCACGGGACCATAGAACTTAAGACATTCTCTTACATTCTTCTGATGTTCTGGTTTGACAAAGCCTCCTGTTCTTTTGGGATACAATTGATGCTGTTCAAAGGGTTTTTAGTGGCTAAAATTTTACTAGAATATTGAATCCATAACTCCAGCATAGCAGTTGGTGGTTGTTATTTAACTTTTGCATGAACTTTATAATCGATTTTTTAATTCTAAGGACTGACTCATGATTCCATTTGTGTGTCTGTGTCTTGCAGGATGTGAGCAAAGGCTTAGTTGCCGAAAGGATATTTTCTTCAATGGATGGAAATGGCAAACAGGCTGACTTTGTGCTGTGTGTTGGTGATGACAGATCAGATGAGGACATGTTTGAAATAGTTAGCAGTGCCATCTCAAGGAATATTCTTGCCACCAATGCTTCTGTGTTTGCTTGCACAGTTGGACAAAAACCAAGCAAAGCTAAGTATTATCTGGATGATACAACTGAGGTAACAAGCATGCTAGAATCTTTGGCAGAAGAATCAGATTCTTCACCTTGCATAGAAGAAACTGGAGATTCCTCTTGGAGGCAAGTGTGAATTGAGGTTTCTCTGATTTAGATGATGATTTTTTTTTTTAATTGGAATGTAATATTCGTGGTGACATTTGGGGCGTTTGCAGAGTATGTTTTCATTTATTTTTTTTTTTACTTTTTTGTTTTTCTTTCTTCTATTATATATTACATATATTTTTGGGAGAATCCCGTCATTATTTTCTGTTGCAGTCATTGTGAATTTTATTATTTTAGTTGTGGAGTAGCAGATAAAGATGTTAGTTTGGTTCTTATGTCCTTAACAAAGGAAGTAAAGTCTGAAAGCTCTTTCTCAGCAGTGGCACCGACAACTTCTCCTAAAGCTTGTATTATTGAAAAACTAGATTTTGAATTCTAGTATAAATTAATTTGAAGAGAAGTGCAGAGGAGGATAAGTGTCTCTTTTATTTCCTTCTCATATATTTTTATTTTAAAATCTGATTTCTCAAATAATTTTATACTAGTAAGCAATATTTTTGCCTATAAAATTTATTAACTCTTTAAAATTGTTTTGTAAATAAAAAGTTTAAAGACAACGTGCAGATGGTGTAAGAAGTTTTTGTATAGTTATGAAATTAAGGTGTGGTTGTTTGACTCTAAATATTTTATACTGGTAGTATTTTTCTTGAAATAAACGTGTTTGATTTTTATGTATTGAATGCGATTTTCCACATCTAGAATGTATAGTATAACAGTTAGTAGTTATGAATTTTCACTCAAGCATTCTCCATGTGTTTGGTAACATGTTTGTTACCTCTCTTGGTATTAGATCTTACATAACCACCAGATGGGGCTTGTGTCTGCATGATTTTCTTTGTGTTGTGACGTGAATTTGAAGGGTAACGTACATAAGGGGGATGCTGATGCAAACGTGCACTCTACAAGAATCATCACCTTTTTCTAATAGTGGTGCCTTCTAATTCGGACTTCCAAAATGGTCCATTTACATCTGTGACCACCACGTACTTTAATATAATTTTACTATAAAAGGGAGTATATAAATGACACGTTTATGTTTCATGGAGCAGCAATAAAGAGCAATTAGGTGATCAAAAATTGTTTTTCGTACACCCTTTTTGGGTGTCTACATCTTGGAGGAAAGAAAAGGATATTAATAAATGTATTATGTAATGTCACGAAGAAAATAAAAAAGTGGCATGCGTGAAGAAGATGAAGAAGTGGAAAGTGACATTGAGGATAAAGAAGAAAAACTATAGTGGTTAAATTAAGTGGTCCTTTCGTATATCCCCTTGCTTATTTTCAAGAACTTGTCTTGTTGCAATTGTTGTTCTTAACCTGTTACAGTTTGAACCACTAGTTACAATTTGAACCTCCCTTCTTTATATGTTGTGCTGTTACAAGATAAAACATCTGGTTCGGGTTGATTTTTAGATGTATCTCACCATGTCTCACAAAATTCCCTTTATTTTATTTTTTATCGAATTCCTTCCCAATTCTCAAGCCAATTCATTTTTATTAAATAAAATGAGATTTTTTTAGATAATTGAAATGAGTTCTCAATAAATAGTATAGATAATTAACATGATATTATTTTAATTTAGATGGTAATTTGTAATGTAAATTTATACAAATTACATTGAATATTGAAAGAAGGATTTTGTCACCAAGTCACAGTATTGTTATTGCGACAAGAAAAAGGTATATAAGGAATATGGTATGAGATATGTAAACTTTTAGAAAATGAATAAAAATAAATATTTAAAAAATGGCAGCATTTGGACCGGGGTTTGAACCCGACGTGAATCGAACACGCAACCTTCTGATCTGGAGTCAGACGCGCTACCATTGCGCCACGGATCCGCTGTTGATAAATATATGTAAATAATTATTGACATAATGTATTTTTAAAATAATATAAGGTTGAATTATAAGGTTGCACACATTTTAACATATTAAAAATAAAATAATATACTCATTATCACCCTTAAAACTTCACTCAAATCAAACATTGATTTTATCTTTTGAAATGTCACTTCATACTCAATAATAAGAATTTTAAACTATATACCTATAAAGGAAACCGGAATGAAAATTTAAACTTATCAAATTCTGAATTTTCTTCTTTATATTTGACAAAAATATGATAATTTTCTTAAATTCATTGAAATAATCATAGGATTTTTTTAAAATTTTTTAAATATTTTCATATAAATTTTATTTTGTATAAAAAAGTTGACGTTTCTTACGAATTTCTGTACAAAAAGTTTACAGATAATTTTTCTTCATATAAATTTTATTTTGTATATAAAAATTAACGTTTCTTACAATTTTCTCAACAAAAAATTTACAGATAATTTTTCTTGTAGCATAGAAAACTAGAGTATAAAATTCGTAAAAAGGATATATATGAAGATCATAATTAATAAAGTAGAAAAAATATTTTAATGTTATAAAATACAATTAATTAATTTTTTTAAATATTTTTAATAACGTCATCAATTATTTAAAAATCACCCCCACAAGAGCAAGAGATGATATTAAAAAAAAAAAGAGTATTTTAAACAATGTAATCAGTTATACTTAAATAATGTGAAATGCTAGTTAAAAATTTATAGAAAACACTTTATCACGTTTTCTACATGCGACAGAATTAGAATAAATCAGACGAGATTAACGATAATCAAACATTGAAAACGATATAATCATAAAATAATGCTCCAGTACTGTGTTGACGTAATGCAATTACTTACTTAATCATTTCCTAGAATCTCATTCACTGAATTCAACCATAAAATCACAGCAAAAACGACTGGGTTCAACAATGGGTCAAATTATATTCAACGAAATAACTACATTATAAAAGAGTTTAATTACTGTATACAAAAGAGTTTAATAACTCATTTTTGTAAAATTAGTAAATTAATCATCACAAGTTTATAATTAAATATCATTGTATGTATCAATGTTTTTTTTTCTAAAAAAAAAAAGTTATGTTTCGAAATATTATGATCTTATTATAAATTAATATATAATAAATTTATTTATTTTTATGATAAATCTTAATATTTTTTATTTATTTAATATAAGACTATTATAAAAAATAGACGAAGTGGGACCCAATGGCATTGAATATATATATTTACTGACTGAAGAAAAGACAAGACGTATACCGTTTTTCGAACGAATCCTCTCTGTTCTTACTCTGTCTTCCTTTTTTCCGCGTCACTGAGTCATGGCGATTCGCAACTCGCTCACCGGAAGATTTCTCCATCGGAGCTCCGTCGCCGGTGCTAGGTTCATGTCGTCGTGGTTCCGCAGCATCGAACCTGCTCCCAAGGACCCCATCCTCGGAGTTACCGAAGCTTTTCTCGCCGATCAGAGTCCAAACAAAGTCAACGTCGGAGTCGTGAGTTCTCTCTTCCGCTTTCGTTAAACTTCCAAATTTTCGTGAAACTTTTATTTTTCGAAGAAATCGAAGCGAAATTAAATCATTTGAGTGAGAAAATGAAGTGGTTGAAATTATCGAATCCGATCTGGTCACTTAAGCAGCACTGTTATATCCGTCACAGCATGCATCAGTTTATCGTTGTCTCTTTTTTATTGCATGAGTGATTTTTTTTTTTTTCTGTTAAGAATTCTGATTTGTGCATTTTGTAGGCATTGGAAAGTTATCTTGAATGAAATTTTTCATTGCATGTTTGGATTGAGTTAAAGTTTTTGAGGAATTTTGAAATTTATTTATTTATTGATTTATTCTGAGTGAATAACTGTGTAAATTTATTTATGAAAGGGTGCGTATCGTGATGATAACGGAAAGCCTGTGGTTTTGGAAAGTGTTAGAGAAGCAGAGAGGAGGATTGCAGGAAGCCAATTCATGTGAGTGAAATATGTTTATGTTTTTTATTTTTTTTGGTAGTTGAAAGATATATTTATGTAACTTTATTATTTTTTTTCTTGGAAAATGCTAATTAGGATTCAAAATTTAAAATATATTAAATAAGAAGTCAAATTCTAAGTTTGTAGATTTGTATTATAGAGATTGAATGGAGTGGTTTAGAAATTAGAATATTAAATATGATAAAATTAGTTTAAATGTGTTTATATTTGAGACCAACATATAGGGGTTTTATATTATTATTATTATTATTATTATTATTTTATTGCTTATTTTCAAGATTAGATGGAGTATTAAATGCTAATTTCCATTAGTTTTTTTATAATATAATTGAGTTCATGTGGTACTCACATAAATTGCATTATTTTAGTTTTTCTGGGCCTTATTTTAGTTTGAGAGAATGTTAAGAATTGTTTTAAATAATAGAAAATTTAGATGCAACTTGTTAGATGCTTTTTGTGCTGTTCTAATTTGAGTAAATATCAACATATGTTATGAAGATGAAAATTCGATTCAATTTTGATTAAAAAATATACTAAAAATACTTGAGGAACTTCTAAATCTAAATCTTATCCTTCTAAATATCGATTACAGAATTAAAATAATTTTTTTTGAAAGTATTATTGATGTATTCTATTTTGCTATAATTTTTAATAAAAGAACTTATTTATTCATTTCTTAACCAGTGTCTACACTCTACTTGTACGAATGCAAATTCTAATTACTTTCATGTGCCAATTTGTTCACCCACTAGCTGATTTTGCTTTTTGGGTGTGTGGACTGCATAACGCAGTTTTGGGAATATGATGCTTCATGCTACTAGTTATTGATGTGTCCTTTGAGAAATACTCTCTTTTAACCTTTTTTATAAGGAATTACGATTCCTTGCACAGTTTAATTGGTTTCCCTGGGAGTTTGGGGATTATAATTGATAATGCAGGGAATGATGCTTTGCTGCTGCTGCTTTTCTGGTGTGAAAGCTGAAAAGTTTTAGAAACCCCATCTGGAATCTTTTATCCTCATTTTTAAGTGCGTGCCAAACTCATTGTAAAGAAGATGCTTTGTGTAGGTTTTCGTGATCAAATTTACACACAAGCAACTTTAGAAATACAATGTTGACGTAGTTGGTTTTTTAGAATGTGGGAGTAGTTGAAAATTTTCAAATTTATGGTGTCTAAATTTTAAAATGAAGTTCTAATGCCAGAGTTCAATCCTTTTATATGCTTCTTTCATGATGTGTTGTTTTGAGGGTAAAAATGTAATTGGGCCTGTGTCCTGGGTTTATTATACTCTCTCCAAGCTTTAGCCAAAACATAATCTGTATAATTCAGTATGTTGCCTAAAGTATTTCTGAAAGCAAGAAAGCGGCACATGTTTCATCAGATTCCGACCTGCATTTCAGGACAAGTTTCTAAAGAAAGCAGAGCTAAGCACCTAGTAATAGTCTCCAGAAACAGTTTATTTATTTTGTCAATATTTTCATTATATTACCCAGGAATAAAGCAAGGGACTTATCTGTCTGTCCCTATAATTCCATCTTTGAGTATCACTTGCTTGCAGTAATAAATTGAGATTATGACATTACATTTCACTAATGCAAATGCTTGGCCAGGGAGTATCTTCCTATGGGTGGAAGCATAAAAATGGTAGAAGTATCGCTGAAGCTGGCATATGGAGAAGACTCTGAATTCATTAAGGATAAAAGAATAGCTGCCGTGCAGGCTTTATCTGGGACTGGGGCATGTCGACTCTTTGCTGCATTTCAGCAGCGATTTCATCCTAATACCCAAATCTACATACCAGTGCCTACCTGGACCAAGTAAGTATTTAGACAAATCTTTATAACTATCAACTTTATGACTTATGAGCCTTCAGCTTTTTATATTTCTAATTCTGAATTTTCTGTTTGTCCCATATCTTTCCTGGATATTTATTTCTAATGTTATGAGAAATTACAGCCACCATAACATTTGGAGAGATGCTGGAGTGCCCCAGAAGACATTCCGTTATTATCTCCCTGAGACTAGAGGATTGGATTTTACAGGACTGATGGAAGACATAAAGGTAAATGGCTCTTATTCCGAACACTTTCCAGACTTGCTTTATAGGCCAATTTTGTAGATGAAGCTTTGCCAGTACTCTATGTACTCTTCTTACTTCTTATTTCAGAATGCTCCAGATGGTTCCTTCTTTCTGCTCCATGCTTGTGCTCATAATCCTACTGGAGTAGATCCTTCAGAAGAACAATGGAGAGAGATCTCTTCCCAGATAAAGGTAACAATTTACGCTATGATACATGAAATCATGTAATTTTTTTATTCTTGTTTCATTTCTTGACTCTTTTCTTGGTCATTGTTATGATTGTTTCCAGGCTAAGGGTCATTTCCCTCTCTTTGACATGGCATACCAAGGTTTTGCTAGTGGTGATCCAGAGAAAGATGCAAAAGCCATCAGGATTTTTCTTGAGGACGGTCACTTGCTAGGACTTGCTCAATCATATGCCAAAAATATGGGGCTGTACGGCCAGCGAGTAGGATGCCTTAGGTAAGTAGAATAATCTATGCTGTAGCAGTTAATCTGTGTAAACATTTGAAATTCTTGGTTTTTTACCAAGTTTGATGGTGTTGTGTGATCTATATAGTCAATCTCATCTAGTGGATTAGGACCTTTGTCGTTCTTGTAAACATTAGGAATTCCTAAGGTTGAAGCCTCGGGCAGCTTTACAGAACTTCTGGTTTGGCTGTGAAATGTGAATAACATTCTACAAAGAAATGTGTTAATCATTTGAATTTCCCTGCAGCTTACTTTGTGAAAATGAGAAACAAGCCGTGGCTGTAAAAAGTCAGTTGCAGCTGATTGCTAGACCCATGTACAGTAACCCACCTCTGCATGGAGCGCTTATAGTTTCAACTGTTCTCGGTGATCCGGAGTTGAAGAAGTTATGGCTTAAAGAAGTCAAGGTAAAATGCCACTATTTCTAAGAGAGTTCCCCCCTGGTTCCCTGGGTTTGCAAGGGAGAAGTAGTGATTTCCAGCATCGCATTAGATAGACAATCCAAACCCTTGTTTTCATTCGTCTTAGCTTGATATTAGTTGCTTGAGATGATAGCGTGACTGATATTCTAGAGGGAGGCCTTACTGATTTATATTGATTATGAAACCTCAGTCAAATCTTGAATTCACAAGCCATTGGGGAAAAACAATGTCACAGGTAGATGCTACATTGTGAATAAAATTCATCGAACCCTAGACACTCTTTTGCGTCATATCAGGCTTATTGTGTCATATCAAGCATGCAAGTACTTGAACACAATTAGGAGAACAGCAATACATGCAGTGTAGTTATTTATTTTATTTCACATGAATTTTCAGATTCTGTTTTTTATGTCAAATATGCCATTTGTTTGTAGCTGTTACTACCTGGTTTTGTTAAAACAATCATATTTTTGTTAATATAACTCAAATTGTAATTTTGAAGAACAATATTTTTAATCTTCAATAAATCACCAATACAAAGTTCCATACATTAAGAAGTTGTTGTAATAGATTGAAAATGAACTCATATAGATTCTATCTTTACAGGTTATGGCAGACCGCATCATCGGAATGAGGACCACACTACGAGAGAACTTGGAAAAGAGGGGTTCTCATTTGCCATGGCAGCACATAACCAATCAGGTTCAGTTGAATTTGTTTAATGCACAAGCACAACTGTTTGAGCCATTTTGTATTCTTTTTATTTTTTCTTTAACCTTTTTTTCCTAAACATCGAATTGCAAGCAAGATGACCAAGTAAAAAACTTAGGATTGAACATCCAACATCATCATCAAACCCAACTATTAAAAACTTGGCTGGTGCCATTTGAGCAAGAAGCTTTGCTTTTCTCACACGTTTTTGTTACTTATGCAGATTGGTATGTTCTGCTACAGTGGATTGACCCCGGAACAGGTTGATCGTATGACAAACGAGTTTCATATTTACATGACCCGTAACGGTCGGATCAGGTAGTGCATGCACCCAAGCTTCAGTTTCTTTCCACTACCATTTTCCTAACTCTATGAGATCCTTAGAGATAAAGATGGGACTTCACTGTTTTCTTACATTATATATATGTGATTATTACAGTATGGCTGGTCTTAATACGGGCAACGTTGAATATGTTGCTGATGCTATCCATGAAATTACAAAATCATCCTAGATTATTCAGTTACACAAGTGACCAAATTTTTGTCTTTGGAGACAAACACCTCCGAACTCAGAAGTAGTGTTGTCCAGGGAGAAAAATAAACTCAATGAAGTCTGAAACATTTTCAACTTGTTTCAGGGTTAGATAGTGATACTCTTCAGGGGTTTGCATATTGAAGACCCCTATGGCATTGTATCCATTTTTATATACCTCTATTTAAACACTTTGACGTGCATTACCCCATATCATCATTTTTTTTATATACAATAGTTCGGGTAGTTCATTGAATAATTGGGCTTTATTATGATGAACAGCCAGTAGTAGGTTCACTCTTACTACAATGTATTATTCTTGTTATAGTTATGATGAACCTTTGCGATTGTTGAAGCTAGAATTTAAGCTCGATTGAGATTAACGACTGCGGCTAATTTGTTGTGTTTGAGTTTGTTTTGATGCCATGCGTGTATTTTGATTTTTGGCCAATGCTGATGGAACAATAACCGTGTATGCAAAATTACGCCATGCAATTCTGAAAGAGAATTGGATGAAAGTAAAAAAAGTCATTATTTTGCAATATGTTCGTGTAGGGAAATTGACATGAGACTGTTTAGTGATTAAAAACTCAAATTAGAATTTTCATCTCCGATTTTACTTTAAATTGAACACTAATGTTACACACGTACACATTGTCATATATCATCCCGCACATGTAGAGCTTTCACCACAAAATTATTGTCATTCCACTTGACAGCTTTGATTGAGATATCATGTTCATAGTATAAAATTATCCGAAATTTATGCAACTTTTTCTTATTTTCCATTTTACACTGCATTTATCTCTCATTTGTGAGAAATATTATATATATTTTGTAAAAATATAATGTCTTCAAATTTTTTTTTCTTGTGTACAAACAAGCGATGAGATTAGAGATTAGAGATTAGAACTTTTAACCTCATGCAAACTAGGCAAACCTTCTCACTATTGTACCAACCTTATATAAATGATGTCTTGCTTTGGTTTCATTAGACATTTTCTTACATATGTGCAACAAGCATTTTTTCAAAATTAAAACACCTAACATAAAAAAAATCCAACTTCGTTGTATTAGCGGTACATACATTCCAGGGGGTCAGCATACCATCTTCGTTTTATTTAATACTGTTTCTTTTCTGCAATTCAAATAGCAGTTGAACTAATCATAATTAAATTTACATTTTACTATTAAGCTTGAATATGTCTTCATGACTGACTTTTCCTGATTTGAACTGGTTCAACCGAATCTCGTTGATTTTGAAATCAGCCAGTTCTGTTCAATTAAACAGATTAAGAAACCACTTGATCAATTCACCAGTTCCCAATTGAACTGGTCAATTCACGAGCAATATTAGAAGCACCATTGTTTTTTCAGATTGCGAAATATAATTGAATATATAGCAACAGGGTATGTAACCCGCAGTGCACACCCTTAACAGACATGAACATAAAGAAAGAATCAATTTATTTTTTTTCCTTCCACGGTCAAATTTTGGATTGAATCCTCTGCTATGATCCACAATCTGGTGACTCTTCAGAGACAACCCTAAAGCACACTCAAATCGGGTCACATCTGACAAACAGAATCATTCCAAGAAGGAAGAGGATTACTAGAGTATTAATAAAAGCAATGAGGAAATTTTTGTTTTTGAATCAAGAGATAGTCATAACTCATAAGCACATACATTAGAAACGACATCATGAATATGATCACATAATAAAAGCAAACCCAACTACTATAGGGGCCCCTCAATTCAGGTGGGGCCCCTCTACCTACGTAGACATGATTGCTATCATTTTATACTCCTAGCTTTCTTAAATCTGATCAAAACAATATACATATGCAGGGATAAGTATGCTTTAACTAGAATGAAATACTAGACAGAATTTTTCTTGTTATGCCGAGCTGAATACATGTTCACAAGGGGGAGGAAAAACTGCAGATTAGGCTGGGACCCCCAGTTATATCGGCCACAAACAGCCTGCTTGTTGATTCACATTGATTACTCGATCGGTTGACTTGATGTTTCATTATCCCTTTACATCTATGTACTGGTAGAATGAGGAAAGCCGAGACCAGTCTGCCGCCTAATATGTTCTGGGATGAGCCTGTTGATCAGTTCAGATGATGCTCCAGCTAACTGTAGTCAAATTTTCATTACAGAATCATTAAGATATTTGAGTTAGATACTGTTGACAAATTAAATTTTTGAGAAATTATTGATTAGATTCCCTACTGTTTGGATCATGCAGAACAGATGGTATAGTAAGTAGTCATGAAGACTCATGATGAACAAAGAACAAAGCAACAGCCTTGACATGTTACATTTAATAAAAAATACCAATTAGATACATACTTCCTGTTTAAAGTTGAAAAGCGGGGGCAGTGGACGGCCATTAGGTAGACGAGCATTTGGCTCGCGAAGCTCATCAAAGAAAGGATGTGCACATGCTTCCAGCTGAAATAATAAAAGCCATCAGTGAAAATTATGCCAAATGTGTTAACTAAATCCAAAACATGCCATGGGGCATATAGAAGCAACAAGGTTAAAATGAGCAAACATCTTCCTGTGTATGTTTGACTTCCTTTCAAAGGGAGGAAGTGAAGGGAGATATCATGGTTGATCTTACTCACCGCAGTGCAGCGGAGACTAGGTGAATATTGGAGAAGCCTTGATGCAAGGTCAATTGCTTCAGGAGGCATCCGCCTGTGGAAAATCTGAAATATCAATCATCAAAATCAGCCAATGACTAATAACCAACAACCAAGCTTTATCCCATTAGTTGAGGTAGGTTACGTCAATCAATACTAGCAAGCTCATCATCAATAACAAAACAGAAAATGGAAAGCACCCTCAAAACCTAGTTGTAACTTGAAAAGCAATCTATCAAATCTGACTTAGAAAACTATTTTTCCATCCATTTAATTCACATTTTAAAGTTCAATTGCAATTGTTGAAAATCAAAAAGAGGACGGATGAGAAATGCCTTTACCTTGTGCCAAGGATGAGCTTTAATCTGAGGGAATCTAAAATCTGTATAATTTGGGTTCATGCAACGGATTTCTTCCCGAGTCGGAGTACCAAGAACCTACAAGAATAAACCTAAATAATGATGTCTGTAAATATATTCTGCAATCCATGGAGACACCAATATAGAATAGACATCACCTTAATAATTTCCACAAGTTGGTCCACCTGATTTTCTCCAGGGAATAATGGCTACACAAACATTTGAAACTATGTATAGTCAATACAACATATCTCAGAAAGGTGGAAAAATCTTATGTATGAGCAACATTAATGCATAGATTGACAGAAAGTTTAACCTGTCCTAGAAGAAGTTCAGCAAGAACACAACCAGCTGACCAGATATCAATAGAAGCAGTGTATTCTGTTGCACCAAATATTAGTTCTGGAGCTCGATAGTAACGTGAACATATGTATGAAATGTTTGATTCACCCTTGACCTGATATATTTTATCATAGAAAAATAATATCATAATTATATTCAGGCAAGTTGTCAACACAAGATGCTTCATGAAATTGATAATTGAAAAAAAAGTTAACATGTTGCATTAATCAATAACTTTTCTTCCATTTATTTTTCAAATAATAGAAGAAAAAAATGGCTCAGAGTCAAGATTCTTGGCATCATTATCATTTTAATTGCTATTAACTGATACAAAATCATCAAATGAACAGGTTTAAACAATATTGCAATTATGGAAAAGCAAGAGCTTTAGCATAGCTATGTTCACTGGGAAGCCTATGATTTTAGTAGTCCTCTACTATCATGGTGGCATATGTGCATGAAGCAATGATATGTACAAGAACAATGCAGACCAACATACCAGAACTTTGGCACTCCCAAAATCACAAAGCTTTACTTGGTGAGTAAGAGGATGAACCTGTAGTCATATATGCAAAAAGGCTTAGAATAAATGGATACAACTCATAGAGGGCAAACATTGAAAGAATAACGTACCAAAAGATTTTGAGGCTTCAAATCCCTGTGGCAAACTCCCAGTGTGCTATGGATATATGCTAAACCCCTAAAGATCTAAACATTATATCCAAACTCAATTGGTAAGTGATTTAAAACAGCATATGAACTAATTTTGCAAACATCAAATAGAAGAGTTCATACTTGATATGTATACAGTTTGACATAGATGAGAGGCATTCTCTGGTTCATAGTATTGTAGTGCTTTATGACACGGTACATTGTCTCGGGTACATATTCCATTACCAAGTTTAGAAAAAGTTCATCGCTGCTTGTAGTTGAGAAGAAACAGTGCTTCAGGGAAATTACATTTGGGTGATCCATTAAGCGCATTAACTGCAGTTCACGATTTTTGTACCGCCTGTCTTGCAAGACCTTTTTAATAGCCACTGCTTCTCCAGTCTCCAAGCACTTTGCCTATGTTTTAGGGTAAAAGAGGAACACCACCCAGTGGTGGAAAAGAATGAGATACCTGACAGCAGAGAAAGCTTACTATGAATAGTTGTGACTTTGGAGATTGTTCATCCATACCTGGAAAACAACTCCGAATGATCCAGTGCCAACAACACGCTCTGCCATGTAACTGATGGTCTGCAAGTGTATAGAGAAGGAATCATAACAAATAAATTATGAAGAATAGATGAATTATGAAACCCAGATAATATCATCAATTTTAACCATAAATTTGTTGAACCATCAGTATTAAATTCTTCAAAACTATATATCTTGTAAGACCTAAAACATAGTTGGGGCTAAGAAATTATCAGATGAGGTAGGCACAGGGGAAATAATCCAACCTTTGATTGACAACCAGTATTATATTTTTCGAAAGCCTTAAATATAATGGGCAATTTATTAACTTCGATTCTCCAACCCCTAACTGTAGTACCATTCTATCCAAATAAGGAAGTGAATCGTATCTAAACAATAATCATAATCATAACCATAACATACAATTTAACGGGGTATGAAATGATTTTTTTTACTAAAAGTTGTATGTTGAAAGGAAATGGGTTAGTTAGAACATATCCGCACCCTTTTAGGTTCCCCATTTTTGCCTCCAATGGTGGTGGAGATTATGTGGCCAGTGACGGCATCATTCCCTTCAATGACAGTAGCTGACATATCCTGCAACTTATAACAAGAAATAGATATTTAATGCAGAAAATCAATCTCTTAACAAAGAACTTGAATGTCAGATTTTTATATCAATCATAACTTTTTCATTCAAGTAACTGTTAAATTTAGCTTTATACAAAATTATCATTGATAATTTGGTTCAGGAACATCCACAAAATACGGCAACACCATGTGCTTATCAAGTTTCATACACATGCCGTGGAAGAGACAGTAGCAAACATGCATAAAAGCAATGAAGTTAATATGAGAAGGTGCAAACAAAAGAAAGAAAGGGTAGTGTCTAGAGATAGTCCATTGGTTAAAACAAGTGTTATACGAGAAGAAAATTGCACAGCACAGCAAAGCAATGAACATAATCACCAGAGGATTGATTGGTCATCAGAAGAAACCAGCCAATGATAAGAATGTGAAGCTGAACAAAGGTAAAGTGTAAAAAGCTCAAAGGGCATGCACAGCAAATAAAGTTAAATCAGGTTACCACAGCACACAAGAAAGCATAAAGAAAAGCTTTAATATAACTTAGACACCATACAGACAGAATCTAAGGACACTAATTCCCTGAAGCAAAGCAAATTATAACCGTTGGAACTTTTGAACCACAATCCACCACAAAGGAATGATAGAGAAATCACACACTCACACACAAACTAAGAACCCAAGATCTAAACACAAACTATTCCCCAATAATAGTGCAGATAAATGAGATAATAATACAGAATTAACAAAGCTAAAGACAATAAACAGAAGATTAGAGATAAGTGAAAGAAAAAAACCTAAAAACAATATAGTCTAAACATAATTATTCTCAGAATGTGAAGTAAGAATGTTAGCTCAGGTAAGCTAAGTAAACCTAATCAGAATCTCTCTCCTTCAAACAAAGGAAACAAAAATATCAAAGCATAATAAGATTCCACATTTTCACTTCCTTAGATTCCTTTCCTTTTCTCCAACGCCAAAAACAGAAAATCAAGCTAGCTTCAATTTTCTTCAGCATTAAGATCCCTACCATAAAAGCATCAACCGAAACACACTCCGAAAGTAAAACTTAATTTTCTTTTCTATTTTTTTTCGAAACTCGTCAACGAGAATAAAAACCGCTCGTGGAGAAAACAATAAAACCGCTCCGATCAGGAGCTTCGCCGGAGAACTCTCCGGCGAGCAAGGAAAGCCGGTAGATCGCTCGAAATTCCGGCGACACAGAAGCTTCCGAGGCGAATCGACGGAGATCGGGGCTTCGGCGAGTCCGAAACCACTCAAAACCACTCAGAGAAAACAATAAAACCATTCCGAGGGTTTACGAAGTGTGCGAAGTACCTTATCGGTCTCCATATCGGAGCTCCGGCGAGCCACTTCGTGCTGCGGCTGAGACTGCGGCGGTTGTTGCAGCTGAGAACTCGCTGGTGGCGGCGGTTGGTGGTTGTGCCCCAAGGGCATGGAAGCCATGTGATGTGAGAAACACTTCTTCTTCTTCTTCGTTTCTCTCTCTATGATCTTTCTTCGTTTTTCTTCTCTCTCTTGCTCTGTCTATTTTGTTCAAAGAGAGAGAAAGACATGAAGGTAACACGCGTGTTTGGAGCGTGGCTGCACGCGCGAATAAGAGCCGTTCGATTGTGCGTGTGGTGATCGTGATGATATTTACAGGAACCTCCGGTGTTCGTATAATGTTACGTAGTTACATGCAAGTATGTATGTAGTGGCGTAACTCTTCCATATAAATACAAAACGTAATAAGAAGCTATACTTAAAGACAGTTTAACAAACGAGTTAATACTCTTTAAGAGTTTTAATTATTTAATATTTCATAACTAACTTTAAGATGGTTTTAATACTCTTAATAAATAAACTAAACTAAACTAAATTGGTGCTAAAATATAAATAAACTAAATTATATTTACAACTCTTCAAATTTTGAAAAATTATATAAATGTCTCATTTTTTTATATATTTGTAGGAACTTTATAGTTTTTTGTTATATTTTTTATATAATTAAGAAAAATTAATGTAATATATAAGATATATCAGCTTAATATTTTTAAATTATTTTTAAGAACTTAATGTAGGAGTTGAAAAGATATTTCTAATCTTGTGATCAACATAATTTGTTTTATGTTAAAATATAAATTTTTTTCCACCATTTTAATTTGAGCATTTAGATCATTTATTTTTAGAATTTTCTAAATAAGATATATCAGCCTAATATTTTTAGATAATTTAAAAGTTCACGTAGGAATTAAAAAAATTAAAAAGATTTATAAAATCTCGTAAAATCTTACTAGGTTTAAACTCGCATTTTGCTTTATGTTAAAATATAATTTTTGTTCCACTTTTAATTTGAGCATTCAGTCCATTTCGTCCATCTCTTTTTTTATTTGGATATTTAATCCTTTTATTTTAAAAAAACCATGATTTTGATTCTTAATTCCATCCATACGAGGTTAATTATTAGGTGCCATTTTATTAACGACTATACAAAAAGTCTGAATTAAAATATAACGTAGATTAACATTACTTGACTTGATAATTAATGTTTGACAAATGAATATACAGATTAAAATCACACATTTGTTTAAAATAGAGGAAACTAAATGTCCTAATTAAAAAAAGAGATAGACTCAAATTACAAAAGAGTTAGATTAAATGTCCAAATTAAAATACTGATAGAATAAAATTGGAGATTTGAAAAAAAAATAGAGAAATAAAAATTACATTTTAACCTTTACCAAATATTTTTTATATTTCACACTCCCTCCATCATTTTATATCATATAAAAAAGATAAGTCTCAAAATCAGTGTTATTTTTTCAATATAACATTGAATTTCTTAATAATATTATTGTATTTATATTTTAATAAAAATTAATTTTCTTGTTTAAGTTAATTTTGTAAATTATTAAATATCTTAATCTAGTAATTATTTTCTAAAGGATCTATTAATTACTTACTCACACTTATAATTAAAGAATGGAATAATTAACTTTAAGATGACTTTCAATTCATAACTCAAGTCCACATTTTATATTTAATATTCTTAATAAATATTTATTCTTAATTATATTTATGTAGTTGATGACGTTAAAAGATCTATACTATTTTCTTGATTTAGTTATTAAATATTTAAAACATCCGATGGTTGAAGAAGTTAAGTTTCAACAGCTTTGAAAACCTCTATTTTAAGAAATGAAAAGGTCATAAACACATCTCAATGAAGAATGATTTCGATTGTCAACTTAACAAATAAAAAAGAATTGACATTGAATGAAAGGTAAAGGGTGATCTATTTAAAATTTAATGAGTCTTATTAATAAGTGATCATAGTTAAGATTATAAAAGTTTAGTATCATTTTATACGCTATATTAAATTTAATTATTTAAAAATTAAATATATATTAAGTTCTTTTAAACCAAAATTTTTAAATATTCTCTAATAAAACACATATAAACTTCTCATTTCCATAATAAATCTTTTACACATTGATTGGGAAATGATTTGAAAAATAAAAAATAGTATAGCTAGTCTTTCACGGTACTTACCATTGGGTTTGATAAATTATATTAACTAAGTGCATCCAAAATAATATAAAAATGTTTTTAACTTATTATAATCGTAACTATATATGCATATTTTAATAATTTGCTCTAAGAGTATTCCAATACTAGTTGCAAAACAAAGAGTATTCCTGGAGTATTTGCAAAACAAGTCAATTTTAAAAATAATATTCTTTTAGAATTTAATTAAATATGCTCACAATTTTTTTTTATTAAAATTCTCACTATATTCTAATTTGAATTACCATATACCATAAATTTATTGAGTTTTATAATAATACATGAAAATTAACTCTCTTTTTTAACCAGGTCAATTAATTCTCCAACTGTTTTTTTTTCATAAGTTGTTTAAAACCTAGAATAGGTATTTTTATAGTTAAAACCTAAAATAGGTATTTTTTATAGAAAGTAAAACTCTCAATTTTTTTATAGAATTAATTCAAATTCCTTTTTTAAACTATCTTTAATTAAATTTTATAGAGAAATGAAATACATTAAACAAAGGTTGGCTTTAAACAAGAAGTAAATTAAAATCTAACTCAAGAGAAAAAATATTAATATACACTGCATTAATTTGGTCCAATAGTTGCTCATCACAATAGACAAAAGAAAATTTGAAATGAATACCAAAAATTTGGCAGATACTGTGATTCCAATTTGCATGACATTATGCTTTCGGCAAAACAAATAAACAAACTAATAAAGAACCAAAAATAGAAATAGTAGTGAAAGAAGAAAAATGGAGATAGCCTATGATCCCCATTGAAAAAAGTGATGTCTATATATGTTCCACTCCCTAGCCAATGAAACATATATAGGGTAGAAAAAATGGTTGATAGGTTCCTCATTTTAGTTCTAACGTATAAGCATGACATAGCATATGTTCCTTTCATTCTAATTAAAGAAAGAAAAAGGAACCTTCAATTAAATTTACTTTAACTTTATAAGCTCAAAATAGAAGCTGAGATTTTCACTACTTTTATTTGTATTCAATAAAAGACATGTTGTTGCTACTTGTGAGTTTTGGATGCGAGAATAATTGATAATGTATGTAGATGTGTTCAAGTGAAAGTAATTGAACAATGTAAGCTTTTCCCTTTTCTATTGGCAGCAATGAGAATATCCTTTAAAGAGAAACTCATTTAAATTGAAATGATGTGAAGTCAACAAAGTACGAATTGAAACCTTACCCTAATTTGTATACACAACTTGAGTCTTGTGACCGTATCAACGTTACAAAATTTGCACCGCGCGTTGTTCAAAATAGTGGTGCAAGCAAATATCATTCAGAGTACTCACTATTGAATTCGGTATAAATTTTTTACAAAAGACAATCAACTAATTGTTATAAAACTTAACAATTTATGGGACATAATAATTTCTGATTAGATGGTGGATAAAAAAATTAAAAAAACATTGTTAGAAAAAAAATTGAGAGAGAGATGAAAATTATAAATAGAATTGATGATATATTATTGGGATATAAACAAAGTCCTTTGTTAGAGAATTTTGAATGAAATAATAATTTTATATACATATAATATTTTTATTGAAAAGAAATATTTTAAGTGATGACAAAAAAAACAAATTTATAAGAATTTAAATTAAAATGAACCAATTCAAACCATGAACGTATTCAATACAAAAATTCATATATAGTATTTACATGTTTTTTTAGTTATTTAGGAGCAATTTTTTACCTCAAAACACTTATTTCCCAACACATGTAATCAACGATTTAGAATGGTGACGAGGTATACCATAACTACTCAAACCATTTAGCAACTATATGCATATTCTAATTAAATCGGGTCAACAATTATTTTTCAGAACTAAATTTTTTGTTGCTCCATTTACTTATGCATGGATTACACACTTAGCTCTAACTAGAAGCACAAAAATTACCATTAACTTTAATATATAATCCATGGTACACCGAAGATCTTTTTCAAGCTTATGACCATACATGATCTTGAAGTTAACAAATCTCTCTTGATCTCTAACATGTCACTACTAACAACAACAGCTGATTGATGTATCCCCTTGTGATTCTCATCATCAACTCCACAAGAACCCAACACAAACATAAATCAAAAGCAATATGATAATTATATTATCATGACAAACTAATTGACAACCCTACAATTCTTTCTAATCTCCCCATTAGTCCCAGTGAGAGGACTAATGTTACCCAATTTGACCATGGCAGCAGCAAAGTCCCTTAAGAAGGCAGCACTATTGGCACTATAAGTCCTCACAAGGGCATCCTGGGACCCACCATTGAAAAGTTCTTGGTCAGAGTGGAAAAGTCCTCTGCGATTGACAAGGGCAGTATAGTAATTATTGTCAAAACGGATAGGGGTGGGGTCTAGTGGGGCAAGGTTAGTGTCCCCTCCAGAGATAGGGCAAGTGGCCTTTCTAGTGGTGGCAAAGTTTGCATCAATGTTGGATTCATTGTATATGCGGGTTCTGAAAAATTGGCATTGGGCTTGGCCTATGGTGTGGGCCCCAGACAGCACGGTTAAGTCACGTGCCGTTAGACCTTTGGCTGCAAACATGGATGTTAGTGTTGAGAGGCTTGAGAATGGTGAAGGGATTTGGTTGTTGGCTCCACTTTGGCTTGCTGTTCTTGCATCTCTTCTTCCTAGAGGTACTGTCCATGAGGGTCCTCCTAGCTGTAAATTATTTCATTGATTCAATTTTTCAGTCATAAAGTAGTGAATATAAGACATTATTATTGTTCTAGTACTATTCTCTATTTCATATGAACTTTGTTTTGCTATCAAGGTCATTTTAAAGATTTTGGTATATTTTGTTTAGTTTTGGGTTAATAGTTGAATGAATTACACACATACAGAAGTAAGAAAAAAGAAATAGAAATTAAAAGAGTTTCTCCATAACACTACTAATATTCTCATATGTTTATTTATTCCAAAATATCCACTAGGCTTGATCTAGTGATAGGAGTTGGGATGGTAGAAGGGTCTTAGGTTCAATTATGTGTTGTCATTATGTATAAAAAAAATTAAAAAATGATATGAATTTTCGTGAATTGACAGTATTAAAAAAATAATTAAAATTAAAAAATGTGAAAGAATGAAGTGGGAGGATAGATAACTATAATAGAAAATAAATTTTATTTTCATGGGAATGTATAATACTCATCTTTCACTGTGAACATAAGTAATATAAGTATTTGATATGTATAAGGATCAAATACTTTCTAAGTTTGTTACATACCATAGAAATTCTCTTATTTTATTTGTTTTGGTAGAGAAGATAATGTGGGGTTTAATTTTGTTGACAAAGAGACAAGATAGGCATGGCACACATGAAGCTTTATTTGTTTTTGATCATTTTGTTTAGTGTGCATGTTTTGCATGGTATGGGGTACCCCACTACATTGGATGATGATCAATTATTCAAGAAAAGTGAACCGAAAGTGGGGAACATGGTTTGAAAAAAAAGCTCAAGCCCAAGAAAATGGAAATAAAGAAAGTAGCATCATCAAGTCAGCTACTTGTCACTCTGAGAATGACTTCAAATTTGGAATCTCAGTGAGATCACCATGCAATCTCAATCGCCAATCGGAGAAGGAAAAACCCGTAGCTGCTTATATTCTACTTTAATTTATCCATGAGATTGCATGAGTTCTTGTTATATAATTGTATTTTCATTTTATATGCACAGTTAAAGTGAGTGATTCACTAATTACCATTCATGTCAAATTAATAATTTATTCTAATAGATTATTATGTATTGAGAGTGTTAAAAGTTTATAAGATATTTTTGAAAAGGTTGTCTATTTTAAGATTTTTTTTCTTATATTAATTTGTTCTTTAATTACTTTAATATAGAGTAACCATTCTCTCTCTTATAGAGATTGAGAGTATGACCAGTACACACATTCTCATTAGATGGAAAGTAGTTAAGTGGGAAAAAAAAATGAATTTCAAATAAATTTTAAGGGTAATTTTGAAAAATAATTAAATTTAATATTAGCAATTAAATTAACCAATTTTCTTAATGGGTGAAAATTAAGTAAAACAATCTCATATTTAAAGAACAAATCAATATATTCTAAAATATCCTCATTAATATAGTTTTTATTAAACTATTAAATCACAATTAGATATATTATGGATATACTTCAATTATTTTTTTCATCTTTCCTATTCAATATTCATCCTCTCTTTTACTCTCTCTATTCATTTTACTTTATCTAAAAATCATGCAAGTGCAATACTGTTATCTAGTTAAAATATCTACATTTTCCCTACAATGTGGGGCTAGGGATAGTGAAATAATATCCAATAATGCATTTCATCTCTCTTTCATTCATTTTCATTTCTTTGTTATTATTGTAATTAAGAGAGACATAATAATAATTTATAAGAAAAAAGAATTAGGAAGATTGAAGTGACTCACCAACACAACTCCGTCTCTTGTGGCAAGTGCTAAGATATCAGCACAAGACACAGTGGCATTGCAAGCAGCTTCAACGTTAGTTTTAATCGTATCAATAACTTCGAATCCCCTCGCTGTGTTTTTGTTAGGTGCTGCATTTTTCTCACCCGTGAATGTGGCTGTGTCGTCTAGTAAGATTGATCCATCACACCCCTGCAAATTAATAATATTAGAAATAAGATAAACATGGGCATTTTATAATAATATTAGAAATAAGATAAACATGGGCATAGCTAAATTGAGTATCTAAAATTTTGTGGGGGCAAAGATGCAAAGAATGGTAAGGAATAGAGGGTTTACATTGACAAAGCAATCATGAAAGAACAAGCGAAGAATAGAGGCACCCATCCTAGCTTCTTTAGCAATAGCTTGATTCATTGCATTTCGCACAATGGTTTGAAGCCTGGGGCAAGTTTTGGCATAAAAGGTGGGAGATAGTTGTGCATTGCTACAAAAGGCTAAGAGAGAAAGAATAGATACTACTACAAACAAATTCTTCAGGGAAATAGCCATGGTCTTTAGCTAGTTTTAGTTTTTGAGGCACAAATAGGTAGCTACGAGTTGTGAAGTTGATATTAGAAGAATAGAACATGCATGATATTTATAGAGGATCTAAGCAAATGTGTGTGGTTATGCATGAAGACATACAAGGGCAAACTATAGAAAGTGGAAAATTATAATTTGGTCTAATTTTCAAACTTGTCTGCTCCTACTTAACGCGTTTTACTTTAATTTGTTCTCTTTCGGAAGGAGATGATTGGGGAAGAAAATTTCCAAATAAACACAAAAATATTAAGAGCAGTTGACTTACTCTAATTTAATAAACCATGCAAAACATAGGAAAACTTTATGTTTAACGAACTTCAAATTAAGTCCAAGATGAACCAGCTAGCTCTGGGGTTAACTTAGCATTTTGAACAAGTAAAGGAAAATGTTCCAAGAAACATGTTACATGCATTAATTAACCTTACGTAATAAACATTAACAACCTATATAAGTATAAGTGACTGGAAATTTAATTCGTCTTAAAAAAAAGAGACTTGTTTGATTCATAAAAAACATATTAAGAAAATTTTATTCTTTTAACTGAATTTACTTAACTCGACTCAGATTAACTTGATTTAATTAATATGTAACTTTTAGATACTAAAATGAAAAGTACTTTTATGTATATGTGAAAAACTTTTGGATTCCAAAATTATTTTATTTTTTCGATAGTTTGATTTGAGATAAATTATCTAATATATATAAAATTATTAAATAACAGAATTTACAGTAATGTATTTAATTCCTTGTATATTTTCATGGTTTATGCAAAAAAAAAAAAAAAAGGAAATCAGAAAACTGCATAAAAAAATATTTTTTTATGGTTTTAGCTGATGTATTGGTCAAACATTCAAATGTTAAAAAATCGACAAATTAAAAGTGCTTGAATAATTACAATATCCTTTTAGTTAAATCTTTTCCGTCATGTGTCAATTTTATTTATTGGTTTATTACTTTTTGAAAAGTATATAGATATGATTGCTGTTACTTTACACGCCAATACTATTCATACAATTATTATTATTATTATTATTATTATTATTATTATTATTATTATTATTATGAACTTTTGTACGTCGTATACCTATTTTTTTTAAAATATTTCCTGTTGTTTTGGTGGACGGACGAAATTGTTAGAGTCGATGTTCCTTTTCGAATGACAGAATCGAAATATAGTGTCGAACAAGTAGGTGTAATTGAGTTTTATGGTGGCGAGATTGTTTTATCCCGTCAGATATTTATTCTAGTATCTAGAGCACGGAATATAGAAAATTTTTACAAAATATTAGACCGCGTAATCGGACTTAAAAAACTTTTCAAAAAATTTGAAAACACCTTGGTAGTGCTCTTAAATTGTAATCCAAATAAAAAAATCAGAGCATAAGGAATCATCTCAAATCTAATATATGTTCTTTGTAGTTGATATACGATAAGAATTATGATATTAAACATAATTCAATTTGTTTATATTATGTAAAATATTAAAAATTATATTATTATTTGAGGAAAATACAAATAAATATTATTAAATAATTTAAATTAAAATTTTATAAAACTATTATGGATATGCTTTTATTGTATTAATACAATTTATCGTAATTTTAGAATTTGACTAGAGTAAAAAAAAACGCATAACTTTTATGCAATTAGTAACCAAAATTGTTGACTTTTAATGATGACAATGTCGTTTTATGGATAACACATGTGGTGATCAGTTTGACTACATTTTACTTTGTCTATGCAATTTGCATGCTCAAGGACGTGACAACTTCTACCGAATTTATAGACTTTTGAGATTTTAATTTTAGATTTGCTTAAAGTGGCATAAAAGGATTTTCAACTATGGATTAAAAAATTCATGGAAGAGAAGAAAAATTTTCATTTAGCATATATTGAACACTCATAAAACAAAGTTTTATTATTATTATTATTATTATTATTATTATTATTATTATTATTATTATTATTATTGAACTTTTGAAGGCATTACTTTAAAAAGTATACTATTTTATTTGTTTCTGATAATTTTTTCTCAAAAAAAAAAAAGTATGGACAAATTTTTATAATATTTAATCTAATAGTTTTTATCAATCTTTTTCTGTTATTTCTTTGACCATATCTTAACTCGTTTTCATTTAGTCTGAATAGATTGACTTAGTGCAACATGAATATTAGGGAGTAGTATAGTACGTGAAGATTTTATTGATCCAACTTGATTAGATTGAATTGGTTTTTTCAAACACATATTGAGTCCACTTTTCTATCATCATTTATTTGATGAGGATTGCATTATCCATATTCGTTGAATTTAGTTGTGGACCGACAAATGAACGGATGAAAATTGAATTATTTGATTTATATCTCATATTTTATTTTAAAATAACTGTCTTCATAAAATCATCATACACAGGATACAAAAAATTATTGAATAAATTTAAGTTTTTAAGAAAGATATTTCATAAACACTCCCTTAATCTATTTAGTTAATACTGTAAACAAGATTGATAAAGTTAGAAACAAAAATACTTTCTTAAATTTTTCAATTATAGATAATACAAAAAAAATTAAGCCTTAATAATGATTTCAAAAAAAGGATTAATTATACATTTTTTTAATATGAAATAAGAGTATATTGCTGGAAAAAAATATTTCTTTCAAAATATTGAAATCACCAACATAGATTTTAATAAAATGTTTATTTATATACTACATATCTAAAAGTTAAACTACGATTAACATACTTTGAAATTTTCAATTATTTATGGATTGAAAAGCCATCCTTTCTTAATTTTCAAATATTTATCAATTGATTACATGATTTGACAAAAAAGTTGCAATCAATTGTGTAAAGCGATAGATAACACTTACATAAAGATATGTCAATGGGAGGCAAATCCTGGAATTAATTAAGGCAGGGATTATATTCAATCCCAAATTAATGTCTTTGAAAACTTTCTTTGTTGACAAAATAAAAAAGTTACATGATAAACAAACAAAAGTCCTAGTAAAGCTTACTCTCTTACCCTAGCAAACACCTATTAGTAAACTATTAATATAAACATTATGGATTTACAATAATAATATTACACTATAAGTTTACTTGTCAAATATGATTAATAATATTATAGATTATTTTCATTATATATAAATGTAATCTATGCCCATGACAGCAAGGTCAATGATTAACATTTCTTTTGTAGGTATATGTTTTTTTCATAGGGAACAGATATGAACTTGTCAGTAGCCAATTGCGATAAAGCAATAGTTGAAACTTGAAAGTTGAAAGATTCTCATTGACTTATATCAATTAGAAAAAGGGTTAAAAATATTTAAGATTCTCTTACACTTTCATGTAATTGCACCCATCAAGTACAATTCAGTATTTAACCAAACATTTCAGTGAGTTACTTCTTTCGAATTTTAATATAAAGAAATATTAAATAAGAAAGTATAGATATAAATATGAGTAGATTTTAACTGATTTTACCTTATATAATAATAAACAAAACGTATATTGATTTTATAGGTGTTGTTTGTCTTAAGAACTAAAGTTTTATTTTAATAATCTATGTTGATATTTAATGAAATTTTTTATTAAGTAGATTATTAAGGTGAAATTTTGATTTTAATTAAGAATATCTATGAACCTGTATCTAAATTTTATTCTTTAATAAAATTTCAAAAACATTTTCTATTTAATTGATATTCTATTTTCAATGAATTTTTATTATTTTCTAAACCAATTTTCCTATGAAAAATAATTTAAGAAAAAGGTTCATTTATGGTTGAAATTAGTAAAATTAAAATATGTAATACTTACTTAATTAACACATAAGTTAATTAATTTTGTAAATATTTATTAAAATAATTTAATTATCATACACCGTTAATATATAGTAGTCCACTATGATCTATGAACACGAATAAGTATTTGCAATTTAATTTAACCTTTTTCAATATTATCTACGTTTTCTATTTCTCACATCCTCTGGTAGTAAAGTTATCATTTCCAGAATCATGAATCATTTTTATGCTTAACAGCAGTACGAAGGTAAAATAGTCAGTTCCGTTTTTTTATTCTGTTGCTAGTCTATTATAAATTTTGCAAATAACGGAATAGTAAATTTTTTTTAAAAAAAAATTAAAATTAGGTGATAAAAATTTACAAAAGAAAAAATAAATAATAAAATTCGTAAAATCGCGAAAAGTTAGATACCAAAATATGTAATCAAGCTTTATATTTTAGAAGATGCTGGTTATTATGAAAATTTATTTTTTTAAAAGATATGAAAGTCTATTTTATTTCTTCTAAATAACTTCTCTCCTGAAAGCAATTTTTTTATCCAGACATTCATTCCTCAATATGATTGATCAAAAAGGTCATTTATGCTACTTTTCCTGAAAAGCTACTATTATCAAACATTGCTAATACTTTCTTTGCCTTAAATTAATTACAAGGTATCAAAGATAGGTTAAAGTATATCAAGAGATTTAAAGAATAGATTCAACAAATGGTGAGTTATATAGAACATCATACATGCAGCATTCAACCGCCATCATTTATATCAAAATTCATTACATAAAACATAAATCACCATATTAAATAAAGGTAAGTTAAATCTCAATTCATACTGCAGTAAAGCACCATTTTACATTGTGATGCCTAGGTTATACAACGAAGCATCAACTAAGACACCCATTCAACACATTTTACTAAAAATCATGAAAAAACAATACACATCTGCTGATGTGAAAAGTACAAAATGAAATTACCATTTTGCATATCAGAGGGTATAGCCTTGAATGAATAAATTTAGTTAACTATTTTTTTTTTCAGTACAATGATACACCAGTTAGGCGACCTGAAAATTCATCAAGTTCACAAAAATGTCAAAATTTTCACTTATTGTCACATATATCACTAAAAAGCTTACATAATCAATGGTAATAAACATAAACCTGCGACAACACATGTGCATCAAAACTCTAATTCATGTTGAAAGCCCACAAGTGCCATATATATCCACATGGTTTATGATATGACATGCATTTTCTTGTAGTTATCTGCTGCTTTGGATATTGATTGTATCGATACAGGAAATCCTGGGCCCATCTGCATCAATACAAAAGCACTAAATAACTTGAAACAGGAATACAATGATGAGACAGAGTGCATCATCAATGTAATTAATGACGCTAGCAAATTTACGTGTTTCTTCACTTCTGTTTTACTCACCCTCTCATTGTTCTCTCTTCACTGCCCAAGTTCATTCTCCGTTTCTCCTATCTTAGTCATTAATGGTCTATTTACTCTCACTTTTATCTCCCCAAACTAACAAGTACAATCATGAATTCTATGAACCTGTATGCTACGGAAATATAATTTTTGCATAAAAAATTTTATAACCTCTGACGTCACACAGATCAGGAGCCAACTCATTATTTTTCACTATTCAACCAGTTCTCTACACGGGTTATATTCTTACGTTCATTTTGAAGGACATAAACTGTACTGTGAAATGAACATATAAGAATAAACAAGAATGAGATGGAAGAGCTTACCGTGCTGCTTATATAGACAGACAGCACATACCCAGCATATTTGGAAGCTGAACAGAAATAAAAGGGAATTGTAAGATAATAGAAGTAACCTTGGTAAATAAAATTCATGATCATGCTAAACCAGGTTAAAGCAGAAATTGAGCCCCAAAAGTTGCACCTCCAAAGCTTTTGCTGTAAATAGGATTCTGTGCTCTGATATTTCTAATTTGTTGTAAATAGGTGTGTGTGTGTGTGTGTGTATCTGATCTGACATTTCATCTTCTTTTTCCTTTCTCAAAACAAGAGAGAGAGAGAGAGAAGGAAAGCATAAGAAGATGTGTGCTACTTGCTACTTACTCTTCTTTAAGCCAGCAGGCTTTGCAAGCAATACAGCATTCATAAATGCACCAATATTCTCCCGTAAAGCCTCTTCTTTGTAGCTTGCCTGTGGATAATATCAAAAGCATAGAACATCTCATGTAACACACCTCTCACTTTTTTAATGAAATCTATGAAGAGTCGGAAAAGAACACCATGATACCTTTCCAAGTCCCACATGCAAAATTGATTTACTTTCCATTTTAAACTCAACACGGCCTTGTCTTAGCTCTTTCAACTGCCCAGCAATATCACTAGTAAGAGTACCTAGCTGTAAAACATATATATACAACCAAACAAGTGTTACATGCAAACCATTTATGCCCAGAATTTAAAAAAGAATGCCAACAAATGTTGATAAACTAACTTTCTTATCTGGCATCAGTCTGCGCTTTCTAAGATATTGTGCTATCTGCATAACAGTTCATATGCACTTTAGAACTTAGAAGAAGAGACTATAAATTCAGATAATTTTACAAGTTTAAGACCATACATTTTTTTTAAAATAAATACCTTTCCAAGATGAGGTGCCATTCCAGGAGTTGAGAAGCATTTGTCAACTTTGAGTTTGTTTTTACCACCTATAAGTATATGTAAGTTATATTAGATGTACCATGTGGATAAGATAGTTCAGAAATATATATTCTTGACAAGGAAAGAAAAAACTAGAGTTGCTAAGGCACCAAAGGCATGTTTAGAATATCCCCTACCCAGTTGAGTGACACTCAAGTGTCCCTTAAGCACATGAGAGAAAAATTAATGTCACATGTTTGCCAAAATGAAAACATTAGTTTAGGTGTCACAAGCAGAACAAAGAAGAAAAATAACTGCAGATACGCAAGCATATAAGTGAGCATGCACATACAGAGGGAGATGAATATGAAGCTAATAAAAATAAGAAACGAAAGAATAGAAACAAGACAAGGTACAATATGATTCTGCACAATTGCTTTTCACAAATATAGTACGGGAAAATGATGTACATAATTACTTGGAGATAGAGATCAGTTCATTACTAGCAATCTCCTCAATGAGCTCTTTACCACCAACTATATCAGCTCCTGCAGCTTTGGCTTCCTCTGCCTCAGCCCCTTGTGCAAAAACAGCCACAGTGACAGCCTAGAAGGTATGAATAATTAGATGACAAACCTACCATTATATCAATTGCTGAACATTGATTAAGTTACCTTGGGAGCACCATGAGGAAGAATCACAGTACCACGAACTGCCTGCCAGAGTTGAAATCATTATCTTCTAAAGCAAAGGATTAATGAAACAGAAAATAACATTTTATTCAGAAATTGGGCTTATAACAGTGATATAAGACATATAAGCACAAAATATTTACAGTAAACAAAAGTTACAAAATTTTGTGAATTCTGTTTGATAGTCTTTGAAGAAAATTTCCAAAATAAATCATTCAACATAATAATAAATAGTAATAATAATTACACAGCATGCAATGCTTAGGGAACTTAAAAAAGCCGTGCCTTCTAAAGATATTTCTAAATTATATATATATATATGTCCTCAGCAGCTCAGCAATGTTAATAATATTCAGCATGTTTCAAGAAAGAACATCAAAATGTCCATATTTGGTGAATATATCAAACAATAGGACCCATTTATTTGACCATCAATTTAAAGTATATATAAATATATAGGAAAGGTAATTTGAAGTCCTTGTGGAAATGGCAAGTCTTCTAGCACATGGAAACTATATAAATCTAAAGAGAATCAATTTGTTTAGTCAGCAGAAATAACTGGATGTTAATCTTCGAAAAGAATAGACCTCCCAAGTAAGATTAAAGTATCACTTACACAACTGTTGAACATGAGTACATGACAAACCTAACCTATAGAGCCTTAAGTCAACATGTGAAATTCAAAATTTATATAATGTTCAAAGAATCACTCAAGCACACAAACATATAAAAGATAGGGAAAAGGGGGGAAATTATAAATACCATTTCCGTTCGCTTTGAATCAACACCCAATCTTATATGTGCTTCAACAGTTTCATCAAACTTTGCCTTGACATTGGCCTGAACAATATGTAACTATATTAAATGACAGCAATTGATGGTACATTCAAGGGAAAATGTGAAGACCATTACTAAGGATGTGCTAATCCAATAATGGCATCAAAAGTTAGGTATAAGGAAATATATTAGCAGTTTATCTATCCTACCGATTTTTATACTCTCTAATTGGTCGATCTAACAAGGAATAGTTTGAGAATAGCACAAGTAAACAACACAATTTTATATATATATATATATATATATATATATATATATATATATATATATATATATATATATATATATATATATATATATATATATCATTTTGTATGCTCAGATAGAAAAGCGGAGGTGAATGAGTTCTTTTCATTAACACTAATCAGCACAGATCATAAGACTTGAATAACACCCAACTTTTAACTCCACTAACCCTTAAAAATAGGAACCAACTAAGACCACTACTTAGACATAAATAACTGCAACACACTTTTCCTAAAAATTAGGACTTGACTAAACTGAATAAAAAGAACAAACAGAAAATCATAAATGTATATACACGTGATACACATAACTAATAACTAGTTACAGACTTGTAACCGTAGCAGTATTCAGTTTCAGTCCCCTAAAACATATAACCTAAAAGTTTACATTACTGTGTGACAAAGTGATATAACTTGCAGACAACAAAAATGACCAACTAGGACTATGGTTCAACCACTTTAACAGTCTAGGAAAATGCATTTTAAATAAATGTTTGAGTGAGATTCAACCTATATACCCCTCTACAAAAAAGCAACAGCTTAGACATATAATTTTTCACATCCACTTCCTACCAGGGGAACCGAGCCTCCTTTTTTCACATATAATTTCTCGTCCAATAACTTATTTCTCAAAACCAATAAACCAACCATGGCATTACCCAAAACCCTGGTAAAACTGTTAAGCAGTACATTACACACATGTAGTCTGCAATTGCAGATAAGCTAGCAAGAATTATCAGCAAAAAGCAGTCAACATACAATTTAAATAAAACAGAGTAAACTACCTTTTTGATCTATGGAAGTGTTTATAGCTTTGTCACATTAGACCCTTATACTAAAGAAATTTTAAACAAGTCTCTGAAATTTCCATTTGTTTCATCTAAGTTCCTAAACTTAACCACTTACTGCCATCTTGTCTTCTAAACATACATTAATACTATCACTTAAGACACATTCTTTTGAATCTTGGACTAACATTCAGGGATAAATTTTGATTTTCCTTAGTTTTAGGAAGTAATGTGTTATACACTTACAAAGGTCAAAAATAGTAATTTGCTCTAAAAATTAAATAAATCCAATCATATTACAACCATCACTCTTACATAGTTAGAGTAAAGTAACAATTCAGTCCCTGATTTCATAAAGCGCCATTGTATTAACCCTTAACATTAAAAGAATAATAAATAAGTCTCTCACTCTCATTATAATCCCAACCTATTACAACTTACTGTCATTTTAATTATTATATACAAATTAACTGTCATTAAAGTCCCTAACTTCTACAATTTACTCTTATTTAGGTCCATATTAGATGAAAATGACTATAGGGCATGATTGGGTAATCTTCTCCAAAAAGACTTCTTGGGGGAGAAAATAAGAAGAAGAAAATGAAATGTACTTTTCCAAAAGTTAAAATTAGTTTTTCATTAGCTAATTTGTAGAAGCCCACTCTCTTAACATGTTTAAAAGATGTGAGACTTTCTACATACTAGCTAATGGAAAGTTCATTTTAACTTTTAGATATGTAAATTTCAACTTTTCTTCTAATTATTTTCTTGTTAAACAGAACCTAAGAGATTTAAAAGTACATGATTTATTTACCCTTATCTGAATGTGAAGGCCTAATATGACAACTTGTTATATTGATAGTTTAGTCATCACTCTCATGTTGCCTCATTAACACAACAGTAATACTAAATTTAGGCCCTGAGCTACAATAAAGACTTCATTGGAGTAAACAAAAACAAGGAACACAGGTCAACCAAACCATCAATGAATTCATAGAGAGTAGAGACCATGAAAGAAGATAATCATCAAACAAAATATCCACAACTCAAAATAATGATTTTTATTTATTTTTGCACCTTAACTTGGCGAATGGCTTCGTTCAAATCAAGCGGAGGGGGTTTAACGTTCTTCTTGGGTTTAATGAGAAGCGGAAATGGAACCTTCATTCTCTCCTCTTCAGCAGCCTTTGCCATTCTCATTCTCAGCTCATTCTCAGCCTCGATCTTCCTCCTCTCGCTCTCCACCTCCTCATCCGTCGGGCCGAACTTGTCGTCGGGAAGTGGCGCCACGCGCGACGGGTACGCAACGGGCGCGATCGACGGCGCGTCCTTCACGTAGCGGACGTCCTCGCGCGTCCACGCGCGTTGTGGCGAGTCCGACGGCGGAGGCGGTGATTGGCGGAGGGATTGTGGTTGGGGTTCGGAGGGTTCGGGTTTGGGTTTGACGGGGTAAGAGACGGGTTGAATGGAGATTGGTTCGGTGCGTCTGCGAGGAGGGTTTGAATTAGATTCGGAACAGAAGGATCGGTGATGAGAGGTGAGAGTGTATAATTGAGAAGCGCGGTTTGTGAGGGAATGGTGGCGTGCTTGAGAGAGGAGAAGCTTCAGTGCCGCCATGGTAGTGTACTGTAGTGTGGTATTTGAGAAAGATACAGAGAGGGGTTTTGGCAAATGGGGTTTTGCTTTTATACTAGAATATAAGATGGGTCGATTTTTAATACAAGAATATTAATTAAAACAAAATACGTAAATTCTATTAATTTATGATTTATAATAATAATAATTATTATTATTATTATGCTAAAAATTATATCTAATTAAATTTAAGATTATTAATGGTATAAAAGTATTTAAGTAATTTTTAAATTCTTAATTGAATTTAGAATAACTTTACGTGAATTGAGATATATATTTGATGGTTTTGATTTGGTTATTTAAAAATTAAAGAAAACTTAAATTCAATGTTTTAAAAGCCTGAGAGAAAAATTATTCTGTCCTGCGTCAACTAGTGAAGGATTGTTTTCTTCTTAATCAATGTATCTTCTTTAAGAAAACAAAATTGGCTGTCTTTCATCCAAAAGTTTTGGACTAATCTTTTGAAATATTTAGGTTTATTTAATCAACAGATATTATATATATAACCCTTAATCTTATTAGACAGTTACGTGATATATTGATATTAATTAATGAGTTTCTCATTTTCACTCTGTCATTACTTTCTTTCACTTTTATTTTCTTGTATCAAGACAATATTATTTTTGTTAGTGTTGATGTTGATAAGATTGGTAATGTTGTGAAAGTGAGAAGAGTTGAAAAGATAATAGTAAATAAATAAATAAAAGTACTTAGTATTTTTTGTTTGCTTAAAAATACTAAAAGAAAAACTGATAATATTTTACAAATATAGATTTTGGGATAGATTCCCCAATCTAAAAGTCATATACATGCTACCTTGTCCATAATGTGTTTTTCTGACTGAATTAAACCACGTATGAAACCTTGTCCACGTCATGATGTCTTATGCTTTCACAATGGGAAAACAAAATGCAAGTAATAGACACTGTTTAGACATATTCAATTTTGTGTACCAAAAGTATATATTGGATACTAATCCGCTGACCTTGCAATATCCATTCATGCTTTACTTAAATGGCAACTCCTCCAAATTCTTGAACAAATTATATTTTTGAACGCCAGTTTTGGCTGTAAGAAAATTATTATTCTTTCTATTTTCCTTTTGGAAAGAAAAAAAATACAATTTGAACTGCCTATACAACATTTAAAAGTTACAACGTACAGGATCTAGGAAAACCAAATTCAATTTAATTTCTATCTCCTACTTCTTTAAAATGATGAACCAATTAAATGTAACTTGAGTCCCCCATAAGTAAATCAAGCATATCATTGGAAGTAAGAAGTGTTGTTCCACCAATAAGCAACTCTATATCAGGTCTTCCACTTTCAGCCAATGCTTCATGAGCTTCACGAACCTATGCAACAGTGACAGTGACAGGAGTAAAAAGTTGCGTCAGGTTACACTTGTATACTAATCAAAGATCAGGTTTTAAGTTAAACACACAAAGGGTTGTGTGTAAAGGAAAAAGACAACAAATGCTTTATCATTTATAAAATATTCATCATGTTTATAAGACTTTCATGGCAATTCCATGTCCATCTTGTTATTAACAGACAAGGGGAATAGTAAGAGTGATAGAGACAAAGGTATTCAAGAATTTCACCTCAAGTCCATTAATGCCCCCAATAACAAAAACCAAAATGACATTTTGATCCGCAAGACTTGGTTTGGCCTGCAGCAAATAGAGAAAAGGTTTAAAAAATAATGATTAGAATATTTGAACTGGACTACTAAAGCAGCGTCCTGCATAACCATAGTCCAGAGGTTAAGAAAGCATAATAATCACCTGACCAAGGCCAAATCTTCCAAACCCACTCTTAAATAGACGCCCTACTGTGGAAGAATGATATTCTAACCCGGGTACATCATACTTGCCCAACACCCTTGACAGTAGCTTATAAAGTAATCCTTTTCTATCTTCATCAAAATTAGCTTCTGTGGTCAATGATCCATCCCTCAATGGTATATTTTTCCTTTTCAGATCAGATAACTTATGAAGAAATTTGAAAAAGTTATCCACCCTATCGCGCAACTCCAACTTCAGTTGCACGTCACCATATACTTGTTCCTTTTTATTGTCATCGTCACCTTCTTCTTCATCACCCCATTTGCCCCACTGATCATCATCAAAATCATCAATATCTAGTTTTGAAGGTTCTTCTGCAGTTTTCTCTGATTTTAACTTGCTAATATTAGTTTCAAGCTCTTCCTTCAGTCCATCTAGAAACTTGAGATTTGCTACTGATGGATTTTCAAGAAGAGCATCTACAACAGCTTCTTTTAACAAATGTTCCTCTTGCCAAGAAAATGGCCCTTCAGAACCAGATGTTGGAAAATTTTCACCAGCCAATATGTATCCAATGACCATCAATAGTAAAGCATCTTGCAACAAAAGTAATCCCTTAGAGGTCTCCTTTTTCCCTTCACTTACATGTGATCCCAATAGAGCACTCTTATTGATGAGATCACCGATTTGAATGGCAAGACTTTGACTTGTTTCTCCAGAACTTACACCCAGAATTTTCTCTGCGCTGCTAAATGCATCCCATTTGGCATAATTTAATTCCTCAAGGGCTAATAACGTGGCTGAAGCTAATTGGATAATTCCTTTGTTCCTTAGCAAAGATGATTGGCTCCTGGACAAAGCTTTGATCATAGCTTGCAACTCAGGTATTGTAACCAGACCAGGACGAGACTTCACATTCACAGGAACATTTTCCCTGCGCAGAGTTTCTTGTAGCCATTTCTTTACCAGCAAGGCCCCATCTTTTGTTCTTCTATCTAGTATAGCCTCCAACAATGGCATTCCACGGAAATTTTCAGAGGAGACAAAAGTCCCAGTAAGCATCTCTGCATCAGACTGATTAGGCTTGTCATGAATTTTCTGGCTTAGGTTAATCAAGCCTTCAATTTGAGAATCAGAATTACCAGAATTCCACCCACACAAAAAAGCTTCAACACTTTCTAACAGCTGAAAATTGTTTATTTGGCAATCTTCTTCATTAAGGATCTTCGCAAGTGGTATTTGAACATCTAAAGGAGCACGATGCAGGTAGGAAGAACCAAGTTTAAGTTGGTTTCCTGAACCTTTACCTTGGGCATGGGAAATTGTTCTATTTCTACGGGGCAAAGAAGAAAACATCCGGTCAACAAGTGAGTCCCCGTGACAGCAAGGAGTGAGAAGATCAAGTGTGCGATCAATGAGTAACAGCCCTGCTGATCGTTTACGGCGGCCTACGTCATAAAGACTTGACATGTCTGTCATAATTTTTCCCACAGTTTTTGATAAATCACCAAGGGAGAAAATTTCCATTTTCAAGTCCATCTATATCATAAACAACAGAACTAATTGTCAGGGTAACAAATTATAGGCGAAACCACAAACAAAACAAAAGGTACTGTCACTGCCAAAAATCAGATATTCTCTCAATAAACAACAAAGCCTTCTCCCCCTTAAGTGGGGTTGGCCTCATCAATGAACAACATTGTGCTCTATTAAATCCCAAATTTTTGAAAAATGACATTCAGAGAAAGACCAATTTTAATGGGCTTTTTCATAGCAAAGTTTTATTCGAGTAATTAATTTCAAAATGGAATTACGTGCACCCTCGTAAAAGAGTAAGATGCTGGCATACAGCAGTTCCATCAAAGATTCATTATTATGTTACAAGATTGGACCCCATACATTAAGTATATGAGGTACACAATACAAAAACCCTGAGAAAATAATCCAGAAATATGCATCATACATTTTTGCTAAAGAATGCATGTCACTTGTTACCTTGGCAGCTAAATGGTAGAGAAAGTGTGCCGTAAGTGTAGCCCCTGAAGGCACATCATCAGCATCAGATAGCATGCCAGTACTTAAGGGAGGCAAACCAGGACTAATGGAATCCTCATGCTCAGCTGATAAGTATGCTTCAGCCACCAACCCTTCTGAAGGTAGAACAAATACTCTAGGTGAAATGGGACAAAAAATCATGGGAAAATGATGAACAGAAACAACCAATTTCAGCGCCGCATCTTCAATTAAGTCCAACGGATACTGCTCATAAAAATCTCTTCCACTTGAACTAGATTTGAGATTTGGGGCATCCCCTATGCTGGAAGGAAGCTGTGAACGTCCTCCATCTTCAAAGTTAAGTTTTGCCTGTCCAGGTTTTGTCTCCGATTTCTTAACTAGTTCTTCATAATCTTGAATCAGTAAGGATTCATATTCATGGTATGCGTCTGGTCCCAGGGGTGAATCAGGAAATACTGAGTGAGCCGTCTGCATTTTAATTAGTATTAGAAAATCCAAAACAAAAGGATAAAAAGAAAGTAAAGCTTGTGGGAAATAGGTATTGGAACAAAATAACTATAAAATGCTACCCTAATATCATATTTATATATAGTTTTAATTATCCATTTGGTCCCTATAATTTCACAAAATTTACCTTTTAGTCCCTGTGTTTAAAAATGGTCATTTTAGTCCCTTTAGTTTAAAAGCTGACATTTTTAGTCCATATAATTTACAATTTGATTGCTTTATAGTCTTTGCCTTCAAAAGTATAGGAATTAAAAGAGAATTAAAGTGTAAGCTACAGAGAATAAGGTTACTTTTTAAACTACAGAGACTACAATAATTACTTTTAAATTATACGGAATAAAAGTTAAAGTTTGTGATACTATAGGGACCAAATGGATAATTAAACCTTTTAGATAAAATAATTTCATTCTTGTGTTGATCATTTGTGATAAATAATGAGTTCATGCCTTTTACTCTAGCAAAAATAACTCCTATATCCAGATTGACATAATTTTGGGAGCTGAGGAAATAATTGCTAATTAAATAAGTTATCTCATCTGCTTACAACCTTCTTGAAGGCAACACAAGGTATTTTGCAATGAAAACAGTAGTAATAAAGATGATCAAGCAGCTAAACAGTTACCTCGGGCATCTAAAGAAAAAAAATTGACTCATTCAAATTCATAAGTAAAACCACACTTTTTCATTGTAGGTAATACAACAGGAAATGTATGATACACAACAATAATATATATAGCCAAGCAAGGGATTACAAAAGGGACAAAGGGGGTGTAATTACAGATAAGCACCTCTGAGATGGATGTAAATATAGTGCAATGACGAACAACTTGATGTGTGCTCAGGCAACGTAAAATATACCGGTGTGCATCACTTAGTAGACTTGATGTGATAACCACAAGTTTCCTTGCAGGATCAGAATTCGAGTTCCAATCAACCACCTAGACAAGGAACCATCAATAAAAGTAGATCATGATTCATGTGGCTTACATACAGCACTCATAAGCTAATATAGTACAAACAAACTGAGAGAAGTTCACATCTTTTATAGACATAAATAGTTTAGTGCAACATACAAGCTCCATTCAGGAAGCATGCATTATACTGGCTCCATTCACTCAGAACGAAAACACCATAGGAGCAAGAAGCGACTATATTCTAGGTACAATTTGCAGTCTAAGGGGTGACATTTCATGTTATATGCATGGATTGCAGTATTTCATTAAATAGATGAAAATATTGGTAAAAGAAAGTGGAGAAGGTAGTCTGGGGCAGTATAAGAAATCAAAGTAGCTCAAAGCCTTAAACATGCATCAGAACAATCCAACAAAGTAACTCAAAGCCCACAGGTTTCAGAGTAAAGGTAATGAAGGGAATACTGGACAAGTATGTCTGATTAAGAGTAACCCAACAACTCAAACAGAACCCTTCCAATTATCCAAGCACTTGGATACATTCTGACCATTGGGTCCCAAAAGGACTCAATCCATGGAATGCAAGAATACAATATTGACAAATAACAATAGGGTATTAAAATGATCCCTATACCAAGGAAAACAGGTGGGAATGATGTTAAAATTTAGGTTGACAAAGTCTCAGAAATTTTTAATGACAACTCAGTGAGTAACAGCTAACTTATGATTGCATAAAGGAATTCAGAATTATTAATTTAATACTTAATATTTTCAGTTATGCAAATAAAAATTTCAAATCAAAATCCTAAACATGCACATATTGATAATTATTACTAGGTGAATTACAGATATCCATCATCAGATCAGACTACACTCAAACTTGACTGAGGCTGATATATCCCCTCCCTCTCTATTCACTGATATAACTAAAAGATTAATGGGCTACAAACATTTGCTAGAGGAAGTATCCATGAAGTGAAATCCAACTCTCAGATCACCACATATATTCATTCCATGTCATAACACATGAAATAATCTTTTCAAAAACAGGAAATGAGTAATATCCTCAATGTTTCTACAATAACTAAATGCTAGCTAGCCACTCAATGAGATGACAATCAAATCTCGGTAGCTTACCGACTTAGGCAACACGCAACAACCAAATATGAAACCAGCACTTACCACATCAAGTGCACACATGTTTTCCAAACTGCAAATAGCCCGTGCTCCAAGTTCAAGAAGTATATCATATGCCCCAATAAATTGGAAACTTTCTGTAGATCCAGCATCTAAATAAACAATAGCACCTTGAATATGCTCCGAAATCTGAAAATCAAAAACAATAACAGAGGATGACTATTGTTCATGAAACATATCGTAACAGTTGTGACAAGTATAGCTAGATAATATTTTCAGAAGAAAATTCAAATTCATAACAGCAGCATAAGGTGCCTAACTGAAACTATAGTTGCCACAAACCAAAATACGAATAACTATTCCTTTACTATAATTATACCTAATTGTTTCCTAATTATGCGAAATTAAGAGTATTAAAATGATAATAATTCAAAAACAGGCACAAAATAAAACTGAATAGAACATTATACTCGAGAAGGCGTGTGCTACCTGTCGAATGGAATCGATGCAAGATTTGGTAACATCAATTGTAGCCATTTCCTTTATTCTATATTATCCGCTTCGGGCGAAGATAACAAACCACGTGAGTTTCTTCGAACGCAAATCCAGAATCCCGAGTGAAAGAGCGTTGAAATGAGATGAAATTTGATTCGCTTTTCAGAACAAATCGCAAACGCTCTTGAATTTGGAGATTTTGAGAAAACGCCGTTTGCGATCAGAAATGTGCCTCATTCTTCTTCCCTCTTCAGTCACGCTTCACCCGACTCTCTTTCATTTTTCTTTCTTCTCAGTTCTAAAATATTTTATTCATTCTGGCTTTTTTTTATAATTTATAAATAATTAATCCGTACGTCTCTAAATTATTTAAAACTTTTTAATTAGGTTTTTTCTGACAGAATTTTAATTAGGTTTAGATATAATCAGATATATATATATATATATATATATATATATATAAAATAATTTATAAAGAGATTGATAAGTAATTATAAATTTGTCACATGAGTAATCATAAAAAAAATTTATATAATAGAATATTACTATAGATAATCAAAAATTAATACTCGAACTACGTGTTGATAGGTATAAATTATTTGTGTTAAGAAAATTCTACTTGTCAATCGTACGTCATATTAGTAGTAATTATAATTTTACTTTACTTTGAAAATTAAAATTAAATTTTCAAGTATCCTATGAAATAGACGAGTATGTTGTAATAGTAAAAAAATCAATTTTAAAATATTCAAAGAAAAAATTAATTTTTTTATAAATTTTAAATGTTTTAATTACCCTCGTTGTGTTTTTATACAGTTTGTTTTTTTTAAAAAAATAATTTGGTTTTCAATATTAAAAAGCCAAATCAAGGATAAAATAGTTTTCTTAAAAAAAAAGAAAAAGAGAGAGGATAAAATAGTACAAACAAATCTTAATGGACAAATATGCTTTCAATTTTAGTTATAATAATAATATAATCTTGTTTTTTATTACCATACAAATCTTGTTACTATCTTGGTTTTTACTGTAAATGTTCTCACGTTCTCTTTAGAGTATTGTGCCTTTTATATTTAAGACTTACAAATTAAAATTATATGCACATGTAGTGTAAAGTTTTTATTTGTTATTTAATCACAATTTATATAATAATTTAACATGTTCAATAATTTAATAATTTTAATAATAAAATTCTTAAAAATCATATAAAATTTATTTAGAATTAGTTAATTATACAATACTCTTTCACCGTCCACATATAACCTTTGAATTCATATTGAAATCATTTACAATGCCACGTTTTTTCACTTCAAACAAATCGAAGGCAATGCTCGAGCTATTGTCGTAATTATTTGAAAGTAATTTGTGGACATAATTTATTTAAATAATTTATATTATAGTCAATAAGGTTTCAACGGCATACTACAATATTAGTTCAGGATCACTTTATGTTGTAAGATATTTACTTTTTTGAAAACGTGTTAGAATAAAATTATTTTTATATGATGTGTATGTCAACCGATGATATGAGTTATAATGTAATGAATAGTGTTATTAGATTATTTTGAGAGTGAGCATAATCTAATTATGGAGATGGGGATGGTGAAAATCATACTAATTACATTAGTGACCTTAAAGAAACTTAAAATGTTATTTAAAGTTTACATTCCGAAAATAATATGATTGAATTTATGTTGAGAGGAGAGATTTAGAGAATGAAATAGATAAAATGATAAAATTTATAGTTAATTAATTATTTTTAAATGTTAATCATTTTATGGAGATTTTCTAACATTTTAAGCTTCTTTGAACACAAAAATGTAAGACGACTAAAAATGAATATTATGAAATTTTAAGATTTCAAATTCTTTTTCTCTATATTTTCTCATTTCTTTCTTTACTCTCTCATTTTTTTCTCTTCCATCTCTTCTCCTTCTCATTTCTTTTTCTCCCATCTCTCTTCTTCATCTTTTCTATCACTCATTTCTTCATTCAAACAATACATTTAAAAAATAAAAAGAATTTAATTATAAGTAATTTAAATATTTGCATTTTAAATTTTTTGTAAAATTTCTCCGTCTATACAATAAGTTTCCTAGTGACCCTAACCTTTAAATTTGTTTAAATATTACACTCCACCTCATTTGATTTGTAACTTTTTCCATACCATTTATTTTTATAATAATTAAAAATATAAATTAAATTGTTTTATAAATTAAATAATTTTAACTGAAAATTAATTAAATAAAATCATATATTTAACTAAACTCTAAATCCATTCCTAATTTTTATATAGTACTTAAATTAAAATATAATTAATAAATTTCATATATTATTGCTTATGAAATTAATTTTCATATATTATTACGTAATATATTTTTGGCGATTGATTTAAATGTCTTTTAAAATTCATTGTAAAAAATTAGATGACTTACGAACATGTATTAGTTTTAGTGTAACTAAACTCCAATTTTTAGTTTCATTTTTAAATTTGAGTCTTGTATATAGAGAAAATGTGATCGAAAGAGAAAAATCAAGTAAAGATAAACCATTAACTTTTCAAATGAAAATTAACCATTAATAAAATTGAGCAATAGAGTAAAAACTTCTTTCATTTTTTGAAGAGATCACTTTTATCTTTTTCAATCAAAGATAATTTTTTTCATATAGAATAAAAAATTCTTATGAATAACAAAATTATCTAGTTCTTTATTTTAATATTTATTGTAATTTTATATTTAAAACATTCGAACTTAAAATTAAATATGACTAATTGATCTTCTGAAGATATAAAAATACACTCTAATTGCTATATTATTGTAAGTAAATTCTTATATTTAATAATTATAGAAAGAGGATGCATCATGCATACACAAAGGGCACATGTGAAATCTCTCTCTCTCTCTCTCTCTCTCTCTCTCTCTCTCTCTGCCATCTAGCCTGGACATAATATTCCATTTCGATAAATGGTGGGTAAACCACAACCCTCCATAACAACACTTTCACCAATCAGCAATATCTATTTATGTATCTAGGATAATTCTCATTATCTTTCTACGTTCTCTCCTTTTTCTCTTTCACCTTTTCTCTATTTTCTTTCCATATCAATCTTTCTCAAAATAGTAATTCAGGACAATTATCATTGCTCATCTCTCATTTGTCTATCTCATTTCCCCCTGTCAATTTTATCTTGATGAAAGGGCATGCTTTTTTATCCATAGAAAATCTAATGCATGTGTAAAAAGTGTATAACAATTTACACATTTTATTCAACTCAATTATACCCTTAATAAAGAAAAAAGTTACTTACTAGTCTAGAACTATCAACCTAATCATGATCCCATATATATTGTTGGACAGAAAAACTAAACATATATAGTTAATTAATTTGTGAGAAAAATTGAAGGTAAATTTTATGATACCTTACTTTAGTGTACATGGCACCGTAACTGCTTTTCCCGAAATAGAACCATTGTGAGAAGATCATTGTTTAGGATTTCAGGAGAACGAAAATTCAAGAAGAATACAAAGTTTTAACAAGCAAAGTAAATCAAGAAAGAGATAATATGTTTCTCAAATTAATAAAGGATGTGTGATAATATGCTAAGGTAAGGGATTTTATTGGAAAAGAAGTCTTGGATTCGGAATCAAAACAAACGCAGTTACTGACTTAGACGCATACTAAAAAAATTGTTTTTAACAACTTTTCAGAAAAGAAAAAGAAAAATACTCAAAAACATATTAAATGAAAACCAGACAACGGCAACAAAACCATCAAATAACAATGAGATTGAAGCAAACATCAAAATTTAATTACATCAAAACATTTCACATTAAACTTAATTAGAACTACGGAGACATAATACATGTTTAAATGTTGAAAATAATGTGGAATACACTCAAATCAAGTTAATGAAAATCGAAATTTTACGTAGATTCGGAAAAGACTCATTACGTTGAATTGTAGTATAAAACAGAATATAATATTCTAATATATTATAAAATTCATATACAAACGTATTTAAAATAATAAATAAAACGAAAGAAAAACATTATAAACATATTAAATATCAATTACTTAATTAAATTTAAAATCATAATAATACATTCATAAATATTAGAAAGTGAGATGGGTCGGTAAGATGAGAAATATGTTTTGATTACAATAATAAACATAATTTGTTATGCAAAATTAATTATTTTGATTTTAGTTAACATCTCAGTCGAGTTAATTATAAGATTGAGTTTTATGCTTTTAATGTTTTCAAAGGAAAATAAAATAAAAATTAAACTTAAACTAATCTCTACGAAAAAACATACGATATTACATAATTTTGCTCACTGGCTATTCACTTCTACTCCAACTCGCATACATGTAAATTAGCACCCATAGGGAAAAAAAAGTAACCAGGTTTATAAAATGTTAAAATTTTGAGTCCCAGTTCCCAATTGTAGTTATGATAACTCAAACACTCCATCAAGAGTTTAAAATATTATCCGAAGACATCCATGGTGGGAGACACTATGGTCCATCCATAGATGGTGGGTCAACCACACCAACTTGCACTTTGATAAATAAAAATCAAGTAATCAACCTTATATACATCTCTCTCACTCTCACTCTCTCACTCTCACACTCTCTCATACCCAACCACATAAACAAACACAGACAGAGAGAGTGAGAGCTATATTCCCTCCACAAATGGCCACAGAACCAACATGGTCCGAACTTCTAGGTCAATCAAACTGGTCAAACCTCCTCAACCCTCTCCACCCTAACCTCCGCTCCCTCATCCTCCACTGCGGCGACCTCATCCAAGCCACTTACGACGCCTTCAACAACGACAAAAACTCCCCCTACTGCGGCTCCAGCCGCTACGGCAAAACCTCCTTCTTCCACAAACTCATGTTCGATAACCCTCATCACTACGACGTCGTTTCCTTCCTCTACGCCACCGCACGTGTCTCCGTCCCTGAAGCCTTCCTCCTTCGCTCCCTCTCCCGCGAAGCCTGGGACCGCGAATCCAACTGGATCGGATACGTCGCCGTTTCATCCGACGATTACTCCAAAACCATAGGACGGAGAGAAATATACGTCGTGTGGCGCGGCACTACTAGAGACTTCGAATGGATCAATGTTTTCGGTGCTGCTCCTGAATCTGCCACTGGATTGTTGAGTAAGAAGACTCTTCAAGAGTTAAACACTCCAAACAAACATGGTACAGTTAGTAGTAGTAGCAGTAGTGACGAAGATGAAGAAGGAGAAGAGAGAACACCCAAAGTAATGAAGGGTTGGTTAACAATATACACTTCAAATGATCCAAACTCTCCATTTACCAAAACAAGCGCAAGAACCCAGGTGCTTACACGTGTCAAATCCTTATTGGAACTGTACAAATCGGAGAACCCGAGTGTGGTGTTGGTGGGTCACAGTTTGGGTGCGAGCTTGTCCATCGTAAGCGCCTTCGACTTGGTGGAGAACGGGGTAACGGATGTTCCGGTTACCGCCATCGTGTTTGGATCACCCCAGATCGGAAACAAAGCCTTCAACCAGAGGTTTAACAAGTTACCGAACCTGAAAGTTTTACATGTGAGGAACGTGATTGATGTTATTCCTCATTACCCAGGGAAGTTGCTGGGGTATGAATACACGGGTGTGGAGTTGGTGATTGATACGCGAAAGTCACCGAGCTTGAAGGATTCTAAGAACCCCAGTGACTGGCACAACTTGCAGGTAAGTAGGGTAAACACAAAAGCATAAAATTGATTTGATAATGATTGGTTGTGTTGATGGATGATGAAAAATAATGTTTTGCAGGCGATGTTGCATGTGGTGGCGGGGTGGAACGGGGCTGAGGGTGAGTTTGAGATGAAGGTGAAGAGGAGTTTGGCTTTGGTGAACAAGTCTTGTGATTTTTTGAAGGAAGAGTGTCACGTGCCGGGCTCGTGGTGGGTTGAGAAGAATAAAGGGATGGTAAAGAAGGACGATGGTGAGTGGCTTTTAGATGCACCTGATAAGGAGGATGTCCCTGTTCCTGAATAACACCTTTCATAATTTCCTATACATTATTTTAGCCATTTTTGTGTGTGAACCATAACCATAGTGTATGTGTTACCATTTTTGTAGCCATACTTTTTTACTCCAAATTATCTTTATTTAGTAAGAACTTTAAGTCTTTTTGCTGAATAGAGTGCTCAATTGTTACTCTAGATCTCTGTACAAATATTCTAAGTCATTTTACTAGAAGGTTTCGTTATTTATTTAACTTTCATATAGATTTAGTGTAGAATTTGATGGAGATTAAATGACTGTTGATGGGTCTTTTATCTGTTTTAAGTCTTACTTAAAGCTAATGGTAACATATTTTTTAGTTACAGGGCGTTATACCCTAGAACTAATTAAAAATATATGAATAGTATAGTTTGCTAATACATTTTAATTAAAAAGAATGATAGGTATAATGAATTTTTAAATTTTTATAATAATTATTTTAAATTTTTTTAAAGATGAATTTTAATTAATAAATCGTCTACTGTAGAATAATATACAAGTGAATATAACAGGATGAAGCATTCCAGTGAGTTAAATTGATGCAAGCTTCTCATCGTTTCTGACAATGATATTGTGTTTTGTCTGGAGGATAGAGTAGAACGGAGTGAAAAAGAAGAAAAATGAAGACAAAATTATCAGAAAAAGAAATTACGTATATAAAAGGTACAAGTCATGTAGAGCGCAGTGTTAAGTCCTATTCATATCAAATATAATATAGCTACGAAAAATGTCAAATAAGCTCCTTGTTAGCTATTCCTACCCCAAAACTCAATAGTCTAGAAGAGAAAAGAAATAGGTTAAATAAAAAAGAAAAATAAATCTTTTTACCAAATTATCTATTTGCTCTTATGAAAAAAAATACATGATTATATATATTTTTTCAAAGTACAAATGGTAGGGAAGGGTTTCATATAATAACAATGTTATTTTCTTAATCAATTTGATGGACCTTCAAAGATTAAGTATTCAATTTAGTGTTTCACAAAATTGATTATGCACATCATATAGTTGCTTTTGTGGAACCCCGCACATAATAAATTTGATGCTGTGGTCCACATCAGTTTAGATTATGCTTCTGCCATTATAGATTATGTGGACCATTACTTTTGTTATAAACACCGGATGCATAATACAAATTCATTTGTCCAAAAATGATCTGAACAATTCCATAAATGCAAAATCTTAGTTATTTTCTCTTATAATTTTGACTTACATCTTCTATTCTTTTTTAAATATAAATACGATATTTACTCATTTTTAATATTCCCATTTCTATTCCTCAAATCAAACAATCACTCTCGATATTTGTTATAGTGTCGTTTGTTACTTAGAGATAAAATATTATTATATTTTTTAATTATGTTTTTAAAATTTTAAACTTTTTAAAATATAAAAATTCATACATCTAGATCATTTACCTAAATTCTATTTGTTAAAGGTGGGAGAAATGTTGGAAAAGTAAAGGAAGTGGTTCCGTTCCATCCTTGTGGAACATATTCTTATTATATATATATATATATATATATATATATATATATATATATATATATATATATATATATATATATATATATATATACTGTTTTGAGGTTGTAAGTACATTATTTTTCACGGGGTATATTGTTTATTGTAAAAAAATAAGTTAATAAGGTAATACGTATTTAACTCACTTATAAAATATATATATATATATATATATATATATATATATATATATTTTTTTCATTCTTTATATTTTATAATTGATTATCTACGAATTACAATTATTAAATATTAAAAAAAAAATTATTCCATTGATACAAAACGCATTTGGCTGTGCCACATCATATATTATGAAAAATTATTGTTCTTTTCTAAAATCTTCCTTTTGAAACTTTTTTTTTATATTTAAGAGGGTGAAGACAGATAAAGAGAAAGGAAAAATATAAAATATGATTTGAAATGTTGAGAATAAAAAAAATTTAGTTGAATATAAATATTCAAAACTAAAGATAAAGAACAATTAACTGATAAATTTTAATTCATTAACCTATAATTTTATTTTATTTTTTAAAAAGAGAGATTCATATTTATTATATTTGAACATTATGTAGTTCTTAAAAAAATCATGCTATAGAACTACGCAAATGCATAGAAGCTTAATTTTGAAGGTTCAACCATATCTTGTTTATTTATTGGTATAAACCAAAAAATATATTTCCAAAAGACTATTCAAAATGAATGAGATTATTGTGAGAAACATTTTTTTCAGTATTTAATATAGTTATAATACTCAAAACTTGAACTACTAATTAAATTAATTGATTTCTGCAACCAGTGATATAACTTTTCTATTTTTTTCATTTGTTAATAAAGGATAATTATTTATAAAAGGGTTTTCTCACTTACTTATTTTATTTTTTTGAAGGAATTAATAAATTAGTAAATTATAATTATAGTTAATAAATATTTTACAAAATTGTTGATTTACACTCACTTGTTTTATATTTTAGTTATAACTATAAAAATAATTTTCTTGAATTACATCCGAGATATACTTGCTAACTAATTTCTTTTTAAAAAATAAGCAGTAAAACCACTAAACTAACTTGCTTTCGTAGTATTACATGTGACATTGTTAAAATTTATGTTACATATAGTATTATGTGTGATAATTATTATTATTTAAAAAAAATTAAAATATTTTTAACTTTTAAATTAATTATGAAATTTCCTTGTAACTCTAAAGATGTTTTGCATATGTGCTTTATTAGTTCTCCTCGCGATGGTGTAATAAAGGGAGAGGAAATTATGGTGGGAAACTCATGCAAACAATTTTTTATGGATGATTCAGTTTAGTACATGCATATTTCTTTGTTGTTGGTATGTAATATAGATAATTAATTAAAAATTTAAAATAATATTTGAAAGATAATAATTTTTTAAAAAATAATAATAAATTTTATTAGAAATTTCATATATTTTTAAAATATTTTATTTTCAAATCATTTTCTGATAATAAAAAAAATATTTTAAGATGAAAACATGATCTATGAGAAAAAAAATATTTATACAGCTAATTGACACTATAAGCCAACAAAATTAAAAATTTATCCATCAAATATATAAATATTGTAGTCGTACGAGTATTTCTATAAATAATTCAAGAATATATGTGTGAAATTTATTTTTGAAATATTTTCATATTTAAAGTCATTTTCTTAACTTAAAATATATTTTTATTATGAAAAATTAGTATTATAAATTTACGAAAATTGATTGAATAAATTTCGTTAGAATAAAATATTACATGCATGTGATATAAAATATAATATTATTATATATATTATTAATAGAACATGTTATTAATTTAGTGGCTGAAGTAATTTTCTTAATTGAAAGAGTTAAATGCTTTAAAATTCCCCCTCTATTGAACCAAACACGCCCTTGCATTGGGTTATATTGAACCAATAACATCACCACAATCACTTTATTTATTCGAACAGGTGAAAACCACAAGTCCTCTTACATGCATCTTAGAAATTTAATATTGGATAAACATGTGTTATCAAAATCAATATTGGCCCAGAATAAAAAATTAATATTGGATTACTATGATCAATATTAGATTATCCGTTAAATAGTTTTCACAATTGAAAAGTCTAGTTTTCGATGTGAAAGAGGTGTGTTAGAAATACAATATTGGAAGAAAAACTCGAGGGCGTGAAGTCCCACATCGCTTAGAGATAAGACTTGTGACTTGAATATAAGTGATGTGTAAACCTCACCTTACAAGCCAGTTTTGTAGGGTTGAGTTAGACTCATAACCCACTCCGGTCCGGCGCAAGTCCATCAATATGTGATAACTCCAGACCGGTACAAATCAAATCAATATTTAATATGGTATCAGAGCCTATCCGATATTGGGCACTACCTCTTGTCAGACCACCTATTTCAAGTCTCCACGTAGAAATTTGGGTTGGGCCTAACTCAACCCCACAAAACCGGCTTGTAAGGTGAGGATTGTTCCCCACTTATATATATATACATGTGACAGGTCATATCTCATATTAAATATTGATTTGATTTGTACCGGTCCAGAATTATCCCATATTGATGGGCTTGTGCCGGACCGGAGTGGGTTATGAGCTTAACTTAACCCTACAAAACCGAAGTGGAGTTTGCCCTCAACTTATATATATACAACAGGTCCCATCACTAGGTGATGTGAGACTTCACACCCCTCCAATATTGCCGAAGACTGAACTTCTTGAGCGTGGAAACTATTCAAATGGGGTGCTTTGATACGACCCAATATGCAACGGTAGCCCAACATTTTCATTAACATCTAGGATAGGCTTTGATATCACGTAGAAATTTGGGTTGGGCCTAACTCAACCCCACAAAACCAGCTTATAAGGTGAGAACCAAACTACATGCATACACAGCTATAACATTAGGTCTCTTATTTCTTGCCAGTTTAGTTCCAAAAGCTCTTTCAAACTTCCCAATTATCTGCTGGTTTGGAATAGCCTTCCCTCACTCATACTCCTGGATCATCTGCTAGTAACAATGAACACCATTGATAGTGCCTCATTACTAATTACAAAAATAAAGAGACTGTTAGTTAATATATATGTTCATTTTATTTTTTAGGGGTAGAGCAATACTTGAGCAAGCTGAGCTTGAGTGATCGAGTTTCTTGTCCATCCTAGCTTGCATAATAGCCTGCTCAAGTTCTGTTGGTACCTTCTCATCTGCACACAAAAGTCCAATCACATCATATTGCATCAAGGTATAGTAAGAAATGCCATGTTGCCATTAAAGAATATTTGGTATTAAAGGATAAATAAAAACAAGATCTTCAAGGAGTGAAAGACAAAACGCATCAGTTGACGTGATTCTGATTTAATAAATCTAAAACTGGAATAACAATCATAAAAAAAAAAATAAAAAAATGAGAGAAGAGAATCGATTCAACCATGTTTTAATATATGTCATGAACAAACTATCTCAAGCACTTGAGGTATTAGGTATACATAAATGGTTTTACATCGTATCTCTGACATGCCCCCTCACAAAAGATCTCTTTAAGCGTGATTAATGTTCAGCCCCCCTTACCTGAGCAGAAATTCAACTTTTTATTACAAGAATGAGGACAGAAAACTCAAAATCACTTGGTCATAGAGGGCTCTTATACCATGTCAGGAATCAAATCTTAAATTGTTTGGTGAAGATGCATAACATCTCTAGCGATTAACACCACCAAATACTTTGTCATTATACTCCAGAAGTTGGCAGTAGTAAAAACATTTCAGCCATATATAATTACTACATCAACAACAATGTCAGAACCCCGTAGTTCTCATAATTCAATTAAATCAATGTTTGGGTTATTAAAAATACCATGATGTAATTTAGTCTATAAATTTAATTATTTATTTTTATTTTAGTCTCTAAATTTTACATATTTTTTCTTTAATTTTTAAAAATTAAAATAAAAAATAATTTTTAAGAACTAAAATATAAATATTTTATATTTTTATAATTTATTTTACTATTTTTCATCGTAATCTATCCACCAAAACTTGTTTTAAACAAATTTTCTTTAAAGGTATGACATAAAAATCATTTTAAAGAATATTTCTTTATTACAAACACCCGTAATAGATAACAACTTTACTTTACGATCAATTACAATACATAATCAACTAATCAACTCACTCATATATATCTATATATATTAGATTTTTACAATCATATTTTATAATTAATTGTCGACATATTATTTTTGTCTAACAAATTTTTACATGGACAACAACATTGCTTACATAATTCACCCCTTGATTCTTCTCCTGTAACTGTAAATTCAAAAAGTAGATACATGCACTGGAGCACTTTGATTTGTAGAAAACATAAAAATTAATCCGTGTATTTATCCTCATATTGTAATACTGACGGGCTAGATTCTCTGTATCCTCATCCAACCTCTTAGTGTTCAACGAAGTGCTGCTAGATGCTGCTTTGTTTGTCCCAGCATTATCTGTAAGAACAGCAAACAATTGAACAATTTCCATTCAAACCATCACAAAAAATATGCTTATCAACAAAAAAGAAGAATAAAAAAAACATAAAAACAAATGCATAAGTACAAATCCAAACGTCATAGTAACTCCTAACATAACCATTCTATGAGAAATAATTTAGCTCTAGTTTTTAACTACCCCTTTTTCCCAACTGAACATTATCAAATTCAATTTTTTTTCCCTAACCCTTTAAAGGATTTAATTTGCAAATTAAATCTGCTGTCTGAACACCAAATCATCACAGTCAGCTGCAATAATCACAAGAAAACACGTTCAAATCCGAAAAATTATTTTTCAAAAAAGGACAAACAATAAATTTATTGTTTTTTTATAAAATATTTCAAAAGACTTTTTTTATAAAATTATTTAATAAATAGCTTTAAATAATGTAAAAAATTCTTCTGGTATTCAATTAATACAATTCTAATATTTTAAAAAAAATTATTAAAATCTAGTGATATTTATTTAAAGACGTTTTATAACATAAAAAAAGTTTAGTGATATTTAAAAATATACAAATCTTGATGAATTATATGATACGATGGATTTTATGAAACTTTTAAGTAGAAAATATAAATATTTTACTTATTTAATGATTTTAATAAAATTTTTGGACTTTTATAAGATTTTTTTTATAATATATTATGATTATAATTTTTTAAGTAATCTACAATCACATATATCATCACATATATCATCACATATATCATCATTATTATTATAGTAATAATGGCATTCATGACAAGAGTGGTGAGAAGGACAATAATGATAATTAAATATTTTTTATAAATTTATAAATATCATTAAAATCTTATAAATTTACAAATTCTTTTTAATTTTATCCATTCTTACGTATAAATCCTACAAAATATTAACTATAAATTCTTACAAGTCGTCATGGTATTCACCTGAAATCACATGAGTCTTTACAAAATTTATAATAAAATAATTTTTCTAATTTTAAACACGTACATGTTAAACTACTTTATAAAAATGTACCGTGATTTGAATAAGAGCAACGTGACGCGGGTTTGTGTCCGTTGGGTCGAGGGAATAAAGGAATTATTATTTTTATTTTTTCCTCTTATTTTTAATTAAGATTTTGTTTGTTTAAATGTATGTAAAAAAATCATGAAAATGAATATAGAAATTTTATATATCTATGATTGACATAAATTTTAGAAAAATATTTTTAAGAAAATTTTGATAATATAAATTACTCATGTTTTTTTCTCTTATTTCCCATACTCATAATAGAAACTAAATACACGATGAGAATCAAAATTATTTTGTAAAATAATCATCTCTTCTCATTTTTTTATATTTAGTTTTTAATTTTATTTTATAGTTAAACAAATCTTATTTTTTTTAGAAAAGATGACAAAATACTAATTAAGCATACTCATATAACTAAAATTCATGACCATAATATCCTAAAAATATGATTTCGTGAAAAAAAACTTATATTTCAAACGATAATTATTGTATGAAAATATCTAAACCCAGTTATTTATTGATAGTTAATTAAGTATATAGTTTTGTGTTAGAATTCTTACTATTTTTTATTAAAATGTTCGTTGAAGGAGTAGAGTTAACGTAGATGGCCTAGATTCGAAAAATAAAATAAAATAAAATAAATTATGTTAACCTGCATTGAGGCTTTGTTTATACGCGCATAAAGTCAAAGAAAAGAATGGAACATAAGTGATAAAAGGTAGTGTGTTTGTATTAAGAGAAAAAAGAATTTTTTAACAATTTTTTGTTGGTCTATTATATTATTTTTACTCTAAAATGGAAAAAAAAGCAACCGAGGAGAAAACTTGAACGGCATATTTGCGTTGTGTCTTTGCACTATACTCCTTATTCAATTATGTTAATGAATCAAACCCCTTCTATATACATTATCAAGTTGTTACTTAGATATTCTACTTATTATTGGTAGACAGACATGTAGTATTCTAATATTAAAAAAAATAAAGATTAATTAATTAATCATTAAATATTATGAAGATAAATATTTTATTTATTTTTAATTGTTAAAGATAAGAGATTTACTTTTATGAAAAGGAGATATATTCCACATTTCAATTTTTACCGACTTACACATCTGTTAACTTTGAGTGTCTTTGTAGGTATTCTATAGTCTAGAAGAGATAGATTGTATGATTATGAACAAAGAGTAATACACATGGTCAAACACTTCCATGTTACGAGTACTGTTAATTTCGATAAGTACAATTGTCATCCACCTCGAGGTAAAAATAAACTTCTTTCAACTACCATCAGACTCAAACATGAAGACATCATAAATTAGCCAAAGCATTACGATAACACCATCACCAATGGATGAGATGACACCTATGTTAGCCAACCATCCTATTATCATAACACTAAATAGTAAGATATTCAACCTTATAACCAGTAAAAAGAAGTTGAGATGCAAAAGTGATGAAAAGTTAGTCAGGTTGAAACAACAAAACAAGGAGTTAGAGAAATTGTGAAGAGAGCATGAAGTGTTAGAAGATTGAGGCGAGAATACCTTGAGTTAGAAAAGTTAAGATGAGAAAACAAAGAATTGTGGTAGAATGTTAGGAGGGTAGATGTGGAGAGGAGAAAAAAACATGTATGACAGAACAAACCAGACGTCGGGTCAAAGCGATTGCACTACATGCAAAGTCCATTTATTACTTACCTAGATAAGGCACAACAGTCATAACCAGTAGGCTGGCCGGGTGCTCCCGTCGACATCTCTTTGTCAACAGGATCATGGAACCCCTCTCGCCTGAGTGGAAGACCATCACCATTGACAAATATGACGACACCATTAATTCATACGAACACATAGACACCTACACGATGCAAATGAACATGTTCACCACTAATGATGCTATCATTTGTCGGGTATTTTCTTCCCCACTAAAGCAAGCAACTCTGAATTAGTACACCAAGCTATTGACCAACTCCATTGACTTCTTGTAACACCCTAGATGCCAAGTTCATGTCTTGGTACACCACATTTAGGCCACCTTATCTTGCCTCCATGGCACTAGAAAATATTAGATAGGAGGAAATGAATCCCTTATGGTGTTCATGTTGAAGTTTTCTAACATAGTTGTCTAGATACGAGATTTTAATTCTCGGGTGGAATTACACTCCATGATCATGACAATAAAGGCAAGACTCTTCTTGAATATCCCGTGTTTAAGCCCCTAGTGACTAGGGATAAACTTTGAGATCATGTCTTAGGCTACAAGCTGATGGAAGAGATGACAGAGTCTCGGGAGAAAGCCCAAGGAGTCTCACATTAAAGGAAACAAAAAGAAAAGAAAAAAATGTCTCATAAGGAGAAAATAGGTGATTGTCGCAACCAGAGGACACAATCTAACCCCCTACCTCTCAGGTTGAACAACTATACCCCATTGACCACTTACCAAAGAAGGGTATCAAAGGAAGCATGTAGTGTGTAGCTCGACTCAAGAGAGATTGGGAAGGAAAATTTTCCCTTAATTCATAAGGACTCTTTCCACTGGAGTGAAGACATTGACAACGAAGATTAGAATGTGGAACACCTTCTACTTTAAATTTTAGTTTATCCCTAAATTGTGATTGAGCACTCGTTTTTGTTATTTGGTTTTGTTTCCACTAGGTTTTGGTCGAAGAGGTTTTAACGAGGCTTTATCCCCTTTCTATTTTTCTCTTGTTACTTCACATTTGAGAATCAATAAAGAAGTATTTTAGACTTAAAATTCTTTACAACATCTCTAACGATCCAACCAACTAAGTCCAACAAGAACAATGTTAATGTGGTACCAAGTACGTCCTCGAAGCGATACGAGCACGGGAACATGTAAATCAACTAAGTCAAGAAGGATGATGTTGGCATGAGTATCAAGCATGACCAAGTACAAATAAACCAACTATGTTTAGAAAGGATGACGTCTGTGTGGGTATCTAGCATGTCTCAGAATGTGCAAACTGATTAAGTGTAGAAAGGATGACATCAACATGGGTACTGAACACGTTCCTAGAGTGGGATCAAGCATGTCTCAACACGAGTAAACTGATTAAGTATGAGAAAGACAAAGTTAGTGTGAGTATCAAGCGTCCCCAATGTAGGACTGAACAAATACTTGAAAATGTAAACCAACTAAGTCGACGACGTTGACATGAATACAGAGCATGTCCGTGAAGTGGGACCAAGAAAGTACTCAATACGAGTAAACTGACGAAGTCTAGAAAGGATAACAGTAGCGTGGGTACTAAGCACATCCCTGAAGTGGGACCAAGCATGTACCCAGAACATAGAATGGTGTTGGGTGGGTACCAAGCACGTCCCTGAAGTAAGATTGAGCATGTCCCCGTAACTAAAACCACAAGGATAGCGTGATAAAGTGAACCATTAAAGTCACGAAAGCTAAACACCACATAGATTAGGTGAAGTGAGGAAATAACCCATCCAAAATAGAGACATTCCAAGCAAGGGAGGCATACACCCTTTCCAATGGTTGAAAATGTCTCCAACCAAAAACCTATCAGAAACGGGATCCCATGAGTAATGGAACGAGACCAACTCATTAAGCTTGAAGATAGAATCGAGTGAGAAGTGTACCAACCACAGACTAAATAAGAAGTTAGAAAGCAAGTACACTACCTAATAATATGTAGTATTTAGAGATGAAAATGAAAAGATTTAATAAGATATCATATCTTACAAAACCTAACAAGAATATTTAACCAATGATATCATCAAATATTCTGAAGATTAATATCTTATCAAGTATAAGATATTCACCTCCATAAAAAGGAAACACATCCTACAAGTAAAATATGATCTCAATTTTACCATACACCTGCTTACGGAGCCGTTAACTAGAGCATGAAAGTGTTTTTGTGATACCCTGGAGTAGTACACGTGGTCGAGCATTTTCAGAGTATTGTTGATTTCGATAAATACACCAATCAATCAATCAAAAAGTAACTTGACCAATTGGTTTAAAAACTCAACCTAAAATTAGTTTGAATTACTTATTAAATTGGTCATATCTTCAACCCGATATGACTTGACTAATTTGATATATAAACTAGTGACTTGATTGGGTCACTCAATCTTGATTTTTCTTTTCTTTTATTTTAAGGTTGGATTTAATTAGATTTTATTTTTGATAAAATTGTAATATTTTTTAAGATTGTTTTAGGTAATTTGTGTCTTTTATATTTTATTAATATAATTTTTTTTGTAATTAAAATTGTACTTATTATAAATATTTTCGTTTTAAAAAATGCTTTCATGTTAAAAACAAATAATACACATTTTTTTTCAATGGGTTAAAATATGTAAGTTAATTTATGTAAGTTAATTTAACATTTAATGGATTAAAATATGTAAGTTAAGTTAAGTTAACCTTTTAGTTGACCCTTAACTCTCTAATCGTTAGACAGAATAACATTAATTAGAACCTTCACTGCTCAATTATCTAAAAAAAAAAAAAAAAAAAAAAAAAGTTTCCCCCGTTGAATACAACGATTCCCTCTCCCGGTCTAGTTGATTATTCATTTCTTAGAATTGATTAACCTCCCCTCTTAATCAATTACTAAAAAAAAGTATGTTTTTCAAAAAAATTGAAAGATAAACAAATATTTTTAAATTAAATTAAACTTTTATTCTTTTCTAATTTATAATTTCAAATATTTATTTATATCTTATTTATCTTTTATTCTATCCTATTTCATTCTATCCAAATAAAATTACCCTATTTCAACTTATTTCTCATTTATTTTCTTTAAATTTTTTCTCTTCTCTCTATTTCTATTCACCCATCCAAATATACCCTAAGTAAATTGTGGTAATATATTTATTTATCATAATGTTTTAAAATTACTCTTCAATCATTCTATCATCCTTTATTTTTGTGTTGTATTGAGACCGATCGAAACTGGCACTATGGCAAATTGGCAATTCCACACATTCTTCAATCATCCTTTTATTTTTCTCTTGTAAAGAGTTGAACTTTTTCTATAAGTTTTATATCCTTACCTGAGTGAGCTTCTGAAACCCTAAATCACATTTCTAAGAAGAAATTATTATTCAAATTACGTACGTTCAGTGTCAGCACAATAAATGGACTATTGACAAAACTTACACCCAAGAACCTAATGACAAAAACTGATTAAAAAAGTCAAAGATACTATTATAATTTTTTATGCTTCAAAAATCTTAATTATAAAATCTAAAAAATTTCAGCGATGCGTTAACCCTAAATATGATCAATACAAAATATAAAGGAAGAAAATACCAATGATACAACCCCTAATAAAGGAAACACCATATAAAAAAGTCCTCAAAAGAAACATAACGTCATATTTGTCCATTTGTTTATATTGAAGTAGGCAACAACATAATATTTATGTCCTTAAATGATGCTGCATTTTCTTTTGTTTGTTTCACCTAAAATGGCATGGTTTGAGTGACAAAAACACCATTTAAACTAGAGTGTGAAGATATTGTCTAGCACAAGTTCTCGTTATTGGTTAGTGGCATCACATGATATTTAATGTTCACGTGATAACTTTCTAGAAACTTGCTTTCTGCATTCATCGTAATATAAATAGAATAATTTCTTTTTCCTAGAAAGCATCGACGTGGCTTAAGATTAATCTCACACGTAATGCATGATTGTCGTTGATTCAGAGGAATTTTATGTGAGAAAAAATTAGTAATAAATTTTCTTGTTAAATATATTATTCTCTTATATAAATATAATGAAACTTTACACCATTGCACAATTTTATGGGTTAAATATTTAAGTATAAGAAATATTGATATCATGGGTTGAATATTTGAATATAACAAATATTGATATAAATTGAGTGTGTATTTGAATTTACGTTAAAGACTAAAAATAATAAATCATCATTTAAAAATTTTCAATATTCAACGTAATTTAAAGAGTTGGAATTAATTTTAAGAAAGATCTAAGTACATAAAAACGCATAATCTTTATACTATTAATTAATTAAAAAAATTCATACGTTTAAAATAATTTATCTTTTATCTAATTATGTTAAAAATTATTTATATTTTAAATTAAGATTAATTATTCATAAAATTTTATCCTAATAATTTTTTTTACATTATCTGTACATGTCATTAAATTTATATTCTAATAAAAAAATTTAATTATAAATTGATGTCCCTATTCTGCATGTTTGAGCATACCAGACTCCATTACCCACAGTTTGCACCTTTTTTTAATTGTTTTTTCTGTTCATGTATTTAACTAATTGTATATTCGTCGTCATTCTGCACACAGTTTTCAATCTTTTTTTTTAATTGTTTCTTTTTTTCTGTTCATATGTTTAACTAATTGTATATTCGTCTTCATTCTCTCGTATGACTTTGCGAAATTGCACTCATCGTTTTTTTCCGTCGTTTACTGTTGCTTTAGTTTTAGGTGATTTTTTTTTCTTTTTTATTTGATCAAATAAGCAAATGTTGGAAAAATTATAATGCATAATTTTAAATATTTACTTGGTTTGATTGAATGATATTATGTTTTATAGTATATTGTGATATTTATAGAGAAAAGGTTGCATTTATAGTACATTCTTTGATTGTTTAAAATTAATTATTTGTTTTAAAATAACATATTTTTTCTTCCTTGACGAATTTTAATGTATGAAATGAAATATTTTTAGATAATATATTTTGATTCTCTGATTTATAAATGTACCATTTTTATTATATCTTTAAATAATTTAGATAGTACTTTGTAATCAATATTAAATTCTATCTAAAAAATAAAAAAAGATTTAGAAAAAAAAAATGTTGAGAGATTAAGTTAGAATTATGAAATTTTAGAGGGATAAAAAATATTTTATTCAGTATATTTTAGTAAGAACATTTTACAAAATATTCAATAAAGGGTACTTACGATTTTAAATTTGATCCAATTGTTATAAATAAAAGCATTGGAAAAAATCTATTCCATGAAGCAGTTCATTCAGAACATATAAAAAGTGAAGCATGTCTTTTGGCTTTGGGAATCCATCAACAAAATATTAAATTGAAGTTAGACTTGCAAGATGAAATAACTCTTATCCTAAAAATTATTTCGCCAATGATGATAACATTATGCGATGATGACATTTTATCCTAATCTCGCATTTCATAAAATACACACATCCCATAGATAAAATAGTAATGATAATATACTATATAGTTTTACAGTAAATTTCCAGGTGTTTTTTAAAGCTAATTGTGAGGTTAATGACTTAATGATTTGGTTTTATCAAAAAATGAGAACAACATTTCCTTGATCCAAAAAGTTACCTCTACATGTACATTTTTCACATGTTATATATTTTAGGGTTTAATAGGCTGTTTCAACCAATCATAAATAATTTTTACATTAGAACAAAATTTAAAATAATTATTTTAAAACTAATAAATACTGTATATATACGTGACAAATTGTAATTAATTAATAGTGTATAAAATATTTACCCTATTTATGTAATTAAATATTATATAAATTTTCTATTATAAACATTTTACAAAACATTGATATCACTTTAATGAACCGTATGTTACATTCCTCGAAATATTACTATTAGGAATACGATAATCACATTTTAGAAGGAATTTAAAAAATTTCTTCATGAATAAACATATCTCAAAATATATAAATTTATTATATCTAATAATTATAAAACATATATTCTCACATCGTATTCTATGAAAATATAATATCTATATAACCTGAATAATCGTCCTGAGATTTTAAATTTAATCAGAAATTAAAGAAAATCATGAAAAAAAATCTATTGCATGAAACAAGAACCTGTCAGAAGGTACATCGTGTCACATGTCTCTACGCTTAAAAAATTATAATAATTATACGAATGTAGTTTTCTTTTTCGCTAATGATTATAACTTTACATGATGATGACATATTAGCCTAATTTTCCGTTTCACAAAATACAATCATTCCAAATTCCATAAATAAAATAATAATGATGCTATACTATATAATTAAAATAATAATAATGCTATACTATTTAATTTTACTGTAAATAGCGAGGTTAATGGTTTGTTTTATCATGAAATGTGAACAACATCTCCTTGTCTAAAAGTTATTAATGTTACATATAATTTTTTTTATACATCTCACATAGTTTTTATTATTTCGATATATTTTTTCTTTTACATTAATATAGACTATTTGTAATAAGCGATATATCACCCAAAAGAGTTAAAAAAGACAAATGAATGAAATCCTCAGTTAAACGACTAAAATGCAGACTGAGTTAACAAAAATCACGTTTTCATTTGCAAAATATAAGTTTTTTCTAAAAAGATAAACAAAACATCACTAGTGCATTAACAGCATACTACGACGGTTAAAATATACACACTACGACGGTTCTAGAACCGTAGTAGATTCCGGTGTCGTAGTCTGTTTTGACAGACTACGACGGTTCATTAAAACCGTCGTAGTGTGATATACATACTACGACGGTTCATTAAAAACCGTCATAGTATGTACCAGTAGTATCACTTAGCACACTACGACGGTTATAGTGAGAACCGTCGTAGTCTGTATAGCACACTACGACGGTTATAGTGAGAACCGTCGTAGTCAGAGAACACACTACGACGGTTCACATAGAACCGTCGTAGTGTGCTATACAGACTACGACGGTTTTAGGTGAACCGTCGTAGTCTGTATACACACTACGACGGTTTTAGTAAGAACCGTCGTAGTCTGCTTAACTTTTTTTTAAAATATTTGTTTCGTTTTTTAGTTTTAGCCCTTTATTTTGTACCTGTTTATTCCAGACAGTCCACACACGAAGTCCATATACATATTTCACAAGTTATAAACTGAATTCAATTCAATAATCCTAATAAAATGAAATCAATTCAATAATCCAAATAAAATGAAATCAATTCAATAATCCAAATACTAAACTAAATTAAATCAATTGACAATCCAAATACTAATCTAACAACTGTTTAAATCATAACTTCATATCTATATTCCTAATTATCAGCTTCAAAAGACTCATCTATGTTCTCGTTGCTTACTAAATACACTAGAAATGTCGCCCATTGCTTGCGTGTAGTCGATGGCTTCTTCAAAGAAATGGCAATGAGTCATTAAAGGTCTGGAAAATAATGAATAATTATTAACAATTATGTATCAATTAATTAAATTAACAAATGATATATTAAAAAGTATGTACCTCTAACCAATGGTCTGTTATCCCCATCCGAATTATGTTTTCCATCCACTGCATGACATAGAAACCACATTGTGGTCTATACGTTTGTTTATTAGCCTACAAAGATTGATTTAGTTAGAAGTGTACATAATGTTGCATTTGTGTTTCCTAATAAAAACAGTTTTACCTTTGCCATTACAAAATCAAGTCTTGGTCTGGCACGACTATGGCTCGTCAGCATATGATGTCCAACATGAATACTAGTTAAATCAAATTATACATAATGTTAGACTATAATAATTACGACAAAAGACAAATGAATGATAACAATTAAATAACATTTTACATACCCTTCTAGCACTTTCTTCAACTTCGGAGGGAGAGGTTTGTGCAATGAACAAAAGAAGACCGCCAGATGATCCATCGGGCAAAGAACAAGAAGTTGCCAATGCCCACTACATGCAATAAACATAGGTGATTGATTATATAAACTTTTTTAGAAATATTTATTATATGAAAACGTATTATACTTACTTGTGAAGGTATGGTGCAAGGTAGATCCTCTTCTTTGATTGACCAATCCAATCCATAATATATGACTTGGCATCAGGTGAATTATCTGCCAAGCCCAATATGGATTGTGGTTCAATGAATCCATAGACATTGTTGTTTCCCATTTCAATTGAAATATTACTCAAATACCTGATTCATATTGAAATAATAGTTAGAAAATGTAATAAATTTGAAATTTGACATTTTAAATTAACATTTATAATACTTACATGATCCAAAATTGCATGTGAGTAAGGTTCATCTCATCCTCCCCTGAATACATCTCCATGCAATCTGACATGTGAATGTATAGAGGCATGTTATTTTCTCTCCCAAATATCTTTTTATCCCAATAGAGCTCCAAACTTTTACTCCTAATCTTGTTAGCCAACACTAACAAGGATTGCATAGGATCATCAATTGGCTCTGGCTCTGGTCGGGGTTTCCTGGGTGTAAGTTTCTTCTTTGGGGATTTGATCTAAAAAAATAATTTGTTAGAAACATGATCAATATATTCTAACTTAATAATACATATATAAATAATACACACCTTTTCACCCAATTGATAAACAAGATGTTTTGGCCATGCAATGAAAGTGCCAACAGCTTGTCCTACCAGTTGCACCTCCTCAGTGGGCAAGGGTAGTGGAGCACGAGGGTCATGTGCCTCTTCAACGGTCACCCTAACCTCATCGTCTCGCAGGGGCTTACCATGTATGGTTGCTCCACCCCCTACAACTCTCCCAATGGCCACCAATCTATGCGGGTGTTCTTCAACATACAACCCACATTGATTACCTTCTTTAGGGCTGCCCCCTTCTGGTGAGCAACTCAAATTCGTGCTAACACGAACAGTCTGCCTCACCTCCTCTGTATTTTCTCTCCCAATACATTGGCCTTGTAGGGCTAATTGCTGCATGATATTCTCGTGCAATGGATGCGACATGCTCTTGTGTTATTTGTTCCCTCAAATTGGCTGTTACCTATAATAAAGATTAAAATAGTTATTATTTTTATATGTATTATTAAGTTTGAATATATTGAACATGTTTCTAACAAATTAATTTTTTAGATCAAATCCCCAAAGAAGAAACTTACCTCTGCAGTGATACTTTGCCTCAACGACTCTATTGTCTCATGGGTGATTGGAGAGTCAAAACCTCGATGGTGTGAAGATTTTCCAAAATATGAAACAATCCCCACACCTTGTCCAACGCCACGAACACGACCTGGGTGTTCGGGTTTGCCAATGGCACAAGAAAGTATGTCTTCCCTTCCATGTGGCACAAATGATCCCCGACTGCATTCATCAACTAGGGAATCCTGCAATTAAAGAATAGTATTATAGTTGTTACATTAAACAAAACATTATTATATTTTCAAAAGCAATATCATCAATTAAGAAAAAAATAAACTTACAATCTTTTCAGCAATAGATTTTGAAGATGATGATGTGAATTCGCCTGATGTCTTCATCCTAGCTAACTTCCATTTTTCATGCCTCTTTGGTGGGGATGGGGGACCGTTAAATGATAATGAAGGATCTGCTGCAGTTGCTTCTTCTCGCATCCTGTGCTTCTGAGTTAAGATCCTTTCCTCCAACACTCTATAACCCCCTCGAGACAGAATATGGGGATAATCATTTGTGGCTTGACACTCCTTTGCCTTTTTCCTCTTTGCCTGTAACATATAAATACATCTTTAGCAATTGTTCACATGCTGGAAATTATATGCAACACTTATACAAGTATAAGACTAACCTGCCACTCAGGGGACAAACGAATCTGAACAAATTTCTCCCATGTTTCTTGATCAAAGTGCCTATAATTAGGCATAGAAATGTTGTCATCTCCTTGATTATATATGTATTTGGTCAGTTGAGACTTCCATTGCCTAAACATGGTAGCCATGGATGACATTACTTTCACCCTCAGCGACTCCACATTAGGAATATCAAATGTGACCTATAATAAAGATTAAAATAGTTATTATTTACTATTGCAATAATCAACAATATATTGAAAATAAATATCAAATAAATAACAGCAAAGAAATTACCAGAATATCCTGCCATAGCATGTTCCGTTGAGTCATCGGAACATCATCCCAAGTAGGGGTCAAGATAGATATGTGCTCACGAACAAGGAAGCCCAAATAACTCCTGAATATGGGCCCATTATCACCAGTAGCAGTGCCCGTGTGGATATCTATATGAACATGTGTCAGTTGACCTTTCCCACGTCTAACTGTCAAGTCCTTCAGGCGTGTGGTCTTTTTATATACTGTGTTAGGGTCAGGTGACTGATCAACCATATGCCTGTTAAAAAATCAATTCAAAATCAATAACTTAAAAACATCAAATTGAAATCAATAACTTCATAACATCAAATTGAAATCAATGAATAAATATAAAAATATAGAAAACAGGTAACATTAGTGTAATAATTAGCACCTTCAATGGTCAAATATATATTCCTTCATTATGATCATGACGAACTGCGTGTACATCATCAACATCAATTTCGTCAGACATAACTGGGATATGAGATGAACTTCCATGAATGGGATCAATGTCCACATTGTCAAGTTCAAGTTCGCTATTTTTCCCGTGCAATACGACAGATAACATTTCATTTGCAGGATCTTTGACATAGAAAACTTGTTTAGCCTGTTGTGCCATTATGAAAGGTTCATCCTGATAACCAACCCTACTAAAGTCAACAAGGGTATGACCTGAATCATCAACGTGCACCCCTGTCCTATTATCAACCCATTTACATTTAAAAAGGGGCACATGAAATTTACAATATACAACCTCCCAAATTTCTTCAATGATTCCATAATATGGCATGCAGCCCAATAAGGGATTGTTGTCTTTGGAGGTGGAGAAATGCATAGACTCAGCTTCTACCATAACCCCACTATTTTGTACCACACTTCTATCATCCAGTGACTTTGTGTAGAAGGTACAATTATTTATATAGTACCCATTACATACAATAACATCTTTTTTAAGGGCACATGCAAGCCATTTTAAGGTCTCTGAAACTGAATCATCACTTAAGATTTCATTTTTGAACCACTTCCTGAAAGTATTATTATGTTCCATTAACAACCACTTCTCTGATTGTCTTGGGTTTTGCTTCCTTACAATGGTCTTGTGAGCAGCCAAGTATGGTTGAACTTCTTCAGTGTTGTTCAAAACATACAAGTCAGCTTGCTGAACTAAAGCCCAAGGTTTTTCCACGCATTGTCCACCTCGGATGCATTGCCCAAAACGTCTACCCTCAGGACATGGCCTAGGAATCCCGACAGGAAATGTAGTAGACATATATTCTGAACAAAACTCAACCGCTTCTTCAGCAATGTACCTTTCAATTATTGACCCTTCAGATGATACTTGATTCTTGACAAACCCTTTTAAGATTTTCATGTAACGTTCGACGGGTACATCCATCTTAAGTATACGGGCCCACATAATCTAATCTCTCGGACAAGATGGACAATCAAGTGTACCATAATGTCAAAAAATGATGGAGGAAAAAACATTTCCAATTGACATAGTATAATAGCAGACTCAGCTTCCATGTCATCTAGCATGTTAGGGTCAATAACTTTGGAACAGATTTGTTTGAAGAACCGACACAATCGGGTAATGGCATTTCTGACCTTTTTAGGCAATATGCCACGGATTGCCACAGGAAGGAATTGTTGCATCAACACATGACAATCATGGGATTTTAATCCAACTAATTTCAAATCTTTCATTGAAACAAGGCTCTTGACATTTGAACAGTATCCTTGTGGCACTTTTATTCCGTGTAAAAAACTGGTTCTCTCTTTTTTACTTAATGTGTAAGCTGCTGGGGGGAGGTATGTGCGGTTACCTACAACACATGGCTTTAATTGATCTCGAATTTGCATCTCAACCATATCCAACCGAGCATTCAAACCATCTTTTGTCTTACCTTTAATGTTCAACAAAGTTCCTATCAAACTGTCACAAACATTCTTCTCAACATGCATAACATCTAAACAATGTCTAACATCAAGCTTGGACCAGTATGGGAGATCAAAGAATATAGACCGTTTCTTCCATGGATTTGGAACAGTCGCTTTCTTTGAAGTCTTTCCGAACCCAATGTTGATGTCTTTCACCCGCTCAAAAACTTGTTTACCGGTTAAGGGTGTAGGTGCTTCCTCATTCTCCGGATGACCATTAAATGCCCTTTTCAATTTACGATACGGGTGATACTGTCTTAGAAATCTCCTATGACCAAGATACACTGTCTTTCTTCCATGCTGCAATTGTTGAAAAGACGTCCCTTCTTCACATATGGGACAAGCTTTATGTCCCTTAACGCTATAACTGACAAGTTTCCATAGGTCAAAGTCATTGATAGTACAAAACAACATGGCATGTAACTTGAAGGTTTCTTTAGCAAATCCAAACACATCAACACCTTCATCCCATAATAATCTTAAGTCTTCAACCAAGGGAGAAAGATAAACATCAATGTCATTTCCTGGCTGTTTTGGGCCCGAGATCAACATAGACAACATCATATACTTTCGCTTCATGCACAATGATGGAGGTAAGTTGTAAATTATCAACAAAACAGGCCACGAACTATGAGTACTGGCTAAATTACCAAACGGATTCATTCCATCCGAAGCCAGACCAAGGCGGAGGTTTCTTGATTCACAACCAAATGAGGGGAACTCTGCATCAATCTTCCTCCACTGCAAGGAATCAGCCACATGTCGAAGCTTTCCATCATTTATCCTTTCATCTGCATGCCATCTGAGATTCTTAGCGTCATTGGCGTTTGCAAACAGTCGCTTGAATCTTGGAATTATTGGAAGATACCATACCACCTTCGCAGCAACACCATTATGGGTTCCTTGTTCACTATCACAACCATCCTTCTTTTTTTTGTAACGAGATAGGCCACACCTAGGACACTTGTGCATCGCTTCATATTCTTTTTCTCGTATAAGATGCATCATTTGGGCATGCATGAAATTTTTTTATACTCCATACCCATTGACAAAGAATCTTCTTAGCATCATAATTGCGGGTTGGCAATGTGTTACCTTCTGGAAGCATTTCGCTCAACAGTTCGAGCAATTGAGTAAAGCTTTTGTCAGTCCACCCATTTGCCGCTTTCAGATGAACCAATTTTAACACCGCAGACATGCAAGTGAAGTTAGAACACCCTTTGTACAAAGGTGTCTCCGCATCACTAAGCAACGTGTCATATACATGGGCTTTTGCAAAGTTTTCTGGACCAACATCTTGAATCATGTCTTCAAGCCTGTCATCAATATATGTTTCCAAGTCCGGTGCAGAGACATTAGATGTTGTCAATGTGTCTAACAATTCACCATGCCAGGTCCATGTTGTATAACTTTTAAGAATCCCATCACACAACAGGTGTTCTCGAATATCTTCTTCTTTCAGCCGAACACCGTTCAAACAATTGACGCAAGGGCAACAAAACTTCCCCCCACTGGAGAAGTGATCATGTTGCTTAGCAAATTCCAAAAACTCTTCAACTCCAAATTTCATACTCGTACTAATTCTACTTGCATTCATCCAACTACGATCCATACCTTAAATCAAAGGTATGGTCAACAAACATCAATATTCGGTTGAACATAGAAATATATATATCACATGACAAAGACTTACGTATTTGCTAATTGTGTTAATATCCATAACCAAACTGATTCTGATTTCAATAAGTCAGCTAATTACCAGTTTGGTTAAAACAACAGTTCTAAAACTAGTTCAAAACCAGTTTGCCTCACAACTGATTCTGTGACCAATTAACTAATCAGTTGATACACTTATAGTTAGTTACTGCACATTTCTTCTACAAAACTGAGTTCTCAGGTAAAATATATATTACCAAGCACACATGTTACCAAAATTACCACAAAAAACAAAATAACGAAGCACACACTAATAACACATAAATTACCATCCACTTTTTTTCCTTCTTAAATATATATTTTTTATTCTTATCATGATTTACTTTTTTATAAATCACAACACTGAAATCAAACTTTAAAATATACTCTCTTTTATTCATTTTAGTTCTTCTAATTATTTATAAAAAAATATTTTTCTAAAATGGTATATTTTTTTCCCATTTATCCTTTTCCACTGAAAGTGCTATGTATTATTGACAACAAGACTAAAATTTGCAAACATCGTAACTGTCACGCTCTTGTGAAAATTAGAAGGATTGAAAAATACAAAGACTAAAAGATAAAAAAAAAAATAAACCTGAAACTAAATATTTATATAAAACTAAATATTTATATAAAACAAAAACTTAAATATCTAAATTACTTAAATATGAACGAGGATGTAAAAAATTCTGGACTTCAATAGATTTGAGTATGCAAATAAAAAAGCACAGAACACAAAAATTCTAGACACATACTTGTGACTACAACCTATGAAAAAATGACATGGCATATTACTAACCGCTATAAGCACTTTTAATGGGCAACCAACAGTATCAGTCTCATCCTCATCAATATCCTTGACCAATGCAATTTAGAAATATCCAAATTCAACTATTAAAAATCAAAGCGAAATATCCAAATTCAACTATTAAAAATCAAAGCGAAAACAAAAGGAAAAATAACTCAGAATCTATTTCAGAGTTAGCAAGACACAATTAATGAAATGCCTAAATAAAAAAAAAAGACACAGTGAACTTAACAACAAACTATCAAGTCAAAACCGAAGAAAAGGCACACCACCACATTGCAAGTGTGAAATAACCAAGCACAGAACACAAAAATAACCAAGCACAGAACACAGCAATAACCACCGCATGTTCAAGTTTTAGTAAGGGAACAACACAGAGCATTTAACAATGACCACAGTACAGCCTTACACAATGCATTCGAGAATGGGTTTCGCGAAGTGTACCTTAAACAGTAGAGCCCTAAGCAGCGAGTCGCGAATATTGCACCGGTGACGGGTGACAGCGTAGTTCGCCGGTGATGAGAAGGAGAGTGGTTGAGGTTTATGAGGGAGAAGAAATAGGAAGAAGAAGAAGGTGTGTGCTTGGGGGGAGAAGAGATTCGCAAAGAAAAGGGAGGGAAAACGGAGGAACGACGCAGTACTGGAAGTGGTGAGGGTTATGAGGGTTTACATTACAGACTACGACGGTTCTATTTACAACCGTCGTAGTATGTAATATCATAATTACAAAATAGCCATTATGTTACAGACTACGACGGTTATCATTTGAACCGTCGTAGTCTGTAACATGATAATTACAAAATTGCCACCGCGCGCACACTACGACGGTTATAATTGAACTGTCGTAGTCTGCGGCGTCTTAAAATATTTTTTTCTACTAGTGCATGTTGATTAAAGTAAAAATCAAAACATCTAATTAGAATTCTAGGTTTAGAATAAACTTAAAAACTAGTTTAACACATTCATATGCAAATATCTCACAAAACTTAGCGTAAAACATATGATTTCATCTTTTCTTTGAGTTTTAAAAGAAAATATTGAAGCATCTAATCCAATATTGAAGTAAGAGTGCATTTTCCTCATTACTTAACAATGACTCAAAATCAACATATTGTCGTATATTTTTTTTCGGACCTACTCACTTTAATTTTACTAGTTTTTCTTTTCTAATTTCAGTTTCTTTTAAACATAAGAGAATGTATTTTAAAGGATACTAATTTTAAATTTCATTATAAATATATAAAATATTTTGTCATAAATTTTAAATATTAATTTATTAATCAATATATAAAAATGTATTTTATTCTCTTCAACTCAATTCTCTCATTCTAGATATCTTAATGTTTTTATTTAAGGCATCTTTAATATTAAATATGTGAACATTTCTCTAAATAAAATGTTTAAATCTTAATTGAAGACGTGATTATATTTTGCTAAATTTAATTATAATTAATACTTAATTTTAATAAATTTATATATGTATATATATATATATTAAATTAATTAATATTTAATTTTTATTTTAATCCTCTTTTCTATTTTAATATTTTTAATCTCTATTATTTAAATTAGAATGAACCAACAAATTTAGAAAAACACTCGTGTTAGGATTGAGATGAGAAGGGATAATGACGATAAAGAAAATATTATAGACTACTTTTTATAAGAATGTTTATTATATTTATAATTTTTTACTAATTCCTTTCTTACCATAAAATTAAATGCCTTACAAAGATTAAAAAAATAAATTAAACAGAAAAAATATATACATAATATATGGATAATATCATATTAAATATATGAGCTATGTGACTTGTACCAAAAATCTCTTTCTTCGTTTTCGGTACGTATGTTTGTCATTTTCCATTTAACAGCTGTGAAAAACATAGGAATGAAAAAGGCTTGTCGGGAACAGCTGGAGTTAAAAAACGGCTCAAAAAATCCCACAAAAGGTAAGCTGCAATTTCTTTTCTTAATTTTTAATTTCATCAATAAAATATTCACACACTGTGATGACGTGTTCAAGATCTTCCTTCGCCCTTTTTCTTTTCACCTTCTACCCTTTCTGTTCCTCACTCTCACTGCGATCCCTCGCTTCATCTTTCTATGCACACACATTCACTCACTCATCATCATCATCATCATCATCACCATCACCATCATCATCATCGTCGTCTTCTTCCTTCACTTTCTTCTTCATGTTCACCATGTTCCACAACCTTCTCTTCCTTCAATGAATGATGGGTCTCTCAGGTACTGTGTTGTTTCTTACTCTTGCTCTTTTTTTTCTATTGGAATCTCATTTGTCCCATTCCAGATTTTGATCCAAAAACACTTTTTTATGTGTTTCCTCGCCTTTTCAGCTCAACCCTTCTGTTGGGCTAGTCTCTATTTTTCGTTCTGCCACTCTTCACCGTGGTTTAGTTAATTAACAGTGTTTGTGTTACTTATGACATGAAAATATAAAATAAATTAATAAAAATGTGTTTTTTTTTTGCTCTTGGAATATTGCATTAGATTCTGTAAGGTATGCTTTATTGAGTGGAAATGATGGAAGGATGGATGGTGAGAGTTGGGTTTTATCTGTGGTGGGGTTTACTTAATTTTGATCTATAAGTGAATCCTTTTGTGTGGATGCAAGAGTAAATAGTTTATGCACTAAATGATCTAATCATTATTCGTTTACGGTAAGGTCATCTCCAATGTGGTTCTTAAATTACTTTTTTCTGGGTCCTTCAATGCCATGGAAGATATAAAACCTTCTGTCATATTCTGCTTCAATGGTAAAACCCAAGTTAGGTTCTTAAGTTGCAAGAACTTCAATTCAATTATTACTTTTTTATGAAATTTGTTGATTTCCTTAATTTAAGGAGTTCTTGTTGGTTCTTATCTACAAGTGGCATCCATACCATTAGTCTCCAATGCAAGGATAAAATAAGAATCTGTTCTTATTATAAAAATCCGTCTAAGAACCTAGCATTGGAGATGGCCTAAGTTTGTTAACTTTCATAATAACTATCTTAAAAGTTGTACTAACTACAGTTATAGTGGTTTTTGGTGGGTTGACATTGCAGGGGTGTATTTGTAAAACCGTTTGTTTTCCATTAGACGTGAATCCAATAATTTTCTTCAGTTATGTTTGTTGTCTTGGAATGTGGAAAATGGAGGGTGAAACGGCTACACAAACACACTATGGTTTTTCTTTTTGCGGTGATACTACATATAGGAAAATGCAATTGAATGTTAATGCTTTTGAATGAGTTGATTTGTGATTCTAATGGTTGTGTTGGCATTAGTGATTTACTGTTGCACTTGTTGTGATGTATCTATATTTGAAGTAGAGGTCATTGATTTTTGGCTTTGCTATTGCTCTTTCCTTGTTCAATAGATCCATTAATTTGAATAGTTGCGAAGGAAAAGAATACAACCATGCAGATTCATTACCGTTGGTTTGATTCTGAGGCTAAAATACGGTTGTTATCTGATTGTATATCCAGTCCTTATTGCAATCGATAAGTCACTTACAAGGTGTTATCAGCTTGCTGACCGGGGTATTTTGGTCCGAGTGAATATATAAGTTGTTCACAAGTTTACAAGATGCCATATTATATACAGAGACTCTATAGGCTATGCAATGCATCCTTTTCATCTGATGGACCTGTGTCAGAAGAGGCCATTGAGAAAGTTCGTGAGAAGTTAGGTATATTTCCTCTTTGCCTCGTTTATCTTCCTTATAAAGTAAGTTTTAGAGTAAATTACATCCACACTCCTTGTATTTTCTCCAGATTGCATTTGTTATCCCTCTGTTTTTCAGCATTACTTTTATACTCCTTATAGGGGTGTTGGTGTAATATTTTTCAAAATTAAGGGGGTCAATGCAATGCATAAAGGGGTCTTAGTGTAACATTTTTCAAACAATCAGGGGGTTTTGTATAAGAGTAAAAGAAACAGGAGTTCGTGAAATCTCACAAAAGTATAGGAGATGTCAGTGCAATTTACTCAAATATTTATTGTCAACTCCATTGAATGCTTGATGCCCAACAATAAATGAAAATAGTGACGGCATACAAGAATAGCAAGAGCTATATCATTGATTGTTCAACACTTTGTCAAAATAGCTTAAGCCTTCTTTCTTTCTCTCCCTTTTTCCTCCTTTTAACTTATCTCTATGCTTTCATCAAAACATAGGTAGTGCTGGACCATTATGAATTTATCCTAAGGTGTATATTCAAATTTGTATTTTCAAGCCTGTTCTATTTTCCTTCATCTTGAGGCGTGACTGCAGGCTTTATAACAAGTGATAAATTGTCACAGCAAACTTTGAATAACTATGATTTTTTATTTTAGATGACTTTCATCTTTCCGCTCAACAGTTTTATTTTTGTAACTGATATTTTATTAATAATCTATGATAATGTTTCTACAGAAAGAATCAAGCCGTCAGATGTAGGTCTTGAACAAGAGGCCCAAGTGGTTCGGAATTGGTCTAGTCAAATGGTTGAACGTAATGGGAGCCATCAATCTTTGCCACCTATCAAATATTTGCATTTGCATGAATGTGATTCCTTTTCTGTAAGTAAAGTCTCAAAACTTCAAGTCAGAAATTTTTATAAATTTAGGCCTTAAATTGGCTATATCAACTGAGGTTTGATTTACTTTATCTTTTGCAGATAGGAATTTTTTGCATGCCCCCCTCATCTATCATTCCTCTCCATAATCATCCTGGAATGACAGTGTTGAGCAAGCTGTTATATGGCTCAATGTATGTTAAATCCTATGATTGGATTGATGCATCTGGTTCCACTAATCCATCTGAAGGTCTGGTTTCTATAACTTAATATATTTAAATGTTATTTGATCCATTTTCTAGTCCTCTGTATTTTACATGGAATGTGACTTGCCCTTTCTTGCCTTTACCTTCTTGAAGAGCAGTAACACCATCCTTATTGAGGTAGACAAGATGGTAGCATTATATTAAATAGGCATCACCAAAAATAGCTCATTCTAATATCAGACAAATAAGATAAAGACAAGTGTGTAATTAGTTCAGAAATCAGTACATGGCATATGGCCTTTGTTGATGATGTCTTATCATTCAAAGCTATTCTATAGTGAATGTGCTTGAATATGTAAGGATTTTGGAGTTACTTAATAATTAATCTAGTCTCAGCTATTTTGGATTTATATAACAGGGTTACAATTTTCAAATCCATAAATTTTAAGGATTTTTAAACCATTCTTCATATCCTGGTGCATTACACCCCTAAGACAATGAAATGGAAAAAGTCATATAGTGGGAACTTCTAGACATTTAATCTTCCATTACTCGCAAAACTTGCAAGAGGGTGAGTGATCGTGTTTCATTTTCTTGTATTAGTAATGGATGCTAAATATGCTATCCAATTCTAGGCAAGTGAGGTTGTTCTCTTTGTTGATGTTGTTCTGACTTCTAGAAATTTTCATTAATTTAGATCAACTGATGAACTAGAAAAACTAAACCAAACTTCGTATATTCTGGTCCAAACCAAACTGAATCAATGCTCTCTGATCATCTTTGGTTAGGTATCTGTTCCACCATGGAACCCAATAACGAATTAACTAAATTAATAAACATATAATAAGAAATACTAAACCAATTTCTTTTAATTGGTTTGGTTTTTTTCTTCTAAAACTGAACTGATTCATCCCAGATACACTTAGGGACTTCTGACTGTTTCTTTGTGAGAACTATATAATTTCAACATGTAAATGCTGTTCGAAAGTATTTATTTAGGTCAAGAGCAACTGCTAGCGTTGTCTCGCTGTTTAAGGGATAGCCAAGGGTATATCAATAGCTCTACTATACAAGTAGTTTAATATTGCTCTCTGCACTACGGTTTTTTTGCCTTTTATTTTATTTTTTTCTAATCTAGAGATGCATTTTTTTACTCTGTGCTTACTTGAAGCTGGGCCGAAATATGAGGGGCATGATATAGGGGGTTTGATATTGTTCTAGCATACAACCTAGAAATTTCTAGGTGAAAAATAAGAAATTTACTAGAAAGCCAGGAAAGCCCTTGTCATAATATTCATGCTTAAATATAAATTCTATCTTGTTTTAATTATAACCAGGTCTTTTATAGGTGCATATGAACATGATTGGAAAAAAAATCCTTTTAAAATGTTCTCAATCTATAATATATATTAACGTGACTTCAATTCCAATTCCATAATAGTTACCTATAAATTTCCTAAAATAGCTCAATAATACCCATAAAACATTCACTGTGATATTGTGTTAGTATTATCTAAAATCAATATATAATTATTATTGAAGTCTTTCCACTGTATATAAAAGCCTAGAGGACTATTTGAATATTTGAAGATTTTGTAAATCTTCTTTTGTTCTCTAGGTTTTAACTTTTAAATTAATAGATTATAGATGTAATCCAAATACATTTTGACTGACTATCTGGATAGAACAAATGTATCTCAGTAGAATTTGGTCCTCAAAATTTGAGTTGTTGGATTTCATGATTTAAAGTATCCTTATGAAGCATTTGAAAAGGAAACTTTTCGAATATGAATGACTTCTGATCCTTTATTTTGCATGACATCTTCCACACGTTGGATGATCTTGATAAACTGATTTTTTTTTTTTTTTTTTTTTTATTTATTTATAGAACTTCAAGTGAAACAATTTATTCTTAAAAGTCTATGATTTTCTTTTTTATCTTCCATTATTTTAGCTTGATTGGTTTCTTCAATACCATCATGGCAAACATCATTGATTGGAAGAGAATTTCAATCTACATTGGTTTCATCTTCTAAATTACTTGTTTCACTTTTAGACCATTTCTTCTCACAAATCTTAAGTACAATGCCTTATTCTGATTAATTTGGATGATTGGGTGTGTTTATCAATTGACCTAGGACAGAATTGTCAAAAGAATGAGATATGAGTGCTAAGAATTTTTCTAGAACTTGACCACAAAGTCCTCGAAACAGCCTCTCTGTTTCCAGGGGTAAGGCTGTGAGTGTAACTGCATCTTAGCCTTGTGCATTGGGTTACCCATTGACCACAAAGTTACTAGGTGAAAATTCTGGAGTTTACTAGAAAACAAAGGAAAATTCTGGAGTTTACTTGAAAACAAAGGAAAATTCTTGGTAGTGGTGTGGACTTATAAAGCTTATGTTGTTTTACAACCTGACATTTCTTTTTATCCGTAGGAATTGAATACAGATATTAGGGGATTTACTATAATGCACGCAAACTGTTTATTGGCATATTAGAACTTAACTGGGTTGGAAAGTGGAAACAATCTTCTGGAACCTTTTCAGTACATATAATGTTAATAGGACTTTATTTCTGTCATAATTTCCAAAAATATTCCGATTAATCCCTTAAAATATTTGTAGTTAATGCCTGAGCTGCTGGGCGTACCTTGAACGTAATTGTCTTCTATGGAGGATCCTTGTGGGGAATCGAGCTTTATCTATGTTACTTCAATTAACTTTTAATATTTAGCCTCACTTGATCTTCCCGGGGTTGTTTTTTCTGGACAGTGATGTAGTTAAAACTCTGCTACCCTCACTTTTGGCCATTCGATAGAGATAAAATATGTTGTGTATTGAAACATAGCACACATAGTAATGAACTAAACTGACTATTTTTGTGATATAGTTGTTTTCCAAATATTTCTGCGACTAAACTTGCCAAAAAATAAGGTAAAGGGCTAAATCTTTATTGCCAAATAATTACCTAGTATCAATCTGACACAAAGCCGATATCAGGAACACTAGTACAGAAAATTCTATCCCTTACTTAAAGATCTGAACACTCCAATACCAAAGATTGATCTCTATTCTTTTCTTCATATTATATATATACTGCCATCTCTTCCCTGTCACAAACTATCTACTTGACCTCTTTTCTGATTATAATTCTTACCATAATAGTTCAGATTCTATAGCCACAATGATATCAATTCAACCAAGCATGGGGTCTTGTCTATTTCAATTACACTAAACATGCAAAATTGCAAAGTGAAACTTTTCTTTAACTTTGGTCTGAAATAGACCAGGCAGAGTTATGTTCTGCACACATATGAACCTGATCTGGGTAAAATAAACTAATATTGACATAGTAGTGTGATATTACAAGGAACTCCATCTTCTGTACTACAGAATGCTGCTTTTCCTCCTTCATTTTTAACTTCCTATTTCTTTCTCCCTCATTTGTGAATTGTTAAAACATTAATACCTTCTCCTTTCTCCTGACACCAAAATTTGTGAATCTGATTGACAGCTAGACCTGCAAAGCTTGTCAAAGATACTGAGATGACAGCACCAAGTCCCACAACAGTTCTTTATCCAACCAGCGGAGGAAACATCCATTGTTTTAGAGCTATAACTCCTTGTGCAATCTTTGACATATTGTCTCCTCCTTACTCCTCAGAGCATGGAAGACACTGCACCTACTTCCGGAGATCCCAACGGAAAGACCTTCCAGGTAATCCAATTTATTTTTGTCGTTAATTCTTAAATTGTGAAATTTTATTCTATTTAGAGAAATGCTAGCATCACTCTTTATTATTTAGTGAAATGCATTGAAAATTACAAATTTTGTGTGTCTTACATTTAAATTTGGAAAGAGTCATTAATTGTTTGGTGGAACCTACCAAAATATGTAGCTTTCAATAAATTTCAACCAATAATAGAGAGTAATTGAGAAAGTGATACGAGCATTTCTCATTCTGTTTGTCATAGCATAAGCATACCATTGTCAAAACATTCATTTTCATTGCAGATAATGTTCAGTTGGACGGATTGAAGGCTTCTGATGCGACTTGGTTGGAAGAGTTTCAACCTCCTGATGACTTTGTGATCCGGAGAGGGCTGTACAGGGGTCCAATTATTAGAACTTGAAAATTTTTCTTGTTTGATGTGTCTTACACCAAAGGGAAATTGGCTTATGTTTAGTTTACAACAAAGAGAAGTGTTTAATGTGCAATAATTATATTCTTTGTCTATGATGGTTAGGCATTGGAGTATGTATATAATAATGCACTAGTGTAATCTATTTACAGACCTCAGCTTAATCCACTAGAAGAATAGTTACTGAATGTTGAAATACTCTCAGTGGCCATATCAAAATTTGTTTTCATGGAGAATAAGAGGGTGTTGTTACTTGATCACAAGTTCTAGTTACATTTTCAGGCCTCACATAGTTATGGCTTCATGTGTTTTTGCCTTATGATCAGTCAAAGCAAAGCAAGTCCATAAACAACCAAGCCACTACGTTTGTTTGTAAGAGTTTTTTTTGAGTTTATTCATATTTATCATATAATATAAGCATTTGTGTAAGTATTTCAGGGGACTTATGGAAATAGTTTAAGATATATCAAAATTATTTTTCAATTTAGTTCAGTAAGTACTTCAAGGTAGTTTATGAAACAGTTTATAATATATTTGAAAACAGTTTAATCTTAATTTTTTTAATTAAATAGATCCTAAATACTAAATTAGGGTATGTGGAATAAGTGCTCAATTAAACTATTAAAGTTTTTAAGCTTTATTACTGGAATTCAATTGAAAGAATTAATTTGACTTTTGGAATCAAAGAAAATTGATCTTTTAGGGAATAAACAGTTAACTACCTTGCTATCACCTTTTTATTTTTATTTTTATCACTTATTTATCCCTTTAACTTTGTAATCCAATGTTTTTCAAATAAAATTAGGTTTCATTGTATTTTCTACTGTTCAAATTTTATTATTTTATGAATTTGATTGTCACATTTTTCTCTCTCGCATTTTACCTTTTTGTAATTTAGTGCATTTTTATCAATATGTTAAATGACTAACAAAATGATGACATGTCATTGGATTAATTTTCATAAAGTTTAAAATATTTTTCTTAAAAGAGATTTTTAAAAGATTGAAAAATTCCCTGGGACATGCGAGGGAAAAAATGTGGTGGTAATATATATAAATGATGAAAGTTGAGTAGTGAAAAAATGCAGCTTAATATAATATAGTATTTTTTGGAGACGCTAACATCTATTTAATTAACACTTTGTATTAAGACGGGAAAAATTAAATAAGAAAAAAATGATATATTAAATTTAGTGAATTTAAAATATTGAAATCCAATTTTAAAAGAGGTGAAAAAAAAGGAAAATGTTTTGTTTGTTGTCAACATAAATGTCTAGTCCTATGGTAATGACGAGAATTAAGAAATTTAAAATTTTTAACGATAAAAGGCTGTTTAAATAATTTCATAAAAAGAATTTAAATTTTAAAATTTTTAATTAAAAATATAGAATAATTCAGAATAAAAATTTCAAATTTTACTTATTTAATAAAAGTTTAAAATTCTTCCTCTCTATTGTTTCATTTCACTCTTTCTCTCTCCCATATTTCTTCCCTCAGTTTCCCCTCACCCATTATTTCATCTAAACTACTTAAAAAACAACGAAGAAAACTCAATTACAAATAATTTAAGTGTTTATATTTTAATTTCTTTAAATTATGAGTTTTTTTTTCATCTAAACATTTAATTTCCTTAATTACAATTTTTTTTTTCCATTCAAACACGCAGTAAAGTTGATATGCTATTATTTTCTCATTTTATTTTTCTTATTAAATTTTTTTTCAAATAAAACAAAGTGTTAAAAATCATTAATATATATATATATATATATATATATATATATATATATATATTGTATTAAGTGGTACTTTTTTGTCGCGAAACTTTCATCATTTTACACATTTTGCTGCTCTATTTTTCCTCTCGCATTTCTGACGGCATTTTCCATATTTTAGTTTTTGTTTTAAGAAAAATATTTTGATTTTTAATAAAATTTAATTTAATAACACGTCATCACTCTATCATTTAATGGATTGTTAAAAAATTAAGATGGTAAAATAGGAAAAATTGTATAATAAAATTTGAAAAATAATAAAATTGTTTGATAAAAAAAGACTTAAACAGTTATTTTTTTTATTTTTTTTTATTTTATTTCCTCCCACTATTACTTTAATTTTTAATGAAGTATGGAATTTACAAAATTGGATGAATATATGGTCTATTCCATCCCATTGAAAGAAACTCGTTCCTAATTAAAATTACATAAAGTTCTAAATTTTTTCAAACTGAATTTTAACGTTAAAAAAATCTTATAAAACAGAAAATCTTGAAAATATAAATTCTAACAAATCTCAACCACAAAATTGGCATTGGCATCCGTAAGTTGATGCAAATATTAATAATTAGATAAAATTAAATTAAAAAATGAAATGCACGGAAATTAAATCATAAAAAATATAACTAGGTTATAAAATTAAGGCTAATTGATTGCTTTAACGGTTTTATATACTTGGAATTTTGTCTTCTTTACTAAAATTAATAGTAGATAAACTTTATGAAAACAATAATGCAAAAAATATAAGCTGGAAGGAATAATCAGGTGTGAAAGATACGTTGTAGTGTTAAAATGTATCAGATTAATCTAATGGCCAGAGAATCAGGTTTGATTTGTTTATATTGTAAAGTGGATAATATATTGCAACACAAATCGATGTTGCATGAATGATATTATAAAAATTGAAGTACTCCCTTTGTCACCGGAATAATTAACTTTAACAATAAAGTTTTTAAGAGTTATTTTTCGAATGAAAGTGTTATATGTATTTATCTATTAGTATTTTTTTTTTGTTCACATGTTGTCTTAAGACATATTAGAGTAATTTCACCTACGGAACTACGACTATTATTAGTCCGAAACATTTTTACACATGCCGATTTTACAGGGTTGCCAAAATACTAGATCGAACCGTTTTAAAAAAATATAATAAAGAACCTAATTGAATTATCTTTATGAAACAATATCAAGGTGGTTGGTTGGGGTAAAAAATACTTTATGAATTAAGAAAAAATTATTTTTAAATAAACAGGATTTCCAGGAAATAAATTTTCTTATACCCACTATCTCACGGGAATGTTGATAAAAAAAATTAAAATTAAAATTATAACTTTATTAAAAATTAAAAATTCCAAATTATCTTTTCTTCCTACTTGTTTTCTTCTTTTCCCTCTATTATCTTCACAGTCTTTATCCTTCTGACTCTGTTAGCTTATTTTTGTTGTCTTACCACTGTTCATTCATTATAGTTATTTTTGGCTGGTCAAGTGAATTTGCTCGTTTCTATTATTATGGGATTGCTCCATTCAACTCAATTGTATCTTTTCTTTATATTTATTCGATTTTGTTAGCAATTTTCCTCTATTGAGTTGGAATATTTTTAAAAAATAAAATAATATTCTTGTGTTTCTAATAGGCGAACCAAACATATCCAACATGTAATATTTTTTAAAAACGATTCATGCACCAGTAAAAATAGATGACTAAATTAAAGAAAATTGAACCGAAGTAAAAAAGAATCGGATCATTTTGAAAATTTTGAATCAAACCACTTTTCTGAAAATGAGTTAGTAAACCAAACTTTTCTTTTACAAAGTGGTTTAGAAATGAATTTAGTTATTTGCAAAGCTCAACTAACGTAGAATTCCTCGTCAAAAAATCATGCTGCAATGTATCAAATTAACTTAATATTTTTAAAAAAATGATTTTCTTTGTTTAGAAACGATATAACATGTTGTATTATATAGGATAAACAAAAAATTAATGTCAAATTAAAAAAAAACATGGTATTTATTTTAATCTTTTTCTTACACAATATTTATGAAACGATAGAAAGAATTTAATTTCTATTTTTCAATTTAATATCTATTTTTAATTTTTTTTATAATTTTTATAGATTAAATTATTAGACTTATTTGATGGATAAACATTATTCTCAAAACAAGGATAAAACATACCCAAAACACATAATAAACCTATTAAGGAATTTTGATAAGGCTCGATTGGATTATTATCTCTTCTCTCTTGAATACCTGGCAGTATGATGGTGTCAGTAGGGTTCTTAGGCATATATTGGTACACTTTATTTACAAATTAAAACCTCTCAAATCTAAGTGAAAGTTATCTGACAAATCAAGAATACGATAAAAAGAACATTAATAGATTTTCACAGATGATTCATGCACATTTTTCATTGATTAATTGATATTATGTTGATAATGTAACGTGTCATAGTCCTGTGTCTATGAACAATATTATAGAATTCTATTAAGCTTTTCAATTTTATTATCAAAGTCCTAATAAATACATATATCATGTAATAAATACATATATCATGAGTTATAATTTATTGACGTTGTAAACTGTTTTACACTTTATACACGAAACATTTTACTCTTGGAATAAACACTTATTTTAACAAATATAAATATACTTAAAACAAACTAACCATAACAATGAAAGAGTTTTATGTCTCCAGGATTTCATCAACATACACCTCCAACTCCTCCACCTCCTCCACCTCCTCCACCACATCCACCTCCTCCACCTCCATCTCCATATCCACAACCACCTCCACCTCCACCTCCACCTCCAAGTACACCTCCACCTCCACCTCCTCCTCCAAATACACCTCCACCTCCACCTCCACCACCGTTATTGGGTTTGTCACCACACGCAAATATGAACATTGAAATAATAGCAAGGGAAACAGCAATCATGACAAACAAAAATAGGTCCTGAGTGAAGGACCAAACCCATTTCATTTGTGTGACCATCATCACCAATTAGAAACTGTCTAGCCATCTTCTCACTGCTGCTACCTGCAATCTACTTCAGTATAATCACTGTGCGTCTATATATATATACACATGTTACATTGTTACATACATAATCGGCATTACATGAAGTAGGAAGTAGTGACGCGTGAACTTATATAATAGAAAAGTGCATAAAAAAAAAACACATCTTAATTAATCTTATTGATAATAAAATCAATTATATATATTCTAAGTTGTGAGAAAAAAAAAATAAAATTAAAAGAATAGCGAAGACTTTTACATTGAATAGGGAAGGTGTCACGTAACCTTGAGAAATAGAGATGACTAAAGAATAATAAATAATACTTTTACATTAAATATGATTTTTTTATTTTAATTTTATTTTTCTTTCAACTTTTTTTTTTTTGGAGTAGGACCTTCTAGGAGCAAGTCTATTGGTTACACAATAACATTATTTTTGGACTGAGGTTTAATTTTTTTTTAGAGAAATCGCTTCCATTGTTACAAAGTAGCTCCGCCCCTGCATCCATTATATAGAGAAATATGATTTTTATTCATATCAAAACATATATTATACAAAGTGTATATATGGAATTACAAGAGGATTAATTCCTAAATAATTGTAACGAAAAGATATGATGGATGCTGACAGAATAACAAGAGATCATGTAATTATAACAAAAGTTACAATTAAGGGTAGGTTATGATGCAAGTGCATGGTCTATGCCGAATTGCTTTTGATGGACGGATAGAGAGTTTACACGCCCTTGGAAGATGGAGGAGGGGGGACCGGACGCCAATCTTGTCTAGGAGAAATGCACGGCGAGAGTGAGACAAAGGCTTGGTGAGTAGATCAATTAGTTGATGACTTGTTGGCTTATGAGACACTTGAAGTTTCTTAGAAGCAACCAAATCGTGAACAAAATGATAGTCAATTGCAAGATGTTTTATACGGATATGGAACATAGGATTGACACAAAGGTCGGTAGCTCCAATATTATTAGAGAAAAATATTGATGTCTTGATGACTGGATGACCTGGCTCCTTTAGTAGTTCTCGAAGCCACAATAGTTCAGTTGTGGTGGTTGCTATAGTATAATATTCAGCCTTCGTTGAGGATTTAGCAACAGTGGGTTGCTTCTCAAAGGACCAAGAGATGGCATTAGGCCCATATAAATTATAAAGGCAGCAGTAGACTTGCGATCATGAGTATCTACTTTCAACAAACGATGAGAGAGAAATATGACAAAAAAAGCTTGGACATTTAAGTCTAAAATATATTTCGAAAAAATCTAAGAGAAATCTTGTGAAAGGCTTGCCAAACATTTCGTGGAAATCTAATCGTCTGTGTGAGTCTTGTTAGCATGGGAAACAACTTAAATCATCTTTCAAATCCAAAGATGTTGTTTCTACGACAAGACCATTAGAGTTGTTACAAATTGATCTCTTCGGCCCTACCCAAACGCAAAGTCCTGAAGGAAAGAGATATGAATTTGTCATTGTAGATGACTACTCTAGATTTACATGGATATACTTTTTAGCTCATAAACACGAGTCATTCAATATCTTTGAAATATTTTATAAACGTGATCAAAATGAGAAAGGAGTATGTATTGCATCTGTAAGAAGTGATCACAAAACTGAATTTGAAAACTCGAGTTTAAAGCCTTTTTATTTTGAAAATGGTATATTCCATAATTTTTCGTCTCCAAGAACTCCTCAACAAAATGGAGTTATGGAAAGGAAAATAGGACTTTACCAGAAATGGCTAGAACTCTTTTACATGAGAGCTCACTTCCAAAATATTTTTGGGCAGAAGCATTAAATACATCCTGTTATTTGGAAAACAGAATTTTGATAAGACTCATATTGAATAAGACTCCTTATGAATTATGGAGAGGAAGAACACCCAATATATCATACTTCCATCTGTTTGGATGTGAATGTTTTATTCTAAACATGAAAGATCATCTTGGGAAGTTTGACTCAAAAGTATGCAAGGGATTCCTTCTTGGATATTCTGACACATCTAAAGCTTACAGAGTTTTTAACTCTAAAACTCAAGTTGTAGAAGAATCCATACATGTCAAATTCCAAGATAATTCATAGGATGATAAAGAAATATCAGACCTAGAAACCTCATTTGATCTTTTGCAGGTCAACCCATCAAGTCAACAGAATGATGCTATCGAAAGAATAGACGTAGAAGTCAAACCAGACGAAAGTGCATCTGCTGGATCAGACAAACCCTCATTGTCTACTCTTCAAACTGACCATATCTAGACTTCGGTCAGAACGTGAAAATTTGCCTCAAATCACTCCCAAGATCTGATCATAGGAGACAAACATCAAGGAGTGCAAACCAGGTCAAATTTTAAAGACCTTTCTGGATATGCCTTGGTATCAGAAATTGAACCCAAAAGCATTGAGGAAACACTTAAAGAAGATGACTGGATACTTACCATGGAAGAAGAACTAAATCAGTTCACAAAAATTATGTATGGACGCTGGTAAAGAAACCCAAAAACAAAAGCATCAATGGAACAAGATGGGTTTTCAGGAACAAGCTGGATGAAGCTAGTAAAGTTGTTAGAAACAAGACAAGGTTAGTAGCTCAAGGGTATAATCAACAAGAAGGTATTGATGTTAAAAGTGCGTTTTTAAATGGTTTTATTGAAGAAGAAGTTTTTGTGAAACAACTACCTGGTTTTGAACATCCATCTTTGCCAAACCATGTTTTTAAGTTAAAGAAAGCTTTATATGGTCTGAAACAAGCTCCAAGAGCTCAGTATGAAAAATTAAGCTATTTTTTTTATTTAAGAATGGTTTTTCAAGAGGAAAAGTTGATACTACCTTGTTTAAGAAAAACCTCTTAAAGGATTTCATTATTGTACAAATATATGTAGATGATATTGTTTTTGGTGCAACTAATGAATCTTTGTGCAAAGACTTCTCTAAGCTTATACAGAATGAGTTCGAGATGAGCATGATGGGAAAGTTGAAATTTTTCTATGATCTGCAGATTAAGCAGACAAAACAAGACATCTATATCCATCAACAGAAATATACAAAAGAACTCTTGAAGAAGTTCAAAATGGATAGTGCCAAGCCTATGAAGACTCCCATGCATTCATCTGGAGTTAGTTTAAGTAAAGATGAGTCTGGTAAGCCTGTTGATCAGACTATATACCGAGGTATGATTGAATCTCTACTTCACTGAACTGCTAGCAGACCAAACATTATGTTTAGCGTCTGTCTTTGTGCTAGATTTCAGTCTGACCCAAAAGAAGCTCATCTACAAGCTGTAAAACGTATATTAAGATATCTTGTTGGAATAACTAATCTCTCTTTGTTTTACAAGAAATATGATGATTTCAGTTTGAGTGGATTTTGTGATGCTGATTATGTTGGTGATAAAGTGGAGAGGAAAAATACAAGTGGAGGATGCCAGTTTCTGGGTTCATCACTTATCGTTTGGTCAAACAAGAAACAAAACTCCATAGTACTATCTACAATAGAAGCAAAATATGTTTCTACTGCTGGGTGCTGTTCACAAATATTATGGGTAAAACATCAACTGGAAGATTACTCCATGTTTGAAAATCATATACCTGTATATTGTGACAATACCAATGCCATCAATTTGAGCAAAAATCCTATTGAGCATTCAAAAGCTAAGCATATTGAAATCAGATTTCATTTCATTAGAAATTATGTTCAAAAAGGTAACTTTGATATACAATTTGTGCAAACTGATTTCCAATGGGATGATATATTTACAAAAGCTTTAGACAAAACAAGATTTAATTTCATAAAAGAAAATTTGGGAATTGTTCCCTTAACTGAATAAGTCACTCATTTGATAAATCTTTTCGTCTCTTTACTGCTTTTGTCTGCACTTTACGTCTACATTACTTCGTGTTAAGACGAAACACTGCGTCTGATCAAATATTGAATTAGTCCGTCTGACTCTTCAACAAACGCAACATTATGTTATCTTTTAACATATTCTATTAAGTGTGCAGGACGTAGCATTTAATACAACATTTAATGTGTCTGACATTTATGACAAAAATTCTTGAGAGAATGAGACTCGCGCAGGAATTACAAAGTCAAATAAATCATTAGAGAGACAATGATGAGAAACGTCAAATCAGGGACGGTTACTTTTCTTTCGTGTACCTCTTGACTTAAAACCGTTTCATCTTTATATAAATACGCAAAACTATTATCTGTCTTTATTACTTTCTACTCTAAAAAATCTTATTGTCTAAGAGAAACTCTCACACTCTATATTTTCTCTCTGATTTCAAATACGAAAATGGTCATCAAGAACGTCAAGTCTGTTGAGAGAAATAAAGCCTTCTGTGCAGAAGATATGTTCCTATCATGCAAATGGATTAAATGAGAAACTCTCAAGGCTATATCTGAAAGCACTCTTGAGATGCTTGATGCTGCTGGATGGATGGAATTCGCAAAATGGCAAGGAACATAGCTGATGGAACCCTATGCCAAATATTAGAGTGAAGCATAAGTTGTTAATGGCACCATCTGTGGATTCGTATAAGAAAAGGAGTATCTGATAAATCCAGATATCATCGTTGCTGGAGGAAGATGCAAAGCTGAAGGAGTCATCTTTCATCCTAACTGGAACGCTCAGTTGGAAGAAGAAACGATAGACAAAACTCTTTATGGTAGGGCTCGTGTCTATAAAGATAACAAGTTTTTGAGGGCTGGAAACTTGATCCTTGTGTGCAGAATCTTGCACAACCTTCTCTTCAACATCTTCACCCCTAGGACTAGGTCCACAGACAATTTTAGCAATAGAGACAGGTTATGACTCTATCATCTGCTAAAGAACGAGAGGATAAGCCTTCCTCACATCATCTTGGACCACTGGCAAAGTGTTCTAAGAAGTAGAAACTTGAAAAGAAAATCAAGTGTTCCTTACATTGCCTCTTCTCGAACATCATCATTAATCTAGGGTTCAAGATTAATGATGAGAAATGGTATCCTTGTGGCCAAGAAGTCAAACAAAGCATCTTCTCCAAAATGCGTCTGCCATCTGAGTCTCTAACAAAGAAGGAGTTACTTGAACAAAATCCCTCAACTTCCAAACCATGCTCTAAAAGAATCAAACTTCTCATAAGAAAATCCCAAACAGAATAACCACCTCCATCATCCCCTAAAACAAAACCTCACCTCTCCATCAAACACACTAAATCATCCCAAACACAAACCCAAACACCTAACCAAGTAAATGAATCACTCACTGATCATTTACCAGAACAACCTCCTGCACCTAAATGTCTCTACGTCTCTGATCACTCATTGTTGATCCCAACAAATCTTCTAAGTCTCATAACAATGAAACCAAGAAAAAGAAGAGATCAGACGCATGCTTTGAAAGGAGAATAAAAAGGAAGGCTGATAAGTTTGAGTCTGCAAGAAGAATTGATGAAGCAAACACTGCCAAAATGGTAGGTGCAGCTAAAGCTGCTAAGACTCTTGAAGACATAGAATCCTCGGTTGCGGAAGTCTTTGAAAAGGAGCCTCTGTTTGAAGAAAGACGAAATTCATTGTCTACAACAGCGACTGAACCCAATCAGACTGAGCAGGATAACGTTGTTGAATATGCTCAAGTTCAAAGAGATAATGAGCTTTTATCTTTAGCAACTATTCGCTATGCTAGATGATAACTTACACACATCTATGCATTTGGATGTTGCTGAAGAAAGGATGGAAATCAGACAAGAAAAAGAAGCAGAGCTAATTGCTGTACCTTTTGAGTCTGATGCACCTACAATTCTACATACGGAAACTGTTGCGTATGCTGAACTCATCTCTATTCAAGAGGTTCCCAACTTTGTGGTTAAGCAGGAAGTCAGTGTTCACAAGATCTCGAGGGGACAAGGATCCTTTATTGGCCCTAGCATAAGTTCCATGCCAAGTGCCCCGTCGGTCCTCAGGCCTTTTCTTGTTTCATACCATGAGTAAAACAAAGGCCCTATTCTGATGGTAGGTAGGGCCCCATGGTGGGCGCCAAAAGTTCTTTCTGGAATCCGGGCGAATATGATTGTTATGGTGATGGATTTGGGATGTTGACGGGGTGAAAGAACCTTGAGATCCCTTGTGAACAATATCCTCCAATGGGCCAATCTCCTCAAAGTGGTGAGTGTACCTATAAAGACACTTTGAAGATCAAGTTAGTACATGACTGAGGTAGGTATGAGTCGCTTCAACTTTATACTGGCGATGGGACTTGACCGTACTCCTCTGGTGGTGTCAACTACAGAGTCTGTCCACGTGTCCTGTTCGGAATGGCCTGCTCAACAGCGCGATACAACGCGACGTAACCTGATGGGCTCAAGGCAATATAGAAAGAAATTTTCACAATTTTTATATTCACCCTCGTGGGTATGAAAGATTCCTATTTCATGGAAATAATAATAATAAAAAAATTTTACAATTATAACTTTATTAAAGTTAAAAAACCTTAATTATCCTTTCATCATCCTTATTCTCTTTCTCTAATCCTTCTACCATTTTCATCAGCTCCATCTCCAACCTTCATCCACCCTTTGTTCTTGATGTTCCACTATCATTTGCTCGTCTCACCGTTCTACCGTCATTCACTCGTCGTTGTTATTCCTCGCCGGTCAGGTAAATCTTATCTACCCTCATCATTCTTCACTCTATTATTACTACCTAGATTGTTTTACCCTCATCATTCTTCACTCTATTATTACTACCTAGATTGTTTTATTCAACTCAAGTTGTGTTCACTCTATTATTACTACCTGGATTGTTTTATTCAACTCAAGTGTGTGTTTGTTTTTTTTTTTTTTCCGATTCTATTAGCAATTTTCCACCATTTGAAATTTAGAAGATGAAGCTTTCATACCAAGTTGAAATATTTTTAGAAAATAAAATAATATTTATCGGAATATTATTACCAACCAATCACAGGATTAATCAAATATTCTATGTAAATTTGTGTTAGGATTAACATTCCTGATAATGTCATCCAATAAATGTGTTTCCAATCATCGGACAAAATATATGCTATGTGTAATATTTGTAAAATACGATTCATATACCAGTAAAAATAGATGCTAAAATTAAAGAAAATTTAACCAAAGTAAAAAAGAATCGGATTATTTTGAAAATTTTGAACCGAACCACTTTTCTAAAAATGAGTTAGTAAACCAAACTTTTCTTTTACAAAGTGGTCCAGAAATGAATTTAGTTATTTTAAAGAATCAATTTTGCAAAGCCCAACTAACGTAGAATTCCTCGTCAAAAAAATTATCCGGCAATGTATGAAATTAACTTATTATTTTTAAAGGACTGATTTTCTTTGTTTAGAAACGATATAATATGTTGTATTATATAGGATATAAATAAAAAAAAATAATGTCAAATTAAAAAACTAAATATGGTATATATTTTAATTTTTTTTTCTTAAACAACATTTATGAAATGACAGAAAGAATTTAATTTCTATTTTCTCTGAAAGTTTAATTTTTGTTTTTAAAACTTGTTTTTAATTTTTATAAATTAAATTATTAAACTTATTTGATGGATAAACATATTATTCTCAAAATAAGGATCAAGCATACCTAAAACACATAATAAACTCGAAATTCACTACTTTTAACGATATTAAGAAAAAGTCATTATTTATCTTTGCTCGAAAAGAATAAATATGATGTCATTATGCATGAGGCTGATATAATCCTAAACCTAAAGTTACTTAATCCATAAGGTTGTTGATTCTTTTCCTTCACAATTTAATATAATGAGAATTCACTAAACCATCAGAATTTACAAAATCATCAATAACGTATGTGTTGAAAAATCAAGAATAGTACGTTCTATCATTGACGATGGATTTTGGTGATAATATAACATGTCAAATAGAATTTCACCCCGCGTTCTCCTTTATTCCGTGGGAGCTTTTCAGTTTTATTATCAAAGTCTCAATGAATACATATATAAGTTATAATTTATTGAAGAATTTAATTTCAACCGTAACAATAAAATAAAAACTCACAGCCAGCATGTCTTCTATCTCCTGTATTTCATCCACATCCACATCCACCTCCGCCTCATCATCCACATCCACCTCCACATCCAGCTCCACATCCAGCTCCGCATCCAGCTCCATTTATACGTCCACCTCCACCTCCATTATTGGGTTTGTCACCACACGCAAATATGATCATTGAAATAATAGCAAGGGACACAGCAATCATGACAAACAAAAATATAGGTCCTGAGTGAATGACCAAACCTACTTCATTTGTGTGACCTTCATCACCAATAACAAAGTGTCTAGCCATCTTCTCACTGCTGCTACCTGCAATCTACTTCAATATAATCACTGTGCGTCTATATATATATACACACAAGTGTCTCTATTACATCATCTTTTGAGTAGTAGTACCCTAAAGTCTTCCTCGTGTTTGAAACTTTCTACTGAAGTTTCTCGGAAACTTTCTCGTTCTAACATGCAACTCCATGATGATGTTGTGGAAATTGCCTATTACCATTTATTTCTTTAATCTTCTTTTTATGATATAACAGAAAATAAAAGATAATTAAAAAAAATTTACTATCCTAGCTTAATATTGAGAAAATGTGTTGGTATGGCCGCTGTAAATTTTCCGTCGTCAATTAATTATTATTTATTAAATGTTAATTAATCATTATTTGTTATATATGAAAAATTTATTAATTTTAATATTAATTACACTAAATATAATATATGCTTAATTGACATGGTAAAATAATATAATTTTGCATATATAATTATTAAACTCTTTAATATTTCTCACAGATATTTTTTTCTTTTATATCAAGTCAATAAGTCATTATTATGAGGAAATGAATAATGGTTGAAAATTCAAAGTATTGGAATTTTTTGGTATATGCCTAGTTGTCTATTTTCACACAAGTTGAAATAGACGGTGGTTAAGAAAACTACGACATTAAATTGCATGACTTATTGGTCAATGCTAATCAATAGTGAAGACATTTAAAAAGACAAATACTTTTATTGGGATTTTTTTTTATTACATTCATCTATAGTGAATTTTACGTTAAATAATTTTTTCTTTTAACTTCTTGACCATTACTCTAATCAGACCCTTAAAAAAAATAGAGATTCTAAATTTATAAATATCATTAGTGCACTATTAATAGATTACCATATAGTCAGAATGAAAGTTATAAGATTATCTCTATTGTTTTTATATAGGTAATTTACTTTATATCAGTGGTTTCGTGTTAATAATTTTGCACTTGGGGACATCACACTGGGTTAGTTTAGAAGGAATTACTAATGCAATACAGTGAATTAACAACGGTTATTTTAGCCATTTAACAACGACTAATCGTCATTAATTTAAAAACATCCACTGGCTAATGAATAAAAAAAGGAGAGAATATTTTTTTAAAATTAGTGTAGATTCTAACCTTTAAACTTGATTTCAATAATAGTCAGAGAATAAGATTGAACTCTTACGTTGATACGAATGAATCATTCATAATTATTTAATATAATTTTTGATGATGTATATTAAAAAGGTGAGATTTCAATTCTTATACAGAAAAACAGTAGAAAACATGTAAACAATTACACCTCTTGTTCACCATAAATTAACTAAGAAAGGCAATTCGAGTGAATCTCCATGTCTGATATTTCGAAAATCATCTCTTGTGATAGTGACGACACAAATAATTTTGATATAATGTAAAAGATGTGGATAATGTTTCCCAAAAAGTAAAAAGACAAAATACTAGAGAATTTGAAAAGTCAGTTAAATGGTGGCCTTATAGATTTTTCAAGCCGCCTACGGCTACGAAGAATAAAAATATTCAATAATTAACATTAACATATATATTCATAAAAATAAAATATTATTTATATCTATTTTTCTATTTTTCTATCTGTCTATCTTTTACATATTTTATTTTGCATAATAAATATTTTAATATAATTTTAATCTTAATAATATTTTGACATGTATCATTTAAAGAGAAATATATTGAACAATAATATTTTATATTATACATATATTATAGGAAAATTTATCACTTAATTCAATTACTTTTACTTTATTATTTATACTTATACAGTTTTCTTCCGATAACTCATTTATTTATATTCTATTACTATTTCGAGTCATATATATATATATATATATATATATATATATATATATATATATATCAAGAAATTATTTAATAATTTACATCAATAATTATGATCATAAAATAAAAAATATTATATGTTAAATATTAAATGACAATATATTCTTATTATTATATTAATTAAATGGTAAATTATAGAGTTATTCATTATTTATTTTCTCATTAACTTTTTTATTTACTTTTCTTTTATTATTTTATATAATAAAAATTTTATGTAAATTTAAATATATGTTCAGAATTATATGTATTATTTTAAAAGAAAAATATTTTAATCAACTTTCACAATATTTTGTAAAGTTATTATGTAATTGGGTTATTTATGAAAGTTATTATGAAAATTATTTATGAGGGATCCGTTTGAAGTATACGCGATCAGGACGCTGCTTTTATCATTTTTTTTATATTAACGAATGGATAATCAACATTAATGAAGGAATTATATTTGAAGGACCACGAAGAACTTTATAAATTAATAATTAATTGTGGGATAAATTTTAATTTATTAAAAAATAGAATCTATAATAAATTTATATTAAATTTTAATTAAGTTATTGGTTCTATGATAATAAGATATTTTATTAGAAATCAATATGCTTTATTAAAAATAGTTGACGATGAAGATGTGGATATTATGATTATTAATTTTCTTCGACAAGAGAACGATAGTACTATATAATTATGTGTTGGTGAAGTAGTTGTTGCAGTTGGTGCATCGTTCGGGAATAATGCAGCTACAATTGAGGCAAACGTGCACAGTTCTTACTAAGGATATTGTACAAGACTGAACTCTAGTAACAATGATAAAGATGGCGTTGTTTCTGATTCGTATATTGAATCATCATCCGATGAAGAAGATTTTGATGAGAATATACCTAAATAAGGTATGATGAAAGAAATGTAGATAAACAAAGTTTGAGCCTTAATTTGTCGATATGTCACGTTGTTGTTGAAACACAAGGAGGTCAGCATAACATAATTTAATACTCACTTTTTTTAATGCGATGTTAATATAGGTGGAAGTCAACAACTATTTTTACAAATTACCCCATATTATATAAACATTAATTGAGACTATCCTGATCTAGAAGATTTATGAGGTTTAAGTGTTGATTCAAATTGGTTGATTGGATAAGAATTAATTATTGGTTTGGACTTTGATAGCAAAGGTGAAGTGAAAACTGTTGTAGCAACATACCTAATGCATGTGCACAAAACGATGAGGGTGCAAGAGTTCAAATCAACAAAGTATGTTATTCATTGCCCAAAAAATTGAAAAGGATATATAGGTGGAAAGTAACACAATAAAGTTGTAAAAGATAAACACAAGAAGGGGGGTTGAATTGTGTTAATTAAAAATTTTATTCCTTTCGTTTGTGGGTTACAAAGCTGGTTCGACGAAACAAAATTTATATTAAAAGATTGATTTTAATGAATAGACGTTATGATGTGATTATCCCCTGTTAGTTGATCGATTTAAACAAAAATAAACACGCTTATTTTTATACTGTTCGTTTATTCAAGACTACGTCCGATTACTCAAAGAACCAATCGAGTTTTCACTACAAACCGTGAAAAGGTTACAAGTATTGTTTGAACCCAGCCATTTCTGGCTATTACAAGATATTCTTTGCTCCCAGCCTTCTCAGGCTAAAACAACAAGGTATTCTTTGAACCCAACCTCCACAGGCTAATACAAGAGGTATTCTTTGGAACGCAGCCTCCTCAGGCTAAAATGCCACACAAGTGGACTTTGAAAGATGTTATGAAAAACAAAGTTTTCCTCTACGCAGAGAGGTGTTTACAATATAGCACAATCAGAGAGTTTGAGCGAATCCTTAAGAGATAGAAGAAGATAAGCGTATTCGCCAACTGATTCTTGAAGGTGTGAAGTCCTTTTATAGGCATCTTCTTCAAATAGCCGTTAGACTCATTTGAATGCCGTTGAGAGTCGTTGAAAGATCTTCTAGAGAGCTTTCCAAAAAGGTTGTCAGTTGTACTTGATTGATTGATGTTGAGTCGCAGCGGATATAGCGGACTAGGTTGTGCGCAGTACTATTTCTGACTTGTACAGAGATGTGACAAAAGGTAAAGACCTTTTTGACTTGGGTGTGTAAGCTCGAATCCCTATACTGATCTTGGATGCTTCTCAAATCTTGGCACGGATGACTCATCCTGACTTCAGCTTTTGGATAGGCGATATGATACTTCAGTCTTCAGTTGTTGTTATTTCGTCTCATCCTATCGTCTTAGACTTCGCTCTTTGGACAAACGAAGGACTTAAGCTTGAGTAGTCCTCTTCCGTCTGTGCATGTATCGTCTGATGACTTGGCTTTTGGACAAACGCAGATCTTCACTTTGAAGGGTCTCGTTCCGTCTGTGCTGGTTTCGTCTTAGCAAGTCTTGGGTAGCTTGGTTTCGTCTGTCTTGTAATTAATCAAAATCTTGAGACGTTAATCATTCTTGATCTAACAATCTCCCCCTTTTTGATGATTACAGACCATACCACGAAAATCTGCACAAGACATGGTTAGACAAAAACAAACAGTCTTAAAAGCCAGATTGACATCAAGACGATGTTTTCTGAATAATACCTCTTTATAAAGATTGTTACATCAATGTGATGTAATTAGAGTCGAATATTACAATGGTATTACAAAGCAGAAAACACTAAAGAATTACAATGTGTATCAGAGCAAAACAAAAAAAATTGTATAGAAAGAAACTTTACAATAATACAACAGTATAACTCCCTAGGACGATACTCCTTGTTCTTGTTTCTCCCCCTCAGACGAAGCTTTTCTTCCTTGCTCCCCCTTAGACTTTGCTCTTCTTTCCCTTGGGTTAGGCTCTCCCTTGGATTATGCATTCTATTCTCTCCCCCTTGGGCTGTGATCATCAAAACTCTGATCAAGAAGAAGGCTTCTGCTTTTTTTCTTGTAGCAGACCCATCATAATCTTTGTTAACTACCCCAACTCAGATGTGAGAGATGCTTGATTTTCTTCAAGCTCCCTATTTTTAAGCTCCAAGGATCACATTTTCGCTTAAGAGACTTATACTCTTCAGCGTCTGTAATATCAACCTCTGCAGTTGGTTCATCAACCTCAGCTCTTTCCGTAGCCTCAACCACATTTTCAATCATCAGTGGTGTTTGAGGGTACTCCACAATAGGTTCAGTGTCATTAATAATGATCACTGGTGTGGTCTTTTTCAGACGTAATGTAAATAGTGGAAGAACTAGATAGGCAGTGAAGTTTCGCTCCCATTGGTAAGTGTACCACTTTGTTGGAATGGACACTTCAAGAAGTGGCTGTTCCTGAGAGTAGATGAATGCACTTCCAGGAAACACTCTGCCACAGACTGAAGAATCACTCTCATCATAAGTGGTTCCAGAACAGTGTTGGAATGTGGCTTCAGACGGATGCTTCTTCTCCTTTCCTTTAGCCAAGTATTTTACTAAGCACGGCCTTTTTCTGTCTAAGATGATGAAGTATTTGGTTTCTTCAGTCACCAAAGAAGAAAACTGAGATCCAATCAAAAGAGGATGATCTTTGTAGTCCTTCTCAGCTTGTCGCTCTATATGAAGAAAATAGATGTTTCTTTCTTTAACTTCTCTCCTATAAGCATTGACCATCAACTGGAAAGGGATATCGTAATCTTCAGGTAGGGAGTGAGCCAACTCCTCAGGGTCTTCTTTTTCATCAATGAGCAGGGAGTATCTTGGATGAATCCCGGAGCAATGTGGTCTTGTCCATGGGAGCACAATTCCCAGAGAGTAGCCTAAGCTGACATACTCTGTTTGGTTGAGAGGAATTGTGAACTTTAAGGGATCATGGCAGGTGAAAACATCAAGGTGCCAATGAGTGCACTCTTTTGGCTCATACCTATGAGAATCAGCGTCTCCAAATTTACAATGGTGGAATACTGGAGTGTTGATCTCATGCCGAACCTTCCATCTTGGATTTTGCTTGTGTGGGATGTGAGGTTCGTAGCCAAGTGCTGGTCCTTCAATTTCAGACGCAGCAAGATGATCCTTGTATTCTTTTATTTTCTCTAGTCCCTTAATATTTAGAGTTGCCAGTTCCAGGGCAGACGTTTCAACCAATTGCGTTGCTCTTCTGGTGAATAGACGAAATCTTCATCAAGGTTGGCTGACTTTAGGGATTTATCGTAAAGAATGGGATTTTCTAATCTCCTTAGGTGAAAGCCCTTCTTTCCTCTGTACACGTATGGGCTTTTCAACTCAATATAAGGAGTTCCCCTTATGTATGGGTCTTCATCGTCTGCCAAGGCTGCAGCAGACTCAGACGATTCAGTCTCATTGGAGAATTCTTCATCCTTCTCTCCAATGATCCAATCAGGTTTGATTGGTTTCTCTGCACAGGTGCTCTCAGCATATCTTCTCATGACTAATTCATTTAAAAATGAATAGTCCACCTTGTGCTTTGGAGGTAAATCTTCTGGATTGACCACCTCAACATGTGGTGTCTCCCAAGAGGCATAGACCTTTATAACTTCAAGTTGATCTTCATCAGACGAATAATCAACATCTTCAATTAGCACGAGGTCTTCAGACGGAATCTTCATCGTCTGTTGATGTGATGCCTCCTCAGACGCAGCAGGTAGCGTCTGTGCAAGGGATGCGTTCAGCGGAGACGCAACAATAGGGCTTACCCTAAGTTCATCTTGGAGTAATGGTGAAGGAGAGACTTCCATTGTGGAGACTTCCTCACTTAGCATGGTTTCCAACTCCTCCGCAAGTTGGGCATTGTCTTTCTGGATCTGGGTTGTCTCTTCACTGTTCATGCCCTCTGAGGTTGCTTGAGCAGATGCTCCCTCAGACGATCCAATGCCTTGAACGCTCTCGAGAAAGATCCTTTCTCTTTCAGCATGAAGCAAAATAGAGACTCTCTTGGCCTCTTTCAGCATACTTTCTTCGTCTGTCTCACCAACTATAACAGACGCAAGCTTTTGCTTCATTTTCTCCTTGCCTTTAGCAGCCTTTTGAAGAGCAATTCTTCTTGCTTCAGCTTTCTCTTCAGCTGCTTTTCTCTGCTTTTCTTCGTCTGTGAGTATCTTCACAGACGAAACTTTCTCAGACGGAATGGTGACCCCTTCGTCTTCACTTGGGGATACCGTATGTTCTTTTGACTTAGCACCTATGTGCTTGATTCTGATGGTCCTTTTCTTTTTCTTGAGGGGTTCCTCAAGAACATCCTCAAAAGGAACTTCAGATATTATCACAGAAGGAGGAGGTTGAGGTTGGTTTGGTGTTTGGGCTTGTGTTTGGGGTTGTGTTTCGGACGGTGTTTGGGCTTGTGTTTGTGGCTTTGCACGCTTGATGCGAGCTTTGTGTGAAGGTTCTTTGGTGATGGGTGAGAGAGGTATGTCTTCTTTTTGTGAGTGAAGAAAGCCTGGTACTAGATGCATCTTTGCAAAGGTGCTGGCTTTAACTTCCTTTCCCTCAGGGTGCCAAACAATATCAGTGGTGTCAAACCCCTGATTGATAATGATTCTAGAGAAGAGGGTGGCGTAGGGAATGCTACTCTTCCTACGAATATTGCGGTTCTTCAAAGCGCTTATCCAATGATCAAGGATAAGGTGAGGGAGACTCATCCTTGCTTTCCTCAGACAGTAGAAAATGCAAAATCTATCTCGAGTACTCATATTATCCCTTGAGCCAATCCTTGATGTGAAGATATTGAAGAGGAGATTGTGGATGATTCTAGCGGTTGGAGAGAGGTTCCCTGACCTATAGAACTTGGAGTCTTCAGGGTCGCGTTTCTTCACATACATGAGTTTGTCAACATGCTCCTCTGATTCATTCTTCATCCAGTTGGGGCTATAGAAACGCCCTTCGGCCTTGCAGTTCCCAGCCTCAGCAATAGAGTCCACCGTAATGATGTACTCTTTGTTGTCTATGGTACCCATGATACCATCATCAAATTCCTTGGCATCGCTCCAGAACTCGGCGTATGCCTCCATCAGCCATGGCCCTCTCAACTCAGCGAACCCCATCCATCCGGTGTGGTCAAACATCTTCAATACCCTTTCAAAGACACTCTCCAGGGTTTCTCTTGAGATCCACTTGCTTGGCAAGAATAAATCTTGGGCGAAAAAGGTGGCTTCAGCGGTTTTGGTAGCTTTGGTGTTCTTGGCGGCCATTGTTGAAAATTTGAAAATAGAGAGAATGAAAGCTTAGTGAGTATTAGGTTTCGGAAAGTTCAAAAGATTTCAGATTGCAGTAAAGAGTAAAAGAGTGAACTTTCAAGAGTATTTATAGATAAAGAATGAAACTATTTGTAATTCATCGACGAAAGATTTTGAAAACCGCCTCTGATTTGACGTGTCCACATCATTGCCCTTTTAATGATTGATTTGACCTCTGCAATTCACGGCGCGTGCTTATCATTGTCCTAGAATAGTGCAATAAATGACAGACACATTTATTGCTCCCTTTAATTTGTCCCTGCACACTTGAGATAAACTTGTTAAAGAGTAACAGTTGCGTCTGTTGAATTTTACCACAATAACTATTCAACTTGATCAGACACAATGTTTCGTCTTAACACGAAATAATGTACAGACGGAACAAATCCAATCAATAACTCAGACGAAACAATATTCAATCTGTTAAAGAAATAATTCCAAGGTTTTCTTTAATGAAATTGAATCGTGTTTCATCCAAAGCTTTTGTAAATATGTCTACCCATTGAAAATTAGTTTGCACAAACTGTATATCGAAAATACCTTTTTGGACATAATCTCTTATAAAATGAAAATGAATTTCAATATGTTTGGCTTTAGAATGTTGAATAGGATTTTTGCTGAGATTGATTGCACTTGTGTTATCACAAAATACTGGTATGTGATTCTCAAACCTGGAATAATCCTCAAATTGATGTTTAATCCATAGTAATTGTGAGCAACATCCTGCCGCAGCAATGTACTCTGCTTCAGTTGTTGAAAGTGCAATGGAGTTTTGTTTCTTGCTTGACCAAGATATTAGTGATGATCCAAGATATTGGCATCCACCACTTGTGCTTTTTCTCTCCACTTTATCTCCAGCATAATCAGCATCATAAAAGCCTCTTAAACCGAAATCACTATTTTTCTTATAAAACAGAGAGAGATTAGTTGTTCCAACAAGATATCTAAGAATTCTCTTTACAGCTTGCAAATGAGATTCTTTGGGATCAGATTGAAAACGTGCACATAGACAGACACTGAACATAATGTCAGGTCTACTTGCAGTTAAATAAAGGAGTGAGCCAATCATACCTCTGTATACCGTCTGATCAACAGACTTACCTGACTCATCCTTGTTGAGATTTGCTCCAGACGAATGCATTGGGGTCTTCATAGGCTTTGCATTTTCCATCTTGAACTTATTAATAAGTTCCTTTGTGTATTTCTGTTGATGGATGTAGATTCCTTCTTTCGTCTGCTTGATTTGAAGTCCTAGAAAGAACTTCAATTCTCCCATCATACTCATTTCGAACTCATCCTGCATTAGCTTTGAAAAATCCTTGCAAAGAGAGTTGTTAGTAGCTCCAAAGACTATATCGTCTACATAAATCTGGACTATAATAAAGTCTTTTGAAACGCTTTTCTTGAAGAGAGTTGTATCAACCTTTCCTCTTGAAAAACCATTTTTAAGAAGGAAAGAACTGAGTCTATCATACCAAGCTCTAGGAGCTTGTTTGAGACCATACAATGCTTTCTTGAGTTTAAAAACGTGATCTGGTTGAGACAAACTTTCAAAACCAGGAGGTTGTTTTACATACACTTCTTCTTCAATAAAACCATTTAGAAAAGCACTTTTTACATACATTTGATATAGGATGATATTCTTGTGAGCAGCAAAAGCAAGTAATATTCTAATAGCTTCTAATCTAGCTACAGGTGCAAAGGTTTCAGTAAAATCAATACCTTCTTGTTGATTGTACCCTTGTGCTACTAACCTTGCTTTGTTTCTTACCACTTTTCCAAACTTCATCAAGCTTGTTTCAACACCCATCCGTTCCGATGATGCTTTTGTTCTTTGGTCTTTCAACAAGAGTCCATACATCATTCCTTGTGAACTGATTAAGTTCTTCTTCCATAGCCAAAATCCAATCATTGTCTTGAAGAGCATCTTCAATATTATTTGGCTCCATATCTGATACAAGAGCATAGCTTGAGATATACTTCACTCTTGATCTTGTTTGAACACCTTGGGATCTATCTCCAATGATGAGATCTTCTGTATGGTTTGATGCAAACTTCCATGTTTTTGCAGGGACTTGATCTCCCTGTTGATGAGTATCAGACGAAGATGGTTCGTCTGTGCATCTATCGTCTGTCCTTGTATCGTCTGACCCTTGTTTATCATCTTGTCTAGAATTTTGACCAGAAAGGTTAATCTGCAAATTATCAAACAAATTTTCTAGGTCTGATATTTCTTTATCAGCCTTTGAGTTATCTTGGAACTTTACATGGATTGATTCTTCTACAACTTGCGTCTTAGAGTTAAATACTCTATAGGCCTTAGATGTATTGGAATATCCAAGAAAGATTCCTTTAACCACCTTTGAATCAAACTTTCCAAGTTGATCTTTGGTGTTTAGGATAAAACATTCACATCCAAAAGAATGAAAATAAGAAATGTTGGGTCTTCTTCCTTTCCATAGTTCATATGGAGTCTTATTCAATATTGGTCTTATCAATATTTTGTTTTGAATATAATAGGAAATATTTACTGCTTCTGCCCAATAATATTTAGGGAGAGAGCTTTCATGCAACATGGTTCTAGCCATTTCTTATAAGGTACGATTTTTCCTTTCCACAACTCCATTTTGTTGAGGAGTTCTTGGAGATGAAAAATTGTGAAATATACCATTTTCAAAACAAAAGGCTTTGAACTCAGATTTTCAAATTCTTCCATGATCACTCCTTACGTACGCAATACATATTCCATTTTCTTTTTGAACACGTTTGCGAGAATATTTCAAAGACCTTGAATGACTCATGTTTATGGGCTAGGAAGTATACCCACGTGAATCTAGTATAGTCATCTACAATGACAAATCCATATCTCTTCCCTCAAGACTTTCGTCTCGAGTGGGTCCAAAGAGATCAATGTGTAACAGTTCTAACGGTCTTGTCGTGGAAACAACATTTTTTGATTTGAAAGAAGCTTTGAGTTGTTTCCCATGCTGACAAGATTCACACAGACGATTGGTTTTCCAAGATATTTTTGGCAAACCTTTTACGAGATCTTTCTTAGAAATTTTTGAAATATACTTGAGACTTAAATGTCCAAGCTTTTTGTGCCAAATATCTCGTTCATCGTCTGCTGAAATCAAACATGTTACATTTTGATCACTCAGGTCTGAAAGACAAACCTCATAAAGGTTATTCTTTCTTTTCCCAATAAAAAGAATGGATTTATCTTTGTTCTTCACTATACACTCATCAGAGTTAAAAGCTACTTCATATCCACTGTCACAAAATTGGCTTATGCTAAGTAGATTGAAGTTAAGACCTTTAACATATGATACGTTCTGGATAAAAGTATTGGGAGTCTTACCAACAGTCCCAATGCCAAGAATTTTACCTTTTCCAGAACCGTATGAGACAGACCCTTTACTTGGTCTGAGATCTTGGAACATAGACAGTCTCCCCGTCATGTGTCGTGAGCATCCACTGTCCAGGTACCAGCTTGAAGTCTTGTCTCTTCCCATTGAGGATATCTGCAACAGGAACAATGAGTGACTTTGGTACCCAAATCTTTTTGGGTCCTTTCTTGTTAGTTACTGATGATCCATTTTATATAAATTTTCCTTACTGTGTTTTCGGTTCAATTAGCTGTTATATGTGTCATATTTTGATAGTTTATCCTAGATATTGTGTTAGAGATATATTTTAGTAGTAGTAATAAATAATAGTTAAACCTCCATAAGTTCTTATGTTTTTATGCCAATTCATGTGCAGTTGCATCTGGAGCTATGAGGAATGAAGAAGAGATAGGAGCAGGGAAGAGATTGAATGCAAGAATGAAACCCAAATCAAGATCAAAGCGAGCCAAGTTGAGCATTCAAAGCTGTGAAAACGCGCCAGGGCGCATTCCATTGACGCATTCAGCCTTGCTTGCGGTGAAAATGCGCCAGGGCGAGCCAGGGGGGGCGCGTCAGCCTCTGCTTGCGGCACAAATGCGCCAGAGCGCGCTCAAGGGCGCGTCTCATGACTTATGAAAGCTCAACTGAAGGAATCATCTGTAAGAACTCTTGTTGCGTCTTACGAGTTGCTTCGTCTGTGCTTGCCTCTTCCAAGTTGCTTCGTCTGTGCTTGCGTCTTATGAGTTGCTTCGACTGTGCTTACTCCACCTGAGTTTGTTCCGTCTGATGAAGTAGTCTCATCCAGAGTAAGAGTTTCGTCTGAACTTGCTTCACCTGAGTTGTTTCGTCTGATGAAGTAGTTTCGTCTAAAGAAGTGAAGTGTTCCGTCTGTGCTCATTCCATCTTACGGATGAGTGTCGTCTAACGCCAAGAATGAGTGTTTCGTCTGTGTTTACTTCTTCTAAGTTGTTCCGTCTGTACTTGTTTTGTCTGAGTCTCCAGATTGATATTTTCGTCTGTAGTTCAATACAGACGATACATCCAATACAGACGATACATCCAATACAGACGATACCAAGTTCAGACAGACGACACACCCAAGACAGACGATACCAAGTTCAGAAAGATGATACAAGAAAGTCCAAAGACAGACGATACCAAAATACCAAGACTAAGTTCAAACGATACCAAGTTCAAGACAGACGATCCCAAATACAGACGACATGAAGACAGACGATACAACTAGTGCAAATACTGCTTGTTTGTTGGACAAGCGCGCTAGAGCGCGTCCTTCTTAAGTGGGTGGCGCGTTCCACTGCTTCCCTTGCTTTACAAGCGCGCCAAGGCGCGAAATGGTTTAATGAGAGGTGCGTTTCATCGTCTATATAATCATGCTTGGGGCGCGAAACTTAACAACTTTTCAGAACTTTTCATAATTCTGTTTTTCTGTTTTCTGTGCAAGTTTGAGTTGTGCGATTGCACAATTCTCTCTTCTCTCGTTTCGTTCTTCTCTGTTCTCTTCTTCTCATACTTTCCTTCTTCACTTTCAATCTTCATGTATTCAATTTCTCTTCACAACTCTGGATAATTGCATAAGTGAATTCAATTCTTTGATTTTGATTCTTCTTCAGTTCTGCTAGAGATCTCTGGTTCAATTTACATTTACGCTCCGTAATTCCGTTCTTGAGTGTTTAGGTTTTCACGCTTTGTGCTATTGCGTTTGATTTCCTTCTTGCGATTCTCTTCTGCTTAATTCATTAATTCAATTAGCTTAATTCATTGTTTCGTCTTGCATCTCTCTGCTTTACTTTCAATTTCTAATTCTCTTCGCGTTTATGCTCTTATCTTTTGTTCAATTCACTACTTCATTTACATTTCAGTGCTTTGTCTTTAATTTTCCATTTCATAATTTCAGTTTTGTTTAGTTTTGTTGAACTGTTCAATGAAAATCCCCCTCCTAATGGTGAGCAATTCCGAATTGAATGTATGTATGTCTTCTGAGAAATGACCTAGGTTGATTCCTCTATATTACAAGTTTAATTGGGGATAAATCTAGCTTTTGATAGTCATTCGACAGTGGTTATCAAAATGGCGCCGTTGCCGGGGACATGCGTCGTTTGATTTGGAATTATCACTTGTACATAACTGTGAATATTACATGTGTCTAGACTAACTATGAATTCATATAATAGTTTCTACCTTTAGTGTAGGTGTAACTGTTTTGTTGAGTCTCTGCATAATTTCTAATTCTTTCTAGATAGTATTTCTGCTAGTTTTTCTAGGTTCGTGTAGTATATGACCAGATCTAGTTTAGATAATTCACTGAAATTTGATCCTGAAATTGAAAGAACAATTCGTAGGCTGAGAAATCAAAATAGGAAAAGAAACCAAACTTCTCATTGTGACTCTGATTGTGATTCTGTTGCTGAAGATATGGCAAATCCAATGGAGAGAACTCTTAAGGAATTGGCTACGCCTGACATTAATTATCAACCTTTGTGTATCCAATTTCCGATACCAGAAGGTGTTGTTAACTATGAATTGAAATCTGGACTGATTCATTTGTTGCCTAAGTTTTTAGGACTTGCAGGTGAAGATCCACATAAACATCTCAAGGAATTCCATGTGGTTTGTTCCACTATGAGGCCTAATGATGTTCTGAAGAAGAGGGTCAAAATGAAGGCATTTCCATTCTCTTTGGATGAAGCTGCCAAGGATTGGTTGTACCTTCAACCAACACCTATTACCACATGGAATGACATGAAAAGAAAATTCCTGGAGAAATTCTTTCCTGCTTCTAGGACTGCAGCTATTAGGAAGGATATAAGTGGGATAAGACAACTGCAAGGAGAAACCTTATATGAGTATTGGGAGAGATTCAACAAGTTATGTTCCACATGTCCAAATCATCAAATAACTGAACAGCTCCTCATCCAATACTTCTATGAAGGACTCATGCCTATGGAGAGAAATATGATAGATGCAGCAAGTGGTGGGGCTTTGATGGACAAAACACCAGCTGCTGCACGATATTTGATTGCAAATATGGCAGAGAATTCCCAGCAGTTCAGTTCCAGAAATTCAACATCCTCCAAGCATGTGAACGAAGCTTCCATAGCTGCTGCGGATACATATAGGTTGGAAAACAAACTAACAGAGTTAACCTCACTAGTGAGACAGTTAGCTTTGGGTCAATAACAAGGGAAACCGAATGTGAACGCAGTGAGCCAGATGAAGCAACTATGTGGCATTTGTAGTGGAGCTGAACATTCCACTGATGCTTGCCCTCAGCTGCAAGAAACTGAACAACAACAACACTTGGTCCAACAAGCTGTGGACGTGGCTGGAATGTACTCCGGACAGCAGTACAGACCTCCAGCACAGCCATACAATCCATATTCCAACACTTATAACCCTGGTTGGAGGGATCATCCTAATTTGAGGTATGGTCCAGGACCTAGCCAACAGCAGCCACAACAACAGCAGCAAAGGTTTCAACCCCATAACAAGTATCAACCTCCTCCCATGAGACAGCAACAAATGGTCCAACCTGCTCAACCACCACCTGTGAATAATGCTGGACCATCCTTAGAAGATTTGATGAAACAGATGGCAACTACCAATCTGCAGTTTCAGCAAAACGTGAATGCTTCTATTGTGGACTTGAAAACTCAAATTGGACAGTTGGCCACCACTGTGAATCATTTGCAGCAACAAGGCTCTGGTAACATTCCTTCCCAAACTGTAGCTAATCCAATGGGGAATGTGAGTGCCATCACCTTGAGAAGTGGTAAGGAATTACAGCCGAATGTTCAGGATCCCGAAAAATCACAGCAGGATGAGGTAAAGCAGCTTCCTCTTCCTTTTCCTTCTGTAAATATACATTCAAAAAAATCAGAATTAGAAAAAGAATTATTAGACACATTTAGGAAAGTAGAAGTTAACATACCTTTGTTAGATGCTATCAAGCAAATTCCCAAGTACGCCAAATTTTTAAAAGAACTGTGCACCCACAAAAGAAGATTTAAAGGAAACGAAAAGGTAAACTTGGGAAGAAATGTTTCTGCTCTTATTCAAAGCACACATGTTTCTCCACTCCCTCAGTCTAACTTCCCACAAAATTGCCAAGATCCTGGAACTTTTACAGTGCCTTGCACAATTGGAGATCGCACTTTTGTGGATGCCATGATAGACTTGGGAGCTTCATTAATGTGATGCCTACTTGATCTACATGTCATTGCAGTTGGTGAGTTAAAACCAACTGAGTTATTATTCAACTTCGATAAGAGTCTGTCCATCCACGTGGAGTTCTAGAGGATGTGTTAGTTCGAGTTAACGAATTGATTTTTCCCTGAGATTTTTACATTCTTGATATGCGGGATAGATCACCTTCACCTTCATTGATCCTAGGGCGACCATTTTTAATGACTGCAAGGACCAAGATTGATGTTCATTCCGGCACATTGTCTATGGAATTCGGAGATGATATTGTGAAGTTCAACATACTCGAAAGCATGAAACTACCTGCTGAAGAGCATTCTGTTTTTTCCATAGATTTGGTTGATGATTGTGTAGATAGTTGTACAGATTTTGATTCTGAACTTGATTTTGATTTTACTAATTTCTCTGAATTAAATTCTGATTTGGCTTGCTCTTGCTGTCATGATGGAGACACTATTTGTACTATATGTGCAGAGATTAATACTGCCATTGCAGATGCCGGTTCTAACTTGCATGTTGCACCTTAGTCTACAAGTTCTCGATCATCTGACATCTTTGCAAGCAAACAAGCCGAAGATTACCTTCCATTGAACCGCCACCAAGCTTAGAGTTGAAGCCACTGCCTCATCACTTGAAATATGCTTACTTAGATGATGCTCAGAAGCTCCCCGTTATCATTTATAGTACTTTGCAAGATGAGCAAGAGGAGAAGCTGCTGAACATGTTGAAGGTGCACAAAAAAGCCATTGGATGGACATTAGCCGATCTTCTGGAATTAATCCAGCCATTTGCATGCACTTGAATCTTGCTAGAGGATGAGTCTAAGCCCGTAAGACAACCACAAAGGAGACTCAATCCTACCATTCCTCGAGGTAGTAAAGAAAGAAGTCATGAAATTGCTTGCAGGTGGCATCATCTACCCCATTTCGAGGACAAAGACATGGGTTTCACCACATCTGTCCAAGTGGTCCCTAAGAAATCTGCATAACTGTGGTGCAGAACAGGGACAATGAATTGGTTCCAACTAGAGTCACCAACAGTTGGAGGGTCTGTATTGATTATAGAAGGCTCAACCAAGCCACCCGAAAGGACCACTTTCCTCTTCCATTCATTGATCAAGTCTTAGAGAGGCTGGCAGGTAAATCACATTACTGCTTTCTGGATGGATTTTCTGGATATATGCAGATTCACATTGCTCCGAAGACCAAAGACAAGACCACCTTCACCTGTCCATTTGGGACTTATGCTTACACCAGGATGCCCTTTGGCTTATGCAATGCACCTACATTCCAAAGATGCATGGTGAGTATATTCTCTGACCTCTTAGAGAGTTGCATGGAGGTGTTTATGGATGATTTCACTGTATATGGTTCATCCTTTGACACATGTTTGGATAGCCTCTCCAGAGTTTTAAATAGATGTATTGAGACTAACTTGGTGCTGAATTTTGAAAAATGCCATTTCATGGTTAGTGAGGGTATAGTCCTAGGACATCTAGTTTCTAATAGAGGAATTGAAGTTGATAAGGCAAAAATAGATATTATTACTGCTCTGCCTTACCCCGCTTCTGTGCGGGAAGTGCGTTCTTTTCTTGGACATGCAGGTTTCTACAGGAGATTCATTCAAAATTTTAGCAAGATTGCCCTGCCATTGTCCAAACTACTCCAAAAGGATGCAGATTTCTCTTTTGACCAAACATGCATGAAGGCCTTTGATGAACTGAAGATGAGGCTTACCACAGCACCTATTGTGCAGCCACCAGATTGGGAGCTTCCCTTTGAGTTAATGTGTGATGTTTCCAACTTTGCGGTTGGAGCAATTTTAGCTCAAAGAGTGGATAGACACTCTCATGTCATCGCCTATGCTTCCCGTACATTGGATGCTGCTCAAGCAAACTACACCACTACTGAAAAAGAGCTTTTAGCAATTGTCTTTGCTTTAGATAAATTTCGTGCTTACTTGCTTGGCTCTAAAATCATTGTCTTCTCTGATCATGCAGCTCTGAAATTCCTGTTGAAAAAGGCTGATGCTAAACCAAGGTTGATTAGATGGATGCTTCTTCTCCAGAATTTGATATAGAAATCGGGACAAGAGTGGTGCGAAAAACTTGGTTGTCCAATTAATTTTGAGTAGGATTGAGGGTAACCTTGATCTTTTACCTATTAAAGATAATTTTCCCGACGAACATCTTATGCTTTTATACTCTTGTGATGTAGTACCTTGGTTTGTCGATATTGTTAATTACTTGGTTACATCTGTATTTTACCTCCTAATGCATCTAAATCACAAATTGAGAAATTGAAAAGTGATGTAAAATACTATGTCTGGGATGACCCTTATCTTTGGAGGTTTTACAGTGATAGAATAATTCGCAGATGTATTCCAAGTCATGAGATCCAATCGGTCCTTCAATTTTGTCATGCTTCACCAGTGGGAGGGCACTATGGACCTCAACGGACAGCCCGAAAAGTATTGGACAGCGGGTTCTATTGGCCTACTATTTTCAGGGATGCATATAAGCTTTTCAGCGCCTGGTGAGCGAGGTCGAGAGCTGGGATGGCCATCACTCAAAGGCATGAGATGCCCCAACAGCCTATTATTTTCTGTGAGGTATTTGATGTTTGGGGTATTGACTTCATGGGCCCTTTCCCTGTTTCCTCTGGTTATTCTTATATTTTGTTGGCTGTTGATTATGTATCAAAATGGGTTGAGGCTAAGGCCACCAGGACTAATGATTCTAAGGTAGTTGTGGATTTTGTTAGATCCAATATTTTTTGCAGGTTTGGTGTGCCTAAAGCCATTATCAGTGACAGAGGGAGCCATTTCTGTAATTTCAGCATGAAGTCTCTACTCCATAAGTATGGGGTGGTGCATAGAGTTTCCACAGCTTATCATCCCCAGACTAATGGTCAGGCTGAAGTGTTCAACAGAGACATTAAACTCATATTACAGAAGATGGTCCATCCAAACAGAAAAGATTGGAGTAAGCAGCTTGAGGATGCTCTTTAGGCCCATAGAACTGCCTATAAGACACCAACTGGCATGTCTCCCTACAGAATGGTCTTTGGTAAAGGCTGTCATCTGCCTGTGGAGATTGAGCATCGTTCATATTGGGCTGTGAAGAAGTGCAACCTAGAGATTGACCAAGCTGGTGCGCAAAGGAAGCTTCAATTGCAAGAACTTGAGGAGCTTCGATTGGAGGCTTACTGATAAGTGCTAAATTATACATGTTTTCCAAGGTGTTTTCAGTCCATTTCCATCTAATTTCAGTATGTTTAGTCATAGTTTAGACAAGAAAACAGTAAAAATATCATATTTGTCTAATGTTAGTCTTTGATTTAGCGTTTTGGTAATTTTATAGGATTTTTGTGTAATTTTAAGTCATTTTATCCATTTTCTTGTTAATTGTAGATTGATTGAAGAGAAGATAGAAGCTGGGAAGGAAAGCCCACGAACATGAGACGAACAAATCCCATTGAAGCAAGAAAGTCCGTCCATTCAATTGCAAAAATATGAAGTGCAAGTGGCAACTCTGTATCGTCTGTGGATGCGACAACAGACGGAACAAGCATCAAGCCTCGGACGCAACTGCATCAGAACAAGAGAGTAGAGCAAACCAAACCTCAAGTTGAGCATCCAAGGCTGCTAGAATGGTATCGTCTGAAGAAACGCGCCAGGACGCACTCATGAAGCGCCTTCGCACTCGCTACTGGGCGAACGCGCGGAGCGCGCGCTCGGGGCGCCTCATGCCATCCTTACTTATTCAAACGCGCCGGCGCGATTTCACTCAATGCGGGCGCGTCTCGTGCCTTATGGAAGCTCAAATGGAGGGATCAAGACGCAAGAACTCTTGTTTCGTCTGATGGGTTGTTCCGTCTGTACTTGATTCATCTGAGTTGTTCATCTATGCTGATTTCATTTGAAGAACTACTCCGTCTATGCGTGCTTCTTAGGGAGTTACTTCGTCTGTACTAGTAGTTTCCAAGTTACTTCGTCTGTACGAGTATTATCCGAGTTACTTGCCCATTGCTTAATTCGTCTAAGAGTGTTTCGTCTTATGATTACTTCATCTGAGTTCATATAGACGAAGCCAAGACAGACGATACAAAGTTCACCACAGACGATACCAAGACAAAGACAGACGAAGCCAAGACAGACGGTACGAAGTCTCGTCAGACGAAAGATCTCACAGACGAAAGATCTCACAGACGGAAGAACACTTAGAATGAAAGATTGCTCAATTTGTGCACTTCTCGAGACTTGCAGCAAAGTAAATAAAAGTCGTGGTCATCTGTATCGTCTGAGGGAATTAACTGAAATATTGTCTGAAGGAATCAATTGAAGGTTCATCAGACGGAAGCAATAAACTACACTTAGCCGTTGCAATTACCACCTTATTACAAGCAAGCAAGTCAATGTATTCACATGTCACAATGCACCCTGACGTAATTCCATAAATGGGGAACACTTCCTCACCTATAAAAGGAAGTATTGGGCGCGAAGAGGGGGGATTCGAATTGTAAAAATCCACAACTAACATTACTCTGTTTTTCCCTCTCTTACAAGTTTCCCTCGGTTTTATCTTCTCCACTTTCATTCTCCTTCTCCCTCCATCAACCTTGAGATTCCTAAGCTTGTGAGTTGCGAGAGCATAATCAAGCAATTATGGAGCTTCTCTGGTGTTTGATTTCTGTTTTGTTTCTTTCTTTTCTCATTTCCATGTTTAGCTAAATTCTGCAGTTAGGAATGGGGATTTTGATTCCAGAACTATTGTAATGAATTCTTTCTGTTAATTCAAGTGTGATTTCACCGAATTGATTGATCTCTTCCCTGCTTAATGCTTATTCTTGAGATTTAATTCATGAATTTCAAATAGAGATAGAGATATTAATGTTTGATTGAATTGAACTCTGTCTTGAGAGTTTGTACCTCGTGTCAACTATGAGATCGAGAGATGAATAGTTGAAGAAGGAGAGGAAATGTATCACTATGGTATTGCATGAGTCTAGAGACAGAACTTGCATATTATGAGATGTTGTAACGAATTCATCTGTTCGCTTCTTGAATGAATCTCTGTTTTCGCCTAAGAGATTAGGGATGACAGTAGGCATTCAAAGGGACTAAGACCTAGAGATAGGATTAGTCTACGGTATCACGAATTCTAATCTCCAATTGAGTGAGAATTGCTGAATCAACATAAGAAGTAGTTACTTGAGGAAGGAATCAATTAAACCAATTCTCTAACTGTATTTCATCATCTTTAAAACTTAAACATTTACTTGCTTTCTTTACTTTACAGTATTGCTCTATTTTACATAATAGCTTAGTTTTACCAAATCATTCATTCCCTGATTCGTCCTAATAGCAAAGCATGTTGAGCATTCGGTAATTCACAATCAGTCTCTGTGGTTCGACAACCTGTTCTCATCTTTTCTAAACTTGTAACGACCGGTACACTTGCCGAAAGATTGACACATACATACTTCTAAAATAGTCAACAAGTTTATGGCGCCGTTGCCAGGGAATGTTGATGAATATCGATAGTCTTAACGAGCTTGCTACTTAGGACACTTTCTTTTATCTTCTTTTGTTTTCATAGATTTGTTTTCTTTATTTTTAGTTGTCTTAGTTTTGTTTATCGTCTTTGTTTTAATTGTTTGTTTTTCTTTTGATTTCTTTGATTTCTTTAATTTCTTCATTTCATTGATTTCTTTGTTTTCACTGTTTTTATTCTGTTCATATTGTTTCGTCTGTGGCAGAGTTGTTTCATCTGTAGCAGATTTGTTCTGTTTCGTTTCTATAGGTGTTTCGTTCTGTTTTCAGTAATTTCTTTTATTCTTTGAATCTGTTTTATTTTATTTTGTTTTGTTTTTATTCTTTTTGAATCGGTTTTGATTTTTACTTAGAATAAGTGTCTTTTCTTTTCTTTGTTGTTAATAATTGTTTCGTCTGTCCATTTGAGCTTCCGTCTGTGAACATTGTTTCGTCTGTGGCAGACTTGTTTCGTTTTGTTTTCTATATTTGTTTTGTTTTGTTCTCTAGAGTCGTTCTGTTTCTTATTGATTTCTTTATTTTCTTACTTGTTGCGTCTGATCATACTATAGCTTATTTGTTTCGTCTCTACCTATTTCCTTTTATATTCTTTTTGTTTCGTCTGTATCAAATTTTTTTGTTTCGTCTGTAGTATAGTGTTCCGTCTGTGAATACTAGTATTATCTGTTCATTTTGTTTCGTCTGTTCATTGTATTTTGTTCTGTCTTACATAGTTGTTTGTTTTGTCTTGTTTTCATTAATTTCTTCCATTCTTTGAATTTGTTTCAGTATCCCCTGTCTCCTTTTGATTTGTGGTTTATGCGAAGAGCTAAGGAAACTGATCTCTTGTTTGAACCAGAAATTGAGAGATTTTGCAGGAGAAATCGAAAAGCAATTAAAGAAAATAAAGAGCCTGTTCCAGAGACTATACTAGAAAATATGGATAATAACAACACAAGGCGCATGACATTGGAGGAGTTGTACACTCCTAATGCAATGGGCTGTGGATCCAGTATTGCACCACCAAATGTTACAGCCAACAATTTTGAAATAAAACCTGCTCTGACACAATTAATAAGGCAAGAGCAGTTTGGAGGTTTAGAGGAGGAAGACCCAAATCAGCACATTCATAACTTCCTACAGATTTGTGGTACTATCAGGATGAATGGAGTGCCAGACGATGCAATTAAATCGAGACTATTTGAATTTTCGCTTAAAGGAGAAGCTAAAATGTGGTTACGAGTTTTCCTTATGGCTATTTCACTTGTTTGGGAGGACTTGGTGAACACTTTCTTAGCTCAATACTTTCCACCGAGAGAAATACAACTACTTGAGCGAGAGATCTCTTGTTTCAAGCGAAAAAGATGGAGAGTCCATCGGTGAGGCATGGAGAAGATTCAAATCTTTGCTGAGAAAATGCCCTCACCATGGATTCTCTGATCTTCAGCAAGTCCATATCTTCTATAATGGACTACGGACGCATACAAGACTTCTAGTGGATGCGTCTGCTGGAGGCTCATTAAGGAAGAAGGATGCTCAAGAAGCAAGAGTGATCATTGAGACCATGGCGTCAAATCGCTATGATGCTCCCAGTGATTTCTACGGTGAGAGAAGAGGAATGATCGAGCTTGGAGCTAATGATGCTTTGTTAGCTCAAAACAAGCCGATGAATCGAAGATGGACCAAATAATGAAGTAACTTCAAGTGGTCCAAATTGAATGCGGTTCAAACGCCTCCTATCGTCTGTGACTACTATCGGGGAGGACATCAAATGGAATTCTCAGTGAAAGCTTAGGGACCAACACCGAGGAACAAGCTCAAGTGAATTATATGGGAAATCCTCAAGGTAACCCTATACCAACACAAACAATTATAATCCTCACAATAGAAACCATCCAAATCATTCATATAGGAATAACAATTATTTGCAACCCACTTCTTCCTCTTATGACCAGAATCATAAACAAACCTTCAACTCTAGGCCACATTTCAATCCAAACATACCATACAACCAAAACTTCAACCAATCAAAATCAAACATCTTCATCTAACCAAGGTATTACAATCAAAGCCGGCCACCAAATTTACCTTTCAACCGGACCCAACCTAAATTCCCAACCAACCAGCCAAGAAATGCTCCATCAAGCTCTAATATGAATCCCCCTCGAGAGAAGGGTCATCCAATCTAGAGAACATGTTCATGTCTTTTATGCAAAGGACTGAATCTATGTTCACAAATCAAGAAGCTTCTATAAGGAACTTAGAATCACAGATTGGTCACTCTCCCAAAGAACTCTCTCGAAAGAACTCAAGAAATTTGCCAAGTGACACTGTGATAAATCCAAAGGAGCAGTGTAAATCCATTACTACAAGGAGTGGCAAGTTACTGGGAAAGGAAGTTGAGGAAGAACAGAAAGGAGATATGGTGGAAGAAGAAGACAATACTGCGAAAAAGGATAGGCAATCGTCTGTGCCTATAACTCTCAATGAAACGAAAGAATCACCTAGAAAAACAAAGAGACAGATCCTAGCAGAGGCTGGTCAGACGGAACATATTTCACCATACTGCAAACTCCCCTATCCGCAAAGGTTAAGGAAGGCCAATGATGACAAGCAGTTTGCTAAGTTCTTCGACATCTTGAAGAGCTTGAGAATTAACATCCCATTTTCTGAAGCACTGCAAAAGATGCCTTCTTATGCTAAATTCATGAAGGAGATTCTGTCTAATAAGAGGATACTGTTGGATGATGAGACGATAGCCATGACAGAGGAGTGTAGTGCCATCATCCAGAGGAAGCTACCTCAGAAATTGAGAGACAGAGGCCCCTTCACCATTCCTTGCTCCATAGGAGAAGTTTCAGTAGGTAAAGCTTTAATAGATCTAGGAGCCAGTATAAATTTAATGCCTCTTTCTGTGCTGTAGCAATTGAATATACAGGACATGGACATCCAACCTACCATGATGACGCTGCAACTGGCAGACCGCTCCACCAAACGTCCATACGAAGTAGTGGAGGATCTTTTGGTAAAGGTGGACAAGTTCGTGTTCCCTGCTGACTTTGTAGTGCTAGACATGGAAGCTGATAAGGAAGTTCCAATCATCCTGGGAAGACCATTCTTAGCAACTGGCAGAGTCTTGATAGATGTAGCACAAGGTGAACTCATCTTGAGAGTAGATGAAGAAAAGGTATCTTTTAACATATTTGATGCCATGAAATTTCCGTCTGATAAGTCACAGTGTATGAGTGTTGATGCGTTGGAACCAATAATAGAAAATGCGGAGATTCTTAACTTCGCAACAGAGGAGAAAAATCTTGATTCCTCCAGTTTTGAAAATGAAAACCAAGAAGTTGAGAATTTCATAGATGCACTAGAGACCAACACATCAACACCGTCCTGCATTGAGCCATCAGACGAAACATCAGACGGAACATCTGTTATGGCAGACGAAACAGAGACTGCACCTAAGAGCGAACTTAAGCAACTGCCCTCTCATCTTAAATATGCTTTTCTTGAAGAAAATGACACCTTTCCGGTGATCATTAGCAATTTTTTGAATAAAAATGAAGAGGACAGTCTGCTTAAAGTTCTGAAAAAGCATAAATCTGCTATTGGGTGGCAGATTTCTGATTTGAAAGGAATAAGCCCCTCATTTTGCATGCACAAAATCTTGCTTGAGGACAATTTCAAACCTGTGATACAACCTCAAAGACGTTTAAATCCTACTATGAAAGAGGTTGTACACAAGGAAGTCCTCAAACTACTTGATGCTGGCATTATTTATCCCATTTCGGATAGTTCTTGGATAAGTCCAGTACAAGTAGTTCCCAAGAAAGGGGGCATGATTGTGATTGCGAATGAGAAAAACGAATTGATCCCCACCAGAACAGTGACTGGGTGGAGGATGTGTATTGATTACAGACGGTTGAATGAATCAACAAGGAAAGATCATTTTCCTTTACCTTTTATGGACCAAATGCTTGAAAGACTAGCTGGTCATGCTTATTATTGTTTTCTAGATGGCTACTCTGGTTATAACCAGATTGTAGTAGACCCTAAGGACCAAGAAAAAACTGCTTTCACTTGTCCTTATGGGGTCTTTAAAGCGTACGTGACGAATGCCATTTGGATTATGTAATGCACCAATTTACCTTTCAAATATGCATGATGGCCATATTTGGGGACATGGTTGAAAAGTTTATTGAAATTTTTATGGATGACTTTTCAGTCTTTGGGTCCACCTTCGAAAATTGCTTAGAAAATCTGACTTGTGTACTCAGACGATGCCAAGAAACTAATCTTGTTTTGAACTGGGAAAAATGCCATTTCATGGTGAAAGAAGGTATCGTCTTAGGACACAAAATATCGGTTAAAGGTATAGAAGTGGATAAAGCAAAAATCGAAGTGATAGAGAAGCTGCCTCCTCCAGTGAATGTGAAAGGAGTGAGAAGTTTCTTGGGTCACGCTGGTTTTTACAGACGATTCATCCAGGATTTTTCAAAAATCTCGAAACCATTGTGTGACCTGTTGGTGAAGGAAGTGACCTTCAATTTTGATGAAAACTGTCTAAGAGCCTTTGAGACATTAAAAGAAAAGTTGATAACAGCGCCTATCATCACTGCTCCAGATTGGAGTTTACCTTTTGAAATTATGTGTGATGCTAGCGATTATGCAATAGAGTCGTACTAGACGAGAGGAAGGAAAAACTTGTAAGAGTAATATACTATGCTAGCGAGTCTTTGGACAAGTGCTCAAGTTAATTACTCAACTACAGAAAAGGAACTGTTAGCCATAGTATTTGCTCTGAACAAGTTCCGTCCGTACCTCATTGGCTCAAAAATAATAGTGTACACAGACCATGCGGCCTTAAAGTACCTTCTGATGAAACATGAGAGTAAACCAAGACTAATTCGCTGGGTTCTCCTCCTACAAGAGTTTGACATTGAAATTAGAGATAAAAAGGGGAGAGAGAACCTAGTTGCGGATCACCTTTCAAGGTTAAATCATGCTACAATAGAAGGTACTGATATCCCTATTTCTGAAACCTTCCCAGACGAAACACTCTTTGCCATTTCTAATGCTCCTTGGTTCAGTGATATCGCGAACTTTAAGGTTTCCAATTATATCCCACCTGGCTTGTCTCATCAACAAAGAAAGAAACTGTTTTCTGATGCTAAATATTATGTTTGGGATGAGCCATTTCTGTTCAAGTGGGGTGTAGATGGACTCCTTAGGAGATGTATCCCTGAGGAAGAGGTTAACTCTGTTCTGTGGCATTGTCATAATTCCCCTAGTGGAGGTCATTTTAATGGGGAAAGGACAGCCAAAAAGGTTTTGCAGAGTGGATTGTATTGGCCATCTATTTTTAAAGATGCAAAAGCCTTTGTACAAAGTCAGTGATATGTCAAAGAACTGGAAATATCTCTAGAAGAGACGAAGGACCCTTGAACAATATTTTAGAGATAGAGGTCTTCGATGTGTGGGGGATGGATTTCATGGGACCATTTCCTCCATCATTTTCCCACACATACATCCTAGTAGCTGTTGATTATGTGTCTAAGTGGGTGGAGGCTATTTCTGCTCAGACGAATGACTCTAGGATAGTAGACGCTTTCATCCATAGGAATATTTTTTCCAGGTTTGGGGTCCCTAGAGCTTTCATTACTGATGGTGGAAGCCATTTCTGCAATAAACACTTAGAGAGAGTCCTTAAGAGGTTAGGGGTGAAGCATAAAATTGCAACACCATATCATCCCCAAACCAGTGGGCAAGCAGAGCTAGTGAATAGGGAGATTAAAAAGATTTTAGAAAGAACTGTAAGTCTGTCCCGGAAAGATTGGTCAAAAAGACTAAATGATGCTCTTTGGGCATATAGGACAGCTTATAAGACTCCCATTGGCATGACACCATTTCAAATGGTTTATGGAAAGGCATGCCACTTGCCTGTGGAACAAGAGCATAAGGCATACTGGGCCTTAAAATACCTCAATTCTGACTCTCATGCAGGCAGTGAGAATAACGATACCAAACTCCATGAGTTGGAAGAGCTTAGGCTTCAAGCATACGAAAATGCCAAGATTTACAAAGAGAGAACAAAGTTATGGCATGATCGTAAGCTTAGACAAAGAGAGTTTTACCCTGGACAACTAGTTTTACTTTATAACTCTAGATTAAGGTTATTTCCGGGAAAACTTAAGTCTAGATGGTCTGGTCCATTTGCTGTAAAAGAAGTATTTCCACATGGTGCAATTACTTTAAAAAACCTCGAGGATTCCAGGTGAATTCAAGGTAAACCGCGAGAGAGTTAAACCATATCCGGGAGATAACTCGTGAAAAGGACAAGGTCTCTGTGGAACTTCAAGACCCTCTCGTGACGGGGGTCAAGTCATATGTCAAGCTAATGACATTAAAGAAGCGCTTGGTGGGAGGCAACCTACCCAATTCAGAGAAGCTTTCTGTGACTTCTCCTTGTGATATACTTGTGAATAGCTTAAGAGTTGAAGAAAAAAAAAAAATATAAAAAAAAAAATAATAATAAAAAAAAAAAATAAAAAAAAATAAAATAGAATTTGAAGATTAGAGTAGGAGTGTAAATATAAGATACAGTTGAATAAACACTTGAAATTACAGTGTTCTCGAGTTGATAAGAAATAAGAGAAGAGGTGAGGTGTTATACCGTTAGTGGGAGATTTTTGAAGTTTCGTCTGATACCCTGTTCACAGACGATACTAAGGTTTCGTCTGATGACTATTGTGTTCACAATACGGGCACAGACGATACTAAGGTTGCATCTGATGGCTATTGTGTTCACAATACTGGCACAGACGATACTGAGGTTTCGTCTGATGCTTGCTCACAGACGGAAGCCTAATACTTGTACATTCTAAAGAGAGCAATCCCACTTTCTATCAATTCCCATCTTCACCACCTCACATTGCAAGTAATTTTGAGTTGATTTCTCCATTTCTTTCAATTTTGTTTCACTGATATTTTATTGTTGTTAGTTCATTTTGACCATTGTGAATTTCGAGATGCTGAGCACTGTTGGAAGCACATGGAAATTTTTGGCACTTGATCGAGAACCTTGAGTATCATGACTTGTCTTCAACAGGGGGCATTCTTATACTCTATTACTTTAACTGTTGATTGATGACTGTTTAGAGTATGTTTCCTATTTTGTTGAACCATCTTACGGAGGTTGATTTCATTAGTATAACATTGACTCTGTAGTTCAGTAGAATAAGTTATGCTTATTCTGGCACTTAGGATCAGCTTGAGGTTCTATGACAAAGTTGCATGTTCTCAATGATTCGAAGAAATACTGTATGAGAATTCTAGCATGACAATTTTCAAGATTGACATGATTGATGAATTTAGCAATGTTAAAGCAATTATTAATCCTGGATAAGAATTTGGGCCTCCAACATGATTCTATTCTTGAGTGTTATACCGTCTGAAGTGTTTTGTTCTAGAACTTGCTTTAGCTCTTGGTCAAAATTGCATACAATTAGAATTGGACACAAATGATAAAGGCAATTTTCTTTCTTGTAGCCTCGAGCCAAATAAGCCTTAACCTTCACATTATCCATTGCTAGCCCCTTTGAGCCTGAATTCACCCTTTCTTTCTTGGATACTTGAGCTCATTATAAGCCTATATAGGTGAAAAACCAATGGTCCCACCACTGGAACTTAAAGAGTATTGGTTTCTTTGCTTAGACGATAGGATTCAAGATTAAGTTTGGGGTTGAAATTTTGGGGTGCATGTGTTGTTGACTTGAGGACAAGTCAAATTTCTAAGTTTGGGGTTGAATGTATCGTCTGCTATGACTGCAGACGGAAGCATTGTTTGGTCTAGATATTGGTGAAACTAACATATAGTTGTAGTATAATTGCATTCTCTGACTTTTCATGCATACCATCTTCATGCATACCATACAAAAAGTTATTCTTCGTCTTGCGCTGACAATTAGTGATACCACTCAAGAAAAATAAAGAGAAAAAACAAGAAAAATTGAAAAGAAAGAAAAAAAGAAAGAAAAGAAACAAAGGAGGAAAAGAGAACATAGGTTCTCATTGGTCTTTGTAGGTATCGTCTGTGAAGTATCATCTGTGGGTATCATCTGTAAGCCTACAGACGAAATCATCAGACTAAAGGCTCAGACGATACTGGCACAGATGGGATACAGTGAAAAATAAAGAAAAAAAAAAGCAAAAGAAAGGAAGAAAAGGAAACAGAAGAAAATGCAGTCTAAAGAGCAAAAGAAATAGAGCAAGAAAAGAAAACAAGTGGTTTCATGAGTTGTTAGTCTTGCGTCTGTCCATCATTTTTGTTTCGTCTGTCCATTATTTTTGTTTCGTCTGTCCAGTGTTAGCTCATACATATCATGTAGGTTCTAACTTTTACTCTTTAAGTTCCTTTGATTTTTAACTAGTACCTTTTCTTTTAACCCACCTTTACCTAAGCCCCATTACAACCCTGAAAAGACCTTTTGATTGTCCAATCTCTACTTGAAGGCAGTGGAGATTTTGAGAGTCATTGCAAGCTTATAGTAACTAACCTTCTGATTGGTAATATTGAGAGAAACACAAGCCTAAACACTTGAGAGATTGAGGGCAAACACTTAACTGGAGAGGGATTGTTTGATGTTGACTAAATTACATATTTTCATGCCAATCTACGGTTGATTGCTTATGTGTGATGAATTGTACAATTCTTGAGGATGTTGAGTTCATGTTCAACTTTCATAGATAAATTGAGATGACTTAGGAGTCAAGAATTGCATAATGAATTTTCAAAGGGTCGTTGAGTTCAGTGTTATACTATGCTTATTAACCCCTGTAATGATGGAATCTATGTTTGCTTGAGGACAAGCAAAGCTTTAAGTTTGGGGTTGTGATAAGTGCTAAATTATACATGTTTTCCAAGGTGTTTTCAGTCCATTTCCATCTAATTTCAGTATGTTTAGTCATAGTTTAGACAAGAAAACAGTAAAAATATCATATTTGTCTAATGTTAGTCTTTGATTTAGCGTTTTGGTAATTTTATAGGATTTTCGTGTAATTTTAAGTCATTTTATCCATTTTCTTGTTAATTGTAGATTGATTGAAGAGAAGATAGAAGCTGGGAAGGAAAGCCCACGAACATGAGACGAACAAATCCCATTGAAGCAAGAAAGTCCGTCCAATTAAAAATATGAAGTGCAAGTGGCAACTCCGTATCGTCCGTGGATGCGACAACGGACGGAACAAGCATCAAGCCTCGGACGCAACTGCATCAGAACAAGAGAGTAGAGCAAACCAAACCTCAAGTTGAGCATCCAAGGCTGCTAGAATGGTATCGTCTGAAGAAACGCGCCAGGACGCACTCATGAAGCGCCTTCGCACTCTGCTTACGGCGAAAACGCGCCAGAGCGCGCTCAGGGGCGCCCTCATGCCATCCTTACTTATTCAAACGCGCCAGGGCGCGATTTCACTCAATGCAGGGCGCGTCTCGTGCCTTATGGAAGCTCAAATGGAGGGATCAAGACGCAAGAACTCTTGTTTCGTCTGATGGGTTGTTCCGTCTGTACTTGATTCATCTGAGTTGTTCATCTATGCTGATTTCATTTGAAGAACTACTCCGTCTATGCGTGCTTCTTAGGGAGTTACTTCGTCCAAAGTAGTTTCCAAGTTACTTCGTCTGTACCGGTATTATCCGAGTTACTTATCGTGTGCTTAATTCGTCTAAGAGTGTTTCGTCTATGATTACTTCATCGAGTTCATATAGACGAAGCCAAGACGACGATACAAAGTTCACCACGAGACGATACCAAGACAAAGACAGATTGAAGCCAAGACAACGTGCGAAGTCTCGTCGGACGAAAGATCTCACATACGAAAGATCTCACGAGACGGAAGAACACTTAGAATGAAAGATTGCTCAATTTGTGCACTTCTCGAGACTTGCAGCAAAGTAAATAAAAGTCGTGGTCATCTGTATCGTCTGAGGGAATTAACTGAAATATTGTCTGAAGGAATCAATTGAAGGTTCATCAGACGGAAGCAATAAACTACACTTAGCCGTTGCAATTACCATCTATTACAAGCAAGCAAGTCAATGTATTCACATGTCACAATGCACCCGACGTAATTCCAAGAAATGGGGGAACACTTCCTCACCTATAAAAGGAAGTATTGGGCGCGAAGAGGGGGATTCGAATTGTAAAAATCCACAACTAACATTACTCTGTTTTTCCCTCTCTTACAAGTTTCCCTCGGTTTTATCTTCTCCACTTTCATTCTCCTTCTCCCTCCATCAACCTTGAGATTCCTAAGCTTGTGAGTTGCGAGAGCATAATCAAGCAATTATGGAGCTTCTCTGGTGTTTGATTTCTGTTTTGTTTCTTTCTTTTCTCATTTCCATGTTTAGCTAAATTCTGCAGTTAGGAATGGGGATTTTGATTCCAGAACTATTGTAATGAATTCTTTCAGTTAATTCAAGTGTGATTTCACCGAATTGATTGATCTCTTCCCTGCTTAATGCTTATTCTTGAGATTTAATTCATGAATTTCAAATAGAGATAGAGATATTAATGTTTGATTGAATTGAACTCTGTCTTGAGAGTTTGTACCTCGTGTCAACTATGAGATCGAGAGATGAATAGTTGAAGAAGGAGAGGAAATGTATCACTATGGTATTGCATGAGTCTAGAGACAGAACTTGCATATTATGAGATGTTGTAACGAATTCATCTGTTCGCTTCTTGAATGAATCTCTGTTTTCGCCTAAGAGATTAGGGATGACAGTAGGCATTCAAAGGGACTAAGACCTAGAGATAGGATTAGTCTACGGTATCACGAATTCTAATCTCCAATTGAGTGAGAATTGCTGAATCAACATAAGAAGTAGTTACTTGAGGAAGGAATCAATTAAACCAATTCTCTAACTGTATTTCATCATCTTTAAAACTTAAACATTTACTTGCTTTCTTTACTTTACAGTATTGCTCTATTTTACATAATAGCTTAGTTTTACCAAATCATTCATTCCCTGATTCGTCCTAATAGCAAAGCATGTTGAGCATTCGGTAATTCACAATCAGTCTCTGTGGTTCGACAACCTGTTCTCATCTTTTCTAAACTTGTAACGACCGGTACACTTGCCGAAAGATTGACACATACATACTTCTAAAATAGTCAACACTTACGAGAACTCCAAGATCTACAAGGAAAAAGTTAAGAAGTATCACGATAGTATGATTCTGAGGAAGGAGTTCAAAGTGGGCCAAAAAGTGTTGTTATTCAATTCTCGGTTGAAGCTCATAGCCGGTAAGCTTCATTCTCGATGGGATGGTCCTTTTGTCATTACTAATGTCTTTTCCCATGGTGCAGTTGAAATAAGAGATGAAGTTGCTGGTAAAGTTTGGAAGGTAAACGGTCATCAACTCAAGGAATTTCATGAAAGTCCGAAAGCGGAAGAAGCTGAGGCAGAGTTGTCTCTGGCTGAACCTAGCTGGCCGGACGTGCAGATATTTGGCCCTTGAGGGAGTTTTCTATTCCCTTTTCTGTCTTGAATTGCAGTTGACTTCATTGATGCACTCTGTGCTACATTGAGGACAATGCAAATTTCAAGTGTGGGGGAGATTGTGTGAATATTTCGCTGTTATGTTTTCTGTTCTGTTTTGTTCTGTTTCTGTTTGATTGTTGAAAGGAAAATAATAGTAAATGTGAAACATACCTTTTCTTTGAAGTTACAGGTGTATAAACTGTGGAAGTTACAAACATTTTTAGTTGATAGATTCTTCAATCTTCTTATAACCTATGTGTGCATCTTTGGATTGCAATTGACTTGAAGCTAAAGCTTGAATGATTTGTGATAGAAAATAAACCCTGTAAGAATTTGAGCCTTGTATATGATGGAACCAATTCTTCTATCCAACTTCTTTCTTGTGTGAATACACTCATCTTATTAGTTGCTCTAGATTTTTCCTTGACTCTTGTTGATATTTCTTGATCACATGCATTATTGATATGATTTAGGCAGATTTCTTCTTAAGCTACTAGCCAAATGAGCCTACCTTACATATTTTTCCCTTGTTATTCCCCTTTGAGCCTGTATACCCCTTTCTTCAATTTTAAGCTCATTACAAGCCAAAAAATGGAAAACAATGATGTCCCCTAACTTTAGGGATTAAAGGAGCTTTGGAATTGGTTTGGGAATAAAGTTCTAAATAAGTGTGGGGGTAAGACCTTTCAAAACAAGTCTGGTATGTGAGATGGTGAATGGATTGGCAGTGGTTAGACAAAAGAAAACAACTACACAGAAAAATGTATATGTATATATAGAAAAAGATACAAAGAATAAAATACCAAAAGCTACAAGGAAGGAAATCTAAGAAGAAAAAAAAAAGTAAAAGAAAGAAGAAAATAAAGCACCAAAAGTTACAAGAAAGCAAGAAAGAAAAGGGGAAAAGAGAAACAGAAGGAAATGAAAATCCAGGATGGAAATAAGTGGGGAACCAAGAAGAGGTAAATGCTAGGAGGGTAATCTTCATGCTTATTAGATTTATTCCCCATTGCTCCTCTTTTCTCTTGGTTATTAGCCTAAATAATCCTTCTGTTATCCCACCTGCACCTTGGCCACATTACAAGCTTAATAAAGTCCTTTTGATCTCTAATTGCATGTGTTTCAAGTTGTTGAAATTAGAAGATTGTAAAAATCTGGTAGCTCTAACTTGTATGATGTGTTTGAGTGCAAATACAATCCTAAACACTTGAGAGTTGAGAGGAAACACTTACTTGTGAGGCTCTATCACTTTGAATTCATTCTTTAAATTAACTTGTCAACTGTTTGTTCTGGATGCACCTTAGACTTATGGATCGTTGTTGATCTTGATGCTCTGAAAATTGTCCCTTCCTCTTTATATGCATCTGTGGCTCAACTGGAATTGGTTCAGTTCACACAGCATCAATTCTCCTTTTAGTAAGTTTTGCCCCGGAGTGCAAAAGAATAAGTGTGGGGGTATTTGATGATCCATTTTATATACATTTTCCTTACTGTGTTTTCGGTTCAATTAGCTGTTATATGTGTCATATTTTGATAGTTTATCCTAGATATTGTGTTAGAGATATATTTTAGTAGTAGTAATAAATAATAGTTAAACCTCCATAAGTTCTTATGTTTTTATGCCAATTCATGTGCAGTTGCATCTGGAGCTATGAGGAATGAAGAAGAGATAGGAGCAGGGAAGAGATTGAATGCAAGAATGAAACCCAAATCAAGATCAAAGCGAGCCAAGTTGAGCATTCAAAGCTGTGAAAACGCGCCAGGGCGCATTCCATTGACGCATTCAGCCTTGCTTGCGGTGAAAATGCGCCAGGGCGAGCCAGGGGGGGCGCGTCAGCCTCTGCTTGCGGCACAAATGCGCCAGAGCGCGCTCAAGGGCGCGTCTCATGACTTATGAAAGCTCAACTGAAGGAATCATCTGTAAGAACTCTTGTTGCGTCTTACGAGTTGCTTCGTCTGTGCTTGCCTCTTCCAAGTTGCTTCGTCTGTGCTTGCGTCTTATGAGTTGCTTCGACTGTGCTTACTCCACCTGAGTTTGTTCCGTCTGATGAAGTAGTCTCATCCAGAGTAAGAGTTTCGTCTGAACTTGCTTCACCTGAGTTGTTTCGTCTGATGAAGTAGTTTCGTCTAAAGAAGTGAAGTGTTAAAGTCCGTGCTCATTCCATCTTACGGATGAGTGTCGTCTAACGCCAAGAATGAGTGTTTCGTCTGCGTGTTTACTTCTTCTAAGTTGTTAAAATCTGTACTTGTTTTGTCTCGAGTCTCCGTTGATATTTTCGTCGTAGTTCAATACGACGATACATCCAATACGTGAGACGATACCAAGTTCGACAGACGACACACCCAAGACGAGCGATACCAAGTTCGGGACAGACGATACAAGAAAGTCCAAAGACAGACGATACCAAAATACCAAGACTAAGTTCAGACAATACCAAGTTCAAGACAGACGATCCCAAATACAGACGACATGAAGACAGACGATACAACTAGTGCAAATACTGCTTGTTTGTTGGACAAGCGCGCTAGAGCGCGTCCTTCTTAAGTGGGTGGCGCGTTCCACTGCTTCCCTTGCTTTACAAGCGCGCCAAGGCGCGAAATGGTTTAATGAGAGGCGCGTTTCATCGTCTATATAATCATGCTTGGGGCGCGAAACTTAACAACTTTTCAGAACTTTTCATAATTCTGTTTTTCTGTTTTCTGTGCAAGTTTGAGTTGTGCGATTGCACAATTCTCTCTTCTCTCGTTTCGTTCTTCTTTGTTCTCTTCTTCTCATACTTTCCTTCTTCACTTTCAATCTTCATGTATTCAATTTCTCTTCACAACTCTGGATAATTGCATAAGTGAATTCAATTCTTTGATTTTGATTCTTCTTCAGTTCTGCTAGAGATCTCTGGTTCAATTTACATTTACGCTCCGTAATTCCGTTCTTGAGTGTTTAGGTTTTCACGCTTTGTGCTATTGCGTTTGATTTCCTTCTGCGATTCTCTTCTGCTTAATTCATTAATTCAATTAGCTTAATTCATTGTTTCGTCTTGCATCTCTCTGCTTTACTTTCAATTTCTAATTCTCTTCGCGTTTATGCTCTTATCTTTTGTTCAATTCACTACTTCATTTACATTTCAGTGCTTTGTCTTTAATTTTCCATTTCATAATTTCAGTTTTGTTTAGTTTTGTTGAACTGTTCAATGAAAATCCCCCTCCTAATGGTGAGCAATTCCGAATTGAATGTATGTATGTCTTCTGAGAAATGACCTAGGTTGATTCCTCTATATTACAAGTTTAATTGGGGATAAATCTAGCTTTTGATAGTCATTCGACAGTGGTTATCAGTTACAAAAAGCTTCTTTTTGTTTTTAGCCTTTTTGTAGATATTAGGAACCTTGTTGTAATTCCTCTTCTTTTGATCAGACGAAACAGGTTTGTTTTTCCTTTCGTCTGTCTCAACATAACCAAGTCCACTTTTATCTTTTGGCGATCTCCCATATTTTAAAATATTTTCAAGGATGGAGGATCCCTTAGTAAAATTGATTAAGTCATTGAGTAAGGACTCATTTTCTTTCTTTAATCTTTCGATTTCAAGAATGAAACTGTCCTTTTCAGACTCAGACGAAACATCAGTTGATACTTTCTTGTCTAGAAACTCTATTTCAGATTTCAAAACTACATTTTCTTCCAGAGCTTGTCTAAGCTTGGTTTTGCAGGTTTTGTATTGCTGAGCAATAAAATGAGAGTGAGCTAGAAGTGTATCATATGACATTTCTTCTGATTCTGACTCAGACTTAGAAGAGGAGGATGAAGAAGTTTCGTTGTAATTTACCTCTGTTGAGACATGGTCTCCAGCCATGAGGCATATGTTTGCTGTTTCTTCTCCTTCAGAGGATTCCTCTGAGCTTTCACTATCAAGGTCTTCCCAAGTTAGTAAGCTCTTCTTCCCTTTATCTCTTCTAGAACTCCACCTCTTTTTGAGCTTAGGGCATTCAGATCTCATGTGCCCAGGTGTTCTGCACTCATAGCAGACGATCTCAGAGCTTTCTTCTTTACTTGAAGACTTCTCAGGGAACTTCTTCTCCTTTTTCTTGAAGAAGCGTTGGCCTCTGCCTTTCTTCATTATCATCCTTTTAAAACTTCTGGCCATGAGAGAGACTTTGTCTTCAGACGAATCATCGGACGATTCAGATTCAGTTGAATCTGCCTTCAAAATCTTTGCTTTCTTTTTGCTTCCTCTTCTTGGCCATTCTTCTTTAGGAGTGTTGTTGTGAGACGGAAGAGCTATAGGTTCTTGAACCTTGATCTTCTCCCTTTTACATAAGAGTACCTCATGTACCCTTAGAGCTCCTATTAACTCATCTAGAGTTAATGTCTTCATATCTCTTCCAACAGAGATAGCTGTGGACATAGCTTCCCAAGGTGGTGGGAGGCTGTCCAAGATCTTTATGTTGTCCTGGACCTTTGTGAATGTGATTCCCAGAGCAGTGAGTCCATTCAATATGGTTTGGAATCTTCCAAACATCATATCTATTGATTCTCCTTTCTTCATAGAGAACATTTCATATTCTCTTTGAAAAGTGGCGACCTTCCTCATTCTGACATCTTCAGTGCCTTCATATGAGATTTTGAGAGCATCCCATAGTTCTTTAGCGGTTTTATAGGCACAGAATCTGTTGTACTCTGTTCTAGAGAGAGCACACATAAGAGCATATCTTGCTTTGTTGTTCAGCTCCATCATAGAGTATTCTTCATTTCCCCATTCTCCTTCAGGCTTTACAATGGGGATATCTCCTGTGGTGATTATGTTCCATAATCTGTATTTGGTTGACTTGATGTACATCCCCATCCTGTCAGCCCAGTAGGGATAATCATCTCCAGAGAACGCTGGAGGTTTGTTCATGGAGGCTCCTCCGGATAAGAATGACGGTCCTTGTGAGTCCATGCTGGATCTTTTCCTCTAGCAGCTGTTAGGCGCTCAACCCTTAGAGGCCGAGCTCTGATACCAAACTGTAAAAGATAAACACAAGAAGGGGGGTTGAATTGTGTTAATTAAAAATTTTATTCCTTTCGTCTGTGGGTTACAAAGCTGTTCAGACGAAACAAAATTTATGTTAAAAGATTGATTTTAATGAACAGACGTTATGATGTGATTATCCTCTGGTTAGTTGATCGACGAAACAAAAATAAACACAGTTACTTTTATACTTGGTTCGTCTATTCAAGACTACGTCCAGCTACTCAAAGAACCACGAGTTTTCACTACAAACCGTGAAAAGGTTACAAGTATTGTTTGAACCCAGCCACTTCTGGCTATTACAAGATATTCTTTGCTCCCAGCCTTCTCAGGCTAAAACAACAAGGTATTCTTTGAACATAGCCTCCACAGGCTAATACAAGAGGTATTCTTTGGAACGCAGCCTCCTCAGGCTAAAATGCCACACAAGTGGACTATGAAAGATGTTATGAAAAACAAAGTTTTCCTCTACGCAGAGAGGTGTTTACAATATAGCACAATCAGAGTGTTTGAGCGAATCCTTAAGAGATAGAAGAAGATAAGCGTATTCGCGAACTGATTCTTGAAGGTGTGAAGTCCTTTTATAGGCATCTTCTTCAAATAGCCGTTAGACTCATTTGAATGTCGTTGAGAGTCGTTGAGAGATCTTCTAGAGAGCTTTCCAAAAAGGTTGTCAGTTGTACTTGATTGATTGATGTTGAGTCGCAGCGGATATAGCGGACTAGGTTGTGCGCAGTACTATTTCTGACTTGTACAGAGATGTGACAAAAGGTAAAGACCTTTTTGACTTGGGTGTGTAAGCTCGAATCCCTATACTGATCTTGGATGCTTCTCAAATCTTGGCACGAATGACTCATCCTGACTTCAGCTTTTGGATAGGCGATATGATACTTCAGTCTTCAGTTGTTGTTATTTCGTCTCATCCTATCGTCTTAGACTTCGCTCTTTGGACAGACGAAGGACTTAAGCTTGAGTAGTCCTCTTCCGTCTGTGCATGTATCGTCTGATGACTTGGCTTTTGCACAGACGCAGATCTTCACTTTGAAGGGTCTCGTTTTGTTTGTGCTGGTTTCGTCTTAGCAAGTCTTGGGTAGCTTGGTTTCGTCTGTCTTGTAATTAATCAAAATCTTGAGACGTTAATCATTCTTGAACTAACAAAAGTAGACCACATACTTGCTTAAACTCCGATTTGACTCAAGACCATGACAATCTTGATTCAAATCTGATTAGTACGTGCATTGTAGGTAAGTAAAATAAAACTATATGAAAATAGTATTAATATATTGCAGATTTATATTTTGTTTAAGGTTTTTAAACAAACTTTAATTTTTTCAGATATGACTAGGGAAGATCTGTCAATAAAAAATGGACTAGTTCAAGAGATAATTACAAGTATGTTTAACTAAGATATCATATAGGAAGGCATGGATAACTAAACAAAAAACAATTACCATGGTGTTCGGCAATTGGGAAAAATCATACATTGAACTTCCTGTTTGACTTAAATATATGCAAATTCACTCTCCGGGTTCTTACTATCAAATTATTTTGTCAGAAACACTCAAATATGTGAATACCGACAATTTAAGCATATGTTTTGGACTTTCTAACAGTGTGTTAATGTTTTTAATTTTTGTAAACCAATAATATAGGTAGACAGAACACACTTATATGAGAGATATCACGGAACACTTCTAGTTGCAACAACGCACGAAGGGAATGAAAATATTTTACAACTTGCATTTGTTGTTATTGAAGGTGAAACTTTATTAGTTTGGTCGTTGTTTCTCTCTCACTTGCGTGTGCATATAGTAAATAAATCTGGAATTTGTCTAATATCTAATCGACATCGGAGCATAAAGTCGGCTATTTACAATGAGGCAAGTGGATGGAGCTGACATCACGCTTACCATGTATACTACATCAAACACATTACTTCAAATTTCAATCACAGATTTAAGAACAAAAAAAAAAATGTTGGTGTAATTAGGTCAGTTAATGATTTATCGTTTCTATGTCACAATATTTTAGGTTTTACTACACGCCCTAGTTTAACTGAATTTAATGAAATTTTCATGTATTTTTTTTAGGTTATACTCCTTGTAAACATACTTTTGATAGAAGTCTGGAGAAATTCTACAAAGAGAGCCCTGCAATCGCTAGTTGGATTCAAGGAATCTCAAAGGAAAAGTAGAGTGCGACGTACGAGAAGGAAGGACATAAATATAGACACATGACCACAAATCTATCTGAATGAATAAATAAGGTTTTAAAATTGTTAAGTCAAAATGACTTAGCATCTTAAGTTTTGATAATTACAGAACAGACGAATGAATTTTCAAACACAGATAGAATAATGATAAGAAGAATCCTCAAAGCATAGACGCACAAGCTCAAGACGAAGTGTTCAAGTCATCAAGCCTCAAAGCATCTATATCAGATGAAGAACCTTCAAAGATCAAGACAAAGTGCTTAAAGACCAACTTAACTTCAATTCACTCTGATGTGCTGGTCCCTAAGGGTGAATCTAGAGGGGACGTGAATAGATTCTGGTTCCTAGGTAGCCTAAATTAGCGTTGTTTATACTTTCTTTTATTTTAAACAAAGACTAATCTTGTTTAACTATAAACACTTTAAAGAAGATATCAAGAGATACAACCAAAAAGCGAATAAGGCGTTACCAAGGGATATATCAAGAGTTGATAGCGGAAACTTCAAAGAAAGATCAAAAAAACTTGTTAGTAATCAATATACTTGAGAAATCAATATCAGTATTTGATAGCTTCAAATTTTAGTTGATTACCGAATTAATTACCTAATAAAACCAACGTTTAAACAAGTTATCGTTAAGCGCATAAGCAAGAGATAAAAAGCATAACAGAGAAAAAGTGTGCAAGGTGATGTATACTGGTTCGGCTTACGGCCTACGTCCAATTCCAATCCAACAACTATTGCCATTGGTATTCCATGATGATCCCTTTGTGTCCTTACAAGCAAACTACACAAATAACACAAAACGAAATCAAAACACCTGATACAATCAGTTCTTTAACCCAAAAAATCATTATCTTTGATCTTGGTACTTCCAAAAATCAAGCATTTCAGAAACTTTTCTCAAAGAGACTTACTCTTTCCTAGAGAGACCTCTCTCTTAGAGTAATTAACCTAAAACTAAACTTAGCAAAAGATCAGTTATAGAAAACACCTGAACGTGTAGAATCTGATCAAAGATAAGCACTAGCAATGTCAACCAATTAAAACTTCAATCAAAATTGCCCTTTGATAAAACTTTTCTTGAAGACCTTTGAAGTTCTTTAAAGGATTTCTTTGAGAAAAGATAAAACTCAGTTTGAGATAATATGAAAGTGTTAGAATAGTTTCAATTCGTGTATTTCCAAGTTTATGAAAGAATTTGATAAATACACGAATTTAAACTATTCTAACACTTTCCAAGTTTATGAAAGAATTTGAAAAGAGAGGTTATTTATAGTTGAAAGCGAAAACCCATTTTTGGTAATCAAATTGAGTTTATAGCAGAGGGGTAATAGATTATCCCAGTGAGCAAAACTTCATCTAAGTGATCTTAAGCCATGGTAATCGATTAACCTGTGGTGGTAATCGATTACCTCAGAGACAAATGTGAAATCCCACTTTGTTACCCACTTTGGTAGTTGATTACCATTCTCAAGTAATCTATTACCTTAGTTGATTACCTGAAAACTGATTTAATCTATTACCTTAGTTGGTAATTGATTGCCTTATTTTATTTTTGAAAAGAAAACTAGGGGGAATTTCAATAATTTGAATCGTGAGAAATCACACAAGATGAGCTTAGCTTACCATGACATATCAAACTAGAACAAGCACACAAACAAACCTAGCTAAACATTCAATACATGGAAAAATCCTAATACAATCCATCTAAGAAAATCAAAAATTACATATCATCAAAATCAAAACAATAAGAGAGAAACTCCAAGCATCTTCAAGCTTTAAGTCCAACATGAAGTGATATAAGTTCATGAAGATATGAAGACTGAAGTTGAAGACAAATAAGACAAACGAATGATTGGAATATAGGCTAAGTCTTAATTCATTCGTCTATTGAAGATTAATGAAGTTTAGACGGAGAGTAACACGTGCTTCCACTCAAATCAAGTCGTTACTCATAAGCTTCTAAAGGTAGAAAGAAATTTGGTCTAAACCTCTGTAACACGAAAAGTAAACTGCACTTTTCAGTGAAATCTCTGAGCAAAGCAGTCAAAGTCTAATCTCGTGTTGACATCTGTTGTGGAAACATTAAATGTTCTGATTGCTTACTCTGTCAGATGTTGAAGTACCCAAGACAAAGTACAACGTTTAAATTTTTCAGTCTAACAGATACTTCAAGAAGCTGCCTATAAAAGGACTTCACTTCAATGATTTGAATTTCGCGAGCAAACGCTGGAAAGCTATCATATCTTATTTCACTCACAAGCTTCAAACTTAGTTCATTCGCCCTGAACATCGTTGTAAAACACCTCTCTACGTAGATGATTATTTTCTTTGTTTAATCTCTATAAAACCATCGTTGTGGTGTTGTAACCTGAGGAGACTAAATGTTAAAAGAATACTTGTTTAGCCTAAGGAGGTTGAGGTCCAAAGAATACCTTATTTTATCTTGAGGAGGCTAAGTGTTGAAAGAATACCTTGTTTAGCCTGTGGAGGTTGTGTCCAAAGAATACCTTGTTTAGCCTGCGGAGGCTGGGTCCAGAGAATACCTTGTTTAGCCTGAGAAGGCTGGGTTCAAAGAATATCTGTAAATCAGCTAGAAGTGGTTAGGTTCAAACAATACTTTTAGTGAAAACTTAACAAGTTGCTAAGTAACTGGACATAGTCTTCATATACAAATCAGTATAAAAATATTCCTGTTTTATCTGTTTATTTATTGACTAACTAGGGATAAATAATTTAACAAAGATTTCATTAAAATCAATCTTTATAATAGAAGAAAACTTGTGTCTATCTTTAGTTTGAAAACAACAGACGCAAATTGCATCGTCTGAAAAGAATTGAATTAATTAACACAATTCAGCCCCCTTTCTTGTATATTTGTATTTTACAAAAAGGATGCAGAAATCTTTCTATAACAACTTTGGTGAAATCAATGTATAGTCATTGTCGTGAATATTTTGTTGAAAGAGATCGCCGGACCCATGAAAAGTTAAGTGATGGTCATATTTATTGTTCAAGAACCATGCAAGCTATTCAAAGAAATCAAAAGAAACATGTTCTCTCATTGTGCATGTGTATGGACTTCGTTAAACACGATTTAAGGTTGAAGAGACATTCAATCCATTGACACAACGAGGTGTGAATAAGTGGACAGTAAATCTGATCGACAGATATTGTCAGTATGGACGATTTACAACTTTCCATTATCCTTGTTCACATATTGTTGTCGTGTGTGGACATGTTATATCGACTTCTTCCAGTATGTTGACGACGTCTTTAAGAATGAATCTATCTTAGAGGCATATTCGACTAATTGGTGACCTTTAGGCAATGGAGATGCATTCGAGCCTGTTGAGCAACAATAGAAATTAATTCCAGATTCATCAACAATTTGGGGTAAAGGAAGATCAAGATTAACAAGAATTCAGAATGAGATGGATTGAGTTGAACCTTCACAAAGGAATCAAAGATGTTATAGATGTGGTCAAAATGGCCACAATAAACGACTTTATCTTTCTAACTCTCAAATGTGATTAATTCTATTAAATTTCAGCTATTCATTTATTCATAAATGTTGTCGTGATTTGTTCATTTATCGTATACCTTTTCTTAATTTTATTTTTAAAGTTTTCTATTTACTATCATGAAATCAAGAAAAACATGATGGATTAACAAAAACATAATAAAAATATTGATAAAACAAAAGATATGATAAAATTTTAATTTACATGTGAACTAATGATAAAATAAAACATAGTGAACATATTACAAAACAAATCAATGTCGGTCATGGTGACCAATAGTTTCACATGTTTTATTATGATAACAAAAACATAATAAAAATGTTGATAAAACAAAAGATATGATAAAATTTTAATTTATATGTGAACTAATGATAAAATAAAACATAGTCAACATAATACAAAACAAATCAATGTCGGTCATGGTGACCACTAGTTCCACATGGTCGGAGATCCACACCAACTAAATTGTCCATACTTGGAATATCATCAGGAATATTCCGTGGTAGACCCATGGGTGTGGTTCAAAGTGTGTACATCTTATCCCTCTCCTTGCATAAGAGACGTACAAAATAGCTAGCTGGTCAAATGCCCAGTCCCCGAAGCTGATTCCGAAGGTCGACTAGTTGAAGCTGGATACCGGTACATGGGGACATTTGAGAAGGAAATTTTGTAAACTGACTAGGTATATAGTACACCCCAGCTCCCCTCGGTGGCATGGATGGAAGAATATATGACTCACAACTCATGGCAAGCCAGTAACGTGTCAAACCACGCGTCTTTCGACTGTGAGGAAGAATATGAAGATCCTCGACTGGGAATTTGTTGGTAACTAGTGGTGCACTGGTAACTAGTTGTGTGACATGCTCAAAATCACAATAAAGAACTGTCATCTTTCTTGCTAGATCTAACAAGTCATCTGCAGTATATGTCAACCACCCTTTAGGGAACGCCATATAAAAGACGAAATCACTTATGTCACCATAAAAACAAATTGGAATTAGTCATTTATTATTTAAAAATAAATAATAAATTAACACAATAGTGCAAGGATAAAGATATTATACCAGACATGTCACTTGCGAGTTTTTCCTATCAATATACATCGTTGTCTTTTTTCAATACCATACCATTTACTCATCATTGTAGCTCATCGACTTTGTTTGTGGTATCCCTTCAATAACAAGTTGTAACCGATTTTCCTATATCCGCAACATAGATTGAATAACTTGCAACCAGTTGTTGTCTGTTTGACACTTAAAGTTAGTTGATGCAGACTTTGAGGCTGAGATGACATAGAAGGAATAAATTGATGCAGACCAAATTGTCTAATAACCTTATCAGGCTGATGTCATTCAGCAATATGAAAACAGATTAATGACACCACACCTCTCCATATCTCGTGGCCAGTCAAGATGATTTCTGGTAACAAATTAAAAACTGCACTAGAACATGGTTGCCATTGAAACTACAAAAAAACAAAAAAAAAAAAAAAAAAAAAAAAAAACTCGTTAGTATCATAACTAAAATTGTTTGAATGAAAAAAATCAAAATTTACCTTGTTAGATTTTAAAAAAATCTAACTTGCGTAAAAAAAAGTGACACATCATCATCAAATGATATTCTACTTTGCACAAGAAGCCACCTAAAAAATAAACAAAACATTATTTATTTTTGTAAATTTTTAAAAGAAAATGTTTCACAATAAGAGATGAAAATTATTAACTATTGTAATATCTGTGGCCAAACGGTGTGTCATCAGCATGAGTCATCATGACATGTGGGGCTAAGCATGTAAATCTTTCCCAAGTCCGTAATTGCACCAATCCTGACATCCCCTAGTGGACATTACATCGATATTGATCGCATTAAATAACTCTCGGTAAAGATAGTCTAATAAAGTAATGCCTCATACATATCTTTTTGTTTCTTGAAGATCCTTCAAAAATTACAAATATTTCAACGAGAATTTGGAGCTATTTTCATCAACAAACATGAGCCTCACCAAGGAAGCGCAATATCCATGCATGCGTGAAACGACGAGTGCATCTTGCGTCACTAACAAACGACTCTACATCATTAAAGTGCTCAGTCAACCAACTTAATTTAACATACGTGCCTTTCAAATCTTGAGGTGTTGGTCTTACATCAAGTAAGACCTTTGCCTAGTCCGCCCAATCATCATGGGTTAATCAATCACTAGCCTCTCATCCATTGGTAAACGAAGCAAGAGAGATACATCTTCTAGCGTGATGGTACATTCCTCACACCTCACATGGAATGTATGGGTCTCAGGCCGTAATCTCTTTACGAATGCATGGAGCAGACTCGCATCAAGTTTTAGATATCCAACCTGGCAAACCTAAAAGAAATCAGTTTCGTTCAAGTACAAAGATATGACATCAAGAAATCTTGTTGACGCTAAAATGTAGGTACAACTTGTCTAAATTTTAATCTTTTGTTCTCTTTGTTGTTTCAAACATACTGAGATGTGTAATATTGTTGCATCCATAATACATCAGTCTCACGAGGTCTAGAATTAATTCTAACCCACCCAAAAAAGACGTTGATGTCATTATAAACCTGAAAAATTATAACAAAATGTTTCCAATATAATCAAATATTTTAACAAATATAAAAACATTTCATACAATCAAATATTTTATTTATTTTTAAAATATCAATAAAATATCAACACTAAAGTCATTTCAACATTAAAAAATATTAACAATTTTAATACAATAATTTCTTATTTTTTTACTACAATATCAAATAAATATCAGCACTTAAATTATTTTCTAAATACTACCGTCAAAAATTTTTTAAGTTCAATAACAAAAAAATCACAAACTAAAATAATTCCAAACTACTCAAATATTAACAATTTTAATACAATATGTTTTTAGTTTTTTACTATAATATCAAATAAATATCAACAGTTATGTTATTTTCTGAATACTACGCACTCAAAAATTTTACTACACAAAAACAAAAATCATCCACTAAATATTTTTTTACTACGCAATCAATTAACTTATTTTTTTTAAATTACGCAGCTTAAATACTAACTAACAACAACAGATTAATAATTCTATATAATAAAATAATTTCTAACAAAAATTTCAATAGTTTTACCATAAATAAATAATTTATAAAAAATTTTAATATGAATCTACATTTCTACATTTTTCTAACTCTAAATTTAAAAATCTTAATATAATTTATTAACAATATAACAATATTAGCATAACAATAAAAATAAATAAATCAAAACAGAAATTCAAAAAAGAAAAATACAGATTTAAAGCCTTAGATTTGATTAGTGGAAAAAATGCAGCTTTATATAATATACTTTTTTTTTGGAAATGTTAACATCTATTTAAAAATGTGTATTATGTTGGGAAAAATTAAATAAGAAAAAATATTCACTCTAGTGAATTTTAAAATATTGAAATTGAACTTCAAAAGTGGTGAAAAAAAAATAAGAAAATGCTTCATCGATCTTTTGTCAACATAAATGTCTAGTTCCATGGTAAAATGAATGGAATTAAGAAATTTAAAAATCTAATGATGAAATATGTTGTTAAAATAATTTTGTAAAAAAAAATTAAATTTTAAGAATTTTATTAAAAATTTAGGATAATTCAAAATAAAAATGTTTACAATTTACTTGTTTAATAAATATTTAAAATTCTTTTTCTGTATTATTTCACTTCACTCTTTCTCTTTATTATTTACTTCACTCTTTTTCTCTCGTGTCATCTCTTCTCTTCTCCCTTCATCTATTTTCTCTCTTCTGTCTCTCTCTCCCATATTTTTCCCCTCTATTTCCCCTTATCCATTATTTCATCTAAACTACATACTTAAAAAAATAATAAGAAAACTCAATTACAAATAACTCAAATATATTTATATTTTAATTTCTATAAATTATAAAAAAAAAAATCATCTGAACATTTAATTACTTAATTATAAAACTTTTTCGTTCAAAGACGCAGTAAAGTTGATATGCTATTATTTTCTCATTTTATTTTTTCTTATTAATTTTTTCCAAATAATACAAAGCGTTAAACGGACATTAATATATATATATATATATATATATATATATATACACATATATATACATATATATATATATATATAATACTATTATTATATTAAGTTGTACTTTTTTGTCGCGAAACTTTCATCATTTTACACATTTTACTACTCTATTTTTCCTCTCGCATTTTCCATGTTCTAGTTTCTGTTTTAAGAAAAATATTTTGATTTTTAATAAAACTTAATCTAATAACATGACATCACTCTATCATTTAATGGATTGTTAAGAAAATTAAGATGGTAAAATATGATAAAATGTATGATAAAATTTGCAAAATAATAAAAATTGTTTGATAAAAAAGAATTAAATAGTTATTTTATTTAATTTACTCCCACTATTACTTTAAGTAGTAAGAAAGTACGAAATTTACAAAATTGAAAAATTGAAGTGCTCCCGTTGTCACGGGAATAATTATCTCTAACAATAAAGTTTTTAAAAGTTATTTTAAAAATGAAAGTGTTATATGTATTTATCTATTAGTATTTTTTTTTCGTATGTTGTCTCAATACATATTTGACTAATTTCACCTATGGAACTACGACTATTATTAGTCCGAAACATTTTTACACATGCCGATTTTATACGGGCGCAGAAATACTAAATCGAACCGCTTATTAAAAATCATCCCGCAATGTATGAAATTAACTTATTATTTAAAAAAAAATGATTTTCTTTGTCTATAAACGATATAATGTGTGGTATTATATAGGATATAAATAAAAAATTAATGTCAAATTAAAAAACTAAATATGGTATTTATTTTAATTTTTTTCTTACATAACATTTATGAAACGATAGAAAGAATTTAATTTCTATTTTTATTTTAAAACTTGTTTTTAATTTTTATAAATTAAATTATTAAACCTATTGGATGGATAAACATTATTCTCATAGCAAGAATCAAGCATACCCAAAACACGTAATAAACCCACTAAAGAGTTCACTGCTCTTGACAAGGTTTAGTCTTGCTTAAATACCTAGTACGGTGGTGTCATGAAGGGCGGAGCGACAGTTGCGGGAAGGGGCATTCCCCCCAAAATTTTTTAAAATATTATTGTGCAGTTAATCAACTTGATCCCAATAGACACATACTCGGCTAAATGACCATAATAGGTTAGTTATGGAAATTATTTCTGTAACTAGGCCTCGTTACAAATTTTTATCGGAGGGGTTTATTTTTCAATTGTGGCGCATAGGGGAAGAGCGCTACAGCTTAGGAAGCGACACGTGGCAGACAGGGATTAAGCAACGCTTGAGCGCTCAGGGAGGAAGCGCCCCACCTACATGTGTCTTCATGTTAAAGGGCGAAAGGTGTAGGGCGGGATCCGTGCAGGCGCAACGAACCGGGAGTTGCCACGTGTGTGTGGCGCCTCAGGCCTGAGCGCCCCACTTACACTTGGCATGTGCGCCTGGCTCCTGAGCGTCCCACTTACACGTGGCATGTGCGTCTAGCCCCTAAGCGCCCCACTTATTTTATAGCCCCGCCCCCACCACTTTCGTTTTCATTCCGCAAAAAACCTTCCCTCGTTCCTCCACCGCAGCTGTGGCCCCATCTCCTCCTCCCTCTTTGTTTTTTTGCTGTTGTGGTCCCCTGCTCCTTCCAGGTAAGTTTTGTTAATTATTTTTTGTTTTGTAGTTTAATTTTTTTAATGTTTGTTAGTTTAGTTGTTAAGTTAGTGTAGTGTAGTGTAGTTTAGTCTAGTTAGACAGTATTTTAGGATTTGTAGAAATAATTTTTGTATATAGATTAGATGTAGAAATAATTTTTGTAGTGGTAGATGTAAATTTAATTTAGAAAAATTAAAAAATAATATGAAATTTATAGTAAAATAATGTAGTTGTAGTAATGAAAAATTGTAATTTGATGATAGAAATTATTTTGATATTGTAGAAATAATGTTGATAATATTGTAAATTTAAAATAGAAATAATGTTGATAATATAGAAATATTGTAATTTTAGTGTAAAAATATTGTTTTGTTATTATAGAAATATTATATTTGTTACATAGAAATTAATTAGAATATTTATTTGAATTTTGAAGTTGTTCATAATGTTGATAAATGTTAATTAGAAATTAGTTGTTAGTAATTTTAATGTTGAAATTTTAGTTTAAATAAATTTGTTAGTGTAGGGAAATTATTTTTTGGTAAATTGTAGGATAATTTATTATTTGAAATGTTGTTAATTATTTTTTAAATTTAAAAAATGTGTAGGCTTTGTTATGGCTAGTTCTTATTCGTCTGGTGGTGTCACGATTGAATCAGGACTATTAGAACCAGATTTGTTATGGATTCAACCGTATCATATATCTCAGCATATTTGGAACACCGGAGAGAATAAAAAGTTCAAATTAAGACGAGCTGCTCCGCAGTATCAGGGTCAGTCACGGTGGCCTGATGCTATTACCCCGTATTTGATTGAGGCTGGCTTCTATTGGGTGTCCCATCTTGGTTATTTTAAACAGAATGGAGGATTAATACAAGCTTTTATTAAACGTTGGAGGCCTGAGACCCATACATTCCATATGTCGTATGGGGAATGTACCATCACACTTGAAGATGTTGCAGTTTTACTTGGATTACCTGGATGGAGACTTTGTCATTGGATCTACACATGCAGACCGGGTCAGATATGGTGAGGCCTTACTGGGAGTAAGGCCTAGTGCAGATGATATTAGAGGTTCTTATGTAAAGCTCCATTGGTTGGGTGATCAGTTCTAGATCTTGGATATTGTGATTCTTAGGTGGTGTTATATTTGTTGACAAAAATAGCTCCAGAGTTTCGTTACGTTATTTGCAGTTCTTGGATGATTTCACGGAGACAAAGAAATATGCTTAGGGTAGTGCCTTGTTAGGATATTTGTACCGGGAATTATGTAATGCAACAGATATTAACGCAGTGTCTATCGGAGGGATGTCAGTTCTGATACAGTTATGGGCGTGGGAACGATTTACCCCCTTAACCCCCGCAGGACATGGAGACCCGTGCTCCAGACACCCCATTTGGTCACAGGTAATTAGTTAATGGAGCTGCTTTTTATTATCTTTTATTTCAATCTATGTGAAAGTAAAGTTATTTGTGAAATATTGTAGGTGGCTTCCGGTTCAAAACAGTGTTTTCGGTGATGAAGATGTGAAAAGTATACGAAGGACATTAGATATTCTAAAATTAAATCAGGTAACTTAACTATTTTGACAATTTTGTAGTATTTGTATTATTTAGATATGTATATTCGTTCAATAAATGTTTTTTTATGTAGGTTGTATGGATGCCTTACTCTTGACCTGTCTTTGGATTGTTACCTGAGATTTGTTTAGAGGGCCAACACATATGGAGAGGTGTTTTGCCTCTTATTTGTTTTCAGATAGCTGAGTGGCATCAATCTGATAGGGTTATTCAGCAATTTGGTTTTCGACAGTTTGTAACTGGCCTTCCCTCTCAGCTTTGATAGTTTACATCAACTAACTTTGAAAGGGAAAGGAGACAACAATTGGGAACAACTTATGCAGCCTGTACTGCAGATTTGGGAGAACAGGCTACATTACATTGTTGGCGGGATACCACATTCATATCCCATGAGCTACAACGATGATTACATGGTGTGGTATAGGAAAAATACAAAGATGTATATTGACCGGAAAAATGCAAAAGATGGGAGTCTGGTACAAAATTCTTCATTTTATTACTTATTTTGATAGCTATATGAATTTTTGATACTTTTTTAATACTTGTTTTTTTTTTAACAGGGTGTCATAGCAGAATCTCTTCTCTATATTGGGACCCCTGAGGGATGATATGGTAGATTTGGGACGGAGGATGATGGTATTGTGTTGTGATGCAGATCGTGTCACTCAGCCAGCTAGTAGTGCACCACAAGCTACAAAAACTTTCACTGTTGAGGATCCTCACATACTTCCACATAGTCTAGAGACGCGTGGTCTTACACGTAACCGTCATTCCGTCCCGCATGAGCCCTATATACTTCCACCTATGCCTCAGAGAGGGTCAGGGATGTACTATACACCTACTCAGCTCACCCAGTTACCATCTCAGATGCCGCCTATGTACCAGTATCCACCTCCTACTAGCCCACCACTTTATACGCCTATGGGTGGTGCTTCAGCATCAGCGAATTGGGGTATTAACGACTTATTTGGTGCTTCTCCTTCATTAGGAGATGGATTGGATGCACAGACACCGACCTCACAGATGGGTCCACCGTGGAATATTCCTGACGATATTCCACACATGGATGAGTTACTTGGAGCAGATCTTAGACCACAGTTTGATGAGGTTGCCAGTAGTCGTCAGCGCAGACCAAGGCGCAACCCTGACAGAGAGGCACGAGGTAGAGAGAGACCATGTGGTACAAGAGGACACCATGGCAGACATTGATGTTGTTATATTTCATTAGTTTATGCATTATTTGTCTTTTTTATTTGTCGTATTGATGTAGTTATATGTCATTAGTACGGATATTTCGATTATTTGTTATTTATACTTTATAATTAGTTTATGCATTGGTATATTTAAAATCACATAATCAATCAGTGGTACATATTAAATGAAAGATCTTAAATCACGGTTGAGAAACAGTAGGACATAATCGTCTATTGTGACCCTCTTGGTCACATCTACTACATCTTTGTTTTCTCTGTGAAGGTTCAACCCAATCCATCTCATTTCGAATCCTAGTTGATTTTAGACGGCCTTTACCTCGAATTGTAGATGGATCTGGAATCAATTTCCATGGTTGCTCCACATACTCCAATGTATCTTCATTACCTAGAGGCCACCATTCAACAGAATATGCGTTGACTATGTACTCGTTTTTGAAGACAACATCAACGTACTGATAAAAGTCTATACTGACATGTCCACAAACAGCAATTACTGAGAACAAGGATAATGGAACGCTGTAAATCGGCCACATTGACAATATTTATCACTAAGATTAACCGTCCACTTATGGTCACCTCGTTGTGTCAATGGATTAAATGCTTCTTCAAGCTCAAACCGTGTTTGTTGAATGTCATAAACACGCACTGTGTGAGAACAGGCTTCCACTTGTTGTCTCTGAATAGCATGACGTATTCACGAACAATAAACATGACCTTCACTTATCTCTTCTTGTGCTCGACGACCTCTTTCAACAAAATATTCATGGCAACGACTGTATGTTGATTTCCCTAATGTTGTTATTGGCAGATTTTTGCAACCTTTTAACACATTGTTTATGCATTCAGACAAATTCGTAGTCATATGACCATATCTGTGTCCTTCTGCATCATATGTCATACTCCATTTTTCCTTGGATATTCCTTGAATCCAGGTTGCTACTTAGGGACTTTCCTCACAAAATTTCTCCAAGTTTCGATCAAATATATGCTTGCAAGGAGTATAACCTACAAGAAAATGAAGTAGTCACGTTTAACGTGAAGTTTAATTTGAAGAAAGTAACAAAAATTGATTCATCACTTACCTAATTTCACCAACATTTGTTTTTGTTTTACTTTTTGAACCTGTGATTGAAATTAGAAGCAATATGTCGGATACAATAAACATGATATGCATTTGGTCGACTTCATCCTATTGCTTCATTTTCAATTGTCGACTTGATGCTCTGATGCAGATCAGAAATCAGACAAATACCAGATTTATTTGTCACATAACTACGTAAATTAGACAAAAACCATGACCATGCTAGCAAAGTTTCACCTTCAACCACGACAAATGCAAGTGGTAATACATGTCCATTACCATCTTGCGTTGTTGCGATTAGAAGTGTTCCACGGTATCTACCATATAAGTGTGTACCGTCAACCTGTATAATCGGCTTACAAAAATTAAATGTCTCACCACATTGTCGAAATGTCCAAAAGACACGCTTAAATTGGCAAAATTCACTGACAAATCTGTTGCCGACAACAAAATCATCGTCATCGATTTCATAATAAGATCCGGGAGAGTGAATTTGCATGTAATGTAACCAAATAGGAAGTTCCGCATATGATTCTTCCCAGTCTCCAAACACCATGGTCATTGCTTTCTGTTTAGCTAACCATGTCTTCCTATATGATATTTTGTAGTTAAACATACTAGCTATTCTCTCTTGAACTAAGTTAATTTTAATGGACGGATCTTTCCTTATCATACCAAATTGTATTAATCGTGATAATTATAACAAAATATAAATTTAAACATGTAAGATGCAAAAAATTCAAATTACACGTTACAAAAAAAAAATTCTTACCTACAATGCACGTACTAATCATATTTGAATCTAAATTAGCATGGTCTTGAGTCAAACTTGAATTTAAACAACTATGTGGACCACCCTACGTAATAAGTTTCTAATCAGGCCCAGTTATGGAATAAGTTTCTGTAACCAGCCTATAATGGTCAATTTGCCTATTTTGCCCCATACTCAGTGACGAACTACAGTGTGATCAATTGACTTGCGGTTAGTCAACAGAATCATTTTAGAACTATAAAAATAATTATTAAATTATTAAAGTCGCATAAAAACATTTTTACTAAAATAAGTGTTGACATGAATAACAGAAATTTACCTAAAAAAATAAAGAAAATCAAATTAAAATGAAAAGAAAAAGAAAAATAAATAAAATTAAAATGAAAAATAATTTTGCCCCTCCGAACCCTAAACTGTAACTTCAACCCTGAGTGTCATCAAGATTCTTGGGCACATGATGAAGAAGTTGGTGTACTTTTTCACAAGTTAAAATCCCTCAAATCTGAATGAGAGTTATTTGATTTAAAAAGTTCTTGAATGCCTCGCTTCTCAATTTAATGTTCCGATATAGTACTAGTCATCCTTCATATATTCATAAATCTGAATAAAAAACACGAAAAAGAAAAAAAACATTAATAGATTATAAGTTATGATCTAAATACACTGTCAGTGATTAATTGATATTGTAGATAATATAATATTTCATAAGTTTAAAGATAGAATTTATTATGTAAGCTTTTCAATTCTATTATCAAAGTCCTAATAAACACATATATCATAAGTTATAATTCATTGACGTTGTAAACTGTTTTACACTTTATGTACAAAACATTTTACTCTTGGAATAAACACTTATTTTAACAAATATAAATTTACTAAAAACAAACTAACCATAACAATGAAAGAGTCTTATGTCTCCAGGATTTCATCAACATACACCTCCAACTCCTCCACCTCCTCCACCACATCCACCTCCATCTCCATATCCACAACCACCTCCACCTCCACCTCCACCTCCAAGTACCTCCACCTCCACCTCCTCCTCCAAATACACCTCCACCTCCACCTCCACCACCGTTATTGGGTTGGCTAAGTTATATCAAGGTTGAATATTAACCAAATGTGATATCTACCCTTTAAAAATAAATGCTTTTAATTTTGCTTGTAATTACTAATTTAATGTCTTATCCTTGTCTCTATTACACCATCTTTGGAGCAGTAGTACCCTAAAGTCTTCCTCGTGTTTGAAACTTTCTACTGAAGTTTCTCGGAAATTTTGTCTTTCTAACATGCAACTCCACAATGATGTTGTGGAAACTGCTTATTACCGTTTATTTCTTTAATCTTCTTTTTACTATATAACAAAAAATAAAAGATAATTAAAAAAAAACTTACTATCCCAGCTTAATTATTATTTATTAAATGTTAATTAATTCTTATTTATTATATATGATATATTTATTAATTTTAATATTAATTACACAAAATTTAATATATGATTAATTGACATGTAAAAATAATATAATTTTACATATATAATTATTAAACTCTTTAATATTTCTCACAGATAAATTTTATTTTATATCAAGTCCAAATGTCAGCATTAAAAGGAAATGAATAATGGTTGAAAATTCAAGGTATAGGAATTTTTTGGTATTTTCCTAGTCTATTTCACACAAGTTGAAATAGACGGTGGTTAAGAAAACTACGATTCGTAAATTGCATGACTTATTGGTCAATGCTAATCAATAGTGAAGAAATTTAAAAAGACAAATACTTTTATTGGGATATTTTTTTATTACATTCATCTATAGTGAATTTTACGTTAAACAATTTTTTCTTTTAACTTCTTAACCATTACTCTAATCAGACCCTTAAAAAAAATAGAGATTCTAAATTTATAAATATCATTAGTGCACAATTAATAGATTATCATATAATCAGAATGAAAGTGATAAGATTATCTCTATTGTTTTTATATAAGTAATCCACTTTATATCAGTGGTTTCGTGTTAATAATTTTGCACTCGGGGACATCACACTGGGTCAGTTTAGAAGGAATTACGTAATACAACACAGTGAATTAACAACGGTTATTTTAGCCATTTAACAACGATCAATCGTCATTATTTTAAAAAATCCACTGGTGAATGAATAAGAAAAAAAAAAGGAGAGAATATTTTTTTAAAAATCAGTGTAGATTCTATCCTTTAAACTTGATTTCAATAATAGTCAAAGAATAAGATTGAACTCTCACGTTGATACGAATGAATCATTCATAATTATTTAATATAACTTTTGATGATGTATATTAAAAAGGTGAGATTTCAATTCTTGTACAGAAAAACAGTATAAAACACGTAAACAATTACATCTCTTGTTGACCATAAATTAACTAAGAAAGGCAATTCGAGTGAACCTCCTCCATGTATGTTTATTTCGAAAATCATCTCTTGTGATAGTTAAGACACAAATAATTTTAACGGTGGCGGCGGAAGAAGTGGCTGATGGCGTGGAAGAGATGGCGGAGGTGAAGGAAGTGGAAACCGTGGCTAACTTCAATGGAAATATTCTGGGCGTTGATAATATTCTGGGGCACTGATAATATTCTGGGCGCGTTGATAATATTCTGGGCGCGCTGATGGACATTGGGGATATGACGGAGGTTCATGATGTGGTGGATAGGCATCTTGATAGAATTATTAGAATAGAAAGAAATGTGGTTCAATTTATCGACTAAGAAAGAAATGGTAAGGCTTAACGTAAAGAAAAAGGAAAAAAAGAAAAGATTAATAAAAAAAAATTAATAAAATTGATTGCTCTGTATTGTTTGTTACCGTTAGCTATCAAACATATCTCGTAGAAAAAAATGGTCTAAGAAAAATAAAAAATAATGATATAATGTAAATAACGTAGTAAACGATTGAAAAAGAACAAAAAAACAAAATACATACCTAATTTTTTCTGATCAGAAAATTTGAAAAGTCAATTAAAATGGTGGGCATTTAGATTTTATCAAGCCGCCCTACGACGAATAAAAATATTCAGTAATTTACATTAGCATATATAATCATAAAATTAAAATATTATTTATATCTATTTTACTTTTTTTATATCTATCTATTTTTTACATATTTTATTTTGCATAATAATTATTTTAATATAATTTTAATCTTAATACATCTATTCTTTAAAGTGAAAAATATTGAACAACAATCTTTTATATTATACATATATTATAGAAAAATTTATCACTTAATTCAATTACTTTTATTTTATTATTTTATACGTATACAATTTTCTTCCGATCACTCATTTATTTATATTCTTTTATTATTCCAAGTCCTTTATATATATATATATATATATATATATATATATATATATATATATATATATATATATATATATATATATATATATATATATATATATATATATATATATATATATATATATATATATATATATATATATATATATATATATATATATATATTTTATTTAATCATTTACATCAATAATTATGATCATAAAATAAAAAAAAATTTACATGAAAATATATTCTTATTATTATATTAATTAAATGATAAATTATATAATTATTCATTATTTATTTTTCTCATTAACTTTTTTATTTAATTTTCTTTTATTACTTTTTATAATAAAAGTTTTATGTAAATTTAAGTATATGTTCAGAATTATATGTATTATTTTAACAGAAAAATATTTTTTAATCAACTTTCACAATATTTTCCTTCTATTTTTTAAAAAATATTTCTATGATTTATCTGTAATTTATTAAGTTTAAGATAATATTAATTATTATTAATTAATTATAATCTTATTTATTTAACTAATTTACATATTTACCGGTAGTATATATTTAATGTAGAGTATAGATAAAAAGGATTATAAAAAAAATCAAAAAAAATTTGTGAAAGATTAAGACATTTATTTTATTTCTTAATTTTATATTCTAAATTACAATTAAAAATAACTGGAGGAAGTGTTTTCATATATTTAGTATATACATGATTTTAACACGCTACACTTACTAACTATATCATATTCATCGTTACTGTAATTGCCATTTTCACCTCCACTCTTGGAACTTTTGTTGTGATCACCACACACAAATATGATCAATGAAATAACGAAAATCATGACAAATAAAATATAGGTCCAGAGTAAATTATCTTTTACAAATCGTTTCCACATTTTGCATGCAATTTTTCTTAATCCCTGTTAGGGGTGTTTGGATGGGGTATTTTGTAGATACTTGGGAATAAAATATATTCATATTAATTCATGTTAGAAAAATTATTCCTAAATAAATAGAATTTCCATGAAATAAATTCTTACATTTTTGTACTCACCTCCCTATTCGTATTAATGTAAATGTTAATAAAATATTAAAATTATAATTATAACTTTATTAAAATTAAAAATCTCAAATTATTTTTTTCTAATCCTTATTCTTTATTTCTATTCTATCTATTATCTACACTACTCTCCAGCTTGTCAAAAAACAAGGATTGTCTTATCTATTAATGCTTTACTTAGCATTCTAGAGTTCTTGAAATTTGTTATCCCTTCTAGACTCATGTTTTGGAAAATATGTCATATAAACTTTGCATATCTTACAACATAGAAAAGACAAGTTCATTTCAATTTTTTTAAAATAAATATCTGAATGTTAATTTGTGTATGCAGTTTTGAGTGGTGGTCCTTTGAGGTGCTTACTTTACTTGCGGGGCTTTGGCCAAATCCACAACTTGAAACCGCAGTTCTTTCGGTCTGGTGGGTGTAAATTATTTCTCTTCTATTGCTGAAATAACCCATCACAATGATGGGACCTAACTTTTATCATACCACTTACTATTATTGTAGCCTTAACACAACCACGCTGCATTACTTCATTCTTTACGCTGTTGGAGCTTCTGCAAAGTTTGGTCCACACATGTCTTTTTCTATTACACTTTTCGACGTACTATTTTTAATACACCTTTTACTCCTAGTTAAATTTCATTAAAAAACTATAAAATTACCGGTGTGACTTATTTTGTAAGACTTACAAAATTTTGTAAATTTTAATAATATGATGATTGTTAACTTTGCGGTACTCGGGTATCAAATGAGTTAGGGGCACGGAACCCAGAGACAGCTAAAGGTGTTGTTCGAGTGGTTGTGATCATAGGGGTTGTAGAGGTAGTTATTGTTAATTTTCTATGTCGGTTCTTTCACACAACTAGAAAATCCCATTTTCTTTTTTAATTTTAATCCATTTTCTCCATTGATTGTAAATATAATTGATGTAAAAATTAAACTTTTGACGTTGGTTCAATAATCAACGTCACCGATGTCAAAAGTAAATTTTAATCAACGTCAAAAGTTATTTTTGTATTAGTGTAAGGAGGGGATGAAAGGAGTATGAATCTAGTTGTAAATGATATTCTCCAATGAGCCGATCTTCTCAGAATGAGTGGAGTATACCTAAAAAATACTCTAAGAGTCAAGTTTGTATGTGACTGAAATGATCAATAAACAATAAATATAAATTAAATGAATCATAGATTAGATTCAGTATACTTTGGCTCTTTTATATATACAGGGTTGCATGTTGGAGGAGTCCACACACTCTTTTCCGAGACCGAACAGTTATGACGACAGTACTAGATTCTGCTTATTGAGTAATTTAGTTGGCAATAGTATATACTTGTCCATGTATCTACTCAGCGAATGGCTCATTGTTGGGCGCGATATAATTATAGAGGCCTCGGGCGGTACAACGATAATGCTTGGTTGGTGACACGAACTGATTAAGAATGATACGCATATATAAGATCTTCTATCTCACACTAATGCAATCACAACTTGCCACCTCTAAGATAATTCTGCACCTCCTCAAAGACATTCGCATGCGCATGAACTGAGAAATCTTAATAAGTCAACCTTATAGTGGCAACCGAGACATTTGTCCTACCACTGAATTTTCCACACAACATAATCTAACATACTCCTACCAACGTAGAAGGAAATTAATACAACCCTCAAAACAGATTACCCGCACCACCAGAATGTAAAGACCCTATAATGGACTTTGAGAGATAGGCAGTGTCTTGAAAATTGGCGAGTTTGGCCTAAACGCTAATGCATATAGAAAAATATGCAGAAATAGTGTACATTGAGAAAGAAAGAAAAGGCCATACTTCTAAGGCTTACTTAGAATGTATTTGCATTATAAATTTTTTAATATTACTATCAATTACAAATTATCACGTGTGGTAGGTTTGTTCATTTATGAATCAGTACTTTAAAAGTATGTCAACAAAAGAAGGTAAGCTTGACACCCACCACTGTAAATTCCGATTGCAGTTCCATTACCAGCATTCTTACCTTGTGTGTCAAAAATCATAGTGCCACTATAAACATGTTTTTCAGAAACTTGCCATCCATCTCTTACCAATATGTTTTGTTTGTTTTTGAAAGACAAATATTAATTATTAGTTATTGTTGAATTTCTTTAGAATCACTGTACTAACCTTATAACTCCATCCCTTGACAGCATGTTTTTTTAGCGGTGTCATCTTTACCAACAAGTCACAATATCAGTAACAGTGCTTGGCACTTGGTCCTACAAGTTCAGAATACAAATCAAAAACTAGACACAATTACACATTCCCACAATACCAACTAATTAAGTGTGTCAAGTTTCAGTTGCTGCTTCATGGTCACACTCACAAACCATAAAGCATATCTCTAGGCAAAATGAACATTAATTAAATTGTAACCAAGACAAGAATCTTGAACAAAGTACAATAGAAAAGTGTCAAAAACCAGTGTTTTTTTAAAGCCTACACTAAGCCAAGCTACAATATCAACAAAGGCCTTTGAATTTATACTTATTGAAACCAAAAAACGTCTCCAATTACAAGTATGTACATTTTAAAAATCTAATGATATTGGAATGCTTCAAGGACCTGTGATTTATAATTTCCCTTCACAAGTGCTTATCAATCTGCAAAAGCCAATAGAAATGGGTACAGTATCAGTGAATTCGATCGAAATCACTGGGGCCATCTCCAATGCAGGGTTTGATTTGAGTTCTTAAAACTAATAGCCGGTTCTTACAAAACTTTATCATTGGAAAAGATTGATCCCGATGCCACGTGGATAACAGATTCTTTAACAAGAACCCGCAAGAACACACAAATTTAGTTATAAATAAAAAAATTAACCAAAATTATTTTGCCTTCAAGCTAGATATTTTTCAGAGACCTACTAAAAATAAGATAATATCTTGTATTGAGTACTAACATTAACATTAGAGGAAAAATTGATGTGTTCTAAATTCTAACATTGCTAGTCCATAGAATTTCTTCCTTTATATAACAATATTAAAGGATTATGTTTGGATAAACATTTTTTAGAAGAATTTTCAAGAGAACAAAATAAGAATAAAAAATTAAATAAACATTTTTAAAAGATAAAAATAACTTATTTTTTAATTAATTTATACATATTCTCTCGTATTTAAATAATTTTACCTTTTAATTAGAAAATTGCAAATATGTTTTGGGAGAATTTTCCTAAACACACCATCTATCCACTGTGATTCAGATATCTCAAAATCATATAGCAGACAAGAACTGAGTGCACTATCACTTTTCCTTTTGTATCTTTGGAGAGAATGGTGAGGATTGAAAAAGAAATCAGTGAATGAGAGCGACCACTGGCGAGGAGCATGGATTTTGAATGAAACCTCACTTCTTTTCAAGTATTAAAAATTATATAAATACCTTTTAAAGTATTGAAAATAATATGAATAATTTTTCAAATATTAAAAATTATATTACATGAGTTTTAATTTAAATTAATTTCTAAAAAAAAGAAATAAATTGATATGTTTTAATATTTTAAGAACTAAAAATATATTTGAAAATGCTTAGTTATTAGGAGTTCAACTGTTTTCCCGATCGAAAAGAAAAGAAAAAAGTGTCTAATTTTTTCAGCTTATTGGGAATATCAGTTAGAAATTTTTTGAAAAGTTTTTTTTTTCCTGAAAAGTAAATTATTTTTCTTGATTTAAAATTTTTAATTTATGATTAATTTTCAATATTTTTACTTTCACTTGTTTTGATACTCTTTCGTTATGTAAAAATTGATTTTTTATTATATCCAAATGAAATTAAAACTTATCCAAATAAAAGTTATTCTGATTAAAACTAATTATTAAAATAATCTAATTTTTTGAATTATCCCAAACAAGCTATAATTGTAGAATTTTAGTAGTTTAAGGATTGATGAGGGTATTGGTTATCTACTTATTTTTAAGAAATTGAGTCAAAATTTATTAATAATTGATTAATTTGTTTTTAATTATTTTAATAATTGAAAAGTTCGTTTGATATCATTAAAGTGTTATATTTCTGCATTTTTATTTTATTATCGTTATCACTTGTAAGGACATATTTGTAAAGACAAAATAGATATTAAAAATTAAAAGCAAAGATGGCACATATTTATAAGGAAAAAATATTAAAATAGTAAACTTAATATTAAAACAAAATAAAGATTTAATCTTCTTTTCTTCTCCTCTCTCTCCCTTCTTTCTCCAAGCTTCATGTTTTCTGTTTCAAATATGACAGATGATGGTTTGGATTCTATCAGTCTAGTGATCCAAACTGTTAAATTTCTTAAATTGAGATTAACTTGACTGGAACTTCAAGACTAGTCCAACTCCATGAGTGACGGTTGGGGTATCTGCAAGCTTGTAAATGTGTGTAGTAATGAATATGTGTGCTTGTAACCATAAACCTTGAGGTATATATGGGATTTAAATTTTAATATTCGGGGGCCATGACTTAGGGCAGGTGTTATAACTTGGGTTGAGTTTTGTGTTAATTTAAAGTCTCATATTGAAAAATATTAAAAAGAGAGATGGGTGAAAAATTTATATAAGATAATGTATTAGGTTTTATTCACTTGCATAAGATTTTTCAATGTGTTTTAGATTGTAGGTAGTATGTGTCAAACATTTGAGAGGATTTGTAATTTTTCCATCCAAAAAAAATTATATGTGGCGAGGATTTGTAATTTTTTTTATTTAAAAATTACATCATGACGAGGATTTGTGATTTTCTTTTCCGTTCAAAAATTACATTGTAGCGAGGGTTTGTGATTTTCTTTTCCGTTTAAATTGCGAGGATTTGTAATTTTTCCATCAAAAAATTACAAATAATGAATTTTATCCCAATGAAATCGTGGATTAGTCTTGAGACACCGAATCACGTTAATCTTTTTGTGTATTCTTTTTTCTTTCTCCCTTGTACTATATTTTTTAGGCAAGTTGAATTCTCAACAATTTGCATACTTTTGTTCAAAGTCTATGCATATAAAGGTGTTGGATCTCAAACTCAGGTTGGGCCATAGGCCTAATTTGTAACACGTTCCTTCTCAATTAATTTGTTAAGAAATTCTCTACTCATCTTGGTGTTTACTTTTTAGGAAGATAATCAACGCCAGCCTATGTCCAAACCCAACCACATATTGGAGTAAATATGGTTTAATGCTTGGATTTTGTTTTCCTTCCTTGTCTATGTGTCATTTTCTTTTTGTTGTCCTCATTTATGTTAGTTGCTAGAAATCATTGATCAATGCTGTAATAGTTAAGATGACATTATCATTTGATAACATTACGATTTGTAGTGTCGGTAAGCTTGTTATGTCTGGTGGAAAAGTTAAACGGTAACCATTGGATCCTGTAATAATAAATTAAACGGATAGATTAAACATTTTTACGTCATTTAAAAAGAGTATTAATGTGACAGAAGGAATTAGAACAGAACAATTTTAAAAAGATAAAAATGAAAACCAAATAAAAAATTAGAAGGACCAAAACTAAAAGAGTGATATATTTATATAATCATTCAATTAAAAAATATTCTTTATTGGACATCAACAAAGTTGTCTATACCTCACGTGAATGCAATTGAAGGTTGTACTATAAAATTGTGACATAATCACTTTAGTCACTTGAATGAGAAAAGTCTTGACAAGACAAAAGTATTTCTAATTAATGTTAAATCTGCTGGTGATTACTCTTATTTTATTGCTTTTATTAATGATTATTCATAAAAAGTTTGAGATTCTTTTAAAAAATATATAAAAGTTAAAGCATTTTTATATTAACGTGGAAATAAAAAAGGTAAATTGTTTGTGTTAGAGTAGATAATGATAGATAAAAAAGGTAAATTATTCGTAAAGAGCACATCATTAAGTTTGTGAAGAAAATTCTAAAAACTCTACAATACAATAGGGTTGTTGAGAGAATGAATTGCATAAACAATGACAAAATTATATGCATGCTCTCTTATGTAAAGTTACCTAAAGTCTTCTAGGATGAAGCATTGAGAATTACAGTACATTTGAACAATCTTTCTTCTTTTGTTTCTTTTTTATGGATCAAGCGCTTACTATTGGACCAAAAGCTATAGTCGGTGGTCGACTTCGAGTTGGTCTAACCAAGTCTTCTCTATGAGACAATTGATGTATACCCATAATAATCTCTCTTTCAGTAATTTCACACGCTGCGAATTGACTTCATAACGTTGGCTCTAATACCAATTGTTGGATCAAGTGCTTATCACTTGATCAAAAGTTATAGTTGTTAATCAGGACACAACTCTCTACTTAGGAGCGTAACAGCTCAAGCACAATTACTTGGCCTACCCAGGCTTCCACCATGGGACAATTGATGTATACCCACAACAAACACTTTTAATAATGATGTCCTTGAGATAGTGTGGAGAAGAAAAGATGTTTCCTATAGTCATGTGAGGGTGTTTGGTTGTGAGATATTTGTTCTTATCCTTAGAGATGAAAAGTCAAAGCTCGGTCGTAAATCTAAACAATGTATCTTCTTAGGTCATGGTTGTGATGATTTTGGTTACATGGTTTGGGATCTATTTGATAAGAAGATTATTAAAAGTCGATATGTTGTCTTTCTTAAATATTAGACCATTAAAGATATGGACAAGAAGGAGAAAGCAAAATAGATTACTTGTGATGACATTGATGTTGAGTCAGACCCCCCTACAAGGGTGAATAATAATAGGGAGATATGAATACAGATATTAATGATACAAATATGAATACAGATATTAATAATACAATTTATTTAGATCAATGAATCATTTGAATCTTTTTCTTTTGAACCACTTATAGACCATGGAAGATATTGACAAGGAGAAGCTAAAACATATTATTCATGATGACATTGATGTTGAGTCACGGTCTCCTACTAGGGTCACTAAAGACGAGGGAGATGTGAACACATGTACCTGAGCCTCAAATCAATGAACCATTTAAGTCATTTTCTCTTAAACCATTTATAGAACCTTAATTAAGAAGATATACTTGAGAGCCTTATCTTTCACAAACATATTCTCCTCATGAGTATGTGATATTGACTGATAGGGGAGAACCAAAGAGTTATGTAGAGGTCACGTCACATGAAAAAGGGAAATTGGTACAAAGCTATGTAAGAAAAGATGAAATCGTTACATGAGAACCACAATATTGAGTTAGTGAATTTGCCTCATGATAAGAAAACGCCAAAAATAAATGGGCATTCAAACTTAAATCAAAAGAAAGTAACTCGCAACCAAGGTACAAGGAAAAGTTGGTTGTAAAAGGCTTTGACAAGAAGAAAGAGGTTGATTTTGAAGAAATTTTTTCACTTGTGGTCAAGATGTCTTCAATAAGTGTTGTGCTTAGTTTGACAACTAATATGAATCTAGAGGTTAAGTAACTTGATGTGAAGATCGTTTTTCTTTATGGTAATTTGGAGGAAGACATCTACATGAGTAACCTCAAGGCTTTGTAGTCAAAGATAAGGAGAAACTTGTTTGCAAATTAAAGAAAAGTATATATAGACTTAAACAAGCACTAAGACAATGATGTAAGAAATTTGATTCCTTCATAATAGATTATAGGAATAACAAAAATTCTTTTGATCATTGTGTGTTTGTGAAGAAATTTCCTAATGAAAGATTTATTATTCTCTTACTTTATGTGGATAACATGTAAAGTGTTGTTCATGACATGAAAGAGATTCAAAATCTCAAAATAGAATTGAACAAGTTCTTTGCTTTGAAAGATTTAGGCTCTACAAGGAAAATCCTTGGTATAAAGATTATTTGTGACAAAAGAATGGTAGATTATGGTCATCATAGAAAAGTATATTGAAAAGGTATTGGAAATATTAATATGCGAAATTCCAAGTTTGATAACATTCCATTACTTTACGTTAAGTTCTAAGTAATGTTCTACAAGTGAGAAAGATAAAGAAGAAATGTAAAAGATTTTGTATGCATATGCAGTTGATAGTTTAATATATGTGATGGTTTGTATATTGAATATTTCTCGTGTTACTGGTTTAGTTAGTCGTATTCTCTCTAATCTTAGTAAAGAGCATTAGCAAGTTGTGAAGTGGATACTTAGATATCTTAAAGGCACATCTAAAGCCTGAATGGTTACACAAATATAAATATGGCTAGTGATATAGATTGCAAGAAGTCTTCTTCTAGTTATATGATGACTTTTGCATGGGAGTTATGTCATGACAATCCAAATTACAAAAATGTGTTGTTGTGTCTTCCATAGAGGCAAATTACATTGTCATGACATAATTTGCTAAAGAACTTTTATAGATGTAATAATTTTTACAAATGTTTTATATTGTGATAGTTAAAATACAGTCTATCTCAACAAAATCTTAACCTTTCACTCAAATTCAAAACACATTGGTGTTATCGGAGAAATACATAAAAGATGAAATGATTATCATTAAAGAAAATTCACATTAAAGAGAATGATTTAGATATGATGAAAGAGACTTTGCCTACACCAAAGTTTGCTACTTGCAAAATGAAGGCAAGTTTAGCTATCTTTGGCCACGATGGAAAGAATTGTTAGTTGAGTCACCAAACAATTGAGTACATGCTAACTTAAAAAAAAAAAAAAAAAAAAAAGTTTATGTTTTACTTAAAAGAGTTTAAAAGTCCATTATCTATCAATTAACTTATTTTTGGGTTTAGGTGTAGTGGGTTATGCAACAGGCAAATTCCCTAGATGCCTCGATGTGAAAACAAACCGATGAGAAAAAAATTATTGTGTGTGTGCTTGCTTGTGTGTACCTCTTTCAATGAGATAAAAAACCACAAAAAGTGAAAGGAAATAAAATCAATTTGTGCTCCTTTAGCATAGATAATGTGTTGATTCTAATAGTGTTAAGTTTATGGCCAGTACTAATACTTTATGTCTTTATTGAGTAGTTATCCACCTTATTGGTGGAAAAATAATTTTGTTACGAGAAGTCGTGATATAATATATATGCATCAATTTTATTTGTGAAATTTTTTAATATATTGTGTATTTTTTCTTCACACTGGGGGTTTCTCTTGTTAATTATTTTATGCATGATATTTTTTATTTATATCCTATTACTTATTGATATCAGTTGTTATTGCGACAAAATATTTCTGGATCTTAGTACCTACGGATGTGTTATGTGTTGTTATTTGTTATTTTTCCTAACAATTTTCATTGCCTATTTTTTTTTCATTTTTAATTTACAAAATGATCATGTGAAAGGAAATAGAGAAAATGAAAAAAAAAGTTGTTTTTATTTTACAAATATCTAAAAATAAGAAGCAAATTAAAAAGAAGATTGAATTTTAGTAAACTAAAACTGAAAATAGAAAAACAACATGATATAAAAAAATGCTAACCCTTTATTTATTTTTATTTAGTTATTAATATAACTTCTTTTACATGATAGAAATTATTTTTTTTTATTTCATAAATTAAAAAGAATTAAACAACTGGATTCTGACAAACTTAACTCAAACTCGTCTCAAATTTTAATTGAGTTGAACTGAATTAATTAATGTCATACTATCTAGATTTTTCCTGTAAATACTCTCTAATATTTTCTCCATGTCATTTGAATGCATCCTGGAATATCCATTTTAAAATGCATTTAAAGGAAACAGAGAAAAAAAACATATAAAACACTCATCTATCTAGCTAATTATAATCTAATATACTGTTACTGTTACGAGGGAATGAAGCTGAACCAGATTAAGGGTGAGGAAACAAATGCACCGTCACAATAGAGTAGTTATCAAAATTGGTTAATTAGTACATTAATGTATTAATATGAATATTTTTTTCATATGCTTTCACCTCATTTATTTCATGCATGTTGTAGCTAGCCACACCTGTTTAAAACTCCTATGCTTTGACATTTGAAGTTCAACTTTAGGAAATTGACGTGGCCTATAAAATTGCTTTTCATCAATCACTAGGTAATCGAGATCTGACTCTTTAACTAGTCAAACAAATCCTTTTTCATATCTTAATTGCTTCGTCCTTCAATTTTCTAACTATTATAATAATGAAAATGAGTATTCCTATAAATCATATTAATGGGTCTTATTCTTTTTCTAATTCTCACCCTCAAGAAAGTGAAGGAAAAGAACCCTACGTAATGTATATAGGTTGTAGCTTATGGACCACACCATACCACTTCTAAAATAATTGTTTATGTGTCAACCAGTATACGAAGAAATTAAACACCAATAAATGAAGGATAAGCTTAACCATATATAGTGAAAATTATAACATGTCTAGTGTCTCCGTGAAGAAAACACTTATATGTTTATTGAAAAAATTTAATTTAAATTGATATTTTGTTAAAATGGATTTTGAAATAATGTAATTCATAGTTAAATTTTTTTACTCTAAAATAAGTTAAAAAAAATAATATAATTTTTTTTAACACAAAAGTCACTTAATAAAGATATTTCAAGTTGATGCAATTTCTTGCCATGGGCCATCAATAGCCTGTCAATTTATCTCAAATAAATCGGTGATCTAAAACGTTTCAAGTAGACTGATATATTAAGGATTTTTCTAAGAAAATTATAATATGATTTTTAATTATTTAAATTAAATAAATATCCTATTAATGTCCTAATCAAAATCAATTAATAATCCGTACGACATATTTAATATCTTTTTAGACTATAGAGAAAACATAGAACTAATTCGATTCAACTCCATAACCATAGGAATATATTCCTTTCGAATGGTCTTCAAAAGGCTCGGATAAGTATTATTATCAATTTGTCATCTTAGAGTAGTCTTTTTTTCATTATTAAAATGGTGATTATTGCTATATATTGCAATTACTTTTCTTTTTATGAATTTTTCCATGTCATTCAAAACTAATATCATTTATAATAGGGTTTGTGCAATTTATCAAAATTAAAAACGAGTTATTTAACAAAAATATTGATATAATAAATAATATAATCAATCATCGTAAAATTGATAAAAGAATAAATTATGAGTTATTTAACTTCACTTTTTACATGGAACAAATTAGACAACCCCTTTATAATATTATAATTATTCTAAACTAAAAAAAATTTACACATAATAAAAATTGTTTTATTAAATAAATTATATACAAGTGAGGTGGCTTTTAATTACACCAAATTTATTGCATATATTGTTTTCCCTATTATTATGTGAGTTGGTTATACGTGCCATTCGTACATCATGTTACGTGACACGATCACAAAACTTACCTGCTATATTGTCATGTTCGCATATTCCAATTCCCAACGCGTATACTTTGAAATTAAAATCAAAATAAATTGTCAGAATTGTTTTTGTACATTTTTGGCGTGGAGTGTAAGGACATAAACTATTGTACTATCGGAAGTTGATTAGTTCAAATTGTCAAAAAGTTGTAGTAGCATTTTTATGTCATATTATGCTTATATTTTTACATGGTCATGAATTGAATTTTAAAATAAAAACCCATTTCTTATGACGACCTTTTTTAAAGTAAAAAATTATATACAGAGCTTTTGATTTGTGGCTGGAAGCTACAAGTTTCAACTTTTTCTTTTAAGTTCATATCTTATGGTTGATACTATTTTTCTTTGCATGACAAAATAGGTAATCACATGATTCTAAGCTCATATGTTAGCTAAGCTTGAACACATAAAATAAAAGTGGACCCTCAATAATTGAACACAAAAAATAAAAGTGGATGGATTTTTTTTCTTGTTTTCCCATTGAAAGCTCCTTTATGAACCCTACAGATTTTTGCATCACTTTCATGGTCACAGCAACCTGGCTTGGCTTTCTCTATCTTCTCCTTCACATGATCCCACACCAAGTGGACCCTTAAATAAATGTTCAAAACCCTGCATCAACATTAAAATAGTCACAACTAACGCACACTTTTATTTAGTTGTTTCTAGTAGAAAACGCGGTGTATAGAATTGAATATAAATAGTTCACTTTCAAATTTAATTCGTTCCAATAATAGTAATAATAATGATAATAATAATAATATAATTATGTTTTAAAAAATTAAATTACATATATTTTAATCGTTGATGATTAGAAGTTGTAATCACATCACTTAACTAAACTTGAATATACTTTTCTTAGCCGTAGTTTTTTTTAAAGTATAAAATTATATTATCAAAAATATAATATATAAAAATATATGTCTGGAAATAAAAAAAAATACACATTTTCTATAATAAAAATAAAAAATAAGATAACCAAAATAAAATATGTAATATTCGTTTGTACACTCTCTCCGAAATCTTTTACTTATTTGGAAACATACGCTTTAAAACTAAAACAAAGATTTATAATAATTTTAGTAATTAAAACATATTTTTTGCTAATAATTATAATAATATAGATATATTGATTATTTAAAAATATTTATAATTCATATATAATAGTAGTTATCTCCATTTTATAATATATTTAAAAGTTATATTTATAATAATTTTAAATTAATTAACGGTGTAATAAAAAAATACCTTGACACTGTAAGTTAAGAAGTCAAAGACATGTTTACCGTACAGGTCTAACTGATCTGAGTGTGAGAGGGTCATCTCTTGACTATAGACCTGAAAATGACTTCTAATAATTTTAATGGAAAATTAAATTTGAATAATAATAATAAGATAATAATAATAATATAATATAATACAATACAATATAATAATAGTTAGATATTAGATAGATAGAAATGGTTATGGATATTTTTGCACTTAAGAAATTGCAGAGTTAGATGGTAAGTTCGGTTCTCTATGCAGCCAACCAAGCAGCAATAAACACAAACGTACAAACTTGTTTATTCTCATACACTTTTCTCTCTCTTCTTTCTCTCTTCTTCTTCTTCTTCCGTAACATACATGAACCTTCCGCTGCTTCTATCTTCTTTCAGGGTTGCTTTGATTCTTTGAAGGTTTCATTCATCATCTTTCTCGAGGAAGAAAGTTACTTCATTTCCGGGTCTGTGTTTTTATTTTCTAAGGTTCATTTTCTCAATCTCTCTCTCTCTCTCTCTCTGTTTATGTGTGTCGGTGTTTCTTGAGTTTGGTAGGTGGCGGTGAATCATGAATGGTACAGTGGGGTTTGTTTGTTTGTTTGGTTGGTTGGAAAACGTGAAAAAATATCTTTTTTACGTTGAGGGTGCTTTTTCATGTTTCACGAAATTCAAAACTTCATTAACCCTTTTTCTTGTTTAATAAAGTGCCTTTATAAGAAAAAGAAAAATAGAACAATTGAACCGACAGTCTTTGCTGATAAAAATCTGTCTTTTTATGACGAGTGTGTGTTCTTCTTGAAAGTGAGGTTTCGTTTGGTTGTGCTTCAAGAATTGGGTAGGATGTTGTTGTGCTTTCAAATCTAATGTTGAAAGCTTCTCCTTGACTACAACAGACTTTATCTTTTTATTCTTCCATTCTTGATGACATTTTTGGTTATGCAATTTGAAGTATTCTTACTATTAATATGTGTTTTTAGTTGCATAAGTGTGAAATTGTTTTCTGTTTATCAATTTTTAATGCTTCCTATTGAATAGTCTTTTTTCAATTTGATGAGATGGATAGGAGGAATCTGGTTTGTGTCAGAATTCGTATATATCATTATATGACGTTTCAATGGAAACTTGATTGGAATGATCATGTTTGCGAAGCTTATGACTAAAAGTTGTAACCATTTGCAGAAAGCTAGAGGGATAGTATCCAATGCTATCATATGCCATGATTTTCTAGGTAGTGCATATAGTTCAATATTCTAGGTGATATCAGATTGAACTTGAAATATGGAAAAGCTTGAAAGCTATATCATCATTTGGATGTGGTCTCAATATTCTTACTAAATCAAATTTCAGTTAATATTCGATTGTAGTTGTTGTGACTTCCATAGTCAAATAGAATTCTTGAACCATGTACAGTTGGTTTTGGGTTCTGTTGTTCTATTTCTATGCGTATATTTGATAATAGGTAACTTGAGATTATCTCCTTTAGCCAAGTCAATTCCATGTTTCATTTGTAATAAGTACAGAATTGACAAATGTAAAAAATGTCAGTTTGTTTTCTTGGTACGTGGTCTGTGCATCTGAAAATATCAAGTTTGAGTTTCAATTTGATTTGACTTTGTGGTTTTGCAGAAACCAATTACATGATACTAAAGACTCTAATGGAAGAAAAGCAGTTAGATTTTAATCAGCCTCTTTTATCAGTGAGGCGAATCTCATCAACCACGCCCTCTGAAAATGACAATAAAAACAAACCTGCTAAGCCAGTACCCAAAAAACCTCCTCTTCCATTTTACAAATCAGAGTTAAAATCAGGTCCAGTGACTAACCCTGGAACTGTTCCTTTTGTATGGGAGAGGACTCCTGGAAGGCCTAAGAATGAGAGCAAGCGGTCCATTGAACGGCCTTCTGTTGCTCCAAAGCTTCCACCTGGGAGGGTTTTGAAAGCTGATCAGCAAGATTCTGATAAAGTTCCAAAAGTTACATCAGTTACTCAATCTAGAACAGGAAGCACTGTTTCAGATTCTCAGCGTGCTGTATCTTTGGATAATAGAGTGACAAAACATGAAAGCACCAAAGAAGTAATTGAGGAAAAGGCAAGTGCTGGTTCAGATGATGAGGATGAAGCCTATCTAGATGCTCTTGATACACTTTCTAGAACTGAATCATTCTTCATGAGCTGCAGTGTGAGTGGTTTGAGTGAATGGGATGATCAAGAGGTCCAACCATCTGGAAGTTTTGTATCGGATCAACAACAGGCACGTGATTTCATGATTGACAGGTTCCTGCCTGCAGCAAAGGCAATGGCTTCTGAAACTCCTCAAATTCACCACCACTCTAGGAAGCCACTCGTTACACAAGAACAACCAAAACCGGTAAGGAAAGCAGTAAGTGGAGCAATGTCTCGTCCCCTTAATCAGAAATGGGAAAAGGTTTTGCCACATTATGCTCAAGATATTGATAGGGAAGAAAGTGAAGATGAAAGTGATGATGATAATGGATATGAAAACTATGCACCTAAAGTTTGTGGGCTATTTCCTCGGTTCTGCCTTTTGAATCCAGTTCCAGGATTAAGAATGGAGAATAGGACTCTAAGTTCTACGGTTCATGGAGTGCAGAGCAAATCAAGAAGAATGGTAAAAGAGGTATTAATCTGTCCCTACCTATCTCTTGTGGTTTTGTTATTATTTCACTTTGGGCTTTATTGTCATTATGTTCACCTTCTTTTGTTATGCAGCATGGTAGAACTGCTAATTATAGCAAAAAGTCTGTAAATTTCCAATCCGGCTTTAAAGATCAGAAAGATTTTCTGGGTACTACAGAAAAATCTAGGCATGGTATTGATCCACCTCGCAGAGCTTGCAGCAAATCATTAGCTTCTGAGAGCACTCAATTTGAATCAAGCTGTGAAAACCCTGTTGTTGAGAAAACTTTATATGTAGATTCTGTACATAAGGTCAAATCTTCAAGTTCATGTTCCTCGGATACCAATCTCAAAGGGGATGATATTGATGTGTTAAGAAAAGATACTTGTCTTGATAAAAGTATTTCTATAGATTCTTCAGTTGATGATAGGAAACACTTGTGTATTGTGGATGAAAAAGTAGTATTACAACCTAAAAGTTCAGCATCTCTTGATTCATCTCTTCTGGTCTGTTCTGATAATTTAAGTGATGATATACAAATGGCAGTGAAAAATCATTCCAACTCAATGTGCCCAGAAAAGCAAGTGCAGACAAAGCCATATTACCAAGGAAGCAACTTCGATCATGATTTGATTGCGATTCCAAGTTCAGATATGGTTGAATGCAAGAAAATAGAGTCAGAAAGCAATGTTTCTAGCAGTAAAAAAGGTCCTAATGCCCTAACACAGGATCCTGTTTCATGGGGAAACAGGAAATTTGCTAATGATTTGAAATTTGATTCAAAGTTCCAACAAGCTACCAAAGTGGTTGATCAAGAATGCACTCTTGGATCTAGAGATGATCCTAGTACTTTGGCTTGCTCAAAGGTTGCAGGTGACACAAAGATCAACTTAAGTCTACCGCATATGAAGTTGCACCGTGGAGACACATCAAATGCAAACTCTTTGAAGCTTACTCTTGCCCTTCCTTCACCGAAAGCTCCTTCAGAATCTTGGCTCAAACGCACTTTACCTACAGTTTCCTCAAGGAATATATTATCAGGATCTAATTTTGCCGCGCACTTTCATGCACCAACTCAAACTCCCATGACAGCATCACCGGAGCCTAAGTGGGAGAGAATTGTCAAATCTTCAAAAGTTAATAATGGGCATCTCCAGTTTACTGAGGTAATTTAGAAAATTGTGTGGATTATTTTGTATACCTATAACATGATGGCATCTTCATATGCTTATATTCCTTTTAATTTTTTTCCAGGGACTACTTCCATCCATTCCAGAAGGATGAAAATGCAACGTTTTCTTAATGTAATTACATGTTCTTAGTGTTATCAATTTACAGCTTGGTCTCCCTTTTGCTTTTATATACATGAGATGGTATACTACTCAAAAGTGTAAATCACCGTTGCCCCCTCTGTCTTGTAAATGCATTAAGTTGTTTCAACTAAAATTTATCATTGTAGATCCCATCATCTTTAAGGTGACTTGCTTCTTTAATATATCAGGGCAACCACCTTTTGCCAAAGGAAAAATTGTTGTTTGTTCAGACGATACTCATGCTCTTCAATTATCTCCTACTGAAGAGTAAAACATATTTTACTATTTTCTTTACAATATTGATCCGTGCAATTTGCTGTCACATCTATCATGTGCCATTGATTCAGTAATGGCAAATAGAGGCGAGAACAGAAAGTGATCAAGCAAATGAGTTATTAGTTGTGTAACTAATTTTGTTATAACTATAATCAGCTTGTTATAGTATAGGTAAGTAATAGCTTGTTATAGTATAGGTAAGTAATAGCTTATTATAGTATAGGCAAGTCATAGCATTTATATATAATAGATAATGTACACAAAATGTATCAATTAATTCGTTTTGGTTCAATTACACAATATACAAACATATTCCTTTTTCTTCTTTCTTCTCTTTTTCCTTTCTCTACTCCAGGTATGATATGATATGATACGGTTGTTCTAGGAATTATTTCTTCTCTTTTTCCTTTCTCTACTCCAGGTATGATATGATAGGGTTGTTCTAGGAATTACAAGAATCGAAGAACAACTGGGAAAGGGATTCTAACGAAGAAGAATAGAACCCGATAGTTTTATTGAGACTGAAGTGAATCAGGTATACAAGAGGAAAGAATTGTATCGTAGCAGAAAAAATATTAACCGACTAATTTCCAAAACTTGCTATTTATAGCAGTTCTGTTCATCAACTAACTACTAACCTGAACTTTTGACTAATTCCATTTCAATTCTTTATTAACTACAAAATTACACAATGACACCCTTAGACATTTTAAAGTCCTATAACAATATTCCTAATTTCTGAACATTATTGTCCTCAATAATGGAACTGAGAAAACTTTTTCTTGAGATCATAATAAAATTCCCATGTAGCTTCCTCTGGCAGGCTATGTTTCTACTTGACTAACACTTTAGTCGCAAGTTGATTATCCCTTTTGACAGTCATGCGATCCAAAATAGCTTCTGGTTCCCTTGCAGTTTGTCTGAGTTCCGAATCCTTAGGTAAAAGTTAAAACGCCTCCTACATGCTTCTTTAGCTGAGAAACATGAAAAAATTATGAATATGGGATTATGGAGAAAGATCTAGCTTATAAGTAATTGGCCCCACACAATCCATAAACACAAAAGGCCCATAGAATTTAGGAGCTAATTTAGCATTGCTCCTAAAAGCTACAGATACTTGCCTATAGGACTGAAGCTTAACAAAGACCTTGTCACCAATCTGAAAGCTTCTATCTGATCTGTGTTTATCTGCAATCTGCTTCATTCTGTCCTGAGCATGTCTCATGTGGAATTTGATTATCTTGAGCATCTCCTCTCTCTTTAGAAGACTTCTATCCACTAATTCTACCTTGGATTCCCCAGGCAACTAAGGAAGATAAGCTGGAGGGGGCTGTCCATATACAATCTCATAAGGAGAGGCTTGTATGCTACTATGAAAACAAGTTTTGTACCATCATTTAGCAAGTGGCAGCCACTTAACCCATTGATGAGGTTGATCAGAACACATGCATCTGAAGTAGGTTTCCACACACCTATTAACCACCTTAGTTGGCCATCAGTTTGTGGGTGATAAGCTGTGGAAAGCTGGACCTTTACCCCTTGAAAAGCCATCAGATCTTGCCAAAAGTTGCTATCAGAGATAGGATCCCTATCAGATGTGATTGTGTCAGGGAAGCCATGGAGTTTAAAGACATTGTCCAAGAATGCTTGAGCCACGTCAGAAGCTGTGTAAGGATGAGAAAGGGCCATAAAATGAGCTACTTTGCTAAGTCTATCAACAACTACAAAAACTACTTGTTTTCCACCAAAAGTTGGCAATCCTTCAATGAAGTCCATGGTGATATGCTGCCAAACATGATATGGAACAGGTAATGGTTGAAGGAAACTAGGAGCACTGTTATCATATTTGCATGTTTGACAAATACTACAGTTCTGTACAAATGATTTGACATCCTTGGTAAGACCCTTCCAATACACCACAGATTTAATCCTCCGCAATGTTGTATCTCTGCCAGAATAACCCCCAACAGCAGAATTATGGAACCAATCAAGTAAATTTTGTCTGAGTTGAGTGTCTTTACCCACAACCAGCTTCCCTTTCCTTCTTAGCTCATCTCCCTTCCACTCAAAATGCTTATGTGAAGTTGGATTAAGTTAAATTTCAGAAAGCAGCCTTTGAAGAGCAGGATCCGCTTGCCAAGAGAATCTAATCTGCTGAAAAAGATCGGAATCAGGTTGAAAGACTTGAAGAGCGATTCAAGCAGCGGAATTAGAAAGCTCCAGCCTCGAAAGGGCATCAGCAGCTATATTCTCTCTACCCTCACGAAATTCAATATCGAAATCAAATTTAAGAAGTTTAATTAACCACTTTTGTTGAAAGGTAGTAGTTAATCTCTGATCAAGGATGTACTTGAGACTTCTATGGTCAGTTTTAATAACAAATTTCCTAGGCAGGAGATAATACCTTCATTTCTAGACAGCAAACACAACTGCTAACAACTCCTTTTCATACGTGGAAAGTGATTATTGCTGCAAGTTTAAAGTTCTGTTGATAAAGGCTAAAGGGTGGTGGTCCTGCATCAAAACTGCATCGAGGCCAATCCCAGAGGCATCCACCTCCACCACAAAGACCTTGTTGAAATCAGGTAAGGCCAAAACAGGAGCCTCCATCAACTTAGACTTCAGAGACTGAAAAGCTTCCTTAGCTGCAACTGACCATACAAAGCCATCCTTCTTAAGCATATCAGTTAAGGGCTTAACAACAACTCCATAATCCTTCACAAACCGTCTATAGTAGCCCACAAGCCACAAAAAACCCCTCAACTGTTTCAAAGTCTGAGGCAATGGCCATTTAGCAATAGCAGCAATCTTATTAGGATCTGTGGAGACCCCCTGTGCCGAAATGAAGTGGCCCAAATATTCCACTCGACTAACACCAAAGTAACATTTAGACCTTTTAACAAATAAAGATTGTTGTCTCATGACCCGCGAAACCTGCCTCAAATGTTGTAAATGGGATGAAAAACTATTACTATATATGAGGTTATCATCAAAAAAGACAAGTAAGAATTTCCTGAGAAAATCCTTGAACACCTCATTCATAAGTCCCTGAAAAGTAGTTGGTGCATTTGTCAAGCCAAAAGGCATGACCAAATACTCGAAATGGTCAGCATGAGTCTTGAAAGTTGTTTTGTGTATATCATCATCATGCATTCTCACTTGATTGTAACCAGATCAAAGATCTATCTTAGAAAAAATAACAAACCCATGTAGTTCATCCAGAAGATCATCTACCAATGGAATAGGAAATTTATCCTTAACTGTATTTTTGTTAAGATCCCTATAATCCACACAAAGCCTCCATGAACCATCTTTTTCCCCAACCAAGACCACAGGACTGGCATAGGGACTAGTACTATGTTGAATTATTCCAGAATTAAAAGACTGTTTTACTATCTTATCAATCTCATCCTTTTGCTGCTTCCCATACCGATAAGGTCTTTTACTTACTGGGTTAGCACCCTGAATAAGAGGAATCTGATGATCATGTCGATCCCTCTTTGAAGGTAACCCTGAAGGTTCTTGAAAAAGATCATCAAATTCTAGCAACAGTTGAGCCAACTCAGAGGATGTGCCGCATTCAAGAACATGAGTTGTTAAAGAATTAAGCAAACTAGTGTTTTGATCACAAAACTGGATCATGGAGAAGTGTACCCATGCATCCAATGCTTTAGATAGTTGCTGACTCTCAAGGTTCTAATCTTAGTAGTAGCACCACGAAGGACATGTTTTTTACCTTGAACACAGAACTGCATCGTTAGTTTGCTAAAATTCCAGGTAATATCCCCTAATGTCACTAATCACTCAATGCCTAAAACTAAGTCGCAGCATCCTAAGGAAATTAGCATGATATCAGAAGAGAACGGAGTCTGTTGTAGGGACCAATTGAACCCTTTAACCACAGAAGAAACAACTACCTTTGTTCCATCCGCAACAGCCACATTTAGAGGATTTATTGAAGAAATTTTACAGTCCAACTTCTTAGCAACATCAATATCTAAGAAATTATGCGTGCTCCCACTGTCAATCAACACATGGAGAGGTTTCTTACCCACAAATCTAGTAACTCTCAAGGTCTTAAAACTAGGCATATGAGTCATAGCATTAACTGAGATCAAAAGGTCTGACGAACCACCCTCACTGGTATCCACATTCTCCGCTACACTTATCTCAGAATCTGACTCATCCTCAACCTCCATAACATGAATCTGAAGTTTCTTATGAGTTAAACCATGAGCAGGTGTGAAGGGTTCATCACAAAAGTAGCAAAGACCTTTGACTCTTCTTTCACTTATGTAAGCTGGGGTTAAACTTTTGGTGGGTTGTGTTTTAGTTTTAGAGGTGTCCACCGCAGGGAAAGGCATAGGCAACAATGGTGCTTTGGATATAGGGGCCGGTTTAACAGGTTTAGGAAAGATTTTAAGCTGGGAAGTGGTGTTATTATTGGCTGATTCATACATTTTGGCCAGAGAAAAAGCTTTCCTAACAGTGGTTGGCTGGAACATCCAGACCATCATTTGGACCTCCAATTTTAATCCACCAAGAAAACAGCTCAATTGATGAGCTTCAGATAGGTTAATTCGAGAGACAAGAGCATCAAATTCTGCATGATAATGAGAAACACTACCGTTTTGCCATAGCTTCATAAGGTCATCTATAGGATCCTCACACACATCACCAAAACGGTCCAACAAGATTTGCACATTGTCATGCCAAGGAGGTAAATTTTCTATGCCTACAGTTTTGACATAGGCATTGTGCCATTGAAGAGCTCTACCCTCAAAATAAACTACAACTAATCTAACCTTGTATTCATCAAGGGTTTGATCCACTGAAAAGAAAGTTTCACATTGGGTAATCCAATTATTGACCTTTTCACACAAAAACCTAGGAAAATCTAAACGTGCCAACCGGGTATTGCAAGAATAGGGACGAGAAGCATTACCAGAAGTTTGTTGTCTTTGAAACATTTCGTCAAGATTGCGTTGCAGTGAAGCCCCAATTTCCATGAAACGTTCCTCCATTGTTGTGTTGATACGGTCTTCAATTTCACGAGATTGGGTCTGAGATCTTGTGTTATCGGCCATGGCGGCAACGAGTTAGAAGGTGAGCTTTGATTCCAATTGACAGGGTTGTTCTAGGAATTACAAGAATCGAAGAACAACTGGGAAAGGGATTCTAACGAAGAAGAATAGAACCCGATAGTTTTATTGAGACTAAAGTGAATCAGGTATACAGGAGGGAAGAATTGTATCATAACAGAAAAAATATTAACCGACTAATTTCCAAAACTTGCTATTTATAGCAGTTTTGTTCATCAACTAACTACTAACCTGAACTTTTGACTAATTCCATTTCAATCCTTTATTAACTACAAAATTACACAATGACACCCTTAGACATTTTAAAGTCCCTTAACATGATACCTTCAAAGTATCAGATCAACAACTCACATGGCATTCGTGAATTCCAATGATTCACATATCTCAAGTTTCAAATGAGCACGATGCAAATGTTCTCAATTTCAATTGCACTGAAATTACACGATGAGATCTTCCATGGAAACAATAAGTTGAAGGAACAATTGAAGGATACGATCCTCTTGGACCTATTGAAGAAATGGGAATTTTGATTAGATATGATCTAGAAATAAGAATAATGACCAAAGTATTAAAGATGGAAGAAGTAGGATGCACTTTTGAGGACATGGATGCTAGCTTCGATGACAAAGCCCTTCACCACCAGAATGGTTGGATGTGATTTTGTGTACCAGATATGGATTAGAACTATACTTTGCTTTACAAATCACTGCAAAGATTAGGCAATTGAAGAATAAGCTTGGCAACACAAAGAAAACGGGATCTGTAAATGAATATTTACTTGAAATTAAGAAAACAATTGATGCATTAGTCTCTGTAGCTAATCCTGTGACTAAGAGTGATAATGTTGATGCAATTTTAAATGGTTTAATAGTTGAATTCCCTTCTTTCATCACCGCAATTATGAATCAGTTCACACATGTTTTGTTAGAGAACTTGAAGCTTTACTTATAGATCAAGAGGAAATAATTGAAAATTTCAGGAATCAAAATATTTAAGCAAAATTGGTTCAAGCACAAGGAAGAGGTCAAATTATGGAAGGAACAGTAGAGGATCTTTGGGAATGTATGGTATTAATGGATAGCTAAGACAAATATAGAAAATATCAATTTAATAGTTTAGTTGTTATTAGGAAATGTAATTATGGAAGGAATAGTAGAGGATCTTCTGGAATGTATGGTAATAATGGATAGCTAAGACAAATATAGAAAATATCAATTTAATAGTTTAGTTGTTATTAGGAAATGTAATTAGATATAGATAGTATCAATTTATATATTATAGAGGGATTTTTTCTAGGTGTATATCCATGCAGTCATGTTATCTGAGGAAGTGTTTGTTGTGGCATGGGAATATCAGTTGTATATAGGTTTTATTAATGGAGAAAACAGATTAGACAAAACAATTTCTATTATGGTATCATAGTTCAAGCTTTGATACCCGACAAACACACATAAATAAAAGCGTAGGGGAAGTTGCAAAATCATAGTAGCAGAACCAGGGAAGAACAGTGGAGAGAAATCAGAGAGATCCTAGAAGGAGGGACTAAGAAAACTTACTCGTCATATGATCTTAGCACGAGTAACAATATCAGAAACATAATTATGCAAGTGCAGCTACGTGGAGAGAAGTACAATGAATAGGCCAGAGCTGTAAAAATCTCCCTTTGTGCTTAGGGAAAATGTGGATTCATGATGGAACATACACCTAATCATAGGAAGATGTGCCCGAGCTAGAGGACTGGTGGACGGTCCAATCCATGATCGTGTCTTGGATCTTGAACACGATCGAACCAAGCTTCCGATCGATTGTGAACGGTCAACGAATTCAACAACTAAAGGCAGAGTTGTCGAGATGCAAGTAGGAAAGGATGGCCATGGCGACTTACTTTGGAAAATTGAAAGTCCTTTGGGATGAATTAGCAAATTGTAAGAAAATTCCAACTTGTACTTGTGGCAGATGCAAATGCAGAACTAGAACTCAACATGAGAAGAGAAGGGAGGAAGAAAAGGTTCACCAATTGCTAATGGGCTTGGATGATGCCAGCTATGGCACGGTGCGGTCAAATATTTTTCCAGCAAATCCTTTACCTTCATTGAGTTGCGTTTACACGATGTTGGTACAAGAGGAAATGGTGAGAATGATCGTGAAGTCAATGGAAGAAAGAGGGATGGTTGCAAGACTCGTGGTACAACTAAGGAATAAGGATAAAAGATGAGGCAATTATGGAGAAAAGTCGGTGACATGCTCGAAATGTAGAAAAACTAGTCACAATGTCAAAGAATGCTTCTAAATTATGGGGTACCCAGAATGGTGGGGCGACCAACCAAGGAATGAAGGAAAAAGAAATGGGAGAGGTTCATTGCGACAAGGGACACAAAACGAAATTAAGCGCATGCAAATGTGATGTACGCGGCTAGAAGCAACAATTATACTAACGATAAAGAGGAAAATATACTTGAGAAGGCAGGATTAACTAATGAGTAGTGGAAGGTGTTACTAGACATGATTAGCAAGCAAAAGCAAAATGTATCCAAGAAAATGAATAGTAAAAGAATGTTCGATTTGTGAATAATTAATAATGGAACTTCTGTTAGATCTAGATGTTTAACACATCTAAGGTTTTGATGTTTTACAAGACAGACGAAACTTTCTCAGACGGAACATCAGCAAGCAAGTCAGACGGAACAAGCATAGACGGAAGATGACTCTTCAGACTGAAGTCATTCATCTGTTTCAAGTTAAAGACATCAGACGATAGGATAAGACGAAATCTTTTGAAGACTGAAGAAGTACATCGTCTGTCCAAGAAGTGAAGCAAAGTATGAGTCACTTGTGCCAAGATTTCAAATCTTAAGAAGTACTCATTAGAAGCATCCAAGATCAGTATAGGGATTCGTGCTTTCACATGCAACTCAAAAAGGTCTTCACCTTTTTTTCAAAGTCTCTGTACAAGTCAGAAAAGGTACTACGCACATAATCTAAATCTGTTGCACAAGCCATTAATCACTCAACTACTATCTGACACCTTTTGGAAAGCTCTCAAGAAAATATTCAACGGCATTCTCATGTGTCTAACGGTCATCTGAAGATGGTGCCTATTTAAAGACTTCACTTCATCAGAATTCAGTTGGCGAAAATGCTTCTATCATTCTATCTTCTGTGATTTCGCTCATACATCTGATTGTAATTCATTGTAAAACCCTCTCTGCGTATAGGAATCTTTCTGTTTTTTTAAAACATCCTTTCTAAAATCCACTTGTGTGGTAGTTTAGCCTGAGGAGGCTGGTTGTTCAAAGAATACCTCTGTTGTTTAGCTTGCGAAGGCTGTGTTCAAAGAATATCTTGTTATAGCCAGAAGTGGCTGGGTGCAAATAATACTTGTAAACCATTTCACAGTTGGTAGTGAAAACTCAGTGGTTGCTGGGTAACTGGACGTAGTCTTGTATAGACGAACCAGTATAAAAATAGTTGTGTTCTTATCTTCTTAAGTGTTTAACTAACGGGGATAATCAAGCTATAACATATCTTCTTAAAAACAATCCTTGAAGATTAAATAATATTTCGTCTGAACATATTTAAACCCACAGACGAAAGGGAAATTTTTTTATATATAACACAATTCAACCTCCCTTCTTGTGTTCTATCTTTTACAACTTCTAACCACGTGACAACAACTTTGGAAAATCTGTGGGAAAGAAAGACTATACAAGGGTGTCTAATGGGGTTGCCTGATGGTGAACTGGTGGTAGCATGCAAGCAAGGAATAATGATCCTTGAAGAAGGGCTCGAGTTCAAAAATGTTCTTTATGTGCCGAATTGAAATTCAATTTACTCTTAGTTTCCCAATTAATAAATGATAAAAATTATATAGCAAAATTCACGAACAAATTTTATGTTATAAAAGACCACACTTCAAGGATACTGATTGGAGCGAGTAAATGAGAAAAAATGGGCTTTATTGATATCGTGGGGCATATAAGACTCAAGTCTGTCATGTCAAAATAGAGAATCAATAAAATCTTTGGCACAAGAGATGTTAAGTCAAGATGATTTAGCATCTTAGTTTTGATAATTACAGAACAGTCTGTTGTGCTTGTAGACAGAAGAAAGAGTAGACTGAAGGATCAGACTGAAGAGAACAGATTGAAGGAACAGATCAAGAGAGACGATCAAGGAACAGATCAAGAGAATAGATCAAGATAATAGATCAAGGAACAAATCAAAGAGAAGCGGATCAAAGAACAGACTAAAAACAGAACGACTAAAGGAATAGACTGAAGGAACAGATTGAAGAGAACAGACTGAAGCATCAGACTGAAGAGACATCAGATGCAAACAGAGCAGATTGAGCAGTTGGAAACTGAAGAGTCATCAGATGCAAACAGAAGAATGATTAGACGAATCATTAATGAGCATAGTCAAGATGCACCCTCAAGCACAGACGTACAAGATTATGTGTTCAAGTCATCAAGCCTCAAAGCTACATCAGACGAAGAACCTTCATTGTTCAAGACAGAGAGCTCATCAAAACTTCAAGTTAAGTGCTCGAGAAGGAAGACTTTGAAGACGAAGGAAAGAGACAGATGAATGAATTCAACACACAACCCTTTCATTTATTCATTCATCTACCTCGTTTAATGAAGTTTAGATAGAGTAACTCGCACCCCAATTCAAATTTAACTGTTACTCGTAGAAGCTTCCAAAGACAGAATAGAGATCTATGCAAAACCCCAGTAACATAAAAAGTAACCATGCTTTTTGTTGATGTCTGATCAAGTCAGAAAAAGCCTGTGCAAACATTAATTATTCTGATTGATCTTTGTCACACGTTTGAAGACCCCAAGACAAAGGACTAATGTTCAAATCTTCAGTCTAACGGATACTTTACAAAGCTCTTTATAAAAGGACTTTATTACTTCAAGAGAAGGTTGGCGAACTGCATAACAAAGAAATTATATTCAAGCTTCAAGCTCTCAAGCAAAATTCACTTGCCCTGAACTTAGAATAGATCTCATTGTAAAACCCCTCTCTGTGTAGAGGATAAACTTATTCTTTCATCTTCCTAAATCCATTGTTGTGGTGCTCTTAGCCTGTGGAGGTTGTGTTCAAAGAATACCTTATTTAGCCTGTGGAGGCTGTGTTCAAAGAATACCTTTGTTTAGCCTGCAGAGGCTGGGTTCAAAGAATACTGGTTTAGCCTGAGAAGACTGTGTTCAAATAATATCTGTAATTAGCCAGAAGTGGCTGGGTTCAAAGAATACTATTAGTGGAATCTCAGTGTGTTGCTGGGGAACTGGATGTAGTCTTAATCAGACGAACCAGTATAAAAATACCGTTGTTGCAATGCCCCGCCGTATTTCATTGCCAAAATATTTTCCTTTTCTTCATTTATTATTATTATTTGAAAATGTTTCCCTTGTTTTAGATTTCTTTAAATAAAATCTTAAAATAATTTCCCTTGCTAATAAAAACGTCACAAAAAAAAAATATAAAACACATCACATAGATCACTTCATAACCATACATCAAAAGTTATTTACAAAATGTCACATAGGTACGTAATATTGTGATAATTAGAGTATACACATTATTCACAAAAATCCTCATGTTTAGCTATCCTTCCTTCACATCTCCAAATAGAATTATCCTGTTAATCTGCTCCCCCAAATAAAATTTAGGATCATCACAGGTATCAAACCACAGACACAAACATGCAAGGGTAAGTTCCAAAAATCTTAAAAAAATACATATAAAAATATTAATATAATACATATCATATAAAAATATTAATATGATACATATCATAATCAAATAAATAAAGGATGAATTATGACTTAAATGAAATTTCTATATGATGCATGCTCCAACCTCAACTCCAAAAATATGCAATGTGGTACCATCTCAGATAATACGACATCATCATCGTAAAACTTACCGACCAGTTGGGATTTCACAGTGGTGCACAGAATCTCATAAACAATCATGTGATCATCATGAATTAAATGAATTCTCACTATAAAAATCCCCCAAGTCTGGCATCCCACCTAGACGCACGGATTAAGTTATTATCTGCACCTCTAACCGAGGCCACCTCTTTTGAGGCATGCATGAATGAATGAAATCTTATCTCCCTTTCTAAAATCTCATTTAAAACAGCACCAACTTGTTAATATTACAAGTCCACAAAGTGCATAACATATGTAATTAGTCATAGTCCCAATCATCATCGAAGTTTAAAGAAAAGGTAAACAAACACAATCCAAGTTTATAATAAAGGTCATTCAAGTTCACAGCAAAGGTTATTCAAGTTCATAACAAAGGTCATTCAAATTTAAAGCATAAGAAAATGAACCGTTATAAACTTAAATTTTAACGTTTTTATTATTGGATTGCTTTTTAATTATTTTTAGTTACTGACCCATTCATTTTAGTAATTATTAACCATTGGCTGAATGGTTTTATTGGTGAAATTAGCTTGAAACCATAATAATCATCCAAAATAAGTTTTCCAATTACTCTTTATAATTGTTAGAAATTTTCATAAAATTAAATATTATATAGATAACTTGAAGTTATGAAATCAGTAAAGGTGGCAGAGCCTCCTAGTTAGATCTCATAATTTTAAGATCTCAAATTATTATATGTAGTATAAACAAATGAAAGCGGAAATATTTCAGTATAAATATATAAAGATGCGATATTATAGACAAAAGCTGGAATAGCTTAGTTGGTTAGAACATGATTGAAAACTTGAAGGTTTTGGGTTCATATGAATAGTAAAATACTATTCGTCTGATGCACTGTTCATATGAATAGTATTCGTCGATGCAATGCACTTGTTCATATGAATAGTATTAAATCGATGCCTTGTTCATATGAATAGTAAATTTATAAGTAATAAATTTATAAGTTTCAAGTAAGGTGGCAGAGCCTCCTAGTTAGAATCTTATAAATTTATTCAACAATAAGTTCTCATATAAAGAATTTGAAAACTTCTCTTACCTTAACTTATCTTGATCTTTCTTTGGAATGCTTTGGAAGATCTTTTAAAGGTTGAAAGAAGGTTGATTCTACTCCCCACACAAAGTTAAGTGAAGTGGTTTTGGTGAATTTAGAAATATTTGGAATTTTGACAAAATAAGCTTATGGTTTTGGTAGATTGAAAAACAAGAGAAATTTAGTATTTTGTGAGAATGAACTTCAGCTGGAATGTGCATTTCCAGTGTTCTCAAATGTGTTATTTATAGACCAAAAAAATATTAAAATATTATTTCTAACCAATTTGTATAGTTACTTAAAATTTTTTAATGAATGTCATTAATAATTTTCTTTACTTTTGACTTTTATTTATTTGTTTCCAACCACCCCACTACTTGTTTCAAAAATAACAGTCCCATTACGTGATTGGAAGGCTAATAATTGTCATTTGCTTTAAAATATTCACAAATGACCAAAACAATTATTAGTTTTCAAGTTTATTATTTTGATAAAAATTTCCTAAGTGATGTGGCTTTCTTCGAAGTCTTTCTTTGCATCTTTATTTCATCCTTTTTATGCTTAGTTATTTGTTTTATAATCAAAGATACCAAATTGTTCAAAAATGTGAGATACTGTTCATATGAATAGTAAAATATTATTCATTTGATACTATTCATCTGATACTATGAATAGTAAAATACTATTCATCTTATACCATTAAATCGATACCATTAAATCCGATACTATGAATAGTAAAATACTATTAAATCGATACCATTAAATCGATACCATTAAATCGATACCATTAAATCGATACTATGAATAGTAAAATACTATTAAATCGATACTATGAATAGTAAAACACTATTCGCTCTGTTCATATAAACAAGAAAACACTATTCGTCTGTCATATATAACAAGAAACACTATTCGCCTGTTCATATGAGCAAGTAAAATACTATTAAATGCCTTCATATGAACAAAAAAATACTATTCGTCTGTTCATATGAACAGTAAAATACTATTCGTCTGTTCATATGAACAGTAAACAGTTAGAATTTGTATTAAATGTTTTAACTACGTTTTTAATATACATAATTATTTATGAAAATTAATTTTGAGGGTATTACAACTCTCTCCCCCTAAAAAAAATTTAGTCCTCGAAATTTACCTTATTGAAATAATGTAGGATAGCTTTTCTGCATCTCACTTTCCAATTCCCATGTTGCATCATCTGTTCTCCAGATAACCTTTACTAAAGGAATATCTTTTCCCCTTAAGGTTTTGATTCTTCTATCCTCAATTCTTATTGGTAATGCTTCATAGGTTAGATTATCCTTTATTTGTATATCATCTAACTCAATTACATGTGATGAATCAGGAATGAATTTACGAAGTTGTGAAACATGAAAGACATTATGAAGATTAGAAAGAATTGGGGGTAAAGCAATTTGGTAAGCCACAGGGCCTACTCTTTTTGTTATTTGGAAGGGACCAATGAAACGCGGTGAAAGTTTTCGGGATTTTAAAACTCTTCCAATACCAGTCCATGGATTTACCCTTAAGAATACGTGATCACCAACATCAAATTCCAAATCTTTTCTTCTTTTGTCATGATAACTTTTCTGCCTACTTTGTGCCATTCTCATTTTTTCCTGAATTAACTTAATCTTTTCTGAGGTTTATTGTACAATATCAGGTCCTAAAATTAAACTTTCTCCTGATTCAGTCCAACACAAAGGGGTTCTACATTTTCTTCCATATAAAGCTTCAAAAGGTGTCATACCAATGGAAGAATGAAAACTATTATTGTAAGTAAATTCTATCAAAGGCAAAAAGTTTACCCAACAACTTTTATGTTCTAAAACACAAGCTCTCAATAGATCTTCTAAAGATTGGATTATTCTTTCAGTTTGTCCATCAGTTTGGGGATGATATGCAGAACTTAATTTTAATTTGGTGCCTAAAGCTTTATGTAGACTCTCCCAAAATCTTGAAGTAAATCTAGGGTCTCTGTCTGATACAATACTAGATGGTACACCATGTAATCTTACAATCTCACCTATGTACAAATTAGTTAATTTCTCTAAAGAATACCTAATATTAATAGGAATAAAATGTGCAGACTTAGTTAAATGATCTACTATAACCCAAATTGAATCAAATCCCCTAGGGCTTCTTGGCAAAGCTACCACAAAATCCATAGATATGCTATCCCATTTCCATTGTGGTATTTCTAAAGGTTGCAATAAACCTGAGGGTTTCTGATGTTCTATTTTAGCCTTTTGACAAATTAAACAAGAATACACATATTCATAAATTTCTTTCTTCATTTGAGGCCACCAGAACATGGTTTTCAAATCTTTGTACATTTTAGTGGCACCAGGATGAATACTTAATTTGCTTTTATGTGCTTCCTCCAAAATTGTTTTTCTAACTTCTGTTATATTAAGAATACAAATTCTATCTTGAAACCTCAAAATACCATCCATTCCAATCTTAAACTCACTATTTTTTCCTTGAGTCAAAATTTCTATTTGGGTTTTCAGAAAAGGATCAAATTCTTGCTTCTGTCTAATTTCTTCCAAAAATATGTTAGAAATTTGTAAAGCTCCTAATCTAATACTCGTATTAGTAGTTTCGCACACTAAACTAAGATCTCGAAATTGTTCCAATAAATCCATTTCTCTAATCATCAAAGAAGACATAATTAAAGACTTCCTACTTAAAGCATCTGCTACCACATTAGCCTTTCCAGGATGGTAATTAAGTTCAAAATCATAATCTTTTAAAAACTCCATCTATCTACGTTGTCTCATGTTCAAATCTTTTTGACTAAATAAATATTTAAGGCTTTTGTGATCGCTAAATACTTCAAACCTTGTTCCATACAAATAGTGTCTCCACATCTTAAGTGTGAATACTACAGCTGCTAATTCTAGATCATGGGTTGGGTAATTTTTCTCATGAATCTTAAGCTGTCTAGAAGCATATGCTACCACTTTACCATCTTGCATCAATACTCCTCCTAAACCCATTTTAGATGCATCACAATATAGTACAAAAGGTTTCTTGGGATCAGGTAAGGTCAATACTGGGGCAGTGGTCAATCTTTCCTTAAGAGTTTGAAAACTATCCTCACATTCAGTGGTCCAAATAAATGTCTGATTCTTTCGAGTCAAGGTAGTCAAAGGTAAAGCTATTTTAGAAAAATCTTTAATAAATCCCCTATAATATCCTGCTAATCCTAGAAAACTCTTAATCTCTGTTACGGTTTTAGGTCTTTCCCACTCCAAAACAGATTGTACCTTAGAGGGATCTACAAATATTCCCCCTTGGCATATCACATGACCTAAAAAGTTCATTTTCTCCATCCAAAATTCACACTTAGATAATTTAGCAAAAAGTTTTCTATCCTTTAAAATCTGTAATACTATATTTAAGTGTTTGACATGATCCTCCCTAGTTTTACTATACACTAAGATGTCATCAATGAATACAATTACAAATTGATCAAGATAAGGGTGAAAAATTCGATTCATGTAATCCATAAATACTGCTGGAGCATTAGTCACTCCAAAAGGCATGACTAAATACTCATAGTGCCCATAACGAGTACTGAAAGTAGTTTTTGGAATATCCTCGGATTTTACCCTAATCTGGTGATATCCTGATCTTAAATCAATCTTACTAAAAATACATGCTCCTCTTAGTTGGTCCATAAGATCATCAATCCTAGGTAATGGATATTTATTCTTAATGGTTACTTTATTCAATTGTCTATAATCTATACACATTCTCATGGTTCCATCTTTTTTCTTTACTAACAAAACTGGAGCTCCCCAGGGTGATACACTAGGCCTTACAAACTGTTTAGTTAACAATTCTTCAATTTGTTTCTTGACTTCTGCTAACTCTACAGGAGACATTCTATATGGTGCTATGGAAATTGGTCCTGTTCCTGGCACTAAATCAATGGAAAACTCTATTTCTCTTTCAGGAGGTAACTGATCTACTTCTTGAAATACTTCAACAAAATCTTTTACTACAGGCACACTACTCACCTCATTTTCAGATTTAGTTTCATTAGCGGTGATCATATATACTTGGGTATTGTTTTCCTTTAAATATTTTAAAACCTTATTTATGGAAATAATTTCAATATCCCTACTCTCCTCCGGGTCTCGAAAAATAATTGTTTTGTCAAAGCAATTTAACAAAACATGATTAGCGGACAACCAATCCATACCTAAAACAACTTCAATTTGCTGAAGGGGTAAACAAATCAAATTGACACAGAAAGTTTTATCACAAATTTTTATTTTACAGTTTAGACAGATATCTGAGGTTAAAACTGAAGTCCCAGTTGGAGTATTTACTTCTAATTTAAAGTTTAATGAAGACACAGGGAGTTTCAATTTTTGTACACAAGAATATGACACAAAAGAATGAGTAGCACCAGAGTCAAATAACACAATTAAAGGAGTTTCACTTATGGAACATTTACCTCGAATCAAAGGTTCTGAAGTCTCAGTTCCATTAAGAGAAAAAATTCTTCCTTGAGCCTTCGGTTTTTCAGACGGATTTTCGGACATGCTTCCTGTTCCTCGACAATCTTTTGCTAGATGTCCCTTTGTGTTACATTTGTAGCACCAGTTGCACGATGAGGCATAGTGTCCAAATTCTCCACACTTAAAACACTTGACGTTAACAGGATTAGATTCATGATTTCCCATAGAAGCTTTAGAGAAATTCCCAGAGGACGTTCTCTAACTCCTTGAGAAGCTTGGTATGGTTTTCCTTTATTTTGAAACCCAAATCTTTTATTTTTAATGGGTCCTCCAATATTTTTATTTTTATAATATACAGTTCTAGCACGAGAATCCTCATCATATATTCTACACATATTCACAAGTACTGGAAATTGGTGAATTCCTTGATAATTTATGGCCTGTTTTATTTCAGGACGTAGGCCATTCAAGAATTTAACACATTTAGACCTTTCACCATCTTTTCCATGGTAGTGTGCAGAATATCTGACTAGATCCTCAAACCTGACCGCATATTCAGCAACTGTTAAGTTCCCTTGTTTTAATTCCAAAAACTCCATTTCTTTTTTATTCCTTATATCTTCAGGAAAATATTTTTCTAAAAATAATTCTTTAAATTCTTCCCATTCTATTGTTTCTCCTTCCGTTGCCACATACTGACAGGTATTTTCCCACCAATACTCTGCCTCTTCCACTAACATGTGAGTTGCGAAAATTACCTTTTTATCTTCGCAACATCCCATTACCCGAAAGATTTTCTCAATCTCCCTTAGCCATCGTTGAGCACCTTCAGGGTCATATCTACCTCCAAAAGTAGGCGGATTATTCCTCTGAAAACGCTCTAGGCCGCGATATTCAGTTTGCTCATTGTTGTTTCTACTTTGGTTTCCAATTGCTTGGGCAAGATTTTCAAGTGCCTCAGCAATTGCCTTATCATTTGTTCCAGCCATCTATTATTATTAGAGAAAAGAAAATCTTTAAGCACACCAACTAACAATCAAATAAATATATAGAGCACATAAACAAACAATCATTCACACAATCTTATTGATTCTAAGCTCACTACCAATTACTTAATCACAACAAAAACATGGTTAGTTCAAAATTCACAAGTCCAAGAAAACATACTGCTCTGATACCAACTTGTAACGCCCCGCCGTATTTCATTGCCAAAATATTTTCCTTTTCTTCATTTATTATTATTATTTGAAAATGTTTCCCTTGTTTTAGATTTCTTTAAATAAAATCTTAAAATAATTTCCCTTACTAATAAAAACGTCACAAAAAAAAAATATAAAACACATCACATAGATCACTTCATAACCATACATCAAAAGTTATTTACAAAATGTCACATAGGTACGTAATATTGTGATAATTAGAGTATACACATTATTCACAAAAATCCTCATGTTTAGCTATCCTTCCTTCACATCTCCAAATAGAATTATCCTGTTAATCTGCTCCCCCAAATAAAATTTAGGATCATCACAGGTGTCAAACCACAGACACAAACATGCAAGGGTAAGTTCCAAAAATCTTAAAAAAATACATATAAAAATATTAATATAATACATATCATATAAAAATATTAATATGATACATATCATAATCAAATAAATAAAGGATGAATTATGACTTAAATGAAATTTCTATATGATGCATGCTCCAACCTCAACTCCAAAAATATGCAATGTGGTACCATCTCAGATAATACGACATCATCATCGTAAAACTTACCGACCAGTTGGGATTTCACAGTGGTGCACAGAATCTCGTAAACAATCATGTGATCATCATGAATTAAATGAATTCTCACTATAAAAATCCCCCAAGTCTGGCATCCCACCTAGACGCACGGATTAAGTTATTATCTGCACCTCTAACCGAGGCCACCTCTTTTGAGGCATGCATGAATGAATGAAATCTTATCTCCCTTTCTAAAATCTTATTTAAAACAGCACCAACTTGTTAATATTACAAGTCCACAAAGTGCATAATATATGTAATTAGTCACAGTCCCAATCATCATCGAAGTTTAAAGAAAAGGTAAACAAACACAATTCAAGTTTATAATAAAGGTCATTCAAGTTCACAGCAAAGGTTATTCAAGTTCATAACAAAGGTCATTCAAATTTAAAGCATAAGAAAATGAACCGTTATAAACTTAAATTTTAACGTTTTTATTATTGGATTGCTTTTTAATTATTTTTAGTTACTGACCCATTCATTTTAGTAATTATTAACCATTGGCTGAATGGTTTTATTGGTGAAATTAGCTTGAAACCATAATAATCATCCAAAATAAGTTTTCCAATTACTCTTTATAATTGTTAGAAATTTTCATAAAATTAAATATTATATAGATAACTTAAAGTTATGAAATCAGTAAAGGTGGCAGAGCCTCCTAGTTAGATCTCATAATTTTAAGATCTCAAATTATTATATGTAGTATAAACAAATGAAAGCGGAAATATTTCAGTATAAATATATAAAGATGCGATATTATAGACAAAAGCTGGAATAGCTTAGTTGGTTAGAACATGATTGAAAACTTGAAGGTTTTGGGTTCATATGAATAGTAAAATACTATTCGTCTGATGCACTGTTCATATGAATAGTATTCGTCTGATGCACTGTTCATATGAATAGTATTCGTCTGGTGGTAGAGCCTCCTAGTTAGAATCTTATAAATTTATTCAACAATAAGTTCTCATATAAAGAATTTGAAAACTTCCCTTACCTTAACTTATCTTGATCTTTCTTTGGAATGCTTTGGAAGATCTTTTAAAGGTTGAAAGAAGGTTGATTCTACTCCCCACACAAAGTTAAGTGAAGTGGTTTTGGTGAATTTAGAAATATTTGGAATTTTGACAAAATAAGCTTATGGTTTTGGTAGATTGAAAAACAAGAGAAATTTGGTATTTTGTGAGAATGAACTTCAGCTGGAATGTGCATTTCCAGTGTTCTCAAATGTGCTATTTATAGACCAAAAAAATATTAAAATATTATTTGTAACCAATTTGTATAGTTACTTAAATTTTTTTAATGAATGTCATTAATAATTTTCTTTACTTTTGACTTTTATTTATTTGTTTCCAACCACCCCACTACTTGTTTCCAAAGAGCCAACGGTCCCCATTACGTGATTGGAAGGCCAATAATTGTCATTTGCTTTAAAATATTCACAAATGACCAAAACAATTATTAGTTTTCAAGTTTATTATTTTGATAAAAATTTCCTAAGTGATGTGGCTTTCTTCGAAATCTTTCTTTGCATCTTTATTTCATCCGTTTTATGCTTAGTTATTTGTTTTATAATCAAAGATAGCAAATTGTTCAAAAATCTGATACCATTCGTCTGATACCATTCGTCTGATACTATGAATAGTAAAATACTATTCGTCTGATACCATCCGTCTGATATCATTCGTCTGATACTATGAATAGTAAAATACTATTCGTCTGATACTATGAATAGTAAAACACTATTCGTCTGTTCATATGAACAGTAAACACTATTCGTCTGTTCATATGAACAGTAAATACTATTCGTCTGTTCATATGAACAGTAAAATACTATTCGTCTGTTCATATGAACAGTAAACAGTTAGAATTTGTATTAAATGTTTTAACTACGTTTTTAATATACATAATTATTTATGAAAATTAATTTTGAGGGTATTACAGTTGTCTTCTCTATTGATTTATCTGTTAACTAACAATGGATAATAACTTGAACAGTCTGATAATAAAATCAATCTTAAAGAAGAAAATAATCTTGTGTCTAATCAAGCTTTAAAAACAACAGACGCAAACACATCGTCTTAGAGAAAAAAATTTTAAATAGTCTACACAATTCAACCCCCCTTCTTGTGTGTTTTTGTACTTTACAAGAGATTAGGACATCCATATTTTAAAGTTGTGTAAAAACTCCCTAATATAAATGAGAAATATACAAGCGATGAGTTGAATAAAATTTGTGAGATTTGTGAAAAATTCAAGCAATCTTGAGATAAGTTTTCTTTAAGTGAATATCTGACCTCAAATATTTTGATTTAATTCATTGTGACTTGTGGAGACCCTATATAACCCTCTCTTTGTGTGGTGTCTCATATTTATTAACTATTGTGGATGATTGCTCTCGAACAGTTTGGATATATTTGCTGAAAGAAAAGACGGAGGTGTTTGTTACTTTGAAAAAAAATTCGCCTTAGTTGATCGACAATATAACAAGTGTGTTAAAATGGTGTGGTCTGACAATGACACAAAATTTATGTGTTTAAAACAATATTTTCTTCAGCAAGACATTGTTCACCAAACTTCATGCATTGGCACCCCACAACAAAATGGAAGAGTGGAACGCAAGCATCAACATATCCTTAACATCGCTCAGTCACTTGAATGAAAATGTTAGAAATAAAAAAAAATATTCATCACAATTCCTCACGTGTTTACACTCAATCATGACACTCTACACTCGTGTTTTGCTATTTATTTTTGGCTTTTTCTGTATTAAATTTTAGAATACTTTTGCATTTTTCCTCTCTATAAGTTCTTAAGAGGTCTTACAACTCACTCCAGGAAATCACCAAGTAAAATGATGCAATATTCTCTTCTTTTAATTGATGGAAGATGAACAGATTCACGAACTCGGAATAGGAACTTTTTTTTTTTTGAATGGAAGTTGAACAGATTCAAGAAGTGAACAAATGGAAAGAAAGATTCAAAACATGATAATTAAAACAATAAAGGATATAACCTGATTGATAGGAACGAAGCTCTGGTACCAAATGATATGAACCCAGTTAGGAATAATCCCCTGAACCCACAACAAAGAGTAATGAACGCCCCAAGATCCCTAAGTATTCAGGTTTAGAATGATCTACCCAGAACCCTTATCTTGCGGAAAACACAGCAAAGACCCTAAAGTATGAAAAACGTCACAAGGATGATCAACATTTGATAAGTTTGCAAGTTCAATGAAGAACTCAAGAGAGAACTCTCACTTCTAAAGAATTTCAGGATAAAATTCATATTATCATTAAAATGTATGTGATTACAAGTGCAATTTGGACTTAAATAGACCTTACATAACTTAAGAAAAAATAACTGACTTGGACTCCACTTAGACTTTAAGTCTGCTAATTAATGCTAACAACAGACTTAATTAATTACAAACATGGAAAACAAAAAATATAACTTCCTAGCGTGACTACTTGTAACTCTAAGGAAATTTAAACAAATTACAAGAAACATAAATTAAATTCGTTCAAATTCGTTTAAATTAATCTTAGCCCAAAATAATCTTATTTAGACTTAAATTAAATCTGGTGATGCATTATCTATGGGTCTTTCACTTCAATTTACTTGTTTATTTACCCCAAATCTCCTTCATTTAATCCTTCATGAGCCCATATCAAATTAAGAACGTGATGAGGCTTAAATTCAATCTTAGACTTTGTTTGTGCAGTCAAAATGTCTTGAACCAGTCCAATCAATGACTCTTTCAATTTTCAAGCCCTTGACCTTGATTGGTACACTTGGAATTTGCAACGAAATCTCTGGATTATTTATTTGTGCAGGTGCTTAAGGTTGGTTAAACTTCACTTCTTGGTTCTTATCACAAAGGTTGATCTGAGTTAGACAAAAACTATTTTGTAAATCTTTTATCCTTACTGATAGGTAGTAGCCTGAAGAGGTTGTGTTCGAAGAATATTTGTTGTTGTAGTAACCTGAAAAGGATTTGAAAGAATATTTGTTGTTATTTAATTTAAAGAGGTTACAGTAAAAAAAATACTTATATCAAATTCTAATATAGTGAAACATTAGTTGTTGTTATAGAACTAGACGTATAAAAATATTTTTTTTCTTTTTATTTTGTCTACTTCTTTTTAACTAATCATAAGGGTTGATTATTATCTAAATAAATCTTTTGTGATAATCTTTAAATATTTTGGTTTTGAAAAATTTTGTTTGTTACGAAAAACATACAAAAAGTTCTTATAGCACAATTTAACCATTCTTTTTTTACATTTACATATCCTTTATTACAAAATGTTAATGATCCTATTATCTTTGAGCTCTTTTTTAACCTTGTTCATCTTAAATGTTAGATAATGAGTGTGATATATTTTTGAATGTTCAGTCACACTTATCCATTGTTTGTCTTTTTCTATCTAACAAGAAATTCAGCTTAATCATAGATATTTCAATATTTATTATAATTAAAATATTTTCTCGAGAACTCATTTACTATTCTCTGCAATAAATATTTTCTTAGATTTATTATTTGAATTACATCTAGTTCATTATTAAAAAACATATATATAAAAATTGTAAAATATAAATTTAATATTTAATCATGTGTTTAGTTACATTAACAATTCACTTTAGTACAATATTAAATAAAGATACGTGAAATAAATTGTTGTTGTGAAAGTAAATTTTATATAAAAATAACACTAATTATAGGCTTAGTTGTGTATTAAGTCATTTTTTTAATATATTTTGCAGCTCTATCTTACAACAATTTATAGATTTGTCATCTTCAAGTTAAGTCTCACATCAAACACAAATTAATATATAATTGGGGCAATCCTTATCTTACAAGTTAGTTTTATAAGGTTGGGAAAATAAACACAAGTTCTAAATCAAACACAAGGGTCATTCACCTATCGAATAATCCAAAGTGTATTGAGAAAATAAATCCAAGTCTCATATCCAATAAAAACAAACACAAATTATAATGTATAAAAGACAACCTAACACTATAGTATAATCTATACTCCAAGCTTAATGCTAGGCGTGAGAGGATATACTAGGAAAATAAACTCAAATCTTACATCAATAAAAAAAACACAAATTACAATATATATATATATATATATATATATATATATATATATATATAAATATAAGGATAACCCTTATCCTACTACTGATTTTATAAAGTTTAGTTAAGTCTTTAATTAACATTTCTAAGACGATATCAGAACCAATCTTACAAAAGAACCACTCATCTATCATATAATTCACGTATAAAGCCCAAAAGTATAGGGAATGAGAGGATATATTAGAAAAATAAACTCAAATCTCACATCAAATAAAACAAACACAAATTATATTATATAGGTGAGATAAAATAATGTTGTAAGATTGAGTTAGACTAATAACGTACATGTATAGAACCTTTTAATATAAAATTTGAAAATTCTTCAACACTCTCCCTTATATCTTAAAATTCTTTGACAACTCACTAAAGTATAAAAAATATAATTATATTTTAACTCATTAAATTATAAAAACATAATTATATTTTTTATTTTTATCCTTGATTTAACACATTGTTTTAACTATTTTAATTGATAATAATTTTTTTTCCATATCTAATGAACAAATTATATATTACCTTTTTTATATACATGAATTTAAAGAAAAAAATTGATTATATATTACCTCTGAAAAGAAGAGATATATCATGGATTAAATGATAATAAAGTTCGTTGCCATACCAACTAATGTAGATATTGGGTAATACTAATCATAGAATTATTTACAAGACAGTAAAAATAATAAATCAAATTAAAAACTACAAAGAACAAGAAATATATTTTAAATTAAATTAAAATTTTAATAGTAGAAAAACCTGCAATTAAATAATTTAATAAATTATCTCGTAGTTTAGTTCATATGTAATGGGTATGTATCATACCATTAGTTAATAAAAATATCTTTTATTACAAGTTTTAAAGAAATCATTGTGGTATAAATTATTTACTTTTATGCAATAGAATAAATTATTTATTAATTTAGTTGATAATCAATCTTTATTATAAAATATAATTATCTTCCTTTGTGTTGTGTATATTGAATGACAAAATGCATGTAAGTCCGTGAAAGCACAAATATCAATGTTATAATGAAGCGTAAGATCACAACAAACTTAGTTGGGGTAAACAGAGGCTAAGTATTTAAAATTGTTGTGGGACCTACAACTAATTACTTACTCTTTAGATTGGCAGAAACTAGGAAGAAGTCGAAGAATTTACCGACTTATTCTCATCACATGTATTGTATTTCTCCATTCACAATAATATTGTTGACAAAATCAAATTTACGTATACTTTATATAATAATCAATTTAGCCATGTTTCTCATAAATATAATTGATTATATTACTCTAATTTTGAGATTAAAGTTGTGAATTATGTTCAATTTTTATAAATAATATGCGGCGAAGAATTTTAAGTGTAATTAAGCTTTAAGTTAAGTAATTATTATTAATAAAAAAATATTCTTTATCAACGTATAAAATTATTATTAAGCTATTTAGATGTAGTACATGATTGTAATAAGGCGGTAAAGATGGGTTAATAGCTTTTTTTTAGTGTTTGGATCTTCTCTTTTGAATCAAGCTGATTCTTAGAGGGATTTATCTATAAAATACTCTGTGTAAATAAGCAGAAATCTTATCCCTAAAATAAAGTAATCAATAATAATTAAATTCACAGGAACCCAAAATTGAGTATTTATATTTTGGATATTTGGTGAGTAACAGCCTCAGATATTGTGAGACAATGACTCACGTAAATGGCTGAAGTCATGACATTCACATAAAAAATTTAAATAATATTTGAAACAAGTATAAAGAAGTGTTTTTAAAATATTCTTACTTTTAATAATTCTTATCTAATTCTTTTTTCTTTCTATTTTTACTTAATCATTATATTTTGTATTTCTTCTCAATCTAGCAAAAACAAATGCATAATGAGATATATCTTGAGCAATACATATTTCCATAAAAAAGTTGGCATCCGGCGTCAATTGACCACCAACTTATATAAATTGGTATAGAAAGTAAAAAAGGAAAAGGAAGAATGGGGAATAAAAAGAGAGGATAAGAAGAGGGAAGAATTTTGATTTCATGCGTAAGTCAATACTAAAGTGAACAGAGTCTAGTAATGAGTGAGGTCCCCAGATCCTTCTTCTAATATCTCTCGCACGTGACCTCCCAACACTCTTCTAAATCTCTCTCCTAAACATAAATAAACCCAAACCCAAAGCTTACAAAGCCCATCGCTTTCTCCTTCCGTCAATCCTAAACCCAAAACCATCAAATCCCTCTCTCTCTCTCTCTCTCTCTCTCTCTCTCTCTCTCTCATTTCATTTCATTTCCTCGTTTCCATCATCATCGCGCTTCGATTCTGTCCTTTTCTCCGCACCCTTATTATTACTGGCGTGTGTCTTGCGTGCGTCGTTGGTGCGTTTAATGGCTCAGCGCCTCTTTATAAAACTCCCACAGATTCATTCAGATTCAAATGCTACTCAACGACACGCCGTTTTTGCGCTCTAATGCTTGGATCTCTCGTATAAACCACTCCTTCTCTCTCTCTTTCTCTCTCTTGTTCGTCAACGTCAAGGTCTTGTTTGATTATTCGCGGCAATTTCAATTCCATTATCCTTGCATTCCTTGCTTCGTCAGTCATTCGTTATGCTTTCTTTGGTATAATCTATTGTTCTTTCTTTTGCATCTTGCTGATTTGAATTTTATAGTTATTGGAGTTGAGTCTGCGTGCAATGTACATCGTGTTTTGGAAATTAGATTCGTTTTTTAATGGATTAGCTTTGAAATTGCGTGGTTGTGAAGTGGTGCTCATGCTCTCGCTTTAAGCTTGAGGTTTTCGCTTCTACTACTGATGTAGTTGAAACTTGATACGGCTCTTTTTATAGAAGGTTTCTGAATTGTACTGCTTTCATTGAAGTGATACTGTTATACATCTTTTTGTCGTTTTGTGGTGGTTCTGTTGTTTTTAGTGTTGTGAATTTTGTGGTTACTGGTGCTACTGATTAACTGTTTGTTTGCATATCTACTGAACTTAATGTCAGTCAAAGCCCTCTCCTTCAACGTTTCACATTGGAATATTAAATTGTTACTCGAATGACAGTGTAATGACCTCCGAAGAATCCAAACACAGCTTAGGTTATTGGAGTACATTAATATTAATCAATGAATTGTAAAAAAAAAAAAATGAATGAATTGTAATAGGAGATTATGTAGATTGAAATCTGAAGCTATCTATTTCCTTATTGAGTGTAGTTGAGTGTGAAAGTGAAGTGACTTGGAGACTTGAGAGGGATGGTTGGTTTAGATGGAAAGTTATGACATGTGGATGAAGATTAAATAATAAAAAACGAAATGAAGATGCGTGAAAGAAGAGTGTTGAAGAGAATCTATACCAAATAAATGGAATTAATATATACAGATGTACATTTGAAAGTGTTACTTTTCTGCTTAGATTTTCCTTTGGATTTGCAATGAAGAAAATGACAAATAATTGTAATGAGTGATGTTTGGTACTTATGTGTATGTGATATGCTGATTTTTGTGTCTGAGTGTTTGACATTGATAACAAGATGCAAGGGTTCCTTCTTGCTTGAGTGAATTGTGCCTTGTCAACTTCACATATAATATGCCTATACCTTGCTATTTTGTTTATGCAGGTTATGTGGCTTCCAGCTTGAAGCAGTTGGAGCTGCAAAGTATGTGTTTCAATGACTTGTGGTTTTAGAGCTACCTTTAGCTTTGATATGTTTCTTATGGGCTAAGAAGTGTGGAGAAATGGTTTTACATTCCAATTATAAGAAAATATGGAAGAGACACGAGAAGATGCAGGGCCATCAGATCGAAGGCCATCCAACATGTCGTGGTGGCCTTCAGATTTTGTTGAGAAATTTGAATCTGTTTCTTTGAGCTCTCAAGATGAGACCTTAAATAATAAAGAATCACCTAGACAATCTAACCAAGATGTCATGTCACCTCAGAAGGCGTCACAAATTCTCTGGCACACTGGAATGCTTTCAGAACCAATACCCAATGGTTTTTATTCAGTCATTCCGGTTAGTTTTTCTTTTTCAAATTCTGTACTATGTTCTTCATCATATCTTAATAATTACTTTTTAATTAAAAATGGAAAAGAAGATTCCTCTCCGAAGCAGCATTTTAAAGAAAATTCAGGGTTATACAAACTACAAACCTAAGGAAAGATCATTTTGTTTTGTATAGTCTGGAATTTGATAGTAGTTATGGTACACATTATATTGAAGTTTCCCTATTTCAAATAAATCTTACTTCTGTGCATTTTGTTTAATACATCTATAAAATGTTGTTAAGTTCTTACGGTTAATTGGACATACAAGCAAACTTAGTAATATGGTTTGAAAATATTTTGCAATGACTTTCTGCTCATTTATGGCAAGTATTGTGTAGTTTATATTTTAATGTAGTATCCCTGGTCTTCATGTGTAACTAAAACATGCAGGAAAAAACACTCAAGCAACTTTTTGATAGTATTCCAACTTTGGATGAGCTTCAAGCTTTGTCTGGAGAGGGTTTTAGGGCTGATGTCATTGTTGTGGATGCAGAGAAAGATAGAAGGTTATCTATGTTGAAGCAACTAATTGTGGCATTGGTTAAAGGATTGAATTCAAATCCACCTGCAATGATTAAAAAGATAGCTGGATTAGTACGTACTGTTATTTCATCTTATTTTGAAGCTTTTGTTTACAGCTATGAATTTCATAGTATATTCTAATTGCTCCTTTGATCTGATGAAATTTTCTTCCATGTTTGAAATGTATTTTACAATACAAAATACTTTCCAAAATAGTCAGTGTTAATTTTCAAGAGACCCATTTTAGTTGACTGAGCTATTCATATTTTCTACTTTCTGATTTTAGTCAATTTCAGCAATTCTTAATGAATTATTTCTCCATAATTGTTAATTACAAGTTTGTTGGTAGGTATTGCTGTTAATTATCAATTAGAACTTTCTACTGCTGATTCAATATGTTTTTTAAGCATAATAAGGTGCTCGGCATTTATTTTCACCTCAATTTCTGCACAGGTTTCTGACTTTTATAAGCGACCAAATGTAGAAAGTCCAGCAAAAGCTTCACATGAGGAATCCTCCCACATGTTTGAAAATCGTGATGTCCAGATGCTGGGGCAAATAAGGCATGGTTCATGCCGTCCTCGCGCTATCTTATTTAAAGTATTAGCAGATACTGTAGGTCTTGAAAGTAGGCTTATGATGGTAAGCTTTGATTTCTTCGGATGTTACAAATTGCAGTTATTCTCTGTTGTACACTTAGCTAGTTCTTTAACAGTTTGAATCAAATATTTTAATGAAGATATATTTGGGAAAAAGAATTAATGATTAATATTCAATTTTGTTTACTGTCATAACTAATTTTAAAGGATGTCTTGTCTTGCCATTCTCTTTATCAGGGTTTTCCAAACGATGGGGCTGCTGAATGTGTAGACTCTTACAAGCATATGTCAGTGATAGTTGTGTTAAATTCTGTGGAACTGCTGGTTGATCTTATGCGTTTTCCTGGCCAACTATTACCACGATCAACCAAGTCAATTCTTATGACGCACATTTCTGCAGCAGGAGAGAGTGATTCTGCAGAAAATGATTCCTGTGATTCACCATTAGAACCAAATAGTCCTTTATATGGGGTTTCAGAGAGGTTAGATCCTAAGCGATGATGCATCAAGTGATTTGGAAGATGGTTATTTTTTGTTTTCACTTAATATTTTGCTACCTTTTGTTTATCTTAAATTCGATTCTCCTCTAATTTTAATTGCAACATATAGCTATCAAATGCATGATTAAGTGCTTGTCAGGTTGATGATGCTGATATAGCCCTTTGTTTCTTATATGGCATGTTGCCAACTTGCCATGTATCCTAGTCAGCAAAAACAGTGTCATATCAACATCAACCTGACATGGTGGCTCTATAGAAGTATAGAACTGGACTTTAATAAAAGTATAGAACCGGACTTTAAAAATAGTATAGAACCGGGAGGACCAGCATTGCCTTTTGCATTTGTACTTTCTATTGATAATTCTGACTGCATTGCCCTAATAATCATCTTCACCCCTCTGACAGTGTTGAAAAGGAGGAAAACCTCCAAATCCAAAGAAGATTTGATGGGTCTTCAAACATCTCAGGCCTTCCCCTGCGAAATATGATGTTACGCTCAAATACCAGTTTGGACAGGAATTTGAGGTAATACTTCCATTGCTTATCCTGAAATGTTATGTAATGGCCTTTTCACATTGTTTTCTTTTGAAATATGGCTTTTCTTCTCTAGTTTTCCCCATCTCACTTTAAAGTGCCTTTTTGATCAAGTTTTTTTCTAATCTCTTAAGATGTAAAATACCAACTGTTTCTTGTTGAATGGTTTTGTCAATTCCCTCAGTTTTTCTCATAGTGAACCCAACATTGCAACTGCATTTGGTCGCCGTAGTCGGAGAAAGGTCATTGCTGAACAGAGGACTGCTAGTTCAAGGTCATTCATAATTTCCTTGTGTTTTGGATTGATGAATGTGCATGTTACATCCAGAATAAATTATTGATATTGTCCATGATCTTGGTTTGTTACTTTGTTGTCAATGGTGCTGATAAAGTTCTCTTTAATTTAATTTGTTTAACCTTTAATTTAACATGGAATGTCTGGCTTTATGGGTATTTTCTTGAATCTGAATAGACTTTCTCTGTCAGAGATATTAGGGGGCTAAAAGCCTGAGTGTTTAAAATTAAACGTGACTTACATAATGTTGTTGACAAAAAAAAAATAAAAATATACTGCTGTTGCAGTATGAAGATGTGTACAATGAAATTATCCTGTACCCAGTCTGATAGGATAGATTAGCTGTACCCAAATGTGGGATCTATCTCTGACAGAACCCCTGAACTTACTTAAGTCTATGAAAGAAGAAAAGGTGCTCTGTAGAGAATAAAAGCCTAAAGAAAAAATGAATTTAAGGGCAGACAGAGAGGGTCACTAAAATGTAACTAACTGCTGAGCCAGAGAATGGGAAGGCACAGGAGTATGATGCAGGTGTAAAGGGGGTATTTATTGGTAAGAGTGAGAAGTAGAGGGTGAGGTGTAATTAGTTGGGACTCTTGGTAGAGACTGCGCAATCTCGTATTGCCTATGCTTGTTTCTTGTTTTTTGCACTACCTTCTTTGTATGTCAAAAAACCAAGACATGATATCACCTTGATACAGGCCTTTACTTTCTATTAATATAGTAAATTCAGTCTCTTTGCTGGTTCATTTTCTGGTACCTACGATCTCATATTTTGGAAGTTCTGGAAAAAAAAAAACAATGGTTATGGCCTGTATTTGTGAAATTTATTATTGTTAAATCACATTTTCACCTTTACCTTTGCTTTGAAATAGTTGTTTTACACAATGATTCTTTACTTGAGGACATACTTGGTCTGATCCAAGACAGAGAATGATAATGGGGGAAAATGATGGTAAATGGTTATACTTCTGATAAAGGCTCATATCATTACTATTACAAGTTGAGGGAAAGACTTCTATTTCTGTTGACTCGTTGATCTCACATTAATTGTTGGGATTAGAATGATTCAGAGTAAATATAAGATCATACTGTCTTCAAGTTTATACTATTTCATTTTATTTATTAATATTGAATTTTTCTAAAATTCAGCATCTCTAATTAAGATATTCTCTGATCCTCTAATGTTTGGATTGGAGAAAACCACATTCAGCTCGAAATTACTTGTGTTTAGACCACGTATCAAATATCAAATGTTCCAATCCAATTAGACTTGTCTGTGCCTCTATATCATCTATATTTTTACTGTATTTTGCTTTTATTATGCTTTCTGTTGGTGAAAGATGACTTCTCTGTTGATGATAAGACATGACAACTTTTTTCTTTCTAATTGGTCTGTGTATTATCAATTTTTTAATAAGCTGCAACAGTATGTAAATGATCTCTGAATTCTACACGCCAAAATATCTTTGAATATTAATAAAAAGTTATGCTGTCTTTTCTTTTTTCTTCAAATATTTCTGGTTTTGCAGTCCAGAACATCCATCATTACGAGCTCATGGACGGTCCAAGCTTAGTGGTGACAGGACTGCTTTTAGAGGTTTTGCCGATGACCAGTCTACATTAAGGTTTATCATTTATTCATCTATTGTCCCTAAATATTTGCTCCTACTCTGGTTGGGTGCTAGCTTTATTTTTCACTTACATTTTTATACCGGAATCTTATTAACTGAATGAAAACCAATTACTCCTTAAGAGAATGAAAGTAGTTATTTTGAGCCCTCCTGTGGACAAAAAATAGCATTTACTAATATTTTCTGATAAAAAGAAAGTTTTGATAAAAGCATTGAGCTGGCTAGTTGGATTTTTATCTTTATAGCTGTCATGTTAAACTGACACAGCCTAAAACTAAGTGGCCAAGTTAATAAAAATATACTATCCTCACTCTAGTTGGTGTTGTGGACTCGGGTACTTCTAGATTACTTCCTTTTCTGCTTGTAACTTTGATTGTGTGGGGTGGGTATATTTTCTTTATGGTTATCGCCATTATGTAACTATGACTTTTTTCTTTTTTCAGATCCAGCTATAAGTCAGATGGTGCTTCCTCGTCAGAAGCTCGTAGGATACGAAGAAGAAGTATCAGCATTACACCAGAGATTGGTGATGATATTGCAAGGTTGGCTGTTCCTCTATTGTGCTTTCACTTCTGTATATCCTAAGCTTGCTGTTAGTTATTTAGGGTCTGTTTGGGTAAACTTCTCTATAAGGTCTTATAGGAAAGAAAATAGAAGGAAAAAGGAAATAAATTTCTCCAGTAGTTAATTTGTAGAAGCCCTCTGTTGTTAGCATCTTCAGACTTCAATAGCTAACTTCTAACCCACGCACAAGATCATTTTAACTTATGAGGAAACTTATTTCATTTGTTCTTCTGATTTTCTTCTCCTATAAGACCTTATGGAGAAGCTTACCTGAACAAGCCTTCCGTACTGATAACTTTATGCTAAAAAAAGCCAAAATTTCTCTTGAACATTTTGATCACATTTTTTTTTTTTTGAAAACAAGATGAGCTACACTGTAATTATAAGTAATTACCCAACTTACTAATTTGTTAGATTAATTTTTCTAGATTGTTAGAGCCTTGACTTGACTGTTGTAAATGGTTCCTGCTTTGTGGTAATTAACTAACAACTAATGCAAAAAATGGGTGACTATATTTGTACTTTGGTCAAATGAATCAATCATTATTTATTTTCAATTTTCATAGTGCATAATCATATTTTGTTTTAACTAAACATGTAATGCATACTATGTGCTTTGCTGATTCGTAAGTTGTTTTAATACTGTGATAACTCAGGATCTAATCTCTGTAGGGCTGTACGGTTAATGAATGAAACACTAAAGCAAAATCGTCTTCTGAGAGACCAAGTGGGTGATAGTACATTATCCCATTCTCCAATTGATAGAACCAGCAGTGCTGATCTTCAGAAAAAAGTATGTCTGCATTGTTTCTGTAACAATATAGTATGCTATTATTGAAGCCTTCATTCTATGCCCGTGGCATCTTTCAACATGTCCTATACATCATAGCTATTGTTTGATTGCATAACTTAATCTAGAAGAAATCAATATGTTGTCACAATTCATAAGTATAATATCTTTCTTATGAAAAAGAAAATGTTGCAACTATGTAATTTGCTAATGGCGATGTTATAATTTAATTTACTATTATTTGGAATAGAATCATAGTTCTATAACGTGTCCTTCATTTTTTATGATTATTGTAACATGTGAATTATATATAAAAAAATTGAATTAGCTTCTGTTTTAAAACATGTAGTTCACCGCTCATGATTCCTGTGATGTGATGTCCAGGTGTCAAATTTCCATGTTTATGGTCATCACGAGAGGTCCCCATTATATCCGTTTCAGCGTGACCTTGTAACGTCTCAAAAGGCGATGTCTTTACCCTCTTCTCCGCATGATTATGAGGGACAAGCTTCTGAGAGAAGTGGGGTGTCAGAATATAAAATGAGTGATGAACTGGAGTCTACATGGAATCAAGTGCTTTTATCACCAATGTTCAGTAATAGACCTCTGTTACCATATGAAGAATGGACTATTGATTTCTCAGAATTGACTGTCGGAACTCGTGTTGGGATTGGTAAGCTTTCACCTTAGTTACCGAAATTATATGATTTGTGATTTTTGCACTGATTCAGTTTCTGAAATGTCTGCAAACCAGTTTCTGACTGTTTCACTTGACATCAAATATTTCTTGAGGTTGGATTTCTACATATTTGTGCTTGATTTTGACAGATCTGGTTCAGATTTGTTATACCCAACCGGAAAATTTTCTTTTTTCGTTGTCTGGTTTTAAATTTAAGATGATGTCTTAAAAAGATCTGCATTAAATTTTACTTTTGAAAAAAATGGATTATCCCTTCTATACCATCTTTTCTGGTTTAAACAATTTCAACGTTTGGGGTTGTTTGAGTTTGATCTCCTTTAAAGGAAGAATGAGGAAAAAGAAAAAGGAAGAACTATATGTAAGTTTGAGCCAAAACAATTGTGCTTAGGGTAGGTGGAAAGAAATTGAATAATCATAAATAAATCTAGGTAAGAGTTAGTTATTGTGGAACCCAAAATCAATCATACATGATGAGGAAATAATCGAACTTTCAGAGTTTATAAATAAATCAGAGGGTCTCTGTATTTGCGGTAAAAATAAGACTAGATACCATGCTATTATTATTGAAATTGGTATTGCTCTGTATATTAGTTAATTTCTTAATTTGTTACATTGATGATTCAGAAACTATCCAAATAAATTCTTTTGAACTGCCCTGAGAAAAACTGGCTTCATGTCAATTTATGAAACTTGGTTGCTCTTTTCTTTTCCAGGGTTCTTTGGAGAAGTTTTTCGTGGCATATGGAATGGCACAGATGTTGCAATCAAGGTTTTCCTAGAGCAAGATTTAACTGCTGAAAATATGCAAGATTTCTGCAATGAGATATCCATTCTCAGGTATTTTACGTTGATTTTCTGTTTGTCATAAAGTTTTTGTTACATTAAACATTTGCTGACTCGGTCTTTGTCTGTCTTTCTTCCCCTCCAGCCGGCTCCGACATCCTAATGGTACTCTCTTTAACACCCTAGCTAGTTATTTTTATGGGTCTTTTCACTAATTGATCTTGTACATTGTCTTCTAGATATTTTTGACAGCTCGATTTATTAACAAATTCTTCCTTGTTCAAAATTCTAAGAAATGTTCTTTGAGAGCATCTGTTGTTTATCAAGTGATTAAATTTTATGCAGTTATCTTATTTCTTGGGGCATGCACAAGGCCACCACGCTTGTCAATGGTTACTGAATACATGGAGATGGGATCTTTGTTTTACTTGATTCATGGGGGCGTTCCAAAGAAGAAGCCTAGTTGGCGGAGAAGACTAAAGATGTTGCGCGACATTTGCCGGTGAGTTATATAAACACTTGATTCTGGTTATGCATTACTCTCAGGACCGAATACTTAATGGATATATTCCCTCAATAAAATATTATCGTGTGCTATATGACCTTGCATTTAAGTTGTATTTGCTATTTAAGATTGCATTTGATCTGTTAACGTTGACGAGAATAACTTGTTGGTGACTAGGGGCCTAATGCACATACATCGGATGAAGATTATTCACCGCGATGTGAAAAGTGCCAACTGTCTTGTGGATAAGCATTGGACAGTGAAAATATGTGATTTTGGACTTTCAAGAATAGTAACAGATTCTCCCATGAGAGATTCTTCATCAGCTGGAACCCCAGAATGGATGGCTCCTGAACTCATTCGAAGTGAACCATTCACTGAAAAATGTGATATCTTTAGCCTGGGGGTGATAATGTGGGAGCTCTGCACCTTGAATAGGCCATGGGAAGGCGTACCTCCGGAGAGGGTACGTTTGATATCCGATTTGTTGATCTTCCATGATGATTTGTATTTCCATTATGCTTCTTTGTTGAAAATTTTAGATCCTCAAATTGTAATACTCTTTTATTTGCTGATTAGGTGGTTTATGCCGTTGCTAATGAGGGTTCCCGATTGGATATTCCTGAAGGTGCAGGCCCGTTAGGCAGGCTCATTTCAGGTCTACAACTGTTCAAAATATTCATGACTTGATTCATTCACATTCCATATAACAAACTGGTTACTCGATTTTTGTATGCAGAGTGTTGGGCGGAACCACATGAACGGCCAAGTTGTGAAGAGATCCTCTCTCGCTTGGTTGACATCGAGTACTCAATGAGTTGATGCAGTGTTTATCTTATGTACATAGTGAACTTTGGGTAGAGTTGTTTACTTTGTGTTCTCGGCTGATGTAAACTTTGTATGAATTTTTGTTCTTTATATCAAAATATATTAAAACATGCATCGGTGCGTTCCTGAATTATTCTCTTGTGAGGCATTCAAAAAAGTTAATACATCATTCACATCTTCTGTGCAATGATAAAATTAACAACATATTTGTTCTGTGGGGCAATCGAAGATGGTTAATCCATCACTCACATCTTATGCGCGATAGAAAAAATTAACAATATATTTCTAATCTATATAGAATGATTTATTCTTGACTAAAAAGCATTGGACACGGGTCTCGTCGTTACAGTATGTAAAGACGGAAGGAAACAGAAATAAAAAAAAAAAAAAAAAAAAAAAAAAAAAAGAGAGAGAGAGAGAGAGAGACTAGAATGATGTTAAAAAGCAACAGAAACTTTGAAACCAACTTTTTACATCCAAGCAATTCTGTTGTCCGGGCTCAAGTAAAACATTATTACAAGTCAATCACATATTGGACGCCTATTGAGTGCATCTTCAAAGCGGCTGCACGAACCCACCCTCATCTCTGTACTCATGTCATTCTCAGGTGCTGGATAATAATCTTCCCTCAGTTGTACATCCCTTAGGTTCGGTATCTTGAGAAAGAAATTCATGAAATGCTCATGAGTTGTCCCATGAATGAAGAGCTTCCTCAAAGTATAACATTCTTGTAGCAAGCCAGCAGCTGGAAGTGAGAGACTTCTCTGGTTCACATCCTCATCTTGTGGTGGCCAGTAATGAAGCTCATTCAGACTCAAACTGCCAATCCCATTCAGAAAGAATCTCTCCCACAGGCTCAAGTCCATCTGCCCAGATGGTGCCGTGAGAACATAACCTTTAGTATCACCACAATCCAGTTGCATCTTCGATAGCTGAGGATAACAAGCCAGAATGCTGAGACCAAATTCGTTTTCCACCGGCTTCGACTGCCCCCGGCAATCTCCTTCCACCTTTATCCGTATCTCCTCCAAACTGGGACAATCCTCCAACCCTGCCACTGGCAATGGAGTCAAAAGATCACCAACTTTTATCCATAGAGAAAGATACTGCAGCTTGTCCCAGCTCTTGCCACAGAAAACATTGCCATTGCTTTTCAAAAAGGAATCATGAAACTCCATTTCATACATGCATCTCTGCCTCTTCCTTTGGCCCGTGTTCTCGCACTCTCCACCCCCAAAGTAATCCATGGATTCACCACCATCATCACCCTGTTCATCCAAACTATTCAGGTCAAAATTAAGAAACCCCTCTCCCAAGCTGTCACTTTCCTTCAACCCATTCCAAACACAATCAACATGGAGCCATTCAATCCGGTCACGAATCGGCTCCAAAGCTCTTAGAGTAGCAGCGGTGTCAAGGTTTTCGCAGCAAGAAACCTTAACATGAATCAGAGTCCTGCGAAGTAAACAAGCCATAGTCCTAAGCCCCTGCTCCGTCACAAGCTTGCAGCCTTGCATCTCAAACCTAACCAATCTTGAACACCCTCTTGCAATCTCAATCAACCCCATATCATCAAGGTCAAAGCAGTTACCAACAAACAAAGATTGAAGCCCATGGCAAAGGGCAATTCCATCAAGCCGAGACCAAAGTGCCAAGCAAATCCCTTGAAACTGACCTAATTTCACAACCCTCAAATTAGGGCATTTGGAACCCAACACCTCTAACGCAAAACTACTCTCTCTGACATTTTTACAAACATCTAACACCAACTCTTCCAAAAGAGGAAGTCCAGAGAACAAAGCCACAAGAGTAGCACGGCTAACCCTAGCGTCTTCAACGCCTAAACCCTCGTCCTCTCTCCGGTTCGAAAACGACGACGTATCAGCCAAGTGAAGCAGCGAGAGTTTAGGACAATTAGAAGGAATAGCCAACAGTGTCTCGTCGCCGACAAACCCTATATATCTCGGATCGAAGGTGCAAGCCACCAGAAAGTGCTCCAAATTAGGGCACAACGCTGTAATCGATTCGATTTCGTGAGACTTAAACCCCTCCGTGAAGGACGTAGTTAACAGGTTGAGTCGACGGAGCGATGCGGCGGTGACAGGATTCGCTGTCATCACCGGCGGGAGATCCTCCGGCCAGTGGTAAAACTCCGACAGGTCGAGCGACTCGAGCGATCTACACTGGGCGAAGAGCGCGGCGAAGTCGGATCCCGGCGCCGACGTCGGTGGCCGTTGGTGCCACCGGATGAGCTTGACGTGGCGGAGCTCCGGCCACGGCGAGAGGAGTAAAAGCTGGAGCGTAACGGGATCGCGCGCGTAAATGACTAGAGAAGTCACGCGCGGGAACGCGCTGCGGAGTAGTTGCGGGCGGAGGGTGGGGTCAGAGCCGGCGGTGGCGGCGGTGCAGAAGAGCGCGTGGCCCCACGGCGAGAGGAAGGAGAGGTCGAGGTGCGTCACGTGCGTGAACTTGTTCGGAATTTCATGAAGGTCACGCGCGTTCTTGCGGAGTGTGAGCGACGTTCGTGTCCTCCGTTCCAACCTGCAGAAGCTCTTGCACACCAACGACAACGCGTTCCGCGTGCGCGTGTCGGAAACCGCCGCGAACACCTTCAATAGAATCTCCTCTGGCAAGTGGCTCACGGTGGTTCGGTCATCCATTCTCTCCGGTAAGTAATTCTAACACCCTCTTTACTATCTTCACTAAAATTATAATTTTTTTTTAAAAAAAAACAATTTATCTCTCTTTTGTTTTTCTTCCTTTTTTGGAAAAAAAAAAAGAGAGAGAGAGAGAGAGAGTGAGAGATACTAAGGAGAAAGAGGAAGAGGAAGAGGGTGTGGGAATGGATTGGGTTGGGTGCGTTAGTGTGATGTTGGATAAAGGAAAGGGGGTATTAATGGGTAGTGAGTGAGAAGGGTTTTGTTGGGGGCATGCAGACCCACGTGAATACGATGTATCTGCCTATACTTAGAACCTTGGAGAAGAGAGAAGAGAGAGAGAGAATGAAAGTGAGTTAAGGGTTTGGTTTATAGTGAAGGACAGGCAAGGGGATGGATGAGTGTAATGGTGCTTACGAAATCTGTCTCCACGCTATCAATGTTAAAGTAAATGAATACAGACAAACCATACAGGATTGGATGGCTCCACACACCACCCCCATACTCTTAATCTATTCATTATTCATATTTTCACCTCCTTTTACTTTTTTTCTTCTTTACCCTTGTTTAAATTGCTTCTTTACAAGGTTATTTTATCATGTTTAATTACATATTTAGGGATTAAATTTAATTTTTGTCGACAACTTTCAATTAAAATACATGTTATAAAATAATAAAAGTTATCAATATTGTCATTTTACGATGATTATAATGATAAAGATTAAAAATGTAACTAAGTTTAGATATTAAGACTGGACAATTTTTTAACTTTAAGGATTAGATTTAAATTTATCGTAAATTTAGACATTAAATACATAAATTTTCCTGTAAATTATATCATTTATGCTTGCCCCACCCCACCTTGTTATCATCTCTAATTAAGATTTAAAAATGCCTTTTAAATAACCTGAATATTTTTAATTACGTATTTTTAGAAAAAAAATTATTGATTTATTTAACAAATGTGTTTAGTATAAAGATATAAGTTTGGTTATTAATAGTCATTACAATTTCATGTAATAATTTTAAAATTTAAATTACAATAATAAGATTATAATTTTTTTAATGAAAAATTAATTAAAAAATTAAAATATAATACTTGAAAAAGATTAAAAGTAATATATAGCCTAATAAATTTGATCAGGCAACTGTTCGGTGATATTTCACCATGTATAATAACTGAGCTGGTGGAGGTTGAATAGAACGACAGTGACATTATGTAGATTATGGATACTGATTGGGTTGGGTTAGAAGCAATGAAAGATTTTGGAAGTTTTCTCTTCATTCTTTTTCTCATTAGTTTTTGCGTACAATACAACAGAACTGCACAACAAAAATTTCAACTTAGATTGATGGAGATATGGACCAAAAATAAATATTACAGTTTAAAACAATACTTTACATGGGAAGAAAATTAAAAGAAGGTACAAGTTAGAATAATGAAGTTATGGACTAAAAGTACATAAGTGATTTAACCATTTTTTAAATATTCCGACGAAATAAAGTAAAGAAGTGTAGCACATAAAATAAGAGGCAGGGTGTGTATTTCACAAGGTGATAGATGAGTCCACGTGGGTTTGTAGCGCACCAAAATATTTAATTATGAGAGAGTGATCCAAATGGTGGATACGATTGATGAGTTGAGTGGGAGTAAGAAGTGATAGTTGATATTTTGGCTACACGTGAAACTGAGACCTACCGACCAACCTTGCTTCCCATCTACCTTGTTTAGTTTTCTCTGCCACCAAAGTCTATGCCAATCACCACACTCGTCCCTTTTCTACAATCTTACTCACTAGTCAAGTTTTAGAATTATTATTCTAGAAATTAATAAATAAATATATTATTATATTTCTCAAGGAAAGAATATTGTTGGAGGGTAAGTCATTCTAAGTGATTAATTTCCGTTGTATGTGTAATTAATGACTTATGTCTACGTGTTGCATATATGGTTATTATTGGATATTACAACGTGATTAAGTAAATATAAAATGTTAACTTGTGCGACCTTTTATGTAAGTGGATAAATATAAGTTAGATGGTGTTATTTTGTAAGTGTAGAAAGTGCAATAAACAATGTGAGTGATTAATAAATAATTTCTTTTTTATTTCTTCTAATTGCTCTTGTGAGTGTGTATTATTTTTATCTTTTAATAAGATGATATTTAAAGTTTCTTGTGATCTCAGACTTGTGTGACGCTGATTTAAAGAGTTTTTTTTTTTTTTTCTTTTTATATGGTTGGCTCAACCTGCAATAATGTTCCTACATAATTGCTGGCTCTTAATGGTAAGACTGGGTACAGGTGCTATGTGAAAATGAAGGTATTATAAATATTCCCTAATGCATTTTAATCTATATTTTAAATAGTTTTATAAAACAAAATTATTTTTTTTCCCAAAAATCATTAACAATTTTAAAATTTTTTCCTAAACCTGAATCTTTAACCAATTATAAATTTCTAGGTATCAAATTCGAGACACCGAGGCAGAGCTGGACCCTAGAATTAGGGGATCAAAATTTTTTTATTTTAATATTAATTTTTTTCTTAAAGACATATTAAATACATACTCATTAATAATACAATAATATTTTTAATATATATTATGAGTTTTTAAGTTTTATGCACTCATTGTATCAATTAGAAACCATGGTTAACGGGAAGGATGAAAGGTTAATATTTTTTTTGTTTTAATTTTTATTTTTTATTTCACTTTTATTTTTCTTTATTTCTCTATTCCACTTTTTTATTTTAATTTATAATTTTTTACATTTTTTTATTTAATTTCATTAAAATAAGATAATACACTTTTAAAAAATAAATTAAATTTATTTTAGTTTATTTAGTTATAATTTCTATGTAAAATAATAAAAAATACATTATCAATGATTAAAATTTATTGTTATGATTAATATTTTCTCAAATAAATATATAATATGACAGTGAGATTTTAAAATTAAAGATGAATATTAAAATATTTTAAATTAAAAATTATTTAGATAATAGTTTAAAATTAAAAATGAATATTAAAAATTTTAAAATTAAAAATTATTTAAACAGGAAGATGAATATTAAGAATTTTAAAATTAAAAATTATATATTAATAAGAGATAAATATTAAAAATTTTAAAACTAAAATTATTTAAATAGAAGTCTTAAATATGTATGATTTTAAAATTAGATATAAAATTTTAAATAAAAATGAAAAATATCAAAATTAAAATTTATTATTATTATTATATAATATAATATATTATTTATTATTATAAATTATTATTCATATATATTATATTTATTTATGTATTATAATTATTATTTAAAATAATTATTTTGAGAATATTATAATTATAATTTTATTTAAAATTATAAAATTAGAATTAGAATTATTTATTTAAAATAGTTATTATTTATATATAAATTATTATTATTATTATTATTATTATTATTATATATATATATATATATATATATATATATGAGAAAAGGAAGTTTGAAAAATTTGGGGAGGCCACCGCCCTGTCACTCAACGTGGCTCCGCCACTATGATGAGACATCAATTACTTTTCAAACCTTGAAATTAACGCATTAACTAAACATTGAAAACTAATTTTCGAATAAAGAATAAACATGCATCGATGAAACTACGAGTTCATAAACAAATCATTAAACATATATTAACATTCAATAACTGTAAAAGATAATAAGAAGCATTCAATAATTATAAAAGATATAACATAAGAAAAAAAATATAAATAAGAAGGGGTTGAATTGTGTTATAAATAAAAAAAATTTCTTTCATGGGTTTAAATATAGTTAGATGAAATATTACTTAATCTTTAAGGATTGTTTTTAAATAAGATATGTTATAACTTGATTATCTCCGTTAGTTAAACATTTAAGAAGACAAGTACACAACTATTTTTATACTAGTTTGTCTATACAAGTATACTAGTAACCACTGAGTTTTCATTACCAATCGTGAAATGGTTTACAAGTATTATTTACACCCAGTCACTTCTGACTATAACAAGATATTCTTTGAACACAGCCTTCGCAGGCTAAACAACAGAGGTATTCTTTGAACAACCAGCCTCCTCAAGCTAAACTACCACACAAGTGGATTTAAAAAAGATGTTTTAAAAACAGAAAGATTCCTCTTCGCAGAGAGGGTTTTACAATGAAATACAATCAGATGTATTGAGCGAAATCTCAGAAGATAGAATAAGAGAAGTGTTTTCGCCAACTAAATTCTGATGAAGCGAAGTCTTTAAATAAGCACCATCTTCAGATAACCGTTAGACACATGAGAATGTCGTTGAAGATTTTCTTGAGAGCTTTCCAAAAGGTGTCAGATAGTACTTGATTGATTGATGGCGTGTATAGCGGATTTAGATTGCGTGCGCAGTACTTTTTCTGACTTGTACAGAGACTTTGACAAAAAGGTGAAGACCTTTTTGAGTTGCATGTGTAAGCACGAATCCCTATACTGATCTTGGATGCTTCAAATGAGTACCTCTAAAGATTTGAAATCTTGGCGCGAATGACTCAAACTTTGCTTCACTTCTTGGACAGACGATATACTTCTTCAGTCTTTAAGAGGTTTCATCTTATCCTATCGTTTGATGACTTGACTTGAGACAGACGAATGACTTCAGTCTGAGGAGTCATATTTCGTCTGTGCTTGTGTCGTCTGACTTGCTTGCTGATGTTCCGTCTGAGAAAGTTTCGTCTGTCTTGTAAAAATCAAAATCTTAGATGTGTTAATCACCTTGATCTAACAATAACTTATATAAAATATAGAGGAAAACGATTAGATAAGTGACAGTCAAATATACTCAAAATATGTACATCAAAAAGTCATAACAGTTTGTATTACCCCAAACTAGTGCGGTTAAAAAAAACAACCATTTTTTTACTTTTAAAACACAGTTCTTTTTTTATTTTATCTTAACCAAATCAATATATATATATATATATATATATATATATATATATACTAACTATAACACACAATTTTAATGTCACACATATAATTCATCATTATTTAATTCCGTATTTAAATTATTCTATATTAATATCCTTAATTTCAAATTTTAAGTTTTCTAAACCACTATATTATATTATATTTCAGGAATCTAGATTTTATTTTATCTTATATATTTTAATGGTTAATATCAAATAATAAAATACCAGATATAAATATTTTTAATATTTTTACATTTTAATTATATATATTACCGAGCAAAAGCGCACAAAACCAGTTTATTAATATTTATCATCGGTCATTTTTAAATTCGGTTCATTTAGTATACATTTGATTAGTTATGTACTTACATTAATGGCACTGTGTAATGGCTAATAACATGAATATTTTTATTGTTGAAATAAAAAAGGGAATATCAGAAAATACTGAAAGAGGAAACTAAGAGATTAAAAAGTTAGGAGAACTAAATTATTTATCAATTAGTATATTAAGTGTTTTGATAATTATATTATAGACAGAAAAGTCATCAGATGAAGAATAATGTAAGTACATACTCAGACGAATGAGCACCGCCTATACAGACGCATATGCATCAGAATTTCAAGATGAAGAGTTCTTAGAATCAATTAAGACGTACAAGCTATCAGATGAAGAACCTTCGAGTAAAGAATCAAGACAAAGTCATGATGTTTAGACTCAACTTAGTTTATAAAGATCATATGTAAGTTTCAGCTTGAAGTGCTAAAAGTTGAGATGAAGAAGAAGAGGGCAGACAAATGAATCAGTATAGATTAAGTTAAATCCATTCGTCTACTGAAGTTTCAGTCCTTTCAGACATAGAGTAACTTGCGTCAATTTCAAATCAAGTCGTTACTTAGAAGCTTCTAAAGGTGGAAAGAGATTCTGAACTAAACATCTACAACACGAAAAGTAAACAGTACTTTTCAATGAAATTTCTGAGCAAATCAATCAAAGCCTGATTTCGTGCTGACTTCCGTTGTAAGATCATTAAATGTTCTGATTGCCTATTCTGTCATTTCTGAAGTGCCCAAGAAAAAGGAAAACGTTCAAATCATCTCTGTCTAACGGCTATTTCAAGAAGTTCGCCTATAAAAGGACTTCAACTCCAAAAAGCTAGAGTTGGCGAACTTATGCTAGAAAAACTATCATACTAAGTTTCGCTCTCAAGTTTTATACCTCTCTCTAAATAGAGGATAAACTTTATCTTTTCAAAAAACCCTTGTAAAATCCACTGTTGTGGTACTTTAGCCTGATGAGGCTGCATTTTAATTAACACAATTCAACTGAGGAGGCTACATTCCAAAGAATACTTGTTTTAGTCTGAGAAGGCTGTGTTCAAATAATATTTGTGTATAGCCAGAACTGGTTGGATGCAAAGAATACTTGTAAGGGTTGATTCACTGGTTATAGTGAAAACTTAACAAGTTGTTAAGTAACTGGACGTAGTCTCTCTAGACGAATTAGTATAAAAATCCTTGGGTCTTATCAGTTCTTGTTTTTGACCAACTAGGGATAAATATTTTAACTAAATTTTTGTTAAAATCAATCTTTAAACTGAAAACCATTTGCGTCTGCTTTTGTTTTGAAACCTCAAACGCAAACTCACATCGTCGAAATTTTTTAATTAACACAATTCAACTCCCTTCTTATATTTTATCTTTTATAGTACTAAATACAAAAGTCTTTTATATTTATATTAAGAACTAACATCTTTAGTTTTTGCCTCAATAAAACAAGAATAACTTTTGAATTACTATTTTAAAACTCCCCTTAATCCAAAAAATTACAAACAAAGTGAAAACATCAAATAGTTTTATAAAACAAGAAAAATTGTAAACAAAAACAAAAACAAAAAAAAATTGTAGCTCTATAACAACCTTCATAAATTCTTCACATTCATCATCTCTCTCAATGACTTGAACCTATCAAACCTCAAAGGCTTAATCGTCATATTAACAATCTGTTAATTAATACTACAACATTGCAATTTGATATTTTCTTTGCTAACTTGGTCCTTTAACAAATGATACTTAGTTTTAATATATGTCGATCTACCATAGGAAACTGAAATTTTGGCAAGATAAATAGCAAACTTATTGTCTACTAGTATCAAAACAACTTCTTTAGTTTTTAATCCCAATTCTTCAAGCTTCAACCCTTGACAAGCAACACTACAAGCTGTTATATCTTCAGCTTCACAAGTTGGCAATGCTACCATTGTCTACTTCTTTGAAGACCATGGAATAGGTGTTTTCCCAAGGAAGAACATATAACTCATTATGCTATGCCTATCCATTTGATCTCCACACCAATCAAAATCATTGTATATTACAAGGTGTAGAATACCATCCCCCTTTTGATTAGACAAATGGTTGGGAAACAAGACTCCATGATTAGGTGTTCCCTTTAGATATATGAGGATTCTCTTAGCTGTAACTAAATGAGAATTTTAGGGAAGCTTATAAACCTGCTAACCAACCCCCCTCCCCCAATAAGATATTTCAGGCTTACTATGGCATAGAAACCTTAAGCAACTAACTAGCTACCAAAACATGATACAACAACCTTTTCCACTTGATCACAACTTCCAAGCACCGAAGTAAATTGAATCATTAGAATACATTTTCTCTAGTTCATTAAGATACCCTCACTGGTTTGAATAAATTCAATACCCAGGAAATATGACAATTTGCCTAGGTCAATCATTTCAAACTCACTACTCAAGCTTTTTTTCACTACTGCTATCTCAGTTATGAGTAAGTTATCTACATATAGACATATGTGTAGTATTTCACCAGAGCCACAGGACTTCACATATACACCATGTTCAACTGAGCATAGGAGAAAACCAATCCCTATCAAGAATGCATCAATCCTCTTATTCCAAGTCCTTGGGGTCTGCTTCAAATCGTAGAGAGATTTCTTGAGCTTAAGCTTAAAACCAAGAAGTTGAGTAATATAAACCTCCTCTTCTAATGGTCCATTTAAAAATGCAGACTTAACATCAAGTTGGCATAACTCCATCCTTTCCAACTAGCCAATGCTACCAACAATCTAACTGTTTCCAACCTTGCATCAGGAGCACAAGCTTCTGAATAATTCAAACCTTCCTTCTGCATGAAATATCTAACAAGTCTAGCTTTGTGTCTTGAAATGGAACCATTGAGATTAAGCTTCACTTTATACACCTATTTAACTAAGATAGGTGTTTTTTATTTGTCAGACGTTGTACCAAATCCCAAGTTTTATTCTTCTTAATTGAAGTCAATTCTTCCTTCATAGCCCTTCTGTAAGTCTTATCAACTATGGCTTCCTCAAAATTGACTAGATCACCATCTGCAAATAGTGTCATGTAAATTAACTCAACATCACTCCCAATTTCAGAATCCTAAAATAGCTCAAAATCATTCAATTTAGCAAGTATTGCTTTTATTCTGACTTGTCTATGAACTTGTGGTGCTCTTAATTCCTCAGTTGTTGATTCTACTTCATTACCCTAATTGGAATCGTTTTGATCTAAATCTAGATCCACCCAGGATATTGTCTTTACAACTCTTGATTTGTCATCATCTTTCCATGCACTGTGTTCCTCAAATAGCACATCTTTGTTGAATTCTACTTTCTTAGTTTTGGGACTATACAATTTATAAGCACCTGTGGAACTATACCTTATAAAGATCATGGATTCACTCTTGTCATCCAACTTTCTTCTTTTCTTATCGGGTGTATTTTTATGGCATAAACAACTAAAAATTCTGAGATGATTGATTGATGGTTTCTTTCTTGACCAAATTCCTTCAGGAACATGTGAGCCAAGCTTCTTTGTTGGACATAGATTCAGAACATAAGCAACTGTCATCACTGCTTCTCCCTGGAAAACATGAGATAGATTCTTTCCTTTAGCATGCTTCTCATCATATTAAGTCTAGTTTTATTCCTCCTTTTAGCCACACCATTATGTTGTGGTGTGTATGGACTAGTAAATTCATGCAATATCTCATTCTCTTTGCAGAAGTTCTCCATCTCATTTGAGCAAAATTCCCTACCTCCATCGGTTCTTAATACTTTAATGTATTTTCCAGATTGCTTTTCAGCCATGGTTTTAAACAATTCAAACATTGTAAAAACTTCATTCTCTACTTTAAACAAATAATCCTACAACTTTCTACTATATTCATCAACACAAGACACAAAGTACTTATTTCCACCCATTAAAACAGTGTCAATTGGATCACACACATTAGAATATATCACGTCTAGTACCATAGTGGATCTAGCAGGAGTATAAGAGCTGAAAAGGGATCTAGATTGCTTGCTCACTAAGTAGTTTTCACATACATTGGAGTGAAGTTTTATTCAAGTCAATCTAGACACCATTTCCTTTGAGTTCAGAAGGCTCAAATCCATGAAATTGAGATGACCAAATCTTTGGTGCCATAACGAAGAGCTATCTTTTCCCTCTTCAGATGATAAGAAATGCTAATGTGAATTCATAACATTCACCTTAACCTGAAAGGTTCTATTTTTTATGTGGGGAACCTTCAAAATCTTTTTTTGATGACTCTCATATATTTCATTGAGCAAATCTCATATACAAGGTGAAGCCTTTTTTTTAGCAATTGGCTGATGTTAATGAGATTACTCTTCAATCCAGGGACATAGAGAACCTCAATAATTACAATATTCTTTCCATCATCTTTCTTGACTAGGACATCACTAATACCTTACCTAGAAATGAATTTATCATTAATAAATCAAATTCTGCTCTTCTTGATTTGATCATCAATCTTGACAAGCTATTCTTTGTGACAAGTCATGTGGTTTAAGCACCCTAAGTCAATACACCGAATTCTAGAACTACTGCCTCCTTCTTCTACTACCATCATGAGAGTGACTAGTTCTTCATTTGAGACATGATTTTCTTTGGCAAGGTTAGCTTCATTGTTCACTCTTCCTTATGTATCACTAGCATTTGGTGCCTTGGACTATGATGAAAAATGTCCTATTTTATTACAATTGAAGTACTTGAGAGTTTTCCGGTCAAATCATTTTTTGCCTCCTCGTCAATTTTGTGATCTTCCTCTTCGCGTGGAAGATTCTTGTTGGTCACTTTCTTCATGATTGTGAGGTTGTTTCACAGAATTCTCAAAATTACTTCTATAATCTCTAGATCTTCCTTTACCTTGATTTCCCCTTCTACTAGAGGAACCACCTCTCTTCCAGGTTTAAGCCTGCAAAGCTTGATCCTAAGATTTTTCACTCGATCTTTCCATCATGCGTTGCTTGTGTGCCTATTCTTCAATTTTAAGAGTTGCTTAATTCTTCGATTCCTCTATTGCCACGACAACGTGATCAAACTTCGGAGCTAGTATCAATGCAATCACACGATTGAAGAAATTCGCTACCTTTTTCAGCCCTTCCATCTACATCAATTCATATTGACACCTCAAGGTTTGTAAGCAAACCATCTTTAGCTGATCCGTACCCTCGTTACATTTCTCCAAAATTCGTCATGCCTCACGAAAAGATGCAGCCGATGCAATCTTCTCAAAATGTGCATCATTGACACATTGATGGAGAAAGAATATGACTTTGTTATCCTCTTCTTGCTTTTCCTATGCGCAGCCTTCTGCGCTTCTGTAGTACCCTCTACAAGCACTGGATAATCTTTTTCAACCTTCTTAGACTTCTTGATTGCAAATATCAGCTTCATCTGGACACTCCATTTCCATTTGTTCCAATTATTATTGTCAAAAAGAAGTGAAGTCGTCATTATTCAGTCTCATTTCTTTTCAGTCCATTGAAAGAAGTTAATCGAAACTTTTGATATCAATTTGTTGAAAAAAAAAGAAGAGAATAACAAAAAATAATAAAAAAGAATACGAAGAGATAAAAAAATTAGAAGAACTAAATTTATTTATTTCTCAATATATATATATATATGTATGTATAGACACACTAATACACTTGACTTAACAAAACTAAAAAAAATTGAATTGTTATTCGAACGTTGATTTACCTGGCATTCAAAAAGTTGTTTTTTTAGTGATTTAGTTTTTGATAGTTTTAAAGTTTATGGTGGACTATACTTTGATATTTACATGTCAGTAATAATATCTACTATTTGCTAGTAATTTTTTTTAAAATTAATGTTATTTTTTACGCTTACTAAAAACCAAATTAAGAAACCTAAAAAGCAAGGCTACAGGGCAAAAAGACGACTGAAAATTGAATCAAGCATGTCGAGAATTTGCGTGAAGCAAAGAAATTTGTGTTGGTCGTTGAAACTTTGTTACGTGTGTGATTATGTCTTTGAGAATTTCTGCCAAGTGTTGGATATTTAACGCGAAGCGTTGGAATTTTTATTGGCATGTATTAAAGCGATATAAGAGTAGTAAAAATATATGGGGAATTACAATTCAGGAAAATTGCAATTCACAACACTTATCTCCTTTTCTTCACAATTTGATTCTGCTTTTGTCACGTATTGTATAAATAATCCGTTGATGGGGATATTGATCCATTCTTCTCTATATTATGGAGTTGGTTGATCTCAATTTTTGTTGTGATTTGAAGAGTTTATTTTCATACTTAATTAATGATTTTTTATTGGCCATTCTGTGATTAATTTTTTGCCCAATTGAGTCCCAAAATGATCTAATAATGAGATCAGAGATTGTTTCTAAAGGTTGGATTAAGATGTCATTACGTGTGAATCAGTCGATGGAATTTGTGTGCTAAAGTTCTTTCTCATATTTTCATTAACAAGTTCTTTCTCACTTAAAAATATCATCATTATTATTATTATTAGTATTTTGATAAATACTGTTATTGTTTTTTTAGCTGCTTTAAACGATATTCACAAGAATCTTAGAACATAGATGCTGGACATTTGATATATATTTTAATTAAAAAAGAATTTTAATGTACTTGGAGGGAAATTTGAATCTACGTTCAAAATCTTTATCTAAATAATTTTAAGGGAATCTTAAATTATATTTGATATGTTACTTTAAACTCAGAAGAGAATGAGGGGAAATTATTTTCTACCTAATGGCTAGAATATTTTTTTTACCCAAGTTATGCATACAAAAGTGTTTAATGAGAGAATAATTTTGAAGTCATATTAAATCAAAGTAGGGATTTCTCAGTTAGGGCATCAAGGGTAGGTTAATTCATTCCGAGTTCATCCACATTATAAGCTTAGATAATAAAATTTCATCATTTTCCATAATCACTATTATTCAATATTCCAACACTAATCTAATAATTAAATAGCATTAGTTCATAAAATAATTTCAGCAAATTCCCATTTGAAAAACATTAATTCATGTATTGATAACAAGAATTACACATGAACATTAATTTAATTATTAGTAACAAAAATAACATCAATATTTTGAGAAATACAAACCTTTTGATACCGAAGAAGATAGTCTTCAATCAAAACGTATATATCCCACACCTAAATTTCGTTTACAAAATTGATAAATGAATACACAATATGAAATTCTAACAATGTCCCAAACATCTTAACAATGTTATAAGAGACATGATAAAAAAAAAAAAAGGTAAGGTCATAAAATAAAAAAAACAGCAATCACGAGCGATATATTAATCGTACGGCCCAAAAGAAGCTAATACACAACTTTCAGCTAGCAGACCTCATAAGCCAACATCGGCCTACTAAATATGAAAAGCCCATAATATTTTCACTCTAAAGCCCAACAAGAATAACAAAATGAAAAACCTAAAAAGCCCACGGGCCGATATGAACAAAATTCGTCAAAAATATAATAAAAGAGAGACAAAAACAGAAAAAAATAACAATGAATTGTTGTATTTAGTTTTCCCGCACGGTAAACGACTATCGTCGTATTCGTTCCTTCGTTTGCAAAAACACCTTCCTCACACTCACCAAACCCAAACCACTCAATTTTTTTTTAAAACCGCTCCGCCGCCGTTAATGGACTCCGTCGCCGGAGCTCCGTCGTCTCTCGTCCCCGCGCCGCCGCGTCCTCCGCCTTCGTTCCCGGGGCGTGAAGACTGCTGGAGCGAGGACGCGACGTTCACGCTCATCGATGCGTGGGGCGAGCGCTACCTCGAACTCAACCGCGGCAACCTCCGCCAGAAGCACTGGCAGGAGGTCGCCGACGCCGTCAACGACCGTCACGGCGGCGCCGCCGCCGCCGGGAAGAAACCGTTCCGCACCGACGTCCAGTGCAAGAACCGCATCGACACGCTGAAAAAAAAGTATAAGATCGAGAAAGCTAGGGTTTCCGATTCCGGTGCCGGCGGTTACCGGAGCCCCTGGCCGTTCTTTCCTCGCCTTGACGCTCTCATCGGAGACACTTTTCCGACCAAAAAAATCTCGCCACCGACCAAATCACCACCGAGCAAACCATCGCCGCCGGCGCGGGCGTGGATTACCTCGCATCCTGTCGGTCCCCGATCTGGAACACAGAAACGGCCGGCGCCGGCGCCGGCCGGGGCCGCCAGAGATGACTCGCTCTTTCGCCGGAATTTTTCGGCATTTGCTGCCGCGGCCGCTGCGGCGGCGGAGGCGGAAAGTGGGGAGTCGGAGGGTTGGAGCAGTGGGAGTGGGAGTGGGAAAAAGGGTAGAGAGAGTGAAAAGGAAATTGAAATTGGGTATAGAGAAGTGGCTCAAGCGATTGAGAGGTTCGGGGAGATATATGAGAGAGTTGAGGGTATGAAGCAGAGGCAAATGGTGGAGTTGGAGAAGCAGAGGATGCAGTTTGCAAAGGATTTGGAGTTCCAAAGGATGCAGCTTTTCATGGAAACGCAGGTTCAGCTGCAGAAAGTCAAGCGCTCCAAACATTCTTCTGTTGCTGGTGAGCAAAATTTTCTTTATTTTCGCAATTTTATAGTTCATCATTAATGTTATGCATGTCTTTTTTCTGGTGGGATAAATAAAAGTGGTAGAATGTGGAGTTGTCACAATATTAGCAGGCATGATGCCAGTGGCATGTTAGGACTATCGACAGAGAGTCGTTTAGAGAATTATTTTACTGGTCTACAGGGGGAATGTGTTTGTGATTTTCATGCTTTTATGTTGGATTGGTGGGCTTAGACAATTTGAGCAATTTAGTTGTGTGGTTTAATGGCTCTATACTGTGGTGTTGTTGTCGGTGGTTTGGTGGATTGTTATTCGTGGAGTTGGTTGCTAGTGGTGAGTGTTTGTTATTAGGAGTTTGTGAATTGGAATAATGTTGTGTGGGGTGAATTTGCGTATTTAATGTAGGTAGTGATGGTGAAGTACTAATGGGTAGTGCTTCTGGGATTGGATGGAGGTGCGATTTGGTTGTATGGAACAAATTTGTTTTACTCTAGTTAAAGGCAATATGCTTATTAATTTTTTTTTCTATGTATGTCGCCCTTGGGATTGTGATGGGAAGAAGTTTGTTTCATTTTTCTCATCCTCTTTTCATTCAAGATTATACTTGTGGTCTCTTACTCATTTTCAGCGTACTTCTTGAATATTGTTTTCACATACATTTCTTGTTTTATTGTTAGTGCCACCAGACCTCTTGAGTTTATCTTCCTTTTGGAATTGCAAACTATTGCAATCGCTTGTGGCTATCCGTGGATATTTGCTATCCCTGCATTTTTTATAACTTTTGGATGGTTTATTCATTGGCACTTTTACAAAATCATGGAATTGAACATAACCTCAGAATTTATAGTGTTTTTTTTTTTTTTTTTTTTTTTTTTTTTTTTTTTTTTTTTGCATTTCTATTATTAAGAATATAAGACAGGACGTATGATATCTGGTTTTGGTTCTATTAGGTATGGTTCTTTTATCTTTAAGAATAATTTTATCATAGAAGATATGGCTATATGATAACCCCACTTCAGTGGTGGGTCTTCTTGGTTGATTATGGTCAAACAATGCCCAAGTTCCTTAACATTTAGCTATACGTTTTCCTCGTTTGGAAACATAATTGACTGGGCTCAACTTTATGAAGCAAAAACTCGATTGCATCACAGACAGCTTTTGCTATCAATCATGGCATGGGTGATTTGTGCAATACCCTGTTCTCCGAACTACCAAAAGATAAGATAAAAAATCTCATGGCATAAATGTGGGATCTAATCAACTACCTTGCCTAGACATTAAGTATTGGGAACAGATTTTATGTTAGAAGAGGGATATTAGTTATTACATTCTCTCATCGGCATTAAATTTGTTGAAAAGGTAACTGACGTTTTATCGATACCTTAAAGAACTAAGACACCAAAACTTAGTAGAAAATAAAGACATATATTGAGTGTTGGTGGTCTACAGTAATATTACCATATTACTATATGTGAACAATTAATGACCTTATTGACTTTTGGGCTTAGCTTTTGCATGATGTCCAATTTTTGTCTCCAGTGATCGAAACATTCATCTCCTTTGCCTTTACTCACGGAGGTTGTTCTTTGAAACAGTTTCAATCTGCAGATTTCCGTTGGAATAATCTTCATTGCATTTATACAGCTGTTTGTTTAACACTTTTAGTTTTATACTTATAATAATAATCTGAGAAATAATCATTGAACTTAATTTATGTTAAGTTAAGTTTGTTGCTTTTGGCTCAATTTTTTGTCTGTTAAGGACGTAGATGGAGTGTAATCATTGAAAAAAAGTTTTGCCGTCTCCAAATATTAAAATAATATTCAATTTCTATTGAATTCTCAAATGAAAAATTTGTAGTTATTAATTATTGGAAGATTTTTTGTTTTTTAAATCTTGATTAGTTTCAGATAATTGCAATTTTTTAATACTTGCTAATGTCTATACATATTTCATTTCCCAAACAGACAGTTTCTCATAGCAAGATGAAGAATTCTACTGGGAAGAATAGATAGATTTTACCTTTGGACATGGAAGCATATATGGCCCCTTTTTAGAATGAAAAAGATAATTTAGGAAAGGCATTTCGCCGTGAGATTCAGGTATGGTTGTATTTATATGTATTACTTGCTTTTGTGAGGTAAATTCTCTTTCTTTATTTTGTCACCTGTGAGGAAACACTAGGAAGGTAAATATGAACGAAGAGATTGTGGATGCTTACCCCATTGAATCTTACATTTTGTTAAATTCAGTTAGATGTTTAGTGATGATTTAAATTTTTGAATTTTTATGTGTATCCTAGTTTGCTGCATTGTTACTAAATCTTTCGTAAAGTTTGGTCGAAGATGGTAAATCTTGCATCGAGCGTATTCTTTAGACAAGGAATGAATTAGGTTATGTACGTAGTCTGCCATAAATGTTAATATTTTGTAGTAATTATATCAGTGATGATGATTGTCTGATTAGCTGATTGTATTCGAAAAATGCGATAAAAAATTTAAACATAAGTTGTTTTGCTAGAAAATTTTTTATTTGTTGGAATTAACGCAGGTTTTGCAAAAAATTTTGTTTTGGATCTTGAAAAAATGTGTTGATTGGATAATTTAGTTAGCAAAATAGTATTTAAAAAAGTGATATGTTTATCATTTTAGTTTCTGAAAAAATATTTACTTTTATTTTGGTTTTTAAATTATTTATTATTATTTTAGTCTTTAATTTAGAATATCAAACTACAAAAATGGTTAATATTAGGAATAATGAATGATTAAATTTAAGAACTAAAATAATAGTAAACATCTTTTAGAGATTAAAATGACAAATGCATTATATTTTTAGAACTAAATTGTTTGGCCTGGACACTTAAAATTAAAATGATGGTTTCCTCATATTTATAATAATTAGATTTAACATTAACCCGGGTCATGCGCAGTTAATGTGATTAATTATTTAATTACTTTTCTTGACAAATTGATTTAAATACAATTAACAAAATGCATTAACTTCTATCTTTTCTGGGTTGATACGAGGACGAGAGACAGAGATTAATCTTTCAAAGCAAGATGGAATTAGATTATTTTAGTTAGGTGGCACTAATTTTAAATTGTTATGTTCTCGATCATTTCATAAGTTCAGAATTATGGTGACATGCTGGGGAAATTGATGTGTGTGCGCGACAAACTTGGGAAAGAAATGAAGAAGGAAAAAATATATAATTGTTTTTATAAATTAAAATAAGCTTTTATATAAGTTAGTTTATAGAAAAATTTTCATGTTAGTTTCTTTAAAAATTAGGGGAGTGTATTAGATTAAGATTTTGAAGGATTATTTTATTGTGAAAAAGTTTTGTAGACTTTAAAAAAATTTATATGAATATAATGACTTATTAATTTTTTCAAAATTTTACAAGTTATTTTCACTTAAAGAATTTTTTTTTTCTTTTCTTGCATAAAAGTTTTATTTAATAAATTTAGAATTATGTTAATCATTTAATATATAGGATCACACGGAGGATTATATAAGGTCTTATGGAAAAGGAAAAAAATATAAATTTTTTATAAATTAAAATTAGTTTATATATGAATTATTTTGAAAAAGTTTTATGATGTTAACTACTTTAAAAATTATGGGGTGTATTAGATAAATATTTTAATAGATTATTTTAACTTAAATTTTTTTACAGATATTAAAAGATTTTATAAAAATATAGAGACTTAATTTTTTTTAAAAGACTTCTATAAATTTATTCTAACTTATTAAAAAATTTATTTAATTTTTTCTTTTTGTATTTTCTCGTAAAAATTATTATGCCCATAATGAGTTAGGAAAAAGAAAATCAAGTTTCAGAATTTTATATATGCAAAAATGTTACTACTTCAAACAAAAAATTTTACATATAAAATAAAGAAAATTTTAATAAAATATTTTGTATTACATAAAAGAAATGAATATAAATTAAGAATAAAAAAAAAATCGTGGGAAGAGAGGAGAGGCACTGCTCCTGTTTCTTTACAAACAAGAATTAAAGTGATTTGAGTTCTCTGGCCTTATCAAGACTATATCATACTCAGAAATGGTCATATGTTACTTATCAACAGAATTAATATTATGGGTCCAGTTGTGTATAGCCAACAACACTAGTATTTTTTTCTAATAACTTTTTGAAAGAACTGATAAAAACATCAACAGTTAGATTTCTTGCAACAAAACTACGGAAAAAAATTGTTAAAAAATGAAGTCATATGTATTTGTTGAAGAATGAACCTTAATCACAAATTCACAATGATTATGTGATCACCATGTTTGAAACCATGATCACCATTTTTTATATATGAAGAATTAAAAATATTAATTTCAAATTTAAGAGATGAAAGTGAAATATAACTTAAATTTAAGGGATAAAAACATATTCGTATATTATTTAGATTAAAAAATTTAATTTGACTAATTAAAAAGATTCTTATATTAGAGATAGCGATAACGGTTAGTTTCAATATTTAATAATAAATTTAATTAACTTTGTTAAAAGAAAACAAATATTTAATTAAGGTTTAAAAAAATATTTTAAAGAATTAATTAAACTTTGATCTTCCAATTACATAAACATTGTGATATACACAAATATAATAAAAGAAATCAAAGAATAACGATGATGTGATATATAAAAATAACATATCAAAATAAGTACAAGAAGAGAGTGTGACGACGTGAAAGGAAGATGCAACAACGTTTCATATTAGAAAGGCACAACAACGTTTGAACTACGAAAGAGCGCATGACTTATCTCATTTATATTAAAACTCTTAAAAATAGTATATAAAATTATTTAAAATAATTTTTATGTATTATATTTGGTTGGGTAGAAGTTACTTTACGGATGGGATGTAATAACATGGATGGAATGTAGTAACATTGTAATTACTCCTAATTATTATATTAAAAATATAAGATATATTATATATATGATATATATATATATATATATATATATATATATATATATGATTAGATATTAATTTAACAATATATGTGATTTAATATAATAATATTTAAAATTATTTATTATTTTAATATTATTAATTTAAATAATAGTAATATTATTTAATATATGTAAAATTTTGACCTATATATTAGAGATAATATAATATAATTTATACTAATAAAAAAAGAAACTTATTATTAGGTATTATGTCAATGATATAATATACAAAAGTAGTGAGTTAAAGTACCACTAAACTTATAAATATTTTTATAAATTACTTCAATATAAATTATACCCTTCACAAATATTATATCAATAAATTTTGTTAAATTTTTAATCATAAAATATGGATTCAAATCATACCCATAATTGAAGAATCCAATTATCTCAATTCAAACCTTCAAAGAACAAATCAACTTATACAATTACATCATTTAAAAAATTAAAAATATAATCAAACTTAATTTTAAAGGAAAACTAAAACTGAACCCGATTTTAGATTGGGCTTTAGGCCCATGATGACTTTAATCTGAATTCTAAAACATGAATTCTCATTCCACTCCCCGCCCCAAGTTTCAACTTTCCCTCTACTATTTTTATTGACAAATTAACAAAGCCGCCATCAACAAATTCATCAGCTTACACGGTTGAAAATCAAATTCTCAAAATTTTCAAGACCTCCCTCTTTGTAGTCCCATTCAACAATGAATATATACCAACATCCCAATACGGCAATACCCACAATCTACCACCCCATATTTTCTACATCTCTGTCTTAAAACAACAACCTTTTTGTGTCACTCAAATTTGTCACAAAATGGAGGCCATTAGTAACAACAAGGAGAATGTGCCTCCATCACATAACACAAACAAGTGCAAGACTCAAATTCCTCTCATTTCCCCATCTTTCAAGCACAACAAGCGAAACCCCAAGAGGGTTCCTCTTGCTGATATCACCAACCTCTTCAACGATTCATCTGCAAATAGCTTCACTCTTATCCATTACCAACAAAGTCAAGTTCTCACTCTTCGTAGCTGGACTTATCTTAAGTCAAAAATATTAAGGATGGGATTCAGATAATTATTGTATCATACATTCAGTACATGCTTCAATTTTGTATTCTTTTTCCTTAGCCTAGTTCATATTCATAGCATGATAGATTCAATTTGAGGAAAATTACAAATGCTTACACTATTTAGTTTTCAGATTCAGAAATTGAAAATGCTGCCATTATTATCTCTACTACTTCAGATTCAGATTCAACCTCTGCCAGGAAAATTTATTATTAATTGAAAATAAATGGAAAACGTTACAATATGTAATAATCTAACATGTTATGTATAAAATTATTTATGAATTTAAAACACATAAATAAATATTATAAACCTTATAATGAATTTAAAAATTGAAGGATTTTATAAAATTATAACTTTAAATATTTTTAAAATTATTTTATCATTTTTCTATAAATATATTTATAATTTCATAAATTGATGTTATTTTCTTCTATAATTTTTAATAAATAATATTTTCTATATTTTTAAAATATAAAATTATTCAAATTATATAAATAATATTCTTTCTAAATTATAAATTTAAGTAAAATAAAATTCTATGATAATAAAAATATCTACATATATTATTATCTACAGATACCTATTTAAATATATATCTTCTATGCGTGCGTGATGAATTTTATTTGCTAGATAATCGTAGATATATCTTTTTTCATCCATAATCCCGATTTAATAGTGTATAATATCTAACAACTTTATAGTATTTGTATATTTGTTTTCTTATTCTTTGTATAGTTTTTATATATACATATAGCCAGACCAACACAAGTAACAGAGTTTTAGAATACTCGGTTTAATATTTAGAATATTTATGTGGGTTTTGTGAGAGAAATGCTCCTTTGTTACACAAATGTAGAGATGAAACCTTGTGAGAAACCAATTATGATTACTTTCAGAATTTATGGGATGGAATTTATAGAGCAGATTTCAATTTTAACCATTAAAAATTTGAGAAGTAAACACAAGCACTGGAAACTAAGTGAACCAAAATCATATACAAGCTAAAATGTGAAAAATACAACTAGGTCTAAATGAACGAGTGTTTGTTTGAAAACAATATTCAATTAAAATTTTAAAAAGAAAAAAAATGGAGTGAATAATTATTTTAGTCCTGAAATTATAATGGTCTATTAAATTAGTCCCTAAAATTAAAATTAATAAGAAAATAGTCACATAATATTGTCATTGAAATTATAATGATATGTTATACTATCTATAAAATTAAAAATGAAAAAGAAAATTATAAAATTGTAAATTATCAATCAATATAGTGTCTGAGTGAAATATTGGTAGAATACATAATGATTGATGTATCTTTTTTCTAAGTGTTTGTTCTCTCTTCACCTATTAGTTTTTTAATTAGTATTTTGATATACTGATTAAAGAAATTTATATAGTAACTCGTACAATCAAATTGTATAAACACATGCATGGATAATTAAAAGAAAGACTCAAATTATTTTAATATATTAAATGACACCCGTTAATAGCATAGGAAATAAATTGATAAATGATTTACAATATTATGGAATTTAAATGATTATTATAATTTTAGAGATCAAGTTGATTGATAATTTTATAATTTCGAATCACTTTGTTATTTTATTAATTTTAAAGATCAAATTGATCTATTATAATAATTTAGACCCTAGAAAGCCTAACTCTGATCACTATTAAGTAGAATTTGGATAAGTTACATAAAAACTTCTTTAATTTTATTAGATTAGCTTTTTTTTTTCGTTAATATATTAACAAATTTAGGTGGTGTTTGGTTTGTTGTTTCCTGTTTCTATTTCTACTAAAATTAGAAAATAGTGGTGTAAATAAGATTAATTGATTTTTTTGAAAATATTTCTATGAAAATATTTTTGAATTTGGGTGAAAATAAGGAAATACTTTAATTTCATTATCACAATTTTCAGAAAATTATTTTCAGAAAATAAAAATAGAAAATAATTCCTCAAATCAAACACCACCTTAAATACTCTTAAGCAAGCCAAAACAACCATTAAAAGCCTTAAATTATAATACTTTGTGATAAAAACTCGTTGATGATTTGTTTAAGTGTTTCAGGGTTAAAAACAACCAAAAATAGGAGAAACGTGCAGAGGAATACACTTCGCGTGAGTTAGGACTTAACTCGCGCGAGTTAGAGCTCTAGTGGTGGGTCATTCTTCTCTGTCACATCAATTCGTGCGACTTGCATCTAAGCTCACACAAGTCGACCTAGCTTCCAACCCAAGTTTGCTCTATGTAACCTCAACTTGCCACTAAGTTCACGTGAGTTGGCTTTGCTTGCACATCATGTTTGCTCTCTAGAACCTCAACTCGGACGAGTTGGCACTTAGCTTGCGCGAGCTTGGTTCATAAAGCCCAAGTCCACTAAAAAAAGGCTATATATTCACAAAGCTACTATCAACATTTGGATATCTTTGGATCTAGCAATCTTCTGATCACCGTTGGTTCACATAACATTCAGAGTACAACCTCAAGCCTAAGCGGAGGAGCTGCAAGGATTACTTGCTTTCTTAGAAATCGATAATCTATGTATTCTCTTCCTTATTATTCTTGTGTTGCATTCTTTACTAGTATGAACTAATTCCCTCTTTGTTTGGGAGAACGATGTAACCCTAATTATTTCTAATACAACTCTCAATGTTATTCAGTATATAATTGCGAGTTTATTTCTTTCGCGCTTAATGCTATTTTTTAACTAACCATTAATAAATTGATCGTAAACCTAGGTGAACTTTGAGAAAAGAAACCTAGGTAGTACTAGAAAAATAGACATCACTGAGGTAGAGTCCTAAAGATATGAGTAAACGGTATTATGGATATGACCTATCACTGGATCCACAGAACATAAACCCTAATTAACTTAGTTTAATGTAAGAGATTAATTTATTGGGTTAATATAGGTGGTCATCCATCCAAGAATATAGTTTGAATAACAAAGAGAAGATTATTAAGGTAATTAGTGGTGAAATCAGGATCTCAATCGCTTATTAAAATTTGAATTCTCTTTTATTTTAATTAATCAAAATTTATTTCTCTCCAATTCTCACAAAACCCCAGTAATAAAATTAAATAAGAATTTGATCGCTTATCCTCGTGGAATCGACAATCTTATTTTTATAAATACTTATTACTTGACGACTGTGGTATACTTGCTATAACAAGGGGTGTAGGAGGTATAAGTACCACCTGTACCCGGTGTGCATCACATCCCCACTTGAACTACCTTTTATATGTACTTTGAGTTTTATAACACATTTAGTAAAGCCGAACTATAATAAACACCATCTATTCTCTTGTTCCAGACTTGATGAGCTTGATTTAGATCACATAAGGCCTTTTTTAACATGTAAACTATGTTCTCACTACCTTTCATTGTAAAACCTAGTGGTTGCATGAGATAAACATTTTATTCACATGTTCTATTTAAGAAAGAAGATTTGACATCTAGTTGGAACATTGGCCATCCTTTATAACTTGTCAAAGCAACAACAAGTCTCATTATTTCAGTTCGAGCCACTGGTGTGAACACATCTTTGCAATCCAAGCTAGCTCTCTACATAAAATCCTTGGAAACCAATCTTGGCTTGTGCTTTGCTATAGATCCATCTAATTTTAACTTAATTTTGTACATCATTTCAAGATAATTGGGTGCTTTTATGGAGGTAGGGACACCATCTCCCATGTCTGAATCATTTCAATAAATTTAATTTCTTCCTTTATAAGGTCTTGCCACACTTTTTCTTCAATAACTTGCTCAAATGACAATGTTTCAACATCAACAAGCAATGTTAACTAGACTAAATCACCTTCTATAGTAACTACACTATCAAGAAGCATCTCACAATCTCTAAGTCTCAGAGGCAATTGTCTATTCATTAGTTGAACTTTGATGTTGTTTATTAAGTACTGCCTTCATGGTTGGTTCACTCTTTACAATTTTCAACCCAATTTCAAATACTGCTTTCATCAAATACAACATCCTTACATTTGGTTATTCAAATTATGATTTTTAGCCAAATTTTCATCAAATTTACATTGAGAATCCATTTTTAGCCAATTGCCCAAGACTTATCAAATTATGCTTCAATATAGTAGGAGCATACAACGCAATAGAGATAGTTGTTGTGTCTCTATCCTTTCTTCCCATAACCATCTTTCTGATTCCTTCTGCAATTACTACACTATTATTAGAAAATTTAACTTTTTTTTTCCACTTTCCATCAAAATCAGTCATTCCTTCTGCCCAATCATGTGATTGAAGAAGCTTGTGTCCAAATATCATGTATCTAAGCAACTGATGTCGAAATTAATGGTCAGCATCAACAACATTTATTTGAGTTAGACCTATCCTCAACAAACATGTAAGCTTCATCTTCATTTCTCCTTTGACCTCCTTATATCATTGAATGTCTCGTGTTTCTTTTTACAGTACTAGCACAGTATTAATGAATGTTATTTTCTCAAAATTATCTATATCTACACACTGATAAATGATGAATAATGACTCACAATATTTCTTATTCAAATCACGTTGGGTTATCTTTTGCACAATAGTGAAATTTTTCTCTAGTTCTTGTGCACCATCTTGCATAATTTCTATGACTTCTTGGAAATGAAGGATCATGTTTATTTGAGTACATCATCTATCATAATTCTTGCAATTAAAGATAGGTTGTTGGTCCCTATTAGAATCTAGAGTAGGGGTGAATAGATTCTTGTTCCTGTTTCGGCTTCTTTTAACAAATCTGTTACTATCTTCTTTTACAACCAATTTTAATTCTATCTTGATTTTACTAAGTTCAAAAGAGTTAACACTTGATTCAAAATAGAATACAGAGTTATATAGCTGAAAACAAAGAAGATATTCAGAATAGTATTTCAAATTTATCAATTCAAAATAATCTAATTTAGAGGTATGATTCAAACGAATTCAAAGAACAACATAACATTCATTTGAATACAACATAAACGAAATAGAGATATGTAAGAGATAGGGAGAAGAAGAAGATTTCACAAGAGTTTTTATACTGGTTCAGTCTTCCATCTACATCCAGTCCCAATACAATAACCGTTGCTATTGGTGTTTCATTATAACAATGATCCCTTTGTATTATTTACATTCACTCTGCATAAGCAACACAAAACGAAATAAAAAATACTCAATAAAATCTATTTTTTTTATCACAAATAACCTTTCTTCTATGTTCTTGGTACCTCCAAGAACCAGCCTTGAGAATTCTTTCTCAATTCACAATACTCTGTTATAGAGAAACCTTTCTTTTCGAGTAATACAAATCTCTAACAATTGAAAATACAAAGATCAGAAATAGAATACACCTGATTGTGCAAGTCTGATCAATCTGAAACTCTAAATCATTCAAACATCATATACCCATCTTCTTCTAAGAGCCATTCTGAAATTTTTTTTTTCAAAATCTTGATGAATTTCTTGGAAAAAAAGTAAGAACTCAAGTAGTTCTCTATTTGAAAGTGTGTGTATGCCCCTTTTCATTTTTCAGAATAAAAAAGAATTTCTCTCAAAACGTTTTTGTGAAAACTATTTAAAGCAAAGCTCATGACAATAGTTGAAGATGATTTTCTGATGTGGATAATCGATTACTTCATAGTAGTAATTGATTAATCCAGTGAATTAAACTCTAACTTGAAGATTCAAGCTCGTGGTAATCGATTACCTGGAGCTGGTAATCGATTACTCTAGTAAGAATTGAATTCCCAGATAAGCTTCAACTGTTGGTAATCGATTACCAGATAATGGTAATCTATTACCTCAATTTAAGGCTCAAAAATACAAAACAAAGGTAATCTACTACTTCAGTTGGTAATTGATTACTTCAGTTTCTTTTTCTTTTCAAAAGGGAATCATTCAATTTCAAACTTAAGAGCAAATCACTGAGTTAGATTTTAAATCACCATGGATTCTAAAAATAAGCATTCACATTCACAAAGGCTAAGCTAAAACATCAAATACAAGAACAAATCTATATACACATGTTTATGAAAACTAAAATTACAATTCAACATCAAAATCAAAACTATTAAGAGACTAAGCTAAGCTCCTTCAAGCTTCAAGTCCAACATAGGTATAAAGGTAAAAAAAATTTCATTAGAAGGATTAATTTTTGCAATAGAACTTCTAGGTCCACAAAATCAACCAAGGCTTTAAATAACAATTTTGATAAGAGAAACACTCACACAAAACCACACAGAAGATAAAAAAGAGATAGAAGAAACACAGAAAAGATAAAGAGAAAAAGTATCTTTATTGATCACAAACTAATATATTTTCCATTTCTATTTATATTAATATAAATCATGTGTACATATGTAACCAATTAAATGCACAACTATTTAACAATTAAACCAAACACTAGCTGCATTAATAATAACTACAACAAATGTTTAGTATTCAATTAATTGTCAATGAAATGGCAGTGTTAAAATTATTCATCATAAAAATTTTCACTAGAATGGATAAAATGTTCTCTATGGTAGAAAATAGTTCTTTTTAAGGTATAAAAAAATTCTTTTTAACAATAAAAGAAATGATTTTTGCATGTTTCATATCGTTTCTTGGTCTTGTCACAGTTTCTCCCAACTCATTAGATTATAAATTAATTTTGTTCACAATATTGTAACTACCATTAACCCAACAAGTTTTCGCATGTGATAGGAATATAATACATATTTTTCTATTGAATAGATTGCCATCATAATATATAAATATGTTAAGACTTAGACAAATGCACCAAATTCTGCAAGTAGTAATCTAGCAAGGCTAGATATCATTTTCCTAAGGGACTTGAGTAATATTTAATAATCACCACTCATCATTATCTTAAATTTTTAAGAACCAACTAGTAGGATTACTTTTTGCAATGAAACAAAAATAACAAGATTAAATGGTTTAAAATAAGTTATATATAAAAATCGGATGAGAACTTTGTACAAATACATAGTGGGTTAAAATGGTTTCAATCAATGGAATGAAAAACATAGTGATTTGACTTCACTATGCCTTCTCTCACGAATCACAAAACATATTTATTTAATAATTAACAACCAAGTTGTAATTAATCCTAAGTATATTCCAACCCTGATTCCTTAGATGAAGAAGTTTAAGTTACTTATGAAAACTACTAATTCCTTGTATAATTTAACTAAGAAACTTGTCTTAAAGATAATGGTTAAAGCGATGACTAATACACCTTACCCTATCAATAAAATAAGGTCCATTAGTTATTTTCTTTAGTTCATACAACTTAAAGATTATTTCCTAACAATATTCAGATAATACAAATCAAGTTAAAGGTAATTAAGCCAAAACAAGCATTAAGAATATAAGTAGAGCAATAACAAGGAGTAATATTAATAAATAGTTAAAAGTTAATGCATGAAAGTTAGATTAGTTACGTCAAACCAAGTTAATTAAGGTACTAGCTACTTATACCAAAGAGAAGTATGAAAAATGAAGAAGAAATGAAGATGTCAAAACAAGGACCCTAGCATAATGTTTTTCATTGTATGCATGAGTTAAGGCCCTAGGAATCCCAAAAATCCATGAAAAATGAAGAAAAAGATGAAGAAGTCAACACAAGAAAAGCTCGCAGGTCCATGAGTTTATGCCCTTGGGACCTAGAAACTCATTCATTAAGTCTTTTTGTTTATTTCTCATTAAGTTGACCTAACTTCTAGCATTGAGAGTGAGTATGTCTACGCGTAACACTGATACTTGAGTCTTTTCCTTTAAACGTTTCGTGCTTAGCGTGAAGAACATGACATTGAGTACCAATTGAAGTAGATTAGGAGTTCTTCTCTAGAGAGCCACACTAAGCATGAGTCAAAGTGGCGCTCATTATGGTTATGCCTTCCAAACTGGGAGCATTTTGGAACTCCATGTGGATCACAGAAAGATAGATGACGCTCGTCGTAGCTTTCCTTTATCAGGGTGAACTCTTTGGAATTCCATGCTAAATGTGAGTTAAGGGTGGTGCTCAACGTGAGGTTCCAATAAAGTTGGATACTTGTGAAGCTCCATGCTAAGTGTGGAAATCATGTTGCGCTTAGTGTGGAAATGATTTATGCCTCCTCTTCTATTTAAGTATTTTTCAAAGATTTTCTGCACCAAAAGCTTCTTCGTGGCTACAAAAGTTGCCTTAATCACATTTCTTTAGTTCTTAAAGGAAAATATTGGAATATAAGACATTAAGTCTTTGGCCCCATTCCTTTAGTGGATTTAAAGTTTTGATGATAACAAAAATCAAGTAATTATGAATAAGTGTGCTTCAATGTCAAATAGATAAAAGGTAGAAATGTTGTAATAAGAGTGTTTAGTTGTCTACTATATCAACACACTTAATATACATGGAATTGTGCAACGTCCAATAAGGACTTCGTCTAGTGTCCAAGACACCCTTACTCATCCCATATGTTTTGTCCAGTGTTTAACACTTTATTCAAATATTAAGTATAACATAAGGGTTTTTTTTTTTTTTTTTTTCTAATCTTTGCTATGTCATATATGCTTTATACCATGATAAGTTAATGCATCTATTAAACTTGTCATTTTCTAACGTTTCAAATTGGAAGTTTTACACTCTCAATAAGCAAACAACTTGGTAGGGAAACATATGTAAAAGCCAAAAACACACAAGAAGGGGGGTTGAATTGTGTAGACTATTTAAGAAATTATTTCTCTAAGACAATGCGTTTGCGTCTATTGTTTTCAAAGCTTGATTAGACGCAAAATTGTTTTCTTCTTAAGATTGATTTTATTATCATACTGTTCAAGTTATTATCCCCTGTTAGTTAACAAATAAATCAATAAAGAAGACAACAATATTTTTATACTGGTTCATCTGATCAACACTACATTCAGTTCTCCAACAACACGCTAGGTTCCACTAAGAGTATTCTTTGAACCCATCCACTCTTGGCTAATTACATATATTATTTGAACATAACCTTCTCAGGCTAAACCAGTATTCTTTGAACCCAGCCTCTGCAGACTAAACAATGTATTCTTTGAACATAGCCTCCACAGGCTAAACAAGATATTCTTCGGAATGCAGCCTCCTCAGGCTAAGAGCACCACAACAGTGGATTTAAGATGAAAGAATAAGTTTAACCTCTACGCAGAGAGAGATTTTACAATCAGTTCTATTCTAAGTTCAGGGCGAGTAAACTTTGCTTGAGAGTTTGAAGCTTGAATATAATTTCTTTACAGTGCAGTTTGTCAGCCTTCTCTTGAAGCAATGAAGTCCTTTTATAGAGAGCTCTGTGAAGTATTCGTTAGACTGAAGATTTAAACGTTAGTCCTTTGTCTTGGGGTCTTCAAACGTGTGACAGAGATCAATCAGAATAATTAATGTTTGCACAGGCTTTTTCTCACTTGATCAGAGATATCAACAAAAAGCATGGTTGCTTTTCGTGTTGCAGGGGTTTTGCACAGATCTCTATTTTGTCTTTAGAAGCTTCTACGAGTAACGATTAGATTTGAATTGGGGCGCGTTACTTCGTCTGAACTTCATTAAACGAGGTAGATGAATGAACAAATAGATGGGTTATGTGTTGAATTCATTCGTCTATCTCCTTCCTTCGTCTTCAACCTTCATCTTCAAAGTCTTCCTTCTTGAGCGCTTGACTTGAAGTTGAGATGAGCTCTCTGTTTTGAACAATGAAGGTTCTTCGTCTGATGTAGTTGTTTTGAGGCTTGATGACTTGAACACTTCATCTTGTGTGTCTATGCTTGAGGGTACATCTTGACTATGCTCATTAATGATCCATCTGATCATTCTTCCGTCTACATCTGATGCCTCTTTAGTACAACAGACTGTTCTATAATTATCAAAACCAATATGCTAAGTCATCTTGACTTAACAACATAGTAGTGTCTTAGAGTCTGAAAATGATGACATGTGTATGCACAAAGCAAACTTTGATCTCTTCATACTTGAAACTTGAGGATGCTTTTTTTTTTCAAGACATATATCTTATTTCTCTCATATCATATGGATTGACTTTCACATCAACAATCACTTATCTCTACTTATATAGAGTCAATTTATCATAAAGAAATAATGAGCAAATTAATCATAATGTTAAAACTCTGCTAGACAAACACTCACTTTCTAGAAAATTTTCTTTTATAGAAATTTTTGTTTAGCATAGTTTAATACCTTTTTACTTAACTATATATCTCTTTTTGAAAGCATATCTTGTATCTTACACAAATAAAAGATTTAATAAAAAAAATACTTGATTTAACAAATTATAAGCTTTATTGATTTTTAGTCACAACTTGTTAGAAAAAATATTTGTCGTAAGATTGGTTAGTGAAAATTCTTAAAGTATTTTAAATGTATTAGATATAACTCAATTTAGATGAATTGGTATAAAATCTTATATTTATCTTTTATTGACCTTCGGACAATTTTCTAAATTAAACGTTTTTACATTTTTTTTTAAGATGAGTTTCAAATAAATTTATACTCTCTCATCTGCAAAAAAAAAAAAAAAAAAAATTAAGTTATTAAAAAGAAAATTTAACATAATACAATTGAACTTTTTTTTCTTGCATTATTATTTGCTCTTAAAGAAATGACACAAAACAAATTAGATAAACTCCTTAAATTTAAATATTGAAAGTATAATAATAATAAATATAACAATAATAATAATTAAATAAACTCCTTAAATTTAAATCATTAAAAAGTATAATAATAATAATTAATATTTATAATAAAAATAAAATATAAAAAAAGTTATTTAGTTTTTATGATATAAAACAAATCTAAATAGCACTTATTAAAATGCGAAGTATCTAATCACGGGACAAATCGTGTCGAATGTACATATTTCACTTTAACTAATTAAAAAGGAAAATAAGTTAACAACTAAAATCGATGAACTCTTGAATATATCTCGTGTGATACGTAAAAACCCAGAAAAATAGTTTAAGAACCCAAAATTATTCTACAAGATATTACAAAATACAAATCCAAAAGTTTGGTCGGCCCCTACTGCACTTCATGGGCTCGGCCCCTAACTTGTACTGTCTTCTCTTTTTCCGTGTTGTAAATTAAGCGAAAAGTGTCTCTTTTAATACATTAAATTTTTAATACTTTTATATTTTTTTATTTCATATTTTAAAAGTTTTAATTTGACACTTTAAGTTTTAATTTATTATATTTGGTATATTTCAAGATCTATTATTAATAAACACGAGTATATGTTAACGTGTTTATTAAATTATTTTATTATAGACCATTACGTTTTAATTTTATTTTGTTTTACTACATTAGTCCATCCAAATTTGAATAAAAGTAAATTTAATTCATTTATATTGATATTGAGAAAGTTAGTTTACATAATTTATTTTTATCGATTTAATTTAAATGATTTTTTTAAAGTCCTTCATTATAATTTGAATCAAGACTAGAAAATGATCATTGAACATGTAACCTCAATCAAATAAAATGTATTATGAGAATTTGAGTGAGATAAAGTTAATTAATAGTTAATTATATTTAGGTTCAAATTTATTAAGTAACATCATTGAGGCTTATATAAAGTTTATGAAAACAAAATAATCACAACAATTAGTGAAATCAATAATAGAAATAATTAATTTAGCACATCAGAATGGTTTCAATATTTAAACTAAATCAGATAAATATTTAAACTAAATCTAATTATTATTTAATGAGTCACTTAACTAGATTGTCATTTAGTATTTTTTTTTCAAAGTAATTATTGACGAAGATAATTGTCATATGAAATCTGAGAGAACGTGACTTGAAAATTGATCTAGTTGGTGTATCGAACTTATTTGATTTATTTATTAAATTAATATCAATGTTTTAAATTGATTAATTATTTTTTGTATTTATTTCATCAGACTATTATCACTACTTTTAATTACAAACATAATATAAAAAATAAAAAATGATTTAAAAAATATAATGAAATTAATATAAAAATTTAAGGACGGATTATAACACAAGTATAAATATTGTAGATTATTAGTCACAAACATTAAAATGTATCAAAATATAATAAATATAAATTTAAACTATTAAATTAAAAATTTTAAAACTATATATCAAAACTTAAAAAATACTAAAACACAATCTACCAAATAGACATTTAACAAAATTATTCTAAATCATAACTATTCCATTTTCTCGTCTGTTGTCAAGCATGCACTAAAATTTAAACTTATATAATAACTTTTATAGCTCAAATATTTGGATCTATTGTGTGAATATTTATTGTTTCTGCATGTGGTACGCACGCCATCGTAGGATTTTATATTCATACTCATGTTTACTTGCACCTAACACCTACCTCTTTGAAAACTTTGAATTTGTAAAATTATCATTTCCAATTATTCTATACAAAAAATAATTATATATCACAATATTTTGTACCTTATAACTTCTAGATTTTAATGACATGGTAACAAAAAATGAAAACTTTATTTTCTTTCCATTGATTATAAAAATAACAAATTTTTATGTAACAACTTATTTTTTTCACGATCAATTGATGTTAGTTATCAAATTTTTATATCTACATCACTTACTAATTTATGTAAAATTGTTGAATTTATATATGGATCGGATATTATAATCCTGTTTGACTTAATTTTACATCATTAGATCATTTAGATATACGTTGACATGTAATATTTAAGTTGATAAACTTGTTAATAATTTGTTTATACTTATCTTATTTTACGATTTTGTTTAGAAGAATCTAAAAATAAGATTTTATGTACTATATACAAGAATGTAGCTTATTTTGATAAATTGTGGAAGATAATTTATTCATGAAAACTTATATAAGCCTAAACACTATCTCAAAATTGCCACGGATTGCATTCACCATGTGCCTTTTCTTTTTCATCTTTAATTTTATCATAGATACTATGATCTTTACTTGATCTATATATTTTAAATTTATGATTTTTAATCTGTTGTTTTGGTGAAGTAAAAAATAAATGAACAACAACTAATGTTTTTGTTAATACTTATATATATATATATATATATATATATATATATATATTATTTATTTATTTAATATCTATATAATCATATATTTTATTTTATTTTCAATCATATTTTGATTCTTAATTATTTTTTTAGCTTATATAATGAAAAAACACTTTATAAATTCTAATATAACAATATATCCAAACATTTTATTATCATAAGTACTTTTCAATAATCATATCAAAACACAGAAAGGCGCAGCGGAAAAAACTTACACACAGAACCTGGAAGCCTGCATGTAAAACCCTTGAAGGGGAAACAAGAGAACTGTAATAAACGGCAGTATAAAATCCCAAGGAGCAGGGAAAAAAAAATGTAAGAGAAAGATGAACACTAAAATTTTAACGTGGAAACCCCCAATGAGAGGGACAAAAACCACGGGACCAAGTTCAGAAAAATATCCACTATATCAAATAGTACAGCAAAACAACTCCTCCAAGAGGGATAACAAAAACGCTATACTCGGGACCAAATGTGAAAAAACACACCGGTGGACACACACTCTAAGGTGTGGTGCGAGAGAATAAAACAATCACTCTCTCTTATATAAGTGTTCAACTCCTCTCTCTTTCTAACCTCTACCGATGTGGGACTTTGAATTATAAAAAAAACTCAACAAATCTTCCCTTAATTCACAGCCTAGCCAAACCTGCTAGGGAGACTTTCGACACAAGGGATCCCCAAAAGTAGGTCCACCTGACCACTTAGATCCAGTCCAATCATTGCACACAAATCGGCGGTCCTCCAAATCGAACCATTGGCTCCGATACCACTTGTTGGGAAAGGCGCAACGGAAAAACTTACACACGAGAACACAGGCTTTGCATGTAAAAATAAAACCTTTCCCTTGAGGGGGAAACAAGATAACTGTAATAAACGGCAATATAAAATCCCAGGGAGCAGGGAAAATAAAAATGTAAGAGCAAGAAGAACACTAAAATTTTAACGTGGAAACCCCCAATGAGAGGGACAAAAACCACGGGACCAAGTTCAGAAAAATATCCACTATATCAAAGAGTACAGCAAAACAACTCCTCCAAGAGGGATAACAAAAACGCTATACTCGGGACCATATGTGGAAAAACACATCGGTGGACACACACTCTAAGGTGTGGTGCGAGAGAATAAAACAATCACTCTCTCTTATATAAGTGTTCAACTCCTCTCTCTTTCTAACCTCTGCCGATGTGGGACTTTGAATTACAAAAAAACTCAACAAATCCTCCCTTAATTCAAAGTCTAACACTATTACATATTCTACAAAATGTGGGACTTTGTTTGAATCCCAACAAATTTGTTGGGATTCAAACAAAGTCCCACATTTTGTAGAATTTGTAATAGTTTTAGACTTTGAATTAAGGGAGGATTTGTTGAGTATTTTGTTAATTCAAAGTCTCACATTGGCAGATGTTAGAAAGAGAGAGGAGTAGAACACCTATATAAGACAGAGTGATTATTTTATTCACTTACACCACACCTTAGAGTGTGTGTCCACCGGTGTATTTTTCCACATATGGTCATGAGTATAGCGTTTTTGTTAGCCCTCTTGGAGGAGTTGTTTTGTTGTATTCTTTGACATAGTGGATATTTTTCTGGACTAAGTCCCGTGGTTTTTGTCCCTCTCATTGGGGGTTTCCACGTTAAAATTTTGGTGTTCCTCTTGCTCCTATATTTTATTTTCCCTGCTCCCTGCGATTTTATATTACCGCTTATTACAGCTCTCTTCTTTCCCCTCAAGGGAAAAGTTTTATTTTTACACGCAGACTTTCAGGTTTTGTGTGGAAGTTTTTTTCGCTGCGCCTTTCCCAACAAGTGGTATCAGAGCCGATGGTTCAACTTAGGTGACCGGCTCAGATTTGTGTTCAATGATTGGAGTGGATCTAAGTGGTCAGGTGGACCTACTTTTTTTTGGGATCCCTTGTGTCGAAAGTCTCCCTTGCAAGTTTGGCTAGGCTGTGTGTTCCGTTGATGTGAGCTATCAGAACGACGGTACAAGACTAGGGCATGGAAGCTCTAATGACCATCATTGACAAGGATTTCCTCTGTGTGGGAGGAGATTTTGTGATCCTTTGTTTGAGGGGAGGTTTGTTGGGATTCAAACAAAGTCCCACATTTTGTAGAATTTGTAATAGTGTTAGACTTTGAATTAAGGGAGGATTTGTTGAGTATTTTGTTAATTCAAAATCTCACATCGGCAAATGTTAGAAAGAGAGAGGAGTAGAACACCTATATAAGACAGAGTGATTATTTTATTCACTTACACCACACCTTAGAGTGTGTGTCCACCGGTGTGTTTTTCCACATATGGTCCTGAGTATAGCGTTTTTGTTAGCCCTCTTGGAGGAGTTGTTTTGTTGTACTCTTTGACATAGTGGATATTTTTCTGGACTAAGTCCCGTGGTTTTTGTCCCTCTCATTGGGGGTTTCCACGTTAAAATTTTAGTGTTCCTCTTGCTCCTATATTTTATTTTTCCTGCTCCCTGCGATTTTATATTGCCGCTTATTACAGTTATCTTATTTCCCCTCAAGGGAAAGGTTTTACTTTTACACGCAGGCTTTCAAGTTTTGTGTGTAAGTTTTTCCGCTGCGCCTTTCCCAACAGTTTTGGTGAAGTAAAAAATAAATGAACAACAACTAATGTTTTTGTTAATACTTTTATATATATATATATATATATATATTATTTATTTATTTATTTAATATCTATATAATCATATATTTTATTTTATTTTCAATCATATTTTGATTCTTAATTATTTTTTTAGCTTATATAATGAAAAAACACTTTATAAATTCTAATATAATAATATATCCAAACATTTTATTATCATAAGTACTCTTCAATAATCATATCAAAACACATACAACTTATTAAAATTTAAGCACTTATCACAAAAGTTCTTATATAATAAAAATTTATTAAATAAAGTCTTAATTAAGTTATTTAATCATATCAACTCCTAGTGTTTTAAACAAATGCATGTACTTGTATATACACTTTATATAATATATTTTATCTGTCAAAATAAAATAGCAATTATCAATTAAATATTATAAAAATTGATTTGCATGAGATTTTATTAATCTAATTCGCACTATAAAACAATTTAATTCAATGGATTGTTTGATTTTATATTTTTCTTAAGAAAAATGTTAAATAGTTTAGCTAGAAAAGTTTGATAGCAATACTTCATTTTTAAATACTTCTCTTCATTCGAATCTAAACACATGTTGCTCAGGTTGATCTTTTTATAAAAAAAACAAACTCTTAAAGTCATGTTTATGATATTTTTTTAAGTATATATTGATTGCAAGTGGAAATTTTTAAACTATATTTTTTTTATATTTATAGTTATAAAATCTAAAACTATAATAATGTAAAATTCAAACACAATAAAAATTTCATTCTCTTTCATATACACAAGAAAACTCGAAGTCATACATCTCATATCCATAAAACTTATAATACAGTACTCTTAAAGTTAAGAATCAATGAGAGTTGAATTTAGCATAAAAATCTAATTTCTCACATGCATTGTGGTGAACTATAAGGTTTAATTTTTTGTTGGATTAGATGTCTACATTTAATGTTCAGGACTTTAATTCCAAAGAAGATCTATGCAGATCAAAATAAAATAAAGAACTTAAAATGCGTTTCAAAACGGTGCATACCAATTAATCTTTGATTCATATATTCTATAATCAATTCATAATTTGAATCTTTATTCTTGAAAATTAGGCAATCTTTTTAATTTTTTATATATACATATTCTTATTATCAAATAAATAAATTTAATTCCTTCTCTTATAAAGTATGTTTTCAATTTTTCATACTTAAATTAATATTTTCTTTTTAAGTAATGATTTTAACCAATATTTAAATTTATACATTTAACATTACACATTTGCGGGCAGATAGTTATTAAAATAAACTTTGTGATATATAATAAATAGTAAATATATTTTTTAGTCATTTTATTTCTATAATTATTTAGACAGAAACTGAAATAACATAAACTATAAAAATTATAAATTATAATTATAATAAAATAATACACATTGAAGATTAAAATATAGTAAATTATAAAAGTTAAAAAACTTCATAAAATTGATTGATTTATTTACTAATTTTAAAGAATAAAGTATATTTTAAGCCTTGTTTGAGACGGTATTATTTAAGTTATTTATTTTGGTCCTCAAAGTAACTTAGATAATATTTATTAACCATTATAAACCACTATTTAAATTACTTCAAGGACCATATTGAATAACAAATATAAAAATCATATCAAAAGACTTATTTTTCATTTATAAAAATTAAGATATAAAATTACATGAACTCCAATAAGTAATTACTTATATTTTTTTAAATGTTGAAGACTATAATATAAAAACATCATACAAAATCAAAAACTAAATTAATAATTTATTATTCTAATGAGAAGTTTATAATATTCTCAAGCAAAGTTTCCTCAATATCATGATTTGTTATCTAAAAGTGTATAATCAGATGGTTTAGTCACTAAAAAAACACAAATAGTAAAATAGTTCTAAAAAAATATTTATTTTTATTTTAGTTTTTAAAAAGTAAAATATATTTATTTATATTTAAAAAATATTTTACTATTTCATCTTTTTGAATTATATTGTTTAATTTTCCACTTTAGAATACCAAAATAGTAATATTTCTATATCTAGCTAGGGAGAAGTTCATACTTCTTGTCACCACTATAATCTTGTGTTAAATAGCAAAGATACCAACTATTCATATGAAGCCAAATTTATTGAAATATACCTTACAATATATATTTTAGTGGAAACAGATGCATGCAAGAGGGGTGCAACTATATATGTAAATATGCAAATCATGTTTGAATATAAGATGTAAATATGCAAATCATAAACCAACGATTGTGTCACCGGTTTTGGGTTCTGCTAAGAGCTTAATTACAAATTCTCAGGTAATTAACAAAACAGAAACTTTATAAGTAGTACTGGGAGGCCATCAAATTACCCAATATAGAAACGAAACCTCTCATGTCGAACTGTGCCTTAAAAGTAAGAAATCCAATTTAATTTATATATGTATGCCACAATATCCTGCATAGAAATCAAGGAGTATTCAATTAGCACACAGCACTTTGTCCAAATAATCGATCAGTTAATCTGAAAAAATAATTTACATTATCATATATAATTTACATTGTCATGCAGTTAAATCCAATTACTTAAACCACAAAAAATAAAAATAAATAAACTAGAAGGAACACACATCGAACAATACTAATAGTTCACATTTGATTAAATAATTTACACTTTCATATACAACCCTTTACCACATATCTTATGAAATTAAAGAACATCAAGGTTGAGTGCCCTTTTGAATATTAGACGTATCATGGATTTAAATCCAATTAATTAAACAAAAAATAAGAAAGAAAGAAAAACCTTCTAGGAACACATTTCTTCATCAATTATTACTGTTGTGAGTCAGGGGATTTACATATATCACTAAAAAAAACCTTTTATCAATAGAAATATCTGTATGCTTATAAATCTATATATCTTTTCTTGTTCCTATCGAGACTTTAATTGTAATTCAACAATTACATCTATGAATATCAAAATGATGTTTTACCTAGGATGGTTGTCGTCCAAATGAAAGTTTGAAAAGGATATGGACTATTGCTCAACATGGTACAGATTAGCTTATCCAATAAAATCTGTACATGGTACAGCTAGCTAATAGTTCAAGTGTTTAAAATTAATAATAATTCAAACACATGACACTATTTTTAAGCAGTGTGATCTGTTTGATGAGGTAGACTATATATATAGATAGCTGGTATGGTATATAATTCCTGAAAGCTATAAGCATGACATATGTGTACTGTGAATCTAATTCATGACTTTAACTCTAGGCTAGAAAAGAAGAGAATGGAACAGAGAAAAAGAGAGAAAGTTGGCCCCAACCTGAAGCAGGTTCAGGCTAACATGGCACATTTATATATCATTCATCTCTGAGTCATGAAGCACAAAAGTGAATGTTAATTACTGTGTCACCAAAAATCTCTGACCCCTAGCCTCTCAGAACAAAAGCTGTCCAAGAATAGTTTCATATACTTTGATTAGAATTCAGAAGACAAAATAGAAAACCCTAACTTTGCTACCAGCTGCCACTGAGCAGAGGTCATCATAGTACACATGATTTCTGCAAAAATGTTATGTTAGAGGAAACATTATGCTAAAAGAAGCCCTCAAATTTGTTCAAAGCGCAATAAATTAACCAGACATACACATGTGTATATAATTTATAATTAAGCATGAAAAAAAAAATATCAAAATGCATGTGCATGCAGTAAATTTTGACAAGTTTGAGTAGAATAATCACTTGAAACCAAGAGCTTGTACCTTGAATAGCATTACATGTTGTATTTTAATATACAAAATACAAACGTGTGTCTATTCAAATTGCCATTGAAGTTCCACTTTGGAATAAAAGCCGACAAAAACATGTGAGGTGACGGGAAGCACAAAGCTTAAGCATTCGCCTAACCAACAAAATATTTGCTCGCAAAACTTAAACACATTAGAAAACTAAATAGCTTTATTGATAAATGGATAAAACTATCAGAATCAGATTCTAGAGGACCTGATCAAATCAAGGTATATGGAGATCGAAACAAATACAGTAGTGGAGAAAAGATGAGTATCAAATCACTTCTTGTAAGGATCTTGCACATTAAAGATATAGCAAGAAGTGGGACATAATATAGAATTGAGGATGGTGGGGAAATGTTAATCAAGGCCAAGAACAATACATTTAATATTTAATTAATTAGCAGTAGATTTCTTCCACATGTATTTGAAATATTCCTTTATATTCATTCAATCATGACTTTCTTACAAAAAAACTGCGAAATTAAAAAAAAGGCTTGCAAAGAACATGCATTATAAGAAAGTTTTATAATTTGATGAGATGTTTTATTTGAAACCTAGAACTTTATATGTTTTAAAAATGTTAAGTTGATGCTTAATAACCTGACAAAGTATACATACGACACATCAGTGCATGTGTCGAAAATCTGCTTAATTTTATAAGGCAAAAGTTAAGAGAGAGTAGACATAAAAATAATAAAATATATCCAATGGATGTAACATAAAAAAAAAAAAATTTAAATGCTTTTGTTGCAAAGCAAGAAGGGGATTAAATTAGTCTTCCATTTCCTACAGTCGTCTCTAATTTCGCAACCTAATGAACACGGCATTGGAAATATACTTTTGTCGGTATAATATGTACCAACATTTTAATAGTACTGGCTAGCAACCTGGTTCATGAATAAGAAAAACTGTCCATGGAAAACATTAGTTTTTGTCCCAGATCCACCACCCTTTTAATGACCCATACATGTTTCTTCTTCAGTTCTTTCTATCTCTTTCATATCTTATGACTTCCAAACTCCTAGTCCTAATTAATAATACACATAATTATATAAATAGATCATCTAGATGGTTATCCCTTAATGCTTCACTTGATCATCACATATATGTAAAAATCATTGTAGTACTTTTAGCTTATTATTATGAGCAACAATGAACAATTAGACGAAGATGCTTGATGATACGATAACATTTTGGTTCGATTAATATTATAAACCAAAGCTTTTTCCTGTGTGAACAAGAACAAACAAAGTTACATGATAATTACCATTAGGTGAAGAAACACACATCTTCCATATAGGAAGAATATTCAAGAGAAGTGGATGGAGGAGGTTGAAGATTCTTCAACATTTCCCTTTGTGGTCTTCTTTTTCTTCTTGTAAGGTATACCTCTAGCCTTAGCTTGACACTCCCTGACCTCCCTAAGGTAGACGCGGATGGAGCCGCTAGCGAAAGGGTTGGTCTCAGGAGAGCCTCCGTTTTCCTCGTAGGCAGCTCTGAGTCTGCCTATGAGGGCGTCAAGGCTCCCCCAAGCCTGCCGGAGAGGGCAGGTGCAGGGAGCCGGGGGCTCAGGCTGCCCATAGAACATGCACCCTTGGAGGTGAACCTTGGTCTTCCCAAACTGGTCAAGATACCTAAGGAAATCAAGGACATGGTTGCAATTGCACTGAGAGAGAGGAACTGGGGGTCTCTGGTTCTTCAAGTATTGTCCAAAAGTGTTCCAGTCCCTTCTCTTCTGTGACTCATAGCGGCTAAGTGTGACTGGACTACCCTGTTGTTGCTGATAGTCTATTGGAATGTTGCTTGATGAGCCTTCTGCACCACTGCTGGACATTGTTGAAATTGTGGAATGATGAATTGAGAGAGGGAGAGAGAGAGAAAGAGAGGTTGGTTTTGATAAATAAAGGCAGGGAAAGAGGAGAGGAGAGTGAAAGGTGAAAGTGAAAGGAATAGGAGAGTGGAGAAGAGGAAGATGGAGTATGGAGATCACGTCATTGGGCTACTGAGTAGACATTTTATGGGGCCATCTTGGTCTCTTTCTGTTCATCTATTTTGTCATTTTGCATATTCATATGTCACTCATTATACATACACATTTGTAAAGTATTATCATTTTAATCACAAATCAAAATTTTTTCTTTACTTTATATTTATACTATAAATAAAAAGACATATTAGAGATTAGATAATTGGTTTACACATTTATTTAAATCAGATTATTTCTTGATCTTTGTATAAATTATATTTTTAATTATTCAACTAATAAATTAAATTATTTTTTTTTAATTTTTCTATCGTTATAACTTTCTTTCTTTATTATCTAAATCTCTATCTTATTTATTGCTCTTATTGAGTATAATTCTTACATTTCAAATTAAAATAATTACTATTATCTCTTAAAATAAGTCTAATTAAACTTATAATATGATATTAAATTTAACGTAAAAGAAATGAAGCAATATTCATTATTTAAGACGGTGATACATATTCTACTCTACATATGAATATATATTATTCATCTTTATTTAAATCTCTTTATTATACCACAATAACTATTTACGCTTTCTTTTTATCTGTATGCTGTTTTACATGTAAGATTGAATAGCATAGATTTCTCTCACATTCAAAATTTTATTATTACTGATCACATTTACTCTTCTCTTCCTTTCACACTAGATGTACATGAGCACTAGATTTCTTGGAACACCATTTTTTTACTTAGATTCCAAAAATAAAATCCATGAAAAAACATGTCCACTTCTCACTTTCCCTTGCTTGTATATTTTTGTTTTAGATCTTGTTAATTAATAGCTTAAGAGTATTATTAAGAAATTATTTATTATATAAATTACGAGAATATAAAATGATCAACACGCTTTTATACATTTCAATAAAAACATATTTGCTTGTAATTTTTTTAACTAACGCCCCATATGATATTATACATTTTTTATAACCGTTCTTTTCTTTTATTTTTTGGGACAAACATTATATGGCTAGAGCCTAGAGACAAGATTTGATACCATGATAAATTGATTAATCTTGTGACCTAAAAGTCATGGGTTGGAGTTTTGAAAATAATCCTTTATTTGCGGGGGTAAATCATGTGTTCATTTAGGGAAAATCCTCTTGCACCATGTCACACTTTAATGACATTAGCTTGCATTAACTACAATCTTCTTTTTTTTTTTTCTCTATAAGCATACCATTATTGTTTTTCCCGTATTCAACGCTAAGCCTTATCCCCTTAACCAAACTATTGTCATTATTGCGCTCACCAAACCATTCCAAAAGTCATTATAGAACCTGGTATAACTGTATAAGTATGTATTTAAGTAAATGTTGTAAAATTAATTTTGATTAAAATTAATAAAATGATGTGATTTATGTTTAACTATTTTAAATTTAAATTCACAGTAAAACTTATAATAAAATTTTTCATCCAACATAAAATCTATCTAAGATTACATTAAATTAAAGTTAATTTTAGGCTTAAAAGAAATTCTCAACATAAAATTAAACATAAAAACATTTTGTATTTACATAAAGTTATTTAAATTAATATTTCGAATTGACTTTAAGAAGTATTACATCTCTTTTCAAACGTAATTTTAGTAAAAATAAACATATTTAGTTATTATTAAGTAGAATTGATTTTGCTTTCAAACTTTAATTAGTTTAATTGAAAATAATAAAAAAATTGTGTGAATTGAAAAAAAAATTATACTAACTTTTACAAAGAGAAAATAAAAAATAAAAGTTACAGTCAGTTAAAACTAAAGTTTATCCAAATATAAATTACTCCAATCAAAATCAATTTTATAAACATTCAACACAAATATGTCGATAATATATTCCAGGTGAAGAAGGCTAATTATTAACATTCGTGGTGGCCATGTTATGGTTATCTTTCCCCAAAATGTACATGCCCTATACACATACACAACAAACACTATGTCATAAATTTGAAATACAATATCACGCATGTTGTCTTCCAGAAACAGATTTTGTCACTGGTTATTAGGGTGCACCTCTGTAACATTGCATGCATGCCACAAGATACATGACCGTACTCTTTTGGAGCATGCAAGGTCTTTTCCTCACGTAATATTTTCTTTTTTTCCCTAACAGTTTCAGGTTGTTTTTAATGCTTTCTATTAATACTATGTACATATTTTGTGTCCGGAGATCTTTCCACATCAGGTGTGGGCAACAAACATAGTTGTCTTAGATGTGTAAAATAATAATGGTACATATATATTGTTTTGTTCGGAATTGGAGGTTTGATGTTGACATGATCAATGACAGGTAAGGGTTCTTGATTCTAGAAATTGAGTTTGGATTTCCTTGGCAGAATTTATCTATAATCTTAGATAGAGAATTTATCTATAATATTTGATAGAGGGATAATACCTGTAAAAATTTGATGATGTTTAAGTTAGAAGATGTTTCAGGAGAGTGGTTTTAATATGTATGGAGAATAAATGTACGAGAATGGTAAATGAATTTAGAGATATTGACTAATGACTAATGAATGATTTCCTAATTATAGATACCTTGATTGACTCTACAAAATACTAAAGGAATTTTGAGATAAGTATTGTATTATAGTATTCAGCTATGGTTGGAGGCATGTAGCGCCCTCACCGAAATGGCCAACCTTGCCAATTAGTGATTATCTAAGAAAGTTAATGATATTAGTAGGATTTGTAAATACATATTCAGTGCTAATACATTAAAAAGGCTGGATGTAAATTTTTATAAACCAATGAAAAACTCATTATTAAATATCAATGTAAATGAGATGTCACATCACTTCAATAAAATATATAAAACATTATACTCCACACACGCTATTTTATATATATATATATATATATATATATATATATATATATATATATATTAATTTCTTTTACCGATTCAGAGACTATATAAGTTTTAATACATTAAAAACTATCCACGACCAAGCTTAATGATTTTTTTTATGAATTAATATCCTTCAATAATTTATAAAGACTGATATTGGAAATATAGAGATTCATTCAAGAGATATTATTTTATACAGATGAATTAAGAATCTAAACTCTGAAAATATATTTAAGAGACAATATTATTTATATATATTAATAATTTAAATACTAAATTGGGGTTTGACTCTCTTTCATACGGATGCAACTTCCTTCGGCGCTCAGTTTATGAATAAATTCTAAAAATAGTTCAACATTTGAGTAGGAGGAATGTCTTGTTGATTAACTACCTAGCTTATTATTTGTAACAATTTCCTAAAATACATTAGAGAAAGCAAAGGCATGTGATAACAATTTCCTAATGTAGTGTTTTGGGTAACATTAATTTTCTCACTTGCCATGATTTTGTAGGAAAGAAATCTGAGGTAAACGTTAAATTTGAAGGAGATGACAACCGACCAATCTTGAAAATGTGGGCCCCGTGGAGATGCTCTTGTCAAAACTCATAATAAACTAAGATTATATTCATTCAATCGATAATTAGAAATCATCAAATAGTTTGAACTAATTCAAAATAATAATATATTAGAGTCACCTAGAATTTGTGTTTTGCAGCGTTTCTACTATTTCCAAAACGCCTTTCTAGAGCCAATCCCCGTCCTCTTTGACAAGAAGCCAAAAGTTGAATTTCTCAATTCATGAAATGGGTCGTGTCGTATATTAATATGTAGGACACACGTTTGTCATGGATACCACTATAAATAAAGATTTTATGTGTAAGTGAGAAAAGAAGAAAAAAAATAAAAATATATACGGAGAAGATTTTTTAAGTTCCGTCTGTACACTCCAGTTTCGTCTGTGCACTTCTATCGTTTGTACATTTCTATCGTCTGTATACTTCTATTGTCTGTACCCCTCTTTCGACTGCACTCTTCTACTTCCGTCTGTAGAGCCTTTTTTTTATTTTTTTTCTCCAACAAACTGGTATCCAGAGCGTGGTTCAGATTCAAGGGACGTTCTTGTTGGTTGATTTACAATGGGACACACCAGCTCAACCTTACAATCGAATCTTCCTGTTCTTGACGGTAAGAACTGAAATCGATGGAGTATTCTGATGAAAGCCATTTTCGGCTTTCAAGAAGTTACGGAGATTGTTGAAGATGGCTACCCAGAACTTGCTACAGATGCAACAGAAGCACAGAGGGTGGCATACAAGGAAAACAAAAAGAAAGACTGCAAAGTGATGTGTCTTCTTCATCAGAGCGTCGACGATGCACACTTTGAGAAGATTGCAGAAGCAAAGACGTCACAGAAGGCATGGAAGATTCTGGAGAAATGTCATCAAGGAGCAGATCAATTGAAGAAGGTGCGTCTTCAAACTATGAGACGCCAGTATGAGTTGATGCAAATGGAGTCAAATGAAAAAATTGCTCAATTCTTTAATCGAATCCTCACTCTCACCAATGCAATGAAGGCATGTGGTGAAACGATAACTGATCAAGCGATTGTTGAGAAGGTATTACGAACCCTGACCCCTAACTTTGACCACATTGTTGTGGCCATTGAAGAATCCAGGAATCTTGGAGAACTGAAGGTTGAAGATCTTCAGGGCTCCCTCGAGGCACATGAGCAGAGGCTCATTGAAAGGTCCACTGAGAAACCTCAGAAACGGGTTACGCAAGCCCAGACTTCGAAGAAAGGAGGCTACGATGGCAGAGGTGGATCAAAAAACCGAGGAAAGGGGAAAGATTACAGAGGAAAGGGCAGAAGTTCTCATCAAGAACAAGAGAAAACTGATCAAGATCAAACAAAAACTTCCTCAAGGAGGGGAAGATCCAATTGGAAAGGAGGAAAAAAGAAAGTAGATAGAAAGAAAATCAAATGTTTCAATTGCAATAAAATTGGACATTTTTCTTCTGAATGTCAAGCTCCCCCAAGCCAGTTTGATCATCGCAGGATACAACATGATGAAGCTCATATGGCAAAAGAAGAAATGAAAGATAACAGGGATGAAAGCCCTGTTCTACTAATGGTGACTACAGTGCAGGAAGATTTGTGCCCGTCCATTTCGGACCCGTCCGGTTCGTCTGCGTCTGTAATGTTGCAGATGACAAATACTCAAAAAATTTGCAGTGAGGAAGTTTGGTATGCAGACTCTGGCTGTTCTAATCACATGACAGGCCATAGAGATTGGCTCATAAATTTTGATTCAAGTAAGAAAAAGAAAGTAAAGTTTGCTGATGATAGAATGATTCAAGCCGAAGGCATTGGAGATGTGATAATCAAGAGGAAGGATGGTGGGAATGCGTTGCTGCATGATGTGCTCTTTGTGCCTACCATGAGTAGCAATCTAATCAGCTTAGGACAACTATTGGAGAAAGGTTTCTCAATAGCCATGAAGCACGGATCCTTGGAAGTTCTTGACGCTGAAGAAAAGAAAATCATGAAGGCACCGCTTGCATCAAACAGAACTTTCCAGGTATACCTTAATGCTGTTGAGACTCAATGCCTTAACTCCGAAATTCTATCTAATGACACTTGGTTGTAGCACATGAGGCTTGGTCATCTTAATTTCAAAGATCTTAGTCTCATGAAGTCCAAAGAAATGGTTCTTGGGCTTCCGTCTGTACACGTGCCTAAGAAAGTTTGTGATAACTGCTTAATCAGTAAACAACCCAGATCATCATTCAGCAAGTATACTGCTTCGAGAGCCAATAGTTTACTGCATGTGGTATACTCGGATGTGTGTGGTCCATTTAAGGTTCCATCCTTAGGAGGGAACAAGTATTTTGTGACATTTGTAGATGATTTCAGCAGAAAATTGTGGCTTTATCTTATTAAGGCTAAAAATGAGGTGTTTCCTATTTTCAAATCCTTCAAGTGCTTGGTTGAGAAGCAGTCTGAAAAATCCATCAAAATACTGAGAACAGATGGTGGTGGTGAATTTACCTCCAGAGAATTTGATAATTTTTGCATGAAAAATGGGATTGTGCATGAGATAACAGCACCTTATACTCCTCAACATAATGGGGTGGCTGAGAGAAGAAACAGAACCATCCTAAACATGGTTAGGAGCATGCTGAAGAGCAAAAACTTGTCACACGAATTTTGGGGAGAAGCTGCAGCAACTGCGGCTTATGTGTTGAATCATTGTCCTACAAAGAGGCTGGAATTTAAGGTTCCAGAAGAGGTATGGACAGGGAAGAAGCCTTCAGTCAGGCACTTCAGAGTTTTTGGTTCACTATGCTATAGGCATATTCCAGATCAAAAGAGAAGGAAGTTGGATGATAAAAGTGAACAAATGATCTTCGTTGGTTACAACTCCACTGGATCCTACAAGCTCTTCAATCCTAAGACACGACAAGTAGTATTCAGCAGAGACATGCATTTCATTGAGTCAAGATCACTTCTATCGTCTGATCATGAGAAATCACTTCCGTCTGTACTTCCGTCTGTTCATGACATTATGTCTCCGTCTGATACGCCAGAGTCAGGGACAAGGAGCTTGTTACCGTTCGATGGAGAAGAACCCAGCACTGAGTTTCAAGGTGCAAATTCACCTGAGAGATGTATTCAAACAAGACCCACTAGATCCAGAGCTCTACCAGCAAGACTCAGAGATTGTGAAATCACTTTCGATAATGCTGTCACAGACGAAGGAGAATTGCTCCAGCATATTGCACTTCTTGCAAATGCAGAACCTGTCAGTATTGATGAAGCTTTAAAAAGCAAAGTATGGAAGGAGGCTATGCATGAAGAATTGAAGTCGATAAAGAAGAATGAAACTTGGGAGTTGGTGAAACTTCCAGCTAATAAGATGCCTATTGACGTGAAATGGGTATTCAAAACTAAGTTGAATCCAGATGGCACTATCGTCAAATACAAGGCAAGACTAGTGGCTAGAGGATTTATGCAAACAGAAGGGATTGATTTCTCTGAAGTGTTTGCACCAGTTGCAAGATTGGAAACTGTTAGACTGGTTGTTGCTCTTGCTACTTTGAAGAACTGGAATATGTGGCAGCTGGATGTTAAATCAGCATTCCTAAATGGACCTCTTGAAGAAGAAGTCTATGTTACTCAACCTCCAGGCTTTGTTATAGAAGGAAGTGAAGACAAGGTCTATAGACTGAGAAAAGCTTTGTATGGCTTAAGGCAAGCACCAAGAGCTTAGAATAAAAAGATTAATAATTTCCTTTCAAGTTCAGGTTTCAAGAAATGTAATGTAGAGCATGGTGTGTACATTAAAGCAATGGGTGGTGGAGGTATTCTATTCATTTGTCTTTATGTAGACGATCTACTCATAACTGGCAGTAACACAAGAGATATTGAAGCTGTGAAACAGTGCTTGAAATCTGAATTTGAGATGACTGATTTAGGAAGGTTGTCATACTTCATTGGCATTGAGTTCAAACAAGTTGATGGTGGACTGTTTATGCACCAAAAGAAATACATTCATGATGTATTAAAGAAATTCAAAATGCTGGAATGCAATACTGCAGAGACGTCTGCAGAAGCAAATCTGAAACTTGATAATGGTGAACAGAATCAAGGAGTGGATGGTACTTTGTTTAGACAGATGATTGGCTGTTTGAGGTTTATTTGTCATACAAGGCCGAGATTTCAGATGCAGCGTTGGCTTAGTAAGCGATTTATGAGTAATCAAGAAGTCGCATTTCATGGCAGCTAAACGTATTCGAGATATTTGAGCGCACACTTGATTTTGGAGTGCTTTACTCAAATCATTCGAGAAAAGTTGGGTTACAACTTGTAGCCTATTCTGACTCTGATTGGTGTGGGGACTTATTGGAGAGAAAGAGCACCATGAGTTATGTGTTTTTACTCTCTGGCTCTCCAATCTCATGGTGTTCCAAGAAGCAGGCTGTTATAGCTTTATCAACCTGTGAAGTAGAGTATATTGCTGCATGTCATGCAGCATGCCAAGCTTTGTGGCTAGAATCATTACTGGAAGAACTTAAGGTTGGTTTTGATGGCTATGTTGACTTGTTGATAGATAACAAATCTGCTATCAATTTAGCTAAGAATCCGGTTGCATATGGAAGGAGCAAACACATAGAAACGAAGTATCACTTTCTGAGAGATCAAGTTGGAAAAAGGAAGATCAGACTGAAGCATTGTAAAACAGAGTTACAAATTGCAGATATAATGACTAAGTCATTGAGAGCTGACAGATTCAGAGAGCTTAGAAGACTACTGAATGTTGTTTGTCTTTGATTTTTTTTTATTTTGAATTAGGGGGAAGTGTTGAAGGTTGACTAATTCAAAAGTTTGTTAGTAGTTAGTTTGTTAGTAGTTAGTTTGTTACCACTATAAATAAAGACTTTGTGTGTAAGCGAAAGAAGAAGAAAAGAAATAAAAATATACACGGAGAAGCATTTTTTAAGTTCCGTCTGTACACTCCAGTTTCGTCTGTGCACTTCTATCATATGTACATTTCTCCCCTCTTTCGACTGCACTCTTCTACAAAAGTAGAGCCTTTTTTTTATTTCTTTTCTCCAACAGGACACACTATAAAATTCGGAATCCGAACCAGTACCAGAAGAATATCAATGGGAAAATTCTAGTTCCATCTGTTTCGTAAGTGATCTTTTAGACCCTCTTCGGTAGAATAGAAATTAATGAGAGAAAAATAGAAAGAAAATAAAAGTGATTTTACTTTCTTACATTTTATTTTAAATATTTTTTTTAATTAATGGCATTGCATGTATAATTAAATACACCATTAACTTTTTCTTGGGTCTCGGTAACTGTTAACCAGTGCTGTGTTAGTGTCTTAAAGACATAGGTCAAGGAAGCAAATATACTTCAAGAGTAACTAATAATTAAGATTTGCATTAGAAATCATACGAAGTGCACTGTAATATTTTCTAATAATTTTTTTAACTTATAAGTACAGGTGCTCGTTATAATTTTCCTTCTCTTTTGTATGAAAAAAAACTTCATACTTAAATCCTTACCGCTAGTACGTGTTTGTTTATGTGAATTAATCACAATACATTAATTTAGTTTATAATATTACAGTGCATTGACCGATAGTGGCGGAGATACTAAGTTAGTTGATCATTACTCCTATAGTTATTGTTATATCATTTAGTAATATTTATTTAATTAAAAATATTATAAAATATAAAAAATATTAATACTTTTTGACATGATTTATATATAATATTTATTACAATTTTACTAAAATTAATAGGTAATATATATATATATATATATATATATATATATATATTCTCATATTTTTAATCATAAAATTTAAAAAAATTCAAAACTCATATTTAATGTATGATACTGCTGTATGCTATTTTGCTTTAAAAGAATATTTAGGTATATTGGATGATGAAGAAACACATGTATCACAGGTAGCTTGGAGGGTGAATAAAGTACGGTGACATTGCCGGAGTTATGTGTTCTACTGTTATAATATAATTAAATTTAATCGATTATGGGGGTGCTAAGTTAGTGTTACAGGTATCAGTTTCAGCTGATATTGGTCCAAAAATGTGCTTATGGTGTCATTATGATTCTCATAAAAATTCAGGAGTGATTACTGTTCACATGACTGTTGAAATTAATCATATGTTTGTTTTCTCTTAATTAATGGGCGCTGGACACTTAGCATAATTATGGTAGCATAATTACTTAATTAGGTTTTGTAATCTGTCTCTTTGTTGTTAACATGGGCTTGAAAAATTAACATTCGATTGAAAAGCTGCCTGCTATAATTGGTGAGGTGTGCATATCTGTCCGTGTGTAAGGTTTCTAAAAAGGCTGATAATTACTCTTATTTGTTTTAGGATTGTTATCTTGAATTATGTTTGGGCCCCTTTTATTCTATTTTCAATAGTAATCTTCTTTAGTAATAAAAATTGTGTAAACTCAATTTTAATTTTTCTTATCAAAGTTAAATAATGTAAGAAGAACATATCAAGAAAAAAGTATTTGTATAATTATTGACAAGATATTGCGTTTTTGTTTAACATTTTAATTGTATAACAAGTTATACAATGATCCGTGAAATAATATAAATTATTAATTTATTAAATATCATAAGAAAAATAGAGTTAAGAGAATATCATTATATAACTTGTTGTATATATAATATAACTTCTTTTAAACAAATGATAATTAATGTCTTGAGAATATTGATTAAGAAATTAAAATTTTTTATTAGAATATGTAAAATTATATTTTTTAACATTTTTTTAATACCGCCTATGATTTGAAAATTAAATATTTTCTATTTCTAATTTTGAATCAGTGCATAGAAAGACCAGTTAACAAGACCTTTTGTTTTTATGAGTCGATATTGCACATGTTAACGTCTCATTTGCTGTTATTAAAACTGATCGCAATCTTGATAATTAATCATTAGCATACCACCACTGATTACAAGTTTGATACAATGCCAAACGGTAAACAAAGAAAGACCAAAACAAATAAGGAGATATAATTTTGTCTGCTTATTATTTATGCGTTTAGTAACACAGAACATGAGGGAGCTACAAAGTAGGGGACTATTGTAATCATCTAATTTGATTTATAACGGGATTAAGAATAATTTGGGATATTTATGGGTGATGGGTTAAAGATTTTTAAAAAAAATTGATATTATTTATTACGGAGAAATAGTTTCTTATTTTGGAATAAAAAAATATTTTTTATATGTAAAAGGGATTTTTTTTTTCTAGGGAAAGTTTATTTTTGGAATATATATTAATTAATTAGTTCATTTGAATTTAGTAAAAATAATTTTAATAAATAAAACCTTTTATATATAATTAAATTATTGCATCCATATATTTAAAATGATTATTTTAAAAGGGAGCTTCTCTATTATTTATCATTAAAATTGTTTATCATAGAATGAAATATATATTCCTAAAGTTAAAATCATATTACAAAACAAAAAACCCAGTAGTTTTCAAAGATTAATAATAACCAATAAAAGTAAATAATAGTAAAATCAACGGTTCAAGATGTTGCAAGATTGATTACGATGGAAAGTGTTGTCTTAAATCATTTTAAAAATCATCATGTTCCTAAACTCTGATGGGTTTGGACATTACAAGCTCGTCTGTTCCTCACAAATTTAGAGTAAGTTTATCTTTAACTTAAGCTATGTTTCTAATCAAATTTTATTTAACTAGACAGGTTAGTAATTAATTAAATTATTTCTAATTAATTACTCATTAATTAAATTAAATTATTTAATTTAATCAATTACTTAATTATCTACTTTATGTGTGAGTCTGGTTCCTGTTGGACAGTCAATCGTATAAATATTATTAAAGGAGTCATATTTACTAATATATTATTGCTATATAATATGTGAGATGATTAATGGTATTATGAAATTTGTCCTTAATTATAATTATCTTTAAGTATTTAATTGAACATGAGATATAATTTATCATGTTAATATTCAATTAATAATTTCTTAATTTTTAAGTAAACATGTGACACAGATCTACTTAAAAATCAAGTCACTCAACTTTTACTTTATCAAAGATTCATGACACAACTTCTTATGTAAGAAGGATAAATCTCGACTACATTATTTATCGTCCTCAACATTATTCTTTGTGGGCCTTGTAGCTATTTTTATTGTTAACTTCTCATAACGTTGAATAGAATTAAAGTTTACAATTTCTTCATTTAAAAACTTTCATGACTTTAAGTTTGAAGTCCATCATATTATGATCATAATGAGAAGTACTTACAATATCATCCACCAAACCTTCCTATAATGCGTCAACCTGTTATAAATTACTCCTAATATTCATATTTATATGTCTAATAGATATTCCATATCCATAACTGAATGATGTGGTCATCAATCAACCACGTAACAACCTTATATGTATTATTATTGTCCTTATTTTCGTGATATAGAAGTTACACACTATTAATTTAGTGGTCAAATTAATCTAAATGTTAAATACTATTTATATACCACACTCTAGACCACTTATTTTGATTGACCAGGCTAAATTCGTCCAAATTCACTTACCATATGCATTTATTATGTAACTCGCACGAAGTAACACAGTGGAAAATAAAGAGTTGCAAAAGAAGTATGATTCAGTATACATTAATGTAGGAAATGGGCTACATGATTTCAATCTTAGTCTGAAGGGAGTTGAGGTCTTCAAATTAGTCGTATTCAATTATGACATCTTCTTAATAAAGTCAATTATGACATATTATTAGTCGATGACCTCTAACCAATTCTTTACAGAAAGGATGCGATTCGTTCCGGATGAATTTGATTTAGAAAGGAAGAATTATTATAAACTAATTTAAATTTAGATTGGGTTAATCTGAGTTGGGATTTTATTTAACAAAATCCCAATTAACTTGGAAAGAATTCAAATCAGATGAATTTTTTAAAATATATTTATCATTTTAAATAAATATTAAAAAAAGTTAATTATTGAATAGGTCCCTGAACTATTTGCAGTTTCTGATTAGGTCTTTAACCTTTTTTTTCTTCAACTGAATCCCTATTTGTTTTTTAATTGAGTCATTTTATGTAACCGTTGTTACAGTAATACACAGACTTAATTAGTCTCTAAATTTAGTATTGTCGCACATCTGCATACTTATAATGAGAAATTTCATCTATCTAGTCTAGTATTTTCACTTTTTCGTGTCATTACTTTACATTTGTAGGTTTTGAACCTAGTAGTTTAAACAAGGTTCTTCAACCAATATTTTTACCTATGTAGATCCAATATTATCAACCGAAATATTCTTTCACAAGTCTTTCCAGCTTCACGTTTAAATAACCTTTCTACTAACTTGCACAGCCGACTTAAACGGTTAATTTTCTATATAATGTCAGTTAGACAAAATGAGCCAATTAAAAAACAAATATAAGTTCAAGACCTAATTAAAAACACATATAGGGTTTGATTCCTCATAAATTAAACCGAACACATCATCGGATCCACTCTACTATTTTACTAACGATTTGTGTCTTGTCAATTCGATTCCATAGGTTGATTCAATTTCACACGCATGAGTTAAAGTTAAAGATAAATAAAATTTGCTTTCTTCGAATTTTGTGAGTGACTATGATATTGGTGAGAAATATTTACTGATTTTATTGGACTAATTTTTGCAGGAAATCGTACTGGTCATATTTATAGTAGGGCCTCTCTTCTAATTATTTATTTTTCATTTATGAAACCTCAAATCCAAACTCTTAGGTAGTGTTTGGAGTAGTTCTTATTTAACTTCCAAAATTAAATTGTGTTTTCAGTTTCTATTATAAGGGTTTTCTTTTTTTTCTTATTTTCAGTTTTAAAAAATTGTTGTCAATTTTATAATTTTATTTCAAATATTTATTAATTACCATATAATTTCATATAATGTTATTTTTTATTTTAAAATTTTCAATTAATAAATTATATAAATAATAATAAATAAATAAATAAATAAATAAAAATAATAACTTGTCAAGAGTTAAAAAAAAATACAAGTGGGCAATAATAGTAATAAAGATAATATATAGAAATACCAATAAATCCATAATTTTTCTAATTTATTTCATAGTCCTATTGTTTTGCATTTCATAAACGATTTTGAAATGCACTCATTCTAGGAACATTTGTCGAAGTGATGGGATGGATGTGGGAGCACATTCACATGTTAGAATGCATAAAAATTTTGTTGAGGGGATAATAGTCATGTAGGATTGCATGTAATTGATTGGGATATTAAATGTCACAAATAGATTCAATAATACGCATGTGATTCAAATAATAAAGCCCTTTTATCATTGAATTTGTGAGATTCAAATAACTAAGACTCTATACTCCTTCTCTGTATCCCTTTCTGAGTTCATTCATAAATAATGTGAATTTATAATTTATAACCTTGTGATTCGTAAGCCTTGCAAACTGGTTCGTGATACCCCTAGTATAAATAATACTTATATGAATTTGTTATTTGATAAAAAAAGAGAGATGAATATTATAACCAAGAAAATAAAAAATAATGTGTTGGCCACAATTGTACATGGAGTAATTGGACGAAGAGAAAAAACATTCTTGAAAATTTAGTTAGAATTTCTTTATAATTAATTTTGTTTTTGCTTCGCAATTTCTTGAACCCTAACTCCAATAAGAGGAAGACAAATTACACTCAAATGCTTCAAGCAAATAGATTTAAGATTTAAATAAAAAGTAGAAGAAAATGGAAGGCAAAACTTATGAATTACATATAGACACAATAGTAGGTGAAGGAGCAATAGGTTAAGGGGTGACAAAAAAGAATAAAAAACATAAAGAAGTAAAAGACAGAACAAGAGGTGATGAAGAAGAAAGGGTATCAAAAATAGAAGAAAAGGTAGAAGAGTCAAGAACGTGAGTACTCAATAATGAAGGAAAAAAGGTTAGAGAAAAACGTTAAAGAAGAAGAGACAGAGAAATACTATAAATCCATGAGTATGAAATAATTAAAGAAACTTAAAAAACATGCAACCTGTTTTTCTAATTTTTAAAGTTTATCTAAAACTATTTTAAAATTAAGAAAAAAACTAATTTCAATCAAAATTTAGCTAATAAATTTTATTTTCAAAAATATCATTTGAAAACTAAAATTGTAATAAAAAACAACTACATAAAAGCTTTTTAGTCCATGCATGTCTAACAATAAGTTTTAATCACTTTAGTTCTTTTTCAACTACATTCTTAAAAACATAGGAACTAAACTGAAATTATAAAATGTTTATATAAGAAATTTTTAAGTATAGTAACTAAAAATATATAAAAAAATGTTATAGAAAAAAATGTATGGTTATAAAAGTAAAAACAAATTAAAATAAGGTAAATGTTAACCAAAATATCCTTAAGGAATTAAAAAAATATATATAATATATAATATTGATCAACAATTTTTTTTAACTCACCAACAATTTATACATCAAATATTTGATATTTTAGTAGGTTAAATATAAGAAGCAATCTTTAAAATAATAAAGTGACTGTTTTTTTTGGTAAGAAGTTAGCTTCCTTAATTATGTAGACACAGCTATTGTGGGCTATGTGATGGCAAGGTTCAACTGATGACACTTCTTTTTCTATCCTTGTAGCTCATGGCTAATCATTCACCCTCTTCTACATGCATGCACTTACCACTCACTCACTCGTGCTCTTCTTCAACTTTGCTTACAATAACGGCTAGCTCAAAGATTTATGACACAAACGTGCATCTTGTCGGTCTATAACTTTTAGCCAAATTATGCTTCTAAATAATGGCCCCTTCACCTCCATCTCTTCTCTGCATAGGAAACTACTTTAACTACATCCACACCGTCAGGTGAATATTGTCACATCTACCATATCCTAAAAAGTACCCATCATAATGTATTACGATCTTTGTCGTTAATAATACTCGGTTCAACACCATGAACATGTTTTGGTTATTGTACTGTGGAAATTTTCCTGGCCACATACAAAAAATTGTTTGTTTGATGATATCTTGCAAATTATATTCTAATTTTAGATATTCCTAAGAAACATCTTAGTTAGAAGAAGTAATTTAAGGCCATGTTTGGATTTTTTTTTTGTTGGAGAAAAAATAAAAAAAATTGTTTTTCTGAAAATTAAAATTAATTTTCCATTAACTAATTTGTAGATATTTTTAAGTTTTTATAAAATTTAAAATATAATTTTTTTTTACAAATTAACTATTTTAACTTTTGAAGAAATATACTTTAATTTCCTTTCTATTTTCTTTTGTAAAAGTCTTTTCATACATTTCCAAATGTGATTTCCCAATAGATACATGATAAAAAATGCCACACACAAAAAAAAATTCTAACTATTTTTTCATCAATATTTTTCATGCTACGGGAGAGGCTTAATATATATATATATATATATATATAAACTTAAAAACAATTATTCTCCATTTTTAACTTTCATTTTCTTTTAATATATTAATGAATTTGATGATTAACTTATTTTTTTAATAATTGATTATATATAGGTAAAAAAAGGTGGCATAAGTTACTTTTAGAGTTAGCTAATCTTTTCTCTTCTTATTAGATTGCACGTACTTATTAGGTATGTGTTTACTTCCTGTGTTTTTGGATGGAATGAAATATAAGAAGAATAGGAAGAAGAGACGAGAGAAAATAAATTAGAGATGAATTTTATGGTTTTTTTGATACAGTACATAGAAATATGGAACAGAAATATGACAGCACACAATTTTATTTCTCTTCAATTCTTTGCGAAAATGAAAGGTAAATAATGTTGGATTTAACATTTTGTGGTGGTTAGAAATTTTCAAAAATTATCTGATGGTAGATATTTCCTAATGGATTTTGGCTTTTTACTACTTAAACTTGTATTCTAACGGTTGAAACTCACCACAATCATATATCACCAAAAAAATGTTTTTTCTTTATTTTTTTTTTCAAATCAAATACCGTAAAATCCATTCTATTTCTGACAGATTTCCATCTATTTTATTTCTCTCATCCAAATTTTCACTCACCATATGCATCATTGGTAAGAGATAGGAATGGAGGGAAGAAAAATGAAAAGTACGACTAGAAAATATAAATATAATCAGTTTATAGGTGTACGAGTGGTTTGCAGTGCAACACAATAAAATACAACGTTATTTTGTGCAATTTGATTATATGTTACACGTCCACCTTATTGTGGGGGTGGATTACGATGGAAGAGGGGGAGAAAAGTGAAAAAAATAAAGGTTAAATATGTTTTTATTTCTTATATTTTAAATTTCTGCTTTTAGTGCTTTAAGATTTTATTGACTGATCTTAATCATTCAAAAATATGTTTAATGAAAAGAAATATATAATTTTTACGTGATTATGTATACGAAGTTTTTTAATTTTAGAATTAATTAATTAAAAATATTTATAGATTAATTAAAATTTTAATGTATTTTATACTTTTAATTAATTTTTTATTAGGTCACGATCAAAGCTATTTAGTTCATCAGCTCTTGATAGGACGAGCTGAACAAATAAAATAATCCACCAGTGCAACAAAATATGAATTAATTTAAAATTAATTTGGGAATAGTAAAACTTAAATGTAGTGAGTAGAATTAAGGTCTCACTTCAATAATTTATACATTAATCTTTAATGTAATTAATTATTTATAAGTTGTGTTACCAAAATTCGATTCCTATTCTTTGTAATAAGCTAGAACATAATATTATTGGTGTGTGATTTGAAGCATAATACATATTTTTAAAATATTTAATAAGACTCTTATTCTAATAAGAGAACCCCACAAAAATATCTAAAATATTTCATCTAAAATAATTACTCTCGTTTGTTGCTTTTTGGTTAAATATTTCATTACACAGTACTGTAACGTGACTAAATAATATCATGGCATATCTACTTACGTTAATTAAAAAAATATTAAAAAAGAATATTTAAAATTATTTTATTTATATCGGTTATATTATAAATTATGTGAGTTGTGATAATAGTTTATATGAATTTAATTAGTTATTTAAAAAACGATGTCATTAAAATCATTGAATATAGGTGGATATATTTTTAAATTTATATCGGTTCATAATATAATTGTCATAAAAATATATCTTTTTTATCACGTCATGTGTTTGTTTTTTTACTATTTTTTTTTCATTTTCTTTTCTTGTTCTCTCTGTTACGTGCTTTCTTCTTCACTTTCATTCTTGCATTCTCTTTCTTTATTGTGCTGCTCTCTGCCATGTGTATTCTTCTTTTGTCACATTATTCTCTATCAAGTGTTGCGTTCTTGCATTCTTTGCCGTGTCGCCTCACGAAGACCCATTTTCTCCTATGCGTCTGTTTTGTCACAGTCATGGTTGTTAGTACTCATCTTCGCTGCCATTCTTCGTCCCATCACTTGCCTTTCTTCTCACTTCACTTTTCACTTTTCTGTTTGCAGCACGATTCTTCCTCACTTAAGATTTCACCCTCATTTCTATACAAATATAGTTTCCAATCATTGAGTCAATCTTCAAAGATTAGTTTACTTATATTTATATTCTTGTATTTTCTTTTCAATTACCACAATGTCATAAAGTAAAATGTACATGATTATGAATGAATAAAGATTATTGTTAAGTGTAACTATGTTGTTTTTACTTTTTTAGAACTATTATTTTATTAAGAATTAAGATTTGATTGGGTATCTAATCATTCGACTATCTGATACCTTAAATTAGTATGTGTTTCATATTATTGTCAATCATTAAACAAAATATTGTAATTTTTCAACCTCTCTTACATGTAATTTGTGACATATAAAATATAATGCACCATGGCATTAAAGATAGTGGAATTGAGCTAGGATTTTGCATTGAACATGATTCTTTAATGTGTTTGTAGTTGTTGGGTTTGTGATGTGTTTATTTGATTTATCAAAGGAATAGAAATAAAGAATAAAATTGGTTCACTTGAGATTAGATTATGCTTTTGATTTTTCTTGTTGTCTTGTCATAGACTTTGTAGTGTATGGGATAAATGTTTTTGTTTACAACACGCTCAATACTGACCATTAAAGATAATCAAGTGGATGATGTACATGTCACTCAAAATGATCACGATGATGGAATATGGAAAAATTACAAACCTAATTTAATTCTTTTATTTATATTCTAAAAATATATTTAGTTATTTATATTTTAGAAACTATTGTGTATGACATAATTTTAATTATATAGTTATTATTGATATGAACCTATTTAAGTTTTTCTAATTTGAACAGATACAGGTGATTCATCAAAATCAAAGTCTAGTGGTGGACGGAATGGTATATATGTGACACGGTTACCTTAATTTACAGCCGGACATATTGTGAAGGAGAAGACATGTGTGGAAATAGATCTTTATTCAGGCAAGTCAAATGGATCAAATACTGCTAAATTTCAGAGTTATTTACAACTCATTGCTTGGCGCCATGTGTCAATCACGATTCCTAGTTGGGATAATGTTGAATAGGTTGAGAAGGACCTAATATGTTAGGATATTTAGGTATTAAATTATCAATCTAAATAATTTATTAAGTTAACTTTAATGATACATTATTTTCTAATAATGTATTTTTTCAATATAATTTTAATTTTAAAGGTAGTGAAGTTATTAAAAAGAAGATTTTATCTATTTTTGGTATTAGATGGAGAAACTTCAAGACCATGTTGACTAGGGAATATGTGTTTGGAGTAACGTGTGAACAACTCCCTATCAAAAATATGATATTTTTGAGAAAAGATTGAGCTACATTTTATCATAGTCGTTTAAACCCTATGTGACATGGTATTATTATTATTATTATTATTATTATTATTATATATGAATGTCTTAATAAAATGTAATTATAACATTATGTTGTTTATCATTTTCAAAGCAGGATAAATGAAAAACTACATAGAAGCGTCAAAAGCTGAACAACATACGCTACATATTATCTCATGGGGGCTATACAAAGCTATAATAAAAGATGATGGAGGAAAAGATGAAGATGAGGCAGGATGAAGTCAACCGAGGTTGCAATTGATCCTCCATCTCCTCATAGATATTTTGAAATGTGGATGGTTATTCGTACCAAAAAATCTAGGGACCATGAGTTATGTTGTGGAAAAGGAGATTGTAACATTATAAGTCATATTTTATGATAAACTCTAATAAATTTGATCTATTAACTTAAATATTGACATTATGTTTTGAAAAACTAATAAATTTGATATTTAACTTAAATATTGACATTATTACACAACTCTTTAGTTGAGTACACAACCATTGGAAAATCGGAACACCCTAGATGTGTCTGTGCTGCTTGTGTAGGAGTAAGCACTCGTGATTATTTTAGTACACCATCACGATGAAGTAACAGTTCGATTGTCAGTCAGGAGACCTTGTAACAAATTAGACAAGAAATGTATGAACAAATTCGACAGGAATGGTCTCCAACAAAGGAAGTTGTTGACACTGGTCGAGTTAGTTCCAAAGGATGTTGTGCTGCACCTGAATCCTTATTTAATGATAGGTGCAAGTTGTATGTAGATGAAGATTCTCAACGGCTAGTAGTCATTGGTACTGTGTGAGTGAGGGTCAACCATCCATAAAGTTCCTATAGAGCCACATTGAGTCAAGGTGGTGGTTGAGGATGTTAGAGACCCTATTGTCCAAGTGTTTGTGTCTACTATAGAGGTTTAGCTCGTGGAGCAGACACTTAACACCTTCATTGCATGACCTCGACATTTGATCAAGGCTACTTTAACATAGAAAAATGTGCAATTTAATTTATTTATTTGTATATATCATTAATTCCAATACATTTTATTTTAATGTTTAGGAAGATGTTAAACAAGGGAAACAAGTAATTATTGAAAGGTAAATATATTCTGATTATAATGATACAATAGAAGAGAATATCATAGTTGACTTTCTCAACATATCATCATCCTTGATCTAGACCCCTATACAAATGTCTTTCACTAAAGGGGTTTTGGTATTGATAAAGTAATTGTCCCTGTGTGTAAAATACAAATATTCAAGAATGGAGGTTGAATTGTGTTTATTATTAAAACTTTTTCGAATGATGTGTTTTGCGTCTATGATAAAGAGATTTGATCAGACACAAACTTAAATTTCTCTTTTAAATTTTGATTTTAATTGAAGATTCGATTTAAGTTATTAACCCCGGTTAGTAAGCAGATAAAAATAATAAAAGTAATAATATTTTTATATTGATTCGTCTATTCAAGACTATATCCAGTTACCCAGCAACTTGCTGAGGTTCCACTAAGAGTATTCTTTGAATCTAGCCACTCCTGGCTAAAATATAGATATTCTTTTAACACAGCTTCTCCGGGTTAAACTGATATTCTTTGACCCCAGCCTCTACAGGCTAAACCTAGGTATTTTTTGAACCCAGCCTCCTCAAGCTAACCAAAGGTATTCTTTCAACACTTAGCCTCCCCAAGCTAAACATATATTCTTTGGACCTCAGTCTCCTCAGATTAAACACAAGGTATTCTTTAAACAATTAGTCTTCTCAGACTACAAATTACCACAACAGTTATTTACAACTAAGACCAATAAAAATTATCCTCTTCATAGAGATGGATTTTACAATGAGTACCATTCTAAGTTCAGAGCGAGTGAACTTTTTAACTTGAGAGCTTTGAGCGAGATAGAATATAATCTTTGCAGTGTAGGTCACCGACTTCAACTTGTTGTAATGAAGTCCTTTTATAAACATCTTCGTGAAGTATTCATTATACTGTAGATTTGAACGTTAGTCCTTTGTCTAGGGTACTTCCACATCTGGTAGAGTGAGCAATCAGAACATTTAATGCAAAGTCAGCGAATATCAGCGTGAGATCGGGCTTTGACTGATTTGCTCAGAGATTTCACATAAACGTGAAACTGTTTTTCGTGTTGCAAAGGTTTATTTTGAAATCTCTTTCCACATTCAGAAGCTTCTGAATAACGACTTGATTTGAAACGAATGCACGTGTTACCCGTCGTCTGAACTTCATTAAACAGATAAATGAATAAACAAATAGATGAATTGTGTGTTGAATTCATTCGTCTGCCTTCTTTCTTCGTCTTCAACTATAATTTTCATATCTTCATCTTTGAGCACATGACTTGAAGTTGAAGAGAGCTCTCAGTCTTGATCTTTGAAGGTTCTTCATTTGATGAGGTTGCTTTGAAGCATAATGACTTGAACCTTTCGTCTGTTGTATTTTTTGTTTGAGGGTGCATCTTTCGTCTATGCTGATAATGATTTGTTTGATCATTTTTCCCTCTGCGTCTGTTGATACACCCGTTTGTCTTGTAATTATCAAAATTAAGATGATAAGTCATTTTAACTTAACATTATGACATAGTACTGTTAGATGTTCTAGTGATTATAACAAGGATGTTATGCTAAACATGTCTACTATACAACTATGGTAAAAGTCAATAATTTTATTAATTAATTACATATAGTAAAAACTAATTATTTATGTATGTATATTTTTTTCCTTATAGTTTACTTGCATGACTTGAGCATAAAACAAAAAATGACGCAAATATATGGATTTTTTATTCTCAATCCATAGAAAAAGTTGGAAATAATAGATATTTAATTCAACAATACATGCAAATAAGAATAAGTGAATAAGGAAAATAAATATTTTTAGCTCCATACATGTTTGAGTTAATTGATATTCTTATGTTATTTTTTTTTACATTACAGGTCTGATTGATAGTTGATAATCCTTATTCCTAAAGATTATATTATAATTTGGTTTTATTCCTTATACAATAAACTCATCATTGAGATGAGACACTTATTATAAGGGTAACTTTCAAATGCTTTCAAATATATTTTATATTAAAAAAATTATGTTATAATGATATAATAATATTTAATTTTATTAGGGTTATCGTTGATACAAATTTGTTGAGTGGAATGGGTAATCGAAGAAAGAGTATTGAATTTATTATTCCTAAAGTATGTAATTTATATTTATTGAGATTTAATACATCACAATTAATTTACAAAGTGTGTAATGTAATCTAAGTGTGAATCTTATCAATGTAGTGTAATAAATAAGTCGATTCATTTAAATGTGGTTATTATGTCATGTATTGGATGAGATGTCATTATTATGAACTTTTGGATTTAGATGATATGAACTTTTGGATTTAGATGATATATATAATAATATATTTATATAATTATTTTAAAAAATAAGGTATTTATAGCACAATGAATTAATATCTTTTAAATATTTTAGGTATTTCAAGATGTTAACCTTTTATAAAATGATAATATTGACATCATTCAAAAAGAATAAGCAACTTATTTTTTATACAAATCAAAAGAGCTTTATAATACTAATGTCATTATATGAAGAAATAATTTAAAATAGGTAAAATTAGTTATGTTTAGTGAAAGTTATTTATAAATTACTTGTCTATGTTTGATCTGAATAGATACAGTGATTATTGGAGTGATTATTTATAGATATTCTAAGTTGACACGGTACCTATATTCTTGCTTAGGTAAAATTGCTAAAATAGCTATCATTTACACTTTGAGTCCTAAGTGAAATCATGTTGAAAAGACAAAAACACATTTCCCTTTGTTTATTGTATTGATGGTAAATATGTCTATATATAACATTTAAAGATATGTAGAACAATTTTGTACCATAGCCTCTATTTTATGCTTATTTGTATTGGCAAACAATTATTTGTATTGGCAAACAATACTGCCTATTGCGAATTTATGTATCCTAGTATCCAAGAAGAGGATCATCATATTTGAGTAGATCATATGAGCAATGTTAGAACATTGCTTATAATGAATTTGAATTGATATTTTTACACAAGTTATTGTTATGATTATTTGTCAAACAAAATAAATATATAAAATTTATTATAAAATTTATTTTTTAATTCTAAATTATTTTTCTCGTTAATTTAATGCATAACTGATGTAAATGTATAACCATATTTAAGTAATATTTTAAAATTTAACGTGAATTTTACTGTTTACGTTGATTTATAACTGACATACAAAAATACCCGTATTAGTTGACTGAAACAATGGGGAGGATATAGTGTAGTTGGTAATTAAACAATTAATACAAGTAAATGAACACAATATGTATATCATGCATGCGTTGAGAATTATTACTCTATAAATCATTATTATCCCAGTGCGGTTTTAACTAATGCATATATGATTTTCTTCTGCTTAGATTGCTGGATTATCAAATAAGTGCCAAATTTGGTAATGGACAATTGGTCAAGGTAAAGTAATATTTCTGCAAAAAAGTAATGAGTTTGGTTAATTTTCCTCTGATAGAGTTGGTCAAGGGTTCCGTGAGAAAAGTATGATACAACTAATCACTCCTCCTAAACAATCGAGTGGCTTTCTTTTTTCTTCTTTTTCGGTCAACAGCTCAATACCTAAACAAGTAATGACAGTTCAAATTCAACATTTTGTGTGTCAAGATAGACACAGTATTAGTCTTCTTTGAGCCACCTCATATGCACGTTTAACTCATCCATCTCAATCTTTAGGAAACAGTTACCAAATGACGTCTATTTATTAGCAATATTTTATAAGAAAAAGAGTTGTCTAACTCCGTCCAAATATAATTAAATTAAATTATCCAATTAAATATAATTGATAGATACATTTAATCATCTTAAAATATATAAGAAAGTTAAATCAATCATCTTTAATAACATTTTTAACTGAAATGAGTTAAACAACCTAAACAAATTGAAAAGTTAGCGGAAAAAATAGGGATTTTCGATGTGGTTTAGTTGCGTAGAGGAAAGGAAAAGATTTTGCAAAAAATAAGTGGACCTCGATGATACGAATTTTTTTGAACAATGAAGAAAAATATTTGAAAAAATTGCACTGTTGAAAAAAGGTTAACTACTTACGCTTGGAAATAGGGATCTTCTTAATATGGTTTAGTCGCGTAAAAGAGAGGAAAAGTTTTGAAAAATTAAAGGGACCATGGTAAGAATTTCTTTCCACAATGAGAAAAAATAAAAAGAAATATAGTAGCATAGCTTCACCACTTTAGGATAATAATTATGGTAATTTAAAATACAAGCAAAATCGATTATGCACTATTTCAACATTCATAATCGATTATTCTTCATCTGCCTCTCTTATTAACACTCTCCTTTCACTTATTATACCCCTTTTAATTTTTTATATAATAAATAATATAAATATTAATAATAAAATTAAATAATAATAACATTAAAATAAAAGTGAAAGGATAAACCAATAATTTATTATTATAAATTTTTTACTTATTTCAAGTCAAACAATTATTTCTTTTATTTATCTTGCTTTCTTTTTATTTTTCTTTTACCAAATAACCTTTATTTTCACATTTTTTAAGTCAGCACATAATAGCTATGAACAGTGGTATCAGAAAAACATTATACATAAAATTTATAAATGTCATAGGTTAACCACTATTTGTTTTCACAATATTTCTCACCTGACTTATTTTCCTTTTCATCTTGCTTTATTTCTCTCCTCTTTATCAAACAAATGCCAGATTAGCTTCATTTGCTTGCATCAAGTTCAACCTTAATTGCTTTAATTATTAAGTAAATTATACTAGTATTCTTTGAAATTTTGCAATATTACATAAATATTCAATATTCTTTTAATCATTATGTTAAAATGAAAAATATTATACTAATACCTCTTATACATTACATTAACCTCCCTTAAAAGATATATAAACAGTATATCATAACCTTATATAAAATTTTATGAATAAAAGATGTTTATGCAATCTTATAAAATTTAGAGCACTAATGTATTTTTAAATATCTTAATTGTAAATTTAATCTCATAAAATGTTCTAGCTAAAAAAAATTAGTATATATGAAAAATAATTTTATAGTCTAAAATGTCATATGTTTATTATTCTTATCAATTTCGATGTGATTCATATATAATTGGAATTTTTAATTTTTAAAAAGATTTAAAAAATTGTTATGTATCATTTATACAAGAATTAGTCCAAAATATATTGACAAACGGTAATTATAAACTATAGAATAATCTCCCTAGCAAACATTATATAAGTATGAAAGATTGAGGGAATTTTCTTCTATTAATTAATTATATCTTTATATAAAGGTAAGTAAAAGAAAAAGACTTAAGAAAGAATTAATGGTGAGAAATTTTGCATATTAACTTTTCCAATAATAGTAATTAATACTTTTTGATAAAAAATAACAAAACAAAATAAATTAACTATTGATGACATCAATTAAGTTCTTCCTTTAATCGTTGCATAAAGCCATAAACTACTCATGTGAATCTAATTAGAGAATCATCATCTGCCTAAAGTCTCATCATCTTTAGTTTTGTAATTATGCACCATAAAGGATCAGAGTTGACAGCAAATCGATTCGTGGTGCGTGCGATTCTCAATTTACTGTTAATTGTCACTACTCTTTATTTCAAACTATAGGTGGTTGCCGCCACACTGTTTGACTACTTTAAGCATCACACTAATTTTTCTTCACCTTTCTACAGACCCTAAAGTTAACCTTTCTTTGCTTTGACGCCAGTGCACATAACTATGAGGCCATTGGCTCTTTCACCCTTCTCTATGTGTTCTTATTTCAAATCAAAGTCGAGTCCATAAAGTTTCCACTATTCATTTCTCTCTTTTCCCTGAATTTTTGGGACGAGAGTTTTTTAATTTATTTAATTAGGTGTAATAGTTTTTATATTATAAAAAATATCAAATTAACTGAAAAAATATTAAAAATAATCATAAACTTTAAATTTTTAAATACAAAAACAATATAATTTATTTTCAAAAGAACCCTTTTACTTAGAAATAATTAAAAGTTAGAAATTTAAACTTTCTGAAACATATTGATAAACTATTTATTTGATTACCAAAGTTGCTCCTATTTCCAATTTTAATTTTAGTCTTGTATACGACAACACTATAAGTTTTAATTTTTATACATATATAAAATAAGTTTTGACCTTTAATAATATTAGAGTGAATTTTTCTCATACTTTATATTATATATATATATATATATATATATAATATTATACATCTCTAAATTTTAAGGATTTTAATTTCTAAATATTTCTTATCAATAAAGATGTTTATAAATCATGTTCTTCTTTTCATTCCGGTAGCGTGAGACATTGCATTATTAATTATACAAAATTATTATGAAAACTTTTTGGTCATGATAAATGGCTGCAAAATATTTCTAATTATTAATTTCATGACTAAAACTTTAAATTAAAGGATGACAACTATTATAGCCACAAAAATAATTTATATATTGATTTTTATGCAGTCAAGATATGGCCATGTGAATTCAAGTTGAAAACAAAGTTTTGATACACACTTCAAGTAGAAATAATGTGTTCAAAATTTGTATGATGCATAGAAATCGCAAAATGTTTTCTTTTTTCACGAATTTTATAATTATTGCGAATCTTTAGGGTAGAGAATTATTAGTTTCTGTCATTCTCCTATTAATTTTGCAACACTTTCAAGATATTTTAACTTTGTACGAACATTTGATATATAGTATAACATCATTATAATGCGTGCCGAGTAAGCTAATAATATTATAAAGATTAATAACCACCATCATTAGCTAATACTATTCAAGATAGTTTCTCAAAACAATAATTAGAAAATAAAGACAAACTTAAGAGGAGAAAGACTAGTATTATAGCTAGACCTGTCTATAGATGGCTTAGATTGGACAACTAAAACATCAATGGTGAAGGTTAATGGCATGATAATTAAAAATTTGATTTTAAATATTCGTTACACTATATTGGCTTATTATACTCACGAATTAATGCATAACTAGAGCATTATATAGCATTAGTTGTCTAACATTAACACAGGTCTTCAACAATTCTTGAATGATGAGAGACCTGTTTGTTGTTAGGTGACAGAGAAACATGCACAGATATAATGATAGCTTATCTAGAGATTCCCCATGTACACCCATGATTAATTCTCTTTTTGGTAAGTGCATAAAGTTAGAGATATAGCAATGGCTCTTCTCTAGACCCCCACCCCTTCCCTCCCTTTTCTTTTCTTTTATCAAACCAAAAGAATTTAATCAAGGAGAGTACTATAGATACTCACAACAATTAGTACATATTAGAGTTACATCCATAAAGGCATCAAAATTTCCCCCCACATGCACCACAAATAAATGTGGGGATGACTTTCACATGGTCATACCCTTGTGAGAGATTTCATATATATGATTTTAACTTTTGAACAACGGTCTAAAACCACAACTGGAATCATAATATAAAAGTTATTTTACTCGTACACTATGATCAATTTTTTATCATCAACAAAGAAAAATTTATTGAAATTAAGGTAATACAAGGGATACCAATGATATAAGGGATACAAATCCAAATAGAGTCAGAGATCAAGTTAGATCAAGAGAAACAAAATATCCACTTTCATTCTCTGTATAACTTATATTGTAACTGTAAGTGCAGTTATAATAACCGTATTTTCTAACATTTTCTTGCAATGTCAAAGAGATGGTGGTAAAATCACAACCTTTCCTGCCATCACAATTTAGAATCATGACCAATCCCAATTTTATGCTCAATCATTCATCATGTAATAAAATTTGAACTAATTAAATTCTAGTAGCTTTGTCAATACCTGTACAGATATTGTTATTAACCTAAAGGCCTATACATTCACCATTAATCCATTAAGCTATAAGGTCCATGACCATCATGCCATGCATAAAATATTTTATTAACAATATTATAATCATTTAGTTCAAAGTTTAGTTACATTTAAGTCTCACCGTCATTTTCTAATAATATATTTGGTAGAAATCAAGCACAGATCTTTCATACAAATTTAGCATATAATTTTGTTAACTGAATTACATTTGTTGGCCTTGAAATATCATGAGAAAGGTACATATAAAGGCTAGTTTATTTGTATTGTACATCTATGCTGATATATAACTACATTCTTTTTTGGTCAGGAAGAAAAAATGTATCATGTTGTATACAATGCTATATACCACAATTTTTTCTTGCTTATATTTTGTTAGAAGTCTCTGAATTCATCATTTTACACTATATAGTACAAAAACTAGACATAAACTCTTAAAAATGATTAGACAGTAGTTTCAGACACAGACCGATTATGTACATTTTCTTATCTCTATTGCCTAAATAAACAGACAAGGCATAGGTTGTCGTTTTCAATTCTTCCGTTTTCACAAAAACATGGTGGATTGGTTGTGCTGCATGTTGTCCTCTCAGAATATTTTCCCTTGGCACTTAGCTCGTAAACTGGTCTAAAGATACTGAACCCCACAAATCTCTTTATTCAAATTTCTTTTAAGACAGTGAAGGGGAAGATACTTAACCCCAACAATACCATCCCCCACACTTGACACACCCATTTTGATCTTTTGTGTGAACATGATTAGACTCAATATTGAGTTTTTGTTAACACAGCACTGTTTGTCTTTGAGATCCGACATTAATATGAGAGCATTGCTATCGGCCCTTCCCCTCCTTTTTCTTCTTTGCCTCCCACTCACTCACTGCTCATCTTTAATTAACTACTTTAGCCCTAAGGGTACAACTCAAAATTCGTACATTAATGATTTTTTTTAAGTTACTGATTAAATAATTAAAAGGAAATTTTTTTATTGGGATGAATAAAATTATGTTATTTTTAGTTTTTTTTTTTTATGTTTATCTATAATTTTTTAACTATATATTGAAATGAAATGTATACTAATAAAAGTATTATTAATTTTGTCAGGGAATTTAAGTGCACTTGTATATTTTTCTCTTCACATCATTTTTTTCACATTTTAGTATAATTGAGTTTGTGATTACTAATTATGCCGTACATATAAAAGAATGTTAAAGGGAGTTAAATTAGATATATCGTTAATTTTCACGTTTTTCATAAAAATGGAAATATGAAATAAAATGGTTATTTATACTTCAGGTGGGTTCGGGTGTATAAAATAGAAATGATGCTCTTCAGGTATATTTCCCGTTTGGTATAGAATTTGAATGATGCTTTTCAAGTCATTCTTTTTTCATACGGTAAAGGTAATCTCTGACTGACTTTTGTATTAAAAATTATTAATTAAGTTGATTCATTATTTGAGACACGAAGTAATGTATAATTGAATTAAAGTTTACCTATCCTGCTTTATATATATATATATATATATATATATATATATATATATATATGGGTGTATTCTGTTTTAAAAAATTAAAAAATATTTTTTTAACACATGCTAGTTACATGAGAAAAAATATTTATATATTAATAATATAAAAAATTTAATAATATATGTTAAATTTATTGATTTTAATAATAAAATTCTTATAAATAATATAAATTTAATTTATAATTGAATAATCATGTAAATTTAGTATATAATTTTAAACTATAATTATACAAGTAATACTATCTTTTTTCCTATAGGCGATAAGAGAACTAGTTATATGAGAGGTAAGAAATAGCCAATGTATAAAATTTTAGACGGATCTGTTAAACAAAAAAAAAAAAATCATTATGTAAAAGTTAATAAGGAAATATGCTACATGAAAATAAAAGTTAATTAATTTTTGACGAATTTTTTTTTATTAAGAAGCATAGAAGATACTCATTTTGTCTAATCCATGTGCATATTAGCCTTAAGCCATCCTAACTTTAAACCTTGTTTAGATTTAATTTTTTTCTTAAACACTATCAATATTAAAAGGAAAACTCTAAGATACAATATTGTTTCACATAATTTGATTTTTTTTTTATTGTGTTAGAACATGCTAAATAAGATGACAATTGGATGCATTTTTTTCGTCTAAAAAATGAATAAGTTGGATATAATAACTAGAAATATCATTAGATGAGATCCGAAATAATCAAGTCATGCAAAAATTATATTCCAAATTCGTTTTATAATCAATGAAAAATGTGATGGGAAAGATCATAAATTCCATCCAATATATATGAATGGAATTCAATCCCACCTTAATTTCCATCAGGTATTAGGTTGGATTGATCGCATTTCATTTCATATCAAATTAAGTGAAATGAAGTTTGAAATGTGATGTGCTGGTAGGAATCTAATAATAACGAGGAATCGTTCAGTGGGGAGCCTCATTTCTTTTCAATTCCATGCTAAGTCAAAAAACCAATAAATGATACAACAATCACAGTCTTAGTTGGATTAAAATATATTAAGTTTTATACTATCCTTATATTTATTTTATCAGAAAATACTAATTATTAATAATTATTTAATTTTTGTTAGTAAAAAGGTTCGAATATGCCATCTTCTTCACCCTTCACCCTTAATAATTGTCTTGATTAACAAAGTTTAGAGACTGCATAACAAGCAACAGAACGTAAAAGAAGATTATATGAATGTCATTATGATCACATTGAAGAGGATTACAGAAGCCAAACCTCACATTCAGTCTATATATATAACTTCATTGCCTCCATAAATATATAGCGCGAACGAGCAAGCATGTAAAATATTAAGAGTAACAAAAAAAAAAAAAAGTGATAATTAAAATTACAAGTTGAAAATCTCATTTCTTTGGGGGCAGAAACTGAACTCTCTGTGTAAAGGAATCGTCCAGTGTGCGTATAAGGCTACGTAATAGGATCTAGGAAGAATCGATTCGTATCCAGGATTTGGCCCCATGATTTGATCACAAGGCAAATAAACATTATGCCAAAGTAGAACTTTACATAGTATTTGTTAGAAATATCAGAAATTCAACGTTCCCTTAAAATTAAAATGTTATATATATATATATATATATATATATATATATATATATATATATATATATATATATATATATATATAAATGAGAAATTATTTTCACTTTATAAATTAATTTATAAAATTGAATTAATTTTCATCACTATTTTATATTTATTCTTTCTTTTATGCACCGATTAGATTTACCATGTCATGGTGTCATGTAGTATAACACTAATTTTATGTTCACACAAAAAAAAAATAATGATAATTAACATCATTTGATGAATATTTTCTTTAATAATAAATAAACAATATATTTCATATAAAATAAATTGCTTTAATTTTCTAAAGTCAAAACTATTTTTTTTTTAATTAAAGATATTTCTTATGTAAGAATCATTATATATGCGTGTGTTTTGCTGGTTGGGTTTTAATTTTTTCATACACGAGGAAGTTAAATATTAAAAGAGAGATATAACTATTTAAGGCTACATGTTGATAATAACTCTATTTTATATAATAATTTTATAAGATTAAATTAAATTATTAGTCCACAATTTAATAATAAACCACTGTTATAGTTTCTCTATTAATTAGACAACCATAAAGTTTGATTGATTGAGATAATCTCAATCAAACAAAATTGTTTAGACTTTTAATTAATTATTTGTTGAGCAGTCAATCTTGTCTAAAAGGAGCAGTTAATTATTAATCCTTGTGACCAATGCGACTAACAGCTAACTGCCCGTGGAATTAAGTGGCCAGCAATATGTACAGTACGCAGACACACAACCATAGAATAATGAAGAAGTGAATAGAATAAACTAATTAAATTAAGAGAAAGCGATGAAAAAAATGCACTTTAATAGAAAAGATCATTTTACATGCATGAAATGTCACCATTGGAATTTTGTGGACGTGTCAAGGTTTCTCGCGTGGTCCTTCATGTTCATTACAGGCTCATCATATGTAGTCATTGATCACTAACTGTTTAACTCATTGTGTAATTAATTTCACTAGTCTAAATTATATTTGAGGAGAACTAAATGAGAATATTGGTGGAATGCATGAGATATTAAATTCAATTTTCGGTGAAACAATTGTAGAAAAAATAAATAGATAGAATTAATCAATGAGAGTAAAAGATATAATCTAAACTGTTTATTTACAACGAGATCAGTCTAAGCTCATATGTAACATTTTCTGATAGGATCAATTCGAGCTGTATACCAATCTGAAAGAAGAAAATAAACCACTCACATTAATATTAATAGCTTCTAGAAAACTAAGACCGAGACTTAATTTTAACCAAATTCAATAAACTTAAATAAAAATTCTACTTAACGGTTGGGAAAGGCACACATACGCAACGGAAGATTACACATAAAAATCTAAAAGCGTGAGTAATATAAAATATTTTCCCCTTGATTGAAACAAGAGGAACGTAATATACGACAATCCAAAAATTACGGAGAGCAATAAAATGTAAATGTAGAGCAAGACAAACACCAATAATTTTAACGTGGAAACCCCAAGGAGAGGGACAAAAACCACGGGACCTAGTCCAGAAAAATATCCACTATAAAATATCAAAGAGTACAGCAAAACTCACAAAAAGGCTATACTCACAAAACTAGTGGAAAAATACTGAAGCAGCAAAATCACCAAACAAACCGCACAGATGAGCACGGCAGGGAAAGGATGAGCAAAACCCTAAAACTGTTCTCTCTAGTGAAAAACTGAAAAGCTGCAGCTCAGCAAAAAAATCAAATGGCTGGTAAATATTCCATTTAAATATAAAACGTTGTTGGGCCTAACTTGAGGAGGACCCACCCAACATTAACTAAATTATAAGATACAAATTATCCCCATTTATATATATTTTATTGGGAAAGACGAAAATATGCAGCGAAAAAATATCACACAAAACTTGAAAGCTAAGATAAAATCCTTTCTTTTGAGAGAAAACGTGTAAAATAAAAATCTTTTCCTTGAAGGAAAAAAGAACTGTAATACATAACAGCCACGAGACCTAGTTCAGAAAAAATATCCACTATCTACAAAGAACTCACACACTACCTATAATTTAAATAAAACAAACATTATATAGATCTAAGGTGTGATGTGAGTGAATAAAACATATCATTCTTTTTTATATAAGTCTTCTGCTCTTATCTCTTTCTAACATCTGACGATGTGAGACTTTGAATCAACAAAATACTCAACAAATCCTCCCTAAATTTAAAGTCGTACATTATTACAAACTCTGCTGCAATAACAAAATCTTCTAGGATTCTCTTTCACATAATGGAGACATTGTTTGAATCCCAATATATTTAACATGCCATAATTATAGGTTACAAAAGAAACTCCAACCATTACACATGAGCAGAAAGACCTCGGGACTACGTACCAAACAATAACCCCAATTTGTTTTAGGCTTTTTACGTGCAAAGGCCTTATCATCTTTAAACACATTAGATCAAGAGGCACATTGCTGATCGTTTTGGGCTACCGACATGTACTCTTCTTTTGGTACCTTACGTTTTGCTAGGATTCATCCATGTCATCACCCAAGAGAAAGTTTCTATTTTTGGAGGAGCAGAAATCTTAGAAAATGTTAGGATACATGTTAGGAGTATATGTAGTTTGATTAGTCCCACATCATGTAAAAAAAGATGCATGTAGACTTTAGTCCCACATCGTTTAGAAAAGTGAGAGAGACTGTCTTTTGTCTCTATATAAAGAACTTCCTGTAAAGCTTGAAATGCACATTAAGAATAAATTGTTCCTAGTGTAGTCGTGGACGTAGGCAAATTGCTGAACCACGTTAAATTCTTGTGTCTTTTTCTCTCTTCTTTATTTCCTTATTTATTTTATTTATTGTTTTGTTCTTAACAATTGGTATCAGAACCAATTTCTTAGTATGCTCTATAGTGGTTGCGGCTTTGTCTGATCTTCCACATCAGAAAAGATTGGTTTATCCTCAGAGTAGAGAAGCAGTGGGAGCTTTCTTGGAAAGCAGGGAAGAACAATGGCATTGGAAGAAGCTTTCTTGGAAAGCAGGGAAGAACAATGGCATTGGAAGAAGGAAAGGTGAAGATCGAGAAGTTTGATGGCAGAGAACTTCGATTCTGGAAGATGTAGATAGAAGACTACCTGTATCAGAAGAAGTTGTATCAGCCCTTGACGGGTGAGAAGCCAGAAGACATGGAGCAGTTAGACTGGGAGCTGCTAGATCGACAGACGCTTGGTGTGATCCGTTTGACGTTAGCCAAAAACGTCGCGTTCAACATTATGAAAGAGAAGACAACTGTAGGTCTGATGAATGCATTATCAAACATGTACGAAAAGCCATCTGTAGCCAACAAAGTGTATCTAGTACGGAGGCTAGTCAACCTTAAAATGGGCAAAGGTAATTCTGTTACTAATCACATTAATGAATTTAACGCAATCCTTGCCCAGTTGGCCTCAGTGCAGATCAACTTTGATGATGAGGTGAAAGCATTGATTCTATTATCATCCCTTCCGGAAAGTTGGAGTGCAACTGTTACTGCAGTTAGTAGTTTTGCCAGTAATAACAAGTTAAAGCTTGATGATATACGAGACTTGATCCTAAGCGAAGACGTTCGCAGGAGAGGTTCAGGTGAGTGTTCTAATTCTGATTCCAGTTCTGCGTTTAGTATTGAAACTCGAGGAAGAAGTAGCCAGAAAGGTCAGAATCAAGGACAGGGCAGATCAAAATCCAGAGGGAAACAGGCAAAATTTGCTTGTTGGAACTTCCAGAAAAAGGGTCATCTTGCTCATCAATGTAAGGCTCCAAAATGGAAGAACAAAAAGAAGAAAGATGATGATGAATCTGCAAATGTTGCATCAGATGAGACTGGAGATGCATTAATATGCAGTTTAGATAGTCCTGTTGATTTATGGATAATGGACTCAGGTGCGTCATTCCACACTACACCTTCCTTAGAACTATTTTATAACTATGTTTAAGGGGAATTTGGGAAGGTTTACCTTGCAGATGAAAAATCCCTTAATATTGTGGGAAGAGGTGATGTTGACATTAGAACCTCTAATGGTGCCTTATGGACTCTGCACAATGTCAGACATATCCCCGCCTTAAAGAGAAACTTAATATATGTGGGACAGTTAGACAATGAGGGGCACTATACTACTTTTGGAGATGGATCTTGGAAGGTAATGAAAGGCAATTTGGTTATTGCTCGTGGAAAGAAGCGAGGGACTCTTTATATGCTTGTAGATGGGGATATGGTAACCGTCGCAGAGGCTGCTAATAGTTCCAGCCTATGGCATCAGAGACTTGGGCATATCAGTGAAAAGGGGATCAAGCTCATGGTGTCAAGAGGTAAGTTATCTGACATAAAACATATTGATATTGGACCTTGTAAACACTGTATTTTTGGAAAGCAGAAAAAGGTCAGTATTTCTAAGCCGAGTATGAGATCTAAAGTTCAAAGGCTAGAATTGGTGCATACAGATGTCTGGGGGCCTGCTCCAGTGAAATCCCTTGGAGGCTCACAATATTATGTAACCTTCATTGATGACTCTACAAGAAAGGTATGGGTCTATTTCCTTAAAAATAAATCTGACGTGCTTTCTGTGTTCAAAAGGTGGAAAAGGGAGTTTGAAAATCAAACAGTCTAACGGAAAAAGTCTGAAATCGATAATGGTGGAGAGTATGATAGCGAGAGAATTCAGAAATTTTGTTCGAGAGAATGGGATCAGAATGATCAAGACAAGTCTTCGGGACACCGATGCAAAAAACGGTGTGGCAGAAAGAATGAACAGAACCTTGAATGAGAGAGCTAGATGCATGAGAATCCAGTCAGGCCTACCTAAGGTGTTTTGGGCAGAGGCGATAAACACAGATGCCTATCTCATAAACAGAGGTCCATCAATTCCTTTAGACTATCAGTTACCTGAAGAAGTATGGTCTGAGAAGGAGGTAAATTTTTCACATTTGAAAGTCTTTGGTTGTGCCTCATATATTCTGATAGACTCTAATAGTAGAGATAAATTAGACCCCAAGGCAAAATTATGTTATTTCATTGGTTATGGATCTGACATGTATGGCTACAAATTCTGGGATGACAAAAACAAGAAAATCATCAGAAGTAGAAATGTTACTTTTAATGAAAGTGTGTTTTATAAAGACAGGTCTACAGAATCCGCAAGCGCAAACAAACAGTCAGTGGCCTATGAGAAAGTAGCACTAGAAGAAATCTAAGAAAAGGACGTAGTCAATGGAAGGCAGGATACTAAGTCTGAGTCTGAACCAGAACCAGAACCAACAATAGAGGTGGAACCTTTTGAGACCCAAGTAAGAAGGTCAAGCAGAACGATAGTAGCACCACAAAGGTATTCCCCTTCATTACATTATCTGTTGTTGACTGATGCTGGTAAGCCAGAGCATTTTTCTGAAGCTATGCATGGAGATAATTCCGTCAAATGGGAGCAAGCAATGGAAGATGAGATGAAATCCCTTCAAAAGAACAAAACTTAGTCTTTAACCAAGCTACCAGAAGGGAAGAAGGCTCTGCAGAACAGGTGGGTCTATAGGATAAAGGAAGAATTAGATGGAAGTAAAAGATATAAGGCGAGACTCGTAGTGAAAGGATTTCAGCAGAAACAAGGAATTGACTTCACAGAGATCTTCTCTCCTGTTGTGAAGATGACTACCATTAGAGTTATCTTAAGTATTGTAGCTGCAGAAAATCTTCATGTTGAGTAGTTAGATGTTAAAACTACATTTCTGCATGGGGATCTAGAGGAGGACATCTTTATGAAACAACCAGAAGGTTTTGAAGTACAAGGCAAGGAGAATCTTGTATGCAAGCTACATAAAAGTTTGTATGGCCTGAAACAAGCACCGAGACAGTGGTACAAAAAGTTTAATGAATTTATGAGCAGCGCAGGGTTTCATAAATGTGAAGAAGACTATTGTTGTTATTTTAAGAAATGTGTTGGAAGTTATATTATTCTTTCTTTATATGTTGATGACATGTTAATTGCAGGGTCTAGTATGACAGAAATTAACAAGTTGAAGAAACAGTTAGCAGGAAACTTTGAGATGAAGGATCTTAGTCCAGCCAAACAAATTCTTGGCATGAGAATCTCTAGAGACATATCAGAAGGTACTTTGAAGTTGTCTCAGGAGAATTATATTAAAAAATTGTTTGATAGGTTCAATGTTGGAGATGCAAAGACCAGAAATACCTCTTTAGGAACACACCTAAAACTTTCAAAAAGGCAATCTCCTCAGACTGATGAAGAAAAATATTACATGTCTAAAATACCATACGCTTCTGCAGTAGGGAGCTTGATGTATGCTATGGTGTGTACCAGACCAGACATAGCACATGTAGTGGGAGTTGTGAGCAGGTTTCTATCCAGTCCTGGAAAGGAGCATTGGGAGGTTGTGAAGTGGATATTGAGATATTTGAAGGGTACTTCAAGGATGCACTTATGTTTTAAAAGAAGTAATCTCACTTTACAGGGTTTTTCTGATGCAGACTTAGGAGGAGATCTAGATGGTAGAAAGAGTACAACAGGCTACATATCTTTGTTGCGCGGTACTGCTATCAGTTGGAAGTCTAAACTTCAAGGTAGAGTTTCTCTTTCAACCACTGAAACTGAGTATGTGACAATTTCAGAAGCAGCCAAGGAGATGATATGACTGAAGAATCTTCTCAGAGGAATAGGAAAAGAACAAGATGATGCTCCATTATTCAGTGATAGCCAGAGTGCAATATACCTTGCTAAAATTCCAATCCTTCATTCTAGATGCAAGAAGTATCATTTTATCAGAGACTTGATCAGTAATGGAGAGCTATCTTTGTTGAAGATCCCAGAGTCAGAGAATCCAGCAGATATGTTGACCAAGACAGTTACAATTGATAAGTTGAGGTTTTGTGTTACCTCAACGGGCCTTCGAGAGTGATTGATGACGAAGGCACTACACTAGGTTGTGATGTGAATCAAACTCCAAGTGGGAGAATTATTAGGAGTATATGTAGTTTGATTAGTCTCACATCATGTAAAAAAAGATGCATTTAGACTTTAGTCCCACATCGTTTAGAAAAGTGAGAGAGACTATCTTTTGTCTCTATATAAAGAACTCCCTGTAAAGCTTGAAATGCACACCGAGAATAAATTGTTCCTAATATAATTAGCACGAAATAGTGTTCATATATTTGTTGTGCCAAAACTTTTTGAGTCAAGACCAATATTTAGTATAAAATTAGTATATGATCGAGTGGGTTGGATGATATTGAATATAAAAGCAATTATGTCTAAATCTAGTTAAATATGTGTCTGATCTTGAGTATGATAGCTGAGATGATTAAGGTGAGTGATCGTCCAGGATTATATGTTAAGAGGAACACTAAAAAATTTATTTAATTTATATGTAAATATTAATATAAAATTGACATGATTAAAATTAAAAACAACCACTTTTCATATTTTACATTTCGTGCTATGATTTGTTAAAGAAAAATATTTATATGACAATTACAATAAAATTACAATAAAAATAAAATAAATATAAAAGAGAAATATATATATATATATATATATATATATATATATATATAATCAGTGAATTAATTAGTTGCGTGTTGAACTTGATTGTAAAACTAATCCACCAATATTGAAATAACTTCGTAAACTAGCTCATGATTAGTCGGTCATCTAACTCTTGCCTCCCCGAGTAAACAGCAATGCGGTTCTAAAATAATGTTGATCAAGTCACAAACATTCATATCAATTCAATTGTATTAGTTGTAATGGATAAAACTTATAAGAAATTTAAAAAAGATAAACAAAAATTAATCAAATTGTTGAATCGTGTTAAAGATCATGAAGAATTTGGCCAATGATGATTTGTGATAAGAGTTGAGATTGGGTTTAGGGTTTAGAAGGTGAGAAAAATTCTATTTTATTTTATTTTATTTTATTTTAATAATTTTTATTTTAAAAAATTGATGTGTTAATTTTATTTAAGGTGTTTATGTTAAAATTGTAGGTTATTCTTAACTTAATCTTATAAAATCAACATATAGAATAAGGTTTATACTCACTTATATTTATATAACAGATCTCGTCTCTAAGCGATTAAGACTTCATACCTTTAATTTTTCTTTAATATTATATTTTCAACCATTTCAATCTCAATCATATTATGTACTTTATAAAGCACATGCTGTTTTATAAAAGTTCAATCTCAAAACATATATTATTTTTAAAAAATTTCAATAAAAAAGTATATATCCAAAATAAGCTAACCTTTATAATCTATATAAAAAGTAGAATATTAAACAATGATGTGAAAGAGAACTAATATAAAAACACTCATGAACCAATCATCGTTAAACTATGTTACTTTTTTATTTTCTAACAAGAACTATGTTAGTTTCTTAACACTGCAACTGTGGTGTTTTTTATAACTGTTTTTAATTAAAGATTTAAAAATAGAATTTAATTATCTTTAAGTAAGGTCCAGATTTTTTTCAAAAAAAAAAGGTAAGTTCCAGATTAATATATAATTTATATTTCTTACAATAACAAAGTTTCTCACATTAGTCTCTCCTATATATATAATCATAAATTTATTTTCTCAAAAATATTTTATGTAGTATCTGAAAAAATTAAATTAATTTAATATACATACAAAGCATATTATTAAAAATATATTGACTACGTAATAATTATTAAAAAAGAAAAGGAAGTATCTTCTACTTCAATTATTTTATGAATTAAAGAGATGTGTATACAACAACAATAAATTAAAATTTAAACTCTTGAAATGTTTTGTCGGTTCATCTTTGTTTTGATGGTGTACCTGTAATGTATGGACTCTCTCCAAAATATATCAATCTGGTTTTCTGAACTTGATGGGCATAAAAAGGCCATAAAATATATGAATCCAAAATGGGCTCGTACCTCTACACCCTCAATTTTTTTTTTCTTTATCTTGTGGAATAGGTTTACCCGAAGCTGAAAAAAGAGTGTTAAAAGAAATTCTGTAGTGTGTTAAAAGAAAATCTGTCCAAAATGCATTGTACAAGTTGGTTGGGCTTGGGCTTTCTGCCCACTCTACGTGATGGGATTAGAAGAACGATACTTCAACAAAAACTGTACCCATGTTTTCCTCAAGAATGTCTCGTGACTTGAGAATCGATTACCACTAAACTATAATAGTATTATATAGACATGATTACTGACTAAAGTTTACTTAAAAACATAATAAACGTAAAAATAAAGGAAATAATAATTAAAAAATGTGATGATAATTAAAAAAATAAAGAAGTAGTGCAAGAAAAGTGAGTAGTTAATATTTACTTTATTTAAAATAAAATTGGGAGGAATAATGGATTAGATAGTTTTAGTTTTTAAAATAAATTAGAAATATATTTTTGAGAAATAAAATATTTCGGGCATGAAATTAAATTAATTTTTAAATTTTATTAAAGATAACGTAAAGATGAAAAAACAATAATAAATAATTTCATAAATTCAACCAAATTAATATATTCTCAAGACATAAAAACATTATTTTCTCTGACTGATTAAAATAAACTATGTTAAAAATAATTACCAATATATGTTTCAAATTATTTAAGAAATATTGTTTTAAAGAATAAATTTAATATTCTCATATTTTTATTTCAAGAATATTCTATTATAATTTTTCTCATATTTAGTATAATCAATTCAATAATTACTTTCAAATATTTAATATTCCTAGAAATTATTTTTTGTTATATTTTTCGCAAAAAAAAATTTATAGAAGGGAATGGAAATATTTTTTTTTTCTGGAAATTTTATAAAAAAATCGTTTTTTATTTGAGTTTTTGGAGAATTTTTTTTTTAATATATTTACCTTAAAATATTACCACATAATCTTAAGAAATATAATTCCGAGGAATAAGAAAACATTGAATAGATTGTAGAAATATCCTTTAAAATTTTGTATAATTATATGAATACTCTTGCATTGAATTTTCCTAAACTAACTTCTCTTTAAATTTTAAAAATTACAATGAATCACCTTATACGTTTGAAAATGTTACAATAATATCCATAAAATATTATAGGAGGGGAAAATATAATGATTAAAAAAGTAAGAAGATATTTGTGAAATTATACCAAACTTTAGAAAATATTAGTATAATTTGAAAAAAAAAATTCACACTCCAAACTCATACTTGCTTCAAATTTTATGTTAACATCGAATCAATATGTAGATCATATTAATAGTATACCAAGAGAACAAATATATACACTATTATTAACACGATACGAGTTGCGGATAATGTGTTAGTTATTCTTATTTTTTAATATTTGTGTTTGATTTTTACGATAAATTTTTTTAAAAAAAAATCTTACAAGTCAAAACTGTAACTTGATCCCCTAGAATATATTGGATTAACTGCAAAAGGAACATACCTATGAATATTATTTTTAACATCATGCACGGAACCATGTGTTGGTGGCGAATCTAATTCTTTTTAATTTGGGAACTTTTGTATACTCCTAGATATAACTCTTTTTTCTCTCAAATTCAAAGGTTGCAAAAGCATAGTGAAAGAGAGATAGAGATTTTGGCGACCATGATAATTCCCTCGTATCGCTTACTACTGAAATTGAACTCAATTAGATTCTGCATGAACTATACATTTTAATGCTAATGTTTATGGCCACCACGCATGAAGCATGGAACTACACGGCATCTGCATGCTCACGCATGTGTCGAGTCTTAATGCACTATCATCCTCGGCTTTTTGATCAAAATAGTGATTTTAAAAAAATTATTTACGAAAATAGTGTTTGTTACAAACTATTTACGGATTTGGTGTTATTTTATGAAATCGCAAACTAGATTACGACACTGAAACCGCAACCTCTCTTGCGACATCACCAGAATACGACATGTGTCCCTATCTTTCTGAGGTGGTCACTGAAACCGCAACTCTTCTTAGGACTAGCGTAGAAGGTGATTAGAATTCATACGTGACACATGACATAACCGAAAAAGAATTTGCGGTTTTACCAGGACGCGCCACATGTCACAAATTTGTTCGTCCTCAAGGTTTATGCAGGTGTTGCCGCAAATGATTTTGCGGTTTCATTGTGGTTTCAATTTGCATACAATCCTTGTGAATTTTTAATAATATATTAAACTAAAGTGTGAATGTTCATTCATACCCGGTATTCATATGTTTCACCAAATACTTGGTTAGATGAGACACTAAAGATTTATGAGGGGATAAGCTTCTAATTTGAAGAGGGTAGAGGTTTAAAAAACTGCACCAAACTAAATCGATCGATCACACATTCATAAGGTTACACAATTTATAACTATAAGCTCGAAGAGTAAACAAGATTGGTCAACATAAGATTCACGAAGATAAAAAAATATTTTCAAAACTTATGAGAGGTTAATGTAATATATAAAGTAAGGCTAATATAATATTTTTTAAAATAATTAATAAATTTTATGTAAAATAAAAGAGTGTTATTGAGAAACTCTAATATTTTCAATGTCTGAGAACTAAAATGTTTATTTCAACCTAGTACATGTCTGATTGCAATTTTGTAACACATGTAAATAATGTGAGTTTGATGACGGGCAACAACAAAAGAAAATAAGGTAATTTACTCTGAAAATGGAAGTCATATTCAATGAGACACAAAATGCATCTTTTTTATAACTGAAATCGCGAGATCATTTGCTGTTTCAGTCAAACCGCAAATTTATTTGCAGCAACACCTGCCGAGAGCGAACAAATCTGTAACACGTGGCGCGTCTTAGTGAAATCACAAATCCTTTTGCGGTTTCGCCACGTGTTATGTATAAGACATGTGTCTACTCCTGGTGAAACCACAAAAAGAATTTTGATTTCAGTGGCCACCTCAGAAAAATAAGGACATATGTCGCATTCTAGTAATTTCGCAAGGGAAGTTACGGTTTTAATGTCACAATCTGGTTTGCGGTTTCACAAAACAACACTAAATATGTAAATAGTTTATAACTAACACTATTTTCGTAAATAAATTTTTTAAAAACACTACTTAGTTCAAAAAGCCATCATCCTCACATGATTTTTTCACTCTTTTAGGAACCTTCGTTTCTTCTTTTTCATTTGTTCATCCCACTTTATTTGGTTTTTTTTACAATTCTTATATAATGTAAAACAGAAAAATAAAAGATAAAAGAAGCAAAACAAAAATTTTGAGCCTGTTTGTTAACTGTTTTAACTTACTCCTTTTGGATCTTGCGTCCTACGGTACCTAACACTTCTTAGTTATCGACCTTTCTATATTCTTTATGCCAATAATATATATATATATATATATATATATATATATATATATATATGGATTTTAATATTTTTTAAGCACGTAGCTAGTGGTAGTGGAGTTGGCTTTCTTGGATGACAAAGAAGAACGTTATTAGGCTTTTGGTCGTTTAGCCCGCCTAATACTTGATTGTTGCCTGTTGGAAACAGGAGAAGATGTTACGTGCTTATAAATCATTGTATGATTGACTCAAAAAATAATGTCGAATGATTGCCAATACTAATATGAAATTGTTTGGTGATCATACCTGATACTGGCCTATGAAATTGTTCAGTGATCAATCTTGATATTAGTTATTTAGTCCCAATAATAAGCAGTTGTATAAATGTAATTGAGTTGTATATTGTATACTTTTTCAATATTGTTTATATTTTTTTGGAATGTTATTGTACACTTTGAAAATGTGTACAACAACATAACACTACTAAGATATATAAATAGTAGTTGGCTAGGTGGCCTAGTGGCCACATATTAAGGGTCACGAAACATTGTGGTTGGCCACCTAAAATACTCATATTAATATTATTGGATAATACTCATGTCACACTACCATTAATTAAGATTTTACAATTTTAATTTAATTATTCACATGATTATATTATTTTAAAATAATGTCAATAGTTGTGACCATTGGATATGTATTTTAAAAAAAATATTTTTTTTTTATAACGTCATCCACATTTATTATAAGAGAATATTAATATTAACAAAATAACAGAGTTGGATCTAGGCCGACAGAGTTAATACGGAATAAAAAGCTCACACTAAATTACCTAGGATATTTTAATTTAATTTGTGCAGAATTTACCATTTATTTTAAAAATATAGATATTTTTCTTGATAGCATAGACATGATCCAATGCTAAATTTCAATTAAAAAGTTTTAGTTTTTTTTTTTAATGAAAAGAAACTTTTTCACTCGTTCACTCCAACCCTTTTTTTTTTCACAACCTTAACTCTCACTCTATGCAACTCCTCTGTCCTTTACTAGAGTGCTACATGTTGATTCTACCTTTTCCAAAGTCATTGGCATGAATTTCACTTCCACGTTGACTTGTTGTTCTATTCAAATCCTAGCCTTGAATTGGCAGTTTTCTTCCTATTTTCAAACCTTGTTGTTCTTTTCCTTTGCGTACTGGGGTTTTCTTTTGCTTTTGGATTTTTCATCTCTAAAGTAGGTAATGTATTCTGCCATTTTCTTCTTTTGCGCAATGGGAATTTTTCTTTGATTCTAGGATTTGGTCGTGGGTTTTTCTTCTACAAGGTCAATAGGTCAATAATGAATTCTTTCATTTTCTCCTTTTGCATATTAGGAGATTTTGCGTTGCTTTCAGGTTTTTCTTCTTCAAGGTCGATTATCATTTTCTTAATCTATTGGGAGTTCACCCCCTTCTCAATGGTTCAACTACATATAAAGATATATTATTTCAAAACTCTAGAAAGCACGTGAGACTAAAACAATGTTACGAAGATAAAAATATAAGAAGGAGTTAAATCATGTTAATAAGAAAAAAAATTATAAACTCTTTTAACAAACAAATGTTGCATTTGGTAGATAGACTCAATTTTAGAAAACCAATTTTAAAAAAATCTTTATAAGAGATTTTATTGCAAAACAATCAACCCTTTTGATTAGTATACACAAAAAAGAGATTAAAAAGAGACTATTGGTTCATCTTAATCTATGAGTATGTTTAATTTCTTAGTAACCACTAAAGTTTCACTGTATCATTTAAGAATACAAGTATCCTTTGAGTCTAGCCTCTTTAGGCTAAATAAGTATTTTTTTATTTGACCTTTTCAGGTTATTTACAACAAATATAATTTTAAACTCAACCTCTTCAAGCTAACACCTAACTATTAAGGTTTAAGGATTTTAAAAAGGTTTATGTGTCTAACTTTGAATAAATCTCCGTATAGACAGGGATTTACAATAAGGTACACAAAAAGGCTTTTACAATCAAAGTTTAAGTGTTTCGGCATGTGTAGAGTAATCTCTACTTCAACACTTCAATCTTTGGCCTTTATATAAGTGATGAGGTTGAAGTAATGGTTAGACTTAACAACTTCAAATCTTCATTCATCTGTTGGTAGTGTGTAGAACGTACATCTGTTTAAATACTTCTGTATGGATTGTCTCATCAGACTTTAATCTTTTCTGCAACACATTTTCAAATTAGAGAAGTTCCCTTTGTTCTAATTTGGATAATCTTTTTATGTGAGAAATAGGTAGTTATTTCATACTTAATTTAAGCAAGCCAAATCAACATCTATAAGATGAATAAATTTGATAAGTAACTTAACATTTAAAAATGACTATTGGGAGAGATACTTATCTTGCATTAAGTTCTTGTGCTTTATCAGATCTTCATTGTTCTGTTATTTTCCATCTGATGCATCTGACTCGTAGTTTCTGTTTGTCTAGTAGACTAAACTTTATCTGGTACATAAAAAAATTATCATCTATAAAACATTATAAGGTAAATTATAATTATCAAAATTAAAGATCATGATTTGTCTTTAATGGTTTCAAACTTAACAAAAGTATTAATTAATCTAATTTTTCCCTATAATATTGTCAAATAATGCAAATAATTTCTTAAATTTCACAAAGTAATGACATACTATGTAGATTTTATATGATTTATTTGCAACCTTATTGACATCATGCTTATTCTCTTTGTTATTCACTTGCCATCACAATATTTTAAGGAAGATGCAAACAAAATTTCACTATGAAAATTGTGATATTCAAGAAAGATGCAAACACAATTTCGCTATGCATAAAATTACTTGGAGTTTTTTTTTTATTTTTATGATGTATATCTTTTTCAATACATATAACATTATATGTATTTGAGTTACTTCTATCTATACCAGAATTCTAAGTTCAACTTTATGGTTAATTTTTCCTACATTTTATAAAAACATGTCACATTCAATGTCTTTTAAAAGACCTTAATTATAACAGATTCAACCTTTGCTAACCCCTAAAGTTTGAAAAGTATTATTATATATAATTGGGTCAATTAAATTGTCAAAACTATGGTTCATGAAGGTGTTTAACATTATAGAGTAACCGCAACATAGTTCCTAAACAATCTTGCTTAGTTCTAAGAATTGTTCCTTAAAAACAATTAGCATTGAAGCAAATCACACAAAGTTGCTTACTTAATTAAGGCATGGTTCTTCTAAAAGGAATTTTGCTTGTACGATTCTATTCAATTAAAGCATTATTTCATACTCAAACTCAAGTGAAAAAAAGAGGGAAATTAACGATACTCACTAATGAATACATTTTTCAGAAAATAAATTTATAGTCAAACCAAAAACATAATAAAAATATATATAATGAAATCAAAATCCATAATTATAATCAAACTCCACAATTATATCAAACTTTAGATCAAGATCGAATCAATATAATCAAAAAGATAAATACACTAATTAGCATTGAAGACGATGAACACTTATCTATGCATAAGGATCCTTGCCGAAGAGGGTCAATGTACAATAAAAAGGACTAATTTGAGTACTACAACATTGTTTCATGCCTGAGTGGACTAATTTGAGTCATAAGGCACTAATCCCTGCTAGAGACGGTTGATTTGAGTCACAAGCATATATTTGTCATGAAAAAGACTGATCTATAATAAAAAATACTTTAATGAGACGTGATATTTTGTTAACCTTTGCAAGCTATTAATACTAAAGTGAGGAGGACCAGATGAAACATTTTAGAAAGGCAAAGAAAGAGGGTTGTTGAGAGTGAAATGGAGAAGGAAAGACATGGAAGCAATTTAGAAAGTGAAGAAATTGAGGAATGAAAGTATCCATGAAGCACATATTTAATACCATTTAATATTTTTCATCAATCAAACTAGGATGTTAGTAGCATTTTTATTTATTCATTCATTTTTTTCCTTTCCAATAACAATAAAAGCAAATACTAAAAAAAGATTTTATCAAAATGCCCTTTTAAAAAATCCACTTTGCATCGTTTTGAAGTGAGTTAATTTGAAATAAAATTGAAGAAGTTACCTAAAAGTTCATTGTCAAGAGAAAAGTAGGTAAATTTAATTTGATTCTTAAAACCATTAAAGAGTCGTTGTATTTCTTTGTTATAGTAAAATTTTGAATGTTGTATGAATAAATTTTAGTATAATTTTTCTATCCTAATAATATTTTTTTAAGCATAATTTTTACCTATATATTTATTTTCAACTGATAACTCATGAAAGTGAGTTATTTTTATACTCTTAAGTCACCTAAAATGACTCTAATTGCTCTTAATTCATCATAATTCATGTTAAAGTTTGTTGATGGTGTGTTAAGTGTTTCAGGGTGAAAAATAGTCAAAAACAGGTGAAAAGCATGTCTAGAAATGCATCTCTCGCGAGTTAGAACACAACTCGCGCGAATTAGAGCTTCAATGGAGAACAAAAGCTCTCTGGAACCTCATCTCACACTCATCTCTTCACATCTCGCGCGAGAACCATTTCTTCAAGAGTAAGTTAACTCTCTGGAATCTCACCTCACGTCCATCTCGCGCTCATCTTTCACATCTCGCGCGAGTTAGTGTAACTTCAAGAACAAGTTAACTATCTAGAACCTCGTATCGTGTTCATCTCGCGTTCATCTATCACATCTCACGCAAAGTAACTTGGATTGCAGTAAGTTTTTTAATGTCTCGCGTGAGTTGGACTCACAGCAGGCCCAAGTCCAAAATCTGAAGGCTATAAATATGACTTGTTTCGTAGTCAGTAGGAGCGCATTTTTAGACCTAGTTTTTAGTCACTCGACGGCTTGACCTAGTAGCCGCACTTCGGCCGAAAGCACTCCACTTTGTAGACAACGACTAAATTCAACCACAAGCCAAAGAGAAGGAGAAGCTAGGAGCACATTTTTCCTTTGTATTCTCTTTCAATTTATTCTTGTGTTGTTTTCTATTCCAATATGAACTAACTCCCTCTGAGAGAATGATGTAAACCTAATTAATCTCTTCATATGATTCTTTATGTTATTCAGTATATGTTTGACTGTTTATTATTGTGCTTAATGTTATTTATTCATTGACGAATAATAAATTAATAGATAAATCTAGTGTAGCTTTGTACTTGCATGACTCTTTGTCTGATGACATTTTCGTATGTTTTGTATTATTAAAATATTTAATATGCTAAATCATCTTGACTTAATACCAATAAATAACCATACTTAGTGATATGTATGATTGCATGTAATCCTTGGGTTTGCTTAGATATGTTAGACGAAGTAAGAAAGGAATCACCCTCTTATCTTTTATTTTTACCTTAGGATTGGAAGATTGTACAAAGAGATGTAAATTTGAAGTGATGGTATTGACTCAATTGGAAACATTGAATAGTCAAGTATGTTAAGAACTTGTAAGGGATGAGTATTAAAAATTAATGTTCCAAAATTAAGTTTTCAATTTTGACATATTTAGGTTTACCTAAATTTCAATTTATTTTATTTACCGTCATCTTTCTTATATATTGGACAATGTTTGTATTTAACCAATTATATGTTTTAAAACTTTATAAGTTACTTTTTATCATATTTTTCACGAACTCAAATGTGAGATCTTTATATTTGGATATATGTTAAACTTTCAAATTCGTAATTAAAAAGTTTATAATATACTAAATTATATAGTTATGTATTGATAAGTATGAAAAAAAATTAATATTTTAAAAATTTTCAAAATTTGTAAAAAGTAACTAAAATCAAAATGATATCATCAACTAAGGAACAACATTGTAATAAATATTTTCAATTTTCTTGAAAATTTGAGATATATAAAAAAATTCTCTAAAGTGGATTAAAAAGAATTAAATAATACTAGGAGGATACAAATTCAACCTAAACTCGACTCAATAAAAAGTCAAATGGTAAAAATTAAAACATGTCCATTTTTACTGGTCGATTTTCATGATAGGTTTTGTGAAACCGAAGTCACACATACCTATCTCATATCCACCCCTAATGATAAACATCTTCCTTAAAAGAATAAAACAAAATACGTCAGATATGCCATTCACCTAAACAATGTACCTCTTTTACACAAATTGACTCAAATTGACAACCTATCTAAAATAACTTATCAAGACAACATATTGATTTCGGGAGGTGCATAACTTGTCCAAAAGAAAATTAAAGATAATAGAAAAGGAAGTATTCGAACACCTAAAAAGAGCCCAGAAGAATTTCAGTCGCTTTCCAAATATATTGTTTTGATGGTCTAATACGTATAAATAAAAGTTTAATTGTTATAAATATAAAATCATCCTATAAGAATTTAGGATTAATATGATTGTCAAGATATTTATGTGAAAATCAATAAATATAATAAATGGTAATTTATGATTAAATTACTTTGTAAATTTTTTAATAATACATGTGCATATCAATTGAATAAGAAAAACCCAAGAGATATGTCGACAACCCCTCTTCCTAAAAGAAAACCACTTTTAATTATTATTATTAGACTGCTCTCCTATTTCAGCTACACCGACATTTCCATAAAAAAAAATGACTTAAAAATAGTTAATGAAGAAAAAAAAAAGTTTTAAACTAACATTTTCAATCTAAATATCGTGTCAAATAAAAAAATTCTCTTAATGATACAACAATTATTTTTTTTACCATTTTATATACTTGGGTAATTTAATAGATACAATGGTAAAACTAACCCTCGAACTGGAAAACTAGCTAGTTAATCAATTCAAATTTTTCTCAAACAAGATTAGCTGTAATTTAAATATCCAACTAATCTGGAGTTACATGTTTATGATGAATGAAATAGTATCAAAGTTTTTTTTTTTTTTTTGTTATACGATGGATCAAGATAAATTCTTAAAGTAGTTAAAAAAACCTTAAATATTTTAACAATGATTAGATGCCCAAATTGAAACACAAAAAGAAAAAAAAAACATAAAAGTGGAGAATGTGATTCCCAAACCACTTGCATCAATATTTTAACGAACGGTGTTCGTTTTCATTTTACAAGCTGACCCTTAACTTTCTAAAAGACTTCTCCGTTGTGAATGATCATAGACCAAAAGAATAACTAAAATCAAGATTATGCTCAAAGCAGTCTTCAAATAATTTGAGCACATGCAAATTATTTGATACCTCTATATAACCCTTTTTTTAGCATAAGGAAAAGGTTCATAATAAGTCATATAAAAAGGAGAGGAAAAGATAATAAGAGAATAAAATGAGGGACAACACGTCTAGTAGGAAATCGATCAAATTCGTATACTTGTAATGTATCTCTCACGATTTAACCAACTAAACTGATTTGAGGGACACGACATAAAACCTTTATCTTACATTAACTTTTTGAAAAAAGTATTCATATATTATATAATTATTATAATACTTATTGTACATATATTAATACAAGCTGTTTTATTTTTTTAAAAAAAATTATTACAATGCACTAATAAAATATTTTTATCCTCAAAAATAAAAATAGGATGCCTTATACAAATAATATGGTGTACCGATTATAATTTTTATACGAATAGAAACAATATTGTGTTGATTAATACATTAAATTATTAGTAATGAAAACTTGCAATATTTTATATTGAGGTTTAAATATATTTTTCTCCGTAATTTCACTTGTTTTTGTTTTTTTCTCTAATTTTTTGTTTTGTTTTGTTTTTAACTAACTTTTTTCATATCCAGAACAAATTTAATGAAGGTATTCAAATGAAAATAATAAGTAAAAATGTCACGGATTGTTTACAACGTAATGATTTTGAGAGATAATTGTAGTATGTTTTATGTAATAAACCTTGTCCTAGGTAGGATCATTCACTCACATGTTAACCACAAATGCATCCATCTATATTTCACAGGTATTCTTATATTTTTTTATCTTTACGTAAAATATTTTAATTATTTAAAACATATCATATTATCACCTATTTTTGTATTATAATGAGATCTCTTCTTTAATTTTTTTTAAAAATATTACATTAAGACTTATTATTAAAGATGTAAAATGAACGTTAAAAAATAGAAGAATATAAGTATAATTTTGTGAAAATACTGATGTGTCAGTATAATTAAAATGGTTATTTGGCTTTCGTTTAAGCTACGTATTTGCATTCTTCCTTATGATGTGTTTTGTCTACCCCTAAGCCCTACCATTATTTACTATGGCCAAACAGCTTTTGAAGCTGCACATAGTTGAAGTATTTGAAAAATAAAGAAAAAGAAATCAACATCTATAATAATGGGTAATGAAAAAAAGATGATAATGGTCATCAAGGAAAATATGTATTAGTTTGAATGGGAGACATTAAATTTGTATTAGGAATCTAAGAGAGTCTATGAGCCATTGATAATGGTACACATGAAATATCTTTGGCAACATTTTCTTTCAAGCGGAATTCAAGTTGCATATTCTCATGCATTAATATCTTCCATTAATTGTATATTTTCTCACTTTTTTATTCTCAAAACTCATTAATTAAAACATCAATTTAGAAAAAATATTTTTTTTTTCAAATCATAATTGTCATTATAAAATTTTTAATTGTATCATACCTCAATTTCATCTCTGGATATATAATTAATTGCTTTAGTAAAAAAATTATAAGTAAAAATTGTTAAAAACAAATAAACTGAGCTTTTCATGAAAATAATGATAAAACAAAATATGTAATAAATATTCCTTTTTTAAGTATCTTTATTAGTTTATATTTTCAAATGTTTTTTTAATGAGTTTTAAATATCTTGAAATTTTAATAAATGTAATAAATAGTTTTTTATATCAACTTTATTTTACAATCAATTATGATATATAATCAATCAATTAATATATATATATATATAATTTTCCCTCCAAGTATTATAATCGATTGAGTCAGTTATTTATTAAATAATTTTTTTAAAAATACCCAAGTTTTATAATATTTTTTTAAAAAAAAAAATACCCAAGTTTTTAGAGTGTTGCTAAGGAGAGAAAAGGTAAAGAAAGGTGCACAATACAAAGGTGCATTTACACTGGTAAACGAAAGAAAGGATGGGGGATAAAGAGGGAACGAGAAAAGAACGGGGAAATGCGTTAATATCAAGATACATCCAGTCAAACCTAGTCAGGAGTACGTCATCTAGTCAAAGTCAATAATTGATTAGTGATTAAACTTTGACTTTTTGAAATATTAAAATTAAAATTAATTAAATTGATATTGTTTGTAAAATTTATTTCTAAAGACTAGGATGAAATGTTTTAAAAGCTTTATTTTTTTAATTAATAGTTTTAATTTAATGATTTATTTTTATTTTACTTATTAAATCACGTGATTTCTTTTAATTCTAGAATTTATTGCATTACTTATTGAATTACTTTATGCATCGTACCAATTTATTTTATTATATTTTACTGAATTATTTTTTCTTTTGTAGTAATAATAAATACTGTATTTTCTTTAAAAGATTTTAAACATTATATTATGCCTTTTCTAGTGAGAATCTATTTTGAATCTCTTTATATTTCTTACTAATCTATTTATTGTTTTATTCTTTTTGAATAGTCTTGATCATCCACTTTCTTTTAATATATAATATAATAATAATAAATGTTTGTTTTAAGAAGGTTTTAAAAAATTATATTATGCTTTTAGAACGAGAATTTGTTTTGAATATCTTTAAATTGTCTCATAAATTTATTTATCATTCTGTGGTCTCTACTTTTTCATTTGATTTGCTTTAATTATTTACTATTTTAAATATATATATATATATATATATATATATATATATAAAAATCTCAACTTCTTTTCTAAAATTTTTAATTGCAAAATAATTAAGTTTGTCTAAAATCCAATGCCCTTACAATTTATTTTAATAATTAAATACCGTTCACAAAAATATTTTATCAGGTAATTTTATCACTTAAAGTCCTACATCTCACTTATTCATTTCTCGCTTAACTAAAATCTTTTCAAAATTTGAAACAAACCGCACACATTTTCTACTAAAAAATCAACGTGAGAATGAATTTATTATTGCACCCAGTTGTAGCTATACGTAAGAGTACGAGTCTCAAACATTAAAAAAATATAAATCCTTTTTCTTAAGTGATTTCTTTTTTTATAATAATAAATGTCTCTTTTTTATATGGAAAACAAATAATTTTAAAATTATAATAAAATCCTAAATACGTAGATAAAAATGAAAGCTTAAGAAATTTAGATAAAGCAAAATTAAGGGGAAAAATAAATCTACAAAAATTTAAAAATAAAAACTAAATACTTGGAAAATTAAAAAAGTTAAAGTCACATAAGTTTAATTAATTGATTGAGCATATACACGAGTTAATATATTAAAGGCTAATTTAATGAGTGGTTGTTTGTGCTGGAAGACTTGAAGCAGTGGTGTCTGATTTGTCTTGAAAAGTTGGCATATTCAGGGAATCTTTCAACTATATTTATAGAGTTACAATCAATAGCATCATGTTGAAAATATTGAATAGATAGTTATTTTACTTTTTAAAATACAAAACATTATTCTTTTTTATTTTTTTTTACACTAATGTCAACCGGTGGGCCTAGTGTCCAAGTAAAGAATTGAAAGAATAAAATATTTTTATAAGAATACATGAAACTATATGTTAAAAGATTTTATAACTTATAATTTAGATATTAAGTATTTTCTCTTAGTCTTTACAATATAAAATTTAATATATATTTTCAACAAAGTAATCCAATGTTTTTTATTTTTAATTTTTGCAATTATTTATTTTCAAGCTGTAAATTTTCAAATATTTTAATTTAAGTTATTGTATATTAATTTTTATTTCTTTTCCTGTATTTTTTATATTTAATCCTTGTACTTTTTCATATGTAACCCTTGTGAAAAATAATTTATGAGGACTAATCGATGACTAAATATAAAAAAAATAAATTAATTAAAAGAATAAAAGATATAAATTAGCAACTATGTAGGAAAGAATGTAATAATTTAAGGATTAAACGATTGAGAATTCATTTTTTTTTACTAAATTTTAAATATTTTATTGTATCTTATTAATTTTATTTGGTGATATTTGTATTATTTTATATAATTTTTCTTACTCTTTCTTTATAACTAAAGATATGATTTATACATGCAATAATTTATACAATAATGCTTTTATTTGTATCTCTTTTTAACATAATAAATGATATTAAAAATAAACATTATCTTTATGAATTGTTTACAAATGATATTTCTCGTAATAAAAATAAATGAAAAATTTATTCTCTTTTTACTCTTCCTTTAAATAACTTAAAAAACCATCTCTCTTTTTGACATTCTTTTCCATTGAAAAATCATCTAACCCGCCCAAGAATCCACCTTCCCCATTTAGGAACTCCAACTTAATTTGTCGCCAGCTTCTAAAATAATTCACAGGCATAATCACCTATTTTTGCAACATGTTAAACTACTGAATTATGGAGATCACAACCAGTACAATCATTTCTTTTTTAAAATAGTATTATTAAAGTTTAAACTCCCCCTTTCTTATAGAAAATAAAGTTTAAACCTTAGACTACATACCATTCAACGTGACCTCTAGGCCAAACAACCGTTGCACGCTACTTAAATAAGAGTTTAAAGATTATCTTATAAAATTATTTTCCATAATTAAATACTTATAAATTAAATTTTATATAATTTTTAAGAAGTCTGTCATAAAATTAATAAATTTATATAAATTAATTATGTGAAAGGGCAAAGAAGATAAATAAAAAGAGAATGAATTGGAACATTTATTAAAAAAATTTGCAAGCTAACATTTATTGAATATTTTTAATATAAAAATAGACTTTTAAAAAATGATCTATAGCTTTCCAGAAAATAAAATTATAAGTACAAGTATCTAACAGACAATATAAGAGTAACACAAAATATTTATATCATTTTATTCAACTTAAATTACATATAGTATTTTTAATCATTTTGAAGGACATTTGGTTAATTATAATTAATTTTTTTATAAAATCATTTTTTAACTTAATTTATATATTTTTTCTTATAACGTTACTCCTATCTTAAAATCAAGTAAATTTATTTAAAATTTGTTGCCTAAATATTCTTTATAGCTAAGTTACTTCTGACTTTCATAAACAAAATTTGAAAATATAATAATTCTCAAAAGAGAAAATATTACAACTAAATCAAAAGAGATTAACTATATTAAGTAAAGATATATAAAGAAGTATATTTAACTAAAGTAAAGAGTTTCAGGTTACAAAAGTTCTTTTCTTTTCAAGAGTAAGTAAACTTGTTTAGAAACACATTATTAGAAGAGGTTCATTTGGGCCGAAGGTAGTGATAGTTTGGACGCTTTTGACAATCATAGCGACCAAGCCTAAGGAGCATAAGTCTCAGAGTAACAAGTGTTTTTGATTGCTAATAACTCACATGACAAAGCGTAATTGAGCGAAAAAGTAATTGTTGTATAATGCGGTTCAGACGTGAATGTGTTATATGTGGTGGCGATACGTGACATTGGGGCACGAGAAAAAGTGACTAGGACGCAACTCAAAACAAATTGCCTCTTTTATGGAAGTGACACGTGGTGATTGCGTATCAGGAACAAACGCGTGGTGTATTACAGTTATCTATGTTCACCTCATCTCCTTTCACCTCTATTACCTTCTTTCACCTCTATTACCTTCTTTTTACCTTCTTTTCCAAAAGTTTCCACGACACTCTCCTCCTGTTTTTTTATTTTGCAATTGCCCCAAACAGATTTGTTCGGTCCCAAACAAATTTGTTGGTCCCCATTTTATTAAAAGATATGTTTTTAATTTCTAATTTAATTAAAAATATTTTTTTACACTGTATAGTAAGTATTCTATGTTATGTTTAGTTAGAGTTAGGAAAATATTAATTTAATATAATGTAATAATTTTTAGTTAAAAAATATAGAAAGATATAAAAAATATAGGAAAGTAAAAGTTAAATAAATTATAATAAAATTATTTATATTTTTGTAACTAGAAATTTTAGTTATAATGTATGGCATTTTTTTATATTGCAAGAAAATAATATAATTTGACCGAAAGATAATGTTGAACGTTTAGTTTTTAGATATCTTTTTTAATTAAAATTTGATGATTTTGTAAATAAATCTTTGAGTTTTGTTGTTAATTTAATATTTGAAAATTATATTAATGTATGAATTTTGTTGAAATCAATAAATTTTTACAAAAGGAAATTAAAAAAAATAAAAGATATTCCAAGTATATGAAAAAGGAGCAATAATATTTCAATACGGCCTTACTTTTATTTTTCTTCTTTTTCAAAATGCAATTTATTTATCTATTTTCGTAGTCTTCTCTTATGTCACATCAATGTTTGGTTTCACTTTTTAAACACGTGGCAAGTGCTTAATTTATTGTACTGACACCAACTGAATCTTTACGGAAAAAGCATTCAAAATGAAAAGGAAAACAAAATATGTGGTCCAACCTAATATTTATCAAGAATAATCTAAGCTATCAATTTAATTTTCACATAATTATTTCCTCTCCTGAATAATTTTTATATATTTAATTAAAATCTAATGAACTATGTAACATCATTAAAGAAATTGATCATATAATTAATTTCTCTTCTAAACTATCGATTTACTATTTTAAAACTTTTGAAAATCATATATAATTCCTTGTTTTTTAGAATACTTTTTAAAAATTATAAAAAATAAAGACGAAAAATTAATAAATTTTTATTTATAATTGTATATATAATTTTATTAGTTTAAAATTTATTTAAAAGAAAAATAACAGTTTAAAAATCACATTGATGATTAAGAATTTATTCTAAAAGATACATCATATCGACTCAAAGGGGCACTTTATTATCTTGTTCTATCTTTATGTTTTTAATGAAACATTAATAATATTTAAATTATACTAAGTCTTAAATATGATGTTAATTTATAGAAGATAAGTATATGTATGAATCATTTGGTACCTTTTTCTTTATTTTTTATCATTGAAAAGTTTTAAATTAATTATTATTTTAGTCCTATTATTACGAGATACTCGCTAACTATTGGTAATTTGGTATGTTTAGCATGAACATTTACTATTGCTTATAAATTATGCAACCAGGCGTTAATTGTAAGAAAATTTCTGGATCTCTAAATCAAATATTACTTTTCTATTTTAAAATAAACATTAGAAACCGAAACTAACGATTATATGAAAATAAAATAAATTACAATTACCGAAATCAAAATTCGTCAATTTTAAAACAACGAATAATATATATATATATATATATATATATATATATATATATATATATTTTAATTTTAGAAGGTTTTAAAACATTCTATTTTTGTAAGAGTTACAATCAAAACGTACTTAATCATATAAGGATTAAAAATATATTCAAACTTATTTTCCTAAATTATCCCATGATATAAATAAGAATTATTTTATTATATTATAAAATTTTAATTGTATAAAATAAGTAATTACGTATATAATGCATAAACTAAAATGTTATTTACATTTCAAATACTTACATATAAGCAAAAAGTGTGCCCATCAATAAATTTTTAAAAATATATATTTATTATAAATTTCATAATGTAAGATTTAATAATTATTACACGATGTACATCATGCTACTTTTTCTTAAAAAGTTTCGAAAATGATTGTAAGAGAGATAATGAGAGAAATATGATACGAGTGAGGCGCAGTTGACCGATAAAGCAAGGACGACGGAGATAGGATTTATTTTAACGGGGTAAAATTAGGAAATATTTCTTTTTCATAAATAATTGTTTTAACTACAAATGTATACATAATAAATTTAATATATATTTAATATTTTTAAAAATTTAATTAAATATATAATCATATTTATTTGGTAAATAGTTAAACTCAGAAAAAGAAAATTAAAATAATATAAAAACATTAACTATTATTAGAAAATTACAGAAAAATAGAAAAATTTTTCTCGTAATATTCAACTATAAAAAGGACTAAAATTTATCACTTGTAAGATAAAATAATAACATGGTTAATAGTTAGATTTTAATATTTTATTTTTTATTTAAAAAATAGTTGATAATTTTCATTTTAAATATCTATAAATGTAAAAGAAGTAAATAAAGAAAACGCAATGAGTATAAATATACAACCATAAACATCTATCATTGATTTTATATTAGATAAAAATATATTTTATTTTTTTTCTATTTTTATTAATTGTTCTCAAGTTAATTTATCATATTTTTTATCAAAATTTGTAATGTAGAAAAAATAAGAATATATATAATTGAAAAACTATAAAAGAATTACATACAAATAAAATTCATAAACATATATATAATTTCACAGGAAAAGTGTAAAAAACTAAAATAATACATAAATATAAAATAAAAAATAAAAAATAAAAACCTAAAATATATAATAAATATAATTTAAGAAAAAAATTAAAAACCTCTTTCTCTCCCCCACTAGCATAAAGTGTTTATCAAGAATATTTAATTCAATTAATTGAATATAATACATATATTATTATATACTTTTTATTCTTTTTCATTTTTTCCATTAAAAATTAAGGTGTTTTTATGTGATCTATTTCTTTATTATAAGTCTAAATCCTTATTTTGAATGGAAATTTTTTTAGAGAAATTATTTCTAGAATATTTTTAAGAATTTTATTTTTAAATGAAATTTTTTTAAAGAGTTATTATCACTCTGATTGAATTCACAAAAACGAAATATGATTTTTACAGAGTCAATGTGGTATCCTAGTGTGAGATGTCTCCCTATATATAACTTGTATTTATTTTTTTTTTGTTTCAAATACATTTCTTAATTTTAATTTCATTTATCGATTAGTACTCCAAAAGCAATCTTCATTATTATCTCAAATCATTTTATCTTTATTTTTAAAATTTTATAATATATATGTGTGTATATATATACATATACATATATATATATATATATATATATATATATAAATTTACATTATAAATAACAATTTATCATAAATTTAAATATTTATTATATTTTAAAAAAAAATTATGATAAAAATTATGATATAATTAATTTATTTCAAAATATTTATTTGATAAAGGTTTTAACTATATAAAAAGTTTAAATTTTTTTGATGTACTTGATTTTTCAAAATTTGAAGGCTGTATTTTTAATGATTTTTTTAAAAATATTTTGTGTAAATAAAACAATTCAATTTGTTTTCAATTTCAATTTCTTTATCTAAATATAGAATATAAATGTCCAACGAATAAATATTTTTATTTTTAAATACTTTTTCAATATTAAATTTTATACTTAATATATATTTTAGTTCATATAATTAAACTTCTCTTCACTTACGTGACAATTTATTGTTATTCCTTATATTTAATTTTATTAATATAATTTTTTTTATAAATTAATATGTTTTAAATTTTAGTTATTATAAAAATAATTTATAAAATTTAAATATAAAAAAATTATAATTTATAAAATCATAGTTTAAAAAAATTCATCCTGGGATAGGAAAATAAGAGAGAAGAAGAATGACCAAAAAAGAGGAAAGAGAGATCAGAGAAAACAGAAAAGAGGAAGAATGAAAAAACAAAGGAATGGAAAGAGAGATAGAAATAATGGAAAGAGAAGAGAGAATAAAAGACAAGAGTAAGATGGTAAGGAAACTGAATCAGCAATTATTTATTAATTAACAATTATTTATTAATAAACAATTATTAATTAATAAGTAATTATTTATTAATAAAAAATTATTAATTAATAAGTAATTATTTATTAATATGTGATTATTTATTTGAATATGTTTAAATATGATTGAAAATTGATTTTGATACTTTTCATACTTGAATTTGAATTTAAACTCGCCTCATTTTTTTAAGTTAGGCGGGTGTATAGTACTGGTTTGTTCTAAATTCATCCGTTGTATAAATATTATATACTAATTATTTTAATATGAAAATAATATATTTATTATTAAATTTTATTATCTATTATTTTACATATTATTTGATTTTAAAATACAATTAATATACATTTGATGTATTTAAAAATATAAAAGTAAATTTTATAAAATGAGTTCTCAATAACTTAATTCAAACATGACAAAAGCCTGAGACTGTGTTTCAAAATTTTAAACATTTTTTGTAAAAACTTGGAATTTAAATCTATTCTGCCCGAAAAATAGAGGAAGAATTAAAAATTTATTATTTATTAAAAAAATTTAAATTTATGTATTTTAAGTAATAAAAATATTTTTTTTAAATTTAATAGATTTTTAATTTATTTCCGGATTCGGTATAAAAAACAATTTACGGTAAGTTTGCAATAGTAATTTTTCTTTTAGTAATTTAAAAGATAAAAAACTGGCCGAGTCATGCGTTTTCTCTATAAATTCAAGGTCCTCACCACCTCAAATTATGTCTCTTGTTTTCTTTCTCTGTGTATGTGTGTGGCGTTAGTCCAAGTTCTTCACTTTTCTCTGCACTTTTCAGCGCAGAGATCACAGAAAGAAATTTATTAGCTTTGATCATACGAGATCCTCTCCTTCACCAAATATCTTTCTCGGTCTCTTAACCCTTTGTTTCCTTAATTCTCCTGCTTTTGATCTTGAAGCCACTCCATTGCATCATAAATTTACATTTTCAGTGACAGATTGATGTGACAAGTGTTATCCACTTGTCAGTCACAGAGTGAGAAACTAAGGCACTGAATTTGTTGTGTGTTTTGTCTTTTGTGTGATATACATATTTATAGACCATAGAGTGAGGATGGCCACAAGAAACCTTGAGAAGATGGCTTCAATCGATGCTCAATTGAGGTTGTTGGCACCAAGTAAGGTTTCTGATGATGACAAACTTGTTGAGTATGATGCTTTGTTGTTGGACCGGTTCCTTGACATTCTTCAGGACTTGCATGGAGATGATATAAGAGAAACGGTAATGGTCGTGCCTTCGTTTCCACCAAATCATGCTTTTCATGTGTTTTTGTTAGGTTTAGGTTTGTGGGATTGTTAAAGATTCTATTTTTTTCTTAGTGTTGATGGATTTCTGATAACCCAGTTCAATTTTGTGAAATGGTAAACGTCAAGGTGGTAGCTTTGGTTTCACTTTGATGGATTTCTGAAACCCCGGTTTTGTATTTGTTGAATGGTATATGGTTTTGGTGAAAAAAGGGTAAATGTTTTCTGCGGTATGCATGTTCTGTGGAACGAGTGTTTTGTGTTTCTGTTTGGTGGGTTTAAGGGTCCTGGATTGTTTGTTTTCTGTTTCATGTCATTTTGATCCTTTGAAAATTTCAGATAAAAGTTCTGTAGTTGATGAAATACAGATTCATTTTCTAGTATTGGTTTGTGTTTTTTCCCTCTTTACTGCACAATCGACTATTTGGCTTATTAGTTTTGGTAATTTGATGTTTGACTAGGTTCAAGACTGTTATGAGTTGTCTGCTGAGTATGAAGGGCAGAATAACACTCAGAAGTTGGAGGAACTTGGGAACATGCTAACTGGTCTTGATGCTGGGGATTCTATTGTGATTTCCAAGTCCTTTTCTCATATGCTTAGTTTGGCCAACTTGGCAGAAGAAGTTCAAATTGCTTACCGTAGAAGGATTAAGTTATTGAAGAAGGGCGATTTTGCTGACGAGAATTCTGCTATCACTGAGTCTGATATCGAAGAGACATTCAAGAGGCTTGTGAATCAGCTGAAGAAGACCCCCCAAGAAGTCTTTGATGCTTTGAAGAGCCAAACTGTTGATTTGGTCCTAACTGCTCATCCTACTCAATCTGTTCGCAGATCTTTGCTGCAAAAGCACGGGAGGTTTGTTCAATATTTATATCAATTTTGATTGTTGTAATGTAGCTTAGCAGAGGAGTAATGGTAGTCCTTTTGTTAAACATTTATCAATTAGCCACGCTGAAAATCCATAACTGTAATGACATGACATATTTCTGACATTTTGGCTATTTTTATACTAAGACTTTTATCTTTCTGTTGATGATAATTGCCTTTTCTTATTTCAGGATAAGGAATTGTTTGACACAGTTGTATGCTAAAGACATAACACCAGATGATAAGCAGGAGCTTGATGAGGCTTTACAAAGAGAGGTAATTAACTGCCTATAGTTCTTGATTCTATATTCTAGATACTTATATGATGCCATTTATGTCAGCCAATCCCATATGGTTCTTAGAGTTATATGCAACTTTTCCTGTATGGTTATTAAGTGGTAACATTATTTTATTTGGTTCACCTAAAACAATCCGAGTTATCTATGTTGTATGTCTATTTGTGTGGGTAGCATTGCAGAAAGGCTATGATATTATGTTTTTCTATAAAGAAGATTCAATTGGTGGGTTTATGTGTTTAATATCCAAACTTAAAAACCTTGTAGCTTTTCCGCGAGCATGTATGAAACTATAAACGAGTTAGTTTTGTTATTCTTGGTTTAGATTACTTATTTGAAATATTTTTCATTATGTTTTAACCTTTGATTCTGTCTATTTTGCTGCTTAGATGGAGAGCTCTAGTTTTATGGATTTGGCTGTTCCATTTGAATTTCCTGTCTTACTTAGTTTCCAATTAGATATAAATTCTGTTGGCAGTCTTTCTAAAGAAGTAGAATGGTTTTTATTGTGGCTTAAGTTGGTGGTTAAAATTGCATCTGACTCTATACCAATCTTTATGTTTTGCTAAAGCCATAATGGTGTTTCTGTCATGCAGATTCAAGCTGCATTTCGAACAGATGAAATTCGAAGGACCCCTCCTACACCACAAGATGAGATGAGAGCGGGAATGAGCTACTTTCATGAGACAATCTGGAAAGGTGTACCAAAGTTTTTGCGCCGGGTTGACACAGCCCTGAAGAACATTGGCATAAATGAACGTGTTCCATATAATGCCCCTGTCATTCAATTCTCTTCTTGGATGGGAGGAGATCGTGATGGTATCTTTCCTTTTCTTCCTAAGTAGTTAATGAATGGAGATGTTTCTTTATAAGGAGCTTTTGTTTACTTCCTGATTTTTATTGGCCAAAGTTTGTATGTGGAATTAATTCAAAATATCTATGCCCCAAATCTTGACGCTTAATGTTTTCCTCATTCAGTTCATTGTCTGCCTTAAAATCTATCATCTTCAGTGTTGTTGTGGGTTGTATTATACAAATAAGTTAATAACATGTCTTACTATTTGTGTAATGTGTGATGCAGGTAACCCCAGGGTAACCCCAGAAGTTACAAGAGATGTGTGTTTGCTGGCTAGAATGATGGCTGCCAATCTGTACTTCTCTCAGATTGAGGACCTCATGTTTGAGGTATCAAATATGCTGGTCATTACAGATCATTTATTTTATTCTAGCATCAAGGGTGCTGCTTTAACACCTTGCTTCTTGTCTGTTCCTACAGTTGTCTATGTGGCGCTGCAATGATGAGCTACGTGTTCGTTCTGATGAACTCCTTAGCTCCTCAAAAAGAGATGCAAAACATTATATAGGTATGTACTAAGTAACAATGATAATATTTTGATCAGAATTATCCTTTATAAACTCTTAATTCTTTGTTGGAATTTATGATACGAGCAGAAATAGTTTTATTCTCAAATACTAAACATTAAACTTCTGAACTGAAGTGTGGTGGTGTCTCAGACTATTGATTTCATTTTGACTTGAACATTTTGATAAGTAAATTGTTGAATCTTATTGTAATAAATTCTTCATTGCTCCAGAGTTTTGGAAACAGATTCCTCCAAATGAGCCATATCGTGTTATTCTCGGTGACGTAAGGGACAAACTATATAATACGCGTGAACATGCTCGGCAGTTGTTAGCCAATGGAAGCTCTGAAATCCCTGAGGAGACTACCTTCACAAATGTTGAACAGGTATTATCCTAAAACAGCCTGATAAACTGTAAGATACAGATAATTTGACCTTTTCTTCTACAAGGCAAGTGCCTAGAAGTGACTTATTGTTTCTACTCTCTGTCTTTAGATTATGTCAATGTCAGGAGTAGTGCTGGATTTCCCATCCTTAAAATATTGTTTCACTTCTTGGTTACTACTGACATATTATCAAGTTTGGTTGGTTTTTGTTTTTCTGGAGCGATTAGGCTGATCCTTCTAAAACTATGAAGAGGATAATTTTCAAACTACTTGAATTGTGTATTGTTAATAATTGTAGTAAATATCTGTTCAACTTGGTAACAATTCTCTCAACTCTGTAATTAATCTCTATCCAATTTTATTCAAACAGCATTAAACCCACAACTCTGAAAAGGAAATACCTTATGCATGGCATGAGATTATAAGTTTTTAGAATAATAATGATATAGTAGTTTAATATATTGTAATAGAACTCTATAACCTCCAATTTTTTCTTGTAGTTCCTGGAGCCTCTTGAATTATGTTATAGATCACTGTGTGCATGTGGTGACCAACCAATAGCTGATGGAAGTCTTCTTGATTTCTTGCGTCAAGTTTCCACATTTGGGCTTTCCCTTGTAAGACTTGATATCCGTCAAGAATCAGATCGTCACACTGATGTGATTGATGCTATTACAAACCACTTGGAAATTGGATCTTACCGAGAATGGTCCGAGGAACGCAGGCAGGAATGGCTGCTATCTGAGCTCAGTGGAAAGCGCCCACTCTTCGGCCCTGATCTTCCTAAAACAGAAGAAATTTCTGATGTATTGGAAACCTTCCATGTCATTTCCGAACTTCCTTCAGACAGCTTTGGTGCCTATATCATCTCAATGGCAACTTCCCCATCTGATGTGCTTGCTGTAGAACTTTTACAACGTGAATGTCACGTGAAACAGCCATTAAGGGTTGTTCCATTGTTTGAAAAGCTTGCTGATCTCGAGGCTGCTCCTGCTGCAGTAGCCCGCCTCTTCTCTTTAGATTGGTACAGAGACCGTATCAATGGGAAGCAAGAAGTTATGATAGGGTACTCAGACTCAGGAAAGGATGCTGGTCGTCTCTCTGCAGCATGGGCACTGTACAAGGCTCAAGAAGAGCTCATAAAGGTTGCAAAAGAATTTGGTGTTAAGCTTACTATGTTCCATGGTAGAGGAGGGACTGTGGGAAGAGGCGGAGGTCCCACTCATCTTGCTATATTATCTCAGCCACCTGATACCATTCATGGCTCGCTTCGTGTAACAGTGCAAGGTGAAGTTATTGAACAGTCTTTCGGAGAGGAGCACTTGTGCTTCAGAACACTTCAGCGCTTCTCTGCTGCTACACTTGAGCATGGAATGCACCCTCCTGTGGCACCAAAACCAGAATGGCGTGCCCTCATGGATGAGATGGCTGTCATTGCTACAGAGGAGTACCGCTCCATTGTTTTCCAGGAACCTCGTTTTGTTGAGTACTTCCGATGTGTAAGTATTGTTGAATACTTCAGTATAGAAAGATGCCCTTGAAACTCTAGCAGTTTAATTGGCATGGTTTTGAAAATGTTAATTTATTAGCATACATGATTAGCCAAAATTTCATTAATATTGTTTCCAATCAAGGCAATTCTTTAGCACACCCAAAGTTAAAAATTTTCATTAGATAACATTTATGACTGCTCATTACCAATTTTTCTTCCCCAACCCCATGAATATATTATTGGTTATGAAAATTCTTATTTAAGTGGAATGCAGTTATATATCCAATGAAAGTAAACATTTCTCTTTCCTTTGGAGTCACAACTATTTACCTTGCAATTACTGTCTTTATTTTCTTTTAAGGTTGTATTTTATTTTCTTTCTTTTATTACTGTATTATGCAAACTGCAGGCAACTCCTGAGTTGGAGTATGGAAGAATGAACATAGGCAGTCGACCATCAAAACGAAAGCCTAGTGGAGGAATTGAATCCCTCCGTGCCATCCCTTGGATCTTTGCTTGGACTCAGACAAGGTTTCATCTGCCTGTATGGCTCGGCTTTGGGGCGGCATTTAGGCATGTAATTGAGAAGGATCCAAAGAATCTCCAAATGCTTCGAGACATGTATAATCAATGGCCTTTCTTCAGGGTCACACTTGATTTGGTTGAGATGGTGTTCGCCAAGGGAGACCCTGGAATCGCTGCTCTCTATGACAAACTCCTAGTGTCAAATGAACTGTGGCCATTTGGTGAGCGACTAAGGTCTATGTATGAAGAAACCAAGAGCCTTCTCCTCCAGGTAATCTATTATTACTGCTATAGACTTCATATCTATATTTTGATTCAGCATTTGGTCACTATCCTGTGGTCATAGCACTGACAAATTGTCCATATGGATAATTTCTATGCACTGTCTGTGTCAAAAATTTTATACTTAATCAGAAACTATTGTAAGTATGACTTTTGAGATAGTTATCATAAAAAGTTAATAAAATTATTAGACATTACAAATTGTGATTTGATGACAGTGTAAAGATCTTTTACACTCTAAGTACATGGACTATTTACTAAAAAAATGACATTTTATTTTTATCTTAGTACAATAATGACCAGCTTTGTTCATGTATATCTTGCTTGTAGGTTGCTGGTCACAGGGATCTCCTTGAAGGAGACCCCTACTTGAAGCAAAGGCTTCGTCTTCGCGATTCATACATCACAACTCTCAATGTCCTGCAAGCTTACACATTGAAGAGGATTCGTGATCCTGACTACCATGTGAATTTGAAGCCACATTTGTCCAAAGACTACATGGAATCAAGCAATCCAGCAGCTGAGCTGGTGAAACTCAACCCCACAAGTGAGTATGCCCCTGGTCTGGAGGATACCCTTATTTTGACCATGAAGGGTATAGCTGCTGGCATGCAAAACACTGGTTAAGGTGCCATCCATGCCTGTGTTGTCTTCCTTATGACTTTGGATACATAGATTATAACCTATTCTGGCTACTTAAGATTTGGACCAGCATTAAATAACGCTTACTCTATCTGCTATCATAGAATAAAACTGGATTTTGGCTTGTGTTAGCCAGGATTTTAATCTGAATTCTCTTATTTTGTTTGATGTTGTGTGTTTCTTATGAGTAATGCTATATAGTTTATTATTATTTTTATTATTATATTTTGTGATAGGATATAGAAAGTCTTGTATTACTTTCTCAGGGATTTAGTGTCTTACTAAAGTCATGGGCCAATAGGATACCCTTTTTGCTCGATGCTCTCAAACTCTTTTACCTAGAAAACAACCTATACGAAATCAACGTGCAGCGGTTACATGTCAGCCCTGAGGGGAGAGAGTGTTGGTGTTTTTCAAAACTAAGAAACTTCCTTAATGAGAATCTGCTCAAAAGAAAGGAACCTGATTCTGCTGGATTAACACTATAAACTTTGTCTTTTGTTCCCTCTCAATGATCAAATTTTAATTTAATTAACTCTCATTTCAGAAGAACGTTATCAAAACTCATTTGTAATTGATTTTACAAAATTTGGTATTTATGTAGAGAACACGACAGGACTCAAAATTAAAAAGTTTCATTAGACATGAGGCAGAAAATAACCCAACAGACTCTGATCCATTCTATTTCTAGGATAGTGGTTAGTCATAGGATTAGCATCAAACTTTTCTTTTTCCCTGTCATGGGTTCTAAACTCTTCTTGCTTTCATGCTTTTATCTTATGCTGTTCTTGCCGATCACCTCAAACATGGCCATAGCAAATGATGGCCTTTCCAAAACTCAAGACTTGAAAATTCTACTCATTAAGGGTCACAAAGCAATGGTTAGAAGAAAATTTGTTGATCCAATGTATCTTGCTTTCTTTCCAAGATGGGTACCAATTCCTCCTTCTCTCCCTTCATTACCCACAAACGGACGTGTCACTCTTCCTTATGGCAAAGAAGGTAGCATTGTTATTGATGTTTCAAACAAAAAGCCTTAGTAGAAACTAAGGAAAATATTTCCCAAGACCTTGTTACCTTGTAAACTTTTCCTTGGTGTAGATTGTGAACATGAAAAGCATGAAACTAGTCTTATTATATCACGTGCTTTCATTTTATTTGCAGTTTTCTCATTCTCTATTTATTCTTGTTTACGTTTTGGATCCATATTTGCCATGCTGACTTGAATTTGCTGAGTCAGGGACGCATACCACTAAATCATACTAGGCATTTGGATCTTGTAATAGCTGGAATCCGTTACAACATGCAACAGATTTTGTCTCTACTCTACCAGTTTGAAGTTTAGTTTATGAAATTTTAAGTTCATGGGATTGGATAAGAAATAGTGAGTTAAATAGAAAAGGGACTCACTCTTATTTGAAATATTTTTAATCAAGGCAATTCTTTTCTCCTTCTCTTGGCTAAGAGCTCCGAAATTCATTCTATTACAAATTCACAGCGAGGTAAAAAAAAAAAATCGATAGAAAGATGAGACTTAATTTTTCCAAACCACAATCTTTTTATTTTGGCTTAATTGTTTATTTCACTCTCTGTATTTCAGGACTTCACAAATTTTTATTATTCAAGTAGTAAGTTACTTTATATATATAAGATCAAAATTATGTATAATTTTAATTAAAACATAACTATTAAATTATATTTTTGTATCAAAATAATAGTATATGGAAATTTTAATGTTTTATATGCTATTATATATAGATATATTATGTATGTTTTAATTTCAAAAATAATTTTTATATGCTTTAATTTTTCAATTTGTTATATATATTTATATATAATTAAGTTAAAAAAATTGTAAGTAAAAATCATTGTGTCATGCATTATATCAATACTATATTTTTTAACGGGGCAAAATGCTTTTACTATTTTAGTCTAAATTTGGTTTTAATATTTGAAAAGTTTTATCCTATTTAGTTCTTCCAATTTTAAATATATACCATTTTTATATTTAAAGGAGTATAGGTAACATTCAATAGCCATTTTATATATATATATATATATATATATATATATATATATATATGATACATTTTTAATGTAAAAGAATCTGATTAGGATAGAAATTTTTTAATTGACAAGGATAAGTATCTATTTTATTTGTCATTCTTATTTAAATATACTCTAACTAATGTAAACATGTGTTTTGGTAGAGTCTTGTATGAAAAACTTTATGCTAAGAACAAGTACGAGGAAGTTAACTTATCCTCCACGAAAAGACGAGATAAATTAGAGCAGAAGAGAATATTTCTGGCACAAAGATTTGGTGCAGAAAGGAGATCATCTTTTCAGTACCTAATTCTTGATTTATGAAGAAATTTACAACTCTGATGTTAACAGCTCATGACAATGCATTTAATGAAAAAAAATGTTGAATTCTTATGGATGGATTGAAGGAATCGAAGTAACAACTACTTCAAGCTCTCTACTTATATAAAGGCTAAAGATCAAAGATTTAAAGTCAGAGAATACTTGAGAAAAGTACTAAGTTAAACTTTATTTATCTTCTTGTAATAACCTTTGTTTCTTTGTTCTTTATTGTATATCCTTGTCTATGAAGAGGTTGATTTTCGTTAGACAAACTTTTTGATGGAGGACCATCTCCAAAAGTCCAATAAACTCTCCAATCAAAGCTAGAGGAGGATGTTAATGCTCAAATCAAAGTCAAAGAAGAAGGAGGACCTTACTATTTTAAATTGGGCTTGAAATAAATTTGCTGTTATTTTTGGTGTTTGACAAGGTTCAGTATTTCGAGCATAATTGGGCTACACAACTCCAATTAAGTTTGTCTTGGTTGAATTGTTCAGTATTTCGAGCATAACTTGGGCTACACAACTCCAATTAAGTTCGTCTTGGTTGAATTTTAAAGCTGACTTAAAAGGATACAAAAGGTATTAAGACACCAAAGCCCATTTTGGATTTCATCATGGAGGGAATCGGACTTGAAGTTAACGTTTGGATACTGCCAGGATGTTCTAACGGGGTGCCTGACCAGGTTTAGTATTTTGAGCATAACTTGGGCTACAAAACTCCAATTAAGTTCATCTTGGTGACATTTTAAAGCTTAAAGGGATACAAAAGCTAAGCAGACACCAAAGCCTAATTCAGATTGAATCTTAGAGGAAAATGAGCTTGAAGTTAACATTTGGATGTTGCCGGGATTTTTCAGTGAATTGCTTAAGTGTTTAAACCTATTAGTTTCTTTCAATTATGTATTTATTTTTAAGATTTGAATTTAGGCCTTGTAATTGTAAAGTGAGCTCAGCCTAGGGTGTATCTCATCTCACCATTGATCACTCATTTCATCTAGAGAACATTTCAGATTTCTAACCTTAGGGCCATCACACTTTTATTAAATTGGTCAACATTTCTATTGTACTCACTTTTAGTCAAAATAAATGAAAATTGAGAATTGTTTATCTTGAAAGGAGTAGAGCTCTCTTAGGGTTTTCTACTTGAAACCTTGAATCTTATCATGGATCCTTGCATCCAAGTGACGATTCTTCCTAAGAGCTTATTGAATTTCTAATTCATGGCGCTCCAATCTCTTTTCTAATCCGTTTTCTATTTTCTTCTTCCTTTATTCTTGGTTCCATGAGCTTGTTCTATCTTGGCCTTGTGTTTGAGTTGTATTCCATGACCATTATGAGTGTTTGAGAGTGATTGAAGGTTGATGAATGAAGATTGGGGCAAAGCCTTACTTATCCATGAAAATCCATCATCATTTCCTCATGGGTTTGTTGTAAAAACCTTGCCTTTAGTGGTAGTTTAGTTTTAAGAGGTTGTGACTAAAGAATAATTGGTGTTGTTAGCTTGAAGAGACTAAGTTCAGTTAGCCTGAAAAGACCGAGTCTAAATAATACTTAGGTAGTGTTAGCCCGCAGAGATTGTGTCCAAATAATATTTGGGTTAGCCACAAGTGACTGAGGTTAAATAATACTTGTAATAACTCTCTGTTGCTAAGAAACTGAACAAAGTCTTTTTATTAAACTAATATAAAAACATTTTGTGTTCTTTATGACTTTCTTACTTTGTTCACTAAATGAGATTGCATTGTATTTAAAAATCTTTCATATAATTTACAAGAATTTTCGTATGAAAACCTCGTACAAAACATTTAAAAGTTGATAAAAAGCTTGGAAAAATTATTTTTAGAAAACACAATTCAATCGTATTCTTGTGTTTCTATCTTTACAATTATGAACTTCCATCTTCAAGACCTAAAATGAAATGAACAATTACACTAACCTCACCCCACTATACTAACGCATACCAATCAAGATACAATAATAGCACATAGGGTATAAAACATTACTTTCAATATCATTCACACCCCAATTAAACTACCCCAATTTAAAACTATCCCTCGAATAAGAAGAAAACATCACCAAGGGAGAAACTAGAGAAACCCTTCTTGAACTCTTAGGCTTATCATGTACTTGAAAGGAGAAGAAACTAGGATCTTGTCTCCATGGAAAAACTTAGGCCATCTAGAGAGGAAGAAATCATGGTGGATTGTGTGGAAAAAGAAGGAGCAACATGGGTACGGGAAGACAAGGAGAAAAAGAGAATAAAGAAGGAGAGAGATGACGATTAACTCAGGAAATGCTGACGACTGATTTGAATAATTAAATCTAGATTTCTATGTTCATTAAAGGCAAAAGAAGAAAAGAGGAAAAAAAGTGAGCACTTGAATGAATCTTTAGTTATTTCCGGATAAAATCTTGAAAATCTCTGTCTTATTCAAGATATCATTCTAGATTCAATAAGATTCACCATTACTTAAAAGATAACTCTATTGAAACCAACTTGTACCAGTTATAACAAAAGCTTATTAATTTAATCGATAATTTTTTTGAACTCAAAAAGATTTCTAAAACAATTATTTATGATATCTAAACACATAATTCAAATTAGTTAACTTAAATCACGGAAACATGTTAATATGAGGGGAGGGATTTCAAAGCATTATAGAATATCTGGAAGTAAATAATCTAAATATGGAAAAAGCATAAATACAATTATAATATGTTAAAAATGTGGCAAATACAATATTGAGAAGGCACCCTCCACCTTCACTCTGATATTTAGGTCTTCTTTGTAGCTACAGTAACTGCATCCTCTAAAGCTTGAGCAAATGTTGCAATCTTGTATGTGAAAAAACCTACTAGCATTGGTATCAATTCTAAGTGCATGGATCCAAATTCTGGAACCAGAATCCTGTAATCAAGATTAAACACTGGGCTTGAACATTATTCTAGAGAATCTAAGATAAGTAGGTTCATGAACAAATACAAATGCTCTAGTAGCCATTGGCAATGATGATATCCAATCAATACATCACTCACTTTGTTATGTTTGGGAAAGATTATTTCCTAGGAAAAAATCTTTTTTTTTTTTTTTCAAAAAGTTTTCTTAGGAAGTTGGCAAACAAGAAAATATTATTTCTCCAAAATAAGTTAAACCAAACATGAGAGAGACAAAAGCAGAAGAAATGAGCTATGCCTTGCATCCCTAAATAAGATCAAGAAAATTTGTTTGCCATTAAATTGACTTGAGAAGTCTTACGCGTTCCAGCGGTTATAGAGCATGACTAAAACAACAGGAACAAGTAATCTTGGCTGCCCAATTGCTCCCCTGCAAGTAATATCCAATAAGCCTCAGTTGTTCACAACACAAAACAAGGCAAAAAGTTGAAAGAAAATAGACCATGGCCATATTTTTTAAGATTAACAAGATTCATGTCGATCTACTAAAGAAGCTAAATGCTGAAAAGTAAATCTATAATGCATAGATTACTTGACAAAACCCCTTGCACCATTAGTCTTTAGTGAGTCCACACTACTTCCCAGCATGCGAATATACACCAAAGAACCAAGCAAGCCAGCACCAAAGCTGAATACATAAAGAAAAGTATACATTAAAAAAATGAATAAACCTTGAAACTTTCTACCGAAGGATACTTGATGTTCAGGAACTAATGATTTTATCTTGCAAATCAGTAATTTCGATTTTATGAATAATAGTTAGAGTCAACTTGACAGTAATTATTCCCCAGAAGATTTTTATTTTTTACCATCTCAGAGTGCATTACTGCCAAAGACCATATTATGACAAGGAGGGGGAGAATGGACAAACATGAAAACCTATTAACTCAAGTCTCCTCCTTTAGAGTAAAACCCATTTTATGCATTGGGATGAAGCAAGCAAAAGAACAACTATTTCGAAAAGCTAATTTGTTTCATTCATTTCTCCTCTCTTTAAATCCTAATAAAAAAAATAGATAAATTCCCATTCAATTTCTCACATAGTTTTCAAATGCAGTGAACACAAATATCTTATTCATTTCCATCCTTCCATATTGTTTCTATAAAAAAAGCCTATGTTTATCTGCCGATCCTAAATCTTAATTTGTAGTTCAAAAGAAGAAATGTTTTAACATAAATATGAAATGAATGTTAAATTCTTAAACCCCCATTAGTTAAGCTAATCTAGAACAATGCCATACCCCATGTGTCAAGAAGTATTCAGTCTCTCTCTTTAGTATGTTTACTGGATGGTGGTTGTCCATTACGCTGATTTTTAGCACCTAATTGAACCATATTTGCTATTATAGATGAATGATAGGAAATATTGAAGAAGGTCACCAATTCAGGATAGCTAAGTCAATTAGTGAATGAAGAATCAAAGTACCTAGCTGCAATCTCAGGAGAATAAGAAACATAAGCTGAAACCAGACCAACACCACCTATACCCAAGGTAAGGATTTGCAGCTTGCTCTTTAACTGAAAAACCAGAATACGTTTAGGAATAGGACTAACAAAAATAGATATTTGATCAATGTCACAATGGAGGAGGGTAGTAATATTCATATGACATCTGACAAGCAAGAAAAAATAACCAGTAAATGTTGCTTAGTACCTTATTATACTGCTCCTCAGCTCTAGCAGCCAAAACTTTAGGATCTTCGCGAGACTGCTGTATTTCCCGGAACATCACATCCTATAGCAGTATAACTAGTCTAAATCAGATATTTGAAAACTAAAAATCAACTTGCAAATGTTACTAGGGATACATAGGTTGTCAAGTTTCTGTTTTGGGTTCAAAAGTAGACATTGACTGAATTCAATGTCTTACAGCAGTAAATAATAATTTCTCCTTGGTTAAATAAGCTGGAAAATATACATCCAGTTAATAAGTACAATGCTAGATCTTAATGGTAGGGAGTCAATATGATATAGCAAAACTTTACTTACGCTTCCCCCAGTTGCAGCTTTGGTAGCTCTATTCCATTTTTCTTGCTCACGGCGTGTTGGTGCTGATTTATATCTTATCCTATTGCTTTCAGTTGCCTGATCATCATTTCAGTTGAAGAAACATGAAATGAATCATGTGAAAAAACAATATAAGGAATTATGTTCTGTTTTTTTTTGCTCCAAAATAAAACTCAATACGAAAGAAGATTACATTATTGGAGATATATCAATACTCGCTAAATCCACAAGATATAATAATCAGGGGAAAATCAAGAGAAGAGACAAATATCTTACATTAGTTTCTGCCTCAATTTCCTGTTGTACATTACGATTTACAGGAGCTGTGAGTTCTTTGCTCAAATCAACTTCCAAACTACAGTTCACAAATCAAATAACATTATAGGTAAAGAAAGAAGAGACATAAAGATTATAATGCAAACAAACTTGAAGGCTTAAATTCAAATATAGTAGCAAGAGACCTGTCCAGGCTCATGACTCTATTTAAGCTCAGAAATCCAGAAGACTCTTCCTGTTGACAGGAGCTTTATTCATGTCAGAATCAATTCACAGAAACAAACAAATTTAATTGATCTTGAATCATTCACCAAAATTTCTTTAGTCACCACCACCAAAAACTAAGGCTCTTTATCACTGGGTGGGATCAGCTAGCTACATGAATCAAATGACACCAGTGTATTCAATCAAAACTGAAGTCTCAATTAATTTCTCTAATCAACAAGGAATGAAAAGGAGAGCATCCTACAAACCTAACATTGTGTTGTATCATTTTGATTCCTATGTAAAAATTGGAGAGTATTAACTAAAAGAAAGAAAACAACCCTAAACAAAGCAATGGATCTTTGTGTATGATATAAATTATAAAGAATTTGGCAACTGTTTGTGTTGTGAGTAAATCTACATATTCAAAGATTCAATTAAGTGCATATAATAATGAGTGTGTGAGTTTCATTTCCATTTCTACTAAAATAAACCGAACCATGCAATCTATTCAGTTTCCTTCCCTCACGCAGAGTCTCATTCTGTAAACACACACAATACAGGGCACTCAACATAATGATTGTGTAAACTTGAGCAAAAATTGGTCCTGTTAATTTCATTTTTTTGCTCACATTGTCTCAATATCTTACTTAAAAGGGTTGAATATCCAAGATGGGTTGACCATATCCATATCCATAGCCTAAATAACGGATAATTATCTAATCATCAATGATTACATAAATTTAGACAATATTGTTAGTTTCAAATAGCAGTAAAATATTGAAGAAAAAACACACAAAGAGAAATAGAGCTGTGGAAAACTTAACGCCTGTAATTAGTCCAAGTAATTAGGTCTCTAACAGTGTCAATTAGGATTGAGATTTTTACAGAAACTAAAAATTCAACAATAGGCAATTGAGTTAGGCATCGTCACAAGTTTCTTTTGTTCATTAATCCAAACACACAAAAAATAACATAAAAATCCACAAACACAAAGAAATCACCACAACGATCCAACAAATATTCCTCAACACGAATTCAAAATTCCAACAGAAGAACAGCACAATTAAGAAATTGAAACACTGAACGAGACACAAAGTTGATGATACCTTGGCAGGAGGGGAATGATCTTGAGGGTCTTGAATAAACTTTTGGTAGCGATCCATGAAGTCCTTGTTCCACATAAAGTCATCGGAGTCCAAAGGGTCTTCATCTTCGCCCCAGTACTTGCGGAGCTTGGTGGTGGTCGGAGGGCCGCCGTACTCTCCGGGAGCCACGCCGGTGGACCATTTAAGAGGCTTCTTCTTGGGAAGGATGACTTTGGTTTGTCTTGGGTCCGGCACGGATGCAGAACCTGACGATGATGACTCTGGTGAAATGGGTGTGGCCGCACAGCTCACACAAACGTGGCTCACAAGTGCCATTTTTTCAATCACTGTTGTGCAATGCTATTGAGTTATAGCAAAGGATAGAAAGAAAAACTAGTGTTTCAATTGTGTGTCTCTCATGTTTCCACATACCAGTTGCTTCCCACTACTCCAAATCCAATTCCTTGCAAAATATCCCATTTCACAAAACATCCACATGTCACCTAAAGGGGGCAAATATCTAACAATCATTATCAGATTTTGTTAGTTAAGGTTTACTATAGTTGTATTTTAGTTGGATAAGATTTTTAACAACGTTATTACTGTAGTATTGCTCTAACTGATTAAATTGAAATATTTTTTTTTCTATAATTTAGATACTAAATAGTATTGCCAGAGTTAATGAAATATTTTTTATATGTGGAGAATTTCTGTGTATGAAATATTTTGTTATAAACATTGGGTATAGCCGTATCGGTTTTGCTGGAGCTATTTACCTTGTGTCTTTTTGCTTTTTGCTTCTGACCAAAAAGTAAAACAAGCAATTACAAACTATGCAACATGTAGTATTTTATGATGGAAATGAATTTGGTATATTCACACGTTTATGAATTGAAACCGTTGAATTATGTTCCGCTGTTCATACCAGAAAATATTTGTTTACTGTGATAACTAGGAACTATGAAAATAAAGTACCAAAAAATGTTAATTTCTTTTGTACATTATCTGAAGATAATTTAGGTTCGGACAAATTTAATAAGTTTTCAGAATAAATTACACCCTTGTGCTTTTCATAGATTATAGTCAGTATCTCTTTATTATTTAATGTTATTTCAACACTCTTTATAAGAGTGTCAGTATAATTTTTTTAAAATAAAAAAGGATTCATGATGCATATAAAAAATGTCAGTAAAATATTTTTCAAATAAAGAAGGTTTGTATAAAAAATGTCAATATCAATGAAACCTTGGACCAATACATTAGTCTGGTAAACTGTAATACTAATTAACTATTTTTCTGACATATTTTTGAAATAGTTAGTTAACGTTGTAATTCACACTAAACATCACACACCCCACCTTTGTTTAGTAGGATAAGATAACCCATTTCTACACAAACTCAAAAGGTCAAAAAACTGTGCACACTACATTACAATACACACCTACTTAACTCCAACAATTACACTATGGTTTTTATGAAACCGCTGCCAGCACCCGGTAATCAACGAAAACCACTAATTTTGATTAGTTGAACAAGTTAACCGAACTAAACACATGGATTAGAGTCTCTAATGTATTACGAATTTGCGAGTTCTCTCCACGATTAATTACAAGAAGGATTATCCAACATTTGATTATAACCAACGCAAACAGGATTATATGAAACGAAAAACAAAAGTCAAAAATTAAGAAAAACACAAAAAACAGAGACAATTGAATTGAAATTGAATCGACAAAGGTTTTTCTTTTTCCTATTATGAATCAGAAGTACAACAATTACACATCATCAACAACAACGAACACATTGTACAACTACAAACTCCACATCCTGCCGAATGAGAACCGAAAGAGAAGAAATCAAAATCAAAATTGAACCGAAGCACAACACATCTATCACCACTGGTAAACGAACAGAGGAATTAACGAACAGTGAAATTCAATTAGAGGCCAAAACCCAGTCTCCATCGTTCCAATCATGATGAACCCTAATTCCCGTTTTAGGATACGCAATTTCCTCATTAGTAGTCGCAAAGTACACGTAGTAATTCTCTTCGTCTTTCTTCCCGGTGATCTGCCCCAACCACCAACCGTCGTTATGAAACGCGTCGACGCGCTGGTAGAGCGAGAACTCACTCACGCGGACACGTGGCGGTGCGGGACGGAGCTCCTTCGGAAACAGCGTTTCCGTCAAGGGTTGCGATTCGTCGTCCTCGAGAAGCGTGTCGTAACGGACGACGTAGAGACCGTTGTCGAGGCGCGACACGACCGTGGCAGCGTAGAAGGAACCGATGAAACCTTCCTCATTGCTGCACACTTCGACCTTGTCGCCTCGCGTGAAATCCACTCTCTTTCGCGGTGGCCGCATGATGATGATGATGCACAAACGACACGAAACGAAACGAACGAAACCAAATTAAAGAGAGAGAAAGAAAACTTTTCTTGTTTTGTTTTTGGTAGGAAAAATTGGTTATGCCTTGTGAGTTTTACGATGGTTGCACTTATATAGTTCTGGTAGGGTGGGATTTTTTTAATATATCTTTTAGTTTTTTTTATATACATTAGTATTTATAATTAGTATTTAATATATATTAGTATTTTTTTAATAATGATCTATAATGGTAATTTTAATTAAATTCTGTAAATGTAACTTTTTTATATTATTACTGTTCAATTATAACTTGTTATATATGAAGTACTGTTGAATATTAAAATAATATCATAAAAATTACGCTTACCATAGTCATTGATTTTTTAGTTTTTTTTAAAATATATTGAAAATATATATGTATTAAATTAATTATATTTTCTATTTATACACAATTTTTTATGGGTTAATGGTTTTTTTAAAATTAGATTCTGGAAAATTTCCAAAGTTTAGCTTTAATCTTTGTCTTTTAAAAGTAATGCTCTCCGTCTGTATTTAATTTGAAAATGAAGAAATTTTAGACTCATAAGATTTTTTTTTAATTATATAGAATTTAAAATTTGAATATTTTTAAAATATAGAAGATAAAAGTCAATCTTAGAAGCCAGAACCAAAGACAACGTAAACTGAAAAAAGCAAGTGATCAGACCAAAAGAAATTTAAAGTACTAAATAACGTTAGCGGCATTTTTAATCTTTGAAAACTTTCACATTTTAGTTTCAGTTTCCAACTTCTAAATTATCGATTATTTTTTTAACAAGTTTAATTAATTCCAACTTCTGTTTTTATTTTTTTGGTTGGGGAGTTATTTCTATGGTTTATGATTAGAAGTTTAATTCCAACTTCTATTTTTTTTTTAGTTGGGAAGTTGTTTCTATAAAAAAACAAACAATGCTTCTAAAAGTGATAAGCATTACAAGTCGTTTTAGGGAACTTTAGCCAAACACCTTCAAGTTACATCTTAGATTCACTATCTCTTTCTATAACAAGTTTCTAGATTTTTTACATTCGAATTTTATAAGAATTGGAATGAATAACATTTGAATTGAATTGGAAATATCTTACGACAAAATGAATAACATTTGAATTGAATTAGAAAGTCTTGTGCAATTTATAAGGTTGAGTTAGGTTTATAACTCAGAGTCTATCTTTAAAATCGATGTAGATGTTGGACCACCCGTTATAAGGTCAATAAGTCCCGTCCTCGGCTGTTGGATGAATATAAGTGAGGATTGTTAGTTCGATTTTGTGGGGTTAAGTTAGACGTTGTAACTAAGTTTCTAGATTTTTTTCATTCGAATTTTATAAGAATTGGAATGTGTAAAATATAAATACACAAGAAGGGGGGTTGAATTGTGTTTATCAATTAAAACTTTTTCAGACGATGCAATTTGTGTATGTGTTAAAAACGTTGAATCAGACGCAAACTTAAACTTCTCTTTTAAATGTTGATTTTAATTAAGAATTCAATTTAAGTTGGTATCCCCAGTTAGTAAGTAAATAAAAAATAATCAAAACAATAATATTTCTATAGTGGTCCGTCTATTAAAGACTATGTCCAGTTACCCAGTAACTTGCTGAGGTTCCACTAAGAATATTCTTTGAACTCAGCCACTCCTAGCTAACAATACAAATATTCTTTGAACACAACCTTCTCGGGCTAAAGTGGTATTTTTTGACCCCAACCTCTGCAGGCTAAACCCATGTATTCTTTGAACACAACCTCCACGGACTAACCAAGGTATTCTTTCAACACTTAGCCTCCTCAAGCTAAAGAAGGTATTATTTGGACTTCAGCCTCCATAGGCTAGACTCACAGTATTCTTTAGACTACCAGCCTCCACAGGCTTGATGCGAGGTATTCTTTAAACAATTAGCCTCCTCAGGTTACAAGATTACCACAACAGTGGCTTACAAAATGTTTAAATAGAAAATATCCTTTACGTAGAGATGAATTTTACAATGAAATTTCTATTCTAAGTTTGTGGCGAGCAAACTTGTTTTCTTGAGAGCTTGAGCGAGTATGTATATGTTCTTGATCAGAGTAGTTCGCCAACTTGAACTTGCAGGGATGAAGTCCCTTTATAGGTGCTTGCGTGAAGTAACCGTTAGACTGTAGATGTTAACGTTAGTCATTGTCTTGGGTACTTTCACATCTGGCAGAGTGAGCAATCAGAACATTTAATGGAAAGTCAGCGGTTGTCAGCGTGAGATCTGCCTTTGACTTGATTCGCTCAGAGATTCAACTACTTTTCCGTGTTGTAGAGGTTTAATTTGAAATCTCTTTCCACCTTTAGAACATTCTGAGTAACGGTTGAATGTATGCACGTGTTACTCAGAGTCTTGGACTTCATAAAGAGTGGACAAATGAATAATTATAATGAGTTGAGTGTTGAATTCATTCGTCTGTCTTTAACCTTCGTCTTCAACTTTAGTCTTCAAATCTTCACATTAGAGCTCATGACTTGAAGTTGAGACACGCTCTCAGTCTGATCTTGAAAGTTCTTCGTCTGATAAAAAAATAGTTGGAGTATGACGACTTGAACTTTGCGTCTGGAACTTCTAATGTTTTGAGGGTGCATTTTTCGTCTATGCAGGTAATGATCCGTCTGATCATTGTTCCCTCTGCGTTTGTAGATGTTTCCGTCTGTCTTGTAATTATCAAAATTAAGATGCTAAGTCATTTTGACTTAACAGAATGAATAACGTTTGAATTGTATTGGAATTCTCTTAATTTGACTATTACTATCAACGTGAGCTTTCAAATCCATGTCAAATCTTAAATCATTGCTAAAATTGTTTTCTTCCTATTTATGGTTATGAAAATTTTCGGTGAAACCATTATCAGTACATTCATTAGATATATGAGTGTCATCATTAAGTGGTGTGTGTTAAAATATCTATTGTCGTGGTTAGTTATTACTAGACTTTTATGGAAGTCAAAATAAAAAATTAAAGATCGTATTTTCACTTATGTCGTCAAACTTTTTGACATCCAATGGAGCAAATTTGAAATTGATAAGATATTCAAGGTCGTTATGTAAATAAATACTATTGTAAGTGTGGAGCTTTTTAAGCATTTCATACCTTGTTGACATGTCATTGAAGCATGTGTACACCTAAGCATTAATGTCTACTAGTATGTCGATCCAATATAATCTCTTCACAGTACTGTACAAGCATGTATTTGTAAAAATGGTGACCATTAGACAATCTATCTAATACGATCTTTAAAAAAATTAAAGATCCTATTTTCACTTATGTCATCAAACTTTTTGATATCCAATGAAGCATATTTGAAATTGATGAGATATTCAAGGTCATTATATAAATAAATACTATTGTAATCTAATGGAACATATTTGAAATTGATGAGATATTCAAGGTCATTATATGAATAAATACTATTGTAAGTGTGAAGCTTTTTAGGCATTCGAATATCTTGTTGACATGTAATTATAGCATGTGTAAATTTAAGCATTAATGTCTGCTAGTATGTCGATCCTATCTAATTTCTTTATAATACTATACAAACATGTATTTGTAAAAATGGTGACCATTAAACAATCTATTTAATATATCACAGAGAAGTAGTCCTCATATTATGCCTAATTCTTTTATTGTAACGATAAAGAATCATTTGAAATTACCAGAATAATAAAAAAAAATGGATTGAACTGAGTCTCAACAACGATAAAGACATGATCATTATAAGAGTTGAATGTCTTGTAATTGTCCAGTATATTTGTTGAGAAAAACTGATTATGACGACATAAATTCAAATAATTTATATTTTAATAGTAACAACAAATTTAGACATATATATATATATATATATATATATATATATATATATTTCACTCACATTTAATGTTACTTTATTACTTGTTTAATACTTTTATTTTTAATCATTAATCAATTAAAAATTTATTTTATAAATTTTTTTTGAAAATGCTACTCCAACTTTTTAAAATGTTGAAACAAAAGTTACACATGCGGTTAGAGTAATGCGTTTAAAATTTTCAAATATAAACTTTCATGCAAAGGTCACGTGTTTGAGACTCTAATACATTTCAACTTCTATAGTGAGAGCTCGACGACAGATTGATTTTTTTAACGGTGGCTTTTTGACGAATATGATATTATTTTTAATTTTAATTATAAAAACGGGTTGGGTCGCAAACATATTACAGTAACAGGTTAACATGTTACAAAATGTCCAGTTCAACGATGCTTTGAATGAATTTAAACATAAATTTGCTCAGCCAAATGATGTCTTAAATGAGTTTGAGCATGAATGCTCTTAATTTAAGGACGCCTTCAGCATGAATGTGCCAGTTCAAGGATGCTTCAAAGCCAGTTTTTTCACTTTTTCATATTCATATATTCTCCACTACTATTGTGCTCATACATGAGATTGCTTAAAGTGACTTTTCAAGAGTATTTTAAAATTTTTTAAGTGAATTTTATTTTTTTACTGTCTTTTCCATTTTTTATTAATAATACTATATTACTGTTCATTATGTTTTACACAATAATTTTTTCATTGATTTGTATGCAAAAAAGTTTACAATTAAGTGTCACTGCAAAATTAATTATATATATATATATATTCTAAGAGTAAGAACAAAAAAATATTAATGTTTAGAAGTATAATATAGCTATAACTATGTTAATAAATATTATCCAGGAAACATTATATTACGGAAATTATTTTTATCATTTATTAAGACATTATTAATTTTTTATTATTTTACCTTTAACTCATTTTATAAATTTGAAATTATAAAAAAAAAATCTTGTTAAATTTATAAAAGTCCCTCAGTTCCCATAGTAATCCATAAAAATCTTGATTTTAAAGTCTTACATAATTCATTTCAATCTTTATTTAAAGTCTCGAAGATTCTTGAAATGAAAATCCTCCAGAGTCTTTTAAACTTCATCGAAAATTTTAAAAAAACTCCTTGAAATCCTAATTTAAACAAATTCACAGTTCCATGTGTATTTTTATAAAATATTTTATTCTTCGCAATTTAAATTATTAGAACTTTTTAGTTTATTTAAAAATTAAAATTGTCAAATCCATTGTATATAATTTTTTTTAATTGAACACTCACTGACCCACACTTTTCTCGCATTATTTCTATTCTTCCGTAACTTTTATGCCACCAGTGAAACAACATTGAAGAATTTCAAATACAAACATGTATAGATTAAAGTTCACTCAATTAAGCCATATAAATAAAAATCTGTCTATTATATAAATAGAAAATATCTACAAACTTTTCAATTAAATATTTTAACATCAATTTGATTATTTTCTTAAAAGTGACATAAATAAAAAAATATTTTTATTTAATTATGCAATTAAATTTTTTATTATTTATAAATTTAATAGTTGAGTAATAAAATTGATTAATACAACTAACATATAATTCACTACGTAAAAATCTTTTATGATTTTATTTGCATATATATTAATTACAAAGATAAATATTATATTAAAAATCATAGAATTAAATACATACGAAAATATTATATTTAAATAAAGATCATAATTTTTTTATATGAATTGATTAAATTTTTTTCATAAATTAATAAATTTAACTAACAATGTTAAACATAAGGTATTTATTATGTTGTATATAGATGAGAATTTTATAGCAGCATATAGTAATATTTAAATTAAAATGATAAATATTTACATCATAAAAGAATAAAAATTTTATAATATATATTATCAATATAAGTGTAAGCATAATTAGTATGTATAAAAATATATTTTTTGAAATTATTATTTATGGTAATATTTCTATCAATTATTTGAATCATATATTCATATTTATCTAGATTGCTACATGTAATTTTATTTTGTGTTTCTTAAAAAAATATATATAAAAAATTAGTTTATAAAATTTTTAAATTTTTTATTTTTAATATCAAAATTTATAAATGAAATCAATACTGATGAAATTTTATTTAATTATCATTTTATTTAGTGTGATATTAATTATTTTTTAAAATAAAAAATTTAATGATCATTAATATTATTTTTTACATTTATAATTTTATTTTATTTATTTATAAATTCTTCATATCGCACCAACTCTCAATCTAGTTTTAACTAAATTTATAAGACCTTATACATAATCTTCTAATCAAATTTAATTTACTTTTATGATTATATAAAATTGTATCTGTTATGGTTCTTACGCAATATTTAATGATTCTCAATTGTACAGTAGCTTAGAAAAATTTGTATACTACTATATTTTAATAAGATTCTATAAGTAAATAGTATTTATAGTCGTAATATTCAATTATAATTTGCTATATATTCGAGGATAGTCGAATTTTATAGCATTTTATTATATACTTATGCAAAGTTGTTATACAGAGTAATTTATAATTATATGATAACATAAAATATTATATTACTTGTATATCTTAATTAAATTTATATGACTTTTATATTATTATTTAATTTATTGAATTTTATTATATTTATCTATATTCAACAAAATTTTTATTTATATGGATAGTGCGAATATTGTTATTCAATTATTATTTGTTATATATGGTATAAAATTCTGCAAAAATTATGACGCACAGTAATTTATGATTATATTATGACATATAAATATTACATTACATTGGTATACTTTAATTAATTTTATATTATTATTTAATAATAATTTTAATTTTTTTATATTTATGATAATTACTAAAAAATTTGTATCTATTACGATTAATTGCAAATATTTATAATTTTACATTAGTATGCTGCAAAATTTTATATAACTACTATATTTTAATTAATATTTTTTCATTAAGATTAAATATTTTTTATATTATTATTCAATTATAAATTGTTAAATGCAAATTATATTTTCGTAGTTTCATAAATTTTCTCCCGCTTATAATTCAAATATTTGATCTCTTACTCTTCATATAATTAAAATTTTAACCTCAAATAAATTGATAAACTATAACCTGAAATGGCAACTGACACATCGTGATTTTTTAATTACTCTTAATTTAATTTATATTTACTTAACCTCTTAGTCGAGGGGCACATGTCACAACAACTCCTTCTTTTCTTTTAAAAGTGTTTTTTTTTTTTTTTATCTATTTAAAAGATTTTATCCATTCAATCTTTATAATTTTATAAAATTTATCTTTAAAAGTGAAAATTTTTGTCTTTTGAATTAAAATGAAATTTTTAATCTTATAATTAATATTTAATTTCTTTTTAGTTCCTCCCATGTCCCATCAAAAGTACAAAACCTAAAAGCGAAATAAAATATAAATTATAAGGATAAAAAATATTATTTTTAAAATTTAAGAATTATAATAATAATGTTTTAAATTATAGAAACTAAAATGTAAAATATGTGAAATTATAGATAATAAATGGGTAATTAAATGTAAAAAAAAGTATAGCTTTTACTTTATTTTCTCATTCATAAACAAAGCCCAACAAATGCTATAAGAAGCCCAATAACATCATGATCATCAGCATATAAGAAACAGTACCCTTTGACCAGAGCAACGAAAAATAACGGTCAGAGCGGTTAATTTTTTCTTACAGACCAAACAACCTAGAATTCTACTCACATACGATTATTCCTCTGAGACAACCAACGTTGTTGATAACAAAATCAAATCCAACATGACTCGTAGACAACGCCAATCATCATCGGAATCTGCCTCATTTTCTTCCGCCACTGGTCCAACGCATCGTCGTAGAACTTCAATACAAAATATTGCAGCAAAAGAAGAAGACTACAATGACGATGATAACGCATACGCTTCTGATTACAACGACGAATCTCATGAAGAAGAATACGAATCTCACGAAGTTGAAGATGATTCCCAATCTGTGTCCCATGCACCACGCAGTGACACATCTTTCTCACAACAAGAACACACTCACGTTACCGAAACCCCTTCACTCTCTGCTTCGGAATTTCCCGGTCCTTCACCACAACTCACGAAAAATTCTCCTTCGAATTCATACGTGAAAATCGCTCCGTTACCCATCTTTCGTGGCGCTCCCAGCGAGTCTCCAATCGCGCATTTGAGCCGTTTCAATAAAGTGTGCAGAGCAAACAACGCTTATTCTGTTGACATGCAAATGAGAATCTTTCCGGTGACACTTGAAGACGAGGCCGCACTCTGGTATGATCTCAATATGGAGCCCTATTACACTTATCAATTTGTTGAGATGTTTTCATAAATGTAAGCAAGAGGTGTTGAATTATGTTAAATTGAGTCCTTTTTCTATTTGTAATCTTGGAGTGTTTGGTTTAGAATTACGGTGAGTAAAATTGATTATGATCGTGATTTTGTGGAGTTTGCTCCAACTCATCGTGGTTTTATTTAACACCAATCCAAACATACACTTATTCCTCATTTTTTCAACAGGTACGACCTCAATGTGGAGCCTTACTATCATTCTCTTTCATGGGAAGAAGTAAAGTTGTCATTTTTACAAGCATATTACAATGTTGAACCCGTTGAGGAGTTAAGGTCAGAGCTTGTGGGGATTAGTCAGGGCGAAAAGGAAAGTGTTAGGTCCTATTTTCTGAGGTTGCAGTGGATTTTGAAGCGGTGGCCGGAACATGGGTTGAGTGAGGATTTGCTTAGAGGGGTGTTTGTTGATGGGTTGAGGGAAGAGTTTCATGAATGGGTTCTCATGCAGAAACCTAAATCATTGAATGATGCATTGAGGCTGGCCTTTGGGTTTGAGAAGCTGAGGAGTGTTAGGGGAAAGAAGGGAGTGGGTCCCATTTGTGAGGTTAGGGAGGGGATGAGAGAGGTTTGGAGGCAGGGGACTGAGAAAGAATGGAGTGATGGGGTTGCCAAGGGTCTTGTGGGAGATAGTAGTAGCCAAGGGAGAGTTGAAATGGATGAGGGTGGAAAGGGGAGTGAAGTTATGGTAGGGAGTGTGAAGAAAAAACAGTGTCAATGCAGCAAACATAAGTGTGGGAAGAAAAAACTTTTGACGAATAGCAGCCTTGAATCTAGGATTTCTTATTGTGATTGACATCAGGAATTTGTGTTTTTCAATCTTGAAAAGAGCAAGTAGTTATTTGGAAAAATTCATATTATATAGACTAATTTTGGAATGGAATTGAACTACCATAATTTTAAGGAAAATATTTTTTTATAAGGATGGAATTTGTTATTTTAAATTATATAAATGCCATTGTAATAACTATAATATATTATATTTTGTCTTTGTCTCTCTTTTTCATATAGCAATCTAGATCAAAATATTGTCTGTTTCCGCTTTTACCGCAGGCACGTAATTTTTACTCACTCTGATACGTAATGATTCTTCACCATATTCATAATTATTTTCTCTAACACCGTTTCTTCCTCTGCTTTTACTCGTGTGTGTTTATATATAAATATATATAGGATGGGCTTTTGTTACATCCTCTTCCCAAATTATTGTTGTGCTATCAATTTTAGCCTATTATCAAGATAAGTTGGTGATGAAGATCAATGATGTTGGGGGGTTTACCTATCAAAATACAACCTGCCATCAAAATCTGACATCAAAGTCAACAACGATTTCAGCTGCATAATAGTATATAATGTAAAAGATCAACACGTTCTAGTTTGTGTTCCTTTAAGATTGACTACTATTATTAAGGGTTTAGGCGAGTTCACCCACTCATGGTTTGTGCAAACTGCTAAGGGTGCAATGGGTGATATAATTTTCCCACCCACGCTCACACGTAACAGAGATAAAGTAATCCGTTTCTCACACTACATTTCATTCAAATTGATACCTCAAAGCCACGGTACAGGAAGCATTTTATAGGCAAACGTATTTAATGTAATAATGCTAGTTTGCCAAACAGTGACAGAGAAAACCTAAGCTGAAGTTGCATTCAAAATTACGATTTGCAAGGTTTAAACATTGACTTTCCACTAACAACTGGACCAATCTGTCCAATCGAATGACTCGGTGCCAAAATTTTACCCGCTGCACACACCAAATGTTTCATAAGAAAAATTAACTGAGGGCATCAATCACCTTTGTGTAGCCTACTAGGAAAAGTAGAAACTACGGTTCGACAATGTTATGACCTGTTTGATTTTTGTGACCTCTAGAAATGGCCAATTTCATTAAGAAAGATACTATATCCCCATAAAGAAACTAATTTTGTTAACTCCTCCATTGGAGGATTATTATGTAAGGAGTGCTGTTTCAGTGCATTAGCATTACTGCAACTTCATATGAAGATAGTACCATAATTTTCGGATAATACCTGCATACTATTTTGATTTCCAATCCTTACTTAAGTTACATAAAATGCAGAAGATAGAAACAAGAAAAATGGGAGGTTAATAAGCGGGAATTATCCCAATTTCAGGAAAACTGTTCAAAGGAAAATCAATTGGCATTTTGTTCAGAATGATATATATGTAACTGAAAAAAAGAGAAAGAAAAAATCATTGATGTGCATTTATTATATCTATTGACTATATCTCCAATATACATTTTACTTAGTCATATATAGTCAAATTCCAACTTAAATGGTATATTGCGTTGGGAACACTAACATTTCTTCATACTATCACGCTATAACAGTAAAAATAGAAAGAGAGAGAGAGAAAAGGAGCCGAAGGTGATTCTTTCCTTTCATTCATTCAGCACGAAGCGAGAGAAGCGGAATCCACAGTCGATGCAACAGAGTCGAGAGCACCAAGGTTACTCCTCTTGCGCTTTGGCACCATTTTCGCGGGTTTCAGGCTTCTCCTGAAAGCTTCAGGGATGAGGTCACGGGTTTCGTCGTTCCTTTTGATTTTCTGAACGTTCGGGTCCGAGTGGCTCATAATTCGGAGACTATGATCGGAGGAAGCAGGGAACACGCTCTTGCCGCCGCCGCCGCCGCCACCGCCGAAATTGATTTTCTCAACGGAGGTGACGCAGCACTCCTGCCAGTTGAGCTCGCCGAGATCTGCCACCACGTCCGCCAGCGGCACTGCCGCGAACGCTGACACGTTCTCGCGCACCGTGGACCGCGGCAGATCGACCAGATCCAGCGACTCCACCGCGTCGACCAACACCTTCTGCACACAGATTCCAGATAGGTTGTTTTCGCAATTTCTTGAAACGGAAACTAAGAACAATCTCTTGTTCTTCGAAGATTCGCCAACCGAAATCAATAGAACATATCCTACTCTCGCAGATAAACAGAGATTCTTCTAATTTTATTTACTATTACCGCAATCTAAATCTTCTAATTTTTCTAAATAAACGTTGAATTGAAAATAAAAAATAAAAAATCGACGAATCACTATAATTAGTAACAAACAGTGAGAATAGGCATTGTCTTTCTCGTCAAAAAACGGAACGAAAACAGAGACTCTAGACTATTAACTCAATCTATATCTTCTAATTTAACTCAATTAACGCTTAGGAAAAAATGTTGAGAATCTCGAAAGGGAAAATTAAGAACAATCTCGTCTTCTTCGTAGATTCACGGAACCAAAAGAGAGATTATAGACTACTAATGCAATCTGCCGAATGTAATGAACGTTGATTTTTATTTTTATTTTTTTAAATCGACGAATTAAAATATTGAAGGAAAACAGTGAGAATCGGCAACTTTTTTCCGAGAAATTTTCTCGGTAACCAAGCGGAACTTTGATTGATCGAGAGAGAGAGAGAGTAGAACCTTAGGAGCGTGGTGGATTTTCTTGAAGCCGTGAATGCGGATGACCTGTGATTGTAGGAATTGAAGAAGGGAAAGGAATTGCGGAGCGTTTAGATTTGAAAATGAGAATGATAATTGAAAAGTGTATGGAATGAATGGAAAAACCTGATTGAGTTGATTCATAGTGAGGTGAAGCGTTTGGCGAGAGTGAAGGAGGTGAAGGTAGTCCTCAAGGCACAATTTGTCGTTCTTCGAAGCTCGTTTCTTCGTGGAGCTTGCTTGTGAGTGCGAAATCGCTGTTGATAGTTCTTCTGCCATTGTTTTTCAAAACAGACTATGCGAGCGGGAAATGCTATCTTTTATACGCGCATTGTTTCTGTAGTTCGTTAACGCCCTGTTTGGAATAGAAGATATTTGTAGAGAAAGAATTATAGAAATAAGAACAAGTAGAATTAAGTAAAAAATAAAATTATTTGAAATATATATTTTATTAATTAAAAATTTTAATTTTAATTTGCTATTTTTAATATAATATTATGGATGATAGAAACAAATTTATACATAACCCTCCAAAATTCCACATTTTCCAATTTCAAGATAAACAAATAGAAAAATTTAACAGTGCTTCATTATCTTCCTTAGAGCATTTGATCCTATTTTTGTGTAAATCGTTTTATTTTATTTTCATTTAAACAAACTAGGTCTATTTGTTATTTTTACTGGGTTAAAGTTAGTGTTCAACAAAAACTGGTCCATCACACCAATAACATAGTAACATAAAAAAGATTTAACAGTAAATCTCATTGAACTGTGTGAAACAAGAAGGAGAGGGTCATTTGGCACAACGCACACTTGTTAAGTCTGAAGATTCGTCAACCAGTAAAGACAATATTCAAGGTGCAGTGGTTTAAATCATAATCGAAATATAAATAAAATAATAAAAATAATTACGTAATATATAAAATAATATTAAATAAAATATGATATTACATTACAAGTCTAGATCATTAAAAATTAAAATAACATTATTTTATAAAGTCTAAATTAAAATATAAATAATCTAATTATATATTTTATGAGACAATAATTTAATAATAATTACTAAAACAATTTGAATTAATATATAATTTTTATTAATTAAATATGTTTTTTTATTTATTTAAAATATTTAAAATTAATTTTTTTAAAAATATATTTTTGATAAGACCGATTTAAACTGGTTCAGTTACTCATCAATATTCACCTATTTTCCAATTGGATTTCCGGTCAGTATGCACCTTGTTAAATCCCTAGACATTCATTCACTTCATATTACTCCTTTGCATTGCATTTTCTTTCAACACCCTTGTAAGGATAATTGGTTTCACTGTTGAGTCCATGATTTTGGATGATGAATTTGAAAGCACCATTCATAACACCACCCTCGCAACCACGGTCCATAAAATTTTTGTCAAAATAAACAAGCTCTTGCTTGGACAAAGAGATCAATTTTCCAGTACTTATCTTATGAATTCTTTCCGTTGCTGCAACAACAGAAAACGCCCAACAACATGCTACAAGATAAAGAATAGTTAGATAATCATTCAATTTAATTAATTGGACTTGGGAAGTAATGCTAAATGCTAATGAATAATCAAGCACTTAATTATCACATGCGCCTTGATTCTTGACGGGTGTCACTGCACCGTGGGTCGTACCTCAATCACATTGTCATACTTAAAAGTGGTTGTCCTTGTGACTGAGGGAACATGTACAATGTGTTCTTGTCAGAACTGGAACGGAATGATGATGATGTGGTAGAATGGGAACAGTAGTCATCGGTTTGTATACACGGGTATGAATAGTCTTGTAGGTTCTTAAGGTCTCCGGGGCAGAAGGGATTATAATATAAGAACTATCTGGTACTTATGTTAACATGTGAATTAGGAAGTGTCTAAAGTAAAAGTAACGGAGTGACAAGCGAGTCTAGATGTTAAGAAAATTGTTTTTAAATTATTTATGTATTTTTATATTCAGTTGTTAATTATAATATTTATAATGGTTATGGTGAGAGATAAATAAATATTTGGTCCTAAAGTTTAAGAATTACTATATGACTAACTGATACTTGTTCTTAAAGTTTGAATCATTACAATACTAATTGAAAAGAAAATACTTTCTCCTAAAGTTCAGGAACCACTATTTTGACTTGGAAAACTAGTTCAATAATTTAAATAATAAGAAATAAAATTGAAAGTTGTAAATAAAGATAACATGTGTAATTCATAAGCAATTTTCTTAATATTCCTCATTGCGTTCACATATGCCAAATTCTACCTTCTTTCTTATAAACTCAAACTTGTTAATGTCTGCTCCTCCTGCATTGGATCAAGTGAAAAACTCTTGCTCCTCATTCAGTGAAAAACTCTTGCTCCTGCATTGGATTAAGTGAAAAACTTTAGCATAAAAGGTTGAGTCATTTTCATCATTCCGGAAATGCTGAAAAATCAACTAGTCTGTGGAGTTCCTTCCTTGACAGAGAAGCTGGCTGAATGTGAAACTTGTAAATTTGGGAAGTAAACAAGGAAACCATTTCCTGAAAGCAAATGGAGGCAAGTAAAAAATTACAGCTTGTTTATATTGATTTTACTGGACCACAACAAATTCCATCATTAAAAGGTCTTTATTATATCATTTTTATTGATGATCTAACGGGGATGCGTTGGATTTATTTTCTTAAATACAAATAAAAAGTAGCTGCAATGTTTTGGAAATTCAAAGCTTATGTTGAAAATCAAAGCAAAAGTTGTATTCAAATTTTGCGGTTAGACAATAGGAAAGAATATATATCGAATCAATTTCAACAATTTTGAGATGAAACTAGAATTGAACATCAATTGATAGCACCTTACATTCCTCAACAAAATGGAATGGAATGAGTGAAAGGAAAAATAGATCAATCATAGAGATGGACAGGTGTATGCTTCATCAAAAGGAATTACCAAAGAAGTTTTAGGCTGAAGCTGCAAATACAAATGTGTTTATTCAAATACAAAATTCCTAGAATAGTTGTACAAAATCAAACTCCTTTTGAAGCATGCACGATTTCTAAAGCTTATAAGATTTTTCATCCTCAAACTAGAAAAATCCTTATAAGCTCACTTCATGGAGGACAAAAAATGGTGTTGGAGTGACTCAAGGAATAATCAAAATGTTGTACTATAGCTTGGAGATATGGTAGATGATCCATCTGTTTGAGGCACAAAATTGTTTTCCGACATCTATAAAAGAAGCAATATAGCAGTATGCAATATAGTTGTGTGTGAACTAGCCAATTTTAAAGAAGCCACTATGAAGGAAAAATGGTTAGCTGCAATGGAAAAGGAAGTTTAGTGGTCCTTTTGTTTGAGGGGAAGATTGTTGGGATGCAGATAATATCCCACATCGTAAGAACAACAAATGACACATGAGTTTATAAACAACATAGTACCTCCATTGGTAAGAGACCTTTTGGAGGAAGTCCAAAATAAAAAATTGTGAGGACTTAGACCCAAAGTGGACAATATCTTACCAATGTGGAGAAGTGGGTGCGGAGACCAACCTGATGGCCTAGGAGAAGTGGGTGATATTCTAGGTTTAGAGACATGTGTATATCCTTGATTTGTCAACGAGACTGAGCCTAGACCTTCGTAGGCCGGTGACTCAACGACAAACTAACTATCACATGAGGTATCCTTGATTTGTCAGCTAGACTAAGCCTAGACCTTCGTAGGCTGGTGACTCAACGACAAACTATCACATTAGCTCCACAACAAACGCCTAGACTGAGCCTAGACCTTCGTAGGCCGGTGACTCAACGACAAACTATCACATTAGTTATACCCGGTGACTCAACGACAAACTATCACATTAGCTACACAAAGTGGTCAACTGCACCTTTTGATAAAAAGTTCACCATTACAAATAATATAATTACGGTAATTAAAACTAAAAAATAACAAGTAACAAAACGTCAGAAGGTGCAGTTGATCGTGATGCCTCCATTTTCATTGACCTACATGTCATGAGCCTTTCACTCGTCAGAAAAAAGTATTAAAGACGCTACAACATGCGACACATTTGTTTTCATTAGCCCACGTGTCCAACGTATATGAAACCGTGTCATGCACCTCCATTGAGCTGGAGCTATATTAAAAACGCCATATGACGCTATACCTCCTATAAAACAGCATGGTAATTAGTTTCAAACTGAGTTGATTCTCATTCATTCTTAACCAAAAGGGCCAGTTTCATTTTTTTACCATAATTCGAACAACTACTTCAGGCAAGTTCATGCATGCGTGAAAGATGTCTTTTTTTGTCTTGGTATTCAGGATTTATTATGGTCATTATAGGAACGTTGTCGTAAGGCACACCTTTCTCTTGTATGTACCGGTTATGAGAGTTTTCTGAACTAGACCTTTTGTACTATTACTCGTCAATCTTAACACAGTTTCGACATTCTGTGCCAAAGTACTTGTCAAAAGGGATGCGTGTTTTGGAAAAGTTTGGAAATATAAAAATGGAGGTGCAATTTGCTAAAGCATAACCAAGGTCGCACTCTTCCAAATCAAAATATATGTAATATATACTGATCATGAGAATAAAACGTAGATAGTATTTAACTAAGAAAAGTCTATGTCATGGCAAATTAATTAAAATGTGCCGCGGATAATATGACAACAAACCAAGTAGCGGGTTTTATCAAGTTATATAGCTTTGTTGTACACTAAAAGAAATCAAGATATAACTTTGTTCGCGTAACAAGTTAATTGTAGCTACTTCACTAAGTCCCTCTGCGTTAAGTAGATGTAGCTATACTTGTTATTTTTTTAATCTGAATGAATGGTCTTAGAGTTTTTAAAATTACATACATCTTATTGAATTAATTGAGCCAGATCTGACACGCCGAATTACTTTTGATGCATGAATAAAAGAAAATAACAATTTTTATTTAATTTAAAGTGTTTTTAATGAAATATAAAGTCACTATAAGCATTATAAAATGTTTATTATTACTTTATTAATTTATTAACCTCTTCTGAATCTTGTAGGGTTTAGGTAATGGGTGTTACTGTGTCAGCATGCTCATGTAGAGAGTATCAATCTATATATATCGGGAAAAATTATTACTTAATATTGTTGGGTTTAGTTGCGATTAAAACGTCTTTTAAAATAGTCCCACTGACCTTTTCGAGTAAGTATTTGACTTTCAAAAACATGTAACCTTAGTATAAGAATTGTACAACACAAATTGTTCCCACCTATTTTATTATAAAATGACTTTCTTACTGGATACATCCTCGTGGGAAATTAACAGTAAGAAAGAAAGTTTTCTTCGAGTTTGAAAAGAAAGAATTTGGATCGTATAAATTTACAACACATTTGAACTGTCAAAATTAAAAGATAAATACACATACTACACATGATGTTTTTTAGTCAAGAGATATCCATGTCACGTGTGGCTAACACGTAACAACCGTTAACTACATTAAAAAAAATGATACCAAAGTTAATGCCAAAGACAAATTTCATCTATTTTTAAAATCTTGCCGACTTAAAACAATAATGTAAACTTAAAGACTAAAACTAAGTTCACTTTTCTAAGTCCAAATCCATATTAAGTCTAATTAAAGAAACACAAAGTATGCACCTCCATAAATGGATCATTACCAGTTCTGTATAAAACGAAAATAAAGCTATTGATGCGTGTATATCATAGGTCATATCATGACTAAATTTTTTTGGTTTCGTAATAATTGACACTATAGGTACAATGATTCATGTGGGGGTAGAGTGTTATACACAACCGATAACAGAAATTAAGACTGAAAACATATGTAAAACAGTATATAGTTTATGGACAGAGCTAGAGGCATGTCCAAAAGTTATAATTATGCAGTAGGGTAAGATGCCATCATAGCTATGCCACAGAGTCCTTCAGCATCGCTCACACCCCTTTGCATCCTTATGTACCCTTCTTCACCCCACTCAGTACCCCATGAGTTCTTAACCAACCAATACTCAGTACCATCACTACCACCATATCCCACAGCAGTGACACCGTGATCCAGTTGAGTTCCACATGAACCAGTGAAAACACCACTCTTGTAAAATTGAAAGTCAGAGCCACTTGCATCAATGGCCACAGAAACTGGTTGATTGGCCACAGCTTTTTGCAATGCTTTCTCGTTGTTCACAGGAACATCCTCGTACCCAGTAATGGTTACAGCGTGGACAGCTTCTTCCTTTGGATTGCATTTTCCATCAACACCCTGGTAGGGGTAATTGGCTTCAGTGTTGAGTCCATGATTTTGAATGATGAATTTGAAAGCATCATCCATAAGACCACCTTCACAACCTTGGTCTACACCCTTTGTGTCACAATCAACAAGTTCTTGTTCAGACAAAGAGATCAATTTTCCAGCCGTCAGTGCATGAATTCCTTCAGTTGCTGCAACAGCAGAAAACGCCCAGCAACATCCTACAAGGTATATTGATAGTTAGATAATAATCATCCAATTTAATTTAAAATGGAAAATGAATTATCATGCACATACCACATTGACCTTGATCCTTGACGGGTGTAACTGCGCCTTTTTTTCTCCAATCTACAGTGGATGGTAATGCAGTCACATTTTCATACTTAAAAGCTGTTGTTCTCATAATTGAGGAACACATGTGGCCCTTGAATCTATTTCTTGCCGCAATGAACTCCTCGTTGGTGAGGTCTGCAAATTGATTAATGCCTAGCTTGTAAGGTTTATTGGCAGCATTGTTGAAGGATTCAATGTAATTCACATTTTCCTTGAATATTCTGAAACGCTTTTCCCTTTGCTGGGGGTCCTTATATACTCTGCCATGTTGAGCCATCCATTGTTCATGCCTCTCATACATGGCCGCATCTTGGAGAGTGCGACATGTTACTTGGAAAGTCCAGAATCCCAAGCAGAAAAGGAATGCCAATAAAATATGATGAAACTGAATTTTGGTAACCATCGTAAGTACTAAGTACTGCTAACTGGTGTTATAGGCTGATAGTGGAACAATGAGTTCGGGTTGGTAGCTAATCAGATGTGGGAAAGATCTTGTGGTGGTGGTACTCGTGACTGTTTAAGGTTTATATAGGGAAGCTCACGTTGAATCATAAACTAACCATTTTAGTTTTTAATGGAAAGTGTTTACTTCTGTTTTGGATGTAACTGAGAGAATGATAAGACCTATTTGTTGGATTAAGGTACTCAAGATATGTTCCCTGTCAAGAGAATCCAAATACATATACATGAATTAACTTTTACATGTGATGTCCAAATTTTGTCATTAAAAAATGGAACAAAATAGCATTCCTAAAAGGCTAAAACGTCTAAAAAGCAGTCTAGAAGACACGTAGGCAGAACAACAACAAATTCATACTTAAACTTATACCCTTTACTTGTCGTTAACTTCATGTGATGTCAAGTTAACTAAGAGCAACTTCATTACTCAAATTAATTTTTGTTCTTAAATATTTTTAATGGGTCCGGTAACCTCTTGCAAGATATTAAAAACTTTTCTTATTTTTACTATATTGCTAAAAATAAAACTGAAGTTATACCGACACAAAATAAAATAACCGATTTTTCAGACACAAAATTAAGTTAATTACTCGCTTTACATAGAGGATTTCATACGAATAATGTGTAAAGTTCATAAATCTATGTAGTATTAATAATGTGTCTCACGACATAGATTTACATGTTTCAAACAAGTAACCTACTTAAATATTTATGAATTAAAATGCTCTAACATTCTCTCTCTCCAATCGGATAGAATATATTGAAAAATATAATTAATAAGATCATGAGAGATGCTTCTTAGATAAATGGCAATCTTCAAATTTTAAGATTTATAATAAATTTTAATCAATAAAAAATTCAAAAGAAGAAACTCAACTAAAGAGCGCCTGTTAGTATACTTTTCTCGTATGAAGTTTCATTCTTTTTGCTAATATCCACTAAATGTCCTTTTAAGTTGAGTGTGTTAGCATGGAGTATTTTTTTTTAGCAATTCATTTGTTATGTGAAATTAAATTGCTGTTAATTTAATTGACTTATTTAGATAAATTATTCTGAAAAATTTAAAAAATTTTAAATTTTATGTAAGATTGAGGTATTTCAATTGATTTTGAGTCATTCAAATTTATTCTCTCTCAACTCATTACAACCTCACAAATTTTCTCTCAACTCTTCACAGTCTCACCCATTCTACGCATTTACAATTCAAAATTTTTAATTAAATTACAATTAATGTTGGGAATTCAGCCTGCTTCAAAACATAATAAGGGAGAAAGAAAAAGAGTACAAAAAAGATTTAACGTGGTTCGGTGCCTCAAGACCTAATCCACGATCCCTCTGGGATAAAATTCATTATGTGTAATTTTTGAACGGAAAAATCACAAACTCTCGCAACATATAGTTTTTGGACGAAAAAACCACAAACCCTCCCCGAGTGTAATTTTTGGACGGAAAAACTACAAACCCTCCCCATATGTAATTTTTGGACGAAAAACTACAAACCCTCCCAAGATATAATTTTTGAACGGAAAAATTATAAACCCTCCCCAAAGTGTTTGACACACACTACCTAATACCTAAAACACCCATATAGATTCTAGGATGTGGTGCAAATCAATAAAACCTAATACTCTCACTTATATAGGTTTTTCACCCATCTCTCTTTCTAATACTCTACGATGTGGGACTTTGAATTAACACAAGACTCAACAAATTTCTCCTTAATTTAAAGTCCTACACTTCTACAATAATCCTTCATTACATCAAAACTAATAAAACTCTTCTAGAACAATCTTCTCTTGCAGCAGAATCTTCTGACTTCTGGAGCAATCCTCCCTTGCAGCAGAATCTTCTGACTTCTGGAGCAATCCTCAGCAGAATCTTCTGACTTCTGGGGCAATCCTCCCTTGCAACAAAATCTTCTGACTTCTGGAGCAATCCTCCCTTACAGTAGAATCTTTTGATTTTTAGAGCAATCCTCCCTTGCAGTAGAATCTTCTGACTTCTGGAGCAATCCTCCCTTGCAACAGAATCTTCTGACTTCTGGAGCAATCTTCCCTTGCAACAGAATCTTCTGGAGCAATCCTCCCTTGCAGCAAAATCTTCTAATCGGCAAAATCATTCTTCTCCTTCAAGTTTTGCATCTTCTGATGTGGGACTTTGATTGTATCCCAACAATCCTCCCTTCAAACAAAGGATCACTATACTTTCTCCCTCCCAGCAGCGGAAGACTTTCAACAAAGAAAACCGTCTCAAGATAGGCCCACCTGATCTTCATGAATTTTCACCTTCATGATTCATCTCTCGCCAAGTTGAACCATCAGCTCTGATACCACTTGTTGGGAATTCAGCCTGCTTCAAAACATAATAAGGGAGAAAGAAAAAGAGTACACAAAAAGTTTAACGTGGTTCGGTGCCTCAAGACCTAGTCCACGATCTCTGGGATAAAATTCACTATGTGTTATTTTTGAACGGAAAAATCACAAACCCTCGCAACATATAGTTTTTGGACGGAAAAACTACAAACCCTCCCCGAGTGTAATTTTTGGACGGAAAAACTACAAACCCTCCCCCAAGTGTAATTTTTGGACCAAAAAACTACAAACCCTCCCCATATATAATTTTTGGACGGAAAAACTACAAACCCTTCCCATATGTAATTTTTGGACGGAAAAACTACAAACCCTCCTCAGATATAATTTTTGAACGGAAAAATTATAAACCCTCCCCAAAGTGTTTGACACACACTACCTAATACCCAAAACACCCATATAGATTCTAGGATGTGGTGCAAGTCAATAAAACCTAATACTCTCGCTTATATAGGTTTTTCACCCATCTCTCTTTCTAATACTCTACGATGTGTGACTTTGAATTAACACAAGACTCAACAATTAAATATTTATTATATTTTTAATTATTCAATATTAAAAAATTAATTATTAAATATTTTGTAGCATTAGAATTCATCTTGTAGCATTAAAATTATCTTGAATATTTAAGTATTTAAAAATGATTAATATTTATTTCTATTCAATGTTAAAAATTTTATTTTTAAATAAATATTTAAAAATGAAAATTTGAATTTCTTGAAAATTGAATTGTTTTATCTAAACAAAGAAATTAAAATACAAAACGAATACAAAATAAAAGAAATTTAAATCAAGACAATTAAAAACTAAATATTTAAATTTCCTTGAAATCTTCAGGTTCCCGTCCAAACACATCCTAAGATTAATATATTCTCACTAAATATATATTATATTTAAATCTTGCGAAAATATTTTTATTTAATATCTTGATCTTTGATATCTTCACCTTTAGTAATGAGATACTTCCTCCACTTCTTATTGTAAAATCTGATTGCATAATTCAGTAAAATTTAAGCAAATTAGTTAATTTAATTATGGTTCTGAAAGAAAATTCTCTGTTTATTGATTAGGAGGAGCACGACTATGTTGTGAATGATGGATAAGAAGGATAACTTAGTCTATTTTTATTTCCTTTGGAGTTTGACTCAATGAAAATTATTTGAAATAATGGCATGTTATGTGATTCTTATGATTTCTGTTCCTGTTAATGGATGTTTTTATCATGATCATGAACAATGGGTGAAGGAATGAGTAAATGCGAGAATGGGAAATTGAAGGAAAGTAAAGGATAAGTGTAAAGTAAGAGTTGGTTTGATCTTTGAGGGTTGAATTTGTTCGATAAGAGAAGGAACTCAATTAAATAATTAGACAATTTAGTTTAATCCTTTTACCATGAGTTTTGGTAGAGCAACATTAGTATGAGTTTTGCCTCTTTAGATCCCTTTAGATAATGATTTTTGAGTTTTATAAAGTCAAATAAGAAGTTAAAGGATCTTGATGAGAGATTTAATCGTTATATTTTGGTGAAACTAATTTGAAAGGTAAGATTATTTAAACTGCAAAAACTTGTGTATTGAAACTCTTTAAAAATAATGCCAAAATCAAATTCATCCTCCCTTTCAAGATTTATCATTCTATTTCTAATACTGTCTGGTCGCAATAATTGTTACATTCATCTCTACTTGTAGTATTAATGTTTTTAAATTTTCCAGCGTTAATTCTAGTAATTGTAATTAGATTTTTAACTAGCGGGGTGCTGGAATCCGTATTTTCCACTTTCTCTTTCTTATTTCTCTTTTCTTATAATTAGACTAATCTCATCTCTCTGTTTAAAATTATTACTGACATTAAAGAAGCACTTGTCCTGATGATTACTTATTAAATTAAGAAAAATGACCTTTTCGTATTTTTTTTAATACAAAAGATATTTAAGATTGGTTATATTGCAGGCTTAAGTATTTTTTTTGGTGTACTACAAAAAGGTTTAAATAACACTGATCTTATAAATAGGACAAAAAGAGTATTAAATAAGTATATATTTCAGAAAATTAGACTTTCAAATTATAAAATATTATTTGTTTTGAAATTAAAAAAGATTAAAAAAATATTAAAGATGTACAATGGAGAATGGAGGTTGAATTAGATTTGGAACACAGGAGAATGCAACTTTTTGTTTGGTTATGAGTTAGCAATATACACGGACATGAAATTAAAAATTTTTGAAACCTGTATTTTTATCATTCCAAATACACACAAACTGCCTCAGAAAACTACTCTGGCATCGTAGCCGTGTGCCAGTTCCTCTACGTTACGCTTGGCACATAATTTGTCCGGAGTACCTGGATACATACAAGAGTCATATTAAAAGAATATTCATTGATACATTTAGAGAAAGATGCTTTCACTTTTGAGTCTAAAACAATAATAAGATTAATTTACCATTCAACGTTTACTTTGTTATAAATGCCACAAATAATCTTGGGTACCAGCTCAAAACATATTTCTGAAATTTAACTAACCAACCATAAGTACTTGTTCACATCATTGCCACACTACACTAAACACCATGGTTGCCAAAAATCATTTCTATTACATTTCATTGGGAATACTATTCTGCATGGGATTCTGGACTTTTCAAGTCACATGTCGCACTCTCCAAGATTCGTCCATGCATGAGAGGCATGAGGAATGGATGGTTCGTTATGGCAAAGTGTATAAGGACACTCAGGAAAGGGAAAAGCGTTTTACAATATTTAGGAAAATGTGAATTACATTGAATCCTTCAACAATGCTGCCAATAAACCTTACAAACTAGGCATTAATCAATTTGCAGACCTCACCAATGAGGAGTTCATTGCACCAAGAAATAGATTCAAGGGCCACATGTGTTCCTCAATCACAAGGACAATCTCTTTTAAGTATGAAAATGTTACTGCACTACCATCCACAGTGGATTGGAGACAGAAAGGAGCAGTTACACCCATCAAGGACCAAGGTCAATGTGGTATGTGCATGATAATTCATTTTCCATTTTAAATTAAATTGGATGATTATTATCTAACTAGTATTTTACATTGTAGGATGTTGTTGGGCGTTTTCTGCTGTTGCAGCAACTGAAGGAATTCATGCACTGACTGCTGGTAAATTGATCTCTTTGTCAGAACAAGAACTTGTTGATTGTGACACTAATGGTGTGGACCAAGGTTGTGAAGGTGGTCTTATGGATGATGCTTTCAAATTCATCATTCAAAATCATGGACTTAACACTGAAGCCAATTACCCCTATCAGGGAGTTGATGGAAACTGCAATGAAAAGGAAGCAGGGAACGATGCTGCTACCATTACTGGGTATGAAGATGTCCCCGCTAACAATGAAAAGGCACTGCAAAAAGCTGTGGCCAATCAACCAATTTCTGTAGCCATTGATGCTAGTGGCTCTGACTTTCAATTTTACAAGAGTGGTGTTTTCACTGGTTCATGTGGAACTCAGTTGGATCATGGCGTCACTGCTGTGGGATATGGTGCTAGTGATGGGACTGAGTATTGGTTGGTTAAGAATTCATGGGGAACCGACTGGGGTGAAGAAGGCTACATAAGGATGCAAAGGGGTGTGGATGCCGAGGAAGGACTCTGTGGCATAGCTATGCAAGCATCTTATCCTACTGCATAAATACGTAATTTGAACACTGTCATACTTAAACTATTTTTATAATTCTGCTGTTTTTAACTTCTAGTTTTTATTGAATCCATTCGCCATGTATATCAATGTATCCCCTGGGTCAACCAATACTGTAGTCATTATCAATCAATTGCAATGAAAAATTAATAATGGTCATGAATTATGAGTTATATAAGCTAAAGCTGTAAGAACCATAACATAAAAGAGGGAAAAGAAGTAGTGAGACAGATATCCTGTGAGAGAATTGAATTCTTTATGAAAGAATTGTTACTTACTACAATGATACAATGGGGTATATGTTTATACAACACTATTTACTGAATGTCAGTCAAACCCTTTAATGACATGCATCATGAAGTTGTCATTTTAATGGTCTTTACCTCCAAATTTCTCAACAAAGGGAGAGTTTAGAAGTATTTAAGATGCCAATGGTACAAGTTTTGTATACTAGTCCATGTCAGCAGCCGCCTAAACTATGAGATTTACAGACCACTCCATCTGTAAGTTAAATGTTGGAAGACATCATCACTGCAAGGAATTGTACGTCCGCATGTGGAATGTTCAAATCTAAACTCTTCCATGGCTTGACTCAAGCAGTCTTGGAAACAAGTTGGTTCAAGTATGACACTGGAATCACAAACCGCTTCATTTCTCCCGAACATAGACTGCAGCATAGACCTTTGGTGTGTCAACCGGTTTCAGAGATGCATTGTATTGAAAGCTTGATTTTATTTAGCTGCTAATTACAATATTATAATTAGTGTAATAATTAAAATAATAAAAAATGAAATTGACAGCTGTAAAATAAAAATAAAAATGACATGTGTAATCTAAAAATAATTTTCTTAACATTCCTCCTTGTTTATGAACATGTAAAGTCTTATTTTTTTTCTTAGAAATTCAAATTTGTAACTAACAATGGTTTGGTGAAAAAATCTGCAACCTGATTTTCATTTTTGTAATAAACAAAAACAACAACTCCATCTTTTCTGTATTTCCCTTACGAAGAATAACTTAATTTTAAAATGTTTGGTTTTTCCATGAAAGATAGGATTATGGAAAATAGTTATTGCAGTTTAATTATCAACAAAAACTTTTGTGCTTTCCTTCTGCTCCATATTAAGGTTAATTAAAATTTTCTTTTACCACAAGACCTGGTTAACAACAACGGTAGAAACAACAAATTCAAGTTTGCGTAACAGTTTCAACAGTTTCATATTTTTTCGAGCTCCATGAGAAAATACTAGATCCAAAGCTAAAACAGTACCTTAATGTACTCCTCATATCATTAATTGAGCCACCTAATCAAGTATCTGAGAAACCTTTTAACTTAAATTCTTCAGTCCACTTGAACTTAATGCCAAAATTGCAAGTTCCTTTGACATATCTAATCATCCTTTTTGCAGCCTTGAGATGCATATCACTTGGACAATGCATAAACCGTGATAAAATACAAACAACATTTAAGATGTCAGGCCGAGTTGCTGTAAGGTACATCAAACATCCAATTATGCTTCTAAAATATGCTTGGTCTATCTTCTCGGTTCCATCTTCCTTGCAAAACTTTTCCTTTTCATTCATTGGAGTGCTTATTTCTTTGCATTCTTCAAGTTTGAATTTCTTTAAAATCTCCTTGGCATATTTTTTTTTTTTTGAAAAATGAAGATTTCATGTTATTCTTGTTTGATCTCAATGCCAAGAAAGAAGGTCATTAAACCAAGGTCTGTCATCTCAAAGACTTCCATCATTTCTTTCTAAAACTCCTCTACAAGCCTTGTGTTGTTTCCTATTACAAAAAGGTCATCTACATATAGTGAAATGATAAGAATGTTAGCTCTATCATGCTTAACATATAATGTTGATTTAGCTAAGCTTTTAACAAATCCCAAGTTTAGCAGATGATCATGAATTCTACTATACCAGGATCTTGGGGCTTATTTGAGCCCATAAAGAGTCTTCTTGAGTAAATAAACCTTATCTTCTTCTCCTTTCTTCACAAATCCTTGGGGTTGGTAAATATAGATTTCTTCTTGTAAGAAACCATTTAAAAAGGCTGATTTAACATCAAGTTGATAAACTTCCCAATTCCTTTGAGCAGCTACAGCAAGTAGCAACCTGATAGTGTCCAATCAAGCAAACAGTGCAAATGTATCTAAGTAGTCTACACTAAAAATCTGTGCATAACCTTTCACTACGAGTTTTGTCTTGTGTTTGTTGATAGAATTGTCATCGTTCAACTTAGTTTTATACACCCACTTGACCCTAATTACTTTTCTATCTTGAGGTTTATACACAAAAATCTAGGTTTGGTTTTTCTTGATCATTGAAAACTCCTTCTTCATTGCAACCATCCAATTTGGACTTTTCTTGGCTTCTTCATAGTCTGCATGTTCACATAGAGAAACATTGCATCTTGCATAAATTATAGAGAGCAATCTAGTACCTCTTACTGGAACATCATCAACTAATTCATTTTTCCAGCTTTCTTCTTCATTTTGGTTTGTGTTTGAGGTAGAAGGCTTGAACTCCAGATTTGTATTCCTTTTATCATCCCAATTCTATTGTTCATCTTCCACAAAGGGAACATCCCTGCTAATAACTATTTTTCCAGTTTGCAATTGAAAAATTTTATAAGCTTTGCTATCTATACTATAGCCTATAAAGATACCTGGTGATGCTCTTTTATCCAGCTTATCTCGCTTACTATGTGGAATATGAGTAAAACACAAACAACCAAATATCTTAAGAAATTTTAGAGATGGTTTGTAACCATTCCAGACTTCGAATGGTGTTTGGTTGTTAAATGGTTTGGTGGGAAGTCTATTATGAAGAAAAACAATCGTAATTGTTGCTTCTGCCCAAAATTACTTTGGCATGTTCTTCTCATATAGCATGCATCTTGTCATATCCAAGATATATTTTGTTGTGGAGGTATAATGAGCAATTAGTTGATGTTCAATGTCAGAATCTCACAAAAAATGATTAAATTTTTTTGATGTGTACTCAATGCCATTGTCTGATTTCAAAATCTGAATTTCGAAACCAATTTAATTCTTAACCTTGGCTTTGAACTTCCAAAAAATTTCAGCCACCTCTTATTTGTTCTTGAAGAAGAATATCCAACACATTTTGGTAAAGTCATCAATGAAAAGAATATAATAAAGATTACCTTTAGATGGAGTTGTTCTAGAACATTTGTGTGAATCAAATGTCGCTTCCTTGATGCTCTCCATGTTGTCTTTGAAAATAGTTTTCTATTTTGCTTGCCAAATTGATAGGCTTTGCAGTTTGAGATTCGATCCTCAAGCTTAGGAACATGAAGTTTCAGTCCTTTTTGACTTAACTACAACAACCCTTGGTAATGATAATTCACAAGCTTTTTGTGCCAAATTTCTATGACATCTTTTTTGAGTGAGAAATTAGCTTGCTCCTCCTCCAATGGATTTAGAGCAAAACTTTTTCCTTTCATTTTAACCTTGAACATATCTTGACCACCAACATCTTTAATCAAACAACATTTGTTTTCAAAAGTAACTTTAAATCCTCTTTCAATCAATTGACTAACACTTAATAAGTTTTGGTCAAGTTGAGGAATGAAAAGAACATCAGGAATAAATTTTGTGTCTACACAGCTTGTGATTGCAACCATCTCTTTTCCTTTAACTGTAATATAATCACCATTACCTATTCTGACTTTAGAGACATTAGTTGGACTCAAATATTTGAAGAGTGTCTTGTCAGAGGTCATATGGTTGGTACAACCACTATCAATTAACCAACTTTCATTTAACTCATTGCTCAAGAAACAAGTAGCCACAAACAATCGGTCCTCATCCTCTTGATATACTATTTGAGTGCCTTTATAATGGTGATTTTTGTTATTACTGGTTACATCTTCATGCCCCATTTGGTTGCTCTTGCTACATTTTGCCTCTGGTCTTTTCCATCATTTGAAAGGTGGATGACCTTTTCTACCACAATTTTTACAGGGTGGATAATTTTTCTTTCCTCCTTTGCCTTTCATCTGATTATTTGTTAGACTTTCATTGCTTGAGGTTTTGTTCTTCTTAACTCCATGATGCCTAATTGGAAAAGCACCTTCGACAACACAATCTTGTCTTATTAAGCTTTGCTGCTCTTGGGCCTGTAAGGCATACAACACTTCTGCCAAAGTGATTTTAGAGATATCCTTTATGTTCTCCAATGAAGTTATAGATGCTTCGTACCTCTCTGATACCCTTACCAGAATTTTCTCAACAATTTTGGAATTTTTGAAATCACTTCCAAATAATTTTATCTTGTTGGCAATGCCCAACAATTTGTCTGAATATTCCTTAATTGTGTCAGACTCTTTCATCCACTGAAGCTTAAACTCCTTCATTAAGTTAATCACTTGCATGTTTTGAATTCTTTTCATCTCCACCATATTGCATCTTTAGATAATACCAAATTGTTTTTGCTTATTTGAGAGTCATGATCCTAGTAAAAATGGTTGTAGAGACACCAACAAAAAGCATAACTTTGCCTTTCTCTTTCGGGTTTTCTTCTCCTTATATTTCTTGATTTGGGTCACGGTGGGATTGTTCGGCAGCGAAGGTCTTCATAATCCTCTTCTACAACTTCCCAAAGATCCAAAGCCTCTAGGTAAGTCTCCATTTTGACAGCCTAAAGATTATAGTTTTCTCCATTAAAGCCTGGAGGTGCAACTTATGAGAAATTTTGTTCAACATCCATTTTCGAGTAGTTGAGGATTTTCAGTAGTTCAATTTCATCCTGTTTGTTTTCTTCTATGTTCAATTTAGAAAAATTTAGGTCCTGTGCTCAAATTCTGGTTTAGGAATTGAAACTGAACTTAACCCAATTTTTGTTTTAGTTATTGATGAATTGACGTTATTGGAGAGATTTTTTTAAGTGTTATGGCGTGTGTGATTTTTGTTGGACTGTGCTTAGGTTATTCTGTTTATAGTCAGTTGATGAAATGAGTGAATTTTGTTGGACTGTGACAATGCTATTTTGTTGAAATTCCATGCACGTAGATGTTGTGAGAGATAATTTGAATGTTGTTGTAGCAGATGCTGATGCTGTTGTAACAGATAATTAGAATGTTTAATACTAGATAATTTCAATTTTTAATACTAGATACTTTGTTGGCATGTTTTTGCAGATTTGAATGCATAGATTGGATAATTAAGCATGTATATATATGGATTTATGGAATATTATACCTAAGGATGAATATTAATATTGTGAGAAAATCATGTGTGGCAGCCCACCTACTTAATATCAGCATGACTAAAACAAAAATCTCAGCATTACTTATATATCAGGATATTAATTTTCTATACTTATATTTGTTCACATAATCTCAACATGTCTAAAGCCAAAAAATCATGCGTGGCATCTCACCATTGGTCCTGTATCTTGTGAGAAGATTCATGCCTCTGTAATTGGGATACAAACTATTGCAAATTCTGTTTATTTTCAACTCCTCTACATGCCAAAGTTATCCTTTTTTTTTTTTTAATTTCAACTCTTCTACATGCCAAAACTATTGCAAATTCTGTTTTTCTGGTATGATTCCTTTGATTATAATGATTAAAGTGATTTAATTAAAAGTCGTTATCAAGTGTGATTGTCTTTGCCCTTGATTAGTTCACTTGGCTGTCAAGAATTACAAGTCGTTATTCATCAGAGGAATAAATACACTTAACTGTCCAGAATTAAGAGCACATCCCCTATCTTACATTAAGCATTAGTAGATAATTAACAAATAGAATATTGGATGGACCTTGTAGTTTAGAAACAAGTTCCAATGTTAGGCAGCAACAACTTTAGTTAGAGATAGGGGATTTGAGCAGGATTTCCAGTTAAAGCTGACAATTTAGCATTAGTAGAGATAGGGGATTTCAGCATTAGTAGATGATTTAGATGTCTTATTTAGCCCTTGTTGAACTGAAACGGACTTGCTGGTTTCATTGGTTGAACCAAGAACTAATATACCAAGTATTTGCTTCAGGCTCTTGAACTGGTAGTTAAAACATTGGCTATTAAACTGCTTATTCAGGTGTGAATTGGTCTGAACTACAAGAACTATTTAACTTTTACCAATAATTGGTTTATCATCTCTATACATGGCTGCTGATGAAAGAATATTAGCATTTGGGCACATACACACAGTGACACTTGTTTTCTGATTTTACAACTGTTAAAATTATGTTAATCCTATGTTATTTGGTCACCTCAAGTTAACTGACCCACATAACTTCATCTCTCGAACTAGATGCACCACCAAATGAACTATGATGTCAAAGAATGAAAGAGGAAAAAACATTTCCAATTGGCACAAAATGATGATAGATTCATGTTCAAACGCATCTATGGTCTATGGGTCAATGACTTTAGAGCAAATAACATTAAACAAGAGACATAAACGAGTTATAACAACTTGCACATTAGAAGGCAAGATATTATGAATGGCCACAAGTAATAACTGTTGCATCAACACATGACAATCATGAGACTTTAAACCTACAAGCTACAAGCTTCAAATCTTGCATTGAGATAAGGCTGTGAAAATTTACAAAGAATCCTTGTGGCACTTTTATATCCCGTAGACACTTACACAAACTTTTCTTCTCGCACTTTTATATCCCGTAGACACTGACACAAACTTTTCTTCTCATTTTTTTAATAATGTATGACAAGCTGCCCATCTCAACTAAATCCTGACGAGCTTTTAATCCATCTTTAGTTTTTCCTTTAATATTCAGTAATGTGCCAACAACACTGTCACAAACATTTTTCTCTACATGCATGACATCTATGCCATAAGGATTCATTCCATCTGTAGCAAGCTCAAATCTTAAATTTCTTGACTCACTTGCAAAATCTGGATACAACTCATCAACTTTCTTCCACTGTAAAGAATTAACAACATGACGAAGTTGTCCATCACATTTTCTACCATCTTTATGCCATGTCAAGTTGTTAGCATCCTGTGGATTGGAAAACAAACGCTTCAATCTTGGCATGACTGGTAAGTACCATAACACCTTAGCAGGGTCCCGTGTTTAGAGTGTTCTTCATTATTACTCTCATCATCTATCTTCTTGTAGTGTGAAACTCCACATTTAGGACACACATTGAAGGTTGCATAATCATTTCTATATAATATGTAATCATTGGGGCAAACATGTATCTTTTGGTACTCCAAACCCATAGGACATAAAAATATTTTTTGCTTCATAATTACGAGAAGGCAAAGTATTTCCTTCTTGAAGCATCTCTTTTAACAACTCCAACAATTCAGTCAAGCTTTTTACTGTCCATCCATTTTTCGCCTTCACATTCAACAATCTTAACACAGCTGACAATCAAGTAAAATTGGTGCATCTCGGATATAATGGTTGTTTTGAATCACTCTTCAAAGCCTCATAGACATGTGGCCTTTGAACATCTTTTTCAAGGTGACAAACCATTTCATCCAATTGATCATCAAATTCAATATCTTCTTCATCATGGAACTGTGATTGACTTGTAGGTTTGTCTAATATTTCTCCATGCCAAGTCCATAATATGTAAGTTGTACAAATCACATACATGATAAGGTGCACACGTATCTCAATGGGTTGTTGTTTGATTTGATTCAAACAACAAACACATGGGCAAAAATATTTCCCATTCACCGCATTCACATGTAGTTGAGCAAATCTTGAGAATTCCTCAACTCCATTAACATACTCTTCACCAATCTGACTTGTATTCATCCAAGTTCGATCCATGTTTTATGAACTCCTATTCTGAATTGACAAAATTCAGTTAACCAATTTAGATGACAAAAACAAGAAGCTAAAACTAGCATTATTAGAAGACTGAAATACTCTAACTTAACCAGGTTAACGACAATTGGGTAGAGTCTCCTTTATAATTTGATACTTCAAACAAATTAAAAAGCATACTCAAAGTAATCAACTATAATTCACAGTCGTAACATCATGAATATTCAGTCACCCAATGGACATGAATATACAAATATGACCATAAACTAACCTTTAGAGAATGGTGTCCTGTATTTCTATAGCACACAATGTTCAAATCATAGTTGTGAAGAAGAACTATATATCCTACAAATAAGAACAACAATCACTCAAACCAAACTTCAAATGTTGACATTTCAAGAAAATTATTTAAGGTCAAGACAAACTTGCATAAGGATATTGGGTCAATATTATGGCCAAAACAGAACAATATGGAAGGAAAAATGGGAGAAAAAAAAACTTTAATTAATTCAAACAACTGTGTCGTTCAGACTATTCAATACATTTAAAAAGGTATATATTCAATACCAGCCACACACGCAAATACCCAAGATCGGTAGGACCTTCTGAACCAGATCCATGAGCCCAATCATTTGTCTAAGGAAAATTACTAAGATAAATATATCCAACTTAAACAACCATGGATGAGATAATGTAATTCACTTTTATATTGCATAAAATTTCAAACATGTCATCAGGGTATATAATGCTTTGTGTTACAATATCCATATCGAAGATTGGAAAATTTAAATTTGATAAAAAAATAATAACAGATGATGGTAATTATTACATGACAGCTAAGTACTTTTGGTTTTCCATATGTCAATTGATTAAAATGGTTCTTGCAGTTCAGAATAATTCACACCCGAATAGGTAGTTTAATAGCCAATTTGTTAATTTCCAGTTCAAGAGCCTAAAGCAAATACTTGACATATAAGTTCTTGGTTCAACCAATGAAACCAACAAGTCCATTTCAGTTCAACATGGGCTAAATAAGACATCTAAATGAATACAAAACCTTCTTGTTATTGAAGCAATTCAATAAGTGCTGATTTTACTACCTTCTTGTTATTGACAACTAAGTACTTTTGGTTTTCCATATGTCAATTGATTAAAATAGAATTTAAAACATAAAGTGGAACAAATGTATACACAAATTTAGAATGATAAGTAAATAAATCAATAAATAATAAAATCAAAGCAAAGTTGATACAATGTCCCAATTATATGTGATTCAGGATTCTGCATTTTGGTTATAGAACCAATCAAGAGTGTACAAAACACTATAAAAATCAAAGTATCAAAGATGAATTTGAACTTACCTTGAGTTGAAGATGAAAACCCCCAACCTCACAAAACCCTTCGAGCCTCACGAAACCCTTCTAAATGGGGATGAAGCTCGCGACGACAAAGGCGAACACACGATGAGGGATGGAAAAATGCGAAACCCCTTTCGCAATGCAAAACCCCCCAAAACCCAAATAAACCCCTTTCACGAAGCAAAAATGGAAGCTCTACCTACAATGTACCTCACACATGAAGTTCAATGGTATTTTGGAATGCAAATGATGACATCAAAATTGCGGGAAGAAAATGGAACAGAGAGAGCGGTGAAAGAACGAAGAAGAACGAAGTGAAAGAACAAAGAAGAAAAACGCACGTCAACACAGTGAAGTGAAAATTGGGGGGTGTCAGCACATTAAGTCTCATTTATAACGACAATTATTACTAAATCTGTCATTATAAATGGTATTACGACGGGTCTTCCTTTACCCGCCGTGAAAAATGAGACGTAAACAATCATCTTTGCATTAGTGTGTTGTCTTTGTTTTTCTTTAAGACAACTTTTTCTTTATTGGGGTTGTAAGGTCATACTTACATTATATCTAACAAAAAGAAGTTACAAAAAAACATTAGTTTTTTCGGCTTCTAGAGCTATAGGGTTACATATAATATGCCAAACCAATATAATACTTCAATGGTACCAGAGAAAGCTTTTGCTACACGAGTATGCTAGTGTTGTGCGTGGAAAAGGTAAAATTATGATTTAGCACCTACCTAGCTTGGCAGGGAAGGTACCTCGTGTGTTTGTGGCCTTGGCACCTCAACATTTTAATTTTACATGTTTCTATGAATAACTTAATCTACTCCAGCTTTCAAATTTTGATTTCACAAGTTTGTTTATATTTATTTTTGTACAGAAATTCACCATGTTCATGCAAGTGAAAGCTACCCTTGCAACTAACAAACATAAAATGCAGACGAGCTGCTAGAGTGATCAAATTCATTTATGCTTAATTACAGTCAAAATCTGATATACTGTTAAGAAAATTGCTTTTAGATTGTACATGTCATCTTCATTTTTGTTTTACAGCTTTCAATTTTATTTTTTTATTGTTTCAATTATTAAATTAGTTTTTCCTAGTCAAAGTAGTGGTTCTTAGACTTTAGGAGAAAGTATTTTCTTTTTCAATTAGTGATGTAGTGGTTCGGACTTTAGGAGCAAGTATCAGTTAGTGATGTAGTGGTTCAGATTTTTGGAGTAAGTATCACTTTGTGGTGTAGTGGTTCCTAGACTTTAGGAGCAAGTATTTGTTTTCTCTCACTACAACCATTATAAATATTGTAATTGACAGTTGAATAAAATTATGCATTCAATAGAACTTGTCTCTCCCAAGTTCACTTATTCTCTCATTTCAATATTTAATTACTACGTTTTTATTATTCCCTAAAACTAACAACTGATACCAGAACCCTTTTCTTGTGGACCTATGAAGATGTATCCGATTGAGCGATACATGAAGATATTCAAAGGTTATGTGAAGAATCAATATCGTCCTGAAGCCTTTATTGTAGAAAGATACATTTCATAGGAAGATTGAATTTTGTACTGAGTATTTGTCAATGAATGATTCTGTAGGGATTCCTAAATCTCGCCATGATGGACGATGTGAAAAGCTTGGTACCCGATTCCAAAAAATTAATTGTGTTAATCAAAAGGAATTGGAGCAAGCACACTTGTACATATTGAACAACACTGATGACGTTCTTCCTTATATATCTGATCATATCAGTCATATCAGGAGAATGCAACCAAATATGAATGAAAAATGGATCTTGAATGAGCATAACAATAGATTCTTACCTTGGTTTAAGGATAAGGCTTTTAATGAAGATTCACCTTTAGAAACATTATTGAGATTAGCTCGTGAGCCAAACAGAGATGTCATCAGTTACCATACATATGATATCAACAAATGTTGTTTCTTTACCAAGGCACAGGATGACAAAAGTAGAGGTCAAAATAGTGGAGTAACATTGTTTGCTGAGTTTGTGCATTTTTCTAGTTCCAAAGACAAATTTCCAGTAAAGGCATCTATGAGTTACTTTAGTGTGATTGAAGATATATGGGAAGTTGATTCTTATGTCTGAATTTTCTCCTCATATCAGATATGTTAGAATCATCAAAGCCTATTGTTGGAAAGGGGTAGAGATCTGTGACAAGACTACCTCACATTACATCCGAACGCATCTCTAAATGGAAAACTCGTGTAGAAATAGATCCATCTTCAGGTAAGGCGAAGGGATCTAATGCTACTCACTTTCAGAGTTATTTAGGACTTGTTGCTAGAATGCATGTTTCCATCACCATCCCTAGTTGGTATCAGGTAGGGTCAGTAGGGAAAGACCTAATATGGCAATATCAAGGTATTCTATTGTTTATTACATTGCCTATCAAATTGTTGAGCTTATGTATAAGTTTTAGTATAATTTATTCACTAAAAATATATTTGTTTTTAGCATAATTTTGAATTCGAAGATAATGAAAAAATCAAGAAGAAGATTTTAACATTGGTTGGCATTCAATGGAGAGATTTTAAGAGCTCACTGACTAGAAACTTTGTTTTCGGGGAGAAGTCTGACAAATCACCATGTGAGAAATATAACATATCTGAAGAAGATTGGACATTGTTTCGTAATAGCTGTTTGGACTCTAGCTGGCAGGTTAGTATTATAATTACTAATAAAATTATTATTATAATTAAATGTTATTACTTCTTATCTCCACTAATATGATTTATTTGTGTTACGAAACAGGACACATGGAAATCTGCATAGGAGCGTTCAAAACTGAATAATGTACCTCATTTACTATCTTGGGGTGAATATGCTAAATTGAAGGATAAGATGATAACAGATAAGATCAAGGCGAGGCAGACAGAATTTAGGGCGATGGAAATCACTGATCCACCTTCTCCTCCGGGACGTTATGAATTATGGACGATTGTGTTGGTCCCTATGTGTGAATCTAGAGGGGGGGGGTGAATAGATTCTAGTTCCACTATAGCCCAATTTTCGCAAGTTTCTAATTCCTTTTAATTCAAACAAAACTATTCTTGATTACCTATCAATAGTTGAGATAGATAAGCGAGAAATATCAAAGATACACAACGGAAATATCAAAAGGAATACTCAGAAACACGTTAGTAATCAATATACAGCGTAATCAATATCAGTATCTAACTGTTCCAGTTTTAGTTGATTACCGAGTCAATTACCGAGTTAATTACCGAGTCAATTACCGAGTTAATTACCGAGTCAATTACCGAACAAATTGCAGAAGAAAACCATGATAACAGCAATGTAAGGTAAACGGTAAAGAGAAGAAGGAAGAAGAAGAGTGCACAGTGATTTATACTTTGGTTGACCCCGCTTTACACATCTAGTCCCAACCCAACAACTGTTGCGATCGGTCTTCCACTATCAAATGATCCCTTTTGTGTTCTTTTACATTCACTCGCAACAAGCAACACAAAAAACGAAATCAAAACACCCAAAAACCTGTCCTTTAACCCAAAGAACGATTTCTTCCCCTCGACCTTGGAACACCCAAGATCAAACCTTTGAGAAAACACTTCTCAAGGACCTTTACTCTATCCAGAGAGACCTCTCTCCTAGAGTAACAACCCATAAATCAAAAGGTAAACAAAAGATCAGTTTAAAAAACACCTGTAGTGTAGATCTGATCACAAAAGAAAACACTATGAATACCACCCAGTTAGAGAAAAGATCAAGTTTTGCCCTTTCTTTATGAAAACTTGATGAACTCTTGAAGTTCTTTATCGGTTTCTTGGAAAAGATGATGAACTCAGTTTAGAGAGAATTTTGAAAGTGTATGAACTTTTCTAAAACTTATGTTCCAAGATCTTATGTTAATTTTTGAGAAAAGAGAATTTATATGTTCAATTAAAAACGCAATTTGGGCAACTTAATGATTTTCTGATAGGGGTAATCGACTGTCAGAAGCTGGTAATCGACTAAACTAGTGAGCAAAGGTTTCCAGGGTGATTTTTGGTCATGGTAATCAATTAACCCGACGGGGTAATCGATTACTCCAGTGACAAATGAATTCCTACACTCGTTACCTTACTGTTGGTAGTTGATTTCCTGGTGTTGGTAGTTAACTACCTACTGTTGGTAATCTATTACCTCAGTTGGTTACCAAAGACATTTTCAAAATATTTTTGAAAGGGAAATCAAACATTTGAAACATGAGAAATCACACAAGATTGCCAAGCTCTCCAGTGCATTCACACAAAGAACAACCACATACACGCCTAAACTAAACAATCAATACATAGGAAACTCCTAATTACATTTCATCTAAGAAAACCAAAATTACATAATCATCAAAAGCAAAACACCAAGAGAGACTCCAAAACATCTTCAAGCTTTAAGTCCAACAGGTTGCTCGCAAAAAGGATACAAGAGAAATGACTTCATCTGAGGCACACAGAGTCGCTCATAAGTTAAATCATTATCATTGTATTCATTTATCATTGTTAAATTTAAAGGAAAATTGAATTTTGAACTTCTGATGTTAAACAAGATTCATATGTTGAATAGAGTAGTCAGGGTTCATTTATTTCCCATGGCTATCAGGATATTTTGACTGCAGCTATAGGAAAACGTGAACACCAGGATGTGTTCGTACTGCTGGAGTTGGAGTTGGTATTCGTGACTATTTTGGTTCAAAACCAAAAAATACCAAAACTTCCAATATGACTCAAGAGAACATTGAGGAGTTGAAACAAGAAATGTATGTTCAACTGAGACAAGAATTGTTCAAAGACTTTCATGAGAAGGTGGATGAAAGGGTTGTAGAAACCTTGAAATCCATTAATGAAGTGCCTCCAGCAGTACATGAAGTTTTTCGAGTTAGCAGTGAAGTCAATTGTAATGTTTTAAAACCTGCATTTAATGGAAGGTAAGTATTTTATTTGCTTTAAAGTTTTTTGTCCTATAATTCCGCTTGCATAAACATCATTTTATTACATGTGTGAGTTGTATGTGGAAGGGGATCCTCCACGCATTGTAGCTCTTGGTACTGTGTTTGGTGGCGGACAAACCATTCATGGGTCCCTGTACAACCACATTGGGTTAGAGTGAATGTGGAGGAAGTTGTTGACCCTGATGCTGCAGTGCGGTGCCTATTCAAGAAGTAAAATTTGTGAAGGAAGCTCTTAACACCTTCATTGTATGACCTAGAAATTTGGTGAGGGAAATTTCATCACGACATAAGGTACAAGTTCATTAATTCAATTTTAGAATATTAACAGTTGTATTATTAAATGGTACAAAATGTGCCTTTGCATGTTTAGGACAACATAAATCATGGTAAACAGCCAATGAACAACATAAATGATGGAGAACAACCTAGAGTTGATGATTTAGATGCTGATGTAGAACAAAATCCATTGATTGAACTATTGAAGATATCATCATTATTTTTTAATTCACCTATACAACTGTTGTTTGCCAAAGAGATTTTTGGTGTTGAGAACCCGGTTGTTCCATTATACATATCATTGGATGATGTTTTTGAGATTAGTTCGGGGACTACCATGCTAAACATCTCCGTCATACAAGCTTGGCAAAGGTCAATAAAATTAATACCAATTTTCATTTAATAAAACCAAATGACTTGTCCTAAATATGTTTTTGTTTGACATAATTATTTATATGGGTTGAACAAGAACCAAAACATGGAGCATGTATATGGATTTCTTGATCCTCAGTCAATACAGAAAGTTGGTAATAACCAAGCCTCAATTCAAGAATACATGCAAACATGGATGATTAAATCAAGAAAACAAATATATTTTGCTCCATTCATCTCTAGGTTAGTTGATTAATGAATTTGTGTTTTTCTTAACTTCATTTATGGCTCAACATATGGTAGTAATTCATTTATTGTTGATTCAGGTCTCATTGACAACTTATAGTCCTTATTCCTAAGGACTATACAATAGTATGGTTTTGCTCATTGCACCATAAACCTACCATGAAAATGAAACAATTATTGAACGGGTAACTTTATAATGTTTTTAGATATATTTAATATTACTTGTACATATGTTTTAATGCTATAATAATATTTAATTTGATTAGGGTCATTCGGGGTACAAATGTGTTGTCTGGAATTGGTAATCGAGGAAGGAATATTGACATTATCATCCCTAAGGTATAATGTATCATATTCAATTTTCTTAGTTAATATTTTAATCTAACTATGAATCTTATTAATGTAGAGTTTCAAACAACTTGGCTCCTTTGAATGCGGTTATTATGTAATGTATTGGATGAAAGTAATTATTATTACAAAAATTAAGGATTCTTGGCTTCAGGTAAATGTAGATTCAATTTATATTATTTTCAGATGTTTAAAACACAATCAATAAGAATGAATAGTTTATACATGTTTCAGATGTTCCAAGATACTGACTCATTACTTACTAACGACATTGGCATTATTCGAAAAGAATGAGCAGCATATGTTGTTGGCATGAAGAAAGGTTCACAGCCAGACACCTTTGTATAAAGAGGTTCGAGAAGGTTTACCGGTAAAATTTGTATTGTTATGACATAGTTAAGGTTTTAGATTGATTGAATGTAATTTTTGGCTGAATTGAATTGATTGTTGACAGATTTGATTTTAGTAATAATCTAAATTACAAGAGAGATTCTGCCCAAATTTTTATTAAAATTTTGTTTTAGGTTAGTTTATCTTTAAATTCTTTTAACTAATGTATGATACAATCTTACTTAAATTTTTTATTCAATTTTCAGGAAACATTGACACACTAGGAGTTGATAGTGCTCATTAAATACATATGTTTATTATGTACACTGATTAAGGAATGATGAACAATATTATTGATAGTTTTGACTATGTTCCATTTTATTGGTGATAATTGATATTTTATATCGTTTGATTTTAATTTATTAAAGAGTCCTGGATTGAGTAAAAATGTCCTTTACTTTTAATATATGAATTTATAATTTCTATTTGGAACAATGTCACTGTCCTTTAATGTTGGAACATATGAAATGCATATTACAGGTTGTAATAATGAGAAAGAAGGAATAAATAAAACAAAAAATTAAAAAAAAAACCTATTTTTAATGACGGTTATTCACTTCAACCACCGTTGAAAATGAAAAAAAAATAATAATAATAATTTTTCACGACGGTTATTCACGTCAGCCGCCATGATGAATGACGCGGTGGTTAAAACTAAATACTCACCGTTAGAAATGACCTATTTTTAACGTCTCTCATATATGACATTGTTCTAGAACCAATGTGAAAAATGCTTTAGAAATGCCGTTAAAAACCTTTATGTACTAGTGACAGATCCAGGTTCGTAACAATTATGACTGACTAATACTAATACCATCCAAAAATATTAATAGATATGGACTATTAAGTCAGAGATCCAAATTCTGAATGTAAATTTAGTGAACATAAATAAATTGGAATTGAATAAATATTGGCAATAGATATTAGAATAACCGTTCACTGTTCATTGAAACGGGTTGGATCGGAGTGCTTAGTTTTTGTCCACTAAACATTTTGATATGTTATTACATTAGTATTGTGAGTTTGGGGCAATACAATAGTAGTAATAAATATGTGCTTTTCCGCCCCAAAACTAATCAACTACTAGCTATGCGTATTATTATGCTGCTAGTCTCTAAAATTGGAAGATCAATCACCCTTGGAAGATAATAATGATTTAACAGTGAAGATAAAACTTGAGGGAGCAGTGAACTAACTCAAGATATATAATTTCTATGATGAGGAGAAAGGAGGAATTGAATGAGCTATAAGTTATGGAAAAGTTTTCACTATAACAAAAAAAATCTAGTAAGAATGGCTTTAATTAGTTGAATCAGGAGGAATGTGTCGTGGGTTCCTTGTTGATATATGTGGCCTTTAAGTTTAGAAGTTGGGTATGACCATCCAATGGATGAGTTCCTAAGCATCATCTCTGGCTTGAATGACCTGTAAATCATGCTAATGCAGACGAGGAGAGGGTAGATGAGGCAAATTTGTACAAAAGGCTTTGTTTATTTTTTTAGGATTTTCTAAATTGTAAAAGATTAGTTGAAACCTAGTTCCTCAAAGAGAATGCAACACTATTCATTTTTAAGCACTCATTCCCTGTTTCCAAATCTCAAATGAGTTCTAATATAATAAAAGAATTGTTATCAAATTTAAGTTGCAATCAAAACATTTCCTTCTCCATATCTATTATCAGCTTCAAAAGTTATCTTTTTAATGCACATTCGACGTATATGAGTGTTAGATTTAAAATTTTACTTTAATGAGAGCTAATATTTAAATTAAAACTTAATTAAATAAAATTATAATATATAATTTAAGTAGTTTAGAGTCGTTGGTTGAGTAAAAGATGTGTATATTTTAATTTAGAATAAAATTTTGAATGAAATAGTAATTCTCCAAATTTTGGTTGGAATTGTCAAAAAATATGGCCAGGTACTCGCTTTTCCTTTTTTTTCTTCTTTACCCTTATTGTACATTCGACTTCCAAAATTTGAAACCATTGAAGTGTTAAGAACAATGCAATAATAAAGGAAGAGAGAAAAAGAGAACTCAAGAATTTAACGTGGCTCAGTAAATTGCTTACGTCCATAGACACAAAGTATATATTGTCTTTGTTGTGTACTGTACACTTAGAAGCTTTACAAAGAGTTGTTTATATAGACACATAAGAACAATCCCTATCATCGTTTACTCGATATGGGAGTAAATTATGTATTGACTAAAATCAAACTACATAATCCTAAAAATCTCCCACTTGGAGTTTGATTTACATTACTACCTAGTGTAATGTCTTCATAATCAATTATTCTCATGTCCACTCCACTGATGGGTCTTCTGCCCGGTCCACTGACGTAAAGCTCCCACTATTTCTCTTCTTCCAATGTAATTAAACTTCCTCCCCTATTGTCAATGATAGCCATTAGAGCTTCCATCGTCGTGACAATTCGTGAGCTTCACATTGTCGTTGATATACCTTAGTTCTTGTACCGCTGTTCAGATAGCTCACATCAACGACACACGCAACCTAGTCAACTCTGCTAGGGAGACTTTCGATACAAGGGATCTCCACAAAGTAGGTCCACCTGACCTTTACTTGGATCCACTTCAATCATTGCATCACACGTTTGAGTCGGTCGCCAATTCGAACCATTGGCTATGCTACCACTTGTTTGATAACTCGAGGGAGAATTCACACACTTCTTCCAATGTCATTGTTCTTGCTGCTTTCTGAGGAAAGCTCCCACTACTTTTCTACCCTGAGGACAAACCAAATCTTTTTCTGATGTGGAAGATTAGACTTAACCGTAACCACAGAGCATACGAAGATATTGACTCTGATACCAATTGTTAAGAACAAAACAATAAATAAAAGAAGAGTATATGGAAGAGAGAAAATGAGACTTAAGGATGTAACGTGGTTCGGCAAATTGCCTACATCCACGGGTACACAATATATATTTCCTTTTGTTGTATATTGTGCACTTAGAAGCTTTACAAGGAGTTGTTTATATAGACACAAAGAGCAATCCCCCCTTCATCGTTTACTCGATGTGGGACTGAATTATGTATTGACTAAAATCAAACTACATATTCCTAACACGAAGAATCTCTTTTCTCTTTTCTCTTCTCACTACCTGTCACTTCTCGTCACCTTTGGCCTTTCACGTGTAAAGAATTAGGTTCCAGAGTAATGGTCATCATGCCCCATCTCTTCCTTCATTTTGTTGCACATTTGGAGTTTTGGTTAGGGTTTGAGAACCCCTTTGTAGCGGTCTTATCAATTTCTCCTTGTTGCATGCATTCCTTTCTAATTTAGGGTAGTTCTAGTTATAATGATAATACTAGATTCCCTTTTTATTGATTAGGATGAGTAGGGCTCTATTGTGATTGATTGGTCCGAAGGATAACATGGTTTGTTTTGATTCCTATTGGAGTTTGACTCAATGAAAATTGTTTGAAATGCTGATATGTTATGTGATTCTCATAATTTTTGTTGTTTTTAATGTGTCATTGGATGTTCTATCATGATTTTGAACTATGGGTGAGGGAACGAGTAAATGCGAGTATGAGAAATTGAAGGAAAGTCAGAAAGGATATTTGTAAAGTAAGACGTGGTTTGACTTTGAGGGTTAACTTTGTTCTATAAGAGATGAAACCTAATTAAATAATTAGACAATTTAGTTTAAATCTTTTACATTGAGTTTGGGTAGAACATCACTAGTATGAGTTTTTCCTCTTTAAATTCCTGTAAGTAGTGAATTTTATGATTTTTGAGGTTTAAAGAGTCAAATGGAAAGTTAAAACTTGACAGGAGATTTAACCATTATATTTTGGTGAAACCAATTTGAAAGGAAAGATCATTTACAATGCGAGAATTGTTCTATTGAAACTGTTTGAAAATAATGCCAAAATCAAGTTCATCCAACCTTTTCAAGGTTGTCATTCTATTTCTAATACTTTGTCTGACAACACTAATTGTTGCATTATTATGTACTTGTAGGGTTAATGTTCTTAAATTGTGAGCACATTTCTAGAAACCCAACACAACTACCTTTCAAACAAGATAGTATGAGGTAAATTTTGATGGTTGTGCCATTTTTGGTGAAATTTTGAAGATGGTTGTCTTGTTTGTGAAGTTTGCAGAATTTCTGAAATGAAGTGTCATCTTTAAGTCAAAACTGAGACATTTGTGTGTAGGATTTGAAGATATCATTTTATGACTTGAAACTAAGTTGTATCAATTTTAAAAACATTTTGGTTTCGTGCCATTTCGAGCTGTTTATGATTTTTAGTAAATTTTAATGTTAATTGGTTCATTACAAAAAAAAAAATTTAATTTGAGTTGTCTTAGACTGGTAGGATATACTAAGATATGAGTGAGTCATATATAGACAATTTATAGTTGATTTTTGAAAGTTGAAAGACATGTTTGAGTTAAGATGTTAAAAAATTGTTATTTGTAAGTATGTGCGCAGGTTTGTTGAATGATATGTGAACAACATTTATTAATGTTATGTGAAGTGATTGGGGCGAATTGAGAGGTTAATTTGGTGGGACATGTTGCACGAATGAGTTACTAAGGTTTATAATAATAAATTGTGTTTTACAATAAGAGGATAGAAGTTGCTGCTATAAAGTAGCGATAAGGTTGTCACTGGTAAATATGAAGCATGGTGTTTCTAGAAAATGGTAAAGATTATCATGAATGGTTAAGTGAACAAAAAATGTTTTCAAAAACGGAGGATTAATGGAACTAGGACAGTTGGTCCTAAATCGGTCGAGGTAATAACCTAGGACTTAAGGGTTATCATGAAGGGGAAACCTTCCACTATGGCAGATCACCATGAGTGAGAAATGACTCCCGTTGCAACACTAACTACCCTAATTGTTACTGTCTAGTATCTCTAGTGAGAGTTTTAGAGGTGACATGTAATTGTAGGCTCGCTTAGTATGGTTTAATGGTATACCATATGACATGAGAGTTAATTGTGAGTTGCATGTATCATTCTTGGGTGCATGGTATTATTGATTATCTAGTACTCAATTGTTGTCATTTTTATTATTATCATAAATTTGTGAGCTAACTCTTTAGTTTATATCAATGGTTTGATACTTGTGATACCCTCGTGGATGGGTGCGCAGATGATCAACTAATTAGTAATGGAAGAGACTTAGAGTAGGGAGCTTTCAGGCTAGAGAGATTTTATTCAATAGAAGACTATTTGCTATGCTGTCTTTCATTAGTTGCTCTTAGTTGTGGATATTGGTGGTTTTGAATTTTATGTTAGTTCAAAGATACTTAGTTGTTTTAGATTTGTTGAATGATTATAAAGGCAAGAATTATTTAAATGAAATTCAGATTTTTTTATTTATTAAATGGTCTATTTTTTGCTCCTCGAGTTGCAGAAAAGTTTGGGTGTTACAATTATGGGATCAAAGAGCTTATTGGTTTAATTTCAAATAGACCTAATTTGGTGGTCCACCCCGCAAAGTCAAACAGACCTAATTTGGTGGTTTGCCCCCGCCCCGCGAGCCCCGCGGGCTAGATGTGCTGGCTCGTGAGCCTAGTTTAAAAATTAAAAAAGTGTTAAATTTGGAATTTTAAAAAATGCTAAAAAAATACTATATTTTACCTATTAAATTCTTAATAAAATAAGTTAACAATGTAAATTTGTAATTATCTCCAACAATAAATTTAAATTCTTAATAAGTCGACAACATAAACTTTTAATTATCTCCAACAAATGATTCCATTTTTGAAACTTGATCCCCTATTCTTCCAAAAAATCATATATAACTTTCATCATTTCACGTGTCCCGAATGTGGTGGAGGTAAATGAGAAAAATTAAGCATTTGACTATTCAACTTCCAATTTGCATCAACGTAATGTGCAATTAATAAAATATAACCCTCAGAAGTACAAGATGTCCACGTATCATATGTTAAGCTTATTTTACTAGAACTCTAGACAACATGTATTTCAATTTTTTCCTTTTCAAAGTCATACAAATTGTTCATTAATGTAGCACACGCTTATAGGGTACCTTAAAACCAGGATGCAAATAATTCTTTAAACCTCTTATATTCAACAAAAGAGAATGGAAGATCATGTTCAATAAGCATCATAGATATTATCTTACGTACCACCATACTGTGATCAAGTTTTTTAGTTCTTAATCTCCCACTATGATCAAGAATCATTTTTTCAACATCAAAATTAAGACTACAATGTGTCTTGAAATATACCTCACATTTTTCTATATGACGTTTTAATGTTAAAGTCTCATTTTTATTGTCACCACTCACATAATCTTTCAAACAATATTTTCATTTACATCTCACTTTCCCATCAGTATCTCTTAATTGACATTGTATTGGGTTCATCTTCATCATTAACATCTTGATCCTCATGCATAACATTTTCATCCACAACATTGAGAGGGTCGCTTTAAATTAGAGTTTCACCTTTCAACCTTTTAAATAGTGCAGGCTTGTTGGTCGCCCCGCGGAATCCGTGGGATTGGCCCGCAAAGCCCGCGGGTTGTGCGGGGCGGTCTTTTACGAACTATACCCCTAATTTTTTTTGAAAAAATTGGTCCAAACCCGCGCGGGTCGCGGGATCCACGGGCTGACCCATAGACTTCAACCCATATACCCACCCCTACTGATGATGAATTGATTGACTTCCTTTGAATGCCAAGATAAGACAATGTTAGCTTCTTAGTATGCTTTTCTAAGTCTGAAGTTCTAGTGTTGATAATGAGTAATGGCTGGTAGAGGTGGTAGGAATGACCAAGTCATAGTTGGCGCTCTACAGGCTAGAGCCTAGGCTGAAAGGGAGTAGAATCAGAACCAACAATAGAATCAGTACAAACGATTGAACAATTTTTGACAGAATGATCCCCTTTCTTTCCGTGGAGGCTACGATATGGACAATGCTTAAAAATTGGTTGGCGGCAGGGCTACATGATAAATGCTGCAATAATTTTGAGAATGATATTGTTTTACACAAGGTTGTCAGACTCGAGAGTCTACGTAGACTCGAGAATCTACGTAGACTCTTGACAGATATAGAAACTTGACTTGTAGAGTTAATTCTTAAACTCGTAAGAGTTTACTTTTCTTGTTAAAAAAATCTTATATAAATAACATACAAATTCACCTGTGAATAAGACTCGTCATTATCAATACTAAACATAGGTTACTCATCAATTCACCTATATAGCAATACTGGGTAATAAGTTTGTATAAATTCATCATTTCAAGTTCATATAAGTTCACCTATACCAATATAACATGCTCCAAATTCACCTTAAGAACAAGAGACAGTTATACAAAACAAAGAATAACAAAATAAATTAGAAGAAAGAACTTCCAGAGCAAGAACTAATTGAACATAATAGAACGATAACAAGTTGAATAGAATAACAAAGAAATTGAACAAATTCGATCAACAAGAAAAAACAGTTAATATTTGACAAAACAACAAAAATTCAAGAACCAACTTATGGTGTATTTTGCTTTAAAACTCTGTTTTGCACAATAAATTATTGCAACAAATTGTTTAAATAGAAAAACTAAAGCACCCCTCATTGGGTAAAATTAACAACAAATTATAACTAAAATAAAAGTAGTTCACATCTTCAAGAAAAATAGAAAAGTCATGGAAATACTAAAATAATTTACTTTGACATTAGAAAAAATCACAGTACTGTTCTAAAGTATAAACACTCAAGAAGGGAAGTTGAATTGTGTTAACTAATTAAAACTTTTCTAGACGATGCATTTTTCATCTGTTAAATAAAGCTTCGGACATACGCAAGGTACTTTTTCAGTTTCAAAGATTGATTTTAATAAAAACTTTTGTTTTTGTTGTTTATCCCTAGTTAGTCAGTAGAAGAATAAGTAAAGCAATAATATTTTTATACTGGTTCATTTGTGAAGACTATGTCTAGTTACTTAGCAACTTGCTAAGTTTTCGCTAAGAGTATTGTTTGAACCCAACTACTCCTGGCTAATTACAGATATTATTTAGACACAACCTTCTCAGGCTAAACACGGTATTTTTTAGACCCAGCCTCCATAGGCTAAACAAGGTATTCTTTGAACACAACCTCCATAGGTTAAACCAGGTATTCTTTTAACACTTAGTCTCTTCAGGATAAAACAAGGTATTCTTTGGACCTCAACCTCCTTAGGCTAAATACATATTCTTTAAACACTTAGCCTGCTCAGGCTACAACACCACAACAGTGGTTTACAAAGCTTAAAAACAAGAAGAATAATCCTCTACGTAGAGAGGGATTTTACAATGAGTTCTATTCTAAGTTCGTGGTGAGTGAACTATATTTTCTAAGGTTAAGCGAAAGTTGTATATATTATCTTTGCAGTGTAGTTCGCCAACTTCAACTGTTTGCAATGAAGTCCTTTTATAGGAAGCTTGTTGAAGTATCCTTTTGATTGAAGATTTGAACGTTTGTCCTTTGTCTTGGGTACTCCAACATCTGGGAGAGTGAGCAATCAGAACATTTAATGATTTCACAGCGGAAGTGAGCACAAGATCAGACTTTAACTGATTTGCTCAGAGATTTCACCGAAAAGTGCAGATTACTTTTCGTGTTGCAGAGGTTTAGACCAAATCTTTTTCCATCTTTAGAAGCTTATGAGTAATGACTTGATTTGAGTGAAGACACATGTTACTCTTCCGTCTAAACTTCATTAATCTTCACTAGACGAATGATATAGATTGAGATTGAGTCATGCATTCTAGTCATTCATCTGTCTTCTTTCTTCTTCTCCATCTTCAATTTTAGTCTTCATATCTTCACACGTGAGCGCTTGACTTGAAGTTGAGATAAGCTCTTCATCTTGTACTTTGAAGGGTGTTCATCTGATCTAGTTGCTTAGATGCTTGATGACTTGAATACTTCGTCTTGTATTTATGCGTCTATGCTTGAAGGTGCATCTTTCGTTTGTGCTCATTAATGATTTGTCCGATCATTGTTTAGTCTGCGTCTCTGATGACTCATCCGTCTATTATGTAATTATCAAAACTTAAGATGCTAAGTCATTTTGACTTAACATAGGTGCAATGATTCATGTGAGATACAATGATGTTTTAGCCAACCCACAAAGGAAATAAATTAGACTTAATGTCAAACTATGTGTAGTTTAGGAACAGTGGTGTCCAAATTTATAATTATGCAGTAGATTATAACAATCTCATTTTGAAGCACTTGGTCTCTAATGTAATGCGCATCAATTTCAATGTGTTTGGATCAAGTACGTATAACTAGATTTGAGGCTAATGCCTTGACACTCAAGTTATCACACCATGGTGTTGATTTTCTTGGCGGAGGGATTTTCAATTCATTAAGAAGTGAACGGGTTCATCATATTTCATTAGCTAAGTCAACTAGGGCTCTATATCTTGACTCTGTACTGGATCTTGAGACTACCTTTTTCTTCCTTGAGGACCAAGAAACAAGTGTTTCACCAAGGTAGACACATTAACTTGCCATGAATTTTCTATCGTCCACACTTGTGGCTTAGTTTGCATCTCAAAAACTTACTATGTCCAAGTCAATGGATGATTTAATGTGTAGGTAGTATTGAATGGTACGTTGAGGATATCTCAGTATTCTTCATTTTATGTCTTGTCAGTGATATGCAGTGGGAGAGCTCATAAAGTAGTTGAGCTTATTAACTGAGAATGTTATGTCAGGCCTTGTGATTGTTAAGTTTTGTAATGTTCCTATAGCTTGTTTGAACACAATTGGGTCTTGTAATTTCTCCCCTTCAGCTATAAATTGCTTGCCAATTGCCATAGGTGTTGGACAAAATGAAACATTTTCTATTTTGCCAGTTGTTACCATAGGTCTCTTATGTATTTTGATTGCTCCAAGAACATACCAGATGCATCTCTTAGAGTTGTTTGATGAATGATTCTAAGTATTTGGTGTTGTCCTCTATGACAATTATATCATCCACAAATATAAGTGGAAAGGTAATGTGATATGTAGTTCTTAGAGTGAAGAGTGAGGAATCACTCTTTATGTTCCTGAAACCCCTACTGAGTAAGACATTTGTTAGACTGTCAAACCAGACTCTAGGGGCTTGTTTTAGTATTTGATTTTTGTTTTAGAGGATAAATTCTAGTAAATCTACTAAAACCATCAATAAAATCACTAGTGCAAAATGTAGATTTTACGTCACCACAATCATGTCATGTATGATAAAATCTGACGTCATTTCTATTTTTACGGTGGTTTTGAAAACACCCAACTTGAAAAATATATTCCACGTCAGTTATAAAAGGAACAACTGTGGAATATAATTTTCAAGTGGGTTCTTCTCGTAACCGTCGTTGAAATTGAAGATATTTTTTCCTTGGGCCTCTCTACCAATTTCACTTTCACCCTAGTTGTTTTCTCTCTCTCGTGTTTTCCTTTCTCCAAACTGTTCGACTACTTCCATTACATTTGGTTTCGTTTTCGTCTCCAACCTCGCCCTCGCATTCCACTGATTTGCTCTTCCCCTGGCTATTCTTCACCTCCATTAGTGTTCCCCCATCGTTGCCCTGTCAAGCTTAGACCAGGCACACATGCGGGAGATCTGAGAGACGAAGGAATGGAGAGTGGCGCTGATGATGGCAAGGCGTTTGGTTCATTTACCGTCGAGTTTGGGATTGAGATGAGGGTTTATGAAGCGGTGTGTGGTAGATGGATGGGGGAGAGAGGGCAGAGACTTTGACAATGATGGGTTTACCATTACGGGATTTGGTTTCAACGGGGTAAATAGCGAGTAGGACGGCTTCGAATCCGGCCAGAAAGGGGGTTCTGGGGAATGGATACGGGATAGGTAGAGGTTGGCCAGGAGAAGGAGGAAGGAGAGGACCATCAGTCAGAGTTAAGGGTCCAATGAGAGGAAGGTGTCGTATGAGTGGATGAGTAGATGAGTGGGTAAGTGAGTGAATGAGTGAGTGGTTACTATTTCTCTTCACCAAAAACTATATTTAAACCTTCTGTTATTTTTTTCACGCCATTCTGATATATCCCTCACATTCCTGTGTTGCAAACTTTTCCCAAAAAGAGATTAAGACTTCTGACTAAGAATAGAGATCAAGAGTCTGTTCATCTCAACTTTTGTAGACATAATGTACATCTCCATCCGGTAAGGGTAATCTGTTAGATCAAGAATGATTAACGTCTCAAGATTTTGATTAATTACAAGACAGACGATATCAAGCCACCAAGACTTGCTAAGATGAAACCAGCACAGACCGAATGAGACCCTTCAAAGAAGATTTTCTGCGTCTGTCAAAGAGCCAAGTCATCAGACGATACATGCACAGACGAAAGAGGACTACTCAAGCTTAAGTCCTTCGTCTGTCCAAAGAGCGAAGTCTAAGACGATAGGATGAGACGAAACAACAACAACTGAAGACTGAAGAATCATATCGTCTATCCAAAAGCTGAAGTCAGGATGAGTCACTCACGCCAATATTTCAAATCTGAAGAAGTACTCATGAGAAGCATCCAAAGATCAGTATAGGGATTCGAGCTTACATAACAAAGTCAAAAAGGTCTTCACCTTTTGTCACATCTCTGTACAAAGTCAGAAAATAGTACTGCGCACAACCTAGTCCGCTATATCCGCTGCGACTCAACATCAATCAATCAAGTACAACTGACAACCTTTTTGGAAAGCTCTCTAGAAGATTTCTCAATGACTCTCAACGGCATTCAAATGAGTCTAACGGCTATTTGAAGAAGATGCCTATAAAAGGACTTCACACCTTCAAGAATCAGTTGGCGAATACGCTTATCTTCTTCTATCTCTTAAGGATTCGCTCAAAATCTCTGATTGTTCTATATTGTAAACACCTCTCTGCATAGAGGAAAACACTGTTTTTCAAAACATCTTTCAAAGTCCACTTGTGTGGCATTTTAGCCTGAGGAGGCTGCGTTCCAAAGAATACCTCTTGTATTAGCCTGTGGAGGCTGGGTTCAAAGAATACCTTGTTTGTTTAGCCTGAGAAGGCTGTGTTCAAAGAATATCTGTGTATAGCCAGAAGTGGCTGGGTTCAAACAATACTTGTAACCTTTTCAAGGTTTGTAGTGAAAACTCAGTGGTTGCTGAGTAACTGGACGTAGTCTTGAATAGACGAACCAGTATAAAAATAACTGTGTTTATTTTTGTTTCGTCTGATCAACTAACAGGGGATAATCACATCATAACGTCTGTTCATTAAAATCAATCTTTCAACATAAATTTTGTTTCGTCTGAACAACTTTGTAACCCACAGATGAAAGGAATAAAATTTTTAATTAACACAATTCAACCCCCTTCTTGTGTTTATCTTTTACATAATCATTTCTAGAGAAAGCTGGAGGAGTGTTCATGGAGGAGCCTTCTGCAACGAGCATCGTCTGAGAGTTCGCCATCCCGGATCTTTTCCTCTAGCAGCTGTTAAGCGCTCAACCCTTAGAGGTTGAGCTCTGATACCAAACTTTAAAGTACAAAAACACACAAGAAGGGGGGTTGAATTGTGTAGACTGTTTTTAAAACTTTTTCTCTAAGACGATGCGTTTGCGTCTATTGTTTTCAAAGCTTGATTAGACGCAAGATTATTTTCTTCTTTAAGATTGATTTTATTATGAAACTGTTCAAGTTATTATCCCCAATTAGTTAACAGATAAAATAATAGAGAAGACAACAATATTTTTATACTGGTTCGTCTGATCAAGACTACATCCAGTCCCCCAACAACACGCTAAGGTTCCACTATGAGTATTCTTTGAACCCAGCCACTCCTGGCTAAATACAGATATTATTTGGGCACAACCTTCTCAGGCTAAACAGGTATTCTTTGAACCCAGCCTCCACAGGCTAAACAAGGTATTCTTTGAACACAGCCTCCACAGGCTAATACAAAGGTATTCTTTGAAACACAGCCTCCTCAGGCTAAGAGCACCACAATAGTGGATTTAGGAAGATGAAAGAATAAGTTTATCCTCTACGCAGAGAGGGGTTTTACAATGAGATCTATTCTAAGTTCAGGGCGAGTGAACTTTGCTTGAGAGCTTGAAGCTTGAATATAATTTCTTTGTTATGTAGTTCGCCCACCTTCTCTTGAAGTAATGAAGTCCTTTTATAGAGAGCTTTGTGAAGTATCCGTTAGACTGAAGATTTGAACGTTAGTCCTCTGTCTTGGGGTCTTCAAACGTGTGACAGAGATCAATCAGAATAATTAATGTTTGCACACACTTTTTCTGACTTGATCAGAGACATTAACAAAAAGCATGGTTGCTTTTTGTGTTGCAGGGGTTTTGCACAGATCTCTATTCTGTCTTTGGAAGCTTCTACGAGTAACGGTTAGATTTGAATTGGGGCGCGAGTTACTCCGTCTGAACTTTATTAAACGAGGTAGATGAATGAATATAAATGAATGGGTTGTGTGTTGAATTCATTCATCTGTCTCCTTCCGTCTATTCCTTCAGTCTACTCTTTTCAGTCTGATGCTTCTTCAGTCTGATGCTTCAGTCTGTTCCTTTCGTCTGATGCCTCTTTAGTCTGATGCCTCTTCGTCTGATGCCTCTTCAGTCTGATACCTCTTCAGTCTGATGCCTCTTCAGTCTGATGCTTTAGTCTGATGCCTCTTCAGTCTGAGTCAGTTATTTCTTCCGTCTACAGGCACAACAGACTGTTCTATAATTATCAAAACTAAGATGCTAAATCATCTTGACTTAACAATCTCCCCATTTTTGATGTTTACAGCCACACTAGCAAATCCTTGATCTTATACTTGAGACAGTGCAAAAGGATGTATCAGAGCTAGAGAGATGATCTTTATCAGATTGAACTTGAAAGAGTAACAGATCAAAATCTCCCCTCAACTTGTTCCTCATCCTCTTTTCTTCTTCTGCATCTGAACTTCCTTTCAGACTGAGCACTTGTATTATGCTCCCCCTCAGCTCTTGCATCTTTCTTTTTCTTCTTCCCCTTAGGCTGTACACATTTTTTTTTATTTCTTCAATCCTTTTCTCTTCCATTCTTATTTCTCTCTCATCCTTATTTCTCATTTCTCTCCCCTTTGGGCTGCAATAATCAAAAACATCTTTTCTTAAATCTTTTGCATCCTCTGGTTTTTCCACGGAGGCTTTCAAGGACTTCTTATCTCTCATTACCTTCATTCGTCTGATGAGGTGTATCTAAGAATAGCGTGCCTCTTGCTTTAAAAAGCTAGACATATGTAAAACATTAAAGAGTTTTGTCCTATACACTCAACATAGATGTTAGAAGATAACATGACGTTGCGTCTGTTGAAGAGTCAGATAGACTATTTCAACTAATGATCAGACGCAGCGTTTTGTCTATAGACGATAAGGATAAACGAAAGAAATTTAAACAAACGAGAAAACTAATTCAGATAAAACAATTATTTCTAAGTTTTCAACAATGATTTGTTTAAATTCTTTGTAAGAGAGTATTGAATCATTTAAAAAAATTTTGAATAAATTAATATCAAAGATCTTTTTTTTTTTTTGTTAAATGTACACATGAGCAACTCACCTTGCTTAAAACATTATTTCCAGCTCCATTCAATTGATGTTTGAATGCACTTCTTCAATGCACTTGGGTTCAATTTTTCTTTGACACCAAAGCACGTTCAGAAAGGTCTTTAAAATTTGACCTGTTTGCATTCTTCAAAAATTTTGCTTCTTCCGTCTGAATTGGTGAATCTGTCTTCTCAAGACACATGGATGGTAGATCTCTTACGTGATATGTTGTTTTGGAGCAAGGATATGTTGATGATTACATGTTACATGTATCCATTGTCCAGATTGTACCATCTTCATACATTCATTCTTTCTATCTGCAACAAAAATCATTTTTGATCTTGGTACCCAAATTTTCTTGGGTCCAATTTTGTTAGTTGTAAGGTTCTGTCTGTCATAGGTTCTTGAACGACCTTCAGACTGTTTCAGAGACCTTAAATAAAAATCATGTATGCTTCTATATACAGACGAATTAATTTGTGATTTTCTTTCGTCTGTCACAAGATTATAACCAAGTTCACTCTTGTTAAGAGGAGATCTTCCATATTTTAAAGTATTTTCGAGCTTGGAAGAACTCAAGGTGAACTTGTTTAAATCTTTCTTTAAGAGTTCATTTTCTTCTTTTAAAAATCAAGTCTAAGAAGAAGATGACTCTTTTCAGTATCAGACGAAGAGGATGATTCATCTGATATGTTTATCTCAGGTAACTGGACATTTATAGCTTTCGGATTTTCAATTTCTTCTAAAGCCTTTTTGAGCTTAGATTTGCAACTTATATATTCTTGAGCTATAAAATGTGAGTTAGCAAGAAGAAAATCATATGACATGTCCTCATAGTCTGAATCTGAATCTAAATCTGAATCTGAAGAAGATGATGATGAACTAGATATATTTAAAAGATCTACCTCAGATGATAGTCTTGCCATGAGACAGATATTTGCATTCTTTTCTTCAGATGATTCGTCTGAGCTTTCATCATCGAGATCATCCCAAGAGGTTTGTTTCTTCTTTCTTCTAATCTTTTTGGGATCCCTCTTCTTCATCAATCTTTTTAATCTTTTTGTCATCAAGGAGATTTCTTCTTCAGAGGAATCTTCTGAGTCGGTTGATTCTGCTTTCTTCATACTTGACTCTTCTCCATCAAGCTCATCAATGTTGGATAGAGCAATAAGCTCTTGAATTTTCAGCTTCCTCCTTTTACACAAATGAACTTCATGCACTCTCAACGCTCCAATGAGTTCATTCAGAGTAAGGATCTTCATATTTCTCCCAACAGATATAGTAGTGGATATAACTTCCCATGGTGCAGGTAAGCTGTCCAAAATCTTCATGTTATTTTGGACTCTTGAAAAAGTAATTTCCAATGCAGCTAGACCATTCAGAATAGTTTGGAATCTTCCAAACATTCCGTCTATAGATTCTTCTCTTTCCATGGAGAACATTTCGTACTCTCTTTGAAGGGTGACAGCTCTCCTAAGTCTGACATCTTCAGTTCCTTCATAAGAGATCTTCAACGCATCCCAAAGCTCTTTGGCTGTTTTGTAGGCACAGAATCTGTTATATTCTGTCCTAGAAAGAGCACACGTTATGGCATAACGTGCCTTGTTGTTGAGCTCTGCGATTGTATATTCTTCATTTCTCCACTCTAATTCAGGCTTGGTTAGTGAAATGTCTCCTTCTGTTATGATCTTCCAAAGTATATATTTTGTAGACTTAATGTACATCTCCATCCGGTCTGCACAGTAAGGGTAATCATTTCCAGAGAAAGCTGGATGAGTGTTCATGGAGGAGCCTTCTGCAATGAGCATCGTCTGGGAGTTCGCCATCCCGGATCTTTTCCTCTAGCAGCTGTTAAGCGCTCAACCCTTAGAGGTTGAGCTCTGATACCAAACTGTAAAGTAGAAAAACACACAAGAAGGGGGGTTGAATTGTGTAGACTGTTTTTAAAACTTTTTCTTTAAAAAGATGCGTTTGCGTCTACTGTTTTCAAAGCTTGATTAGACGCAAGATTATTTTCTTCTTTAAGATTGATTTTATTATCAAACTGTTCAAGTTATTATCCTCAGTTAGTTAACAGATAAAATAATAGAGAAGACAACAATATTTTTATACTGGTTCATCTGATCAAGACTACATCCAATTCCTAATGGAGGACCATCTCCAAAAGCTCAACCAAACTCTCCAACCTTACTTTTCAATTTTGGGCTTCTAATAAAATTCGCTGCTGATTTTTGCATCTGACCTGTTTCAGTATTTCGATCATAACTCAAGCTACACAAGTCCAATTGAGGCGTTCTTGGTGCCAAATTAAAGAAGACTTCAAGGGCTACAAAAGCTATGAAGACACTAAAACCCAGTTCGAACTGCAACTAGTTGGAAAATGAGCTAGAAGTTAGCGTTGGAATGCTTCCAGGAATTTTCAGCGAAATGTTTTAATGTTTAGGCTTATTAGTAGTTTTCTTTCAATTATGTAATTGTTTTAAGGATTTAATTTGAGCCTAAACTTGTAATAAACAAATAATTAGTGACCCTTAGATAGGATTCTAATCCAAGGGTTAAGCTTAGAAGCTTGGAGTGCAAGCTTGGCACCATGACCATTAGATGAGGATACTAATCCAAGGGCTAAGCTTAGAAGCTTGGAGTGCAAGCTTGATGCCATAACCGTTGGATGAGGATCTACATCCAAGGGTGGAGGATTGATCCTTGTCCTCCAAGCTAATCAAGCTTCCACCACAAGCTTCCCTTCATAGCCATTAGATTAGAATCTAATCCAAGGGTGGACATTAGTTCCTTCCATAGCAAGCTAAGCACCACACCTTAGTAGTATATATAGGATTTCCTTTGTAATTCATACACTTTTGATAAAATTTTTGAATATTGAATTAAGCTAAGTGCTTATTCTTTGAGAGTATTCTCTCTTGTGTTCTTGTGAAGAACCTTGAATCTCATCAATGGCTTCCTTGTCCATTGTGGCGGTTCCACCTCTAGCTTATTGACACTTGCCATGGCGCTTCCATCTCTAAACTCCTTCCGTTTTCTATTTCTTTTTCTCCTTGAGGCCTTGAGCTTCTTCTTCATTTGTCCAAGCATCCATTGAAGCATGAAGATCCGCAACTTATATGCTATTCTCCTTGAGGATTGCATCAGTTCCCCAGCAACACGCTAAGGTTCCACTATGAGTATTCTTTGAACCCAACAACTCCTGGCTAAACAACCTTCTTAGGCTAAACATGTATTCTTTGAACCCAGCCTCCACAGGCTAAACAGGGTATTCTTTGAACACAGCCTCCATAGGCTAATACAAAGGTATTCTTTGAAATACAGCCTCCTCAGGCTAAGAGCACCACAATAGTGGATTTAGGAAGATGAAAGAATAAGTTTATCCTCTACGCAGAAAGGGGATTTACAATGAGATCTTTTCTAAGTTCAGGGCGAGTGAACTTTGCTTGAGAGCTTGAAGCTTGAATATAATTTCTTTGTTATGTAGTTCGCCCACCTTCTCTTGAAGTAATGAAGTCCTTTTATAGAGAGCTTTGTGAAGTATCCGTCTTGGGGTCTTCAAATGTGTGACAGAGATCAATCAGAATAATTAATGTTTGCACACGTTTTTTCTGACTTGATCAGAGACATTAACAAAAATCATGGTTGCTTTTTGTGTTGCAGGGGTTTTGCACAGATATTTATTCTGTCTTTGGAAGCTTCTATGAGTAACGGTTAGATTTGAATTGGGGCGCGAGTTACTCCGTTTGAACTTCATTAAACGAGGTAGACGAATGAATAAATGAATGGGTTGTGTGTTGAATTCATTCTTCTGTCTCCTTCCGTCTGTTCCTTCAGTCTACTCTCTTCAGTCTGATTATTCAGTCTGATGCTTCCGTTTGATGCTTCTTCAGTCTGATTATTCAGTCTGTTCCTTCCGTCTGATGCTCCAGTCTGATGCCTCTTCAGTCTGATGCTTCAGTCTAATGCCTCTTCAGTCTAATGCTTCAGTCTGAGTTTGCTATTTCTTCCGTCTACAGGCACAACAGACTGTTCTGTAATTATCAAAACTAAGATGCTAAATCATCTTGACTTAACAGGTGTATATTAGTTATTTCATTTACTTAGTAAATTATGTGGTGTTAAAGTTTATTTAGCTTAATATTATTATTTTGTTTAATTATTTACTTTAGTAAGTAAAATTTGGATTAAGATTTATGTTGTCATGGTTGGTTTGAGTGATCTATGTTATATCCTCCGATGTTGTGTTTACTTTATGTATGGTTGTTTTGTTGTAATTCAATTATGGTGTTAAATATTTTTTTATGGGACAAAGATTGATGTGGATTGAGAGAATAATTTTGATGGGCATGTTGCATCAATAAATCTCTTAGGTTCATGATAATCGATTATAATTGTTTGAAAGTGAGGGATGGATGTTTGTTGCTATGAAGAAGCAGTGAGGCGTGATGTTTTGAGAAAATGACGATGATTATCATGAATACTAAGTGAAATGAAAAATGTTTTCAAAAAGTGAGGATGAATAGAACTAGAACGGTTGGTCCCTGACGAGTCATGTAATGACCTAGGACTTCGTGGGTATTCGCGGTGGGGAAAGCTTCCACTATGGTCGATCACCTTGAGTGGGAAGTGACTCCTGTTGCAATACTTGTTGCCCTAACTATAACTGTTCAGTGTCTCTAGTGAGAGTTTTAGAGGTGACATGTATTCCTAGACATTGCTCAGTTGTTTTAATGATAACACATAACATGAAAGTAAATTGTGAGTAACATGCATCATATCGGGTTGTATAACATGATTGCCTGTGACTATAATAAATTATGAATTAAGTGTATATACCTTCTTGTATTTATTGTATTGACTATTTTTATTGATCTCATTATTATTATTAAAATGTGAGCTAGTCGTGTGGTTGTTTCTATGATTGACACCACACTTGTGATAACCTCGTGAACGGGTGAGCAGATGAACTGTTTGTTTTAGGTGGAAAAACCTTAGGCTAGGAAAGGAACCTGATTACATGAAGACTTAACATGCTGTGACTTTTCCTTTCTTGAAGTTGATTGACTGCTTCTATCTATGAACACTAAATTTTTTTGTTACATGTTAGATATTTCCTCATATGAGACACCTCATGTGAGACATTGTATATTTCCTGTGATATATACAATTGTTTAATTTTACTCTACGAGATGAAATTCAGTTCTCTTCATTTAATGGCGTAGTTATTTTCTCCATCATAGAAAATTAATGACATTGCGATCTCAATAATTTAGGGACATTACACACTTATAAATAATTTCTAACTAGACCATTTTAGTAAATAGTTAACCAAAATGGTCTATTTTGGACTTTTTACCACAGTAATTAGAACAACTATGTCAGGGAAGTTCATGAAAATGCGTGAAAGATTTGTGTTTTGGTATTCAGGATTTATCATGGTCATTAGGAACGTTGTCGTTGAATTCTAAATTAATCTTTTAGTTTTCATCTAAAATGTCAAGGCACCTTTCTCTTGTATGTACCGGTTATGAGAGTTTTCTGAATTAGACCTTTAGTACTATTACTCTTCAAGCTTAACGTAGAGCTTCGACATTCTGTGCCAAAGTACTTATCAAAAGGGATGCGCGTTTTGGAAAAGTTTGGAAATATCAAAATGGAGGTGCAATTTGCTAAAGCATAACCAAAGGTCTCACTCTTCCAAATCAAAATATGTAATATAATACTGATCATGTGAATAAAACGTAGATATTATTTAACAAAGAAAAGTCTATGTCATGGCAAATTAAAATGTCCAGCGTATAATACAAACCAAGTAGCGGATTTTATCAAGTTATATAGCTCTGTTGTACACTAAAAGAAATCAGGATATAACTTTGTTCGCCAAACAAAGTTAATAAATTGTAACCGGTGATGGTACTTTTCTTAAGTCCCTCAACGTCCCTCAACGTAGTAGATGTAGCTATACTTGTTATTTTAATCTGAAGGAATGGTCTTAGAGTTTTTAATAACACATACACCTTATTCAATTAATCGAGCTAGATCTGACACATTGAATTACTTTTGATGCACGAATAAAAGAAAATAACAACGATTATTTAATTAAAAGTGGTTTTAATAAAATATAAATTTACTATAAGCGTTATGAAACGTTAATTATTACTTTATTAATTTATTAACCTCTTCTGAGTCTTGTAGGATTTAGTTAATGAGTATTACTGTGTTATGTCACATACAGTATCGATCTATATATATTTTGGGAAAAATTATTACTTAATCTTGTTGAGTTTAGTTACGATTATATCGTCTTTTAAAATAGTCCCAATGAGCTTTTCAAGTAAGTATTTGACTTTGAAAAACATGTAGCTAGCTAGTATAAGAATTGTATAATACATTTTTTTTTTTTTTTTTCCTATTTTGTTATAAAATGACTTTCTTGTTAGATACATCCTCATAGAAAATTAACAGTAAGAGAGACATATTTATTCCGAGTTTGAAAAGAATGAATTTGGGTCGTATAGATTTACGACATTTGAACTGTAAAATTAAAAGATAAATACACATGATATTTTAAAGAGGTCAAGAGATATCCATGTCACATGTGGCTCGCACGTAACAACCGTTAACATAAAACGAAAACAAAGTTGATGCCAAAGACAAAATTCACCTATTTTAAAAATCTTGCGGACTTAAACCAATAAAGCAAAATTTAAAGACTAAAACTAAATTCATTTTTTTAAGTCCAAATACATATTAAGTCCAATTACAGAAACGCAAAGTATGCACCTCTATATATAAATCAATACCAGATCATATTAATTGAAAAAAAGAAAATACAACTCTTGATGCGTGTATACCATAGGTCATACCATGACAAATTTTTTCTTGTTTCATATTAATTGACGCTATAGGTACAATGATTCGTGTGGGGGTAGAGTGTTATACACAACCGATAACAGAAATTAAAACTGAAAACATATGTAAAACAGTATATAGTTTAGGGATAGAGCTAGAGGCATGTCCAAACGTTATAATTATGCAGTAGGGTAAGATGCCATCATAGCTATGCCACAGAGTCCTTCAGCATCACTCACCCCCCTTTGCATCCTTATGTACCCTTCTTCTCCCCACTCAGTTCCCCATGAGTTCTTCACCAACCAATACTCAGTCCCATCACTAACACCATATCCCACAGCAGTGACACCGTGATCCAACTGAGTTCCACATGAACCAGTGAAAACACCACTCTTGTAAAATTGAAAGTCAGAGCCACTTGCATCAATGGCCACAGAAACTGGCTGATTGGCCACAGCTTTTTGCAATGCTTTCTCGTTGTTCACAGGAACATCCTGGTACCCAGTAATAGTTACAGCGTGGACAGCTTCTTCCTTCGCATTGCATTTTCCGTCAACACCCTTATAGGGGTAATTGGCTTCAGTGTTGAGTCCTTGATTTTGGATGATGAATTTGAAAGCATCATCCATAAGACCACCTTCACAACCTTGGTCTACACCCTTTGTGTCACAATCAACAAGTTCTTGTTCTGACAAAGAGATCAATTTCCCAGCCGTCAATGCATGAATTCCTTCAGTTGCGGCAACAGCAGAAAATGCCCAACAACATCCTACAAGGTATATTGATAGTTAGACAATAATCATCCAATTTAATTTAAAATGGCAAATGAATTATCATGCACATACCACATTGACCTTGGTCCTTGATGGGTGTAACTGCTCCTTTTTGTCTCCAATCCACTGTGGATGGTGGTGCAGTAACATTTTCGTACTTAAAAGAGATTGTCCTTGTGATTGAGGAACACATGTGGCCCTTGAATCTATTTCTTGGTGCAATGAACTCCTCATTGGTGACGTCTGCAAATTGATTAATGCCTAGTTTGTAAGGTTTATTGGCAGCATTGTTGAAGGATTCAATGTAATTCACATTTTCCTTGAATATTCTAAAACGCTTTTCCCTTTCCTGGGGGTCCTTATATACTCTGCCATGTTGTGCCATCCATTGTTCATGCCTCTCATACATAGCCGCATCTTGGAGAGTGCGACATGTGACTTGGAAAGTCCAGAATCCCAAGCAGAAAAGAAATGCCAATAACATATGATGAAACTGAATTTTGGTAAACATTATAAGTATTAGGTACCGCTAACTGGTGTTATAGGCTGATAGTTGAACAATTAGTTCGGGTTGGTTGCTAATCAGATGTTGGAAATATCTGGTGGTGGTACTCGTGACTGTTTGAGGTTTATATAGGGAAACTCATGACTGGTGTTATAAACTAACCGTTTTAGTTTTTAATGGAAAGTGTTTACTTCTGTTTTGGATGTAATTGAGAGAGAAGACCTATTTATTGGATTAAGGTACTCAAGATATGTTACCTATCAAGGGAATCCAAATACATATACATGAATTAACTTTTATATGTGATGTCCAAATCTTGTCATTAAAACACAGAAAGAGAACAAAATAGCATTCCTAAAAGGCTAAAACGTCACAAAAGCAGTCTGTAAGACTCGTAGGCAGAACACCAACAAATTCCTACTCAGACTTATGACCCTTTACTTGTCGTTAACTTCATGTGATGTTAAATGAGAAGTTACCCCCGTAAGGGATGTCAAGTTTACTGAGAGCAACTTTAGGGTTTCTTGTTAAGAATCAATTTTGGTTTCACAATATCACCAAAGATAATAAGAACTTTTTTAAACAAGTTACCCACTTAAATATTCATGAATAAAAAATGCTCTTACATACTCTCTCTCCAATCAGATAGAATTTATTAAAAACTATAATTAATAAGATCACGAGAGTTGCTTCTTAGATAAAATGGAAATCTTCAAAATTTTAAGATTTATAACAAATTTTAATCAATAAAAGATTCAAAAGAAGAAACTCAACTAAAGAGCGCCTGTTAGTATATTTTCTCGTATGAAGTTTCATTCTTTTGCTAATATCCACTAAATGTCCTTCTAATTTAAAATTAATATATTCTAACTAAATATATATTCCCCCGTTCCATGTCTTTTAGTTTAAGATTAAAATATTCAAATTTTAAAATATTTAATTGAAATTAAATATATTGTATTTAAACTTGCTAAAATATTTTTATTTAATATCTTGATCTTTGATATCTTCACCGTTAGTAATGAGATACTTCTTCACTTCGTATTGTAAAGTCCGATTGCCTAATTCAATAAAATTTAAGCAAACTATTTAATTTTGGCTCTGACCGCGGTGTTAAATAAGGATTTTATCATAAAAGTAAAAAAAAAAAAAATTTCCCTTTAATTAACTCAACTTTTATATAATCACTAGTAATTGTTAGAACTTTAACTAGCAGGAGTATTAGAATACGTAACTTTCCCCTTTTTCTTACTTAAGTTCTAGATCAGTTTTATAACTCTTAAAATTATTACTGACGTTATTACTTATTAAATTGAGAAAAATGACTTTTTCGAAAAAAAATGATTGATACAAAAGATATTTAACACTAGTTAATATAGAAAGGCTTAAATAATTTTTTTGGTGTACTTACTTTTGTTGGTGTATAAATAGGACCAAAAAGAGTATTATTAAATTAGTATATTTTAGAAAATTAGACTTTCAAATTATAAAATATTATTTGTTTTGCAATAAAAAAATATTAAAGATTTAGGATGGAGGTAGAATTAGATTTGAACACTCGACAATGCAAATTTTTGTTTGATTGACTTAGCAATGTGCACGGAATGAAATTAATAATTTTTTAAACCCAAATACACACAAACTACCCCAGAAAACTACTCTGGCATCGTAGCAGTTTCCTCTACGTTACGCTTGGCACATAATTTGTCCGGGGTACCTGGATACATACGAAGAGTCATACTAAAAAAAATATTCATTGATACATTTAGAGAAAGATGCTTTCACTTTGGAGTCGAAAATAATAAAATTAATTTACCATTCAACGTTAACTCTGTTATAAATGCCACAAATAATCTTGGGTACCATCACAAAACATACTTCTGAAATTTCACTAACCAACCTTAAGCACTTGTTCACATAATTGCCACACTCTACTAAACACCATGGTTGCCAAAAATAATTTCTACTATATTTCATTGGGAATACTATTCTGCATGGGATTCTGGACTTTTCAAGTCACATGTCGCACTCTCCAAGATGCGTCCATGCATGAGAGGCATGAGGAATGGATGGTTCGTTATGGCAAAGTGTATAAGGACACTCAGGAAAGGGAAAAGCGTTTTAGAATATTTAAGGACAATGTGAATTACATTGAATCCTTCAACAATGCTGCCAATAAACCTTACAAACTAGGCATTAATAAATTTGCAGACCTCACCAATGAGGAGTTCATTGCACCAAGAAATAGATTCAAGGGCCACATGTGTTCCTCAATCACAAGGACAATCTCTTTTAAGTACGAAAATGTGACTGCACTACCATCCACAGTGGATTGGAGGCAGAAAGGAGCAGTTACACCCATCAAGGACCAAGGTCAATGTGGTATGTGCATGATAATTCATTTGCCATTTTAAATTAAATTGGATGATTATTATCTAACTAGTATTTTACATTATAGGATGTTGTTGGGCGTTTTCTGCTGTTGCGGCAACTGAAGGAATTCATGCACTGACTGCTGGTAAATTGATCTCTTTGTCAGAACAAGAACTTGTTGACTGTGACACTAATGGTGTGGACCAAGGTTGTGAAGGTGGTCTTATGGATGATGCTTTCAAATTCATCATTCAAAATCATGGACTAAACACTGAAGCCAATTACCCCTATCAGGGAGTTGATGGAAACTGCAACGCAAAGGAAGCAGGGAACCATGCTGCTACCATTACTGGGTATGAGGATGTCCCCGCTAACAATGAAAAGGCACTGCAAAAAGCTGTGGCCAATCAACCAATTTCTGTCGCCATTGATGCCAGTGGCTCTGACTTTCAATTTTACAAGAGTGGTGTTTTCACTGGTTCATGTGGAACTCAGTTGGATCACGGCGTCACTGCTGTAGGATATGGTGCTAGTGATGGGACTGAGTATTGGTTGGTTAAGAATTCATGGGGAACCGAGTGGGGTGAAGAAGGCTACATAAGGATGCAAAGGGGTGTGGATTCTGAGGAAGGAATCTGTGGCATAGCTATGCAAGCATCTTATCCTACCGCATAAATACTTAATCTGAACACTGTCATACTAAAACTACATATTTTTATAATTCTGCATGTTTTCAACTTCTAGTCATTATTCAATCCATTCGCCATGTATATCAATGTATCCCCTGGGTCAACCAATACTGTACAGATAATCAATTGCAATGGAAAATTAATAATGGTCATGAATTATTAGTTATATAAGCTAAAGCTGTAAGAACCATAACATAAAAGAGAGAAAAGAACTGAGGCAGATATTGTGTGAGAAAATCAAATTCTTTATGAAAGAATTGTTACTCACTACAATGATACAATGGGGTATTTGTTTATACAACACTATGAATGGGGTATATGTTAAACCCTTTAATGACATGCACTATGAATATGTCATTTTAATGGTCTTTACCCCCGAATTTCTCAATAAAGGGAGAGTTTAAAAGTATATAAGATGCCTATTGTACAAATTTTGTATACTAGGTCTATGTCAGCCGCCTAAACTTTGAGAATTACAGACCACTCAATCTGTAAGTTAATTGTTGGAAGACATCTTTGCTGCAAAGAATTGTAAGTCCGCCTGTGGGATGTTCAAATCTAAACTCCTCCTCGGCTTTACTCAACAAGTCTATGAAACAAGGTTGGTTCAAATGACACAGGAATCACAGTAAAGTATATACACATATACTCAAATGACCCTTTTACTTGTCCTGATAGTCATTAGTTAAATGTCTTGAGCAGTGCCCTTCTGAAAATGGTTGTCAACTTCTGTGATTTTGGCTTTTTCCTGTAAAAGTGTAGTTCAGTTTATGGAAGCACGTTGGATCAGGGTATTAATAGGAATATTCCATGTAACCAGGGATCATTGTTTTAATAACTAAGAAAATTAAAATCTACTTCAGAATGATAGTCAAAGCTGGTATTTTGTCAAAGTCAGTTTTAGATTTCTTTCCTATGAGATACATCTCTGGGGAAGTGCAGAGTAAGAAATACATTTCCGCTAAGTGTCAAAAATAACGAATTCGGATCGCATAAATATACATATACGAATCATTATATCATATTTGAATTGGACTTTGTAAAATTTAAAAGCGAAATACACAGGATATTTTTAAGTGATTATGTGACCAATATCTTGTTTATTTTTATTCTTCTAACAAGTTTTATAAACGATAAAACGGCAAAAAAGTTGATGTGTGTTGAAGATAGTTGTAGCTCATTGAAATTTAGGCATTTTGAACATTATAAATGACAAACACAAATACTTGGAAATTGAATTCATCGTCGTTACTCAAAAAATTGTTAGCCTTTAACAATTGAAATAATGCCTACTGTACAAAAATTCAACTGATCTATGTCAGTCTCCAACTGCGCCATATCTATTGTCCATTCAAGCGAGAACTTATTTCTTGGAAAACGTCTTCACTGCAAGGAATTGTGAGGGCACCCATGGGATGATCATAGCCGAACTCTTGCTCAGCTTGACTCAACAAGTCTTGGAATGAAGGTTGATTCAAGTATGATATGGGAATCACAAACCTCTTCTTCTCCTCTCCAACGTACACTGCAAGACAGCCCTTTGGTACTTCTACAAATCTAGAAGCTGCTTGGCAACCCGTGAATGATGCCCGTCGAATAGAAGGTAAACGAAAACCCATGCTTTGTGATTAAAGGATTGCAAGAACGAATCTGAATGTTGAAGCTTGAAGATTAGAGTGGTTTTGTACGTTGTATTTGTAAACAAAGGGTAGTGTATATATAGTGTTAAAGATCATGTAGAAACTCAAATACCGTGGAAAATGAGTGTTCAGCTATGGATGGCTTACACATCACACATTACACATCACATGGTGCCGTCTTCAGTGCCTTTCAAGGATAAGGTTCTGTGGATGTGATTAACCCCACCTTAATGGCTAACACAAAGCCTCTACTTGTGACCAAATGAGACGTGCATTAGTTGGCATTCCAAATATTAATTTAATTTGCAAACATGCTTCGGACATGTTTTCTTCAAGTCATGTTGAATTATGGCTGGAAGGTGAGTTCTGGCTTGTGAGTTATAAGGTCAAAGAAAACGAGAGATCATGGATCATTGTGTTTATGAGGTTTGAGATTATACATCAATTTTATTTCAAGTCCATAAAGTCCTCCAAGGCACCATGTGCCCTTGCCTCCCTGCTGGTCCCATGAATCTTATCACACAACCCATTATTCAAAACTCTTTCTTCTATATATGTTCATGCCTGCAAGCACTTATCAAAACAAAAATCATTCACATTCTGAAGCACTTGAGGTTCAAAAATTTGCATCTAATTCACGAGTCATTTATTAAATTTCTCTTCCCAAGTTCAAACATGGGTTTTCGTTTATCTCTTATCAGAAAGGCTTCATTTTCTGCAAACCAAACATCTTCAAAAGCTATGGAGGTGTCAAAGGGCTACCTTGCAGTTTATGTTGGAGAGAAAATGAAGCGGTTTGTTATCCCTGTCTCGTACTTGAACCAACCTTCCTTTCAACACTTGTTAAATCAAGCTGAAGAAGAATTCGGGTACGACCATCCAATGGGAGGTCTAACAATACCATGCAAGGAGGATGAGTTGCTAAGCATCACCTGTAGCTTGAGCGACCTGTAAATTATGCTAGTGGAGACGCAGACAGAGTAGATGAGGCAAATTTGTACAGAAGGCTTCTTTTTTTCTTTTTCTTTGTAATTTTCAAAATTGTACAAAATTAGTTGAAACCTGCTGACTGAACGAGAACGCAACACCATTCATTTTTTAAGCACTCTTTCCCTGTTTCCAAATCTCAACAGTTTTAATATAATCAAAAGAATTGCTACCAAATATTTAAGTTCATATATATCAGCATGAGAGCCATCAGTTTATGCCAGCGATTAATTGCAGTAGAGTTCTGTTTGAGATATTGGTTAAACTTGACAAGGTTGCTACTGCAGCCGTATTGCAGAATTGCCGCTCCATCTATCATCAGTTTAAAATCCTTATCATTAATTTTCCATTCGCCAAAACGGCTTTGACTTTTTTCGCCAAAATTCACTACTTAAATAGAAAAAGTTTTTGCAAATTTTGGTGGACAGACATTGAGAACTCTGATTCAAAGAATCTCAGTGAACAGTAAATGGCTGCTCTAGTGAGTCTATACAAATTGAGAATTTGGAAATGTCACTTCCATGTCCTGATGTACAGATAATTTTGGATGTAAACTTGTGCTTCTTGCGTTTTAAGAAAAAACATAGGTTATTTGATTTCTCCAGATATAGGATTACATACACGGGTGAACAGTACAGCAGAAAGCACTTGTCACAGGAGCAGGCCTGGTTTATTTTAGAGTAATAAATCCGTTCTCTTATGCCCCATAAATTAGTCAACCGGAAGCTATCCATATTGTTGTGATGCTAGTTTCTGAAACTGGAAGATCAATGATGACCCTTGGTAACTCCTGAGTACTAACTGGTGCTATAGATTTACGGCAGGGACAATTAATTTGATCGATGCAAGAAAGATGGTTTGGTGGTACTCAAGACCGATTGATGTATATATAGAAATCCTCGGGCCGAATCATAAACCAGAAAGGTTTTTCAATTCTTTTGGAGGTATCTGAGAGAATTCGCTGAAGAAGTCTCATGCAGGGAATCCGGAATACAAATTCTTTGAAATGATTTTCACATCGAAGCCAAAATTGCATCATGGCAAAATGGTAGGACAAACTTCAAAGTAGCCTCGAGGGTAAGAGGACAAAACAGAAACGGAAGTCTACGAAAGGAACCTTGGCAGAAGACCAGCGAATGTATATACACATATACAAAAATCACCCTTTTACTTGTCCTTATAGTCATTAGTTAAATGTCTTGAGCAGTGCCCTTTTGACAGGTGTTGGAAGAGTGCTAAAGTCTAAGAAACTCCTTGGATAGGTGTTAGTAAAGCGCTAAAGTTTAAGAACTCACTTTCCATTTCATTGGTTCTTTTCAAGTTCTCAAAAGAGTTGGTCCTGTTGCTTATCAAATAGCCTTGCTTATGAATCTTTCAAACCTCTATGTCATTGAGATATACGATGTATCTATTTGAGACAACCTGTCTTATGAGACCTATCCATTAAGGATTTTTGACAAAGAGGTAAAGCAGTTAAGAGGTAGAGAAATCCCTATGATAAACATGGTCGGGGTGGAGCATCTGGTGAACAAGTAACATGAGAGTTGGAGGACAAAGTGAAAGAAGATCACCCTTGAATGTTTACATCAGGTAAATTTCGGGGACGAAATCTTTTGTAGGATGGTGGAATTGTAACAATCCGATTTTTAATAATAATAATAATAGTAATTGATTTTGTAATGTCTCGATCTAATAGATTATGTAATGTCTCAATTTAATAATAATAATAATAATAATAATAATAATAATAATAATTGATTATGTAAGACCCTAATTTTAATTATAATAACGAGTGGTAAATGGCAAAGGGAGTGACTGAGCAGCTATAAAAGGGTGTGACTTTTCTGTACATTTTCTACATTACACCTCTTTTCATGTTCATCCTTCCTTCTCCTTTAACCTTCGTATCTCTTACGGTCTAGTATTGCCTTTTTCCTAAAAAAGGAGATTGAGATTCCTGACGAGAGGGTGGAGATCGATATCCTACCCATTTCAATTCCCCCCACACAGGATTGTCTCGAATTCAGGTTAGGATAGTTCTTAAATTGATGATAATAATGAGTACCTTTTATACTATTGATTAATTGTTTCAAAATATTGATTATGTAATTTTGATGATTGAATTCACTAAACTTGGATATGATCATTGTGGTTTTACTATTGGATTATTGCTATCATGAGTTCCTGTTAGTTTTGGCAGTTGTGATTAATTGTGTGATTGTTTTACCGAATGAAATTGGGTTATTGTACTTTAAAGGTAGTTTTTGTGATGGGATTGGTATACCGTGAATGTGAATGAGTGAGTGAACGAGGATGAGGAAAATCGAGAAAACGAAATTATAAACTATAGACTTTTACGAATTTGAGATTGACCTTTTGAATTACAATATTTTGATACTAAGATACCTTGAACCCTTTTATATTTATGAGAACCCTTGGTTAATTAGAAAATCCAGAGAATAAGATTTTCTTATTTAGAACCCTTTAAGTGAGAGTAGTTATAAGAATTCAATGATAATGAATATACAATGAGTGATGATTTCTTTATGGATAATTATGTGATTGACGTAGTTGTTTAATGTAGTTAATTTTCTGATTTTGGTATTAGATTTTCATGATATCTTATTACTCATAGGGGTTTAAGTAGAGTTGAAAGGAATATAGAACTGCTAATGTACATTGTGATAAATATTGCTAGTACAAAGGTGGTGGTATTTATTGAAAAGGATATGCTTAGGTGTATATAAAGGTGGATGTAAACATGATATGGATATTTATTGTAGTGTTTCATTTGGTAAGTGAGACATTGTAATTGAAGTGAAGATATTGACTAAATTTGCGAGGTGAAAGGAATAGTAAGAGAAATTGAGACAATAACTAGATAATTGGATTTTTGAGGTATGAAGGTTAACTTTGGGGCTTGGATTAAGAATTGGTCAATGTATAAATAAATAAATAAAACTTCAGGTTGAATTTTGATTCTATAAAATTCCGCAAGTTATTATGTTTTGTTTCCTTAATGCATTCTTCCTTTTTTGTATTGTTGACAAATTGTAATGATGTGTGTGAATGACATGTGAATTACATTTATTAATGTTAAGGGAAATGATTGATGTGACTTGAGATATTAATTTTGCGGACATATTGCATTGATGGGTCATTTAAGTTCATAATAATCAATTAATATTAGTTTAAAGTGAAAGGGATGGATGTCTGGTCTTATGGGTGAGGAGTGAGGTTGTGCCTAGTGAACATGCTTGTAAAGCTTGGTGTTTTAAAAAATGAGAGAGATTATCATGAATGATAAACGTAGTGAAAATGTTTTCGAAAGGTGAGGATGAATGAAACTAGTACAGTTGGTCACTGACGGGTCGTTGTAATGGCCTAAGACTTGGAGGGTATTCGCGGTGGGGAAAACTTCCACTATGACTGATCACCATGAGTGGAAAGTGACTCTTGTTGCAACACTGGTTGGCCTGAATTTAACTTACTAGTATTTCTAGTGAGAGCATCAGAGGTGACATGTACTTTTTGATGGTACCACATGGAATGAGAGAGAATTGTGAGTGACATGCATCATACTGGGTTACATAATTAATTGTGATGAGTTGTAAATTGAGTTTCTCATGCCTTCTTTATATCTGTTGTATGCACTGTTCCTTTGTTCTTATTATTATCATTAAATTATGAGCTAACCCTGTAGTTGTATCTATGGTTGACACCTGTTATGATCCCACAAATGAGCAAATAGATGAGTAGTTGCTTGGAGATACAAAGTTCATAGGCTAGAAGAGAAGAATTTTCTGAAGATGTCATGATGTTGTTATTTTTCTTTTCTTGTGCTTGAGTAATTCCATTATATATGAATGTTAGAAGTTTAAGACTTTTATTTTATGAGCAATTTACAGTTGTAGAAACTTTACTTAAGAAATTACTCTATGAAATAAGATTTGGTTTGTTTATCAAATGATGTATTTAATTACCATAGAGAAATTAGAATATTTAGATGGAGAAGTTGATGGGTGTTACACACATCACGTTTTCTCTTTGTAACCTCAACTCGTGCGAGTTTCTCCTTAACTCACGCGAGTTGATCTTTCTTACACTACAAGTTTGTTCTCTATAACCTTAACTCGCGCGAGTTGCTTCTTAGCTCATGCGAGTTGATCTTTCTTACGCTACAAGTTTGCTCTATATAACCTTAACAAGTTTCGCGCGAGTTGCTCTTGATCTCACGCAAGCTGAGACCTTGGCCACACATGAGAACACTGCAACCTGAGCTCGCACTGCTTAACTTATGTTAAGCCCAAACCCAGCAAGAAGTTTATAAAATAAGTGGAGGTTGTTCTCAATCATCTGGCACTATTTCGGGGAGTTAGACCATGAGAATCAAAGAACAATCTCAGGCGTAGACGAAGGCAGAGTGCAAATGTAACAGTCCGATTTTGTTTGAAGATAAAATAAAATAAAATAATAAGTGGATGAGTGAGTAGTTACCATTTCTTCTCATCAGAAAATCCATCTCTTATTTTTTTCCATCACTCGGATACACCATTTTTCCCAAAAGGAGATCAAAATTCCTGACTAGAATGGAAGTTGAAACCCTACTCATTTCAATTTCTCTCTCGTGTTTAGTTGCCGCAAATCCTGGTTAGGGTAGTTCTTAAATTGATGATAATAATGATTATTCTCTATTAAATATTGTGATATCTAATGATTGAAATTAAATTATATTGGATGTTTTGTATTTTCGGTTTTGTTCAGAGTGAAACGGCATCTTTCTTTGATTTCTTTTTTGCGTGTTGTTTGATGAACATGAGTCTGTCATTGCTGACTAGACAAATTCTTGCAAGCTTTTATGTTTCCAGCCCTTAATTTCTTTAGTCACGTGCCTATTATTACGTTCCCTACATAATTTTGTTCTGCGTATTAATTGTGTTCATTTTTCCAGCATCTTGAATCATTATTGTATCACAGCATTGAGGCCATAATAATTCAATTCTTTGTTGTTGCATTGGTGACGTAACCTTGCATAAGTTTACCGCACTTTCACTTGTACATAACCTTGTATTAAAATTTCAGCGTTCTGCGTATTTTGCTTTCTATTACTTGTTGCCATTTGGTGCATTGCAGCTACACGAGGTTATAAATTACTCCTTCATCTGATCATCTCACATCACGATTACATAATCTTCCAATATCCTTGCACCAAATATTTACTATCTTTATTTTGGTTAATTGTGCTGATGTGGGTTACGTGAATTTCGGTTGGTTTTGCACCACTTTATGTATAACACATTCACGTTAATTTCTAGCATAGTTTCATTAATTTGGCACCCGAAGTTCAAAAAGAAAAAGAAAAAGAAAAAGAGATGCAACGTATCAAAGTTTAATAAAGAAATTATTAAAGGGTAAATGTCGAGTAAAAGAAAATTTGAAATATTAATTAATAGTTCGTTTGGTTAATTAGCAAAGATTTATTTAATTTTTGTTTTTTTTCATTCTTTATTTAGGGTATGTGATTTATTTTAGTTCTAGAATTTATTATTTTATTATTTTTCCAATATCATGATCTTTCCTTGTATCATTTCCTTTTGTTTGGTAATTCTCTCGTAATTGTTATTTATTGGTTTATAAGTTATTTTGATTTATTGTTACATTGTGATGATTACCGTTTAATTAGTACTCATTCCTTTTAGCTATACGATGTTACTCATGTTTAATTAATTGTACGTTAATCTTAGTGCATTACGTTAAATTAAATGTTCTGTTATGGGGAAATGATTGGTATGGATTCAAAGGTTAATTTTGCAGGGCATGTTGCATTGGTAAAATATTGTGGTTCATGATAAGGGATAAATGTCGAGTAGTGAGGTTGCCCCTCGCAGACATACCGGTGAGGTATGATGGTTTGAGAAAGTGACGACGATTGTCATGAATGCTAAACGAATATGTTTCCAAAAAGTAAGGATGAATGAAACTAGAACGGTTGGTCTCTGACGAGTTGATGTAATTGCCTAGTACTTTGAGGGTATTTGTGGTGGGGAAAGCTTCCACTATAACCGATCACCATGAGTGAGAAGTGACTCTTGTTGCAACATTGGTTACCTTGACTGTGACTGTCTACTATCTCTAGTGAGAGTGTCAGACATGACATGTACTCCTAGACATCGCTCAGTTGTTTTGATGGTACCACATGACATGAGAGTGAATTGCGAGTTGCATGCATCATAATGGGTTGCACAATTAATTGTGATGAGTTGTAAATTGAGTCTTCTATGTCTTCTTTATATCTGTCTGTGTGTATTGTTTAGTGGTCTAATTATTATCATTAAAATGTGAACTAACCGCGTAGTTGTGCCTGTGGTTTGACACCTAAGATGACCCCATGAATGGATGAGCAGATGAACAGTTCGTTGGAGGCAGAAATACCTTAGGCTAAGAAAGAAACCCGATTACCTGAAGACATGGCGTGGTGTTGCTTTTTCTTTCTGGAATTTGAGGGATTACTTCTATTTATAAATGTTAAAATTTATTGTTACATGTTAGATATTTCCTCGTGTGAGACATTGTGTATTTGCTGAGATATATATAGTTGTGGAATTTTACTTTAAAATTTACGCTATGCAATGAATTTTAGTTCCTCTCATTTAATGACGTAGTTATTTTCCACGAACCATAGAGAATGTATGTTGTTGCGATCGTAGTAAGTTAAGGGTATTACAATTGGGTATCAGAGCTTGGTTTAACTTCTAAAGCTTGTGAGTTATGTGTTTGTCATGTTTTTTATGTGCGCTTTGATGTGTCACGAGATGTTTAGTGTGATTTTGATTTGATGTAAGAACTATGTTTAGGTGATTGGGTAAATTGCTATACCATATGTCTTAATTGCCTACATGTGAGATATTGGGATTGGGCACCTCAATACCTCTAATGAAGCAAGTAAGACATTGTGACAAGCAAAAGTAGTAATTAAGTATACTACATCTAGAGATCGTTGTTATATGTATTGTTTTAAGTATGCAGTATGTGTCATTTTGGTTAAGATTTACTTTTGTTCCTTGCCAATCTAGTTTATGCTTTATTACTTGTTGGTGCACTATACTTTGAAAATTGTGCATGTTCATACAATTAACTTGTATGTGCCTATGTCAAAAATGTTCATGTTGATTAATATAATTCAAAAGGTTCTAGCAACTAAAATATCCCTTTGATAATATATAATGAACAATAATTAAGGAAAGAAGATGGCTAAATCAAAAATATTAAAATGAGATGTTATTGTCTTTTTAAGGCTAGCATTCTTAAAAAATTCAGAAACTACTATGGATTTCTAACCAAGACATGAAAAATTGTGTTTGTGGTAGATGACTTTTTATGAGTGAGTAAATGAGTTAGAAGTACAAATGAGAGCATGACTATTTAACTAACTAAAGGTTAGTGAAAGAGTTGAGAAGAGACGTGTTGAAAGGAATGTGTATCTCATTAAGAAATGTAGTTGTCTATGTGAAGGAAATTTCTTGCTTGAGTTAAGAGATTGTTTTTGCATAATTAGTTTGTCAAAATTTTGGTAAGGAGTCTGACTTCTTTGACTCCCTGTCAATTCTCTATTTCTTCTCTACGTTTTTTTATTTTATATTGTTCTAGGTTAGAAAAATCTACAATTTGTTTGCTAAGGAAGCAATCTTAGCACTCAACATTCGAAGTTAAGCTTTTAAGTTTGATTCTGAAAATGACATACTTTCTTAATTCTCTATTGTTGCATTTGAATTTAATTAATGCATAGTTTCTTCTAGGATTTGGAGTTCAAAGCATGTTATGGAAATTATTCTCATGTTAAGCCATTTATTTAGTAGGTGTTATGTCAATTGTGTTTGTTTCTAGACCTGAGGTATATCAAGCTCTTTTTTTTATAGTTGATATTATTCCGAAACTCCGATTTTAAAGTTTTGGTCATTCATGCATAATTAAATTGTTATACCTAAAATGGTTTGATTTATTTTTTTCAAGAGAATATTTCTTTGTATTAGGATTATAACCTTTACTATATTTAATTTAGAGAACTTATAAAGCTTTTGTGCTCCTATTTTAGCAATCATTTCCTTTTTTACCATTCTTATAATTATGTGTCCTTCTTTTCATGATCAATTTGATTGGACAAGCTTTTATTTTTGTTCTCATTCTAGTACGACCTTTTCTTATTTCCACTTTGGTTTCTTCTTTTGTGTCTAACAAAAGCATTAAATTCATTCTCAAAGCTTATTGTGATGGCATAATCCACTTAATGCTATAAAAAGCAATGTATATTTATTCTTACATGTTATATGTACATTTCCTTAAATTTACTTGGTTCATGGTTATTTTAAGTCATTTGAGATAGAGGATTCATACTCCCAGTGATAACTTATGATTTTGTTTTAGACTTATACATTTTCAAGAAAAGAAAATTATATTAAATATTATAAATGATTCATCTAATATATTTCGGTCTATTTCTTTTCACTGTGCCTTTGACTCTTAGAATTCTTTCTTTTCGAAACACATTTAAGAAGAGTTAAGTGAGATTATTTATTTTTCCTAATCTTTAAAAGTTAATGTCAATTATTCACTTAATTAATCATTATTAGGTCAAAGTCTTTACCTGTTATTTGTTGTGGATGCATTCAGTGGCTTAAAAGCATGAGGACAAAATCTTAGTATTTCTATTTATGCTTCATGTTTTGTGATCATATCATGTTATTAACCATTTTATGAACCACATGCTGATATGTTATAGACATTTGAATTATTTTAAGTTATAATTCTTACACATATCTTTGGCAAAATAACTCTTCTAGGGTTGGTTAACTTTTTTTTTTCTTTTCATGTGTGCCTCATATGACAACTTTATGTTATTAATGATCCAAGAGTTATATGCTATAAAAGTATACGTAGGAGGAGCAATTGTTATCCACATTATTCACCAAACTAATTGAAACATGACATATACTCTTAAATTATAAATAACACAGTATAATCTTGTTAAAAAAATTGAGTATCATTTCCATTAAAAAAATGGTGAGAAGTCCTGAGTTAAGACCTAGGGAAGTTTGAATTACTGGGAGTGATAAGCCTTATGTTATTTTTGTTAAAACTATGATTAACTTATTACTGGGAGTGTGATAAGACTTATGTTATTTTTGTTAAAACTATGATAAACTCATGTATTGGGTATGTCTAATTCTGTTAATGAATATTTTAGATGAATAGTAATTTGGATTTGAATTATACCATATGTAGATAGAAGTACAAGGCGGAATGAGGTAAAGTTATTGATGCAGTTGAAGTGTCTAATTGTTGTTATGTGTTTCAAATGTATACTTGATGATAATGTGATAGTTATAATGTTCTTGATTTCGAGTCATTTCTATCATGTATGTTGAGCATATATGCTTATTGGTGATGTGTTATAAGGTGTTGGAAGATATTTGTATATGGTTAATGAGTTTTATAATGGATGTAAGTATAGTTTGTATGGAAAAAGTGAGTAACATCAAATGCATGGAACTTAAGTTTAGTTTTGAAACAACATTTCTAATTATTGAGGTAATAGTTTATAGCCCACAATGTTGTATGTGGGGTTGTAACCAAGTTAAATCATGTTAACCATATGAAATTTAAGTTAGTTTGTAGAAATAAGTTGGAATTCACTCTTGACTATTATTTAAATTAACCAAATTTAAAGGTATTGTGTAACTTGTTTTGCATCACATTGTGTATAATACATTCACGTTAACTTTTCTATGCATCACAACATAAATTTCTAGCATTAGTTTCATTAATTTGGCACCTGAAGTTCAAAAAGAAACTGAAAAAAGAAAAAGAGATGCCACGTATGAAAGTTTAATAAAGAGATTATTAAAGGGTAAATGTCTAGTAAAAGAAAATTTAAAATATTAGTTAATAGTTCTTTTGGTTAATTAGCAATGATTTTTTTAAAGTTTGTTTTTTTATTCTTTATTTGGGGTATCTGATTTATTTTAATTCTAGAATTTATTATTTTTTTATTTTTCTAATATCTTTGCTTGCATTGTTTCCTTTGGTTTGGTAATTCTCTCTGTAATTGTTATTTATTGGTTTATAAGTCATTGTGATTTATTGTTACACTTTGATAATTGCCATTTAATTAGTACTAATTCCTTTTAGCTATACGATGTTACTCGTGTTTAATTAATTGTACATTGATCTTAATGCATTATGTTAAATTAAATGTTCTGTTATGGGGAAGTGATTAATGTGGATTGAGAGGTTAATTTTCGGCATGTTGCATTGATAAAATGTTGAGGTTCATGATAATTGCTCGTACTTGTTTCTGAAAGTGAGAGGGATGAATGTCTCCTGCCATGGAGGAGCAGTGAGGTTGCCCCTTGTGGACATACCGGTGAGGTATGATGGTTTTAGAAAGTGATGACGATTATCATGAATGTTAAACAAATATGTTTTTGAAAAGTGAGAATGAATGGAACTAGAACGGTTGGTCTCAGACGGGGTCGATGTAATGGCCTAGGACTTTAAGGGTATCCGTGGTGGAGAAAACTTCCAATATGGTTGATCACCATGAGTGATAAGTGACTCCTGTTGCAACACTGGTTACCTTAACTGTGACCGTCTACTATCTCTAGTGAGAGTGTTAGAGGTAACATGTACTCGAAGACATCGCTCAGTTGTTTTGATGGTACCACATGGCATGAGAATGAATTGTGAGTTGCACAATTAATTGTGATAAGTTGTAAATTAAGTTTTTCATGTCTTTTTTATATCTGTTTGTGTGTACTGTTTGGTGGTCTTATTATTATCATTAAAATGTGAACTGACCGCATAGTTGTGCCTGTGGTTTGACACCTAAAATGACCCAACGAATGGGTGAGCAGATGAATAGTTCGTTGGAGGCGGAAATACCTTAGGCTAGGAAAGAAACCCGATTACCTGAAGACGTGGTGTGGTGTTGCTTTTTCTTTCTGGAATTTGAGTGACTACTTCTATTTATAAATGTTAAAATTTATTGTTACATGTTAGATATTTCCTCGTGCGAGACATTGTGCATTTGTTGAGATATATATAGTTGTGGAATTTTATTTTAAAATTTACTATGTGGAATGAAGTTTAGTTCCCCTTATTTAATGACGTAGTTATTTTCTGCGAACCATAGAGAATTTATGTCATTGCGATCATAGTAACTTAGGGGTGTTACAACAAGGGATAACTCAGCTTCTTTAATCCCTCTTGGGGAAATCAGTTGTTTATATATTCTTCTCCTTTTTATTATTCTTCTATTGTGTTCTTCTTATCATGAACTAAACCTCTTTTGATTGGGGGAACGATGTAACCCTAGTTATTTCTAATATATTCTCGATGTTACTCGGTTATATGATTATGAATTTATTTTTCTAAATTTAATGCTTTTCCACGTTTTATTTCTAATGATTTATTATGGTCTTTATAGAAACGTTGTTGTTGAATTCTAAATTAATCTTTTAGTTTTCAACTAAAATGTCAAGGCTCATTTCTCTTGTATGCACCGGTGAGAGTTTTCTCAAATAGACCTTTTGTACTGTTACTCGTCAAGCTTAATGTAGAGTTTGGACATTCTGTGCCAAAGTACTTGTCAAAAGGGATGCGTGTTTTGGAAAAGTTTGGGAATATAAAATCGGAGGTGCAATTTGATAAAGTAGAACCCAAGGTCGCACTCTTCCAAATCAAAATATGTAATATATACTGATCATGAGAATAAAACCTAGATATTATTTAACTATGAAATGTCTATGTCATGGCAAATTAAAATGCCCAGCGAATAATATGAAAACAAACCAAGTACGGGGTTTTATCAAGATATATATAGCTTTTTTGTACACTAGAAGAAATCAAGATATAACTTTGTTCGCGTAACAAAGTTAATTAATTGTAACCGGTGATGGTACTTTTCTTAAGTCCCTCTACGTTAAGTTGATGTAGCTATACTTGTTTTTTTTTAATCTGAATGAGGGTCTTGGAGTTTTTAATTACACAAACACCTTTTGATGCATGAATAAAATAAAATAACAACTATTATTTAATTTAAAGTGTTTTTAATAAAATATATATTTACTATAAGCATTATAAAATATGACCAATTTCACCTAGAGATGAGACCTGTTGCATGTATATAAGTGGGGGCAAAACTTACCCTACAAACCAGTTTTGTGGGGGTTGAGTTAGGCACAACCCACAATTTATAAGTGCACACATTGTAATCGGGTTGCACACTCCAAAGAACGATGCTATGAAATCATAGGATACCCCGAGTGGTGGGATCACAGTCGAGTATCGAAAAAGAATCCAAGGAAAACTCAAATTGTTGTTGTTGTGATTGTTGAAGAGGATGAGGCTAACAAAGGGGTGGTGTTTGCTACTATAACTACAGGTAGTTATGATTGTAATGGTAAGGCCTTAATAAGCACATCTACTATTTTGAATAATGAATGGATAATTGACTCCGCATGCTCAGATCATATGACTTTTGATGCTAGACAAATTGAAAATCTTAAACCTTCTTCACAAACAAGTATCTCCACAACCAATAGTAGTAAATCCAATATCACTATAGAAAGAAATATTTCTATTTCAAGTGATCTAAACCTTGATACTATTCTTGTTGTTCCTTCTCTTAAATATAACATATTGTCTGTCTCTCAAATAACCAAAACTCGATCATGTGTTGTAATTTTTTGGGCTAACTCTTGTGTTTTTAATGACATTTGAACGAGGAAGACGATTGGTTGTGGTATTAGACGAGGAAATTTGTATTACCTGGATTTGACTGAAAGAGATTTAGAAAAAATTGGTCAAATGCTAGCAACAGCAGGTTTTCAAGGAGTAAGGAAAGGCGAGAACATTTGGCTATGGCATAAGCGTTTAGGACATGCATCTTTTAGCTACATAAAGAAATTATTTCCGAATATTTTTGATAAAATAGACACTTCAACTTTGCATTGTGATGTTTGTGAGTTTGCAAAGAGTCATAGAATTTCTTTTCCATTAATTTCAAATAAAAGTTCACTTCCGTTTATGATTATTCACTCTGATGTATGGGGTCCATCCAAAGTTAAAACGTTGGGTGGATCAACATGGTTTGTGACATTTATTGATGATTGTACTCGAATGACTTGGCTTTGTATGACGAAATCGAAAAGTGAAATTGGAGGTTTATTTCAAAAATTTTGCAAAATGATTGAAATTCAATACAAATCACAATGGAGGAGAGTATATGCAATCAGAACTTCAATCATTTTTCGTAGCTAAAGGAATTGTTTATTAGAGATATTGTTCAAATACTTCATAACAAAACGGAGTAGCTGAACAAAAGAACCGTCATCTATTAGAAGTGGTTCTCGCTGCACTAATTGGTGCCCACATGCTAGCAGTACATTGGGGAGAAGCTCTTGCATATGCAGCATACACAATCAACCGAACACCGTCTAGATCTCTTGAGTATAGAACACCTCTTCAATCACTTATGGATGCAATAGTAATTCCGAAAATTGTTGAATTAACTCAGAAATTTTTTGGTTGTGTTGCTTATGTTCACTTGCACAAGAATCAAAAAAGTAAGTTATCTCATAGAGCTGAAAGAATCAAAAGGGGTACCAGTGCTACCATCGACAAACCAAACGAATGTTCACCACTATGGATGTTGTTTTTCATGAGACACTGACATATTTTTCCTCCAAGTCTAAAATTCAGGGGGAGAATTGTGAAGAAATTCAGACTTTGGTTCCTGAACAAGTTGATATCTTAGTACATCATGAAATTTAAGACAATGTAACAACTAGTGATGAGATTGTGCAACAACCTAATGATCAACTAACGCAAAATGAAGAAGAGGTACATCATGGAGTTCTTAGCATGCCGAGATTGAGAGTCTACCTATTGATGCTGACACTACAGATGACGTCAACAATATACCACATCCATCGTCTCCTCAAGAAACTAATATAGACAAAAGAATTCTACCGAATCGTGTCAGTAGAGGTATTCCTAAGTTTAATTATGATCCTAACCTCCCTAGCAAAGTTAGATACCCTATGAGTAATTACATTTCTAACCAAAACTTGTCTAGCTCAAATAGTGTATTCATAAGTCAATTATGTGGTGTATTTATTCCTAATAGTGTGCATGAAGCGTTTGCTGACTCTAGATGGAAGAATGCCATGAATGAGGAGATGAGATCCTTGGAAAAAAATGAAACGTGAGAACTGGTGGATTATCCCGTTGGAAAGAAATCAGTGGGATGTCAATGGGTGTATACAGTGAAGTTTAATGCAGATGGTAAAGTTGAGAGATTCAAAGCTAGATTGGTGGCAAAAGGGTATACATAAGCATATGAAGTAGATTATACTGAAACATTTGCTCCCGTAGCAAAAATCAGCATTATTCGGGTATTAATATCTCTAGCTGTAAATCTTGATTGGCCTTTACAACAATTTGATGTAAAAAACGTCTTTTTACATGGAGAATTATTTGAAGAAGTTTATATGGAGCTACTAGAAGGATGTAAAATCCATGATACACATGACGAGAAGGTATGCAAGCTAAAGAAGTCATTGTACGGACTAAAACAATCACCCTGAGCATGGTTTGGAAGATTTACCAAGTTAATGATTGCTTTCAGATATCAATAGAGAAATCACGATTATACCTTATTTTTAAAAAGGAAAGGGGGGAAAATTATAATTCTTATTATTTATATTGATGACATGATAGTCACGAGAGTTGATCAAGAGGAACGCAATTCATTAAAGGAATACTTAGTAAGAGAATTTGAGATGAAAGACCTTGGTTCTTTGAAGTACTTTCTTGAGAATGGGGTCTCAATATTAAGTTCAGGTATCTTTCTGTCTCAATGAAAATATGCATTGGATATGTTAAAAGAAACTGGGATGACAACATGCAAACCAACAAATTCTCCAATCGAAGGGGGATTGAAGTTGTGTATTGAAGAAGATCAAACTCCAGCCAATAAAGGAAGATATCTGAGACTTGTAGGGAGATTGATGTATCTTGCACACACCAGGCCAAATTTAGCTTATGCTCTTAGTGTGGTGAGTCAGTTCATGCACAATCCTGGTGCACAACACATGGATGCAGTTATACGAATCTTAAGGTACATAAAGGCTACTCCTGGAAAGGGAATTTTGTTCAAAAAGGACTCTAACTACCAAGATTAGGTGGTTTACACTGATGCAAATTGGGCAGGTGCTCTTGATGATAAAAGATCAAATTCTGAATACTTTACATTTGTAGGAGGTAATCTCGTCACATGGAAAAACAAGAAGTAGAATGTTGTAGTTCGTTCCAGCTTTGAAGTTGAACTCAAAGGAATGGTTCTTGGACTCTGTGAAGGTATGTGGCTTAGATTACTTCTACAGGACTTAGGGTATATACACACACGTTCCATTCAGTTATATTGTGATAACAAAGCTGTGCGCGACATTGCTCATAACCCTATCCAACACGATCGTATGAAACATATGAAAGTTGACAGGATTTTTATCAAGGAAAAGCTTGATAAAAGTATTCTAGAATTGTCAAATATTCGATCTGAAGATCAACTAACAGATATTCTTATCAAGGCTTGTTACAAGTCAGATTTTTGAAAAACTATTAGATAAAATGGGAATGTATGAGATCTACTTACCAACTTGAGGGGAGTGTTGAAAAAGGAAAATATCTTATTAATTAAGAATATGTTTGCATAGATATTATCTTATTAGTTAAGATTATGTTTGCATAAATATTATATAATTAGTTAAAATATAGAGAATATCGCATAATCGAATATAGTTAAAAGAAGAATATCTTATTAGTTAAAATTTTATCTTATCTTTGATTTATAATACTATAAATATAATATCATGTATACAAAAATTTCATGAATGAAATAGTGAATTATATTAATTTTTTAAGTATTTAAACTGTAGAATTAAAAGATAAATACACATAGTACACATGATATATTTTTAAGAGGTTAAGAGATATCCATGTCACATGTGGCTCACACGTAACAACCGGTAATTACATTAACAAAAACACAATAACAAAGTTAATGCCAAAGACAAATTTCTCCTATTTTTAAATTCTTGGGGACTTCAACAAATAAATTAAAATTTAAAGACTAAAACAAAATTAATTTTTCGAAGTCCAAATATTAAGTCTAATTAAAGAAACGTAAAGTATGCACCTCCATAAATAAATCATTACCGGTTCATATTAATTGAAATAAAAAGAAAATTAAACTCTAGATGCGCGTATATCATAGGTCATACCATGACTAATTTTTTCTTGTTTCATATTAATTGACACTAAAGGTACAATGATTCATGTGGGGTAGAGTGTTATACACAACCGATAACAGAAACTAAGACTGAAAACATATGTAAAACAGTATATAGTTTAGGGATAGAGCTAGAGGCATCTCCAAAAGTTATAATTATGCAGTAGGGTAAGATGCCATCATAGCTATGCCACAGAGTCCTTCAGCATCAGTCACACCCCTTTGCATCCTTATGTACCCTTCTTCACCCCACTCAGTTCCCCATGAGTTCTTAATCAACCAATACTCAGTCCCATCACTAACACCATATCCCACAGCAGTGACACCGTGATCCAACTGAGTTCCACATGAACCAGTGAAAACACCACTCTTGTAAAATTGAAAGTCAGAGCCACTTGCATCAATGGCCACAGAAACTGGTTGATTGGCCACAGCTTTTTGCAATGCTTTCTCGTTGTTCACAGGTACATCCTCGTACCCAGTAATGGTCACAGCGTGGACAGCTTCTTCCTTCGCATTGCATTTTCCGTCAACACCCTTATAGGGATAATTGGATTCAGTGTTAAGACCATGATTTTGGATGATGAATTTGAAAGCATCATCCATAAGACCACCTTCACAACCTTGGTCTACACCCTTTGTGTCACAATCAACAAGTTCTTGTTCTGACAAAGAGATCAATTTTCCAGCCTTCAGTGCATGAATTCCTTCAGTTGCTGCAACAGCAGAAAACGCCCAACAACATCCTACAAGGTATATTGATAGTTAGATACTAATCATCCAATTTAATTTAAAATGGCAAATGAATTATCATGCACATACCACATTGACCTTGGTCCTTGATGGGTGTAACTGCTCCTTTCTGTCTCCAATCCACTGTGGATGGTAGTGCAGTCACATTTTCGTACTTAAAAGAGATTGTCCTTGTGATTGAGGAACACATGTGGCCCTTGAATCTATTTCTTGGTGCAATGAACTCCTCATTGGTGAGGTCTGCAAATTGATTAATGCCTAGTTTGTAAGGTTTATTGGCAGCATTGTTGAAATTTTCAATATAATTCACATTTTCCTTAAATATTCTAAAACGCTTTTCCCTTTCCTGGGGGTCCTTATATACTCTGCCATATTGAGCCATCCATTGTTCATGCCTCTCATACATGGCCGCATCTTGGAGATTGCGACATGTGACTTGGAAAGTCCAGAATCCCAAGCAGAATAGTATTCCCAATGAAATATAGTAGAAATTATTTTTAGCAACCATGGTGTTTAGTGTAGTGTGGCAATTATGTGAAGAAGTACTTAAGGTTGGTTAATGAAATTCAGAAGTATGTTTTGTGATGGTACCCAAGATTATTTGTGGCATTTATAACAAAGTTAACGTTGAATGGTAAATTAATTTTATTGTTTTCGACTCCAAAGTGAAAGCATCTTTCTCTAAATGTGTCAATGAATATTTTTTTAATATGACTCTTGTATGTATCCAGGTACTCCGGACAAATTATGTGCCAAGCGTAACGTAGGGAAACCGCTACGATGCCAGAGTAGTTTTCTGGGTAGTTTGTGTGTGTTTGGGATGAAAAATACAGGTTTCAAAAATTTATTAATTTCATTCCGTGCATATTGATAACTCAACCAAACAAAAATTTGCATTGTCCACTGTTCCAAATCTAATTCTACCTCCATCCTAAATATTTAATATATTTTTAAATTTTTATTTTCCAAAACAAATAATATTTTATAATTTGAAAGCCTAATTTTCTGAAATATACTTATTTAATACTCTTTTTGGTCCTATTTATACAAAAAAAAAATTAAGTACACCAAAAAAAATTATTTATCATTTTGTATCTTTTGTATTAATATTTTTTTCTCGAAAAAAGTCATTTTTCTCAATTTAATAAGTAATAACGTCAGTAATAATTTTAAGAGTTATAAAACTGATCTAGAAATTAATAAGTAAGATAAAGGGGAAAGTTACGTAATCTAATACTTCTGCTAGTTAAAGATCTAACAATTACTAGTGATTATATAAAAGTTGAGTTAATTAAAGGAAAAAAAGTTTTTAACTTTTATAATAAAATCCTTATTTTACACCGTCAGAGCCAAAATTAAATAATTAGCTTAAATTTTATTGAACTAGGCGATCGGACTTTTCAATAAGAAGTGGAAGAAGTATCTCGTTACTAACGGTGAAGATATCAAAGATCAACATATTAAATAAATATATTTTAGCAAGTTTAAATACAATATATTTAATTTCAATTAAATATTAATTTCAAATTTGAATATTTTAATCTTAAACTAAAAGACATGGAACGGGGGAATATATATTTAGTGAGAATATATTTATCTTAAACTAAAAGGACATTTAGTGGATATTAGCAAAAAGAATGAAACTTCATACGAGAAAATATACTAACAGGCGCTCTTTAGTTGAGTTTCTTCTTTTGAATCTTTTATTGATTAAAATTTATTATAAATCTTAAAATTTTGAAGATTTCCATTTTATCTAAGAAGTATCTCTCGTGATCTTATTAATTATAGTTTTTAATAAATTATATCTGATTGGAGAGAGAGAGTATGCTAGAGCATTTTTAATTAATGAATATTTAAGTGGGTTACTTGTTTAAAATTTGTAAATCTGTGTGAGACCATCAATACTAAAAGAAATAACTCTAGAACTCCAGTTTCAGTCTAAGAACTAAAAGAAAAATAAAAAAAGTTCTTAGCATCTTAGGTGATATTGTGAGACCATAATTGATTCTTAACAGGAAACCCTAAAGTTGCTCTCAGTTAACTTGACATCCCTTCCAGTGGGTAACTTCTCATTTAACTTCACATGAAGTTAACGACAAGTAAAGGGTCATTTGAGTTAACTTCTAGACTGCCTATTAGTTGCAGTTTTAGGAGTGCTATTTTGTTCTCTTTCCATTTTTTAATGACAAGATTTGAACATCATATGTAAAAGTTAATTCATGTATTTGTATTTGGATTTCCTTGACTGGTAACATATCTTGAGTACCTTAATCCAACAAATAGGTCTTCTTCATTACTATTCTCTCAGTTACATCCAAAACCGAAGTAAACACTTTCCATTAAAAACTAAAACGGTTAGTTTATGATTCAACGTGGGCTTCCCTATATAAACCTCAAACAGTCACGAGTACCACAACCACATGATCTTTCCAACATCTGATTAGCTACCTACCCGAACTAGTTGTTCAACTATCAGCCTATAACACTTGTTAGCAGAACCTAGTACGTATAATGGTTACCAAAATTCAGTTTCATCATATGTTATTGGCATTGCTTTTCTGCTTGGGATTCTGGACTTTCCAAGTCACATGTCGCAATCTCCAAGATGCGGCCATGTATGAGAGGCATGAACAATGGATGGCTCAACATGGCAGAGTATATAAGGACCCCCAGGAAAGGGAAAAGCGTTTTAGAATATTTAAGGAAAATGTGAATTATATTGAATCTTTCAACAATGCTGCCAATAAACCTTACAAACTAGGCATTAATCAATTTGCAGACCTCACCAATGAGGAGTTCATTGCACCAAGAAATAGATTCAAGGGCCACATGTGTTCCTCAATCACAAGGACAATCTCTTTTAAGTACGAAAATGTGACTGCACTACCATCCACAGTGGATTGGAGGCAGAAAGGAGCAGTTACACCCATCAAGGACCAAGGTCAATGTGGTATGTGCATGATAATTCATTTGCCATTTTAAATTAAATTGGATGATTATTATCTAACTAGTATTTTACATTATAGGATGTTGTTGGGCGTTTTCTGCTGTTGCGGCAACTGAAGGAATTCATGCACTGACTGCTGGTAAATTGATCTCTTTGTCAGAACAAGAACTTGTTGACTGTGACACTAATGGTGTGGACCAAGGTTGTGAAGGTGGTCTTATGGATGATGCTTTCAAATTCATCATTCAAAATCATGGACTAAACACTGAAGCCAATTACCCCTATCAGGGAGTTGATGGAAACTGCAACGCAAAGGAAGCAGGGAACCATGCTGCTACCATTACTGGGTATGAGGATGTCCCCGCTAACAATGAAAAGGCACTGCAAAAAGCTGTGGCCAATCAACCAATTTCTGTCGCCATTGATGCCAGTGGCTCTGACTTTCAATTTTACAAGAGTGGTGTTTTCACTGGTTCATGTGGAACTCAGTTGGATCACGGCGTCACTGCTGTAGGATATGGTGCTAGTGATGGGACTGAGTATTGGTTGGTTAAGAATTCATGGGGAACCGAGTGGGGTGAAGAAGGCTACATAAGGATGCAAAGGGGTGTGGATTCTGAGGAAGGAATCTGTGGCATAGCTATGCAAGCATCTTATCCTACCGCATAAATACTTAATCTGAACACTGTCATACTAAAACTACATATTTTTATAATTCTGCATGTTTTCAACTTCTAGTCATTATTCAATCCATTCGCCATGTATATCAATGTATCCCCTGGGTCAACCAATACTGTACAGATAATCAATTGCAATGGAAAATTAATAATGGTCATGAATTATTAGTTATATAAGCTAAAGCTGTAAGAACCATAACATAAAAGAGAGAAAAGAACTGAGGCAGATATTGTGTGAGAAAATCAAATTCTTTATGAAAGAATTGTTACTCACTACAATGATACAATGGGGTATTTGTTTATACAACACTATTTTCTGAATGTTGTTAAAACCTTTAATGACATGCACTATGAATTTGTCATTTTAATGGTCTTTACCCTCGAATTTCTCAATAAAGGGAGAGTTTAAAAGAATATAAGATGTCTATGGTACAAGTTTTGACTATTAGTCTATGTCAGTCACCTAAACTTTGAGATTTACAGACCACTCAATCTGTAAGTTAAATGTTGGAAGACATCTTCACTGCAAAGAATTGTAAGTCTGCCTGTGGGATGTTCAAATCTAAACTCTTCTTTAGCTTGGCCCAACAAGTCTTTGAAACAAGGTTGGCTCAACAGTGTTTTACATCTTTTATGTCTTCTTTAAATAGTCTAGTCTTTGTTTTCTTAAGTTGTCTTAATTTTGTTCGGTTGATTTGTGTCTAAGTATGTTTTTCTTCTTTCTTTCTTCTTTAAACCGTAGGTTTAAATGTCCATGCATGCTTGTCTTGAAGTTTTACCCATCGTTATTTTATCTTTCATAACAAGATTCATTGTTCTAAAGTTATTTCCTTTGTAAGCTTCTTTGTTTAATATGTTTTCTTATAGTTTTGTTTAGTCTTTGTTGTTTTTCCTCCATAACCGTGACTCTTATGGTATGCGCTGCACCATTGATGTTGTGGGTTCCAAGTTTTACATGTGTTTCAAGTAGTAGAACAAACTTCTATTGTAAGACTCACATGTACATGTTTGTAATAGCTTCTAGAGCACTCTTTAGGTCCAATTTGTGTATGACCATGTAATTTTCGTTTTGGGTTTTAGAAATTGAACTTGGAGGTTGCTCTTCTTCATCTTATGGTTTTGGTCCAACCATTCTTAGTGTGTGAAAAAAAAATACAAAATCAAGATAAAAAAAAAAAAAGAAACAAGTGAGAAAAACAAAAGAAAAAGAGAATTAGTAGTGAAAAGAAAAATGTACAGGTTCGAAAAGAATATCAATTGAATGAGGATTAGACAAAAGCAAAAATAAAAGAGATCAATTGAAAAAGTGAAGAGATTGATCATTAGACACACCTTTGGACCTTCTTTTGAGCATACATCATTCAAGTTGAATTTCTAGTACCTTTTGCTTTGGACTTGATTGTGTAGTGATTTTCGTGTAACTTTCACTTTGTGCTTATATTGCACTTGCTGGATTTTGATGATACTATGACTATATGAACCTTACTTTGAAATTGGATTGAAATTTTAGAAGGTTGAACAATCACAGGGAATAGATCAAATTCGGTTACTAATCGGATTTCTATATTTTCGTCGCTGAATTTGGTGAAATTTCGATGGCTATTTGAATTTGTGTGTGGCTGTCCAGTTTTGATGCTTACAGTTTGGTCTCTGTTTTAGACTTGTTTTCCCTGCAAATTCATGTTCCTTTAATGTCCAAAAATATGTCATTGTCTCATCAAAGTTTACTCCACATTTGATTAGTCTTTCTTTCAATTTGAGCTTTTTTTTGCTTGTCTTTCTTGAACTCCTAGTTTTGTCTTTGAGTTTTTGTCTCTTTGGACTTCTTAAGTCTAGCTTGGGTGCTGTTCCTCTTTCACTTTGAATTGGTAAGAACTTGGTAATTGATTAGAAAATAATTCTTAAGTGAGAACCAAGAGATAGAGAGGAAAAAGGCAAGAGATATTCAATAGAGAAAAAGCCACTAAGTGTGAAACACGAATGTGAGTGGATACACATAGAGAGTGGTGAGTTCCTTTATTTCTTATTGTATTTTCTTGTGTACTAACGCTTTCTTCAATGATGGCTAGCTCTCCTAGTGTTGGAAATGACTTGTCACCTAAAACTCTAAAGATGATGGATGTGTTGATGAGTAGGATGAATACCAACTTGGAGGAGAGGTTGGGGCAATTTTTGAGAAAATGGGAAAGTGAGAAGAGGTGATGCAAACCTATAAAGAAATTTGTGATGATCTTCAAGGATTAGCAAAAGGGTGCCCAATCTTCATTCATCAAGTGGATTCCTCATTCAAAATGATGTGTAGCTTGCAGAATAATCAATGAAACTCACGGTTTGGAACAAAAGAAGAAAAAAACAAAAATGGATGGTGTTTAAGAGGATGGTAGCACCATGGGTCATGGATCCAATAAACTAGATAGTAGAATCGCCACTTGATTAAGGAATTAAGATAAGATTCAAGTTTCTTGATGAAACCCTAGGAGAGCCTCCCCTTTTTCTCAAGACCAAGTCTTAAAAATTCTCTAATTTCATTCAATTCAAAAGCAACTATAATATATAATATGGAATTTGCCTAAGTTATGATATCCCTTGTGTGGGCTTGGCCTTGAGACATTTTAGCTACTTGATCCTTGGTGGATTGATCAAGTGATGCTAAGCACCCCTCACTTGATCAATTCAAGAAGGATCTAGAGTTAAAGAGATCATGAGGCTCATAACTCATCTAAACTTGTGATGATCGTGGATTAATTAAGATGAAATTCTATGCCTTGGATTAGAAGTAAATCCTAAAACTAGAATCTCTTCTTAGATGAGAGTCAATAATTTAGGAACTTGACTTAAATTTGCACCCTTGATTATGGTATGATCAAATAGTGGAAATTTAAATCAAGTTAGTGGGAATTTCATAAGATGTCTTGAGCAGTGCCTTTCTGAAAATGTCTTTGAGCAGTGCCCTTCTGAAAATGGTTGTCAACTTCTATGATTTTGGCTTTTTCTTATAAAACTGCAGTGCTCTTTATGGCAGCACGTCGGACCAGGGTATTCATAGGAATGTTCTATGTAACCAGAGATGATTGTTTTAATAACTAAGAAAATTAAAATCTACTTCAGAATGATAGTCAAAGCTGGTATTTTATCAAAGTCAGTTTTAGATTCCTTTCCTGTGAGATACATACCTGGGGAAGTGCGGAGTAAGAAATACATTTCCGCTAAGAGTGAAAAATAACGAATTTGGGTCGCATAAATATACGTATACGAATCACTATATGAATTGCGGCTTTGTAAAAATCAAAAGCGAAATAAAAGGCATATTTTTAAGTGATTATGTGACCAATATCTTCTTATTTTTATTCTTTTAGCAAGTTCTATAATCGATAAAACGGAGAATAAGTTCATGTGTGTAGAAGATAGTCGTAGCTCCTACAAATTTAGGCGGCATTTTGAATATTATAATTGACAAACACAAATACTTGGAAATTGAATTCATTGTCGTTGCTCAAAAATTTGTTAGCCTTTAACAATTGAAATAATGCCTACTGTACAAAATTCAACTGATCTATGTCAGTCTCCAACTGCGCCAGATCTATTGTCCATTCAAGCGAGAACATATTTCTTGGAAAACGTCTTCACTGCAAGGAATTGTGAGGGCACCCATGGGATGATCATAGCCGAATTCTTGCTCAGCTTGACTCAACAAGTCTTGGAATGAAGGTTGATTCAAGTATGATATGGGAATCACAAACCTCTTCTTTTCCTCTCCAACGTACACTGCAAGACAGCCCTTTGGTACTTCTACAAATCTAGAAGCTGCTTGGCAACCCGTGAATGATGCCCGTCGAATAGAATGTAAACGAAAACCCATGCTTTTGTGATTAAAGGATTGCAAGAATGAATCTGAATGTTGAAGCTTGAAGATTAGGGTGGTTTCGTACGTTGTATTTGTCAACAAAGGGTAGTATATATATAGTGTTAAAGATCATGTAGAAACTCAAATACCATGGAAAATGAGTGTTCAGCTATGGATGGCTTACACATGACACATCACATGGTGCTGTCTTCAGTGCCTCTCAAGGATAAGGTTCTGTGGAAGTGATTAACCCCACCTTAATGGCTAACACAAAGCCTCCACTTGTGACCAAATGAGACGTGCATTAGTTGGCATTCCCAATATTAATTTAATTTGCAAACATGCTTCGGACATGTTTTCTTCAAGTCATGTTGAATTATGGCTGGAAGGTGAGTTCTGGCTGGTGAGTTATAAGGCCAAAGAAAACGAGAGATCATGGATCATTGTGTTTATGAGGTTTGAGATTATACATCAATTTTATTTCAAGTCCATAAAGTCCTCCAAGGCACCATGTGCCCTTGCCTCCCTGCTGGTCCCATGAATCTTATCTAACAACCCATTATTCACCTCAATCATTCATGTAGCAAAAAATTCTTTCTTCTATATATATTCATGCCTGCAAGCACTTAACAAAACAAAAATCATTCACATCCTGAAGCACTTGTGGTTCAAAAATTTGCATCTAATTCACGAGTCATTTCTCAAATTTCTCTTCCCAAGTTCAAACATGGGTTTTCGTTTACCTCTTATCAGAAAGGCGTTATTTTCTGCAAACCAAACATCTTCAAAAGCCATGGAGGTGTCAAAGGGCTACCTTGCAGTTTATGTTGGAGAGAAAATGAAGCGGTTTGTTATCCCTGTCTCGTACTTGAACCAAGCTTCCTTTCAACACTTGTTAAATCAAGCTGAAGAAGAATTCGGGTACGACCATCCAATGGGAGGTCTAACAATACCATGCAAGGAGGATGAGTTCATAAGCATCACCTGTAGCTTGAGTGACCTGTAAATCATGCCAGTGGAGACGCAGACACAGTAGATGAGGCAAATTTGTACAGAAGGCTTCTTTTTTTCTTTTTCCTTGTAATTTCCAAAATTGTACAAAATTAGTTAAAACCTGCTGACTGAACGAGAATGCAACACCATTCATTTTTTAATCACTCTTTCCCTGTTTCCAAATCTCAACAGTTTTAATATAATCAAAAGAATTGCTACCCAAATATTTAAGTTCATATATATCCGCATCAGAGCCATCAGTTTATGCCCGCGATTAATTGCAGTAGAGTTCTGTTTGAGATATTGGTTAAACTTGACAAGGTCTCTACTGCAGCCGTATTGCAGAACTGCCGCTCCATCTATCATCAGGGCGAAATCGTTTTCAGTAATTTTTCATTGGCCAAAACAACTTTGACTTATTTCGCCAAAATTCACTACTGCAGTAGAAGAAGTTTTTGCAAATTTTGGTGGCCAGACATTGAGAACTCTGATTCAAATGACCATTTTATTTGTTCTGATAGTCATTAGTTAAATGATTTGAGGAGTGCCTTTCTGAAAATGGTTGTCAACTTCTATGATTTTGGCTTTTTCTTGTGAAAGTGTATTGCAGTTTATAGAAGCACGTCAGTTCAGGGTATTAGTAGGAATATTCTATGTAACCAGGGTTGCTTGAGGCCTCCCCTCGTTACGCCTTTGATGTGAAGAATAAAACCATCACACCGGAGGATTTGGATTTTTTTGAGTGCTGTGTAGGGCCTTTCCAAGGCAATCTTCCTCCGGTGGAAGTACTCTTAGAAAGGTTTAGGAAATGTCAAAAATAAGCAAATCAGCTGCAGAGTCTCAATCAAAGAGCTGATGTTGCGGTAACGTTCCAAGATACCCCGTTACTAATGGGTTCCAAGATATCTCGTTACTAATGGGTTCGAAGATGTCTCGTTACTAATTAAAAGATCCTTTCTATCATTACTAATAGGTTCAAAGATGCCTCATTACTAATGGAATAGAAATGATCGCTGTGTTGATTAAAAGATCCTTTTTATCTACTCCGATTGAGAGATGACCCCTTTGCGGTCATGAAACCCAAAGCTGAACCCTTCCCGCTAAATAGATCCAGGATATGACTTCTACTCCAAGGGGACCCTCTTCTATCTCATAGTACGGAGTAGAAGGTAGGGTAAAATTACCACCGAAGGATATGACTTCTACTCCAGGAGACTGTTACGCCCCAATTGATAAAAGAAAACAAGAAGATAAATTTATAAGATTTTGATTTGAATTTAAAATTGAGTAGTTATTAAATTGTAATTCTTGTCTTTAGTAGTTTATTTTTAGTAGTTTGATAAGATTTCTGATTTTAATATGTTATCTTTATCTTAAATAGTATGTTAGGATTTTAAATTTAAAGAAAAGTTAGGATAAATTCTATTTTATAAATAAGGTAAATAGACAGTATGGGGATATGGAAAATTAGATTTGGAATAGGTTCGGAGAGAACCAACCTCTCAATTGTTATACACTTGGAGAGAACTAACCTCTTAATGTTGTAGTTTTATTCCTTTATTATTAAATAAAATTATCCTTCGTTATCATTAACTAAAATTATCTTTCTTTTGTGTACTAAAATCTGAATCACTGATGAGTTATTATTTTGATCATTTTCTCTACATATTTTATATCCCGATAAAGCATGATTAATAATCAATTAGCATGATTTAATGCATTTATGAGTTTGGACTCATTTGGGCTTTGAGAGTTTAATTTGTTCTTATTTGCTATAATTTTCCAGATTTGACCATTTTCCCTAAAACAAGCATATCTCCCTCCACATATCTCCATTTGAACTCCACGTTTTATTGAATTAAAGAGGATTGACAGAGCTACAAACTTCATGAAGATATGAAGAGTCAATTCGGACTTCATCTCTAGTGAATTTGGCCTTGAAGTTGGCGTGCGGAACCTTGATGGAAAATTTAGTGAATTTGGGCCTTTTTATTCATGCAATTGGTCCATTTCTATTTATGTTGTACATGGGATTCGAAGTGGAGACTTTTTCTCATTTAATTGGCATGTTCCTTGCACATGGGGCTGCCAATGGGTGAGGAGAAAAAGGGAATCAGATTGGAGAACAAGGGCAACAAGCATTTTCACGTTCCAGCATAGGGTTTTAGGTGTTTCCTTTGGGTTCTTCATTTTTCCAGCTTCTTCTTCTTTTTCATTTTGGATTGGTACTGTAATTCAGATTTGGATTGGATTTTCACTCATTGTTGTTGTTTTGATTATTCTTTAATTGGATTCTCACTCATTGTCCTGTTATGTATTGGTAATGCCTAATTTGTTCTTGACTCTTCATCATCTAATTAGATTTATATGCAATTCGTTTTTCTGATTCATGCTTAATGGAATTAGTCAATAATTGATGTAATTGAAATGATGGTGTATGGGAATGCTTAATTCGCATAAAGATAAACCAAGAATTAATTTCCGCTTAGTTAATTAATTCGGGTTTGATTAAGAGTTTAATAAATTAGGCATAATTTTCTGTGATCTAGGATAAGTGAGTGTGTTGGACTTGAAGCTGAAGGATGTTTATCCGTCAACATATTTCTTTTGATTTTGATGTTCATAAATGTAATTTTTTGTTTCATAGAATTGTAAATAAGTTTTGCTATTGTATTGAATGTTTATGGTTTAGGCATTTGATTGTGTGATTGTTTTGTATAGAATCATTGAGTGATAAGAACCAACATGATACCTTACTCAAGAGTAAGCTTTTGAGAACCCATAGATTTCAATTTTGAAAAGTTGAAAAACCAAACTAAGATAATCAACTATCAACTGAAGTAGTAGATTACTTTGTTTGAGGGATTTTAAATGTTTTTAACTGAGGTAGTAGATTACCAACAGTAGGCAGTCGACTACCAACAGTATATGAAAAATGGGAAACTCAAGGCTCACTGTGATAATCGACTATCCATTTTGGTCAATCGACTATCTCGAGCTTGGTGAATCAAAGTTGGATCAAATCTCTCTGGAGTAGTCGACTACCCCATATCGGTAATCGACTATCCACATCAGAAAACTCATCCTAACTTGTTTTGAAACGTTTTTCTATAAATATCTTTTGAGAAAAAGTTTTTACAAGATTCTTTTTCAATTTTCTGAAAACCATAGAAGCAAGAACGTATTGTGCATTTTGTAGAACAACCAAGTTCTTAAGAATTCTCTTCAAGAACTTCAAAAAGATTTTTCAAAAAGGTTTTCAAGAAAGCTCAAGGATAAGGTAGGATAAGGTAGGATGATGAATGAAGAAATTCAGAATGCTTAGTTGATCAGAATTAAACACAAAGGTGTATTCTTTTTGAATTGTATCTTTGGATTTAGATTGACTCTTAGAGAGAGGTCTCTCTAGAAGAAGAGTTATTGGTGAATTGAGAAAGGATTCTCAATATAGGATCTTAGAGGTACCAAGAACTGGAAGAAAAGTTCTTTATGTGAAAGAAACTGAATTGTATTGAGTGTTTGCTTGATTTTGTTTTGTGTATGTGCAAATTGCATGTAAGGATCACAAAGGGATCAGTGTTTTGTAGTGAAACACCAACAAGGGTTGTGTTGGGACTGGATGTAGGCCTATTACCGAACCAGTATAAATACTCTGTGCAATCTTCTTTTCCTTACTCTTTTAAATCCTTGATATATGAATTTGATAAGCAATATCTGAATAATTGTGAAAAGGAATTAAGATGCAAATTTGTTTGATCTATCTTTTAATGCTTCCGCGTAATAACTTTGATATGAATCTTTGATTTGTGATATTAAAGATAAGATAAGAATATTAAAAGAAAGGATAGATAGAACAATTCGAGAAATGGCGAAAATAGGAAACTAAAATCTATTCAACCCCTTTTCTAGATTCTGGTATAGGGACCAACGAGTGCAATCAATTCAAGAGATTAATTTGTTTTCATTTTAATATTTCAACTTGTGATTAATTGTTCTGTTTTGATAATCAAACAATCCCCCCCTTTTCGTATTTTGTATTTGATGGAAATCAATTGATGGTCCTCTGAGAGACGACCTTGGAGTCACTTACTATATTTTAGTTGTATAATTTTGACCGAATACGGCCTTGATTAATCACTTTACACCCTAATTTTTTATTGCTCTTGATCTACACGAGTTTTTACTCCCCAATTGGTACCGGTTGTTACAAGGCATCTCAGAGCAGGCTCTTGGGACACATTGTGGATAGTGACGTCCACCCGCTCAACCGCTGCAATGGAGGCCAGATTTGAAGCAATAGAGAGACAATTGGAACAAATACAGAGGGAACATAATAAACAAGTTGAGGAACAGAATAGACGCACCTAGGAACAGAATAGATGTGCCACTGAACAGAATCTGATCAACGAATCAATTCTGCAACGTCTGGAAGAGTTTAAATCGGGGAGAAATCATGACACGAGAGGTCCTAAGAACCATCAGGACGAGGGAGTTGATGGAGATGACCATGAACTACAGGTGCCACCAAGGTTAGGGGTGAATAGGAGGATGGAATTACCTAACTTTGATGGGGAAGAAGTTAATGAGTGGCTGGTTCGTATAGAATGTTATTTTCAAGTGGCACAAATCACCAATGTGGATAAGGTGGATTATGTAATCATGGCTCTAGCCGGAAGAGCATTAACTTGGTTCGAAAGGTGGGAAAATCGGACGTCGTTTTGCTCCTAGATGCAGTTCAAGCAAGACCTTATTAAAAGGTTCCTACCAGGGGCAGCAGGTCATCCTTTGGGGCCATTATTGAGGGTTAAACACAACTCTATAATGCAGTATCAAGATGAGTTTGAACTTGCAGCTAGAACTCATCAACATTTGGGAAAGGAAATACTAACTGGGCTATTCTGGAACGGGCTTAAAGAAGAAGTGAGGGCAGAATTAAATGCAGTGAAATCTGAAAATCTGAATGAACTTATGGATCACGCTTTGGCAATAGAAACACGAAATTTTACTTGGAAAGAAGTTGGATTTATCCCAGAATACCACCCACCAGACCTTACAAGTAAAAGCATCAGTCCACGAGCCAACAAGAGTGAAGGGGGGAATAAAACCTACCTAAATCAACAGCCCAGGGATGAATCACGTGAGGGCAATGTTTCGTGGATTCAAGGGGGTCGAACAAGCTCGGGAAACAATTCAGGTACAGTAAGCACGAAATCCAGTACCGTTAGTAATTCACCCTCAGTAAATAGGGGTGGAATATCAAGAAGACTATCACCCGAAAAGTTGAATGAAAGACAGCAGAAAGGGTTGTGTTTCAGGTGTGGAGAGGGATGGGGATCTTAACACGTTTGTCGGTTGGAACATTATCATCTCCTCCTACGGACCGAAGAAGAAGAAAAAGAAATTGTATCTGCCACCATAAATAAGGAACCGAACCAGGAACGAGGAAGAGGAGATGGTTCCCTTGCAAGCTTTTCCTTGGAAGAGATGGTTCCCTTACAAGCTTTTCCTTTTTTCCACCTTGAGGACAAGGTGTTTCTCGCAAGAGGAGGTATTATTACACCCTAATTGATAAAAGAAAACAAGAACACAAATTTACAAGATTCTAATTTGAATTCAAAATTAAGTAGTTATTAAGTTGTTATTCTTATCTTTAGTAGTTTGATAAGATTTCTAATTTGAATTTGTTATCTTTATCTTTAGTAGTCTGTTAGGATTTTAAATTTAAAGATAAGTTAGGATAAATTATTTTCTACAAATAAGGTAGATAGACAGCATTTGGGGATGTAAAAGATAAAACACAAGAAGGGGGGTTGAATTGTGTTAATTAAAAATTTTATCTCTTTCGTCTGTGGGTTTCAAAGCTGTTCAGACGAAACAAAATTTATGTTGAAAGATTGATTTAATGAACAGACGTTATAGAGTGATTATACCTTGTTAGTTGATCAGACCAAACAAAAATAAACACAGTTATTTTTATACTGGTTCGTCTATTCAAGACTACGTCCAGTTACTCAGCAACCGTTGAGTTTTCACTACCAACCGTGAAAGGGTTACAAGTATTCTTTGATCCCAGCCACTTCTGGCTATACACAGATATTCTTTGCTCCCAGCCTTCTCAGGCTAAACCAACAAGGTATTCTTTGAACCCAACCTCCTTAGGCTATTACAAGAGGTATTCTTTGGAACACAGCCTCCTCAGGCTAAAATGCCACACAAGTGGATTTTGAAAGATGTTTTGAAAAACAAAGCTTTCCTCTACGCAGAGAGGTGTTTACAATAATGCACAATCACAGATTTGAGCGAATCCTTAAGAGATAGAAGATGATAAGCGTATTCGCCAACTTGTTCTGGTCGTGGTGAAGTCCTTTTATAGGCATCTTCTTCAAATAGCCGTTAGACTCATTTGAATGCAATTGAGAGTCGTTGGAAATCTTCTTGAGAACTTTCCAAAAAGGTTGTCAGTTGTCCTTGATTGATAGATGAGAGTTGCAGCGGATATCTCGGACTGAATTGCGTGCGCAGTTCCTTTTACTGACTTGTACAGAGATGTGACAAAAAGGTAGAGACCTTTTTGACTTTGGATGTGAAAGCGCAGATCCCCATACAGATCTTGGATTCTTCTCATGATGACTCTTTTAGATTTTAAATCTTGGTGCGAGACTCCAATCTTGACTTCACTTTTGGATAGACGAAATGTGTAATCAGTTGAAGTTGTTTCGTCTCATCCTTTCGTCTTAAGGTTCACTCTTGGACAGATGAAGGTCTTCAACTTGAGTAGTCTTCTTTCGTCTGTGTCAGTATCGTCTGATGGCTTTTGGACAGACACAAGATCTTCATTTTGAAGAGTCCTCTTCCGTCTAAGCTGGTTTCGTCTTAGCCGGTCTTGATAGCTTGTTTTCGTCTGTCTTGTAATAATCAAAATCTTGAGGTGTTAATCTTCCTTGATCTAACAATCTCCCCCTTTTTGATGATTACAGACCATACCACGAAATTCTGCATAAGGCATGGTTAGACGGAAACAGCAGTTTTATGAGCCAGATTTACATCAAGACGATGTTTTCTGAGAAATACCTCTTTACAAATATTTGTTACATCAATGTGATGTAATCAGATTATTACAATGGTATTCAAAGCAGAAAACAATAACGAATTACAATGTATATAATAACAAATGAAAAAATAAAATTACATTGTATATTCTATACTAAAAAAAATTTTACAACAATCTTACTCCCCCTAAGACAGTACTTTCTTGCTCTTGTTTGCTCTTGCTCCCCCTAAGACGATGCTTACCCTTGTTCCTTTCTTCTTTCCCTTGGACTAGGCTCTCCCCCTTGGATTATGCTTTCTTTTCTCTCCCCCTTGAGCTGTGATCATCAAAACTTTGATCAAGAAGAAGGTTTTGGCTTTTTGTTCAGCAGGCTCATGACAACGTCTGTAAGCTGCTGCACTTGAGACGATAGAGAAGCATGATTTTCTTCAAGTTCTTTGTTTTTTGGCTTTCAAGTGCTCACAATCTTCTTCCAAAGCCTCATATTTGCGCTTCAGAGTCTTATACTCCTCAGCTTCTTCAATATGTGCTTCAACAACCTCCACCACATCTTCAAGTTGTACCATTGGTGTTTGAGGTAGTTCCACAAAAGGTTCACTATCATCAATGATAAGCACTGGCTTTTCCTTCTTCAGATGTAGTGTGAACAGTGGAAGAACAAGGTAGGCAGAGAAGGTCTAGTCCCATTGATGAGTATACCACTTGGTTGGTATAGATACTTCAAGTAGTGGCTGTTCTGAGAATATACAAATGCCTTGCAGGGAACACTCTGCCCGAGACGGAAGAGTCTTCATCAAAGATGGTTCCCGAAAGCGGTGGTCGGTACTGAGACGAAACCTTCTTTTCCTTTCCCTTAGCGGATATCGACCAAGCATGGTCTTTTTTCGTCTAAGACGATAGAGTACTTTGTTTCGTCCGTCACCGAGAGAAGAAAACGAGAACCCATCATGAAGGGACAATATCTTCTATCCTTCGTAGCTTGGCGATCGACGTGGGAGATAGATATGATTCTTTCCTTTGCTTCCCTTCGATATGCACCAGCCATCAACTTGAAAGGTAGATTGTAGTCTTCTGGGAGGGAGTGAGCAAAATCTTCAAGGTCTTCATACTCATCTAGAAGGAGAGAGTAGCGTGGGTTGATCCCGAACAATGGGGTCTCGTCCACGAGCACAATTCTAGAGAGTGGCCTAAACCAACATACTCGTTTGATTGAGAGGAATTGTGAATGGCATTGGATCATGGCGATCTATGGCGTCAAGATGTCAGTGTTTGCAGTCTTTCGGCTCATAGCGGAGAGAGTCAATATCACCATTTGTACAGTAATGAAAAACTGGTGCATTGATCTCGTATCGCAACCTCCACTTTGGATTATTTCTTTGTGGAATGTGAGGTTCATAGCCAAGCGCTGGTCCTTCAATCTCCGACGCAAACAAGATGATCCTTATATGCCTTTATGTTTTCTAGTCCCTTGATATTTAAATTAGCGAGTGTCCCAGGCGGGCGCTTCAACCGGTTGCGTTGCTCTGCGGAGAATAAACAAAGATTTTCATCAAAAGCGGTGGCTTCAAGGACTTATTGTATATAATGGGGTTGACAAATCTCCCCAGTGGAATCCCTTCTTTCCTCTCGTGATAAGGGTTCTTCAGCTCATGTATGGTGTATTCTTTATATACGGTCTTCATTGTCTGCTAATTGAGCGGCTCGACGATTGACAAAATTGGAGACTTCATCAATCTTCGCTCCGATAACCCAATCGGGTTTGATTGATCTGTCGTATGAGTGCTTTCTTCATATCTTCGCATGACTAATTCGTTTAGGAATGAATAGTCAATCTTGCGCTTTGGGGTAAGTCTTCCGGATTAAGTACTTCAAGATGTACTCTTCCCCTGATGCATCCACTCTAGAATCTTCTTCATCGGACGAAGAACTTGCATCTTCAACAACTATGATGCCTTCGGACGGAACTTCCTTCGTCCGGTAGTGGAATGCTCCTTCTTCTTCGACGCGAAAGAGACGTCTGCGTGGCTGGGCGAGCAAGCATTTAGCGGAGACGCAACAAGTGGCTCAGAAGGAGTTGCCATTTGTTCGTCTAGGAGTGTTGTAGATGGAAGAATCTCCATTGTAGAGGCTTCTTCGTTTAACATAGTTTCCAACTCCTCCGCAAGTTGGGCGTTGTCTTTCTGGATCTGGGCAGTCTCTTCACTGTCCATGCCCTCTGAGGTTGATTGAGCAGGTGGTCCCTCAGACGATCCAATGCCCCTAATGCTTTCTTAAAAGAGCCTTTGTCTTTCAGCTTCGAGCAAGATGAAGGCTCTTTGAGTTGTTTTTCCTCTTCTGTCTCTCCAACAACGACAGAAGCCAACTTTTGTTTCATCTTCTCCTTGCCCTTAGCAGCTTTCTCAAGCGCAAGCTTCCTAGTTTTTGCTTTTCCTTCTGCTTCTTTCCTTTGTTTTTCTTCGTCTGTAAGTATCTTCACAGACGGAACTTTCTCAGACGGAATGGTGACCCCTTCGTCTTCACTTGGCGATACCGTCTGTGTCTTTGTTTTAGTACCAATGTGCTTGATTCTGATAGTCCTTTTCTTCTTCTTGAGAGGTTCCTCAAGAACATCCTCAAAAGGAGCTTCAGATATTATCACAGAAGGAGGAGGTTGAGGTTGGTTTGATGTTTGGGCTTGTGTTTGGGTTTGTGTTTCGGACGATGTTTGGGTTTGTGTTTTGGGTTCTGTTTGGGATGGTGTTTGGGTTTGTGAGTGAGAAAAGAAGCTTGGAGATAGATGCATCTTTGCAAAGGTGCTTGCTTTCACTTCTTTTCCCTCAGGGTAATAGACGACGTCAGTGGTATCAAACCCTTGATTAATGATAATTTTTGTGAAGAGAGTGGCGTAGGGAATGCTACTTTTCCTACGAATGTTCCTATTCTTCAAAGCACTCCTCCAATGGTCAAGAATAATGTGTGGGAGACTCATTCTTCCTTTTCTCAGACAATAAAAAATGCAGAATCTGTCTCGAACATTCACATTGTCCCTTGAACCAGTCCTTAGCGTGAAGATATTATAGAGGAGGTTATGGATGATTCTTGCAGTGGGAGCGAGTTTCCCAGATCTGAAGGACTTGGGATCTTCAGAGTTGGGTTTCTTCAAATAGATACTCTTGTCAACATGTTCTTCTGATTCATTCTTCATCCAGTTGGGGCTGTAGAAGCGTCCTTCGGCCTTGCAATTTCCAGCCTCAGCAATGGTGTCAACAGTGATGATGTATTCTTTGTTGTCAATGGTACCGACAATCCCATCATCAAACTCTCTGGCATCGCTCCAAAACTTGGCGTATGCCTCCATCAGCCATGGGCCTTTCGTCTCAGCGAAGCCCATCCAACCAGTGTGGTCAAACATCTTCACAACTCTTTCAGATACGCTTTCAAGAGTCTCCCTTGAAATCCATTTGCTTGGCAAGAATAAATCTTGAGCGAAAAAGGTTGCTTCAACGGTTTTGGTTCCCTTGGTGTTCTTGGCGGCCATTGTTGTTGTTTGAAAAACTAGAGAGAGAAAAGGGTTTTATAAGTTTTCAGACGATAACAATAGCTAAGTATGGTAAAGAGTAAAAGAGAGAACTTTCAAAGGTATTTATAGGTAACAGTTAAAAACGATTGCAATTCATCAGACGAAAGAGATTTTGAAAACTGCCCCTTTTTATGACGTGTCCATTGAAAACTGTCCTTGATTTGACATATCCAAATCATTGCCTTTTCGATGATTGATTTGACCTCTGACTCATCCTTGTTAAGATTTGCTCCAGACGAATGCATTGGGGTCTTCATAGGCTTGGAGTTCTCCATCTTGAACTTTTTGATAAGTTCCTTAGTGTATTTCTGTTGATGGATGTAGATTCCTTCTTTCGTCTGCTTGATTTGAAGTCCTAGGAAGAACTTCAATTCTCCCATCATACTCATTTCGAACTCATCCTGCATTATCTTTGAAAAATCCTTGCAAAGAGAGTTGTTAGTAGCTCCAAAGACTATATCGTCTACATAAATCTGGACTATAATAAAGTCTTTTGAAACGCTTTTCTTGAAGAGAGTTGTATCAACCTTTCCTCTTGAAAAACCATTTTTAAGAAGGAAAGAACTGAGTCTATCATACCAAGCTCTAGGAGCTTGTTTGAGACCATACAGTGCTTTCTTGAGTTTAACAACGTGATCTGGTTGAGAAAAACTTTCAAAACCAGGAGGTTGTTTTACATACACTTCTTCTTCAATAAAACCATTTAGAAAAGCACTTTTTACATCCATTTGATATAGAACGATATTTTTGTGAGCAGCAAAAGCAAGTAATATCCTAATAGCTTCTAATCTAGCTATAGGTGAAAAGGTTTCAGTAAAATCAATACCTTCTTGTTGATTGTACCCTTGTGCTACTAACCTTGCTTTGTTTCTTACTACTTTTCCAGCTTCATCAAGCTTGTTTCTAACACCCATCCCGGTTCGATGATGCTTTTGTTCTTTGGTCTTTCAACAAGGGTCCATACATCATTCCTTGTGAACTGATTGAGTTCTTCTTCCACAGCCAAAATCCAATCATTGTCTTGAAGAGCATCTTCAATGTTATTTGGCTCCAAAGTTGATATAAGAGCATAGCTTGAAATATACTTCACTTTAGATCTTGTTTGAACACCTTGAGATCTATCTCCAATGATGAGATCTTCTGTATGGTTTGATGCAAACTTTCATGTTTTTGCAGGGGCTTGATCTCCCTTTTGATGAGTATCAGACGAAGAGGGTTTGTCTGTGCATCTATCGTCTGTCCTTGTATCGTCTGACCCTGTATCGTCTGACCCTTGTTTATCATCTTGTCTTGAATTCTGACCAGAAGGATTAATCTGCAAATTATCAAACAAGTTTTCTAGGTCTGATATTTCTTTATCAGCCTTTGAGTTATCTTGAAACTTTACATGGATTGATTCTTCTACAACTTGCGTCTTAGAGTTAAATACTTTATAGGCCTTAGATGTATTGGAATATCCAAGAAAGATTCCTTTAACCACCTTTGAATCAAACTTTCCAAGTTGATCTTTGGTGTTTAGGATAAAGCATTCACATCCAAAAGGATGGAAGTAAGAAATGTTGGGTCTTCTTCCTTTCCATAATTCATATGGAGTCTTATTCAAGATTGGTCTTATCAATATTCGTTTTGAATATAACGAGGAAGTGTTGATCGCTATACGGCCAATAATATTTCGGGAGAGAGCTTTCATGCAACAAAGTTCTAGCCATTTCTTGTAAAGTACGATTTTTCCTTTCCACAACTACATTTTGTTGAAGAGTTCTTGGAGACGAAAAATTGTGAAATATACCATTTTCAAAACAAAAGGCTTTGAACTCAGAATTTTTAAATTATGTTCCATGATCACTTCTTACAGATGCAATACATATTCCTTTTTCTTTTTGAACATGTTTGCAGAATATTTCAAAGACTTTGAATGACTCATGTTTATGAGCTAGGAAGTATACCCATGTGAATCTAGTATAGTCATCTACAATGACAAATCCATATCTCTTCCTCCAAGACTTTGGTCGAGTGGGTTCAAAGAGATCAATATGTAACGATTAATGGTCTTGTCGTGGAAATAACATTTTTAGATTTGAAAGAAGCTTTGAGTTGTTTCCCATGCTGACAAGATTCACACAGACGATTGGTTTTCCAAGATATTTTTGGCAAACCTTTTACGAGATCTTTCTTAGAAATTTTTGAAATATACTTGAGACTTAAATGTCCAAGCTTTTTATGCCAAATATCTCGTTCATCGTCTGCTGAAATCAAACATGTTACATTCTGATCACTTAGGTCAGAAAGGCAAACCTCATAAAGGTTGTTCTTTCTTTTCCCAACAAAAAGAATGGATTTATCTTTGTTCTTCACTATACACTCATCAGAGTTAAAAGCTACTTCATATCCACTATCACAAAATTGACTTATGCTAAGTAGATTGAAGTTAAGACCTTTAACGTATGATACGTTCTGGATAAAGGTATTAGGTGTCTTACAAACAGTCCCAATGCCAAGAATTTTACCTTTACCAGAACCGTATGAGACAGACCATTTACTTGGTCTGAGGTCTTGGAACATAGACAGGTCTCCCGTCATGTGTCGTGAGCATCCACTGTCCAGGTACCGGCCAAGTCTTGTCTCTTCCCATTAAGGATATCTGCAACAGGAATAATAAGTGACTTTGGTACCCAAATCTTTTTGGGTCCTTTCTTGTTAGTTACAAAAGGCTTCTTTTTGTTTTTAGCCTTTTTGTATGTATTAGGAACCTTGTTGTGATTCCTCTTCTTTTGATCAGACGAAACAGGTTTGTTTTTCCTTTCGTCTGTCTTCTCAACATAACCAAGTCCACTTTTATCTTTTGGTGATCTCCCATATTTTAAAATATTTTCAAGGATGGAAGATCCCTTTGTAAGCTTGGTTAAGTCATTGAGTAAGGACTCATTTTCTTTCTTTAATCTTTCGATTTCAAGAATGAAAATGTCCTTTTCGAACTTCAGACGAAACATCATTTGATATTTTCTTGTCTAGAAACTCAATTTGATTTCAAAACTGCATTTTCTTCCAAAGCTTGTCTCAAATTGGTTTTGCAAGTTTTGTATTCTTTGAGCAATAAAATGAGAGTTAGCTAAAAGAGTATCATATGATATTTCTTCGATTCGACTCGACTTCGAAGAAGAGGATGAAGAAGTTTCATTGTAATTTACCTCTGTTGAGACATGATGTCCACCCATGAGGCATATGTTTCTTTGTTTCTTCTTCTTCGAGGATTCCTCCGAGCTTTCACCATCAAGGTCTTCCCATGTCGGTAAGCTCTTCTTTCCTTTATCTCTTCTAGAGCTCCACCTCTTTTTCAATGGGACATTCGATCTCATGTGTCCCGGCTTTACTCTCACTAAACACACATCTCTGTGTTATCTTCTTTGTTGATGACTTTTCGGGGAGCTTCTTCTCCTTTTTCTTGAAAAAATGTTGGCCTCTTCCCTTCTTCATCATCATTCTTTTGAATCGTCTGGCCATGAGAGAGACTTCGTCTTCAGACGAACCATCAGACGATTCTGATTCAGTTGAATCAGTCTTCAAAATCTTTGCTTTCTTTTTACTTGTCCTTCTTGACGATTCTTCTTTAGGAGCGTTGTTGATGACGGAAGAGCTATAGGTTCTTGAACCTTGATCTTCTCCCTTTTGCATAAGAGCACCTCATGTACCCTTAGAGCTCCAATTAACTCATCTAGAGTTAATGTCTTCATATCTCTTCTAACTGAGATAGCTGTGGACATAGCTTCCTAAGGAGGTGGGAGACTATCCAGGATCTTCATGTTGTTTTGGGCCTTTGTGAAGGTGATTCCCAGAGCAGTAAGTCCATTTAATATGGTTTGGAATCTTCCAAACATCATATCAATTGACTCTCCTTTCTTCATAGAGAACATTTCATATTCTCTTTGAAGAGTGACAGCCTTCCTCATTCTCACGTCTTCAGTGCTTTCATATGAGATTTTGAGAGCATCCCATAATTCTTTAGCGGTTTGTAGGCCTGAGAATCTGTTGTACTACGATTACGGAGAGAGCACACATAAAGAGCATATCTTGCTTTATTGTTCACTCCATCATAGTATTCTTCATTTCCCCATTCTCCTTCAGGCTTTACAATGGGGATATCTCTGTGGTGATAATGTTCCATAATCGGTATTAGGTTGATTTGATGTACATCTAAATCTGTCGGCCCAAAGAGGGATAATCATCTCCGAGAAAACGCCGAAGGTTTGTTCATGGAGGCTCCTCCGGATAAGAATGATGATCCTTGTGAGTCCATGCTTGGATCTTTTCCTCTCTGCGGTGATTAAGCGCTCAACCATAGAGGCCGAGCTCGATACCAAACTGTAAGGGGTTGAATTGTGTTAATTAAAAATTTTATCCCTTTCGTCGTGGGTTTCAAAGTTGTTCGAGATGAAACAAAATTTATGTTGAAAGATTGATTTAATGAACAGACGTTATAGAGTGATTATCCCCTGTTAGTTGATCAGACCAAACAAAAATAAACACAGTTATTTTTATCTTTGGTTAAATCTATTCAAGACTACGTCCGATTACTCAAGAATCAGTGAGTTTTCACTACCAACCGTGAAAGGGTTACAAGTATTCTTTGATCCCGGCCACTTACGGCTATACACGATATTCTTTGCTCCCGGCCTTCTCGAGGCTAAACCAACAAGGTATTCTTTGAACCCGGCCTCCTCGCTATTACAAGAGGTATTCTTTGGAACACGACCTCCTCGAGGCTAAAATGCCACACAAGTGGACTTTGAAAGATGTTTTGAAAAACAAAGCTTTCCTCTAAGCAGAGAGGTGTTTACAATAAAGCACAATCACAGATTTGAGCGAATCCTTAAGAGATAGAAGATGATAAGGCTATTCGCCAACTTGTTCTGGTCGTGGTGAAGTCCTTTTATAGGCATCTTCTTCAAATAGCCGTTAGACTCATTTGAATGTCGTTGAGAGTCGTTGGAAATCTTCTTAAGAACTTTCCAAAAAGGTTATCAGTTTTCCTTGATTGATAGATGAGAGTTGCAGCGGATATCTCGGACTGAATTGCGTGCACAGTTCCTTTTACTGACTTGTACAGAGATGTGACAAAAAGGTAAAGACCTTTTTGACTTTGGATGTGAAAGCGCGATCCCCATACCAGATCTTGGATTCTTCTCATGATGACTCTTTAAATTTTAAATCTTGGCGCGAGACTTCAATCTTGACTTCACTTTTGGATAGACGAAATGTGTAATCAGTTGAAGTTGTTTCGTCTCATCCTTTCGTCTTAAGGTTCACTCTTGGACAGACGAAGGTCTACATTGAGTAGTCTTCTTTCGTCTGTGCTAGTATCGTCTGATGGCTTTTGGGCAGACGCAAGATCTTCATTTTGAAAAGTCCTCTTCCGTCTGAGCTGGTTTCGTCTTAGCCGGTCTTGATAGCTTGTTTTCGTCTATCTTGTAATAATCAAAATCTTAAGGTGTTAATCTTCCTTGATCTAACAAAGAATATGAAAAATTAGACTTGAAATAGGCTTGGAGAACCAACCTCTTAATGTCGATAGTTTTATCTCCTTATTATTGAATAAAATTATCCTTCTTTATCATTAAATAAAATTATCTTTCTTTCAAATACTAAAATCTGAATCGATGTACACCCTAATTTTTTACTACTCTTGATCTACACTAGTTTTTACTCCCTAATTGGTACCGGTTGTAACAACCCTCTTCTATCTCATTGTATGGAGTAGAAGGTAGGGTAAAATTACCACTGAAGTGATGCTTTAATTTAAGAAAAGAAGGAGAATGGAATCAAGATAGCGTTTTGTCCATTCCGCTAGGACAGGTCTAAATGATGCACCGCTAGTGATGCAAATGAAGCACCAAGCATGCTGCTACCGATACTGCGTATGAGGATGTCCCTGCTAACAATGAGAAAGCAGTGCAAAAAGCTGTGGCCAATCAACCAGTTTCTGTAGCCATTGATGCCAGTGGCGCTGACTTTCAGCTTTACGAAAGTGGTGTTTGCACTGGTTCATGTGGAACTGAATTAGATCATGGGGTCACTGCTGTGGGCTATGGTGATAGTGACGCTGACTTTCAGCTTTACGAAAGTGGTGTTTGCACTGGTTCATGTGGAACTGAATTAGATCATGGGGTCACTGCTGTGGGCTATGGTGATAGTGATAGGCCTGAGTATTGGTTGGTTAAGAACTCATGGAGAACCGAGTGGGGTGAAGAAAGCTACATTAGGATGCAAAGGGGCGTGGATGCTGCTGAAGGACTCTGGCATGGCTATGCAAGCATCTTACCCTACTGCTTGAATGCCAAATTTGATGCTATTGTTCCCAAAGAACTATGTCTAGTCAACCCTGCAAGCATTTATCAGTTACACGCATTATAGTTTCTACAGCCAGCGCTGCATCTTCCCTACCGAAGCTGATACTTGCTTATAATCAATACATTGAAGAAACTATGCGTAAAACTGATGCTACACTGTCTTTTATTTCTGTAGCTACAATAATCTTCCCTGAAAAATTTAAATACTCCTGAAAGTAAAAATCCGGCATTAAGACACTTGGTAGTCTTTTCACAAACATAACTCATTCAAATAAAAGACACTTAATGAAACACTGAATAAAAAACTAATAACAAACCACACTTCTCATTAACTTATTTCTAATCCGGCATTAAGCAACATTCCTCATTGTTAAAAGCTCAGAGTACTACATTGTGATAATACAGATCTATTAACCATATAAACAAAACTCAAACTAACCGGACAGCTGGTATACAAAGCATATTCCAGAAAGGAGTTGGCTCAAGAAAAGCAATGACTGGTTCAAGTTCTAATTGCTAGACTGACGCAACTCAGGACGAACAAAGTCTGCATCTGGTGGCACGGAAATGTCTACTGTGGGTCTCAGTTGAGCACAAACTTCAATGGCTCCATGCACTTGGTCTGACAGGAAATTGCTGATTAGGTCTTGGTTGATAGGTGCTCCATTGTCCACAGCCACCAAGGCCTGTTGGGTCAGTATATAATCGAATCGGGGAGCCCATTTCCTGGAACCCAACCTTGCTGTGGTTGAACAGTTATCAACCATGAAGGAAACACCACGAGCATGCATGAAAGGATTCAAAGAATCGACAGACTCGATCACACTCTCATTAATGATTTCAGAGTAAGAATGGCCCTTCTTCCTCAGGATTTCAATCTGGAAATTCATAATTATAAATTTAAAAAGAAAATATGTCAACTCTATGTTCTAATGCTACAAAATATAAACATGAAAAGTGAACATGAAGATCCAAATTCATGTGAAAAATTACATCCTTTGTTGTTACAAGATGACTAGCGAGTCTCAATTCCCAAAATTTAAGATAAAGCTCGTCTAAAGTATGCAAGTTACAGTGTATTTACCCTTGATTTGATTAAAGGGATTCACGATTTTAACCCACTAAATTTAAGAGTTAATACACCATAACTCACTTCAGAGATAAAATTGCACTAAATGATCTTCACAAACTTATCAGTAAAATAGGACTGCTTGCTGCAGGGGATATATATACTAATTTCCCAACAAGCTAGCAAGAAAAAATTGTTAACAGAAAAGTACACACATACCTGGGCCATCATCAATGCCACGTAGACACCAGCAGTGAATGGATACAATGGGCCTAGATCACCCACTGGCCTTGTTGATCGGACACGCTCACCAACCTTCCACATCCGGGTCTGATCAATTTTACCCATGGGAAACGCAGGCAGGCCCTCTTTCTCCTGTAAAATATAGGTATAATTTAAAGTATGTTGCATAATGACCAGCTCGAAATGGAAAGTGAATATGCACTAACATAAAAGCGACGCCCAGCCAAGACAACACTGCGAATCTCACTACCGGCAGCGATATCCTCGTAGCACTCATACAAAATTTCCATGCAGGGATAATATGAAGCACTATATGCTTTCTCAAATTCCCTTTTTTCGTCTTCAGATAAAGCATTGTATACAGCCAACATGCCCTATCATGACAAAAGTAAATAAATAGAGTTTATTTACAAACACACATTCACATGTTCAGAGGGGGATGCAAGAGACAAATTTCAGAACTGAAATATGTGCATGAGATCACAACCTTAGTCGAGATGATTTTGGATAAAGTTCCTGTAATGGACTCAACAGTGTTGTTGTAAGCTAAATCTTCACTCATTCCGTGTTCAGTGTACCTCCTAAACAAGGACTCCACAATACCATGAACAGCACCAAGTAAAATGCCTACAAACCATAAAAGCTAAAACAGAAATTAGGACATAAGACTTGAAAGACAACATCAAGGAACTCTGAGATATTCATATTCTTGCCTCTCTCCCCAAAGATGTCGCTCCTGTATTCCATCTCCAAAGTAGTGGCAAATGTAAAAGGGGAACCAAGGGCAACAGACCATGCCAAAGCAACATCAGTAGCTCTTCCATCGACATCCTGCATGCAACAATAGAGCTCAGCCCCAGAAAAATAATAAATAAAAAATAATAATAATTCTTGGCAGGGACACCAGAAGGAACGAAGGAAAACAAAAAAACATTGCGTGAGAATCACCTGGTGGACTGCAAAACTTGAATTAATTCCAGCACCATTTATATCTTTGCCTTGGACATACAGCCTCCTTACAGAAGGACCCATACCTTTCGGGCATACAGCAATTACACTGAAGTGCTTGGGAAAATCCAGTCCTATTGACTGTAAATGCCCAAGAAGAAAACCATGGGACAGCCCAAGAATGCTATTCGGCTTCATGTGAGAAAATATTTTTTCATAATTATCTGCCTGCATGATTAAAAAGAATTACAAAGATGAAATATCAGAAAACTCCAGACTCTATGCAGCACTGCACAACTTGTCCACTTCCATTGCCAAAGCAGCATTATTGAAAAATAACATAATAACATCAAGGATTTTATCAAAGTTATTTTTAAAAAGAATGGAGCACTTAATTCAATGAGTAACCTGTGCAGAATCAGAAATCAACAGCAACACAAGATCACTGCTTGAGATAGTTTCCCATATGTCACCCAGAGTTCCATTCTCCTCACTAAAACCAGCTGCGCGAGCCTCATTAAAGGAACGGGAACCTTTCCTGAGCCCAACCTGCATTACCAGTACCAACATGTTAAAATAACCACAATTTTAATAGAGACCAATCCATCAAAATTTACTTCAAGGGAAACAAAGAAATCAACACAGAATCACCTTAACCACAATATCAGACTTCACTTCAGCAAGTGAGTCCCGCAAATTCTGTGCCTGAGCAGGTCCCTGGTGAAGGCCAGTGCAAACAAAAGTTATATTCAGAACAGAAACCAGAAAAAAGAAATCAATTTTTTATGTTTAATCATACAGTACAAAATTACAACTATAACAAATTTTAATTTTAGTTAGTTTTGAGACAAAAATTGTTGGACTATCATGAAGAACCATAGTTTGAATGAATCCTCACTGTCAGCTGACTCAGCTCTTAGAGGTGTCTGATGGTACTTCAATTTCAATTCTCATGAAACTTAAATTTTAAGAATAATTTCTATTTTTTATCATCATTTAACAATGAAATCACATGCATCTAAAGTGAATATATCCAAGTACGTCACATTTAAATCATTTCCAAAAAATTTAAAATTCATTTGATTTTAATAATACATTTTTATTATCAATCCATCACAAATCATACTTAGCACGACTTTCAAAATAATAATTATTATAAAACTCACCATGCTACTATATTCAACAAAAAAAAAATTACATTATCATTAGAAAAGTATTATTTATTCAATTCATAAAAGTCCAAAACCAAAAACCAATATCCAACCAAACCTGTATTACATTAAAATTTAAATAAACTAACGAAATTCAATAAACATTTTACCTGAGAACCCCATCCAATGACACCAATCTGCTTAATCCCCTTGAAAGCACCCTGCAAAAGAGGGAACAAATCCCTCCCTCCTTTCACAATGTACTGCATTCAACAATTAACCGCGGGCTATTTAAGTACACCAAAATCATTTATTTTATTCTTTATATAAATATTTCTAAGTGTAGTGACAAAAAGATGTTCCTCCATTCTTCCTATAAGATCCAACTTCAAATGTAGTTTCATCTTTTTTATAAAGTTCAATCGACAATTTCCTATATTAATTAGTTTTTTACAAAAATATTTCCTTTTTAACATTAATTTATAAATTTATTAACTTTTAATAATATAACAGAGAAGAAATATTACTAATTAATATTTATTGTAATAATTTTGTAATAAATGAAATTTTAAGATGAAATGGTTTTAATTAAACTAATCAAATTCTTTAATATATGTTAATTAGCTGATTAAACCTTGGAATAAAGACTGGAGAGAGTAAATTTTATGCACTTACATTGAGTAAATATATTTGGATAAATTTTTAAAAAAATGAGGATATTTTACAGAGTAAAATTTAAAAAAATGAAACTTATTTCTCAAAATTAAAATTAACTTTTGTCTCATCAAAAAATTATTTTTTTACTAATTAATTTATAGAATTTTCAAATCTTATAGAAAAATGAAAGAAACAATTTCTTTTATTTAAACTTTGGATAAATATTTTCTATTCTACTCTCATAAAAAATTTTCATAGAGAAATTTATCCGACCTTAAATAAATAATTAAATGATAAAATAATATTATTTTAAGAATAAATTTATTTCAGTAAGATATGAGTAGTAGTAGTACGGAACCTCGTCGTGTCCGGCGAGGTTAATCTTCTCCTTCTTGAAAACGGAAGTTTCGAAGTCGAGCGAAGTGGGAGGAGCGGCGACGGCGGGTGCGGCCACCATGCGAGCGGCGAGAGTGGCCATGGCAACGGGTTTGGTGAAACGGCGTTTGGAGAATGCGAAATTGGGAACGGTTCTGGCGAAGGGTTTTAGTGAGAAGGTTCTGGAAGGGGCGTAGAGTGCGGAAGAAGAAGCTGTGGTCGACATTTTATAAGCGAGTGGCAGTAGCAGTAGCAGCGAAACGGTGTGCTTTATATGTGGGGATTCGTGTCACTCGGCTAACGTGCGCCGCTTCAGCGCAACACAATGACCTCTCGCTCTGTTGTTTCTTATCTGCCAGCTGGATATTTCTTATTTATTTGTCTCACTCAGTGAATAGTTTGCATTTTCCATACAAAAGAATGTCTGCACATTAAAGGGCTAAAAAAATCAATTGTTTGAATAATTAATTGTATTTATGTTTGATTATGGTTTTTTTATTATAAATGAAATCAATTTTTTCTATTTTAAAAGAATATTTGAAAATAATTAATTTTATTTCGATGTAATAAAAAAATCATTTTTAATAGTAAAAGAGCGTAAAACAATTGAAAGAAAAATAAACTATTAAAAAATAATCATAAATGACAAATTTATGGATTATGAAAAAATATTTTATTTTTTAAAACAAAGTTTTTATAAAATTTGAGTTGGTGTCTTAAATCAATCAAATTTTGATTAATAAAAAAGAATTTTGTGAAAAATACATCTAATCCTAGTGTTCACAAGCATAATCTAATGAATGTCTGATTTCTCTAATTTTTTGTTTAGAAATGATTTTATATAAATTTTAATATGTTTAATTGCATTATAAAATAGTTTAAAAATAATTTTAGATTTAGAATTAATTTTACGTTAAAATAATTTTGATTATAGATAAAAAAAAATTGACTAACTTACGAGATATTCCTTATATTTTATAAAACCAAGTGAATTTCTTATTTTTTTTAATTTTTACGTAAAATTTTCTAATTATTTAAAAATATTATATTAATACTCTTTAATACAGTAATACTAAAATCTCTATAAAATTTATAAAGGTAATATTAAAAATAAAAGAATATTTAATTTAATTTCAATCAAAAACTATTTATATAATGTTCTCCAAAAAAAAAAAAGTTGATGTTATATTTTTTTATAAATTTATTTTTTGTGATGATAATATTCAATAATATATCATGTCATTCCCACTTATTTCCATTTTATAAAATTAATTTTATCGTCCAAATGCACGAGTGTAGTATTTCCTCTGTTGCATTATTGCTGTACAGTATTAAATTCAATTAAATCACAGCCACGTGTTGTGAATTAAATAAATACTTTGGTATTGTCTTTTCGGTGGGATTAAATTAAATCACGGCCACGCGTGTTGAATTAAATATTTTGGTAGGGTCCTCTTGGTAGGATTCGGATACCCTAGTAGTTATGTTTCTGCGGTTAACACTGTTAGCTATTTTGAGAGCCGATGAATTACAATTATGTTATATTAATTAAATATAAGGAGATATATGAATAATACATGAATATAATATTCTTTAAGTTAAGAAACTTTTAGTCAAGAACTATAATCATTCAACAAATTAGAGTGAGATTTTTAAATTATAGGGAAAAAAATCAAATTTGGCCATTTTGTTAAGAATATTTTAAAATAATTTATAATTGTTTCATAGTAGAAGACGTTATGTTTAATGATATCTTTTATGTAGTTGTAGATGGGTGGGGTGCAGCACTATTATATGATTTTATATTTATATTTTTTTTTATGAGATAAATAATAATGACATGTGAATTAATAAAAATGAAGACATCACAATTAATCATATCTTTTGAAAAATTAGTAATTATTTAAAAAGAAAATTTATATTTTATTACTTTTTTAGAAAATAATTTTTATTATTGTGAAAATTAAATTTTTGTTAGATGCTATATTTTAGTATTAATTATTATAATTATAATATTTGTAACGGTGGATTTTTTATTTAGTTTTAAAATAGTTTGTGTTGTTATAATAATTATATTTTGGATAATTTTTTTAATATAGGAATAAAAAGCTTCATCCTTTCATAAATTTTGTGTATGTTTTGATTTTTTTTATTTTAGTTGGTAACTATTTTTTACAAAATGATACACAAATTCAATCATATTATTTTTCAATTGGTTTTGAACTAATTTAAAAAACTAAACTAGTTTCGAACCAATTTACAAACGTAACTAATTTTATGTAGGTTTGTATGACTAAATAAAGAAAAAAAGAACAACACCTATGATTTCTATAATCTATTCATTTTGGTTCAAAATGGTGATAGTATTAATGCAACAAGTTAGAAAGATGGATATAAATAAAAATTTCTGTAAAAGATAGAATATAAGAAGGGAGGTTGAATTGTGTTATAAATAAAAATTTTCTCCTTTCGTCTGTGGGTTTAAAATATAGTCGACGAAATATTACTTAATTTTTAAGGATTGTTTTTAAGTAAGAAACGTTATAGCATGATTATCCTCGTTAGTCAAACAAATAAGAAAATAAGTACACAGCTATTTTTATACTAGTTTGTCAATACAAGACTACGTCCAGTTACTCAGCAACCACTGAGTTTTCACTACCAACCGTGAAATGGTTTACAAGTATTATTTGCACCCACCACTTCTTGGCTATAACAAGATATTCTTTGAACACAGCCTTTCGCAGCTAAACAACAGAGGTATTCTTTGAACAACCAGTCTCCTCAGGCTAAACTACCACACAAGTGGATTTTAAAGAGATGTTTTAGAAACAGAAAGATTCCTCTTCGCAAAGAGGGTTTTACAATGAAGTACAATCAGATGTATTGAGCGAAATCTCAGAAGATAGAATAAGAGAAGCGTTTTCGATGAAGTGAAGTCTTTAAATAGGCATCATCTTCAGATGACCGTTAGACACATGAGAATGTCGTTGAATATTTTCTTGAGAGCTTTCCAAAAGGTGTCAGATAGTACTTGATTGATTGATGGCGTGTCAATGGATTTAGATTGCGTGCGCAGACCTTTTCCTCGACTCGTACGAGACTTTGACAAAAAGGTGAAGACCTTTTTGAGTTGCATGTGTAAGCACGAATCCCTATACTGATCTTGGATGCTTCTAATGAGTACTTCTTTAGATTTGAAATCTTGGCGCGAGTGACTCAAACTTTGCTTCACTTCTTGGACAGATGAAATACTTCTTCAATCTTTGAAATGTTTCGTCTTATCCTATCGTCTGATGACTTGACTTGAGACAGACGAATGACTTCAGTCTGAGGAGTCATATTTCGTCTGTGCTTGTTCCGTCTGACTTGTTTGCTGATGTTCCGTCTGAGAAAGTTTCGTCTGTCTTGTAAAAATCAAAATCTTAGATGTGTTAATCATCTTGATCTAACAATCTCCCCCTTTTTGATGATTACAGACCATACTGATAACTTTTCTCAAGAAGACATCTGCATAAGATAAGGTTAGTGATCACAGATAAAACGCAAGTCAGATTTACATCAAGATGATGTTTTCTGAAATAATACCTCTTTATAAAAAGAATTGTTACATCAATGTGATGTAAACCTTATACAATATTACAAAGGTATATAGGAAACCAAAGTACATGTATGTGTTTTACAAATCAATAAAGATTCAATACAATAAAATATAAAAAAAATTTGCTCCCCCTTAGACGATATAGGTTCCCCCTCAAACGATGCATTCTTGCTCCCCCTCAGACGATGCACTCCCCCTTTTCCCTTTCTTGCTTTCTACGATACTCTCCCCTTTGGGATGAGAATCATCGAAAACATGATCAAGAAGAAGGTTTAGGCTTCTTTTGAAGAAGGCTCATGACAATGTCCTTCAGCTGCTGCACCTCAGATGTGAGAGAGGCTTGATTGTCCTCAAGCTCTTTGTTCTTTAGCTTCAAATGCTCGCAATTCTCTTCTATGGCATCATATTTACGCTTTAGAGTATTATACTCATCAGCGTCCTTCTCGTCATCCTTAGTAACCTCCACCCTATCATCAACCTCCACCCTATCATCAATCTCCACTAGCGGTGTTTGAAGCTCTTCCACTATAGGTATAGAGTCATCTATGATGAACACTGTTGGAGTCCTCTTCAGACGCAGAGTGAAGAGTGAAGAGTGGAAGTGTGAGGTATGCAGTGAAGTCTCTTTCCCATTGCCAAGAGTACATCTTAGAGGGAATAGAGAGCTCAAGATCTGGATGCTCCTGTGATGGATGTGTATAAGCAAAGGCTTCTCCAGGATACACTCTGTCACAGATTGTGGAATCTTCATCAAATGAAGTTCCAGAACAGAATGCAGAGGTGGCTTCATGATCTTCTATCATCCGTTGAATCTTCGGATTGATAGGTCTTGAGGCATGGGTTTGAAGAGATTTGAGATGCGAGTATGCAGCAGACGAAAGTCTCCGGGGGATGTGCCTTGCAAACTTGAAGGATCTGGAGACAGACGGAGTCTTCTTCTCTTTTCCTTTAGCCAAAAACTTGACCAAGCAAGGTCGTTTTCGGTCTAAGACAATCGAAAACTTTGTTTCGTCTGAAACCAGAGAAGAGAATTGGGATCCTACCATGAACAAACAGTCTCTTCTCTCCTTTTTTGCTCTTCTTTCAATGTGATAGAAGGAAGTTGATCTAGCTTTTGCTTCCCTTCTATAAGCATCAGCCATCAATTTGAAAGCCATGTTGTAGTCTTCAAGAAGAGCGTGAGCAAACTCTTCGGGGTCTTCGAATTCGTCGAAGAGGATAGAGTAGCGGGGGCAGATGCCTGAACAGTGAGGTCTTGTCCAAGGAAGAACAATTCCAAGAGTATGTCCTAGACCTACATACTATGTTTGATTCATGAGAATTGTGAAGGGTACAGGATCATGACGGTCAATGGCGTCCAAATGCCAATGTGAGCAATCCTTTGGCTCATAGATGGTGGAGCTAGAATCTCCATATCTGCAGTGGTGAAATGCAGGTGCGTTGATTTCATGTTGAACCTTCCACTTGATGTTTTCTCTGAAAGGGATGTGGGGTTCATAGCCAAGAGCTGGTCCTTCAATCACCGACTCAGCTAGATGATCCTTGTACCTTTTTATTCCTTCTAAACCCTTGATGTCTAAGGAGTCCAGTATATCCCAAGGCAGACGCTTGACCATTCGTGTTGCTCTTCTGAGTGTAGATGAAATCTTCTTTGAAATCTACTGGCTTCAGGGGTTTATGATAGACGATGGGGTTGACAAATCTCCCAAGTTGAAATCCCTTTTTGCCTCTGTACCGATAGGGGTTTCTCAACTCAATGTAGGGAGTGTCCTTTATAATGCAGTCTTCATCGTCTGCTAAATGACCATCTTCAGCAGACTCAGACGGTTCACCATCGTTGGAGATATCTTCAATCTTCTCTCCAAGAATCCAATCAGGCTTGACTGGTCTTTTAGCACAAGAGCTTTTAGCAAAGCATCTCATGACTAATTCGTTGAGGATTGAATAGTCCGTCTTGTGCTTGGGTGGTAGATCTTCAGGATTGATGACTTCGGCGTGAGATCTCACCCATGATGCATCCACCTTTATTACATCCATATGTTATTCATCAGACGAAGAACTTATGTCTTCAATAAGAATTTCTTCAGACGGAATCTTCATCGTCTGTTGGTGGGATGCTTCTTCAGACGCAGCAAGTATCGTCTGTTCAAAGGCAACGTTGAGAGGAGACACAACAATAGGATCAGACACAGCTGTCCTATGTTCGTCTTGGAGTGTTGATGTAGAAACCTCCATAGTAGAGACTTCATCATTAAGCATGGTCTCCAATTCCTCTGCCAACAGAGCATTATCCTTCGGATCCGGCGCTTTCTTCATCGTTCATGCCTCTACGAAGTTCTTTGGAGCGACGCACCTTCAGACGATCCAATGCCCTTAACGCGTTCACGAAAAATTCTTTCTCGTTCAGCTTAAAGCAGCATAGAGACCTTCATAGCCTCTTTTAGTTGTTTTGTTTCGTCTGTTTCTCCAACAATCACAGACGCAAGCTTCTGCGTCATCTTTTCTTTGCCTGTGGCAGCCTTTTGAAGAGCGACCTCTCTGGCTCTTGCTTTTTCTTTGGCTGCTTTCTTCTGCTTTTCTTCGTCTGAAAGGATTCTAACAGACGAAACACCTTCAGACGATAGCCTAGCCCCTTCATCTTTACTTGGGGATATCGTCTTCCTTTGCGTCTTAGCCGCAACGTGCTTTATTCTGATAGTCCTCTTCTTCTTCTTAAGAGGTTCTTCTAGAACATCTTCGAAAGGGACTTCAGATATAACCACGGGTGGAAGAGGTAAGGGTGTTTGGGTTTGTGTTTGGTTTTGTGTTTGGGTTGGTGTTTGGGCTTGTGTTTGGGATTGTGTTTGGGTTTGTGTTTGGGTTCTAGCGCGTTTGATGCGAACTCTGTGTGGGGGTCTTTGGTGATTGGTAAAAGTGGAACGTGTTCTTCACTCGCAGTGTGATGAAGGAAGCCAGGGTTCAGATGCATCTTGGCAAAGGTGCTTCCTTTGACTTCCTTTCCTTCTTTGTGCCAAACGACGCTAGAGGCATCAAAGCCTTGGTTGATGATGATTTTGGTGAAGAGAGTGGCGTAGGGAATACTGCTATTCCTACGGATGTTCCTATTTCTTAACGCACTTATCCAGTGGTCAAGAATGATGTGAGGAAGACTCATCCTTGCTTTCCTCAGACAGTAGAAGATACAAAACCTGTCTCGAGTACTCACATTGTCTCGTGAGCCAGTTCTGAGTGTGAAGATGTTGTAAAGAAGGTTGTGGATGATTCTTGCAATGGGAAAAAGATTCCCTGATCTCAAAAACTTGGAATCTTCAGAGTTGCGGATCTTCCCGTAGATGATCTTGTCCACGTGCTCTTCAGACTCAAGTTTCATCCAGTCAATGCTGTAAAAGCGCCCTTCTGCCTTGCAGTTCCCGGCTTCAGCAATGGAGTCTATTGTGATAATGTACTCCTTGTTGTCAATGGTACCTACAATACCATCATCAAACTCCTTAGCGTCACTCCAGAACTCAGCATAGGCCTCCATCAGCCATGGCCCTCTCATCTCTGCAAACTCCATCCATCCATTGTGTACCAGCATCTTTGCTACTCTTTCGGAGATGCTCTCAACAGTGTCTCTCGATATCCACTTGCTGGGCAAGAAGAGATCTTGCGTGAAGAAAGTTGCTTCGGTTGCCTTGATGTTCTTGGCGGCCATTGTTAGGTTTGAAAAAGAGAGAGTTAAGTTGTGTGAGTAGAATATTCAGAGAAAGTGTGAATGCAGTAAAGAATAAAAATGTGAACTTTAAGAGTATTTATAGTTAAAACTAAAATGGTTGTGATTCATCAGACGAAAGAATTTTAAACCGCCCCTGATTTGACGTGTCCCCATCATTGCCCTTTTAATGATTGATTTGACTTCTGCAATTCACAGCGCGTGCTTCTCAAAGTCCTAGAATAGTGCAATAAATGACAGACACATTTATTGCTACTTTTAATTTGTCCCTACACACTTAACTTTAAAATAATTAAATAATATCCTTGCGTCTGTTGAATTTCCTCAGGCTGATTCAACTTTATCAGACGCAAAGTTTTGTCTTAACACGAAAACATATACAAAGGTACAGACGAAATGAAATGCTCAGACGAAAGAGAAAACTTAATCAATTAAAGAGATAATTCCCAAATTTTCTTTAATGAAATTAAAGCGAGTTTCGTCTAAAGCTTTTGTAAAGATATCTGTCCATTGAAAATCAGTTTGAACAAACTGTACATCGAAAATACCTTTTTGAACATAATCTCTTATAAAATGAAATTTGATTTCAATATGCTTGGCTTTTGAATGTTGAATAGGGTTTTTGCTGAGATTTATTGCATTTGTGTTATCACAAAATACTGGTATTTGAGTTTCAAACCTGGAATAACCCTCAAGTTGATGTTTTACCCAAAGTAGTTGTGAGCAACACCCAGCCGCAACAATATATTCTGCTTCAGTGGTTGAGAGTGCAATAGAGTTTTGCTTCTTGCTTGACCAAGAGATTAGTGATGAACCAAGAAACTGGCATCCACCACTTGTGCTTTTTCTCTCCACTTTATCTCCAGCATAATCAGCATCACAATAACCACTTAAATTGAAATCACTACTTTTCTTATAAAAGAGAGAGAGATTAGTGGTTCCAATAAGATATCTTAAAATGCGTTTAACAGCTTGTAAATGTGATTCTCTAGGATCAGATTAAAAACATGCACATAGATAAACACTAAACATAATGTCAGGTCTACTAGCAGTAAGATAGAGAAGAGATCCAATCATACCTCTGTATACCGTCTGATCAACGGTCTTACCTGATTCATCTTTGTTGAGACTGGCTCTAGACGAATGCATGAGAGTTTTCATTGGTTTGACATTTTCCATTTTGAATTTCTTTAGAAGTTCCTTAGTGTACTTCTGTTGATGAATATATATGCCTTGTTTAATCTGTTTGATTTGAAGTCCTTAGAAAAACTTCAGTTCTCCCATCATGCTCATCTGGAATTCTTCCTGCATTAACTTAGAGAAATCCTTGGATAAGGATTCGTTAGTTGCTCCAAAGACTATATCATCTACATATATTTGAACAATAATAAAGTCTTTTGAAACGCTTTTCTTGAAGAGAGTAGTATCAACCTTCCCTCTTGAAAAACCATTTTGAAGAAGAAAGGAACTCAGTCTTTCATACTAAGCTCGAGGAGCCTGTTTAAGACCATATAGTGCCTTTTTTAGTTTAAAAACATGATCTGGTTGAGATGAACTCTCAAATCTAGGGGGTTGTCTTACATATACTTCCTCTTCAATAAAACCATTTAGAAAAGCACTTTTTACGTCCCTTTGATATAGGATGATATTCTTATGAGTAGCAAAGACAAGTAAAATTCTAATTGCTTCCAATCTAGCTACAGGAGCAAAAGTTTCAGTGAAATCTATACCTTCTTGTTGATTATAGCCTTGAGCTACTAATCTTGCTTTGTTTCTTACCACTTTTCCATCTTCATCAAGTTTATTTCTGAATACCCATTTGGTTCCAATGATACTTTTGCTTCTTGGTTTTTCTACCAAAGTCCAAACATCATTTCTGGTAAACTGGTTTAGCTCTTCTTCCATAGCTAAAATCCAGTCATTATCTTGTAGAGCTTCCTCAATATTCTTGGGCTCTATATTTGACACGAAAGCATATCCAGACGATTCTTTTAGTTTGGATCTAGTTTGAACACCTTGATGTCTATCTCCAATGATAAGATCTTCTGTGTGGTTTGATGCAAACTTCCATGTTCTCACAGGGGCTTGATCTTCATGTTGATGAGTATCAGACGAAGAGGGTGCGTCTGTGCTTCTATCGTCTGCTCTTGTGTCTGTTCTTCTATCTGACTCTTGTTGATCATTTGGACTTGAACTTTGACCAGAAGGGTTAATCTGCAAATTATCAAATAAATTTTCTAGGTCTGATATTTCTTTATCAGCCTTTGAGTTATCTTGAAATTTTACATGAATTGATTCCTCTACAACTTGCGTCTTAGAGTTAAATACTCTATAGGCCTTAAACGTATTGGAATATCCAAGTAAGAATCCCTTCACCACTTTTGAATCAAATTTGCCAAGTTGATCTTTGGTGTTTAAGATGAAATATCCACATCCAAAATTATGGAAGTAAGAAATGTTGGGTCTTCTTCCTTTCCATAGTTCATATGGAGTCTTATTCAATATTGGTTTTATCAATATTCTGTTTTGAATATAACAGGAAGTATTAATTGCTTCTGCCCAATAATATTTTGGAAAAGAGCTTTCATGCAACAAAGTTCTAGCCATTTCTTGTAAGGTACGATATTTCCTTTCCACAACTCCATTTTGTTGAGGAGTTCTTGGAGATGAAAAATTGTGAAAGATACCATTTTCAAAACAAAAGGCATTGAACTCAAAATTTTCAAATTCTGTTCCATGATCGCTCTAACTATGAGGCCGCAATACATATTCCTTTTTCTTTTTGAACACGTTTGCAGAATATTTCAAAGACACTGAATGACTCATGTTTATGTGCTAGGAAGTATACCCATTTGAATCTAGTATAATCATCTATAATTACAAATCCATATCTCTTTCCTCCAAGACTTTCAGTCTGAGTGGGTCCAAAGAGATCAATATGTAACAGTTCTAGCAGTCTTGTCGTGGAAACAACTTTTTTTGATTTAAAAGAAGTTTTGAGTTGTTTCCCATGCTGACAAGATTCACACAGACGATTGGATTTCCAAGATATTTTCGGCAAACCTTTTACAAGATCCTTTTTAGAAATTTTCGAAATATACTTGAGACTTAAATGTCCAAGCTTTTTGTGCCAAATATCTCGTTCATCATCTGCTGAAATCAAACATGTCACATTCTGATCACTAAGGTCAGAAAGGCAAACCTCATAAAGGTTATTCCTTCTTTTCCCAATAAATAGAATGGATTTATCTTTATTTTTGACTATACATTCATCTGAGTTAAAAGCTACTTCATATCCACTGTTCCAAAATTGACTTATGCTAAGTAGATTGAAGTTAAAACCTTTAACATAAGACACATTTTGGATAAGAGGATTGGGTGTCTTACCAACAGTCCCAATGCCTAAGATTTTACCTTTCCCTGAACCATATGATACAGATCCTTTACTTGGTCTGAGATCTTGGATCATAGACAGGTCTCCCGTCATGTGTCGTGAGCACCCACTATCCAGGTACCAGCTTGAAGTCCTCTCTTTTCCTATTAAGGATATCTGCAACGGAAATAATGAGTGACTTTGGTACCCAAATCTTTTTGGGTCCTTCTTTGTTAGTGAAAGAAGATTTCTTCTTGTTTAAGGTCCTTTTATCTTTTCTATAATTACTTGGAACCTTATTATAATTTTTTATCTTCTTTTTATGAGCAGACGGAACAAAATTGTTTTTCATTTTGTCTGACTCTTCAACATAACCAAGTCCACTTTTGTCAGACAGAGATCTCCCATATTTTAAAATATTTTCTAGCATAGAGGATCCCTTAGTGAACTTTGTTAAGTCTTTGAGTAAAGATTCATTTTCTTTCTTCAATCTTTCAATTTCAGAAATAAACTTATCCTTTTCAGACTCAGATGATTTTTCATCTGATACCTCTTTTTGCAATAACTCATTTTTAGTTCTCAAAGTAGCATTTTCTTCCAAAGTTTGTTTTAACTTGGCTTTGCATACTTTGTATTGCTTAGCAATAAAATGTGAGTTTGCCAATAGTGTATCGTATGAAATTTCTTCTGATTCTGACTCAGACTCAGATGAGGAGGATGAAAAAGTTTCAGATTCAGTTACCTATGATGAAACGGTGTCTCCAGCCATGAGACAGATATTCGCAGTTTCTTCTTCTTCAGTGGATTCCTCTTAGCTTTCGCTATCAAGGTCTTCCCAAGTCACTAGACTTTTCTTACCCTTGTCTTTGCGAGGATTCCATCTTTTCTTTAGTCTTGGACACTCTGATCTCATGTGTCCAGGTTTTCTGCATTCATAACAGATAACTTCTAAGCTCTCCTCCTTGCTTGATGATTTTTCAGGGAGCTTTCTCTCCTTCTTCTTGAAGAAGTGTTGACCTCTCCCCTTTTTCATCATCATCTTCTTAAAGCGTCTGGCCATGAGAGAAATCTCATCATCAGACGAATCAGATTCAGTGGTGTCAGCTTTCAACACTCTGTGCTTCTTCTTTCTTTCTTTCTTAGGAGTTTCCTCCTTTGTTGTGTTATTGACAGACGGAAGAGCTATTGGTTCTTGAACCTTGATCTTGTCTCTTTTGCACAAGAGTACCTCATGTACTCTCAAAGCTTCTATTAACTTGTCAAGAGTTAATGTCTTCATATCACGCCCGACTGAGATGGTAGTGGACATAGCTTCCCATGGAGGAGGAAGACTATCCAATATCTTCATGTTGTTTTGAGCTTTGGTGAAGGTAATATCCAGCGCAGTGAGTCCATTCAATATTGTTTGGAATCTACCAAACATCATATCGATAGATTCTCCTTTCTTCATAGAGAACATCTCATATTCTATTTGAAGAGTAGCAGCTTTCCTCATTCGCACATCCTCAGTTCCTTCATAGGAAATTTTGAGGGCATCCCAGAGTTCTTTAGCTATTTTATATGCACAAAATCTATTGTATTTCGTCCTAGATAATACACATATGATGGCATATCTGGCTTTGTTGTTGAGTTCCATGTGCGAGAATTCTTCATTTCCCCATTCAACCCCAGGTTTGACAATAGGGATGTTTCCTTGAGTTATGATGATCCACAGTCTGTACTGTGTGGATTTGATGTATATCTCCATTCGATCCGCCCAGTAAGGATAGTCATCACCAGCGAACGCCAGTGGCTTGTTCATGGATGACCCTCCAGATAAGAACGAAAGTCCTTGAGACTCCATCCAGGATCTTTTCCTCTAGCAACTGTAAAGCGCTCAACCCTTAGAGGCTGAGCTCTGATACCAAACTGTAAAAGATAGAACACAAGAAGGGGGGCTGAATTGTGTTATAAATAAAACTTTTCTCCTTTCGTCTGTGGGTTTAAATATGGTCAGACGAAGTATTATTTAATCTTCAATGATTGTTTTTAAGTAAGAAATGTTATAGCTTGATTATCCCAATTAGTCAAACAAATAAGAAGATAAGTACACAACTATTTTTATACTGGTTCGTCTATACAAGACTACGTCCAGTTACCCAGCAACCACTGAGTTTTCACTACTAACCGTGAAATGGTTTACAAGTATTATTTGCACCCAGCCACTTCTGGCTATAACAAGATATTCTTTGAACACAGCCTTCGCAGGCTAAACAACAGAGGTATTCTTTGAACAACCAGCCTCCTCAGGCTAAACTACCACACAAGTGGATTTTAAAGAGATGTTTTAAAAACAGAAAGATTCCTTTTCGCAAAGAAGGTTTTACAATGAAGTACAATCAGATGTATTGAGCGAAATCTCAGAAGATAGAACAAGAGAAGCGTTTTCGCCAACTGAATTCTGATGAAGTGAAGTCTTTAAATAGGCACCATCTTCAGATGACCGTTAGACACATGAGAATGTCGTTGAATATTTTCTTGAGAGCTTTCCAAAAGGTGTCAGATAGTACTTGATTGATTGATGGCGTGTGCAGCGGATTTAGATTGCGTGCGCAATACCTTTTCTGACTCGTACAGAGACTTTGACAAAAAGGTGAAGATCTTTTTGAGTTGCATGTGTAAGTACGAATCCCTATACTGATCTTGGATGCTTCTAATGAGTACTTCTTTAGATTTGAAATCTTGGCGCGAGTGACTCAAACTTTGCTTCACTTCTTGGACAGACGATATATTTCTTCAGTCTTTGAAAAGTTTCGTCTTATCCTATCGTCTGATGACTTGACTTGAGACAGACGAATGACTTCAGTCTGAGGAGTCATATTTCGTCTGTGCTTGTTCCTTCTGACTTGCTTGCTGATGTTCCGTCTGAGAAAGTTTCGTCTGTAAAAATCAAAATCTTAGATGTGTTAATCATCTTGATCTAACAATTTCTTTATTTAAATTTGATGAATAGAATAATCTAAATAATATTATTCATCAACATGGTCATGTTAACAAATTATACAATATAGTGTCCAAACAACTCCAAATTAGGAAAACTCCAAATGAGCTTAAGAATAAAGTTAGGAGTAGATAATTTAAGTATCAAAGTAGACAAATTAATGATTGAAATTGATTATTTACATCAAAATAGACTTGAGATTTAGGTTTAAATTTGATATGCAGTTCAGTTTAATGCATTAAATTATTTTTTAAAACCGGTTTGATTTAACCTAAATTATATTTAGAAATGGACTAGTTCAATTGAATATTATCAAATTCAGTTTCAAAACGGATTGATTTGATGCGATTATCCAAAATTTTGTTTAATTTGAATTTGTTAACACCACATATTCTTGAAAAAGCTTTTCAAATAAGTAAATTAATGTTAGTGATAAATCATACAAACAATTTGAATATTATATAACTTATAACCAGAAATTTTAACTTAGCAAAAAATGACTTGGAAAGCTTCTACTTTTTACCAAATTCATCTACTCAACTCATAATCAATATAACAAATAATTATATTGTTGGATCTTTATCCTCTTATGTTAGAATTGCTCTCGAAGAAAAGCATATGTGAAAGAATAATGAAGATAGGCCGGAAAATCTAAAGCAAGCAAAGGCCTTAATAATAATAAGAGTAACAACAAAATGTGGCTCTAGTTGGAGTCAAAATTATGGTAGACCAAAATATCAAATTAGGAAAAATCTCAAAAGCCACAATTTTAACATGATGAGGCACTTGAAAAAAAATTATTTTCACAACAAGAAGAATGGAGGAAAGAACTTTAAAGCATCAAATTTTCAAAGTTATGTTACAAATACGTAGAGAATAAAGAAATCTTGTATAATGAAGCAACAATTTGTTCTAAAAGCAAGAAACAACTTCATAATGGATATATATTGGATTTAGGTATAACTTGGCACATGACTCCACGTCGAGATTGGTTTTTCACTTATGAGTCTATCTTAAAAGGATTTGTGTTCATACATGTCCTAAAAGTCGTTCAAGTCAGTACTATTAAATTAGAAATATATGATAGTACTACTTGTGTAATTCAAGGTCTACGCCATGTGAAGGATTTCAAGAAGAACCTATAATCCATTTGGCAACTAGATATCCTCGGTTAAAAGATCCATGTTGAAGGTAGAATCATAAAGGTAGTGAAAGGCAACAACAAATTTGTACAAGTTTTGGGACATATATTGTACGAAGCAAATGCATTAATTGCAGCAACAAGTCAAGAAGAAAAAGTGACAATGTAGCTTCATAAACTTGGATATATGTCAGAGTGTGTCCTAAAATTCCTTGCGGCACATAATCTCCTATCATGGCTTTGAGTAGTAAATTTACTATTTCATGAGAATTGTATGATAAATAAGCAACAAAGATTGAAATTTGCTAAAGTAACCACTTAAAGCAAACATATACTTGATTTAATTCATTCTGATGTCTAAGAATCACTAGAAATATCGACAAAAACAACAAAGTATTTTTTTAATCATTCATTAATGATTATTACCAGAGATTGTAGTGTATCTAATTAAGTAATCAAATGTATGTCCAATACTGAAGGAATTCAAAGCACAACTATAGCTTGAAATTGGTAAAAAAGTTAAATGCCTTGAGGACAGGAAATAGAGGAGAATACGTAAATGGTTTTTTTTCTACATTTTGCAAATGTGAAGGTATTGCGAGATAATTCACTATTCCATATGCACTTTCAGCAAAATGATATGGTAGAGTAGATAAATAAAACTTTCTTAGATAGAATCAAAGCCATTTTGAGAACAATGGGAGTGGTTATATCTTTATGGGGAAAAGTTTTTTAAAATTGTTTGTTATGTAATAAACCAATCACCGTCAACTGTGGTTGGGTTAAAGACACAGGTTAAAACATGGAGAGGAAAACTAGTTCATTATTACATGTGTTTGGATGTCATATTAAAGATGTGCATATTCTTTAGCTATGTTGACGATGTTAAGAGGCATCATTATTGAGATCGCACTGCCTACAATATTGTCATTAGTAGGGTGCAGTATTTGCTTAAAATAAACTATAAAATATGCATGGAAAAGACAACATGATTAAAGACACTACCACAATGCAAATAGGCAAAAAGCCTAAAAAAAATATGATTCTTCTCAAGTGAAACTACAGAATGAAGAATAAGATGAGGTCAATAATAAAGAACTTCAATAATCAACAATTATATAAGGATATCATTTTAACACTCGAAAAGTCGTGATATTTAAAATAAAATATTTAGCAGCCTGTTTTGATTTTTTTTTAACAGCAACTTTTTAGTTTTTCACCAGAGAGAATATTTTTAGGGTTTTGCTCATCTTTTCTTTATCGTGATCGTACGTACTCATTTGTGCAGTTTGTTTGGTGATTTTGCTGCATTAGTGTTTTTCACTAGTTTGTGAGTAGAGTGTTTCGTGAGTTCTTTTGTATAAGGACATTTGTTATATTCTTTGATATTTTATAGTGGATATTTTTCTGAACTAGGTCTCGTGGTTTTTGTTCCTCTCATTGAGGTCTTCACGTTAAAAATTGTTGGTGTTCTTCTTGCTCCGCATTTACTTTTTTCTCTTACTCTCTGAATTTTATAATGTTGTATATTACAGTTCTCTTCTCTTCCCTCGAAGGGAAAAATTTTATTTTACACACGCTTGTAGGGTTTATGTAAATTTTTCCGCTGCGTACTCGCATCTTTCCCAATAAGTGGTATCAGAGTCGATAGTTCGACTTGGCGACCAGCTCAGATGAGTGATGCAATGATTAGAGTGGATCTAAGTGGTTAGGTGGATCTACTTTTTGATGATCCCTTATGTCGAAAGTCTTCCTAAGGGCTAGACAAGATATGTCTGGTGGGTGGCTTGGTTGCGTGTCCCATTGATGTGAGCTATCAGAACAACAGTATAAGACTAGGGTATATCAACGACAATGTGAAGCTGCTCAAAAATTGTTGCGATAATGAAAGATCTAATGGTCATCATTAACAATGACTTTCGTTGTAAGGGAGGATGCTTTGCGGTCCTTTATTTGAGGGGGGGTTTGTTGGGATTCAAACAAAGTCCCACATTTTGCAGAGTCTGAAAGATTCTGCTGTAAGAAAGGACCGTTGTAGAAGAATTTGTAATAATGTTAGACTTTATTTAAATCCCAACATTTGTAATAATGGAATTTGTAATAATTGTAATAATCTACCTTTTAATTGAAGAAGAAGAATAACCATCAATATTTTATAAGGCGTTCAGAAGTTCAAATGTTTCTCGATGTTTGGTAACAATGTAGGAAGAAATGAAAGTCTTAAATAAAAATAAGGCATGGAGCTTATTATACTTGCAAAGGGTTGGAAATCCATTGGACACTGAAGTGTTATATTTAATAAATAATTAGAAAGTCTTTAGATCAATATCTTCTACATTTTGAGTCATTCAAGACTTTTATTTCTCCTATTGCATTTCATTATACTTTTTTGTCAAACCTTATTATGCCTTGGTGGTTTTGCGTTTTCGAAAACTATTTGTTTAGGAATTTAAATAGTTTCTCGAAACTTGCAATTTACTTAAGACCAATCACAACTTTTAAAGACCTTTTTAGAAGGAAAAAACATTTTTGGCACACGAGTTTAAAGTACCTGCGTCAAATGTTATCAAAATTTTTGTTAAAGGTAGAAAATGTCATGGGTCTGCCAAAGTTGTGTTGTGCTAAAAATGTAATTGCATGTTTTTAAGGTTATTGTGTTTGAACCTTTGTGAATCCACTCATTTAAATATCTTAAAAAACCTTTGTAATGATGGTACAAACATCATTCTTCATAGACAATAAAGTGAGAACAAAAAGATCTCTTATCTATTATTTTGTTTTCAGATTATTTTTACTTTTCTCATCTTTTATGTTTTATTTTAAAATTATTCATGAACATGTATAAGTAGTCTCCTCTTATTTAGGATTAAGGGTAATTTTCTAAAACTATGGTTGCTATTTAATTTTAATACCATTATTTAGTTTATTTATTAATTCTTTTATTATTATTTTGCAATATTAGTTTTTATCCATTTTTACTGAAATCATAGATATGTAAGGATAAATTAACTGTAGGAACTATGTGTTGAATTTATAATTAAAAAGTTTAGGTTTTGAATCCAGGAAATTAGAATTAATACTAAGAAAGTAAACTAGAATAATAAAGAACATTGGAATTTAATTAAAATTAATGATCACGATGGTAGGATTAGTTTATTATGTAATAAATGGGTAGACAAAATTAAGTGAGATAATAATGGTCATGTATAAAATAGTATAGTGTAAGATTGGTAGTAAAAGCACACAAGAAAATTAACGTGTTTTGGTGTCTCAAGACGATCACAAAAGAAAATTAATGTGTTGTGTACCTCAAAACCTATTTCATAGTCCCGCTTCGGTGTATCAAGACGAGCACACAAGAAAGTTAACATGCTTCAGTACCTCAAGACCTACTCCATGGTTTCACTAGGATAAATTTTATTATTAATAATTTTTGCACGAAAAAATTATAAACTCTCTTTTGTATTTGACACACAATTTTTGTGTGAAAAAATTACAAACTCTATTCAATATTTGACACATACTACCTAAAATATAATACACCGATTATATAGATGAAAGGATATAGTATGAATGAAGAAAATCTATTGTTCTCTCTTATATAGATCTTTTATTCCTTTCTCTTTCTAATGTTCATCCATATTAAACTTTGAATTAACACAACGCATAACAAGACTTTAGAAAATAAGGAAAAAACTTATTTATAAAACTTATCTAAAAACAAAATGGTTAAAATATAGAAATCATTAATAATCATTCCTAAAAAAAACTAAAAAACAAATTTATCCTGTTAGTCAGTATAACTTTCATTTAAATAAAAATATAATCTTGTACAATTTGTTAAATGTTTAAAAAAAAAAAATCACGTCATCAATAACTTCACAGGCAAAATACACGGATGTTCAATATACTTTGTGGAGTAAAAAAGTGTTAGATAACTTAACATATATTATGACAAAGTTAATCAATACTTGTATGATGTTAATTCTTTTACGGAGAAACTTAAACAACTAAAAACTAGTAAGTAGAAAAATATTTTAAAAACATACAGAAGTAACTTTAAGTGAGAAATTACAAAATATGGGAATGTTAAGTCACTTTTCTTTTAAATAAAAATATAATCTTTTACAATGGATCAGATATTCCAAAAATTACATCATCAATAATTTTATCGAAGGCAAAACACGTTCAATATCAATTTGTGAAATAAAGAAGAGTTAAATAACTTAATACATATTATGAAAAAGTTAATCAATACAAACTATGATGTCAATTCTCTTATGAAGAAAATTAAATAAAGAAGTCTGTATGACGTCAATTCTTTATGAAGAAAATTAAACAATAAGAAATTGATAAATAAAAAAATATTTTAAAAATATACAAAAGTAACTTTAAGTGAGAGATTACAATATACAGGGATGTGAAGTCACTTTGGTATGGAAGTAAAATAAACTATGCCAGTAAATTGTTAGGAGGTGTAGAAAATGTCCATTGAATTAAATGCTTAACCTCATAGCTCTGATTATAAATAGTAAGTTATTCCATGAATTTCATTATTTAGGCAAAGAGATAAATTTAAGAGTTTTTATGAGTGTATCGTTGGATTATAAAAAAGAATTAGAATTATTCTCTCATTAGAAAGATCTTAATTTTTCTTTTATTTAATAAAATATTTTTCAAATTTTACAGATAATTTTCCCTTTATTTATTAAAAAAAAATCACAATAAAATATTGTGTCAAATTCTTATTTTCTTCCCTCTTACTTAGACCGCGTAATATTACTCTGTTACAATGTTACCTAATGATCTAAATTGGTCAATATTTAATTTTTAAAATTGATCATATTAAAAAATTTCAAAACTTATGAAACTGTTTTTAAAGGTTAAATATCATATAAAATCTGAAAATAAAAAATTATTCACTAAGAATAAATTACTATTTGATAGTTAAAAATCTAGACATCCAGACAATCTATATAGCAAGTAACGTGAGGAGTTAGAGATATCTGTTCTGAAAATTCAAAGAAATAAATGAAAATTAAATAAAAGTGGAACTCATATGAAGTATTAATATGTAATAACTTTACAAAATATAGCCTCAAAAGAAACACTTTCCAAAGAAGCCCATTATTGTACTATATAGCCCATGTGTAATATGGTCAGAATTAACAAGAAATGTAGGTTTGAAATTGTATAGCCCATTGCCCAACCTATGAGCCCAATGTGGGCTTGAAATTGCATAGTTCACTGCCCAACATTTATGTTTGTTTTACACTTTATTCTTTTGTTTGACATCATATATTGTTATCTTAAATGAAATATAAAAAAGCAAGTGAAGCTCCTTTAATTACATCACTCTTTCTATCCATCTTATAAACTTTTACTTCATCAAACTAGAACCAACAATCACTAAATTTTCACTCCATCATGATCAAAACCCTCCAACAATCCATTGATGCCAAGATTTGTAAGAAAGAAACAAGACGCATTTGATTTTGGTCCCCTTAAATTTGGATTTCGTCTCCACCATTGGAGAAGTGAAATATCAATTGCCTGAAAATAAAGAAAAAAAATTGGCTCAATTTGTAAAAGAAAAAATATACAAAATTGGACATCAAAAGTTGTTATTTTTTTTTAATAAATAAAAGAGGTCAATCAGTTTTTTTTTTTTTTTTCAAATGGGTTTACCTTGTCTAATAGAAAATAATAAAATAAATTTTGCTTTCAGTTAGTCTTAATTATGGAAAGGAAATAATTGGCTTGATTAGAATTTCATTATTCATTAAGAAAGATAATTAAGGAAACAAAAGTAAATGTGAGATGTAAGAAGACAGGTCAAAAGTGGGTTTTCACAATTTCTATAGTTAAATTTCCCAGCTAAAGAATATTAATGTCTAATGGAGACTAATTCAATTCTAAATCATCAGTAAGATAAATTTTTGCAACGAAACGAAGTTTAACTATTATAATTATCATTTTCAAAACCAAAAAAAAAATATATTATAGTTATCATTAAGAAAAGTCTAATTAAAAATGCCTTAAAAATATTAACTAAGAAAATTTTAATATACTTTATTAAATATTTTAATTTCATAACATGTAAATAATTTTAATATAATGAATATTTTCTTATTACTTTATAATTTTTACATTGATGTTTGTTGACATCTATCCCAATCAGATGTTAAAATTTGTGACACTTGTTGCAGCCTGAGTCAATTTTTTTCAAAAAAGAAAAATGAAAAATCATGAGTCAAGTTTAGCTAGTAACATCCAACAGAGATATATCTACCATTTCTTCAGATTAAGTGAGACTTTTACTTTTATATCAAAATTTTATTCATTTAAAATTATTTTGACAAAAAAAAAAAAGAGAGAGAAGAACCTTTCACAAATTCGAGCCTTGTATACAGTATAGAAGTGGACATGGACCCAACCATGAAATTGGTAGGTTAACCCTAGTGAAAATTAGGTTGACGACCAGGCCACCAGAAAATTAATAAAATTTTAAGAAAAATGAAACTTTCATGGCCAATTAAGAGAAAAAGGGTGCAAATCTAATTGGATGTGTCCACTTAGAGATTTGTTTTGTGTCTATTTATTATGTGGACCACATGTCTATTCATTATGTGGACCACACATTATAGTTTTAGTGTCAAAGCTAGTGATTAAATATTAATTAAATTAGAGCAATCTTATTTTTTTTTTTCTACTCATTAATTGAAAGTTGGGTTCAATTTCAGCTTTTTTTTTTCTTTGTTTATTGGTAGACAAAATATATATTCTACTATAAATTACCTTTCAAGTTGATAGACTTTTCTAATCTTACAAGAAACTGTATTTTCTCCAAATCTAAACTTTATATTATTAAAAAAAATAAATTAATTAAAGAAGTTGACATTACATGGATCATCCTAAATTGCATTATCCTAAAAAAAATGTTCCCAAAATTGCTTATTTAACACGTCTTCCAATAATGCATCACTCCAAATGAAAATTCAAGCACAGTGTAATTTGCACTTTGCAGATGTGGAAGAGACAGAAGATTAAAAAATTGTGTCAATAAGAAATCCAATTGAGAGATCACATAGGATCCCAATCACTGCTAATTGGATATCACTAGTAATATTGATCTCATACCAAATCATAGATAATATACCTCAAAAACTTGGATCTCATGACTCAATAAGATTCCCTTCAAAATTTGCTAAAATCAGCAACTTGTCATTATCCAAACCATTTTTGTCTGGTGGGGTGAGAGAGGATTTGTTTTGCCGTCTCACTGTGCTTGGACAAATTAATTGTTCTGTTCAAAAAATGCTAATTTTGGTTTTATTTCAATTCTAAGAAATTTATCAAGCAGTGAATCTTTCAGCACTAGAATTGTGCCCAACAACTAGCATGTTTTTTTTATTGAGATTGAATTTGTTGACTTTTGCCACACCATTTCTGGATTTGCTGAATATATTCACTAGATTTGAATTTGTTTTGGATACATTCATTATTTCACCTTTATTTTGATTTACTATATGGAGGGTGATGTTTTGAACAAATTAAGTTTCACTGCGTGTCACAGGTAGAATTGTGATTTGTTAAAAATTATAATATTTTATAGAATAAATAGTTTTGTTTTATGTTTGATTTAGAAAATAATTATATTATAATATAATAAATAGATGAGACAGAATATTTTCTTTTCAACCATCGTTCGGATAAAATTATACAATATACGAAATATTCATTAGACATATTTATCCTCACTTTTCTTTTAATTTTAAATTATTTTATTTTACTTTTAATTATACATTATATGGAATCTTTATTATATAATTATTTTGAATTAACTAATAAGTGCAATAATTTAGTCATCTAATTTATATTCAATTATATTTTCTATTAACAAATATAATTCACATAATATATGGTAAATAAATCAAAGAGACTATGCATAAATAAAATAATGTAATTAAAAATTTAAAAGTAAATATAAAATAAAGAGAATAGAAAAGGAGAAGATATTAAAGTGTTGAATAGATTAACTGAACTTTACATTTAAGTATCACTTAGTTATATTATAGAATTAGTAAATAAAGTAAAAGAACGAAAATATAAAATTTATATGATTTGTATAATTTTTATTGAAAGTTGAAGAACATACAACAAGAAAAAGAAAATAAACTCACAAATATAGAGCATTGATAAAAGACTCACAAGTAGAGCACTTAGATTTTAAGAGAAATTGATAGGTATTTAGTTCTATTAGAGAATAAGGGATTCATAGATAGGATATGAATAAGGTACTATAATACTTATTCCCCGGAAAAAATCATCTCCATATTCAGAGTCATACTTGTGTACATGTATGAAAATTAATTCTCATTATGGATGAGTAGTTGACTATCAGATTTAAATCTAGAAATTTTGAATTAAAATTTTATTTTTTTTAAAATTTAAATTATTTAAATCTAAATCCAATAAACAATGTATAAATTTATTATATAAACATTTCAATTTTTTTATTTATAAAGACAATTTAATTAAAAAAAAGATTACATATTTCCATGATCTCACTTTTTAGTAATATGGCATATACCGTGAATCTGAACAGATAAATTTTATTTTTGAATCTATTTAATTTTTAATTAGATCTCTAGGCCCAGACCTACCTAATAAAATTTGCGCCAATTGAGTGTGAATATTTTGGTCATTCTAAAAAAGAACTAGTTATTAATAAAAATTATTTTATCCAATCTCTCTTCCCCCTTAATAAAATTTATATATATATATATATATATATATATATATATATATATATATATATATATATATATATACTGACAATACCACAATAAAAATTTCCTAAAATAACATTACTAATTTAGAACATGTGCCTAGAAAAAATTTCCCTAAAATATATAAATTGACACTATTTATATTTAATTACATCTCCTAATTACAACTTAATTAATATTTTTTATATTTAACTAAACTATTAATAGCTACCTATACTACAAATTAATTTACTGAATTAATAAAATAACAATTAATTTGCTTTGGCAATGAGAGTCAAAGTCTTGTTAAGTATCCTTATTTGATTCTCATGTTTATCAAAGATTCTCTTTAGAAAACATGCTGGTGTTGTAGAGTGGTTTAAAGGTACTAAATTTTTAATTATTTTTCAATTCTTTTTAACATTTCTTAATTTAAGTATTTATTATCAAAATCAGCTTTAGAAAATTATTAGAGTGAAGACACTTTAAAGTTCTTTAATCATCTACAGAAAGCGTTTTAAGCATTATTCACTAATAAAATTCTTGATATTGATAATAGAACTCAAACTCATTCTTCCGAGACGTCCATTCAATTCTTATCGATTGGATCGATCTTTATCGGTGGAATGTAAAATTTTAAAATGTAAATTAAATACAAATATCTAAATAAAAATAGAGTAATCACACTGCCCAATGTGTGTTGAACAAAAAGTCTTACTATGTACTGTTTAAGTTACAGTTGTCTTAATACACATGGAGGTCAGAAAAGAGTAATAGTTTGTTTTATTGAGTGTACCCATAGCTTGAATATATATATATAAATAACTGCATTACACATATAACAGAAAATTAATTATAAAGCGTGATGCATGTTACCTGCAAAAATTTTATGTTTTTTATTACTTTTAAATTAAAAAAATACAATATTGTTTACTTTTCTTATTTTCTCTTACAATGAAAATGATGGCTTAATTAAATGTCGCATTAGAAATTAGATTTTATTATATTTTTCATTCCCGTAAATTTTATTATTTTCAGTTTAGCCGCGTATTAAAATTTTATTCAATTTTTATTCTTATAATGATTTGAAAATAGTGTATTTTTGGTATCACAAGAATCTCTTTTCAAGAATCAAAATAATATACTTTTATAAAGTTTAGGGAACTAAAGTTTTGATAAGGGCTAAATTTGAAATAGTAATATTTTCAGAACTAAATATATATTTTGGTATATTTAATATTTTTAACTAGACAAACTTTTATTTTTTTAACACCATCATACTTTTATTTCTATAATACTAATTTTCATTGAACTTTTTATTAATTCCATTTTAATGTATAGAACTGTAAAGTTAGTTACATTCTCTAATATATTATTTTATGATTAATAAAATTTATTAAATATATAAAATTAGAAAAGATAACCATTAAATACTAAAAAAAATCTAAAAATCAAGAAAATGTATAATTTTCACCGATTATAAAATTATGTTTGAAAAAAATTGTGAGAAATTACCCAAAATGTGTACGCTGTAAATGTTGCTGAAACAAGAACCGATACTAAAAGATTTATCAATTATATTTAAACGCAGATTGCTGCAAAAATTTATTTTGATGTATTGCAGTTTTGAAACCACCCAATTAGAAACTTTGATTGAACAAGTACAAATCCCATTTTTATTTTCAAAAGAACAAATTAATTGATTCTCTATGATTCTGGCACGGGTAAGATGTTGAAATCTAACAAAAAAAAAAATATAGTTTTTGAATATAAAATATTTAAGGGTACACTCTAAATCTTGTGGCAACAAGAACTACTCTAATATAAAAGGTGTGTTATTTCTTCCTTAATAACAACACAGGTCAAGTAGTTTTTTCTGCAATCTTACTTGGTACCCTTTGGATCTTTCCCATTACTCATTTGCCAGCATCATAAGTTGTCACTTACACTGTTACAGACACTCATCACTCTTACACGGTATCTTTAGTTCCAAATACACACCTGCTATTTGTGAAAATGCATACCCTCTTGAACTAGTTACTTTATTATTGTTATTATTAAAGTTATTATTACTGTAGTTGTTGTTGAGGGATGGAAATGGAAGCTTTTATATGGGGTGGTGGTTTTGATGGAGATGCCCCAAATAAGAGGAAAAGTGATGGTTTTGAAGGGAACAATGATGTGATTGGAAGTGGGTGTGGTTCATCTTTCTCTTTGGTTTTGGATAGGGAGAGAGGGGAGCTTGTGGAGGCACCTGTGAAATTGGAAAGGAAGGGGGTGTCCACTGAGAGAAGCACTGAAGCTTTGAAGAACCATAGTGAAGCAGAGAGGAGGAGGAGGGCAAGGATTAATTCACATCTTGATACACTTCGCAGTGTGATTCCTGGTGCCATGAAGGTTTGTTCAACTTCAATGTAATGTATTTTCAGTCGCCATTTTTTTTTACCACTTTTCAAATTGTTGAGTAAACATTTAAAAAATTGAGTAGGTTGTGAATGATGTTGAACTAAGCTAATCATTTAATTAATTGGTTCATAAAAGTCAAAGGGTGTATAATAATGATCTGTATTATACTTGGTTTGCTTTTAAATTGCATTGTAAGCATAGGTTGATATGTCACGGTTTGATGGATTTGGTACATGTTTTTATTAATCTCATTGGAGTTTTAACTTGAGTATTTCTTGGTCAACTAAATTCATTGGCATTCTCTTCTGCTTCCATGACATGTCAACATGTACTAATGAAGTGTTGGTAGCTTAACATTTTGGGATGTAAACTATTATTGGTAGCAGGAGATCAGGTGTAGGGAATTTATCAGCAAAAGTATTTAGTATGGTATTGAATTGTTGCCTTTTCATTTTGGAGGAGTCAGTTTGAGAGAACTTGGTATTAACTATCAAACTTAGTTTTGTGCATAGCTCATATGTCTGAAGAAATAAACATGTTAAAGAATTCATTCATTGTTTGAAATTTCGAGTTCCTCTTTTTTAATTTTTAATTTTTTTTTTTTTACTTTTGGACATATAGATGGACAAAGCATCATTACTTGGTGAGGTTATTAGACATTTGAAAGAGCTGAAGAAGAATGCAGCACAAGCTTGTGAAGGTTTGATGATACCAAAAGAAAATGATGAAATAAGTGTTGAAGAACAGGAGGGTGGGTTGAATGGTTTTCCTTATTCAATTAGAGCCTCACTATGTTGTGAATATAAACCTGGTTTATTGTCTGATATAAGACAAGCACTAGATGCTCTTCATCTTATGATTACAAGGGCAGATATTGCAACCTTAGAAGGCAGGATGAAGAATGTCTTTGTGATTATTAGCTGCAAAGAACAGAACTTTGAAGATGTCGCATACCGTCAGTTTCTTGCCGGTTCTGTTCACCAAGCTCTTAGGTCAGTGCTCAATAGATTTTCTGTTTCACAGGACATTTTAGGAACCAGAAAAAGGAAGAGGATTTCTATATTCAGTTCTTCATCTTTAGAAGATTTCTTGTAAGCATCCTTGTTAAGTACATCAAACTTAAAATCCCCATACCCATACCAAGTTTGAATATGATTACGTGAGTGATAATAGTAGTAATTTAATGTACCATTTAAACTCATGTATACATACTGAAATGTTGTTCTTCCATGCTTTGTAATTTGGTCATGTACTTCTTAAAAGACAAATCATGTGAAAAGATAATAGGCATCTTATCTGGGGTGTACAGATATTTCGGTGCTTTGACAGATTGGTTGATGGATACAATGATCACAGCATCTTTTAGTCCTTCGATCAAGACAAAATGTTCTTACTATGATAGTGTACCTTGTTTACAGAAGGGTATCTTCACTTAAGCAATAGAAAACATACAGTTGTAATCTATTATTTTGAAAAAGTTAGTGATTTGACCAAGGTTTAGCACTGCTTTGTACTAAATCCTATACTTTTGCTTGCTCCAAAACTGCAAAAACATTATGATGCATTCATGTCTCTATTTTTAGTGTACATATTGCGACTATTATACAATGAAGCAATGAAACTCAAAGCCAAATTGCTGTCTGCTTAAAGAAGAGTCATAAATCAGGTTAAAGCAAGGAATCAAAAGAATAGGTTGATCAAAGCCAAATCCAACACTAAGATGCTTAAAATGGTTTTACTATTGATTCACAATGCATTGTTGTTCCTTTTATCTCCTAACAGTAACAAAAGCAGTTCACAAGCTTTGCCTTCACATTGCGGCTTCCGTATGGCGTGATACTTGATTGATCAATGCAACAGGTCCATGTGATTAATCAACCTAATCTCAAGATTTTTCATTGATCAGAGTAACAAATTTTGTTTAGACATAGTCTAAATAATAATTTTTCCTATATAAGAAAAGTAAACTTAGGATAATCCCCTGATTTAAAATTACAGCCAGCATTTCCTTTGAAAAAATACTTCTGTATTAATACTAGAAGATCAATAATCCAACAATGATCAATATGATAAGAACAATGCAACGTTAAAAGAAGAATCCAAGGAATAGAGAGAAAATGGATTCAAGAATTTAACGTGGTTCGATAAATTGTCTACGTCCATAGACACACAATATGCATTATTTTTTGTGTACATAGAAGTTTTATAAAGAGTTGTTTATATAGAGAATGTGGGACCAAAATCAAACTACTTTCATAGTTTATACAATGTGGGACTAAAATCAAACTACATAATCTTAAAAACTCCCACTTGGAGTTTGATTTACATCACCACCTAGTGTAATGCCTTCATCATGAATTATTCTCCTGCATTGTTCATCGACGGATCTTCTGCCCTGTCCACTGACGAGTTTTCTCTTGTGCATTGGAACTTCATATTCTTAACAATCTCCCACTTGGAGTTTAATTTACATCACCACTCTAGTGTAATGCCTTCATCATCAATTATTCTCCTGCACTGTCCATTGACGGGTCTTCTCTTGTGCACTTCTCTTGTGCACTGGAACTTCTGCCCTGTCCACCAACGGGTGCCTTGTCCACCGACGGGTTTTCTACCCTGTCCACCGTACTCATTGCACTGACAAATCTTCTTGCGCTAATTGGTCTCTAGTGAAAAGCTCCCACTACTTCTCTTCTTAAGCTCCTATTGCTTCTCTTCTTCCAATGTTGCATTCATCCCCTATTGTCAATGATGATGGCCATTAGAGCTTCCTCGTCATGACAATTTTTGAGCTTCACATTGTCGTCGATATGCCCTAGTCTTGTACCGCCGTTCTGATAACTCACATCAACGACATACGCGTTTCGATACAAGGGATCCTTACAAAGTAGGTCCACCTGACTTTCACTTACATTCACTCTCATCATTTCATCACTCGTCATCTGAGTCGGTCGCCAAGTCGATACATCGGCTCTGCTACCACTTGTTGGATAACTCGGGGAAGACTTCACACATTTCTTCTCCACAATGTCATCCCATTGTTCTTGCTACTTTCTTTCTTAGGAAAGCTCCCACTACTTCTCTACCCTGAGGATAAACCAATTTCTGATGTAGAAGAACAAACTAAGCCGCAACCACAAAGCATATTAAGATATTGACTTTGATACTTAAAAAACAAAGTAATAATAAAAGAAGATTATAAGGAAGAGAGAAAAAAAGAATTCAGGAATTTAACGTGGTTCGACAAATTGCCTATGTTCACAGGCACAAATTATATATCGCATTTTGTTGTACAGTGTGCACTTAGAAACTCTACAAAGAAGTTGTTTATTTAGATACGTAAAAGCAATCCCCTCATCGTTTACTCGATATGAGACTAAAATTATGTATTAAGTAAAATCAAACTGCATATTCATATTCGTAAAAATATGAATGTATGATGTAGGATTTGATCCCCAGATTTTGTTATGTTTCTTTCTTCTTACAAGAAAAAGAAAAAAAAATAATTGATGACATATTTTCAATTTTTGTTACAATATTAAGGGATATTCTCCACCAGATATAGTTTAACCTATCAAATCATTTTCTTTACATTTCTCAACCGATAATCAATTGATCTTGATTTACATTTAAATTTGATGTGTAATTTATTTATTACTAACATACGTATAAATTATGTGAGGTAAAATATTCAAAAATTTCCTACACATCTCATATTTATACTAAGAAAGACTTATGTTTAATTACAATACAAATCAACTAACTAATCGACTATTTTATAAAATATTAAAAATATATTAATAAAAAAAATATACGTATATTTTGTGATATATATAATTAATTAATCTAGCCACTACGGTCAATTTATAACCAATCAAGACATAATTTACAGACAAATGTTCGGTGATTAATTATAATACAGTTGAACCCGCTAATTACTTCTCACAAAATGTAAACAAAGTGGCTGAGAAAAAAAATTTAATAAATAAAATATGTATACATGATTTAATAGGATAATTAAAAGGTAGCCAAAATTAAGAACAATTTTTTGTTTTGCGGTTGATCAGGAAGTCTTTCTCAAAACTATCGAGCACACGGCGAGAGGATATAAATTACCACGTGGCGAGATATCATTAGTGTAGGAGATTGTGCGACAATGCAAAGCAATGTCTTTGTGGTTGTCACTTGCCACCGTGTGTCCCACTTACACAAACCTCAGCAACGAGACACATGGCTCTGTCGTCGCCACTTCACAACCTCTCCGCAGTGATCTCGGCCGGAGCCAATGCCACCACCGCAACGGCCCGCCCACCGCCGAGGTTGCGGCACGTGGCGGTTCACACGGCGGCGTCCGACACAACGACGTCCTCGTCGGTGCAACTTGGTGTGTACGAAGAAGGGAATCTGGAACGTCCCAAGTGGGTTGGGGAGACCCCAGTTTCACGTCTGGTTAAAGCTCTTATCTCCTTCAAGCCCTTATACTCTATCCTCAAACTTGGTGCTAGACGAGCTGTGATAAGGTTCATCATCTACATACATACACATACTGTATTTATTTCTTTTATTTTTTCCTATTATTCAACAAACTTTTTCTTTTGCTTCTTATCCTTAAACACTTACTTTACTTTTACTTCTGCTTTGTCCCTTGTCATTAAAATGGATAAAAACTAGAACGGAACTAAAATGATTGTATAAGAACTAAAAATGCAAGGATATGGACTAAAGCAGATAACTTCAGTATAGAAACTAAAATGTAGATTTGTGCATCTACATGAACTAAATTAGTGATTAAGAGACAATTTGTATGTTTTCCCTCCAGAACTATTTATAGAAGGAAAAAATAAAAAGAGAAAAATGATTTTTTTTTTAAAAAAAGTTAAAATTAGCTTTTTTTAAAATAATTTATTCATACCTTTTAGAAAAGTTGTAAAAGAGAGCTTTTATAAATTGAATAATGCTTGCAGCCAACTCCAACTCCAATGGACAATACATGGCCAATCATAAAATGAATATATATATTTTTTATTAACTTTTTTTTTTTTTTTTTTTTTTTATATATTTTATAATGATTGTCTGCGTACCATAGTTATTTACCTAACATTTCTCATTATAATTTAGTTAATGAAAAATTAATTTAGTTTTTTATAAATACATTTCATTTTTTTCTTCTTATTTCCTTTTTCTCCAAGTTTTTTCCAGAGATATTCACCCGAATAGACCTTAAATCTACTATATATTGCCTTCCTCACTTTGCTTCAAGTTTTGGTTAACTGGTTTGGTAACTATTGGTTGTGGAGGAGAGACATGTCAAATGTTTATGATGAGGTTGCCCATGTATGAGATTTTATGTACTTTTGTGTACATTTAGTAAGTTTTTACAACAAAGTAAATTTTATCAATCGAGCTATTAAGTTACCCATTACTAATTTGATGCATGTAGCCAACTCCATCTAGTAGGAAAAAACTTTGGTTGTTGTGTTACATTGAACTAAATTTTGATTGGTTTGTTGATGAAATGTTGTTGTGCTAAGTATGTCTTTATTGAAAAGTGAATGTGGTTTTTGGATGTTGCACAGTACAGCTGAGAAGAACAACATACCTTGGAGGGAAATGACTAAAGAGATTTTAGAGTCAGAAGTGTATAGGGAGCTGGACAGCGTTCAAAACAAGTCTTTAGTATACCCTGATTGTAATTTTCTGACCTTTTAGTTTTTACCTTCTCATTGTTGTCTTTGCTCTTGCATGTCATTGTAAATGATGGGGTGACTGCTTAATTCACTTTACAGATTATTTGAATCCTTTCCATGCATATGATGAGGGCAATCTTTCATGGCTGGTATGTGGTAATTCTGAATTTTCCCATATGTCCATGAATGGTTTAATTTGGCCACTCCTTTCTGGTTGATAGGTGAATTTTCACATTCATTAGTTCAAATTTATTACTATAGAGGCCATGATACTATTTTTCATCCACTGAAATGCAGGCATGGCATAAACACCCCAAAAATCTTGATTCTATTAATTTATAGACGAGTTATGTCAAAAGTTCCACCTTATTCTTGTAAATATATGACTGTGCCTTCTGATCTGGTATTGATCCAAGATATGCACATAACTTCACTAAAAGTTAAGGTTCATGAGTTGAATTTAGTTAATAGGAGAAGCCTGGTGCATTGTAATTTCTTATTTTCTCCTAGAAGTGTTTATGAAGAAATTTATCTAAAAAAAGGCCATAGCTGAAAAGTGTTTGCTGAAACTTTTTTCCTTTGGCTAGACCTATTGTACGTTAGCAACATGCTTTGGTTATAGTATATGTCTATTCTGTAGGTATCATATTAGCAGATGATCAACTTTAGTGGCTTGCTTATGAACATTAGTATCAATTCTTGCACTCTACGCATTTTTCATTATTTATCAATTGTTTAGCAGACTATCATGTGAATGGAAATCTATCATGTGAATGGAAATCTATCAGTACTTATTTTTGAATTTTGAATGCCAATCTGAAATAAAGCAATTATTATAAAATTTGGATTAATGATTATAGGCAGCTGCAGAAGCAGAGGCTGCTACATTTTCAATGTCTAGACGAGCACTTCCAAATGCATCTTCAATACATGAAGCAGCTCAGATAATGCGTGGCAATTGGCTTTGCGCAATTGAACAACACCATATGCAGTATTCAAAATCATCTGTGATTGATGACATTCTAGATATTGGATGCTCTGTAGGTGTAAGCACAAGATATCTTGCAGAGAAGTTCCCCACAGCCAAAGTCACTGTGAGTTTTTAATGAATGAATGAAATTGCTTTCTTAAATCCGTATAATGATGCAGATTGGAGAGTCATTATAGCAGAAAAAAAGGGGCGCTAGTAACATACTCTTTCTAGCACACAATCTGCCATTGGCTAAAAGTTATTGAAAACCACAGAACCTGGAAAGATAATCATCAAATAAGAAATGAGACCCTATAATTTTTTTTTTGTTTTTTTTTTTGTAATTTCCAATTAATTTCTGAAAATTTTAGAAAGTTTATTAAAAAGGTGTTGCTACTTGCTAGTATTTCTGAACAAAAATCATTCTTGGCCAACTTGAATTTACCAAGAATAAAAGAAGTCTTATAAGATATGGTTTGTGATTAATATGTTTGTTCCAGGGGCTAGATCTGTCACCTTATTTTCTAGCTGTGGCTCAGCATAAGGAAAAGAGAGCAGCACCTAGAAAAATTCCTATAAGATGGATACATGCTAAGGGGGAAGACACAGGCTTGCCTTCTAAATCATTTGACCTTGTTTCTTTTGCTTTTGTGGTATGCCTTTTCTTTTCCTATTTAGTCCTCCTTTTAAGTTTCATCAACAAGGGTTAAGTCTAGCAGAATTGGCTAGTTTCTTGGACCATTTCCCAAATCCTCATTAGAGGGGAACACCAACATTTAGTGCTTGACCATAGATATTTGAGTAAATCATCATTTTGGTCCTTGAAAATGTAAGGGTCAGGGAATTTAGTCCTTAAAAGATAAAAATTAGCAAAATAGTCCTCATGAGTGCAAGATGCTTATCATTTTGGTCAAATTTAGGAACCAAAATGACAATAAATATTTTTTAGAGACTATTTTGTTATCTTTTATTTTCCAGGGACTAAATTACCCGATTGTCATACTTTCAAAGACCACAATAGTAATTTACTGTAGATATTTGGATATATTTCTCTAACAAAAACTTTTTATAAGATATTAGTGGATTTTAATGTCTGGACTTACATGTAGCTTCATGAATGTCCTGCAAGAGCTATAAGGAATTTAGTGAGGGAAGCATTCCGTCTCCTTCGCCCTGGAGGCACACTAGCTTTGACAGATTTTTCGGTATATAATATCATCTTTACAAATTTTTCCCTTTCTAGTTGGTTTCATGCTCTTATCACAAATGCTCATATTATTTATTTTTCTGTCTGTCTTCTGCAGCTGAAATCAAAGGTCCTTCAGGTATTGTATTGTTCTGCTTTCCAGCTTAACTGTTTCTATAATAATACATAAACACTAAATAGTTTATAGTTAAACTATTCACTTGTATCTATGATTGCCCTCATTTGAAGTTTTAGCACCTATACATGAAAACTGTAACCCTTAATTCTTACTCATGCATACAAGTTAAGTTTTAGTCCTCATTACTAAAACTAGAGAAAACTTTCTGACAATCATAAACTGCCACAAAAAGAAAAACTTTTCAGGGACTAAAACTTACCATTTTCTTGTATACGTATTGAAACTTACAACAAAGACAACTATAGTAACCAAATAAATAGTTTAACCATATTTTATTTGGCCTTTTCTTTTATTGTGCTAAACTTATACTAACAAGAAAAATTTGTACAAGTGAGATCGAGTAAAATTTTATTGGGATTAAGTTCTAGTTTTCTTTTCTTGGGGGAAAAAAAATGTATGATGCATAGATGAGAGGTCTACAACCTAAAGGACCAAATTTCAAGTTGAGAATGATCCACTATAAGATACTTTATAAAACATCATTAACTTATTTGTACATTGTTGTTTACCTAAGAACAATGGAACATCATCTAACTTGTTCTTTCTTTTATTCACTTACAGGAATTGTCCCCTGTGCTGTTTACATTGGTTAAGAGCACAGAACCCTTTCTTGATGAATATTACTTAACTGATATGGATGAAACATTGAGGGAAGCTGGGTTTGTGAACATAACATCAATTCTTACCGACACCAGACATGTGACAATTACAGCAACTGTACCTCAATGAAAATTCACATCTTCTTGAGTTCTTTTCTTTTTATTTTTTCAATTTTTTTTTCTTGGTACATAAACATTTTCTTGAATTAAATTATGTATTATGGGCATATTAATGGGTCATGATCGTTTTTAGTTTTTTATTTTATGGTTTTCTAGAGTATCCCAAGATATGGTGCAACATTAATTCCATTTAAAATGTGCATGATTATCCATTACCAAATATGTTCTGGAATTCTTTTCTTCAAGCACCGATCAATAACTACCGTGTCTTATTTGGGTTTTGCTAACCTCTTGTGCTTTGTTTTGCATGTTGCCTTGAATAGTAAACGTACAAGGAAAAGTAAGCATAGATAACAAGGCATGTGGAAACCGATGATAAAGGCATTCCAGTCTCAAGGTTCATTTTACATTAGAAAACACAATGATAATTGAAAATGATAAACATTAGAGACGGTTTGATTAATCTCGAATAGAATTATGTTCAATAAAATTGTGGTGTATGAAATTGAGATGTATAAACTAAGAAAACAATGATAAGTTTTTTTCAATATAAAAAATTGGTTGATTTTATAAAATAAAATTGCAGCCCATAATTAAAATAAAGAAGAATGTTGTCCAACTTAATTCTAGTATGATGCTGCATTAATTCGAAGAAAAATATTTACTCCTGATAACGATTTTATTTGGTTTAAACATGATTATTTTTAATGAAAAAAATACACACGATTTATATAAAAGAAAATTAAAATTGAAGAAAGACAAGTAATTGAAAACTAGTGAAGTTTTTTATTTATTTATTTATCAAACAACAAGGTCTTACCCTTAACTCTGAACTCCATGCATACCATAAAGGATACTCAATGAAAAATTAGAATTTTGTACTTGTATATAAGTTTAAAAGAAAAATAATAACTGACCATAAATTTCATTTTGTATTCGATTTTATATAATCTTTAAAGATTTTATTATTAAAATGAATAAATTCATACAATGGATTGAACACATATTTTTCTCTTTTTATAATTAACAATATATAGATGAAATCAAAATTCTGATCACATTATCTAGCAACCATGACACAATGTTATTGTTGTTGCTATCTGAAAATAAAATAAGAATATTTAAACAGGGAAGTAGAAATAAAATTAGGAACAAAATAAGAATAAGAATGTGTGGTATGTACTCACGTGGGATTGAAGAGAACACGTTTCGTTATTCTGTTCCTCCTCGTACACTTTCTTCACAAGTCACAATTCCTCCCAACTTCATCAAACTGTTCCCAAGCTTTTCGTGTTCGAATCTTCTCTTCTTTTGTCCCTTTGAAAAGCTAAGGAGTTTCCGAATTGGTGTATTATGACGTGGCACCTTATGCAAGTGGTTCAGGTTCATAGGTTCTCTCTTCTCTTCTTTAAACATGTTTTCTCTGACCCTTTTCATCATCTAACATGCTACTCTGTTAAAAATCTCATTTTCAAATTGGGTTTTTGTTTTCTCATCAAAAGCTCTTTCCTTTGTTAACATATTGGCTAGTTGTAAATTATCGTGTTAAAACTTAAAACCTTATATTTTTTTCATATTGTTGTGTTCTTAATTTAGTTTGGGGTGTGTGTGTGTTGTCTTTGTGTTTTTATTTTAGCTGTTTCTGAGACAAATTATCCTTTTGCCTTGCTTCAATCACTGTCCATGGTGATTTTGATAGCTGAAAGTTAACGTTCACTTTTTTATTTTCGTTTCTGTTTATCTCTTTGTGCTGATTGGGGAAAGACACCCCCTCCAGGGTTAGAAGCTGTAGATTGTTTAGTTAAACTTTCAGGTGTGTGGTGAGTTACTTGATGGTTCTAGAATGTTTTAGAAAAAAATTATAGGGTGGTTTGGTCCTGTTTGGGTAGGTTATCAAGTTGGATTGTGATAAGTTGAAGAGATAAGGACACGTGCTAATGTTTTTCCATTATTGCTTGGGCTTTAGGATGTAATGAATATGTGGCTTTTTCGGTTTAAACTTATTTGTTAGAAAAAACGCTTATTTAATGAAACAAATGATTGTTTAAGAAGCAGATATTATTGTTTCTTTAAAATAGCAAAAAATTACTTTTTTTAAGGAGAAACAATTCAGCAAACACATCAAAAAATATAAACTGTTTATTTTTAGAAGAAAAAAAATGCACTTTTGTAACAAATAAGTTTAAACAAACTGATTCATAGTTTTTTTATTTGCTGGCATTAATCTGCAATCCACATTACATGTTTATGTCTTTTTTATGATGATTGATGACACTTTCTGATAAATTAAGAATCTATTCTTTCTTGTTTATTGCAGCTAATTGAATAGAACCACCTCGAAGTTGAGACGAGTAATTGCAGCCTAATTGTAATTAGATAATATTAAGAGCCAAGACAAGTTACTATTCCAGAAAGGATATTATGATCACTATGGATGCAAAAGGCATAACATGGGTTGGAAATATGTACCAGAAATTTGAGAATATGTTTATGGAGGCAGAAGATGTGATGTATGAGGTATGCTTTTGTTGTCATTTAACCTTAACCTACCATTTAAGCATTAATTTAGGTTTATCAAGAGAGATGACTAAAATTACCGTAGTGTACATGCCCTTGCTTATTATCCTGACATTGCTTGAGTACCTGAAATTTTATGTTTTGCTTTCTCGGTTGCTCCCAGAAGAGCTTCATCTCCTTCGTTTCTGTCTTATATCTCTGTATTAATGTATATGGAAAGTGCTGGAAGGGGTCAACGCATCTTACTGTTGAAACACTTCTCTTTAGTGAGGCATGGCATTTGTATTTCCTGTTCTGATTAGTAAATACTCAGAAAATTAAAAGTAATCAAGTTATCAGAATGCTAATAGGAAAAACTACAGCTTAGGATTTTGTAAATTGAAAATATGTTCAATTTAATGCAAAATAGTATTATAGTAAGATACTTTTGTGTTCGGCTATTTGCTTCGTTTTAAATCTTAACCACTGTATTCTATTGACATTCTTACCAACCACTGATAGTTCCTTCCCAGCCATTAATTGACATTTTTACCAACCACTATTCCTTATATCTATTTTTGTTCTCTGGGTATAGGATACAGTTAAATACATAGAGAATCAGATGCAGGCTGTTGGGGAAAGTGTTAAAAAGTTATATTCAGATATTATGGAAGATTTAGTCCCCCCAGATGAAAAGGCAGGCATTAAATTGCCTATAGATAAATGTGGTGATGCTGAGTTCTGTAAGAAGCCATGCCAAGTTTATAAGGAAAGACATGTAAAAGCTGATGCCAAACAAACAACTGAGAATTCAAGGATTGATCATGGTGTTGATAATGATCCCACACTTGCTGTGTCATATGATCGAACTTCTGTGGCTGGTGCTTCATTCATGTCATCTTTGAGAAATTCTGTCAAAGAAAGTTCACCTTCAAGATCATATGTTGGAAGAAGGGATGTTAAATCAAACCTTGGTATTGATCAAAATCCAGTGAATAAAAAAGTGGCTGCAACCAAGATAAGCAATGAAACCACTTTGGCAGAAATAGATGCATGCGGAACATCACAATCTTGTGAGATCTCAAATGAAAATCAAAATCAGAATCATCAAACTAGTGTTTCAAAGTCTGCTTCAGCTGAAGTGGCAAGGCTTGCTTCTGACAAAGACTGTTCTAGTGAAATTGAAAATGGCAGTACCAAACAATTCCACAGTGTTCCAGAACTAGTTAAAACAGATGAAGAGAGACAGATTGATGCGGGTTCTTCCTCTTGTGCCCCATTTGGAGAGGCAGTTGGTGAGTATTTCAGTATCTCTTGCTGTAGTTTCAAATTTTCCCTCGTTGTTTTGGTTGATAACTTTCAAGTTCTCCTGGATTTTTTTTTTTTTAAGTGTATAGTTTCTATGATTTTTCTACGGATGTAGAAGAGTACAGTACAATGATTAGACTTATAATATGGTGGTTTGATAAAATAAATTAAAAATTATTTAAGTGTCAATTTAACAATGATAGTTTGATACTTTTTTTAGAACAAGGCCATATACACGTGCAACAAGATCATCTGAAGCTTGAGGAAGCCTGTGTTATGGTTAATGGAGATCAAATTCAATTTCCTCCACAGAAGGTAGAACTCTCTCCCCCCTTCTGCATCTATTTATATACAATTCACATTCAACTCTAAATAAAATATTTTTCCATTTTTAGAAAAAGACAAGGAAACCCTTTTCTTTGTCTAAGAAGTCTTCAAGAAAGCAAGAGTATAAGGATCTTGCAGTTTGGCATCTGATCAGTGAAAAGGTAAATGGAGATTGCATGAAGAATTCAGATGCAACTTTACCACAGGATCACAAGAAATTACTGCTTCCTAGTATGTCTGAACCTGAGTGGGAGTTTCTCTAAATATGAATACCAGGATGGTTAAATTGTGTAGATACAGAGTCAATCCTTCAAATTTGGATCCACTAAATAGTCCTTATGGAGATGGAAATTTAAGATGATTTAAGTTCATGCAATACTTATGCTATTTATAGTTCTTTCCTACCTCCTAAACTTCCCTGTCATACCTCTTTCTTTTACCTTACAGAAAAGAGAAAAGTGAAGCTGTAAATATGCCACTCAAGTGAGAACCTCAAATTGAATAAATTAAACTGCTATTTATTTTATGAATACTGAACGTTCCTATTTGCATATTCTCCACAAGTAATACGAATTGCGCGTCCTTTGTGGTTGATTTCATCATTATCTTTAAATGTCTCTTGAAGTTGAAGTGGTAAGAACAAGTAGTGCCCATCAGGATGTGACTTTTGATGCCCTTGCTTGATGGTTCTGTGAATTTTAGTGTAAAATACTCAGTGGAACTTTGAGCCTTGTTCTTGTCTTTGAAAAAATTATCAGGGGACATTAGGCATTAGCCATTAATGATATATAACAAAAAAAATTACTTTAGACCTTAAAAAGCACAATTGTGGATGTTATTCGTTCTCTAAAGAGACTAAATGTGTCCTGTGTTTAAGGACTAATATGACTAAGATTTGTGGTTTAAAGAATGTGTATTTTTTTTTTTTGTATTACTCGTAGTAAGGTATCCTTTGCTAAGTTTTCCATAGATGATTTTAAAGGTTTCAATGGATTAGTTATTGTGTTGATAATTGTTCATATGGAGACAGAGATATGCTCAAGATTTCGTGTACATAACATAACTGGGTGAATTTAGCTGGGGTACGTGCAAAAATAATCTTAAAGTTTAATAATTAAGAAATCCTTCAGCTCTACTACTAAAACAAAAAACCTAAAAGAACTGTCCACACGTAATATTTTATTATAGATTAATATAAATCATTATTATCTTATATCATTGTTTGGCAATTAAGAATATTTTTTTATATATAATTATGAAAAGATAAGTAAAATTCTAATAAGATTTGGTATGATAAAATAAATTAAAGTACCGCTAGGATATTATAAATTTGACGTTTTTTTTTTTTTTTTTATCAAAGAAGAGATTTGTATTAATAAAGGTATAAGTGATATTTAACACTTTTACATACATGGGACCTTGTTGTTGGTTATATTATATTTGAGGAGTATCCTATCAAATATTAGATACCTAGATATTACCCCACTATTCCTACCCTGTTACAACGTTACTAAGATATAACCCAAATAAGTTGAGATGCCAAACAAACAACTGAGAATTCAAGGATCATGGTGTTGATAATGATCCCACACTTGCTGCGTCATATGATCGAACTTTTGCGGCTGGTGCTTCGTTCATGTCATCTTTGAGAAATTCTGGCAAAGAAAGCAACTTCAGATCACCTTCAAGATATTATGTTGGAAGAATGGATGTTAAATCAAATTTTGGTATTGTGTGGTGATCGAATTCATGACTTATCATTTACCTTCTAGAAATACAAAGAGTATCCATTTATGGGCTGAATGGAACAGAACAAATTAAATTCAACCTAAAAATCTGCACGAAAATAACAGAGTAATAAAAATCTATTAAAAAGACACATTAAATACAACATAAAAATCTACACAAGAATAATAGAGTAATTAAGAACGAGACACATTATATTACTCATTAAAAACACATAATTGCAGCTTAAAAAATCTGCATAAAAGTAATGGAGTAGGATTTCTCGTTCACATCATACAAATGATGAGAGTTTGTGGAAGGGGACTGTCTTGGTTTTTTCATTTTGGGGAAAAATATGATGTCACACTCAAGAAAAGAGATAAGAATGTGAGTAATAAGTCATAGGTTTGATCACCACACAATAAGATCAAATTTAATTTTTCTCTCAGAACTAAAAAAATTTTTCATACTAGACTAAAACTCACATATTATTCAAATCACTTATCTCTAAAAATACAAAGAGTATCTATTTATATACCGAATGAAATACAACACGACATATTAAATTCAGCCTAAAAATCTACACGAAAATAATAGAGTAATAAAAACCCGACATATTAAATCTAACCTAAAGACACATTAAATTACCCGTTAAAAACACATTAATTGCAACAACAAAAAAATGTGCACGAAAATAATGGAGTAGAATTTTCAATTCACATCACTCCCTTTATCTAGAGTTCCTCTTACCTTCGTCCTTTGATGTGTTATTATTTTGATCAATTTCTGTACATTTATCACATTATATAAAAAATAATTATTGGTCAATTAACATGTTTAAGTGTATTTATGACTTGGGAGTCAATTGGGACTAAAATATAAATCTTGTAATTAATTCACTGTAGTTTTTTGTTTTGACCAGGTTGAGTAATTCGAGTATAACTTTGGTTACAGAACTCTGTTTAAGCTGCACTTGGTGTAATTCATTAATTGCAAGTTTTGATTGGATTAAGTTATGAATTACACATACTGTCAACTCTTACACTTGCATTTTTCATTTCAAATCAAATTTTCATTTTTGTGCAATTGCTCTTCTCTTCTTATTTTCTCTACTAGGGTTTATATTCATCTTCTCCAATTTCGTTTTCAGTTTTCAATTATGCGATTATGTTTAGTGCATTCATTAATTGCAAGTATGTGTAGCTAATTCCCCCAATCAATTCGATCTCAATAGGTTCCTTAATTTCATTAGGTTCTCCATTTTTAATTATTATAAGCACTTCGTTTTAGTTGTTGGATTTTCTGTTTGGTTTAATCGATCGATAAATTGGATTGAATTTCTTGTTGTTTTGGCGTTGTTGATTAATAACGAATGCAGAGAATTAATTAAATGATTCGAAACTGAGTTGTGTACTCTCATGCGATTGTGAGTTTAAAAGCAAGTGTTCGATGAAAATACTCTGAGATTTTGAAACGCTAGTTCAGTGTTGAAACACAAGGATTTCTGTTTCAATACACTATATGAATGGTTGCTTTCATTTTTTTTAACTAGTGAGAGAAATTGGGAACAGATAGAGATCGGATCGGTGCCTGTTTGATTGACCGTTTCTGCATTTTATTCAATATAGCAATTCTGTTTTCTTGTTTGTTCTTACTGTTTTAATTGATTTTGTTGCATTAAGTAGACGAAAATGTAAATGCAATTTAGGGGTTTTTATGTAGCAATTAATTGATGTAAAAAGAACAATGTAGTAAAACGAAACGATGCACACAATTAGGCAAGAGCAATAGTTATGCAAAATTTAATGTGTAAGAAAAAACCAATTCGATCTCCATATGTTCTTCATTCCCCTAACTAGCTCCTAATTATGAATACAAATGTTTATGCAATGAAATTATAGTCGGAATCCCTACACTTCAATGTCGAACCAGTGCTCCATAGTCATGAAGTATTTTCATCAAAAACTTGGTGACCTTTAAACTCATACAGTTGCATGAGAACACACAACTATGTATTGAAACATTTAATTGGTCCTCTGCATTGACCATAAATCAATGATGCTAGAAAAATCAAAATTCCAAATCAATTGAATCAGGCCGATGTAACCTTAATTTATTCTAATAAAATTCCTGGTTTTATTTAGTTATTTGATTGTGATTTCTTTCTTTTGATCTTAATTTTTTTTATTAATTGGCCACTAATGAATTAAACCTAAACCTAGAGGAACTCTGAGAAAAGAAACTTAGGTGGTATTGGGAAAATAACTATTACTTAGCTAGATCTTAGAGATAAGAGTAGATGGTAGTGTGAATCCATTACCTAATTGTTATCCAAGACTCACAGATCATAAACCTTAATTGGCTTAGTTTAACTTAAAGATTAATTAATCAGGTCAATCATAGCCCGCCTATTCGATCCTTAGAAGGACAAATACGATAATACGAATCTAATTCGTCCAATCGCATAATTGAATAAGAAGGCCTGTATTAGGTGATTAGCGGTGAAATCGGGATCCCAATTGCTTTAATTAAATTGAACTAAAACTCATATTCTTACAATTTAGTTACTTTTAATTACAATCCAATCTTTACAATCACTCACAGTTTATAGTTGACACAATTTGATTTACTTATCCTCGTGGGAATGATAACTCGTGTTTTTAATACTTATCATTTAACAATGTCGTATACTTGTCACAACCGTGTGACAATATTTTTCACTCTCACACGACACACATCAATAGTCCTAGCCCTAGAGTGCATTCCTACAAATTCCTCTGTGCAGCACTCACATGACATAACTAGCTTGATATGGACTAAAACACTTGAGTAAAGGAGATGCGAAACCTTGACGGAAAAGTTCTCCATTGTGGAGAGTGTAGAAGGTTGTCTGCCTCCTTAACCTTTTTGCTTCTTTTTCATTAGAGGAGAGGCCTCCAGTTTTCAAGTAATGCACTATTGGGTTCAAAGTTCTATGCTGCTTGGCCTTTTGTGCTAGCAAGCTTCGACAACTCATCTGCTTGCTCATTGGCTATCCTCGGCACATGGGAGATTTGGAATTTGCCTAAATGGTAATATTTTTGCAAGAGTGGCTCTTTGCCTAGGTACACGTTCTTCATTTCCCTTGTTATAATTTAGGAATCACTCAAGCAATGCAAGCCTTTCACGCTCATCTCCTTAGGTAATCTTAATCCTGCAAGAAGAGCTTCATATTCGGCCTGATTGTTAGATGTGGGGAAGTCAAAACGTATGGATTGTTAGACCCCGGTGCCACTACCCTTCTTGTTGGACTACCCTTCTTTTTCCTCTCCCTTCGAAGGCAAATCCGTTAAGAAATCGACCAAGAATTGTGTCTTCAATGGGCTTATAATTTGGTACGTCAAGCCGAACTCTAATAATTCAACCGACCATGCAGTCATCCTCCTCGCCGGGTTGGGCTTTTGTAGCACTTAGCGTAAAAGATAATCAGTCTTGACCACAATGTCGAAACTTTTGAAGTAGTGTTGTTGACATCTAGCTATGAACATTAAAGTGAGAACCACTTTTGGTTGTGAAATTCACGACCATATGCGGTGTGGATACAATGGCGTCGAGCTGGTTCAAAGTTCTTCGTTCAATGATAACATTGTAAAATGTGTCGGCTTCAATCAGTAGATATCTAACAGACAGAATCTTATACATTACACCTTTCCCAAAGGTGGTTAAGAGGTCCACATAATCCCTGGTGTGTACTCGTTCGCCAGCGAACTTGAGGAGGGGCTTAATGTGAGACTTAATCATTAACTTGGGAATGTCAAGCTTTTTGAAGGTTGACTGATGAGTCATTATTTTGATCACTTTCTCTACATCTTTTATATCCTAATACAACATGATTAGTGGTCAATTAGCATGATTTTATGCATTTATGAGTTTGGGCTCAATTGAGCTTATTTTTGTTCTAATTCGCTGAAAATTTCAGTTTTGACAAGATTCACTAAAATGAGCATAACTCTCACCACAAAACTCTATTTGAGCTCCATTATATGTCAAATTAAAGAGGACTCGAAGAACTACAAAAGCTATGTAGACATTAAGAGCTAATTCGGACTGAATCTTGGGTGAAATGAGGCTCGAAAGTGACGCACGAAATTGATGCGGGAATTCCACCGTGAAGAATTAATGTAGGCCCATTTTAAATCAATGTAATTGGCCAATTTTGTAAAGTTGTAATTGGGCTACAAGTTGGGGTGTTCAGCTACTTAAAAATCATGTGCCTTGCACATGATTGACCCTCTAAATAACACCCAAACTCAAAAATCTGATATACACTTTTTACCTTTCAATCAATTTCAATTTTCAGCATTGCTCTTTTCCTTTCAAGTCACTCTGCTAGGGTTATCTGATTTGTCATTCCAATTCTCGTTTTCTCTTCCTTCTTGCAATTTAATTCTTCTAATATGTAATCTCAATTTATGCTTAATCTAATTTCAATTATGTGCAACTAATTTCATCAACCAATTCGATCTCAATAGGATCCCTAATTTCCTCAGGTTCTCCGTTTTCAATTGCATGAGCACTCGTTTTAGATTCTATAATTTTGATTTCATTATGTTTATTAATATTTTGGATTAAGATTATTGATTCTATCGTTGTTGATTGATAATGAATGCAGAGAACTAATCACATGATTCGAAACCAGTTGTGTGCTCTCATGCGATCGCATGAGTTTAAAGGTCACCAAGTGTTCGATGATAATTCTCTAAGATCTTAGAGCGTTAGTTCAGTGTTGACATGCAGAGATCTCGGTTTCAATGAGTGTCTTTACTTTATTGAACCAATGAGGGAAATTAGGATCTGAAAGAGATCGGATTAGTGTCCTTTACTCTTTTTAATTATTGTTTAAATACTGTCATTAGTTAATTTTTACTATTTAATTGCCTTTAATTTTCCCTCTACATAAAACCCCCAAAAATTGCATTTAAAATTTCGACTACAGAGAAGTAACAAAGTAATCCGTAGGGAAACGATTCGAGTTCACTGTTACTGCAAAGTAGTAACTAGAATTTGCTATTATTGACGCACGTTTGGCGCGTGTGTCAAAGACCAATATAGTATGCTCGCTAAGCTACCTTGGTCAATCAAGATTTTTCTCACATTCCAATTAGCGATGGTGGTCGTGATCACCATCGGGTCATTCTGGTTGGTATCATTGGTACAAAAATTTGCATTTGAGAAAGTTATAGTTAGCATGGTCCGGGTTGGAAAGTGATTTATTGAGTTTATGCTCCTCAGGTATCTCTTTCGAGGGTTCTCCTCCCCCTCTGAAGCCTCCAACAATAGTGTTTATCGTACCCCTCACATCGTTTGGATTTTGTTGGGGTTTCTCCCTCCGAGGAGCAGGTAGTGCATGGTCATGACTTCTTACTATCGTAGATGGTCCTAGTGGGAACCTCGTCCTCGTCCCTTCTATGATGACCGGTTCTGTCCTCCCTCGTGATTATTCCCCAAAATAAAGTGTGATAATGTCTCTAATCTTATTAGTTCTTCTGTGAGGTCCATCCCTTTGTTACGTTCCTTCGTGGTGTACCCCCAATTTTGGTGGTAGCTACAGTGCTTAGAAGGAGATGGCAAGGCACTGGTACTCAAAGTAGCTCAAGGTTAAACGCCTCTCTCAACGCAACCTCACCGTTGGCGTTTAAGGGAATGTATGATGAGTCATTATTTTGATCATTTTCTCTGCACATTTTGTATCTTATTACAACATGATTAAGAGTAAATTAGCATGATTTAATGCATTTATGAGTTTAGACTCATTTGGGCTTTAAGTGCTTAATTTATTTCAATTTGCTATATTTTTCCAGATTTGAGTAGTTTCACTAAAATAGGCATAACTTCCTCCACAAATATCGTTTTGAGCTCAGGTTTCTTGAAAATGAAAAAGGATTGACAGAGCCACAAATGTTATGAAGATATGAAGAGCCAATTCGGACTGCATCTTGGGTGAATATGGCCTTGAAGTTGGACCATGAAGTCTGGACGGGAATTTCAGCAATTAGGCTATGTAAATCATGCAATTAATTCTTTTTCTTGTTTTGCTGAATGTGGGAATCGAACATGAGACCCTTTTGCACTTAAATTGGCATGTGCCCTGCACATGAGGGCTGCCCAATTGTAATTAAAAGGGGCTGGACAGAGGCAATTCGGGAGACACATTCTGCACACTCCATTTTCACGTTTTACATTCTTAGGTTAGTTTTAGGTTTAGGTTTTCTTCTCCTTTCTTCTCCAGTTTGTTTCCTTTGCATTTTTTTGTTCCAGCCATCAATCAATTGTTCCAGCACTTGTGTTTTAATTTCAGTTCATCAATCAATTTGGGTTTGTCTTCTTCTTCCTTATTCTAATTCAATTCCAATTTCATTTTGCTGTTATTACGTTTTCCTTTTATTATTGCTGCATTGCTGTTTCATCTTCTTCAATTTCGTTGTACTGCAATTTCAATTTCAATTTCAATTTCTTTTTAATGGGTCTTTAATTTAGTTAGGGTTATCATCTTGAATTGGGTTATAATGAAGCTTTGAGGTTTCTGTTTTGTATTGTTATGCTCTCTTTGAGCTTAATTCTTCATCAATTACTCATGTGCTTAAAAGCCTCAATTGCTGATTCTCTCTTAGCGTTTCAGTTAATAGACAATTTATATCTCTGTTCATGCTTAATGGGTTGATGTATAAATTGTTGGACTTGAGATAATTGATGTGTGTGGATGCTTAATTCACATAAGGAAGACCTAGAGTTAATTATCGCTTAGTTAGTTAATTCAGGTTGGATTGAGAGTTGAGTAAATTGAGCATTTGATGTTTTCGCTTAGTTAATTAATCTAGTAACCTAGGATAAGTGAATTTGTAATCTGATCAAGAGGGTAATCCCATTTTAATTCTTATTAATTTCTCTGTTTTATAATTCTGTTTTCACAAACACAAACCCCCCACTTCGTATCTTATCTTTGATAGAAAATGAGTGATGGTCCTTGAGAGAGATGATCTAGGAGTCACTTCCTAGTACTACATATTTAATTGTATTAATTTGTGCGACCTCGTATCAATGTAACTATCAAATCTCCCTATTCTTCTCCTCTTAAAGCTCGTGCTTGGATGATCGAAGGTTGGGGCTTGTGCTACCTCCTTAGATTTCTTTCTAGCTGCTACGTTTTCTTTGATGCTTATAAATCATAAGGCATGAGCTTGGAGCTCGTCCATGTTTTGGGGGGTTCTGTATAGAGCGAATCTGAGAAAGGTCCAGGTCGAAGTCCGACCTTAATAGAGTGCATAGCAACTACCGAGTGCAAGTCGAGGATACTTATTGTAACCTTAGAGAACCTTGTCATAAAGTGCCTCAAGGTCTTGTTATCTTCTTGTACTACATGCTACAGGGAGGATGAGTATGTAGTTATTGGCTTACAATCCGCAAACCGTGATACAAATCTAGCACACAACGTGTCAAATGAGTTCAGGGAGAGAAGGGGAAAGGAGTAATACCACTCGAGAGCTATGCCCTTGAACGTGATCGGGAATAGCCGACAACGTATCTTCAAATCATTTGATACGAGCCAAGCTTGGGTGGGGTAGGCTTTGACGTGGGTTGTGGGGTCCGATGTCCCTTCGTACTTGTCAAGACTCGGTCATCTCAAGTTTTATGGCAAGCGAGTCAGCATTATGTTCAGTGTGAAGGGGTGAAAAGTTATGGTAGGATTTTGTTGCACAGGTACAACGTTGAAGGGGATTTGTTGGTAGCTAGGTTGACTTACATGTGTGTGGGGTGTAGGTATGAGAGGTGGTTCCTGATTTGGTATTTTTTGGTTTTGACTTGATATTTGGTGGTGAATGTTCGTCTTAGGCTGTTCTCATTTATGTTTGGAAGGGCTAGATTCAACTTCATGTTCCTCACGCGACGGGTAGTTTGGCATGGTAGGTTGGGTATGTTGAGGTTGACTTCTAGTGTTTACCATAAAAGATTATGTGGTCTTGGGAAATTTTTACCAGAACCCCACGGCGGACGCCAATGTTCTTGTCAGGAACTAGGTGGTGATGACGTGGATGGGTAAGAGATATGGTCTTGGTTATGTCCTTGAGGTCGTCATTATCGTCGGAGAAGGGGGTACCTGCAATAACCCTTTGATGCTTAAGTCAATAGGTGAATTCTGAAGTGTTTATGGGATAAGAATAAGATTAAAGATTCTAGACATACTTCTTAAGGGGTGTGAGATGACTCTTTAATGTACTCAAGAAATCATGAGGTAGTATTGGGTTAGTGTGTCCGACCAGAATTGTAGGTGCGGACATGCTAACTAATGAGACCATCAAGATAATAATTATCTAAGAGAAGTTGATAGTATTGCAGATTTTAAGTCATATGGACATAAGTTGACTCTTGTGTGGGGTTACCATTATCCTTTTTGTGGTAACAAATCTTGTATGTGTTCCTAAGAGAAGCAATTTGTCCATTTTTCTTTTCGGGGTCTCGAAGGGGCATGGAAACACATAAGAACTCTTGAATTGAAATGGAAAAATAGATGATGTAACTTCAGTTACTTCGGAAATGGTAAGATCTTTGACACAAGAATGCAAGGGGAGGGGTTGATTTGTTAGACGTTGAATTGACCCGTAACTTTTAAACGATAACGTGTGCATACGTCAGCCAATACAATATAGGGTGAATTACCCAACATATAATAAAATATAAGTAATAGAGTATAAATATAATATTCAAGCAAAACGGCCTCATACATGGAAATTTTGGCGATTTAATACAAAGGTGCAAAACGACCTTGTATATGAAAATTTTGGTGATTTAATACAAAGGTCCGGTATAAAGTGCCTTTATTCTATCATTATCAACTATAATTCGATAAAGCTATGCCTATATTTTATTAGAAGCCGAATATAAATCGGTAAAGCTTTGTCTATATTTTACCATTAGCCGACTACAAATCGGTAAAGAAAATCAATTATGAGATAAGCCGACTTCGAATTCGTAAAACAAATAACCCGACCTCAGTACACATACCAAATAAACCGGTTACACACTAAGGCCACCAACAAATAATATTATTCCGACATACAAAGTAAACGTTGTCTCAAAAACATAGGGAAAGATATTTAAAATTAAAAGGCAAGACAGTCACTTGATCACTCTTCATCATCCATCAATCTACCATCTACTACGTCCTTAGTAAAGCAGAAGGACTCAACACTCAAGTCGGGTGTGTGGTGGAGAGCTTGGCGAACAACCCTCTAGAATCTCTCCTAAAGCCTTCAACGTGGCCTCTGCTAATGCGGAATTCAGCTCAACATTGGTTTCCTTGAGGGCCGCTAACTTCTTCCCCTCTTTGGTAGCTTTATCTTCGGTTGACTTAAGCTCGGTGCGACACTCTTCAAGTGCCTTCTTCAGAAACTTGACTTGACCTTTGTTCTTGCTGGATTTACAGTGGTCCGAGCTTAGCTCGGCCCTGAAAAATCCAGCAGCGTGAGGGGTTGATTCCCTCGTTGGGTTAGGTGTAGTTTCTGGAGAGATTTCTTATGATCTCGTTATGTGTTCATCATTTGTATTTATAGGAGTCATAATTAGAGTTTCATATTCATAGATCTCGGGTGAAGATTGTCCAAGCCCAAGAATCCCGTTATGCCAGGAAATAATTATAATTTGAATATTACCCTATTTTGCCTAGCTCGGCCCGACATATAGGGTGAGCCCAACAATTAGGTGAAAAGATCAGTCCTCGACCCCGGCCCAGTACAAACTTCAAACATACGATTCTAAGCTTGGCTGCTGGATACTTCCAACGACAAGGTCTTCATGTTGAGCTCGGCCTCTAACTTCTCCTTTGAAAGTTTCTAAACGTAGGCTTGGAGAGCTAAGATGGAGGCTAATAACTCGCTACCCAGAAACTACCCTCAGCATTCTTGGCGAGCTCATCCTTGCTGTGGCGGAGGATAGCCAAACATTGACTAAGCATGATCTTGGCCCGTCTAGGCAGTTGGGTACACTAGCCAAGCCAAGAAGCTCCCTATCATATGAACTCGACAGGCTAGCTCCAATCTTCAGTTAGCTTCCTTAGAGTGAGATGTCTCAAAGGGATTCGCCAGGATGAACGTTGGTGGAGGTATGCTCGACACAAGGTCCATTGCCTGCCTTTCCGTCGCACATGGCACCGTAGGCAAGTTCCAGGTTGGGGTTAAGGACGACTCGGGTGTACCGATGACTAGGGATGGAGAAGCCTAGGGATTCTCAGAATGCTTAGGTGGAAGAGAGGCCCCCACCTTAGCCTTCTGCAAGCTCGACACCAAAGACACTCATTTAGTGCGTCGAGGACGCTTGGTGTTTTTCATAAGTGGGCTTCAGGTGGAACCCTTAGCTGAAGAGACAGGGACATCCCGAATAGTTGACTTCCCCCTTGCTAGTGCCACCTTGATGTCGACGCCTTTGCCTATGATTTCTGCAGCAATCAACAATATAGGTCAAAACAAGCATAATACACAACTAGTAAACAAGGTCTAATTACCTAGAAACTTAGCCAAGGGATCCTCGACAAATGGAATGGAGAGCAAAGCCCAACAATTGATAGGACGAGGCAACTCACTAGGTTTTTGAATTTGAAGCTTCTCTTCCAAAGAGAGCTTGTCCTTGGACACAGAGTGGAATTTATTAGGCTGACCCCAATGCAAAGGATGGGCTTGCTCTAGGTTGTCATCCAAGAATAAGTGTTTTTACCAATCTATGGACTCAGGGACACTTTTGAGAAACCGATTTTTAAAATTTTTGAAAGGTTGAGTATAAGCACTGAACAGGGGACCGTCGACCTAAGCACCATTAAGAGATACCCAGCCGACCTTAGCCCCGTGCTTCAATTGATAGAAATACCAAAAAACCTTGGGACCAATTCTCAAGTCTTGATATTCACACAACAATTAAAAAACCTTAAGAAACGCCCAACTATGGGATGTAATTTGCTTGGAGCCACATTTATAGCGGAGAGCACTTCACACTCAAACTGTAGTAAAGAGAACATGACACAAAATTCTTTCAATAGGTATTCATAAACATAAATGAATCCTCTCTTACTCTTACTCGGTAGAATCGGTTTCATATATACTCGGTCTGAAGACCGACATGGTCGAGCCGAAATGAACTCAGTCACATCAGTGGTTCAAACACTATAACGGCTCCCAAACTTAACAACTCTCTTTATTATTGTAAATTGAGGCAATCTGATCTACTTGCCGAGTATCCAAGCATACTCAAGGTCACTAATAGGGAGAAACCTATCAGCCCTAGACATATTTTGTACACCTATACGGATTGAAGGGGAACCCTTACCCTTTGTTATTTCCTCACACTAAGAGATAGCACCTTGAGAACCAATCAAACTTTCTGAGGGGAAGCTAACCCCCTCTGGAGAGGACATCGTAGGGGTCATAGACACTATCTCTATACTATTAGAATTTACAGTGCCAGAGGACGAAGAAGACATACCTCTGACGACAATAATGAAGACGAAGAAGGTGTGGCAAAGTAAAGGATTGCAACCTAAGCGTGAAGCGAGAGGAAATAGGAGAACGCGAAAAGAGAGCAAAGGCGCAAGATATGAGAGGAATCTACAATGAGAGGTTGGAATGAACACAACAAAGTGAGTACTAGAAAGATGAGAGGGAAGAGAAAAGTTCAAAAAGAACGTTTAGAAGTGGGGTTGTATAGGTAACTGCCAAGTTATTCATTATTACAAAAAACCTCAAAAACTGAAACGACACAACATTTCAATCATTCAAATGACAACATTTTGTATCCTTTCAAAAAATGCCTCTTCACATCCCTCCCCTAATATGAATCTATCCCAGAATTAAGAGAAGATTTAGGATTTGGGAAATAGGGTTTGGAATCGGATGAGAATTGAGAATTTTGATATAATAAAGTGCATAATAATAACAAAATAAAATAGATATGAAAAGAAAGGTGTCACAAACAAGTTTCTTTGATAAGCCAAGAATGATTGCCGCACAAGAATTGAAGAATTCTTGATAAGATCGAGGATGTAAGAACCCTACCAGAGCTTAAACTCGCAGAATATTAGACTGGATGATTTGCCTTCTTTTCTAAATTCCAAAATGTTTAATATAAATTAGGCTTACCTTATTTAGAAATAAATAAAAACAAATTAAAATGCCTATTTCACAAGAAATGCTAAATTGTTTAAATGGTTAAGTGAGACATTCTAAACTTATGGTTAAAATTTCAAATCCTACTTCTATCCAATTATTTATATTTTTATTTTAACGTCTATTTTACTCTTAAGTCTTGATGTCCTTATCATCTCCACACAACCCAATGTCATCCTAGGATATATTGTCGACTCGACACAACCCGAGATTGTCTTACCGCCCCCTCAATGTCAAACTCGAGAGCTTACACACTTGTCAGGGCACCAAGAGATAGAGCTCAACACGACCACGACGGAACTCGAGGATTTATATACCAACCACGACTTCCATCAATTACGGAAGCCACTTCCTTCGACACTTTTAAGAGCATGCTAAAGTGTTATATATATATATATACGTACCAGGTTGTTTTACATGATTGATTTTCATATATTCAAATACATAAAACAGAAATTTATTTAGGCATATTTTTCTAGTGAACTACACTAGCTCGAACAAGTCTACAGCGGAGAAGAGTCTAATAAAAAAAGAGGACATTTTGTCCCCGCATCCTTATGAGTATTGTAAATGACACGTATGATCACGTCTTTTTATTTTAATCATCATTACCCTGGATAATAACTTGTGTACAAATATACTAATGTACATAAGAATTTAGTAATATTTTTTGACCGAGAGATACAAACATATTTGAACAAAACAAATCTTTCAACACATGCCTCAAGCCAAGTTATTTATACCTTATATTATACGGCAGTAGCATGATACACACAACCAAATTAACATTGCTAAGAGTGGAACATAATTTTGTAGTACAAGAAAATAAAGGACATGGAAAACAAGGAAATTAATTGAAACTACACTTATTTGTGAAATTCCATGACTCCGTAAGCAGTGAAAGTATAGCAAACAATTTCAAATCCTGAAAATCCTGAAAGTTTAGATAAAGCTTCAAATTCTTTGGCTGTTCTCTCCTTACCACCACCATTGACAAGCATAAAATTGTCTGCCATAGAAACCATCTTCGATGAATTACAAACTATTTTCGATGGATCAGAATTTGATGGTTCTGGGGATATGAAGTCCACAACAATCACTTTTCCATTTTGTGGCAGTGCCTTGTGACAATTCCTCAAAAGGCTTAAGCATTTTTCATCTGGCCAATTGTGTAGTACAGACTACAATTTTAATCAAACATGATTTGATTTAGTTATTTGGGACTTGAGAGCACACTTTTCTTTCAATGAATTTTAAAAATAATTGAAGGGTCAAAAATGTATTTCTAACCTTCAGAAATATGGCTTCTGCTCCCTGCGGTACACTTGTGAACATATCACCTCCAACATGCTCAATGTCTTCTTTATAACATAATTTTATTAAAATAAAAAATAGAACAATCAATAACTTCATTTCATTTAAATAAACTACTTGTTTAATAGTTCATAATTTAATAGAATGTTTTAGTATTAGTTTTTGATATCTAAAAATTATTTTTAATTCTTAGTTATTTTCGTCTAAATAAAAATAGATTAAAATAATAACAAATCATAAAAACTATATATTATAAGAACTATAAATTTGTATATTTCAAAGAGTTATTTATTATAATTTAATCAAACGGGCATTATACAAGCAAGATTAGTTTACCTGGACATGGTGGTGCTTTTTCAACAACGTGGGGTAAATCAAAATTAATACCCTTTATTGAAGGATACTTAGAGATTATCGTACGTAATGTTTTCCCGGTTCCTCCTCCCACGTCAAGTAGCTTTGATATTCCTTCAAATCTTTTGTAAGTTTGTAAAATGCTTTCCATAGTCAAGTTGCTTAGGTCATACATTGCCTTGTTGAAAATGCGGTTCAGTGTTGGATCTGTATCTGTGTATTGGTATATTGGCACTCCATGAACTTTGGTGAATAGGTCGGTGTCAGAAGCATCAATGATCCCATCCTTAAAATTAGGCCTAAAATCATACAAAATCACATGCATAAAACTATACTTTATATTTACAAAATTGTTACCAGATACTAATAAGTAGTTGTATACTTTTTAAAGGTAATTATATATTTTTTCAATAGTTAATGTATACTTTTGTGAGAAAAAATATACAACAACCTAGCACCGCAAAAATATATAAATATGCAGTTAGTTAGGTGATCAGATATCAGGATGGGCTGTTTAACAAAATCCATTTATATTTATTCTTAAAAGTCAATTAAGTATGAAAGAGCATGTGTGGAAACTAACGGGTGTATTACCGTCCAACAATGCCTTCATGTAATATAACATTGTGTAAACGTAAAGTCAATTGTAATTGGTTAATTAGGTAAAATATTTTATATAACTTTCTTTTAATAGATGTCACGTTTAAGAATCAATTTGTTGCAACCCAACAAGTCAAATTTAAACTATTTTGAAGCCTATGAGTTATTTTGAATTAGTAAGTTAAATTTCACCGGTTCATTTTTTTTATTTTTTCATATAAGCCAGCCTAACATGCATTCTACGTCGTTGGACTCATTGATACCACGAAATAATAGCCATGCAACGAAATAATCACTCACCAGATTTGTGACATTGCATGAGAGCATAGAAGTGATGTAAATGAAGCCAAGTTACCCCCACTTTCATTAGAGACAAAGTATTTTCCAACTGGTGACACCCCATAAACTCTATCAGTATTGCCATCAACATTGGTTCGAGTGGCACAAGTTAGAAGAGAGTGACTTGCAAGCAAACGAAGCATGCGTTCGAGCCTATTTGGTAACTCAGAGTGTTGACTTGGCATCTTAGAAGCAATTTGAGAGGCTGAAATGAATGCACCATGTGTATTTTCTTCCTTAGCTATGATATCAAACATGTTCAACTCAATAGCACCATTCAGGACTGATATGAACACTTGGATAGTACCTAGTACACATGCAGTGAGGCAAGCCTCATTTTCATTAGGTGAACTCATATTTGCTCACTGTGATTGATTAGTGTAGTGTGTTGTTTCTTTCAATATTTCTTTGGCTATTCCTTCCTAAGAATTAACCAAATTTATAGGAAAAAATGTTGCTTCTTCTAGAAAAATTGATAAATAAAACATATTCACGTAATTGATTACGAGATCAACATATCTTGAAGCCCAACATTTTGACTAATTAATGCACGAAAAGCGTGTTAACTAAAAGTCTTTTTTAATCGATACTTTTCTATGAATGAAAAGATTATCAGACTTTTCCAACTTGAAACATTTACGTTGGCTATCAGGGGAGACGTTAATTAAATTTTTTATTCTTATTTTTTTAGAGTTTTATTTTCAATCCTTTAAATATATATATATTTTTTTCTTATTTCAGTCTTCATTAAATTTCTCTTTACAGTTTCTGGTCCTTCCTATTATCTTTTTTCATTCAGTAATTATATAATGAATATTTTGCGGTGAGTAGAGAACAATTTTGTTAGAGGCAAAAAGTTGCTACGTACGAAATAATCGTCATTTAATTAATTAATAGATATAAATGATTAAATATAATCACAATTTTTTCTTTTAAAAACGAAAGTAATAAAAGAATATTTAAAAGACTAAAATTAAAACAGAATTACTGAATAAAGATCGACAAAAACTTCATTATCATTTTCTTTGTATATGAGATTCCTATTGAATGGAGAAGGCTTGAAGAATTCAAGCGAGGTGTGTGACAATGTATATTGTGCATTGGCAGAAAGACCCTGACTTAAAAATTATTTTAAGAATATTTTATTTAAAATTAATTATGTTTAGTAATTAATTTTTTATATGAATTGTTCCCAAATAATTTTTATATATTAAAAATGACTAATTAAACTAAATATGTTATACACAATAGACTTTGAAACATATAAGTAAGTTTACGGGGACTTTATAAAAATCAATGAAGTTTGATCGAACACTAAATGTGATTCAATAGTCTAACTGTGTTATTAAATCATAATTAAACCAATTTTAATTATTTAATATAATATATAAAATAATATTAAATAAAATTTATATAAATAACATAATTAAATATATTATTAACAAAGAGTGAGGTAACTCGTGTAATTTATCTAAAAGATTCACGATATAATTCGAAAGACTTATTAGGAGGCAAAATTATTATTTATATATATATATATATATATATATATATATATAATAAATTATAATTCTTCACAAATTTATTTTAGTCTCCCGTTCATTCAACTGCTTTTAAAAAAATTAAAAAAATAATTTGGACATCTCCCACCCACCCCGTAATAATCTTATATAATAAAATAAATTACCAATGATGATGAGAGTGAAGGAAAGAAAGTCATCTATAATGATCAATAATAAAAAGGAGGATAGGTCACATGAATAACGAGATGCGTTAATGTCAACGAGATTATCAATTGATGAACAATAAGATGTGCTATAGCCACAAAAAAAAAAAGTGTTAGTGTCAACGAGATTATCAATCATTGAACAATAATATGTGTCATGGCAAATAAAAAAGAGGCAAATAAAAAAGAAGAGAAAAGGACATTATAATATCCTTTGACCCATGCCATGTCTGAAAGCAAGTTAATTATTTATTTATGTCCGTAATCAAACATTAATTTCTAAGGGTGAACGTACTTTTTTCAACACAACCGATTTTATATTTGAAAATTGAAGGTATATTTATTTAATTCCACGATTTTCAAGGCATAATACAAACAGATGGGTATTTGACATTATAGGGTTTATTTTAAAAAGAAAAATACTCAAATGGATATGATGGAAAAATATATAATAAAATAGATTTGTTTGAGAAAAGACATTAAAAAAATAATGCCTTCAACCACCACGTGTTATCTCCTAACTAAAGGCGTTTGAAAAGAAAACGCCTCTAGGTGAGCTCACCACGTGGTTTTTTTGATTGACCAAATGGAAAGGAGACGTTGAAGAAACAAAAACCTCTAAGGACCACGTGTTATGTCCTCATGGTAGGCATTTAAAAGGTGAACGTCTCCTTCTAGGTTGAACACATGGTTATTCTTGAGTGGCCAAATTTAAAATTCAAAAGGAGACGTTCTGATTTTAAACGCCTCCTTAAAGACATTCAAGGCTTCAACGCCTCCACCTACCCAGGACCACTTCTTTTTCCCTCTCTTCCGCGACAACTTGATATTTTTTTATGCTACTGGGACCATTGTTGTCAGCCTTCATCATTTCTTTGTCTTTTTTTCATCAAATCAGTATTTTATACTGATTAAATGACTTCTTCTTCTACTAGAGGTATAGAGATTGAGTCTGAGTCTGCAAAAAAGGAAGTTTTGTGACTACAAGTGCATCACATTTCTGAGCATGTCTGGAACAAGGGGACCATTAGAAAACTACAACTAAGACGTGCGGCTCCAAAATACTTAGGGGAGCAGATGATTCCAGAGGCTATAGCTAATATTTTGCATGAAGCAAGTTTCTACTAGGTTAACAAACTTGCATACATAAGGGTTAAATTAGGGACTGCTTAATGCATTTGTTGAGAGATGGAGACTAGAGACACACACTTTTCATATGATGTGTGGAAAGGCGACCATCACTCTAGAGGATGTTGGGGTATTAGTTGGTTTGCCAGTAGACAATAGACCGCTGATTGGTAATACCCAGGGTCAGTGGCTGGACCTGTGTGAGGCATTGTTGGGTGTCAGACCGACACCAACAAATATGAAGGGTGGGAGTGTGAAGTTGAGTTAGTTGAGCCATACATTCAGTGACATTACCCCTTTTCTTGGGGATGAGGAGGGTCTCAGAAGATTTGCACAGGCGTGGATTCTGAGACTTTTTGGCGAAGTGATGTTTGTCGATAAGAGTGTGTGTCGGGTGTCATTGAGGTGGTTGCAGTTTTTGATTGATTTGAGGGTGACCGGGACTTATGCATGGGGCAGTGCAGTGTTGGGATTTTTGTACAAAGAGTTGTTCAAGACCACTAGCGTTGGTGTAGTTTCCATTAGGGGCATGGTGTCTATTATACAAGTGTGGGCATGAGAGAGGTTTGCATGCGTAGCCCCTAGCGTCTTTGCTCCCCACTACAGCAGACATCTATCGGATATCGGTATGTAACTTAATTTAGTATTGTTAATTTATGTTTATTTTAGTTAGTTCAATTTATTGTTAGTTAGGAAAATAATTAGGAATTATTATTTAGTTTAATTTATTGTTAAGTTAATTAATTTTAGTTGGAAAAAAAATTAGGAATTATTTGTTAGATAAATTTATTGTTAAGTTAATTAATTTTAGTGGAAAAAAAGAATTAGGAATTATTTGTTAGATAAATTTATTGTTAAGTTAATTAATTTTAGTGGAGAAAAAGAATTAGAAATTATTTATTAGTTAAATTTATTGTTAGTTAGGAATTATTGTTTAGTTTAATTTATTGTTAAGTTAATTAATTTTAGTTGGCAAAAAATTAGGAATTATTTGTTAGATAAATTTATTGTTAAGTTAATTAATTTTAGTGGAGAAAAAGAATTAGGAATTATTTGTTACATAAATTTATTGTTAATTTTATTAATTTTAGTGGAGAAAAAGAATTAGAAATAATTTGTTTGTTTAATTTATTGTTTTGTTAATTTATTTTAATTACGAAAATAATTAATTTTTATTTGTTATTATTTTTTTGATGTAGTTGGCTTGCTCATGAAAGTAATATTGCATACAAAATTGTCATTGATGTATATCGACATAAGTTAGATCAGACGAGGAGTGATCAGGTAAATTTATTGATTTGTTAATTAATTAAATAAGTGATTTAAATTTTAATTTGACACATGTATTTGTTGAAAATGAAATTTTTCAGGTTGTATAACGACCTTATTCTAGAGGCGTTTTACAGTCAGTACCTGCTATATGCGAGCTGTTGTGCCTCTTTTCTGCTTTCAGATAGCTAAGTGGCACCAACCTAATAAAGTGATGAGACAGTTTGGTCTCAGACAATTCATTCCATCATAGTCATCTCAGTTGCAGAAATTACATCAGCTGACACTTAGAGGCAAGGAGGACAGGAGTTGGGTCACTTTGTTAGAGTCAGTTGTGCAGATATGGGAGAATCGTCTCCGATATGTGGTGGATGAGATACTAACGGACAGACCTATGTTATACAATGATGAGTATATGGTATGGTATCGCAAGAAGTCTAAGTTATTTATTGACCCAAAGCATGCATAGGCCGCTGCTCTAGTATGAATTTTATTTTATTTTGAGTTTTCAAATATTAATAATGACAAAATTAAAATTATATACATAAAATCTTTTTTTTAGGCTGCTTTGTCTGAGAATGTTGCATTTATTGTAACAACTGAGGGATGGGCTATTCATACTAAGGACCAGATGACTGAAATATTCAACAAGTTGACTATGATGAGTTGTGTGGCTTTTCGGTTAGTTGAGCCTGCCACGAGTGCCCCACTTGGAGCAGTTAGGATTCCAGTGGAGGATGTGCATATACCCTTCAGTAGCGTTGAAACTGAAGGGTTAGCTCGTCGACGTACTACAGTTGATCGTAGACCATATATTGTGTCGTCGATGCCAAATATAGCGCCTAATATTTATTACACACCTAAGTTGTTTACACAGGGCCCAACACAGATGCCTCCTACTTATAGTTATCCCGACACCACATGGACATCAGAGTGGCGTTGATCCTTTATCACATTGGTGATACATAGTATATTTGGTACTACTCCCATGGGTACTCCATCTACGCCAGTTGGTCCACCCTTTGACATTCCAGTAGATATGCCTCATCTGGACGAGCTTTTAGCTGGTGATTTGGGACCTGACTTTGAGGCGGCAGCCATGTAAAAGATAGAACACAAGAAGGTGGGTTGAATTGTGTTAAAAAAAATTTATCCCTTTCATTTGTGGGTTTAAATATGTTCAGACGAAATAATCTTAATCTTCTAAAATTGTTTTTATTGGACAGACGTTATAGTTTGATTATCCCCGTTAGTCGAAAAACTTAGTGAAACAAATACACAAGTATTTTTATACTGGTTCGTCTATACAAGACTACGTCCAGTTACCCAGTAACAACTGAGTTTTCACTACCAATAGTGAAAGGGTTACAAGTATTATTTGCGCCCAGCCACTTCTGGCTATTACACGATATTCTTTGAACACAGCCTTCGCAGGCTAAACAACAAGGGTATTATTTGAACAACCAGCCTCCTCAAGCTAAAACACCACATAAGTGGATTTGAAAGAGTTATTTTAAACAAGAAAGATTCCTTTTCGCATAGAGGGTTTTACAATGAAGTACAACAGATATAGTGAGTGAAATCACAGAAGATTAAATACTAGAAGCATGTTCGCCAACTGAACTTTGAAGAAGTGAAGTCTTTAAATAGGCAACGTCTTCAGATATCCGTTAGACACAGAAGAATGTCGTTGAACATTTTCCTAAAGAGCTTCCAAAAGGTGTCAGATAGTACTTAAGTGATTGATGGCGTGTGCAGCGGATTTAGATAGCGTGCGCAGTACTTTTTCTGACATATACAGAGACTTTGACAAAAAGGTGAAGACCTTTTCGAGTTGCATGTGTAAGCGCGAATTCCCATACTGATCTTGGATGCTTCTAATGAGTACTTCTTAAGATTTGAAATCTTGGCGCGAGTGACTCATACTTTGCTTCACTTCTTGGACAGACGATAAACTTCTTCAGTCTAAGAGATTTCGTCTTATCCTATCGTCTGATGACTTGACTTGAGACAAATGAATGACTTCAGCTTTGAGGGGTCATCTTCCGTCTGTACTTGTTTCGTCTGACTTGCTTGCTGATGTTCCGTCTGGGAAAGTTTCGTCTGTCTTGTAGTAATCAAAACTTTAAATATGTTAATCATCTTGATCAAACAATCTCCTCCTTTTTGATGATTACAGACCATACTGATAACTTTCTCAAGGAGGCATCTCTTTATAAGAATTGTTACATCAATGTGATGTAAACCATATACAATGTTACAAGGTATACAGAAAACCAAAGTTCTAAGAATACATGTATAACGCTATACAAATAAATAAAGAATCAATACAACATAGCAAAAAGAATAAAAAAAAAATGCTAACTCCCCCTCAGACTTGCTAACTCCCCCTCAGACGATGCTTGACTCCTCAGATGAAGGCTCCCCCTTAGCATAACCTCTTCTTCCTAAGATATTCTCCCCCTTCAGCTGAGAATCATCAAAAGCACAATCAAGAAAAAGGCTTAGGATTCTTTTGAACAAGGCTCATAACAATCTCCTTCAGCTGCTGCATCTCAGATGTAAGAGAAGCTTGATTATCCTCAAGCTCTTTGTTCTTTTTCTTCAGATGCTCGCAATTCTCTTCTAAGGCATCATATTTACGCTTTAGAGTATAATACTCATCAGCGTCCCCTGTTTCATCTTCAATAACTGTAACCTTCACCTTATCAGCGATCTCCACAAACGGTGATTGAGGCTCTTCCACGATTGGATCAGACTCTTCTTCTTTGATGACCACAGTTAAAGGCTCAAAAATAGAAGTTTGAGGTTCTTCAACTAATGGTACAAAGTCATCTTCAATGACCATAGTTGGAGTCCTCTTCAGACGCAGAGTGAAAAGTGAAAGTGTGAGATACGCAGTGAAGTCTCTCTCCCATTGCCAAGTAAACACTTTACTGGGTACAGAGAGCTCAAGATCTGGATGCTCCTGTGACGGATGTGTATAAGCAAAAGTTTCTCCAGGATACACTTTGCCACAGATTGTAGAATCTTCATCAAATGAAGTTCCAGAGCAGAAAGCAGAGGTGGCTTCATGATCTTCTATCATCCTTTGAATCTTAGGATTGATAGGTCTTGAGGCATTGGCTTGAATAGATTTGAGATGCGAGTATGCAGCAGACGGAAGTCTCTTGGGGATGTGCCTTGCAAACTTGAAGGTTTTGGAGATAGACAGAGTCTTCTTCTCTTTTCCTTTAGCCAAAAACTTGACCAAGCAAGGTCATTTTTGGTCTAAAACGATGGAGAACTTGGTTTCGTCAGAAATGAGAGAAGAAAATTGAGATCCCACCATGAATGGACAGTCTCTCATCTCCTTCTTTGCTCTCCTTTCAATGTGATAGAAGGAAGTTGATCTAGCTTTTTCTTCCCTTCTATAAGCATTGGCCATTAGTTTGAATGCCATATTGTAATCTTCAGGAAGAGCATGAGCAAACTCTTCGGGGTCTTCATATTCCTTGAGGAGGATGGAGTAGCGTGGGCAAATTCCTGAACAATGTGGTCTTGTCCAAGGAAGAACAATTCCAAGAGTATGTCCTAGACCTACATACTCTGTTTGGTTATTGGAATTGTGAAGGGTACAGGATCATGGCGATCAATAGCGTCCAGATGCCAATGAGAGCAATCTTTTGGCTCATAGATGGTGGAGCTGGGATCTCCATATCTGCAGTGGTGAAATGCAGGTGCATTGATTTCATGTTGAACCTTTCACTTGATGTTTTCTCTTAAAGGAATGTGGGGTTTATAGCCAAGAGCTGGTCCTTCAATCACCGACTCAGCTAGATGATCCTTGTACATGTTTATTTCTTCTAAACTCTTGATGTCTAAAGAGGCAAGTTTATCCCAAGGCAGACGCTTCAACCATTCGCGTTGCTCTTCAGGAGTATAGATGAAATCTTCTTTGAAGTCCACTGGCTTCAGGGGTTTGTGATAAATGATGGGGTTGACAAATCTCCCAAGTTGAAATCCATTTTCACCTCTTTACCGATAAGGATTCTTCAACTCAATATATGGAGTGTCCTTTATAAACCATTCTTCATCGTCCGCCAAGTAACCATCTTTAGCATACTCAGACGGTTCACCATCATCGGAGATATCTTCAAGTTTATCTCCAAGAATCCAGTCAGGCTTGACTGGTCTTTCAGCACAAGAGTTTTCAGCAAATCTTCTCATGACTAATTCGTTGAGGAACGAATAGTCAGTCTTGTGCTTGGGTGGAAGATCTTCTAGATTTATGACTTCTGCGTGAGATCTTACCCATGATGCATCCACCATTTTTATATCAACATGTTCTTCATCAAACGAAGAACATGTGTCCTCAATAATTATCACTTCAGACGGAATCTCCATCGTCTGTTGGTGGGATGCTTCTTCAGACGCAACAAGTATCGTCTGATCAAAGGCAGCGTTGAGAGGAGACACAACAATGGGATCAGAAACAGTTATCCTATGTTCGTCTTGGAGTATTGATGCAGAAACCTCCATAGTTGAAGATTCTTCATTAAGCATAGTCTCCAATTCCTCTACCAACTGAGCATTGTCCTTCTAGATCTGGGCAGTTTCTTCACTATTCATGCCTTCTGAAGTTGCTGGAGCAGACGCAGCTTCAGAAGATCCAATGCCCTTAACGCTTTCGAGAAAGATTCTTTCTATTTCAGATTGAAGCAGCATAGAGACCCTCATAGCCTCTTTTAGTTGTTTTGCTTCGTCTGTTTCTCCAATAACCACAGACGCAAGCTTCTGCTTCATTTTCTCTTTGCCTTTGGCAGCTTTTTGAAGAGCAACCTCTCTGGCTCTTGCTTTCTCTTCGGCTGCTTTCTTCTGCTTTTCTCCTTCTGAAAGGATTTTAACAGACGATATCATAACCCCTTCATCTTCATTGGGGGATATCTTCTTCTCTTGCGTCTTAGCCGCAACATGCTTTATTCTGATAGTCCTCTTCTTCTTTCTAAGAGGCTCTTCTTGAGCATCTTCGAAAGGGACTACAGATATGACCATAGGTGGAAGAAAAATAGATGTTTGGGTTTGTGTTTGGGCTTTGGCGCGTTTGATGCGAGCTCTGTGAGGAGGATCTTTGGTGATGGGTGAAAGAGGAACTTGTTCTTCACTCACATTGTGATGAAGAAAGCTAGGGCTCAGATGCATCTTGGCAAAGGTGCTTCCTTTGACCTCCTTTCCTTCTTCATGCCAAACAACACCAGTGGCATCAAAACCTTGGTTAATAATGATTTTAGAGAAGAGAGTGTCGTAGAGGATACTACTCTTCCTACGAATGTTCCTATTTCTCAATGCATTTATCCAATGGTCGAGAATGATGTGAGAGAGACTCATCCTTGCTTTCCTCAGACAGTAGAAGATGCAAAATCTATCACGAGTACTCACATTATCTCGTGAGCCTGTTTTGGGTGTGAAGATGTTGTAGAGAAGGTTGTGGATGACTCTTCCTGTGGGATATAGATTCCCTGATCTCAGAAACTTGGGATCTTCGAGGTCGCGGACCTTTCCATAGAGAATCTTGTCTACATGCTCCTCAGATTCTAACCTCATCCAGTCAGCGCTATAAAAGCGCCCTTCGGTTTTGCAACTCCCAGCTTTAGCAATGGAGTCTATTGTGATAATATACTCCTTGTTGTCAATGGTACCTACAATACCATCATCAAATTCCTTCGCATCACTCCAGAACTCCGCGTAGGCCTCCATCAGCCATGGCCCTCTCATCTCCGCGAAATTCATCCAGCCATTGTGTATCAACATCTTTAATACCCTGTCAGAGATGCTTTTAATAGTGGTCCTTGAGATCCATTTGCTAGGCAAGAAGAGATCTTGCGTAAAGAAGGTTGCTTCGGTTGCTTTGATATTCTTGGCGGCCATAGTTAAGTTTGAAAAGAGAGAGAAATTGTGTGAATAGAATATTCAAAGATAGTGTGAATGCAGTAAAGAATAAAAGTGTGAACTTTAAGGGTATTTATAGTCAAAGACAAAAACGGTTGTGATTCATCAGACGAAAGAAGTTGAAACCGTCCCTAATTTGACGTGTCCCCATCATTGCCCTTTTAATGATTGATTTGACTTCTGCAATTCACAGCGCGTGCTCTTCAAAGTCCTAGAATAGTGCAATAAATGACAGACACATTTATTGCTGCTTTTAATTTGTCCCTGCACACTTAACTTTAAATTAATTAAATAATAACCTTGCATCTGTTGAATTTTCTCAAACTGATTCAACTTGATTAGATGCAATATTTCGTCTTAACACGAAAAGATATACGAAGTTATTTTTTTTTTAAAAAAAAATGTACAGACGAAATGAAATGCTCAGACGGAAAAACTTAATCAATTAAAGAGATAATTTTCAAATTTTCTTTAATGAAATTGAAGCGAGTTTCGTCTAAAGATTTTGTAAAGATATCTACCCAATGAAAATCAGTTTGAACAAACTGTATATCAAAAATACCTTTTTGAACATAATCTCTTATAAAATGAAATTTAATTTCAATATATTTGGCTTTTGAATGTTGAATAGGATTTTTGCTGAGATTAATTGCACTTGTATTATCACAAAATACTGGTATTTGAGTTTCAAACCTGAAGTAATCCTCAAGTTGATGTTTTACCCAAAGTAGTTGTGAGCAACACCCAGCCGCATCAATATATTCTGCTTCAGTGGTTGAGAGTGCAATGGAGTTTTACTTCTTGCTTGACCAAGAGATTAGTAATGAACCAAGAAATTGACATCTACCACTTGTGCTTTTTCTCTCCACTTTATCTCCAGCATAATCAACATCACAATAACCACTTAGATTGAAATCACTACTTTTCTTATAAAATAGAGAGAGATTAGTGGTTCCAATAAGATATCTTAAAATGCGTTTAACAGCTTGTAAATGTGATTCTCTAGGATCAGATTGAAAACGTGCACATAGACAGACACTAAACATAATGTCAGGTCTACTAGCAGTGAGATAGAGAAGAGATCCAATCATACCTCTGTATTTCGTCTGATTAACGGTCTTACCTGATTCGTCTTTGTTAAGACTGGCTAGACGAATGCATGAGAGTTTTCATTGGTTTGGCATTTTCCATTTTGAATTTCTTTAGAAGTTCTTTAGTATACTTCTGTTGATGAATGTATATGCCTTGTTTAGTCTGTTTGATTTGAAGTCCTAGGAAAAACTTCAGTTCTCCCATCATGCTCATCTCGAACTCATCCTGCATTAACTTAGAAAAATCCTTGCACCAGGATTCGTTAGTTGCTCCAAAAACTATATCATCTACATATATTTGAACAATAATAAAGTCTTTTGAAACATTTTTCTTGAAGAGAGTAGTATCAACCTTCCCTCTTGAAAAACCATTTTGAAGAAGAAAGAAACTCTGTCTTTCGTACCAAGCTCGAGGAGCTTGTTTAAGACCATATAGTGCTTTCTTTAGCTTAAAAACATGATCTGGTTGAGATGAACTCTCAAATCCAGGAGGTTGTTTTACATATACTTCCTCTTCAATAAAACCATTTAGAAAAGCACTTTTTACGTTCATTTGATATAGGATGATATTCTTATGAGCAGCAAAGGCAAGTAAAATTCTAATGGCTTCTAATCTAGCTACAAGAGCGAAAGTTTCAGTGAAATCTATACCTTCCTGTTGATTATAGCCTTGAGCTACTAATCTTGTTTTGTTTCTTACCACTTTCCCGTCTTCATCAAGTTTATTTCTGAACACCCATCTCGTTCCAATGATACTTTTGCTTCTTGGTTTTTCTACCAAAGTCCAAACATCATTTCTGGTAAACTGGTTTAGCTCTTCTTCCATAGCTAAAATCCAATCATTATCTTGTAGAGCTTCCTCAATATTCTTGGGCTCTATATTTGACACGAGAGCATAGCCAGACGATTCTTTTAGTCTTGATCTTGTTTGAACACCTTGATGTCTATCTCTAATGATAAGATCTTTTGTGTGGTTTGAGGCAAACTTCCACGTTCTTATAGGAGCTTGGTCATTATGTTGGTGAGCATCAGACGAAGAGGGTTCGTCTGCTCTTGTGTCAGTTCTTGCGTCTGACCCAGGTTGACCATTTGAACTTGAGCTTTGACCAGAAGGGTTAATCTGCAAATTATCAAATGAATTTTCTAAGTCTGATATTTCCTTATCAGCCTTTGAGTTATCTTGGAATTTTACATGAATTAATTCCTCTACAACTTGCGTCTTAGAGTTAAATACTCTCTAGACCTTAGACGTATTGGAATATCCAAGTAAGAATCCCTTCACCACTTTTGAATCAAACTTGCCAAGTTGATCTTTAGTGTTTAAGATGAAACATTCATATCCAAAAGGATGGAAGTAAGAAATGTTGGGTCTTCTTCCTTTCCATAGTTCGTATGGAGTCTTATTCAATATTGGCCTTATCAATATTCTGTTTTGAATATAACAGAAAGTATTAATTGCTTCTGCCCAATAATATTTTGGAAGAGAGCTTTCATGCAACAAAGTTCTAGCCATTTCTTGTAAGGTACGATTTTTCCTTTCCACAACTCCATTTTGCTGAGGAGTTCTTGGAGATGAAAAATTGTGAAAGATACTATTTTCAAAACAGAAGGCATTGACCTCAGAATTTTCAAATTCTGTTCCATGATCACTCCTAACAGACGCAATACATATTCCTTTTTCTTTTTGAACACGTTTGCAGACTATTTCAAAAACATTGAATGACTCGTGTTTATGTGCTAGGAAGTATACCCATGTGAATCTAGTATAATCATCCACAATTACAAATCCATATCTCTTTCCTCCAAGACTTTCAGTCTGAATAGGTCCAAAGAGATCAATATCTAACAGTTTTAGCGGTCTTGTCGTGGAAACAACATTTTTTATTTAAAAGAAGCTTTGAGTTGTTTCCCATGCTGATAAGATTCACGCAGACGATTGGATTTCCAAGATATTTTTGGCAAACCTTTTACAAGATCCTTTTTAGAAATTTCGAAATATACTTGAGACTTAAATGTCCAAGCTTTTTGTACCAAATATCCCGTTCATCATCTGCTGATATCAAACATGTCACATTCTGATCACTAAGGTCAGAAAGACAAACCTCATAAAGGTTATTCCTTCTTTTCCCAACAAATAGAATGGATTTTTCTTTGTTTTTGACTATACATTCATCTGAGTTAAAAGATACTTCATATCCACTGTAACAAAATTGACTTATGTTAAGCAGATTGAAGTTGATACCGTTAACATAAGACACATTTTGGATAAGAGGATTGGGTGTCTTACCAGCAGTCCCAATGCCTAAGATTTTACCTTTCCCTAAACCATATGATACAGACCCTTTACTTGGTTTGAGATCTTGGAACATAGACAAGTCTCCCGTCATGTGTCGTGAGCACCCACTGTCCAGGTACCAGCTTGAAGTCCTCTCTTTTCCTATTAAGGATACCTGCAACAGGAATAATAAGTGACTTTGATACCCAAATCTTTTTGGGTCCTTCTTTGTTAGTGAAAGAAGATTTCTTTTTGTTTAAGGTTCTTTTATCTTTTCTATAATTATTTGGAACCTTATTGTAATTTTTTATCTTCTTTTTATGAGCAGACGAAACAAAATTATTTTTCTTTTTGTCTGACTCTTCAACATAACCAAGTCCACTCTTATCAGATGGAGATCTCCCATATTTTAAAATATTTTCTTGCACAGAGGATCCCTTAGTGAACTTTGTTAAGTCTTTGAGTAAGGATTCATTTTCTTTCTTCAATCTTTCGATTTCAAAAATTAAAATTATCCTTTTCAGACTCAGATGATTTTTCATCTGATACTTCTTTTTGCAGTAACTCATTTTCAGTTCTCAAAGTAGCATTTTCTTCCAAGGTTTGTTTCAACTTGGCTTTGCATACTTTGTATTACTCAACAATAAAATGTGAGTTAGCCAAAAGTGTATCGTATGAAATCTCTTCTGATCCTGACTCAGACTCAGATGAAGAGGATGAAGAAGTTTCAGATTCAATTACCTCTTATGAGACGGTGTCTCCAGCCATGAGGCAGATATTTGCAGTTTCTTCTTCTTCAGTGCATTCCGCTGAGCTTTCGCTATCAAGGTCTTCCCAAGTCACTAGACTCTTCCTACCCTTGTCTTTGCAAGGATTCCATCTTCTCTTTAATCTTGGACACTCTAATCTCATGTGTCTAGGTTTTCTACATTCAAAGCAGATAACTTCTGAGCTATCCTCCTTGCTTGAAGATTTTTCCGGGAGCTTCATTTCCTTCTTCTTAAAGAAGCGTTGACCTTTCCCCTTTTTTATCATCATCTTCTTAAATCGTCTGGCCATAAGAGAAATCTCATCATCAGACAAATCAGATTCAGTGGTGTCAGCTTTCAGAACTTTGTGCTTCTTCTTTCTTTCCTTCTTAGGAGTTTCCTCCTTCGGCATGTTGTTGACAGACGGAAGAGCTATGGGTTCTTGAACTTTGATCTTGTCTCTCTTACACAGAAGTACCTCATGTACTCTCAAGGCTCCTATTAACTCATCAAGAGTTAATGTCTTCATATCACGCCCAACTGAGATGGTAGTGGACATAGCTTCCCATGGAGGAGGAAGACTATCCAATATCTTCATGTTGTTTTGGGCCTTGGTTAATGTAATGTCCAGCGCAGTGAGTCCATTCAATATCGTTTGGAATCTTCCAAACATCATGTCAATAGATTCTCCTTTCTTCATTGAGAACATCTCATATTCTCTTTGAAGAGTGGCAGCTTTCCTCATACGCACATCCTCAATTCCTTCATAGGAAATCTTGAGGGAATCCTAAAGCTCTTTAGCTATTTTGTAGGCACAGAATCTGTTGTATTCTGTCCTTGATAATGCACACATGATGGCATATCTGGCTTTGTTGTTGAGTTCCATAAGCGAGAATTCTTCATTTCCCCATTCAACCTCGGGTTTGACAATAGGGATGTTTCCTTGAGTTATGATGTTCCACAGTCTGTACTGAGTGGATTTGATGTACATCTCCATCCGATCAGCCCACTAAGGATAGTCATCACCAGAGAACGTCGGTGGCTTGTTCATGGATGACCCTCCAGACAAGAACGAAGGTAATTGTGACTCCATTCAGGATCTTTTCCTCTAGCAGTTGTAAAGCGCTCAACCCTTAAAGGTTGTGCTCTGATACCAAACTGTAAAAGATAGAACACAAGAAGGGGGGTTGAATTGTGTTAAAAAAAATTTATCCCTTTCGTCTGTGGGTTTAAATATAATCAGACGAAATAATTTGAATCTTCAAAAATAGTTTTTATTGGACAGACGTTATAGTTTGATTATCCCCGTTAGTCGAAAAACTTAGTGAAACAAATACACAAATATTTTTATACTGGTTCGTCTATACAAGACTACGTCCAGTTACCCAGTAACAACTGAGTTTTCACTACCAACTGTGAAAGGGTTACAAGTATTATTTGCGCCCAGCCACTTCTGGCTATTACACGATATTCTTTGAATACAGCATTCGCAGGCTAAACAACGAGGGTATTCTTTGAACAACCAGTCTCCTCAGGCTAAAACACCACACAAGTGGATTTGAAAGAGTTGTTTTAAACAAGAAAGATTTCTCTTCGCATAGAGGGTTTTACAATGAAGTATAACAGATATAGTGAGTGAAATCACAGAAGATTAAATACTAGAAGCATGTTCGCCAACTGAACTTTGAAGAAGTGAAGTCTTTAAATAGGCAACGTCTTCAGATATCCGTTAGACACAGAAGAATGTCGTTGAACATTTTCCTCGAGAGCTTCCAAAAGGTGTCAGATAGTACTTGAGTGATTGATGGCGTGTGCAGCGGATTTAGATAGCGTGCGCAGTACTTTTTCTGACATGTACAGAGACTTTGACAAAAAGGTGAAGACCTTTTCGAGTTGCATGTGTAAGCGTGAATCCCCATACTGATCTTGGATGCTTCTAATTAGTACTTCTTAAGATTTGAAATCTTGGCGCGAGTGACTCATACTTTGCTTCACTTCTTGGACAGACGATAAACTTCTTCAGTCTAAGAGATTTCGTCTTATCCTATCGTCTGATGACTTGACTTGAGACAGACGAATGACTTCAGCTTTGAGGGGTCATCTTTCGTCTGTACTTGTTTCGTCTGACTTGCTTGCTGATGTTCCGTCTAGGAAAGTTTCGTCTGTCTTGTAGTAATCAAAACTTTAAATATGTTAATCATCTTGATCTAACAAGCCAGCAGTCATCGACCACCTCAGCCTCGACGTAATCCAGACAGAGATGCACGGAGAAGGGAATGACAATGTGGCACTGATCATAGACATGGTCGTCCTCGTGATCATTAGACTTCATTTTATTGTTTGTATATATTGTTACATTTAGACTTGTTTGTCGTTGTTGTTTATTAACTTTTTTGACACTTTTATCTTTTCTATAATATAGTTTTTAAAATTCTATAATTGTGGTAAATGTAACATCAACTAAAACTACAATTGAACAAAAGTATAATATTCTGTACAAAAGCTATTTAATTAATCACAAATATTTGATAATACAAAAACACATTATATATTGTTGGGGTTGATTATTTAAAGGACATAGTTGTCTATTGTGACCTTCTTGACCACATAACCGACATTTTAGTCTATTCTGAGATGGTTCAACCCAGTCCGTTTCATTCCTAATTCTAGTCGATTTAGGACGTCCTTTACCATGAATCGTTGTTGGATCTAAGATGAGCTTCCAATTTTGGTGAACAGGGGGAAATGTGTCCCAGTTGCCCAACGGCCACCATTCAGACGAATACACCTCCAAAATGTACTCATTCTTATATACATTATCAATAAAATGATTGAAATCGAGTGAGACGCATCCACAAATAGCTATGATATGCGAACAGAGATAGTGAAAAGCGGTGAAACGACCTGTTAGATCAAGGAAGATTAACACCTCAAGATTTTGATTATTACAAGACAGACGAAATCAAGCTATCAAGACCTGCTAAGACGAAACCAGCTCAGACGGAAGATGACCCTTCAAAGTTTGAAGTGTTGCGTCATTCCAAGCAAGACATCGGATGATACTTGGCACGATGAGGAAGAAGACTACTCAAGTTGAAAACCTTCGTCTGTCCAAGAGAAGCTTAAGACGAAAGGATAAGATGAAACAACATCATTGAAGATTCATATCGTCTATCCAAAAGTGAAGTCAAGTTGAAGTCTCGCGCCAAGATTCAAAATCTAAAGGAGTCATCATGAGAAGAATCCAAGATCTGTATGGGGATCTACGCTTTCACATTCAAAGTCAAAAAGGTCTCTACCTTTTTGTCACATCTCTGTACAAGTCGATAAAAATCGAAGCTGCATAATCCAATCGATCGAGATATCCGCTGCAACTCTCATCTATCAATCAAGGACAACTGACAATCTTTTGGAAAGTTCTCAAGTAGATCTTCAACGACTCTCAACGGCATTCAAATGAGTCTAACGGCTATTTGAAGAAGATGCCTATAAAAGGACTTCACCACAATCAGAACAAGTTGGCGAATACGCTTATCTTTTTCTAATTCTTAAGGATTCGCTCAATTCTGATATCTGTTCTTCATTGTAAACACCTCTCTGCGTAGAGGAAAACTTTGTTTTTCGAAACATCTTTCAAGTCCACTTGTGTGGCATTTTAGCCTGAGGAGGCTGTGTGTTCAAAGAATACCTGGTTTAGCCTGAGGAGGTGTGTTCAAAGAATACTTGGTTGTTTAGCCTTGAGAAGGCTTGGGATCAAAGAATATCCGTAATAGCTTGTGGTGAGTTCAAAGAATACTTGTAACCATTTCACGGTTGGTAGTGAAAACTCAGTGGTTGCAGGGTAACTGGACGTAGTCTTGAATAGACGAACCAGTATAAAAATATTTGTACATTTATTTTATCTGCTAGTTAACTAACGGGGATAAATATACTTTAACGTTTATATATATTAAAATCAATCTTTCAAGAAAAATATTATTTTGTCTGAACAAGCTTTGAACCCACAGACGAAATCCACAGACGAAAGGTACAGACGAAAGAAAATTTATTTTAGAAATCACAATTCAACCCCCCTTCTTGTGATTTGTCTTTTACAGTTTGGTATCAGAGCTCAGCCTCTAAGGGTTGAGCGCTTAACAGTGCTAGAGGGAAAAGATCCGACATGGACTCACAAGGACCATCTTTCTTATCCTGGAGCCTCCATGAACAAACCTCCGGCGTTCTCTGGAGATGATTATCCCTACCGGGCGATCGCATGGAGATGTACATCAAATCCACAAGATGTGTGGAATATCATTACCAAAGGAGATATCCCTATTATCAAACATGAAGGAGAATGGGGAAATGAAGAATACTCAATGATGGAGCTAAACAACAAAGCTAGATATGCTCTTATGTGTGCTCTCTCCAGAACTGAGTACAACAGGTTTTGTGCCTACAAAACTGCCAAAGAGCTATGGGATGCTCTAAATATCTCATATGAAGGCACAAAAGATGTCAGAATGAGGAAAGCTGCTACGCTTCAGAGAGAATATGAAATGTTCTCTATGAAGAAAGAAGAATCCATTGATATGATGTTTGGAAGATTCCAAACAATATTGAATGGACTCACCGCTCTTGGCATCACATTCACAAAGGCCCAACAACATGAAGATATTGGACAGCTTCCTCCTCCATGGGAAGCTATGTCCACTGCAATCTCAGTTGGGCGTGACATGAAGACATTAACTCTTGATGAGTTAATAGGAGCCTTAAGAGTACATGAGGTAAACTTATGTAAAAGAGATAAGATCAAGGTCCAAGAACCTATAGCGCTTCCATCCGTTAAAAACATCCCTAAAGAAGAACCTGTCAAGAAGGACAGTAAAAGGAAGATGAAGATTCTAAAGGCTGATTCAACCGAATCAGAATCGTCTGATGATTCGTCCGAAGACGAAGTCTCTCTTATGGCCAGACGATTTAAAAGAATGATGATGAAGAAAGGAAGAGGTCAATGCTTCTTCAAAAAGAAGGAAAAGAAATCTCCTGAGGAGTCATCCAACAAAGAAGAAAGGAGAGAAGTTGTATGTTATGAATGTAAAAAACTTGGGCATATCGAGTCGAATAATGCCTGAAAAAGAGGTGGAGCTCAAGAAAAGACAAGGGTAAGAAAAGCCTAGTAACATGGGAAGACCTCGATAGTGAAAGCTCAGAGGAATCCTCTGAAGAAGAAGAAACAAAGAAACATATGCCTCATGCGGAGATCATGTCTCAACAGAGGTAAAATACAATGAAACTTCTTCATCCTCTTCTTCTGAGTCTGAGTCAGAATCAGAAGAAATATCATATGATACTCTTCTAGCTAACTCTCATTTTATTGCTCAGCAATACAAAACTTGCAAAACCAAGCTAAGACAAGCTTTAGAAGAGAATGCAATTTTGAAATCTGAAATTGAGTTTCTAGACAAGAAAATATCAAATGATGTTTCGTCTGAATCTGAAAAGGACATTTTCATTCTTGAAATTGAAAGATTAAAGAAAGAAAATGAGTCCTTACTCAATGACTCAGCCAAGTTTACTAAGGGATCCTCCATCCTTGAAAATATTTTAAAATATGGGAGATCACCAAAAGATAAAAGTGGACTTGGTTATGTTGAGCAGATAGACGAAAGGAAAAATAAACCTGTTTCGTCTGATCAAAAGAAAAGGAATTACAACAAGGTTCCTAACATCTACAAAAGGGCTCAAAACAAAAAGAAGCCTTTTGTAACTAACAATAAAGGACCCAAAAAGATATGGGTACCAAAGTCACTTATTGTCCCTGTTGCAGATATCCTCAATGGGAAGAGACAAGACCTCAAGCTGGTACCTGGACAATGGATGCTCACGACACATGACGGGAGACATGTCTATGTTCCAAGACCTCAGACCAAGTAAAGGGTCTGTCTCATACGGTTCTGGTAAAGGTAAAATTCTTGGCATTGGGACAGTTGGTAAGACACCCGATCCCCTTATCCAGAACGTATCATACGTTAAAGGTCTTAACTTCAATCTACTTAGCATAAGTCAATTTTGTGATAGTGGATATGAAGTAGCCTTTAACTCTGATGAGTGTATAGTGAAGAACAAAGATAAATCCATTCTCTTTGTTGGGAAAAGAAAGAATAACCTTTATGAGGTTTGTCTTTCTGACCTAAGTGATCAAAATGTAACATGTTTGATTTCAGCAGACGATGAACGAGATATTTGGCATAAAAAGCTTGGACATTTAAGTCTCAAGTATATTTCAAAAATTTCTAAGAAAGATCTCGTAAAAGGTTTGCCAAAAATATCTTGGAAAACCAATCGTCTGTGTGAATCTTGTCAGCATGGGAAACAACTCAAAGCTTCTTTCAAATCTAAAAATGTTGTTTCCACGACAAGACCATTAGAACTGTTACACATTGATCTCTTTGGACCCACTCAGACTGAAAGTCTTGGAGGGAAGAGATATGGATTTGTCATTGTAGATGACTATACTAGATTTACATGGGTATATTTCCTAGCCCATAAATATGAGTCATTCAAGGTCCTTGAAATATTCTGCAAACGTGTTCAAAAAGAAAAAGGATTTTGTATTACGTCTGTAAGGAGTGATCATGGAACAGAATTTGAAAATTCTGAGTTTAAAGCCTTTTGTTTTGAAAATGGTATATTTCACAATTTTTCGTCTCCAAGAATTCCTCAACAAAATGGAGTTGTGGAAAGGAAAAATCGTACTTTACAAGAAATGGCTAGAACTATGTTGCATGAAAGCTCTCTCCCGAAATATTATTGGGCAGAAGCAGTCAATACTTCCTGTTATATTCAAAACAGAATATTAATAAGACCAATTTTGAATAAGACTCCATATGAACTATGGAAAGGAAGAAGACCCAACATTTCTTACTTCCATCCTTTTGGATGTGAATGCTTTATTCTTAACACCAAAGATCAACTTGGAAAGTTTGATTCAAAGGTGGTTAAAGGAATCTTTCTTGGATATTCCAATACATCTAAGGCCTATAGAATATTTAACTCTAAGACGCAAGTTGTAGAGGAATCAATCCATGTAAAGTTTCAAGATAACTCAAAGGCTGATAAAGAAATATCAGACCTAGAAAATTTGTTTGATAATTTGCAGATTAACCCTTCTGGTCAGAATTCAAGACAAGATGATAAACAAGGGTCAGACGATACAGGGTCAGACGATACAAGAACAGACGATAGATGCACAGACGAACCCTATTCGTCTGATACTCATCAACAGGGAGATCAATCCACTGCAAAAGCATGGAAGTTTGCATCTAACCATACAGAAGATCTCATCATTGGAGATAGATCTCAAGGTGTTCAAACAAGATCAAAAGTGAAGTATATCTCAAGCTACGCTCTTGTATCAGATCTGGAGCCAAAGAATATTGAAGATGCTCTTCAAGACAATGATTAGATTTTGGCTATGGAAGAAGAACTTAATCAGTTCACAAGGAATGATGTATGGACCCTTGTTGAAAGACCAAAGAACAAAAGCATCATCGGAACCAGATGGGTGTTCAGAAACAAGCTTGATGAAGCTAGAAAAGTGGTAAGGAACAAAGCAAGGTTAGTAGCACAAGGATACAATCAGCAAGAAGGTATTGATTTTACTGAAACCTTTGCACCTGTAGCTAGATTAGAAGCTATTAGAATATTACTTGCTTTTGCTGCTCACAAGAATATCGTTCTATATCAAATGGATGTAAAAAGTGTCATTTTAAACGGTTTTATTGAAGAAGAGGTTTATGTAAAACAACCACCTGGCTTTGAAAGTTTGTCTCAGCCAGATCATGTTTTCAAACTCAAGAAAGCACTACATGGTCTTAAACAAGCTCCTCGAGCTTGGTATGACAGACTCAGTTCCTTTCTTCTTAAAAATGATTTTTCAAGAGGAAAAGTTGATATCACTCTCTTCAAGAAAAGCATTTCAAAAGACTTTATTATAGTCCAGATCTATGTAGACGATATAGTCTTTGGAGCTACTAACAGCTCTCTTTGCAAGGATTTTTCAAAATTAATGCAGGATGAGTTTGAAATGAGTATGATGGGAGAATTGAAGTTCTTTCTAGGACTTCAAATCAAACAGACGAAAGAAGGAATCTACATCCATCAACAGAAGTACACAAAGGAACTTATCAAGAAGTTCAAGATGGAAAACTCCAAGCCTATGAAGACCCCAATGCATTCGTCTGGAGCAAATCTCAACAAGGATGAGTCAGGTAAGTCTGTTAATCAGACGATATACAGAGGTATGATTGGCTCACTCCTTTATTTAACTGCAAGCAGACCTGACATTATGTTTAGCGTCTGTCTATGCGCGCGTTTTTAGTCTGATCCTAAAGAATCTCATTTACAAGCTGTAAAGAGAATTCTTAGATATCTTGTTGGAACAACTAATCTCTCTTTGTTTTATAAGAGAAATAGTGATTTCAGTTTAAGAGGCTTTTGTGATGCTGATTATGCTGGAGATAAAGTGGAGAGAAAGAGCACAAGTGGTGGATGCCAATTTCTTGGATCATCACTAATATCTTGGTCAAGTAAGAAACAAAACTCCATTGCACTCTCAACAACTGAAGCAGAGTATATCATTGCAAAGGTGGTGTTGCTCATAATTACTGTGGATAAAACATCAACTGGAAGATTACTCCAGGTTTGAGAATCTTATACCAGTATTCTGTGATAACACAAGTGCAATCAATCTCAGCAAAAATCCTATTCAACATTCAAAAGCTAAACATATTGAAATTCGTTTTCATTTCATAAGAGATTATGTCCAAAAAGGTATTTTCAATATACAGTTTGTTCAAACTGATTTTCAATAAGCAGATATATTTACAAAAGCTTTAGATGAAACACGATTCAATTTCATTAAAGAAAATCTTTGAATGTTTGAAAATTGTTTCATCTGAGTTATTGATTGAATTTGTTCCGTCTGTACATTTTGTTCCGTCTGTACATTACTTCGTGTTAAGACGAAACATTGTGTCTGATTAAGTTGAATAGTTACTGTGGTAAAATTCAACCGAGGCATTACTTTTTTTTTAATAAGTTTATCTCAAGTGTGCAGGGACAAATTGAAGAGAGCAATAAATGTGTATGTCATTTATTGCACTATTCTAGGACAATGATAAGGACGCGCCGTGAATTACAGAGGTCAAATCAATCATTGAAAAGGCAATGATGTAGACATGTCAAATCAAGGACAGTTTTCAATGGACACGTCATAAAAAGGGGCAGTTTTCAAAATCTCCTTCGTCTGATGAATTGCAACCGTTTTTATTCTTTACTTATAAATACTTGTGAAAGATAACTCTTTCATTTTTTACTGCAATCTGAAACTGTTTGAACTCTCTTTAACCTAAATACTCACTAAGCTTACATTCTCTCTTTTCAAATTCTCAAACAATGGCCGCCAAGAACACCAAGGGAACCAAAACCGATGAAGCAACCTTTTTCGCTCAAGATTTGTTCTTGCCTAGTAAGTGGATCTCAAGAGAGACCTTACAGAGTGTCTCTGAAAGGGTATTGAAGATTTTTGACCACACTGGTTGGATGGGCTTTGCTGAGACGAAAGGCCCATGGCTGATGGAGGCATACGCCGAGTTTTGGAGCGATGCCAGAGAATTTGATGATGGCATTGTTGGCACTATTGACAACAAAGAATACATCATCACTGTTGATACCATCGCTGAAGCAGGAAACTGCAAAGCTGAGGGACGCTTCTACTCTCCTAACTGGATGAAGAATGAATCAGAGGACCATGTTGACAAGATGCTATATTTGAAGAAACCCAACTCTGAAGATCCCAAGTCCTTCAGATCTGGAAAACTCACTCCCACTGCAAGAATCATCCACAACCTTCTTTACAATGTCTTCACTCCAAGGACTGGCTCGAGGGATAATGTAAGCTTTCGAGACAGATTTTGCATCTTCTACTGTCTGAGGAAAGCAAGGATGAGTCTTCCTCACCTTATCCTTGATCATTGGATAAGCGCTCTGAAGAATCGCAATATTCGTAGGAAGAGCAGCATTCCCTACGCCACCCTCTTCTCAAAGATCATCATCAATCAGGGGTTTGACGCCACTGGAGTCACATGGCACCCTGAGGGAAAAGAAGTAAAAGCTAGCACCTTTGCGAAGATGCATCTCACATCAAGCTCTTTACTTCGTTCACCAAATGAAGACACCCCTCTATCACCCATTCCCAAAGAACCACACAAAGCCCGTATCAAGCGCGCTAAACCGCAAACACAAGCCCAAACACCATCCCAAACAGAACGCAAAACACAAACCCAAACACCATCCCAAACACAAGCCCAAACATCAAATCAACCTCAACCTCCTCCATCTGTAATAATATCTGAAGTTCCTTTTGAGGATGTTCTTGAGGAACCCCTCAAGAAAAAGAAAAGGACTATCAGAATCAAGCACATTGGTGCTAAAACAAAGACACAGACGGTATCCCCAAGTGAAGACGAAGGGGTCACCATACAGTCTGAAGCAGTTCCGTCTGTGAAAATACTCACAGATGAAGAGAAGCAGAGAAAAGCAGCTGAAGAGAAAGCTGAAGCTAGAAAAATCGCTCTTCGGAAAGCTGCAAAGGGCAAGGAGAAAATGAAGCAAACACTTGCGTCTGTGATAGTTGGTGAGACAGACGAAGCAAGAATGCTGACAGAGGCCAAGAAAGCCTCTATTTCGCTTCAAGCTGAGAGAGAAAGAATCTTTCTCGAAAGCATTCAAGGCATTGGATCGTCTGAGGAAGCACCTGCTCAAGCAACCTCAGAAGGCATGAATAGTGAAGAGACAGCCCAGATCCAAAAGGACAATGCCCAACTAGCGGAGGAGTTGGAAACTATGTTAAGCGAAGAAGCCTCTACAATGGAGACTCTTCCATCTACAACACTCCCAGACGAACAAATGGCAACTTCTTCTGAGCCACTTGTTGCGTCTCCGCTAATTGCTTGCCCAGCACAGACGTTCCCTGCTGCGTCTGAAGAAGAGGTACTCCACAGTCAGACGATGGAAATTTCGTCTGAAGGCATTGTACTGGTTGAAGACGTCGGTTCTTTGTCTGATGAAGAATCTGTGGATACATACAGGGGAAGAGTACATGCTGAAGTACTTAATCCAGAAGACTTACCCCCAAAGCGCAAGATTGACTATTCGTTCCTAAACGAATTAGTCATGCGAAGATATGAAGAAAGCACTTGCGCCGACAGACCAATCAAACCTGATTGGGTTATTGGAGTGAAGATTGATGAAGTCTCCAATTTTGCTGAATCGTCTGAGCCTGCTCAATTAGCAGACGATGAAGAATTGTATATAAAGAATACACCATACATAGAGTTGAAGAACTCTTATTAGTACAGAGGAAAGAAGGGATTCCAGCTGGGAAGATTTGTCAATCCCATTTTATACAATAAGCCCTTGAAGTCAGCGGATTTTGATGAAAATGTTGTCTATTCTCCAGAGGAGCAACGTAACTGGTTGAAGCGTCTGCCCTGGGACACTCTGGCTGAATTAAATATCAAGGGACTAGAAAACATAAAGGCATATAAGGATCATCTTGCTGCATCGGAGATTGAAGGACCAACGCTTGGCTATGAACCCCACATTCCACAGAGAAATAATCAAAAGTGGAGGTTACGATACGAGATCAATACACCAGTTTTTCATCACTGTACAAATGGTGATATTGAATCTCTCCGCTATGAGCCGAAAGACTGCAAACACTGGCATCTTGACGCCATAGATCGCTATGATACAATGTCATTCACAATTCCTCTCAATCAAACAGAGTATATTGGTTTAGGCCACTCTCTAGGAATTGTGCTCCCGTGGACGAGACCTCATTGCTCTGGGATCAACCCACGCTTCTCTCTCCTTCTAGACGAATATGAAGACCCTGAAGATTTTGCTCACTCCCTTCCAGAAGACTACAATCTATCTTTCAGGCTGATGGCTGGTGCATATTGATAACCACTGTCGAATGACTATCAAAAGCTAGATTTATCCCCAATTAAACTTGTAACATAGAGGAATCAACCTAGGTCATCTCTCAGAAGACATACATGCATTCAATTCGGAATTGCTCACTATTGGAAGGGGGATTTTCATTGAACAATTCAGCAAAACTACATGAAATTGAGATTATGAAATCAAACGGAAGGTTACAGACGGAAGTATAAAGCGAGAACTGAACAAGAAATGTAAATTGAATTAACGACTTGAACAAAAGATAAGAGCAGAAAAACTATGAATAATCGCAAAGAGAAATTGAAATCGAAACGAGAACAGTGATACGTAAATCGCAGCAACGAATTAAACGAAAATTAAAATCAGAAGATGAATAACGAACAACGACATGCAATAAAACTAATACAATTAAGAATCAAATAACAGCGCGGAAAAGTAGGTTGAACTGGAAATCTAATACGAAATTCGAGACTAGAGAAATCTGAATCAAAGATCAATTCAATTACTGCAGTGGTGAAAGCTAAGGAGAAGAGAGGATCGCGCAATCACGCGAAAGAGGAGAACAAAGAGAATAAGAAGAAGAGAGAATTGCGCAATCGCGCAACTCCCGTATGCAGAGGAAGAAAAATTGAATTATCAAAAGTATCAAAAAGTTGTTAAGTTTCGCGCCCCGAGCAGCTTTTATAGATGGAGAATGCGCGTCGCGACTAAGGAGGGATGCGCCCTGGCGCGCCTTGATCAGGGAAGAAAACAGAACAATGTAAGTAATAGTTTGATCATTCGTCTGTTGTATCGTCTGTCTTCATGTCGTCTGTATTGTCTTTGTATCGTCTGTCTTTTTTTTTGTATCGTCTGTATGAACTACAGACGAATGTATCGTCTGTCTTGGTGTCGTCTGTCTTGGTGTCGTCTGTCTTGAACTTGGTATCGTCTGTCTAGTCTACAGACGAAAGCATCAATCTGGAGACTCAGACGAAACAAGTACAGATGGCACAACCCTCAGAAGAAGCAAGCACAGACGGAATAACTTCGAAGAAGCAAGTACAGACGAAGCAACTTGGAAGAAATAAGCACAGACGATTCCTTCAGTTGAAGCAGACACAGACGGAACAACTCCATCAGACGGAACAAGGGTTCATAAGGCATGAGACGCGCCCCTGAGCGCGCCCTGGCGCATTTGTGCCGCAATGAAGGCTGAATGCGCCCCCCTGGCGCGCCCTGGCGCATTTCTTCCGCAAGCAGGGCATGAATGCGCCACCCTGGCGCGCCCTGGCGCGTGTGCGCCCTTGGCTTGAGCTACAACTTCTCTTCCTCTTGCTGACTTGCATTCTAAGTCCTCATCTCAGATCTTGGGTCTTCCAATCCAGGCTTCCATTCTAACATTCAATCTCCTCCCTGCTCCTATCTCTTCTTTATTCCTCAGAGCTCCCGACGCAACTGCACAAGAATTAGTATAAAAACATAAGAACTTATGAAAATTAACTATTATTTACTACTAGTACTAAAATATGCCTCTAACACAAATCTATGATAAGCTACCAAAATGTGACACAAATAAAAGCTAATTGAACCGAAAACAAAGTAAAGAAAATGTATATAAAATGGATAATCACATATCGAAGGGAAGCAAAGGAAAGAAACATATCTATCTCCCATGTCGATCGCCAAGCTAAGAAGGATGGAAGATTTTGTCCTTTCATGATGGGTTCTCAGTTTTCCTCTCTGGTGACGGACGAAACAAAGTACTCTATCGTCTTAGACAGAAAAAGATCATGCTTGGTCAGATATCTGGATAAGGGAAAGGAAAAGAAGGTTTCGTCTGTAGCAGACCACTCCTCTGGAACCATCTTTGATGAGGACTCTTCCGTCTGTGGCAGAGTGTTCCCTGGTAGTGCTTTTGTATACTCTTAGGAACAGCCACTGCTTGAAGTATCCATTCCAACCAAATGGTATACCTATCAATGGAACCGGAACTTCACAGCCTACCTCGATCTTCCTCTTTTCACGATGCGTCTGAAGAAACCACCTATAGTGGTCATCATTGATGACACTATACCTCTTGTGGAGGAGCCTCAAACACCGCAAGTGACAATTGCTGATATGGTGGAGATTGTTGAGGCTGATGAGGAGATGCCCAAGGCAGCTGATATAGAAGAAGCTGAGGAGTATAAGACTCTGAAGAGAAAATACGAGGCCTTGGAAGAAGATTGTCAGCACTTGAAAGCTAAGAACAGAGAACTTGAAGAAAATCACGCTTCTCTATCATCTCAAGTGCAGCAACTTACAGACGTTGTCATGACCTTGCTGAGCAAAAAGCCTAAACCTTCTTCTTGATCAGAGTTTTGATGATCACAGCCCAAGGGGGAGAGAAAAGAAAGCATAATCCAAGGGGGACAACCTAACCCAAGGGAAAGAAGAATGGTACAAAGCAAAGTCTGAGGGGGAGCAAGAAAGAAAAGTATCGTTTGAGGGGGAGCAAGAGCAAACAAGAACAAGGAAGTATCGTCTTAGGGGGAGTAACTGTTGTAAATTTTTTTTAGTATAGAAAATACAATGTAATTTTTTTTATTTCTTTTGTTATCATATACATTGTAATTCGTTATTGTTTTCTGTTTCGGATACCATTGTAATATTCTGATTACATCACATTGATGTAACAAACATCTATAAAGAGGTATTTCTCAGAAAACATCGTCTTGATGTAAATCTAGCTTATAAAACTGTTGTTTCTGTCTAACCATGTCTTATGCAGAATTTCGTGATATGGTCTGTAATCATCAAAAAGGGGGAGATTGTTAGATCAAGGAAGATTAACACCTCAAGATTTTGATTATTACAAGACAGACGAAATCAAGCTATCAAGACCTGCTAAGACGAAACCAGCTCAGACGGAAGATGGCCCTTCAAAGTTTGAAGTGTTGCGTCTGTCCACAAGCCAAGACATCAGATGATACTGGCACAGACGGAAGAAGACTACTCAAGTTGAAAACCTTCGTCTGTCCAAGAGAAGCTTAAGACGAAAGGATAAGACGAAACAACATCATTGAAGATTCATATCGTCTATCCAAAAGTGAAGTCAAGTTGAAGTCTCACGCCAAGATTCAAAATCTAAAGGAGTCATCATGAGAAGAATCCAATATCTGTATGGGGATCTACGCTTTCACATTCAAAGTCAAAAAGGTCTCTACCTTTTTGTTACATCTCCGTCAAGTCGATAAAAGGAATCTGCGCACGCAATCCACCAGAGATATCCGCAACTCTCATCTATCAATCAAGGACAACTGACAATCTTTTGGAAAGTTCTCAAGTAGATCTTCAACGACTCTCAACGGCATTCAAATGAGTCTAACGGCTATTTGAAGAAGATGCCTATAAAAGGACTTCACCACAATCAGAACAAGTTGGCGAATACGCTTATCTTTTTCTAATTCTTAAGGATTCGCTCAATTCTGATATCTGTTCTTCATTGTAAACACCTCTCTGCGTAGAGGAAAACTTTGTTTTTCGAAACATCTTTCAAGTCCACTTGTGTGGCATTTTAGCCTGAGGAGGCTGTGTGTTCAAAGAATACCTGGTTTAGCCTGAGGAGGCTGTGTGTTCAAAGAATACTTGGTTGTTTAGCCTGAGAAGGCTGGGATCAAAGAATATCTGTAATAGCCAGAAGTGGCTGAGTTCAAAGAATACTTGTAACCATTTCACGATTGGTAGTGAAAACTCAGTGGTTGCAGGGTAACTGGACGTAGTCTTGAATAGACGAACCAGTATAAAAATATTTGTACATTTATTTTATCTGCTAGTTAACTAACGGGGATAAAGTATATATTAAAATCAATCTTTCAAGAAAAACACTATTTTGTCTGAACAAGCTTTGAACCCACAGACGAAAGGTACAGACGAAAGAAAATTTATTTTAGAAATCACAATTCAACCCCCCTTCTTGTGATTTGTCTTTTACACGACCACATTGACAATATTTGTCACTAAGTATTACTGTCCACTTTTGTCCGCCTCATTGAGTCCGTGGATTAAATGCCTCTTCAACTTCAAATCTTGTTTGTTGAATATCGTATACACGAACAATATGCAAAGTAGCTTCATTTTGATTTTTCCGAATAGCAACCACAATTTTTTAACAATACATGTGACCGTCCAATAACTCTTGTTGGGCACGCTGACCCCTTTCGATAATGTACTCTCGACAACGACTGTAAGTCACCTTCACAAGTGTTGTAATTGGAAGATTTATGATCCCTTTGAAGACTTTATTAACACATTCTGAAATATTAGTGGTCATATGTCCATATCGATGTCCCTGATAATCGTAGACCATAGTCCATTTTTCTTTTGAAATTCCTTGAATCCAAGTTGCTATAGCAGGACTCAGTTCGCAAAACTTCTCAAGATTTCTGTCAAATATATGTCTGCATGGAGTATAGCCTACACACAAACGTTGGACAAGTTAGTCGAACTATTTAAATATTTTCAAATTACTTAAAAAAGGAAAAAATAAATTCACATATTACCTAACTTTACTAACATGATTTTTTGCTTGTGGTTCTTAAATTTGTGATTAAAGTTTGAGGCAATGTGTCAAATACAGTAAACGTGGTAAGCTTGTGGTCAACTCCATCCTATAGCTTCATTATCAATCGCCGCTTTGATGTTGTGATGTCTATCAGAAATTAGACAAATCTCTAACTTTTAAGTGACATGTAGACGCAAATTTTAAAAAAACCAAGACCAAGCTAATTGTGTTTCCCATTCAACAATAGCAAAAGCTATCGGAAATATGCACCCGTTGCCATCTTGTGTTGTCGCGATTAACAATGTACCTCGATATCTTCCGTACAAATGTGTCACATCCACTTGTATTATCGGTTTACAAAAATCAAAAGCATTCGCACATTGTTTATAACACCAGAAGACCCGATGAAATTGTCTGAATTTAGAACTTGTTCCCAACAACGAAATCTTCATCCCAAATTTGATAATGAGAACCTGGACTATGCATTTGCATGTAGTGCAACCACACAGGAAGTTGAGCATAAGACTCAACCCAATAACTGTAAATCATAGTCATTATTTTCTGTTTGCCTAACTATGCCTTCCTGTACGATATTTTATAGTTGAAAACACTCGCAACTCTTTCATGTACCAATGAGATTTTGATCGAAGGATCTTCTCTAACCATTCCTATTAAACAACATGATCAATTAATATCAAAATAATACAAGTTAGTAGAAAAAAAGATACTGGTGTACCTAAAATGCATGAACAAATCAAATCTGAATCAAGATTGACGTGATTTTGGATTAAACTTGCATTTAGACAAGTGTGTGGTCCACCCCATTAAGTTACTTTCCATCTATTTGACCGCTTTGATTGAATTGCTTGTAGATAAAATGGACAAGGAAAATTAGCGATACGGTTGTCACAACACACTATATATTTGTTAGATTTTGATTCCATCACTTTCACTTTGTGATGAATATTCATCAGATAATGTTTTAGTGCATCTTGCACACGTTTCTTATTGTCAAACTCCAAACCAACACAAAGTTCCTGCCCAAGTTCTCAATTGGTTGAACAGTCACAGCCCACAACTCTTCTTGATCTGGGTGATCCCAATTAATATTTGTGTAATGGGGTGTATTTTGCCAAAATGTTTCTTGGCTTCCACCTGCATAATAATCAAATAATTGCACAAACTGTGTTTCATGAACAAAAAAATCAACTAAATTGAAACTTACCTGCATCTGTTTGAGCAACATAAATTGGTTGAACAAACACACTTAAACTACAATTCCCAACATTGCTTTCATCATCATCTGATTCACTTAAATTTTCTTCAAATCTTCACCCTCCAGATGATGATTCTACGTATGAATGTGACATCTCATAATCTTCATCATCGTCGTCACTACTATTTAATCTTGTAAATTATGTCTGGTAGTGACTAACATCATTGGTGTCATATGAACCACTAATATTAGATTAGCCACCTGCAATAGATACTTCAACACATATTTTTATATAACCCATGTCTTCACTTTCAAAACTATTAATCATAAGCTGAACATCACTCGTGTCAGCTATTGACAATGCTGCATATTTATTAAATATAAAATATCTAGTAGAAATAGATTGATAACTTAATTAGGATGTAACTTTAATCTAGTATGGATCAATTTTTTTAACCTTTTAAAACTAATATTTCTTTCAATTTGCAAAATCTTATGAGACCCTTCAAACATTATTCCTTCGTCACCCTCTATAATACTACCATTGAGGTAAACCACCTTAATAAAATAATAAAGAATTTGTCGCAATGCATAACCTTCACAATCATGATGTGGAAATTTATTATAGTGTCATTAGTGGAAATTTATCATAGTGTCATTAGTGGAAATATGGGTTTTGATCTCTTCTATTTCACATTGATGGTTAAAGGAATCGATGTTGTTAAATTTTTAACGTTGGCGTGAATTTCATATGTTAGTTTCTAAGTTAATCAACATAAATTATTTGAATCCCATGTCGGTTGAATTCACAACCGGCATGGTACGTGGATTTCATGTTGGTTCTAGTCAATCGACATTAAAAATCACATTTCAATATTAAACATTTCCCCTTTTATTATTTACTTTCGTCTTCAAGCACTTGTTTCTCTCACGATTTTCTTCATTGCTCTCTAGCTTTCTCGTTTCAGGATGCACTCACGTTGGCTTCACATCGAATTGTTCTTGTTGGCTGTTTCCACCGCACCATTGTTAGGTTCTCCACACACAATCTACATTTCTCTTTGTTCTAGCTGGGGCTGCCTCTTGCCGCGCCGCTCTCACCCTTCGCTACGCCATTTTTGAGGTTTGCATCACGCCGTTCTTGTTGGTTGTCTCCACCACATCATTGTTGGGGTTCTCCATGCACATTCTCCACTTTTCTTGGTTCTCACCACGAGCGCATTCTTCACAACTCGTGTTTTCCTTCTTTGTTGCCATCTTTTGCCCTAAACCCACCATGTGAGTACTTACTTCTCTTCCTTGCTCTTCTCCTTCTTTGTGTTTTCTTATGCCTCTCTTCTCATTTCATTTCCGTGTTTGTAGCACGGTTCTCCCTCACTTAAGATTTCACCCTCATTCCCAAATAAATATATTAATTCAATCTCTAAAGTTTAATTTAGGTTTATACTTATATTTTCTTTTTCAATTGCCACTATGTCTTTAAAGTGAAATCTATATGATTTTGAATAAATAAAGATTATTGTCAGGGATAACTATGTTGGCTTACGATTTGATTATGGTTGGCATGAATTTTGCAATTTCCCACTGGGTTGGTTAGGTTATAATTATGGATTGGTTAAACAATTATTTTATAAAAATATATTTATTGTGATTTCACTGATAAGTTGCAAATAATTATTATAAAAAAATTGAAATTGTGTTAAAAATGTATTGATCGAATGATTCTAGATTGTATTTAATTGATTTTGAATAAATTTTTGTTTGGGAATTATCCAAATTACAGGGGAAACTCTGTCCAATTTTTTTTAAAATTCTTAACTTATGTAAAATATCAAACATAACTCTTTTATAAATGTATAAGTAATTTTGATTGTTTAGTTAAGATTGAGAATTAGTTATGAAATTTTCAAAAGAAAATTGGATTTTAGGTTTTGATTGGTGATTTCATAACCTAACAAATAGCCCATGTATATATTGGTCATTAGTGTTCACTTAGCATCTATCAAACAATTGTCAAATGTTATTTGGATTTTACACATTCCCTTATCTAGGATTTCACCTATATTTCGATCTTGTGCTCGGATTTTTCTTGCCCTTTGTTTCCTAACTCTATTACATTAGGTTAGCTACATAACATTAGCTTTTTGCTTTCAAACTTTGTTTCATTTTGTGTTATTTAGAAATATGAGAATCATGTTAGCTTCTGTGTCTGTGTACATGGGTTGAACAATTATTTTATAAAAATATATTTAGTGTGATTTTACTAGTAAGATGCAAATAATTATTAGATTGAAATTCTATTATGGAATGTATTGATTATATGATTTTGGATTGTATTTGATTGATTTTGAAGAGGTTTTTGTTGGGTACTATCCAAATTATAAGGGAGCCTGTATCCAATTTTCATTAAAATTCTTAAGTTACAGGTAGAAAACATAAACATAAAAAATATATGTAATAGACAAATACATGTTTGAAAAGTGATATTTACTTCGATAATTTTGGATGGGAACCATGTTAGTTTCGGTCAATTTCACTAATAGGATGTGAATAATTATTATAGATTGAATGGTTTTGGATTGTATATGATTGATTTTGAATAGGTTTTTGTTTGAAAACTATTCAAATTATAAGGGAGACTTTGTCTAATTTTTGTTAAAATTCTTAAGTTAAAAAGTAGAAAACAGTCATAGCAAATCTCGTTGCTACTTGGACTAATAAACAAGTAAGTGTAATTCCTCCTAAACAATAAAACATATTCACATAAGAAGGAAAGGAATATATTTACTAGTTATATTATTGGCAATCGCTTGAATCTCAAGACATTCTTCGAACCAAACATAGATCAATGAAATATCATCATATATGAGAATTTTATTTTGTACAGCTCAAACAAAAGTACTCAAATATATTGGTTATAACAAAAATTGAAAGTTTCAAAATTCTTGATTTAATCTTATTATTCTAATTATATAATACGATAAGCAAAATTGAAAATCTTATTTCTATTTTCTTTCAATTTCAAATTTAATTCTTTTTATATTTGAATCAGTATGTGTTGTAATTTTTCCTATGAAAACGAAGTTGCAATTTCTATATAAGCTCAAGCAAAACAGGTACATCGACTAAATTGTGGTCCTTTTAAAAAAATTGGTCAACATGCTGCAAAATAAAGGTTATTATTTTAAGTTTTTCTTTCTCCTATCCTAGTTGAATTGCAATTGTACTTGGATTATTCAAAGACACTTGCGTAGTTGTTTTTTTCTTATTATGCAACATGTATTTATTATGTTTATCTTAATTTTGAGTCAAAAAATTGTGCTAATTAGACAAATTTATTGATAAATTTTTCATTTACTTAAGAAGTTAAAAATTAAAAGATCAAGTAAAATATAACGAGTGTGCATATATTTTATGAGCCAACTTAAAAATATGTATATTAAACAATTTAATATTTAAAAAATAAAAACTAATAAAAATTTCAATTTAAAAAATATCTATCATCATTTTAATATATTAAAAGGTACTATTTATTTATTATCATAATCACTCTAGAAATTTACCAAAACAGAAAGTCAAAGTCGCACAAAATTGGGAACTCTTGCATGCGAATGAATCAACCGGGTTGACGTACCTAAGTTGCAAGCTGCAACCAAGTACGTATGCATCAGTTCTGTAAATTGTTTATATATAATTTTTATTATCATAAATTTACAAACACCTATATAAATTTTTAAAAAATTTAAATACTCAAAAATTAGATAATTTTAAGTATTAGTTATGAAAATGAGAAGGTATTAAAAGAGTTATTTTCTTAAGAATTAATTTTCTACTGAAAAGACGATAATAATTATATGTTCTTAATTTAATTCTTGCCATGTAATTAAATATCATATCAATTAGATTAAGGAAATTTTAATTTTGATTCAAGCATTTTATATAAATTGATAAAATAAAAATAGTAATTTGTATTATTTAAGAAATTTGGCCACTAAACAAAATTGTGATTATATTTATATAATTTAAATAATTATTTTAATTATACTAATAACTATAATTTCAAATTTATCATCAATAATTATAATTGAAAATAATTCGTAATTTTAAACTATTAGGCAAATACTTTTAAGGCAAAGTTGCGTCAGCAATGCAAAAGGAAGTCACGCAAGTAATGCGACCAATACTAATTTAAGGCAAAGTGGTTGACAGCGTGCCACTATTGCACGTAACTATTAAAAATATTTTTATTTGAATATAGGAACGTGGGAACAAAATTAAGTACACGAGGCTTATTATTTATTTTATCTATTTGTTTAATTTATACGAGAGTTACTTTTATTTTATCTATTCATTTATTTGTTTAATTTATCAGTTATAACGGGTACTCGTTTAATTTATCGGTTATAATGGCTGGTTCATCTTTTATAATTAAATTGAAAATAAAGAGATAAGGTGAAAAAATAAATTTCTTTAAAAGATTTTAAATTAAAAATATAAATATTTAATTCTTCAATGTTTAATTAATATTTTCAATAGTTAATTACATTGTATGGGTGGAAATAAACTTATTACCTCGAGAATTAGATATTAACATATTAGTAACATGCTAGTTAAAACAATATCTAGTTATTATATTTATGTTAGTTACATTTAAAAAGTTCGTTGCTTTCGGTTTGTTATATAGCTTCCAATTCGTGATGTAACTCATGTATATATAAACTCGATCATAAATCATTATGGATGGAATCAATTTTGTTCTTTCATAATTTGGGATCCTTTTCTATTTGGTCTCTAATATGTTTTTACATCAATCTGGTGCATATGAGCAATTGCTCGTTTTGCAAGTTCTCATTAAAGAGAATTACATTGAGTCGTGCGATGCGCGTAGCACTATTTGTAAAGAATAAATTTTGCATCTTCCTACAACTGATTGCTATAACCGATCCTGTTTTATATCGATTGAATTCTAGAACCAGTTGCTACAGTCGATCTTGTTTTGGACCCCTCTAATAATATGGCGATTTCATGGTTATTGACTTCAATTCCAAAGAAATATAATCTATTGCGATACATTATCATCCTGCTGCTAAGATATGTACTGATTTAAAGTTCTAATAGTCCTCGATTATTTCAACTCAAACAAGAATTGATAAATCTTACTCAAGATTCTTGCACCATCGTGCAATATTACTCTAAATTGAAGGCTCTTTGGCTAGAGGTCATAGAACTACGTCTTCATTTCTCTTGCAAATGTCCCGGATTTAAGCCTTTCATGGATCATCTTGAAAGGGAATATGTGCTACAATTCTTGATGGGTCTTAGCGAAGATTTTCATCAAGAACACGGGAATATCCATTGATTGTCAAAGTTTATGCCATTCTGGTTTAAGAAGAGAGGTAGATGCAACCTGACAAAACTTAATTTCCTAAAGAATAGTTAGCTTTTGCTATTAAAAAGTTGGTAGAAATAGGATTGCTAAAGTCACTAGTTCTAATGCAGTTCCAACCTTCAACCATTGTGGTTGCAAATGTCACCCAAAGAAAAGTAATTTCATCTTATTGGATACCGACCAGACTACAAGGACAAGAGGAAGAAGACTACTCAAGTTAATTATGTTATAATCAATGGCAACAACACTCAGGATAGTGTGTATATTCCAGCTAACTAGTATCATCAACTACTCACTATCTTTCCTTTGAAGATATAATCTTTGCTAATTTTGTTACTTTTTTCTGCCTATGTCTCTAGATATTATTGTTCCAAGAAAATGGATCTTAAACTTGGGAGCTTTTTGTCATATTTCTTCATCTTTAGAATTCTTTTCTACCCTTACTCCTACAAAAAACAAATTTGTTTTTCTTCCAGACAAACACAAAATTCTTGTCAAGTTTGTAGGGATAGTTTCTGAGTTCGAGTCTAGTTTTGAACAATGTATATTATGTTCTTGATTTTAAATTGAATCTTGTGTCCGTTAGTTATCTTTTATTTGGGACAAATTCGCTAATCAATTTGGAACCAATATTTTTCTTGCTACAAGACAAAACAACATTGAAGATGATTGAGAGGTCCCATTGTATGGGAAATACTTCAAAAAGTTATGCAAGGACATCCCGTATTACTAAATAGGGCGCCTACCCTACACAGATTAAGTATATAGGCATTTCAACCCATAGTAGAAAGACGTGTTATTTCTTTGCATCCATTAGATTGTAAGGGATTCAATGCAGATTTTTATGGAGATCAAATGGTTATTCATGTACCTTTATCTTTAGGGGTAAGCTTTTTCAAGGATGTTATGTCTTCAAAAATCAGTCTTAATAGTAAGCTTTAGCTAATTCTCTTACTCTTTCTGCAAAATCAAAAGATACTTATTATGTTAATTTTGTTTCCAATACTTTACTACATTCTAGAGTAGGTCACCCATCTTTACAAAAGCTTGTTGTATTACATGATCAACTCAAAATTTCCAATAAAGTGAATATTCTTTATTCTTGTCTTGTATTTCCTCTTACTAAACAAATAAGATTATCTTTCCCTTTTTATAATAACATCTCTCATGCTTGTTATATCTTTTTCATTGTTATATATGGGGTCCATTTCAAGTACCAACACATGATGGCCACAAAATTTTTCTTAGCATAGTTGATGATCATTCTAGATACACATGGGTTTGGTTGCTCAAACAAAACTTTAACGCCACTACCTTGTTACAGCAGTTTGTTACTTGGTCTTACACTCAGTTTCATGTCAATGTCAAGTCCATTAGAACAGATAGTGGAAAAGAATTCCTCATGCCTCAATTCTTTGTTGTCAAAGGAATTGAACATCAACTTTCTTATGTTGAAACTCCTCAACAAAATTCAGTTGTAAAGAGCATCAACATTTGTTGAATATGGAAAGGGCTCCTTTCTTTCAATCAAAGGTGTCATTGTCTTTTGGGGGATAATGTGTTTGCATAACATCTTATTTAATAAACAGAACACTCTCTCCATTACTTGCTGACTCAACACCTTATTTTTGTTTACATAAGGACCATGCAAATTATGATAGATTGAGAAATTTAGGTTACTTGTATTTTGTTGCAACTCTCCTGTCCAAAAGACAAGTTTAGTGTCAGAGCATTTTCGTGTATTTTCAAAGGAAATCCACAAGGATACAAAGGTTATAAGTTGTACAATATTGCCAAAAAAATCATTCTTTGTCTTTAGAGACGTGGTTTTCCATGAGGATTTTTATCCTTTTTAAGATATTAACAGTATTGCTTCACCTGAATTCCCAATTACAATTCCAATTCCTATTATGGAACAAAGGGAATTAACACTACCTACACTAGATTTACACCTTATAGGTTCAAATGACTCTTCTCCTCTTGTTATTCCAAATGAGTCTATTATTGCTTCTCAAAATCCAAGACGATATAGTAGATTATCCAGAAGACCTGGTAATTTGGACAACTATGCAAGTAATGTGGTATCCAACAAGCTGATACATCTTTTATGACAAACTTACACCAAGTTATGCCTCATACATTAACAATGTGACAATTATCTATGAGTCAAAGTTCTATCAACATGCAGATATTGATTATTTAGAAACTTTTTCACTTGTGACCAAATTGACAACTGTTTGAGTTCTGGTAGCTATAGCTGCAATAAAGAATTAAAGTTTGTTGCAATTTGATGTGAATAATGTCTTCTTAAAAGGGGACTTATATAAGGAGGTTTATATGAAGTTGCTACAAGGATATGACACTTCTGGCATATGGGGAGAAATGGCATATGGGGGAGAAATTCCATATATGGATTAAAGCAAGCTTCTAGGAAATGGTTCATCACATTCTCCATAGCATTGGTAACCCTTGGTTTTGAGCAATCCAAAAATGATTATTCATTATTTAAAAAAAAAGTAGGAGCATCGTTGGTAATAATTCTTATGTATGTTAATGACTTAATCTTAGCTAGTCTCTCCCTAGATCTGTGACTGGTTACAAGTTCCTTGACTAATATGTTCAAACTCTAGGACTTAGGAAATTCGAAGTATTTTCTTGGGCTAGAGATTGTCAAGAGAAACAAAGGGATATCTCTTAGCCAAAGAAAATACATTCCTACTCTCTTGACTGACACAAGATTCCTTGTAAGTAAAACAAGCTTCCCATGAATCTCAACCTTAAGTTAAGCTCTACTAATGGAAAGTTATTGACATATGTCACCAACTACAAAAGACTCATCGGTCGTCCATCTTATCTGTCAATAACAAGACCAGATATTACTTGTGTTATAAATAAGTTGAGCCAATTTATAGTAAATCCTAGAACTAGTAATCTCACTGTAGCACATCATTTGTTAAGGTGACCTAAAAGCCCCTCTTGAAAATGGAATCTTCTTTCCAACCACTGATTTTATGTTGCTTTTTGTCTCATTGATGCATAATGCAGGAATTGTTTAGACTCCAAAAAATTTACATTTGCTACTGCATACTTCTAGGAGATTCCTTAATTTCATGGAAATCAAATAAGCAAGCCACCATTGCTCGGTCATTAACAGAAGCAAAGTATCATGCTATGGCAACAACTACAAGTAAAGTCCTGTGACTTGTTCAACTTCTAAAAAAATTTTACATTAGTATCGGTCATATTAAATTCATGTGTGATAATGTCTCAATAATGTATATTTCTTCAATCCAAATTTTTAAGAGCAGACTAAGCATGTTAACATTGACTGCCATTTTGTTCAATCTCAAGTTCCATCTTGGTTCTGAAATTAATGTGTTAAATCCATTAAGCAGATAGTAGATCTCCTTACCAAGCTACTAACTAGTCACTTGTTCAATAACTTCATTGGCAAGTTAGACATACTAACAAATACATTCCAACTCGAGGAAGAGGAGCAAATTAAAGCAATATGTAGTTACTGCGATTATAGTTAGTTACAATTCAAAAGTTTATTAATTTTGTCATAGAAAGATATAAATTATTGCTTCCAGTTCACTACGTAACTCGTATAAACTTCCAACCTCATATCTCTTCTATTCTTACAAGGTATGTGTTAACACATACTACAATTATATATATATATATATATATATATATATATATATATATATTTGTTTTTCGATTCTTATTCAGTATTATTAATTGTACACACACAAAAATATCTTTATTAATTATAATGCGTGCCTTTAGAGTTTCTTTTACCATTATAAATCAACTTGTTTATTAATTATTTTCAAGATTAAATACTAAAATAAATGTAAAAAAAACATATTATGAATTTATAATATTTATAAATTTATTTAATTAAACCATTCTAACAATGTTTTGGCTATACAATAGAGAGAATTTCAAAGGGGTTAATCAAATTATTAATTTATTGTGTAGATATATAGGTAAAAATAATAGTAAAATACTTTATGTAAGTTTTATACTTAAATATTTTGTTTACAGAATTAAGTCTCCAAATTATTAATTTTTTTAACTTTTTTGTGCCTGAATATTTTATTTACACAATTTAGTTATCAAATTATTAGATATTCACTTCTTAATCATTTCATCGGAACAATTAAAACGAAGAAATTATGACAACCATTAAACTCCAAATTACATTGCTTCCAACCGTTACTTAAATCTTCAAAAGTAATTAATTAAAATAGAAACAATTGTAAGTCATCAAAGAAACTCAGCCAAATCCATAAAATGAAAAGACAAAGAGGGACGCATCATGACAGAATTTTGAATATGGACGCAAGAATGAAAAAATTATTTTAATCTCCAGATTAAGTAAACACTTTTATCTTGATTTTTAAAAGGAAAAATTTCAAAATACCCATCTCTTAATCACATTAGTCCTTTTATAAATATCTGATCCATAATTGTGATTAGCCCAAAAAATATTAAATAAGATGCTTTCAAAATTTATAATCTTACGTAACAAAGATTTATAATAGCCCAAAAAAATATTTGTTACTTAAGATATTTGTTAACACAGCTACGTAAGATATCTTATTTGTTACGTAAGATATCTTATTTGTTACGTAAGATATCTTGTTATTAATGTGTTACCTAACTGTGTTAAAATTTCATTAACGCATGTTTGAAAATATCTTAACACAATTACGTAACACATTTGTTAACACAGTTACGAAACAAATAATATTTGTTACCACGGTTACGTAACAAACATTTAACAAATATTATAACATTTATAATAGCCCAAAAAATATCTTACGTAACAAACATTTATAATAAAATTAATTTTAATCTACGCAATTTTTTAGAACCTTTTTTTTTTTTGTTAAAACTCAATGAAAATACCTACCTAATCCAGGAACTAAAATAATATTTACTCTGGTAGAAACGATGCGACTTCACGAAATTGTAAAACAAGATATTTATCATGGTTTTACGTAAGCCAATAAAAATATTAAGCCACATCCACTTCCCTTATCAAAATTAACATATTTTCTTCTAAGTTTGGAGGCTCTAGATAAAATTAGCTTAGAAGAGTTTTGCAATTACACTTGTGCACATTAAAAATTTTCCTCCTACAACAGTCTCTTGAGGCACTTCATAACAGCGTCTGTTTGTTCAGGCTTCCCAACAGTTATACCAACGTACCTTTTCAGCTCTTTCTTGCTATTAAATCTACCTGAAATTCACCTAATCTTCAACGCAAAATCAGAGTTTTGAATTGAACTAATAGCATGTATAAGATGCACTGAAGATTGAGGATAGCTAACCACAACTCTCCCTCCGAAAGGAATGTTTAGGCGAACTTCTACGGAAAGACTTTTAGGAGAAGAAAATAAGCAAAAAAAAAAAAAATGAAATGTAAAAATAAGCTTTTTAATAGCTAATTTGTAAAAATTCTCTCTTTTCATTTTTCTAAATGATGTTGGACGTTCTACAAATTAGCAAATAAAAAGCTAATTTTAACTTGAGAAATAAATTTCATTTTCTTTTCATTTTTCCCTTCTATATTTCAGTTTCAAGCCCCAAATCTCTAAATTTCAGTTTCTGTCAAAACAACTGAAGTTAAAATAAAGCATAATCCCCTATTGTAATGTGTGGTTATTATCCTAAGGAGATCAGAATGGAAATTTCGGAGGGCAGGAAAGATGTCTATCAAATCAAATACCAAACTGAAATAAAGTGACAAATTTCACACCAAAAAATAATTATCCAAACATTTATAAGAAAATAAAGAAATAAAGAAAAAGGTGATATGTATGAAGATACGGAAAGAAAGATACCTTTAGCTTCTTTGCATCCTTTCCTGATGTAACCTCACAAAGAATGAAATTAGAATGGCTTCGAAATGGCCGAAGGAAAGGAATTTCCTTCAAAAGGTCAAAAAGCCTCACTCTTTCTTTCAGCAAAGCATTTTTTACATTCTGTAAGTAAAGACTGTCACATTAGCTTTTATTTGCTTTGAGAATAATAGCAGGTAATAAATGTGTATGTAAGGGTACTTTAATATAATAGTATGTTGCATGTCCTGCTGTAATTGTTCCTGGTATATATGTATATATGTCACAGTGCTGGATGCAATTCTCCTATAACAACGTTCAATAACACAATGTACTAGTGGATAACCAATTCACATGCATTTGTAACATGCAAAAGTACAGAAGAAAAACCTCTAGATAGGTAGGATTTTGCAATGCTGCACATGCAGCAACTTTGGCAGCAACAGATACATTATATGGCTGCTTCGCTCTCCAAAGATACTCAATGGAAAAGCTCCATATCCCACTTGAAGTCCAGCTAAACCTGAGACAATAGTTCATTTGAAAATTATGAATTATCTTTTGTTACAGTCTAATTTCCTTGGCGTAGAAAATTAAGAATTTAATGGTTCAAATTAGGACAAGGAACTGCAAAAATTCAAAGCAGCTAAACACACAAAATGACAAATCAGTAACAGGACTTTGTGCACATAGATTCAAAAATTATAAGAAACATCACTATCTAATCCATAAATTGAAAAATTTACTAAAAAAACAAAGATATTAAAAAGGGAAATGTTATTGTTTACTAGAAATGTGGGTTAAGGGTCTAACACAACCCCACAAAACCAACTTATAAGGTGAGGACTGCCCCTCACTTGTATACACTAAACATGCCATATTTTTAGGTGATATGGGATCTCCAACACACCCGCTCACGCCAAGGATTGGGCATCTCAAGCATGGAGAAAAAACAATAGGTGGTCTAATATAACTCGACAACAGGTGTCACGATAGGCCCAACAACAACAACAACAACAACAAATAATCTTAGCATAGATTCTGATACTATCTTAGAAATATAAGTTAAAAGCCTAATTCAACCCTATCAAACGGGCTTGTGAAGTGAGGATTGTCCCTCACTTATATACACCAAACATTTCATCTCTAAGCGATGTGGGATCTCCAACACTAATCTTCAATCCTAAGAATTGGGGTTTACAACGTGATTACTAACACAGTCATTCAGATCCCTCATAAACATTCTGCTTCTCATTCCAATCCTTCATCAGACATAATCTACATCTATAACTTTTCTGGCTCTTGTTCACTCCAAACAAAGTCATCATGAGCTTCTATTCAATCTGCTTTGATTCCAGAATGTTTTAACTGTGTTTTAGATAATTTCTAGCTCCAAGTTTCTATCTGATCACCTTTGCCATGCATTTCTCTGGTGTTTCAAATGGTTTTCAACCACCATTGCTAGTCCCCCATTACCATGTCATCATTCCGTTGCCAATCCTCTACTCAAGTCAGCGCTCTTTGGTTCAAATCAAGCAATGTGGGAATGCAGAGGAATCATCCTAGATGCATGGCTTTCTTAGAGAAAGAAGCCTGGCCTCACAGCTATCCCAGAGAACTCATTCTGGCCCTGCAGCCCTCTGGCTTCCCAAGAAAATCATCCAGTCCCACCATTCTATAGTCACATTATATTGTTTTTTTTTTTTCTTCTAAAAAGATGCAAGTGTAACAAGCTTAATCCTTAGGAAACTTCAGCTTCAGGAGGTGTGTTAGAAATAGAATAAATGAAAATATCTTCTCTCTTAGAATATCTTGAGTCATCCATTAAGATTAATTTCCCTAATTATCTCCTAAGAATATCAACACATAATACATGTCATTTAATATCAGTGTTTCACTTCCTTTTACCCCCCACCCCACATACCAAAAACTGGAATTTCAACAATCATCAACCACCATTTGTTATTGCTTGATCAAGGAGATAATCGTTGATCTCACTATTATGACTCATCGACCCAATATTCTAAAAGAGTATGATATACGCTGTTTCATGCCAATCAAATTTCTATTCACAGGTTTCCCCTTGCCTCTTCTCTAGTAATATTAACAAAATTAGACTTCCACACCCGCACATTCTGTTTAAGTAAGTGTAACCTAAACCAACCAGGATCTAATCCTTGTCATGATTCTCAGCTAAAATGCATGCATTGGCATGTAGACAGCATGCCTGAAAAACAATTCTATTAGAGTTTGGTCAAATCTAATAAGGGACCAATGCTCACAAAAAAAAAAAAAAAAAAAAAAAAAAAAAAAAAAAAAAAAAAAAAACAACAATTATGATAAGGAAACAACATGAATTCTCAGTTCATATTCAAGAACAATCAAGTTGTCATGTTTCTTCACCCAACTCATCCTTGATTCAATTGCTGAAAACTCAATGTATGCTCCATCCAGTATGGGTGATACTATCCTCAGACTTACGTCCAAGACGAGCTGATAAAACCTGTAGTATAAAGCCTTTTCTTTTGTTACTAACATGATTTGTGGCGGAACAATTGTCCCCACTAAAGTAACCACAGACAAGTGCAGTAGTGGTCCCCACTAAAGTAACCACAGACAAGTGCAGTAGTGTGGGGTCCATCGCAAATGTTGAAAATGTTAGCATCAAATGGCAAACTACATGCCACTTGATGATAGATACAGAGACAAAATTACAGTTAACAAACTCGTAATAAGAGTGCAGGGCGTATGCAATTGCACGCAACCAAATCAAACACATAATAGAAATACAACTTTATAAATGAAAAGAATAGACCAAGAATCAACAAAACCACAAGGCACATGAAGAAACTAACATGTATTTTCAACTCTAAACCATGGTCTTAAAAATTGGTCCCTGACTATGATTTTGGCCACAATTTCAAGGTTCTTTAAGTGTCCACAACCACAATTGTGATTGCATTAGTAGCAATATCAAGAATCTCATCAAAACCACAACCATGACCGGAATTCAAAACCATGCTCTCAAGTAATAAGTACAAAAGCATGCTTAAAGAGCTAAAAACAGTGGATGTGAACGCAACACCAAATTCTCAACAGGAAAATTCAAGCACTGCCCAAGAAAACTTCAAGAAAAGTAAACATTGTTGGAATAGTCACAAATAGCCAACAAAATTAAAAAGGAGTTGACTTTCGATAACACAAACCTCAAAGGGCAAAATGGGTAGATAACGATCCAGCTTTCTCAGATGCTCTGTGATGAATGAATCACCTGTCACCTGCACAGGACCATTCTTCACTGGCCCTTCAGGCACTATAGAAGCCATAGCCACAAACTTCCTCTGATTCCTCTCAAATGAACAAATGGGTCTAGGTACCAACCCCACTTGTTGCTTCAAATCAGTGCTGTACTTTACCCAGCACAAAGAAGCAGTGTTGTAAATCACACCCATTAAAACCTACATATAAATAAACAAAATAAATAGATAAAATCAGCAAAATGAAAACGATTCAAAATGACCCAATTAGAAAAGCATATCATTTCAGGCAAAGAGAAGAAAAGTAGAACATCACAATAAGACATGAATGAATGTCACAGAAGCAAAAGTAAGAAGAAATAGAGATACGAGATTAAGTGAAAGTGTGTGTACCCCTCATTTGCAGCACTGAGTTGCTTGATCCAACTTTAACTTTTGGAATTTGCTTCTTGTATCTGATTGGCCTGCGCACTATGGGATTTCTTCAAGTTCTCAAGTGAATCCGTCTTCCTTCAGTTCCTGAATTTCTGCTTTTGCTTCATCCATCTCTACATATACTTTGTCCATTTCTTTTTGATTGGTTACCTCTATTGTCATTTTGGATATCCTTTCATAAGCTTAATCTGGAATTTTATTTTTCCTTTTTTATTTTCATTTTACCCAACTGAAATTGAGGCATTAACATAACATTATGCTATCATCTTTGATTTGGGTAATGGCAGAGATAAGGAATTTGAGTCTTGGTTGAGGTGGGAATGTATTTTTACCCAACTGAAATATGAATGGCCACGTAATAATTCACGTCAATGAATCTCAAATATAATGAATTGGAAAAGAGATCTTGAAGTTACACCTTTCAGCTCTTTTTCTTTTACTTCCAAGGGAATGTGAGTCAAGAATATATGCCAAGCAAAAGTATGGTTTTGTCAACGATTTAAAGAGATCCAATTCCAAACTACTGGATTAAGCTAGAGGCTTTATCTACAGAAATTGGTAGCTGTTCTATTGCTACAAAGTGATTTTGCATTGTACTGTTCTTGTATCACTTTGATTGGATGCATACCAATGGAATGAGGTCAATGTGTGTGCACTTTAGTGAAAATCTGTTTGTATACAACATTGAATGAAGATCTGTTATTGATGAATTGGTGGGAGTCATATAAATTGGAGGGAAAAAGTGCTTGTCGGGGAAAAAGCAAGCTAACCAACTTTACTGGAAAATTGGATCACTACTGCACAATATAGCACAACTTTCAATAGCATAAACTCTAAACAAAATCTCAGAAAAACAAAAGATCAATAAAGTAGGATATACCACAATATGTATGCTCATCCATTTTTTTTAAAGACCTCAATGTAGGATACCTTAAAGTAAAACAAAATATCTAGATACACAGTTACAAAACCCAAAAAGACTTGCAGTACCTCAAAAAATACAAGCAAACGGAGGAAGATTACACATCCGAACAAAATTTTAAATAATTTTTATCTAATTTTTCCTACCCTTATTTCTTTTGTTTGAGACAACAACCCATCCATCATCCACTTCACCTGAATCCTCAGGCAGATGTCCATTAACTGGCCTGTTAGCTGAATTTGTGTTCGAATCAGATGTTGGAATCTCCAGATTCTTATTCGAAGAATTATCATCCACAATCATGTTTTCACCATTATCACCGTCTTCATCTGTATCGTCTTCATCATCATTTACAATCTAGAACATCATAATTTTCTAACATTATTACTACATTCAAAGTTCTGGGGAAGTAGAAGATCATACGCCATATGTAAACCAGTAAAAAAAAATGCATATTCGTCAACCAAACAGGCTCACTTAAACATATGTAACAAACTGACAATACCATCATCTAGCTCACGTTAAGAGATCAACAAAGGTTCACATTTCAGTGGGCTCAAAGGAGGTTTAGGATACATAGAGTAGGGAGGAAAATTGTAGGTAAAGATGGCTAAGTGGGATTAAGTCCAGAGATGAAGCAGTCCCAGTTCATATTTTATCAACATTTTTTAAGAAAAATCTTGACTTTAATAAGATTTGTCAACATCACTCTACGCACAAGAAACATGGTAAATTTTGCCTTATTTCAAATATAGAGAAATTTAATGATTCAAGATTTTTTGTGATCTCTAAATGTATTCCCTTATTCCAACTTGAAAGCTATGGATCAAGGCGTGAAACTGAAATATCAGAAGTACCCAAATAAATGCAAAAATTATATGTTGTGTTTGAGTAACTATAGCAAGGGTTCAAGACTTAAAATTGACAGGTAGTTTAGAGGCAAGAACAGAGGAACTAGATGAAATTCTGCATTGGAGCACACAACCCTTGCAAGACTAAAGTATCATGAAGGTGTAACAGCCATAATCTCTTTCAATCCAATGCCATATAACAAAAATACTATTAACATTACATTACTCCATAGATCTCGTTGCACTTAGTCGTAGAATAGGGAAGATCAAAATCACACATCACAACTTAATATTCATCTTCATCCCTCCTAAAATACCCCATCATGTAGTTGAAAAACATAATTAATCATATACATATATATATATATATATATATATATATATATATAACACAGTAAATTTTATATAATGAATCTAATCTAGTTCTAAAAACAGTAAAGTTTCATTCTGAGCATATTGTGGCTGTAATTTACCTGTGCTGCATGAGGACGAGCAGCTTGCTCAAGATTGGCTTTCCTGAGGTTTTCGAAAGAACTGAAATTACCTTCTAAGAATTCTTGGTGCATCACAATGAGTTTTTCAGCTACCTCTTCAATGCTTCCATCCTCAACCTCTACATTGAGAGAAAGCATACCTTGATCCAATATGTCTTCTAAGTCATCAATATAAAGTGGCTCTTTGGATTGAGTGAACCAGGAGAGAATGTCGTTGGCAAGTTGTTCCGCTTTGACACGGGACTCGCGACCACCCCATTCATTCTCAACAGCAGTTCGAAGTGCAGACCAACGAAATAAAACTAAACCAATAGCTTCATTGAAAACCCCCACACACTCTCCTTCTAGCTTTCGCCCACCCTCCATTCCTCTTTCTATCTCTCCTTCAACCTGCATCAAACACCATGCCCTATTCATAAACCCACTGTTCTATGCAACACACACACACACACACGTACGAAACGAACCGCGAAAAGGAGCGAACACAAGATCGTGCGTGCCGTTACCTGATTGTGGCGAACCGGCGAGTGGCTGGTGGTGGCGCGACGCCGTGGACCGCGCGAACAGCTGCGGTGATGGCTCTGAACTCTGATTGGTTTGCCGTTGGGTTGGGAAGAAACGAGTTCTCTGAACTGGTATGTGTGTATTAGGGTTTTGTTCCGTTTTACATTATTAGTTATTTTATTAAATCAATAAAATTGTTTTAAATTATCCGTTTAACATAAGAAAATTGTTTTAAATTATTCGTTATTTTATTAAATCAATAGAATATTAAATATAATTTTTCAATTAAATCCTTAATCATTTATAATAAAATCAAAAATATTAAAAATATAGATAAAAATAATTAATATAAAAGAGAAATAACATATTAAAATTGAATAATAATTTTTATAAAATTTAAAATATGAATTACATTTTTTAATATCTATGAATCAAGTCTTAAATAAAAATTGATTAATGATCTATCATTTAAACATGTCTATAGTCATATTATAAAAAATAATTCTATCATAATATAATATAATAAATTGATTATTACAATAATAAATTTCATGGGATCCTTTCTTTGAGTTAGATTATAGGAGTGGAGCGAAAAAGACGATTAATTATATAATAATATATTTAGTTTAAATTTAATTGAATTTAAAATTAAAATTCATATTTTTTAAAATAAATTAATTTGGATTTTTTAAAATTAATTTTAAAAATAGATTTTAATGTAAAATTAATTTTAAAAAATTATGTTTTACATGTATAATAAAAGTAAACATGGATTGGATTTTGAAAATTTAATCTATATCCGGTCTAACTTTAGGATTGAGTTTAAAATTTAAATCAATATTTTCTAAAATAAATTAATTTAGATTTTTTAAAATTATTTTAAAATCAATTTTAAAAATAGATTTTGGTTTAAAATTGATTTTAAGAAAGGAATTATGCTTTACATGTACAATAATAAGGTTGGGTATGAATTAGATTTTTAAAAATCTTTAATCTAAATCTAGTAGATTAAATTTAAAATTCAAATTCATATTTTTTTGAAATAAACTAATTTAAATTTTTTTAAATTTGTTTAAAATTAATTTTAAAAATAGATTTTAGTTTAAAATTATGCTTTAAATATTCTTATGAACATGAATTGAATTTTTAAAAATATAGTATAAATCTAACTGACTGGATTGAATTTGAAATTCAAATTCATATTTTTTAAAATAAATTTATTTAAATTTTTTAAATTAGTTTAAAATTAATTTAAAAATGTAGATTTTTGTTTAAAATTGATTTTAAAAAAGTTATTCTATTTTATTTAAAATTAACTCTTAAACAGATTTCTTTTTCAAAATCAATTTTAAACGAAAATAAATAAATAAATTTTAAATCAAAATATAAAATAAATAATATATATATATATATATATATATATATATATATATATATATATATATATATATATATATATATATATATATATATATAATTCAAGGACCACCGCACCCATTGTTTCCATGTAATTCCGCCCAGTGCATAGCATACCAGTAAAATATAATATGTTGTGGGACATTATTGTACTATGGAGTTGATTTTGTTGATTGTAGTGTTATATAAAATATAAAATAATAAAATTATATATTATAATTATAATTATAATTATATTACATATTACATATAAAAATATGTTCATTTAAATACTATTTTTAAGTAATGTTACATTAACACAAAAGCCACTGTAACATAAAAGTAAATTATAAAAATTAATATTAAACAGTATAAGATAGTTAAATACCATTCTAATTATTATAAATTTAATTTTTTCAAAAATATACAAATAAATTATAAAAACAAAAATGAATGATAAAAATATAAATAAAATCATGTAAAGTTTAGTTGAATAAAGTAAACATTTTTCTAGTTATTCATTAAATTTAGACAAACTCAACCTCCTATGAAGATAATTTAGATAGATTGGTTATGTGATAAGTATGAAAATAAATTCAATCTACACAACTAACAAAAAAAAATAAAAATTAGGGGCAGCACATCTTACAAATTAATTAAGAGTGGTGGCCAAACAAACTTTTTAGGATAGTTATAAAATTTAATATTTTTTTCGGACTAAATTATCTTGCCATTTTCAACCCACTTTAACATTTTTAAATTAAGAGAAAGAAAAAGGCAAAATCAAATAAAAAATACTAAATCCGTGTACTTTAATATTTAAAATAAATTAATTTGTAAAACTGTATAAATTTTCTCTATTTTTTCTTTAATATTCACAATAATTTTGCTTAGAAGAATAACTAATATAATATTTTTAAATAATTAAAGAAATTGGCGTAATACATAAAAAATATTAGAATAATGTTTTTAAAAAATATTTAAAGAGATTAGTGGGAATGTAAAAAAAAAAAATTGTAATTCGAGAATCCTCTTGATTGTTAATATAAACTATAGATATTTATTGCTTAAATTCAGCACATTGAAACGATAGAACCTAATTAACAATGTTTGATCAAAGAAGGGTTTATAAACACAATGAATTCTACCAGCAATTCAAAAATTAAAAAAATCTAATATCAGATTTGTTCAGTTGTCCATAAACTTAAGTTTTTAAGTCATTTTAATCATGTTTATGATCCTTTTTAAAATCTGTAACTACTTTGTAAGTAAATTTAGTGTAACAAATCTCACATATTGAATGAATAACAAAAGATTAATCCTCAAGTAGAATTAAATTATCTTTTAATTACTTTTTAGTAAACTTATCAAAGAAAAAATTGATTTTAATTATAATCAGTTATAATAACCGATTGTATATATAATCAATTATTGAAATAATTTAATATAACATATGATGATTCTTTAGTAGGGATCTAATTGTTTAGAGATCATATAAAGGGAAAATCTTTACTTTTTACTAGGAATTTGAAAGAGTCCCCCACTTAGTTAGACTCTAATATCCTATGTTGCAACTACGTTAAAAGGGGTGAAAAAATAAAGGAGACACCATCCATGTTTATTATGAAAAACTATTAGAATTTTTTTTATTTTTTATAAAGTGATAATCTTTTAAACTAAATTAGAGCATGAAAGCTGATTACACACAAAGAAGATTGTAGCACTTGATGATTCTTATCCTAAGATAATTATCTCTAACTAAATATGTAAAATTATTGTAACTTCAAAATATTTTCTTACCTATGGAGTGAAAGAAAGCAAGAAAATGTTTATTTATTAATTTATTGAACATGAGAATTTTATTATTGAACAAATTTTACCATTTTTATAGAAAAAAATATGGTTTTTATTATTTTTTTTAATCTTTTTAATCAACAAGAGTCCTACTCATACGTATTTTCGAGTGCATCGAAGAATCAAAGTTGCATGCTCATCAATTTATATACAATTCACATTCAACTCTAAATAAAATATTATTCCATTTTTAGAAAAAGACACGGAAACCCTTTTCTTTGTCTAAGAAGTCTTCAAGAAAGCAAGAGTATAAGGATCTTGCAGTTTGGCATCTGATCAGTGAAAAGGTAAATGGAGATTGCATGGAGAATTCAGATGCAACTTTACCACAGGATCACAAGAAATTACTGCTTCCTAGTATGTCTGAACCTGAGTGGGAGTTTCTCTAAATCTGAATACCAGGATGATTAAATTGTGTAGATACAGAGTCAATCCTTCAAATTTGAATCCACTAAATAGTCCTTATGGAGATGGAAATTTAAGATGATTTAAGTTCATGCAATACTTATGCTATTTATAGTTCTTTCCTACCTCCTAAACTTCCCTATCATACCTCTTTCTTTTACCTTACAGAAAAGAGAAAAGTGAAGTTGTAAATTTGCCACTCAAATTGAATAAATTAAACTATTTATTTTATGAATACACAAGATTTCGTGTGCATAACATAACTGAGTGAATTTGGCTGGGGTACGTGCAAAATTAATCTTAAAGTTTAATAATTAAGAAATCCTTTAGCTCTACTACTAAAACAAAAAATCTAAAAAAAATGAAAATATTTGATCTCATAAATTTGACGATTTTTTATGGACGGTGTGTCTAACTCAACCGGCTTGTAAGGTGATGATTACTCTTCACTTATATATATGCGACAACAGGGTACAAAGGATTCCTGACAACGGAGTACAAACAATCTTAAAATAGACTCTGATATCATGTTAAAAATATGGGTGATGAGTCTAACTCATTCTTACAAAATCAATTTGTAAGATAATGATTATTCTTCACTTATATACATTTAAAAAATTTATTTCTTAACCACGTGAGATCTTTAATAATATTTAATAATTTAACATACACGAATCTTATTAGTTATATTATATACGAGGAGTAATCAAATATTAGACAACTAAACATTACACCACTATTCCTACCATGTTAAACTTTATGCAGAAGATATTACCCAAATAAGTTGAAATGCTAAAGCAAATGCTTTACTATGTGGCTCATTAGCTAGAGTTTATTAATGCATCAATGTGATGTGTTGTATTCATTGCATAGTACATGTTGCCACAGACTAGGCATTGTGAAAAGGAATAATCAAAGGAATTACCATGGTGTATCATAATCAAAGGAATTATGATAGTGTTTCACTTTTCTCGCCGGACCCTTTCTTCCTTTAAAAAAAATCAATAGATTTTTTCTTTCTAAATTTGATGGTTAATTGACACACGCGTCAAATGTGTGTCAAATAATATCAAAGTCTAGTTATTACTTTACAGTAATAGTGGACTCGGATTGTTTTCTTACGGATTACTTTGTTATTTTTCTATGGCCGAAATTTTAAATGTAATTTTTGGGGGGTTTTGTGTAGAGGAAAATTAAAGGTAATTAAATAATAAAAATTAACCAATGACAGTAATTAAACAATAATTAAAAAGCAATTAATAGGTGATTAAAAGGCATCCATCCAATCTATGTCAGATCCTAATTTCCCTCATCGGTTCAACAAAAAAAAAAGGGCACTCATCTATGCAGTGCATTGGAACCGAGATCTCTGCATGCCAACACTAAACTAACGCTATAAGTTATCATCGAACACTCGGTGACCTTTAAACTTACACGATCGCATTAGAGCACACAATTTGGTTTCGAATCATATAATTAGTTCTCTGCATTCATCATCAATCAATAATCTCAATCCAAAATATTAATAATAATAATGAAATCCAAATTATAGAATCTAAAACGAGTGCTTATGCAGTTGAAAACGGAGAACCTAAGGAAATTAGAGATTCTATTGAGATCGAATTGGTTGATGAATTGAGATATTTATAATAAGTGAGTCATGTGCTAGTCACATGACTTTAAGTGACTAAGGGTGCAGGGTTTAAAGCTCACTCAATATAAATATTTAAATGGTCCAATTATATGATTTGAAATGAGCCTACACTAATTCTTGACCCCAAATGCGGTCCGAATTGGCTCTTCATGTCTCATAGTTTTTATAGCTCTTTCAGTCCTCTTTAATTTGACATAAAACGGAGCTCAAACAGAGTTCTGTAATGAGAGTTATGTCTTTTTTAATGAACCTTATCAAATCTGAAAATTTTAACAAATTAAAATACAAATAAGCACTTAATGCCCAAAAGAACCCAAACTCATAAATACACTAAATCATGCTAATTAAGCATTAATAATATTGTAATATGATATATTAAATACAGAAAAATTGATCAAAATAATAACTCATTATTAATATATTATTATCCGCTAAGACTCATCACAAACTACTTATGAAATTGACATTTTCTAATTGCTGGACATTCAAATTGTTTGCTATTAGTTATTATCCTGTTGGACATTCAGCAGGGTGTTAGAATGATGGTCAGATATTGTCTATTTCATATTTAAGTTCTCGAATTTTTTATAGTCAATAGAAATGTTTAGTGTTTGTGACTTTGGTTCTATTCTTCTTAAATCACCTCCTACATAGTTTAGAGGGCTTTAGAAAGTCAACTTCATTAAAAAGAAAATAAAATATACATGATTGGAACTTGTCACGTGTGCTTTTAATTGAAAAATTACAATTGATTTTCTATGGATCTTTTCAAACAAATAATTCACATGATAAGACTTTGATTGTGTTGATTCGAAACGAACTAAGGAAGTTCGTATCCAAGATTTTAATTATCATTGAATGTGCATGAGAAGTCACGTCAATGAAAATGTGATAATTGGTTTTCATTCCATAAATTATGGAGCTCTCATTGGTTTTCATTATTCAAATTCCATATCACATACGTTATCAACAGATTCTAAAGTAGTGTCAACAAAATAGGTCTTCTATTCATTGAGGCTTCAATAGAAACTGTGCCCGTGTATATGCACAGACAAACAAAAAAAAATCAAAATAGTGGAACAATAAAAACAAAATCCTTGAAGAAAATATATAATTTTTTTTACAAAAAAAATAAGAATTAATGGTTGGAAACAAATCATCTTAGCAATTGGCATGTATGTAAAGTTAGATGGATTTAATAAATATTGAGATTAGAAAGCTGAGTAAGACCATTGACTAAGATGATTCCCAGTACTTGAAACTTGGAAATTAATTGAATGAATCACTCATTGAAAATCTAAATAATTTATTTATTTTGAGAAGACCCTAAGTAATCCTTAGATCATTCATTGACAAAGACTGAAGAGCATTCACACACACATAAATAATGTTAATAATTTGTGCCAGCTACTCTAGAATTGACTTAAACTAGGCTACGTTAATTAATAATAATAACAATAATACAACTATAATAAATATAGCTGTTTTTCTTCTTCTTTTTTTTTTCTTGACTTTATAAATAATTCTTAGCAACCATTAAGTAACTGTTGTCTCCTGATTCGTGAACTAGTAGCTGGACGTAATAACTTGATATCTTCTAGTGTAGTGTTATTCACCGACATGAGGTTTAAAACAAGCGTTGGGTGAAAAAAATAATTCAAGCTCACTCACTAGCTATGATTAATGTGTAACCATTGCAAATATCTTACATTAATGTTTCTAAGTTATAAAAATGAAACACTTGCTTGGAGCAACCGCAAGATCTATGAGTAGCTTGTTATATCTAAATCAAAGAAAAACTTAAATAATATGAAGGGTTTGCGTAGTGATTAGACATTTACATTAACACTGTACACTAGAAACGATCTATTTAGTAGAAAATCTTATATTCGATTATCATGTGCGAAAATTCTTTGGGTTAGCATTATATTAATGCGAATACGAGATTAATTATTGATTCAGTAAGTTAAAAGAAATAAGTGGTACAACAAAAAAGAGAAAAACCTAAATATTTTGTCAACATAAGTTAAGATTTGAGTTGCGAACTAATCTAGCATTAATATTTGGTTTAGTTGTGGACAGAAAGCACATGGCATTTCTTAATAACGAAGTTAGGTTCATGAATGCAGCCATTTGGTGCCTCGATGGATAATGCTTTGCCATTATTGATCAATAAAATGGAAAGGGAAAGGACAATGAGAAACAAAATGATGCTCAAGATTAAAGCAATTAACTTTGAAATTTACTCATTTGGAAAACAACCTCTATTAGGAGTTCCATCAAAATGGGCCATGGATTTCGGTTGTACATGTCCCACATAGCCCAACTTGAAACAGCATTATCTTGAACAATGAACGTACAACACAATTACTTCACATTCTCGTGTCCACCACCTAAAGCCACTATATTTGGTTGAGAACCAACCATGCATTGCCTATACTCATTGGTTTAGGCTATTATCACCAATTAACAACTCTGAAAAGTTGCTTTGATATTTGTTTATAAGAACACTAAAAAAATGCCTTGGACAAATTAAAGATGTTCAGTGTCGGGACTATATTTGCTTATAATTATCAATATAAATATTATGCATGTGTATATTAAATTTTTTATACTTATTATTGAATTATCTATTAATGAAATAAATATTATATTGTAATATTTATATTAATAATTTTTAGCTAAATAATTTATTTTTCGTGTTAATCAGAGTCATCATTAATTACAAAGACCTGATATTATCATTCATAATTGTCGATAATTATTATTATTGATTGGATGATCGAGTAGACATATTCAACTGCGTCCATCCAATCTAAGTATGACGTGTTTATCAACATATGACCTAATAATTTAAAACTTATAAATACCTCTTATTTTTTATACTGATTTAAACATAATCAGATAATTTTTATAGATATTTTTCAACTTAGTCAGAATACAACTTAAACATAATTTGTATATGTGTCTAACGACTTAAAAGACTTGTATCCTAGACATAACCTGTATATATGTCTAACGACTTAAAAGACTTGTGTCCGATAAGAACAAAATTCAATCATAAATTAAATTAATAAAATTATCTTAAATTTTATACTAATAATTATTTTGGTTGGCTGAAAGTGATTCACGATTAACGCAAAATAAAATTTACACAAACAAAAACTGTAGTAATTGTTATAATATTATGCCACGATTGTTTTTTTACAGTGGAAAGATGACAAAGCTAATAAATAAGGGTACGTGCCTATGGCTAGAAGGAGGGGTCCTAATGACGGCTTAATGCCAGCAAAGCTGACAACGATGCTCAGATTAATTTATACTAAGATAAGAGGTTTAAGTTATTTATATAAAGTTTGAACGATGACAAGTGGATACAACAATCAAATTAAATGCTGTTTGGGATATATAAAGTTATTAACTAATCCAAAATTTTAAGATTTCTGAGTAATAGATTGTTTTTTTTTTAAAATATTTAATATATTTATATACTTACTATTCAAACTCAAGATTATAATTAAGTTGATACTCGATCAAAATAATTAATTATGCATGGATCACCTTGTTACTTTAGGTAATTTGTTGGTACCTTTCAAAATTGCTTGGCCTATAAAGCTAATAGAAGAAGAGACTTACCAATAAGGCATTATTTATCTTATTATAGACTGCATAGATGATTATTAATTATTTATTAACAATCCAAATCAACTTTATGCATACTATAATTTACGTGGTTTTTGTTTGGTACGTGTTTATGTAGATCTTATCATTGAGAGCTTAAATTTGTCTTGTGATTTAATGAAATTTATGTAAAAATTAACAAATATATGATACATAATCATTTTAGATTACTATACGTAAAATTCTTTTATATTATAAATACAAAGGAATTAAACTTTTACGTTTGGAAGATGGATCTATGAATGTGGGGGAGAGTGAGAGATACTTTCACAAACATGGCGAACATGCATGTCCTTTTGGCTAAAAGTCACCAACAAGTGCTTTTTTTCTCTTGGTCAGTTTTGGTTGCTAAGTTTGATGATGGTTATTACTTGATGCAAGAAGACAAGTAAAGAAGAAGATAAACTGCACCAACACAAAGTTATTCAATGATATTCTAGACCAAGTTGCATTAATATATAGCTCTTTATAGAATGACATATGAAGGCTCATCTACCTATAACTACACTTCGATTCATTGCTTTTTCCAACTTCTCAATAACTTGCCCATTATATACACAAAACCTAATATCGTGATAAGCTAACATTGGTTAATTTATGCAGTTCATTCTCATTTTTTTAAAATAGACTAAATTTCACTCTATAAGACTCAATTCACAATTTTAATTTCTTTACTTTAATTTTGTTAATAGGTATTAAGCAATTATGTCTTGAATATAATTAATACATTGTTGGAAACTTATTGATCTGTAAAGTTACCCTTATACCACTATTAAATATATAAAATTTCTTATTACTAAAAATACTTTTAATTTTACAAATTTAGTTACTTAAACTTAAAATATATAATTTTGGTATTTTTAATTCTGCGATTAATACTATTTTGAGAAGTGAAATATTCTAGATGTTACTATTATACATACACTATCAATGATTAAAAATTAAATGATAATAAAAAAATATGTATTTATTTATGAATATTGATTATTCTAATTAAATTCAATGATTTTTTTAATCAATTAAACCAAATATTTGTCACTTCTTACATCCAACATTCAATATGTTCCACCGATGTTTGGAATGGCAAGTGGCTTCACCCATTATATATGCTGGGACCTAAACAAAAAGAAATATTTATGTATTGAAATTTAAAATTATATATCTATATTACAACTAAGTTAATTTAAAGTAACGTTATTAGTTGCTTTAAATATTTAAATTCATTATTATTATATATCAGATATTGGAACAGTTATTTTTTTTTAGAAACAAAATTATATATTAGCCTAAAACGGATTTTATTAATACCTGAACATATAAATTTTATATACACAAGATTGTAACGTATAAGATTTATTATAAATAAAATGTACGACATGTATTTTATATAGAATCAATGTAACAAAAGCACTTCTATTTACTATCGGTGAAAAGAAGCAAGATTAGTCATCTAACTTCATTTAAGAATTTTTAGTCTAATTTATAGGAGAATTATTTTGGTGCATTAATTCATGTATGAGATACTACACTTATAACTTCCTAATTATAATAAATAAGAATATATTATTAAACTATTTAAGAATAACTAGTCCACCGATCATTAGATTAAATTTTAACACAATTTCAATCAATTATTTTTATAATATAGATGATAACATGTAATAATAATAATATCTTTAATAACTAAATAATAATATAAAACAATATCTTAATTTTAAATTTATATTCGTCCCGTATTTCTATATTTTTTTAAAACATATATATATATATATATAAATTAAATTAAAAAATTTGGGGACAAGCTCCCCCTCCGATTAAGGTGAGGGGCCACTTATGGCTTCTACGTGAATTTTCATATATATTTTGTTTATAGTTATGTGGGTCTATGGAAAACGAAAGCATCACATGGAGATTGATTATTACAATTCCTTGGTTACATGGAGATTGAAAAGTCAAATACAAAAGTGTACAAATCCATTATAAATTCACATAAATATTTGCATCCATGCAAATAATTAATGATACTATTTGAACTTCCAATAATGCAAAACTATTATAGAACCAACCCCAACAATAATAGCTCTTCATCAAGAAAATAACATTATAGTTTCATTTTAACACATTGTTTTGTGTATGTATATAATTGTAAGGAATGTTGTTCATTATTGTTTACCTTGACTTCTTTTGAAAACACTGGAAACTAAGTAGGTTTTCTCCCAATAAAATATTTTAAATGTATTTGTAATATATCATTCGAATTTTACAAAAATTTTGGAAACAATAATATTAATGCTGAATTGTACTTAAATGTCATTAATTTGAAGGCATCATTTTATTTTAGACTCAAATTGAATTACAATTAAATAGGTGTCTTTTCAGAATAAAATTATATATGAATTGGTGTAGTTACACTGATGCAATATTCCAATGTACAGTAGTATTCTGTAAAATCAACTAATTTACTCATAAGTGATTCAAAACTTTAGTTGGTGCATGTAATTCTAAAAATTAAATACTCTACAGTCCTTTTCATAGGAAAAAAATAATATATATAACATTATTACTTACACGAGGTAGTGCCATCTAAGATTTTTTATTCAAGCCCTTTGGCAAATAGTGCACGGAAAATGCCAACTCATAGTTTGACTTGCAGATTTTTTTTTCTAAGTTATTAATTTTGTCCCAAAATTTCAAGAAAAAAATTCAATTTTGATCCTTTCTGCTTATCTAATGGAGACTAACAGAACAAATTAGGGATAGAATAAAACGATTCTGAATGGACTGAAAGATTAATTTGAAACAATTTTTAAAATTGAGGATTTGAATTGAATTTTTTTATAACAATAGGATTAAATTAAACTAACAAATAAAATAACTTGTTAAGAATATTGAGATCAAAATAAATAAATAAATTTGTAATTTAATATTTAATTTTTCAAGTTTGATGGATACTATTGAGTACTAGTTGTTGAGTCCAGCTTGACCTTGAACTACTTTGAACTTTGGGTAAGAAGAAGACAAGGGGATCAGTGGCCACCACTTGCCATTAATGAACATTTTCTACTCCTCACTGCTTAAGCCATGCTCATTGGTTTTTAGCTAATTTTTTTTAATATTCTTTTTCATCTTTAATTTATTATCAAAACTTTCAAGCACGTGATTTTTTTTTATTATTATTATTAAAGAAGAGAAGGGCATCACAAGAAAAATAAGAAGATACAGATCACATTTCCATTAAACTCTTTTCATGGCATATATTCTGTAACTTAATTAACCAATTGAATTTGAAGCCGTGACTTTGACTTCAATTAAGATCTATAGGGTTAAATAATGACACATGATATTAGAAATTAAGAATAAAAATGACACATATTCTTTTGAACTTCCTGTATTTTTTAACTCTAATATCAACTAATTTTATTGTATAAAGATATCTTTCTCTAATTTTCAATCAAGAGAACTATGTTAACTCATTATTAGTCTCCTGAAATTATAAATATCAAAACATTACCAAATTATATGATCCCTTAATTAAATTTCACCCATCTGTTCAGCTAATAAAAACAATATTTTCCAAATGGAATGACATGTATGATTTTATCTGCTTTTGCACATGAAAATAGAAAGTACTATTTTTTTTGTACTGTAAAAATACAGCATGCACATGATAGTGAAGGAATCACTCACCTTGAGTCAACAAAGTTATGCTCAGTTTATATTATCCAAATCCAAAATGATGTTCGTGAGATCTTCACAGCATGGCAGAGTTTATTGAAGAATCACAACTCAGGTAGGGTAGACCTGAAAAGATTCATATTTCTTTATAGTACCAATCACACATACACGAGTGAAAAACCACCAAGAGTAAAACTGACATTTAACATTAGTTATATAAATATCAAATATTTTTTCTTATATATCTAAAGAGCAATTTTTCAACATTCAATTTACATTTCTATAGTGCTACTTTTGTGCTTGCATAAAAAATATATAAAAAACAATAATTGCATGGATGATTATTTCATACATATATAATGAAACATAATTTTATAATTTCATGTAGGTAACCTCGTTTCTTCCTTATATTTCATAGACCTATAATCAATACAAAGTATATATTATTAGAAAAAGATGTTTGTAACTTCAACTTTGTGTGTGACGTTTCTACATGTTCTTTCTGTGCAAATATATTTTGAGTATGATATTTGCTTGACATTGGAGGCAAAAAGGAAAAAGGAAAAAATTATAACAAGACATTTTCAATTCTGTCTTTCTTGGTGGGCTAAGAGGTACCATTAATATTTTGAATCACAAAGATCATCATTCCAAGAATTTTTTTAAACTAAAGATTGCACCCAACCCCACAACATGGCACAGTTAAAAGAATCATCCCATTCAAAGTTTCACCACATTATTAAAGTTGAAATATAAATAAACATTAAAAAACAACAAAAACGAGGAAGCAGAACAAGTTGTTAATAATGTTCTGTTTTCACATTCCATGTGGATCATTGTGTAACACTTTCTCTCTCTTGCAAACACACTCACTCACAGTTCCATTATATAAGACCTTGATTTGGGGACAAGTTTTTCCTCACTCCTCGTCCTTTTTTCCCTTCAAAAAATCACGGGGAGGAGGGATCGAAACCCGAGAAAATAATGGGGTTTCCATTAGTACATGCTCTGTTCTTAACTCTGTTTCTGCTATGCCTCAAAACAAAAGCAGAGGATTTTGGTGCAACAAGGAAGCTCTCAGGCACATGCAACTTGTTCAGTGGTAAATGGGTATATGATGCTTCATACCCTCTCTATGACCCTTCCACTTGTCCCTTCATAGATCCACAGTTCAATTGCCAAAAGCATGGTCGTCCAGATAAACTCTACCAAAAATATAGGTGGATGCCATTTTCTTGTTCCATGCCAAGGTACTTTCACTTTTCTTATTATTCTTATTATATAAATTACAGGAAAATGTATAAAAAAAATATGAACCATCTAATTTTATGCATCTAGTAGCATAATTTTTCTTTAAGAAAATGGTTAATATTTGTCCTTTCATTGTAATCTCTCACATTATGCATTCTTAGGCTAAGTGGGGTTGTGAGATTTTGTGCAGGTTCAATGGATTGAACTTTTTGGAGAGATATAGAGGGAAGAAGATTATGTTTGTGGGTGACTCATTGAGCTTGAACCAGTTCAATTCATTGGCTTGTATGATTCATGCTTGGGTGCCAAAATCTAAGAGCACATTCAGTCAGAGGGATGCTCTCTCCTCAGTGAAATTTGAGGTTGGTTCTTGTATTCTGATACTTTAATTTGTTTATACATTTGAGTTTTATAACTATATATTATGAGTGTTAAAGTTCTTATATAGAGAACATCACCAATAAAAAATTATCCATTTTAAAATATTTATTATAAAAATCATCATGTGGTGTGGAGAATTTTTATATTTTAAGTGTATATATTACTTATAGTATTTATTTTCTCTTAATGAAACTTTTGCATTTTTTGGTGTTTGACCATGCAAGTTCTTTCATTTTCCTCACTTGCTTTCAACTTTTTTTCCTCCAAGTTGAAAACTTGTTTTGAGTAATTTCCATGTTTGAACTCAAATTGAGCTACCCTCTAATCTGATCTATATTTGGGTGATTGAGCTAAAGTGGTTGTGGTACATGTGCATGTATTTGTGGGTACTGTGTGGCAGTGAAGAAACAGCAATAAAGTTGGGATGTGATTGGTAGGAGATTCTGCCCTTTGTTGGGGACATTTCTGATTGTTAATTTAAGAGATAATAAATATTTGTGTCTTATTAATATACTTTACTCAAAACAGTATTATTACTTTCTCCACCAAATTAAAAAATTCCTGCACACAAAGTCACAAACCAACAACAAAGTGAAAAAATATAGTATTTTTATCTCCACAATTTTTTATTATTAATTATTGGGACAGACGTGGAGTTTCATTTGTCACATATTCATTTGGTTTTGTTGACGGGGAAATCTTGTTCTTGCCTTCATATTTAAAACTATTCCCAGTATTTTTTTTTCTTCTTCTCAGTTTTCCTTATTTTATTTCCTAGAAAATCTTAATTTTTATTAAAAAAATCCACATTATTTGATTAGACAAGTTACATATATTATTATAAATCTTTTAACACTTACTGGATAAAATAATAAATTAGGCGAGATAATATAATATATTTATTATTTTCATATCATTTTAGTCTTTAAATTATATTATTTATAATTATTAATTTAAAAAATTGAAATAAGAACAAATGATTAATTTTATATACTAATGTAATAATAAATGATTAAATTTAAAAATTAATAATAGTAAATATATCTTGGGCGACCAAAATGATGCTACAGTAAATAGAAAATGGTATATAGAAACTTTATATAGAAACTTCGTGAAACAAATGTTTCAGTGTGTGTCAATTGAAGCAACTGAATGAGTTTAGGTAACCGAACATCATTAGTTGTAACTAAATTATGAGTACGACAACATTACTCAACAAAACCCTTTTTGTTTCTATGATTGCTTTCTGCAAATTGAAATAAATGATAGTTTAATATTTGCATGTTTTTAACCTTTTCCTTTCCACCGGAAAATCTTGTTATATGCTTCATTATGTTTGTTTATGATTTAAGCTTCCATATTGCTATTTTTATGTAATATTAAAGATATAATTATTCATAATTGAGTGTGGGTTGTTATATGAATCAGAAAATTTAAAATCTACGTGTATATAACTGCAAAAAAATAAATTAGAAATCCAATAAAAGAGTATATTTGATCTAAGAAATTATGTTTATTAATTTTAATGATAAAAATACCATTTTATTTTTACTTAGAAAACCATATGATATTTTAAAAACATAGAATGAAATAAAAATATTTCTCAAATTAATATTAATAAAATAAAAAATATTTTTTCAAACTAGACTCACTGAAATCTTTGAATTTCTTGGATGCCTATGTAGTTATTAATTCGACGCTCTATAACTTAGAGAATGGACCACTTGTGGTTTCAGACAGTTCTGTGCTTCAACTTTTTACACCATAGATCTGGTAAACTGCAGAGTCTTCAAAATTGGACCACTACTTGATGATAAGAAAATGGCAATGTTTAGCCTTTTATTTTTTGTTTTAAAAAATAAAATAAAATAGAAGATCAATATTCTTAGTAATAAAATAGAAGATCAAATTGTATGATTATTGCTGTCTTTTAATCATTTTTGAAGGGAAGTGACATATTCTCGTAATCTTTTGTCATATCTTGTATGATTAGTGTTGATAGCATATTCTAACACACTTCTTTTAATATTTTATTTTACTAGTAATAAATATATTTTTTGATAATTAAATTGAATTTGGGTCTCATTCGTTTGAGAATAAGACCAATTAAATGAGAAAAAAGAACCACATATTCAAAGTCATAAAAATTGTGTTGCTAATTTTCAATATTCTTTTATAAGAGGATACAGACAAGATATGAGTAAAAAGGAATTTTGTAAAGTAATGACTTGACAATGAAGCCTACATACTAAGATGGTTTTACCAAATTAAAACCTTAACAATAAAATGTGATTAAAGATTTTGAATACCCATCCTTATAAACAGGGATAATTTTCATCTTATAAAATAAATCATATCTAATGCACATTCTTAAATGGAGTATAAATAAATTTGTGGGTGTGAAAAATAATTTGTATAGGAATGGAAAATTTTCAGGAGTATGGTGTTGAGTTATATTTGTACCGCACAGCATACTTGGTGGATCTTGATCGTGAGAAAGTTGGAAGAGTTTTAAAACTTGACTCTATCAAGAACGGTGACTATTGGATAGGCATGGACGTCCTGATCTTCAACACGTGGCACTGGTGGACCCACACTGGAAGTGCACAACCGTACGATCATTCTTTCACATCACATTCACCAATATATTTATTAATTTAATGATGCTAATTAGTTTTTGGTGAAAATTGATGGCAGATGGGACTATGTTCAGGTGAATAATAAATTGTTGAAAGACATGAACCGTTTTATTGCTTACTATAAAGGGTTAACAACTTGGGCTAAGTGGGTTGAAAGAAATGTCAATCCTGCAAAAACCAAGGTTTTCTTTTTGGGAATTTCTCCTGTCCATTACGTGTAAGTTCTTAATTCCTCCTTCTTATCCTTTCATAAACATTACATGTTTTTCTTAGAATGTATGACTGAATAAATATTTGTTAGAAAATTGTAATACTAGAAAATCAGAATATCAATAATTAATATGTAGAAAATCAGAAAATCAGATAAGTTATAGTATATAATGTGAAGAGTATATAATGTGAAGAGAATTGTATATGTTTCTATGAATAAGATGACTGATTCGTTTATATTTCAGTTAATTGCGAAATAAATTCTGATTAATTTGTTTGAAAATCCACGTCTCAAAATAAAAAATAACGTGTGAACAAATTATATGTTATCATAATATTTATAGTCAAATCCATAAGTAAATTTTGAAGTGATAAATTCTTATTAAACATGTGTTTAACTAAATTAACTTGTTAATGCATTCATATTCTAATATAAGGGGAAAATGTGCTAGTTTTTAATTAATTAAGATCTTTGGTGGTGAATGTGGTATGTGATGATTAGGGGAAGAGATTGGAATCAACCAACAAAGTCATGTATGAGTGAGACACAACCATTCTTTGGAGTGAAGTACCCTGCAGGAACACCAATGGCATGGGTTGTGGTGAACAAGGTGTTGAACAGGATATCTAAGCCAGTGTATTTCTTGGATGTGACCACACTCTCACAATACAGAAAAGATGCACACCCTGAAGGATACAGTGGAGTTATGGCAACTGATTGTAGCCACTGGTGTCTTCCAGGACTTCCTGACACATGGAATGAGCTTCTCAATGCAGCACTTTCTGCTTGAAAACAGTCACAGTCACAGTAACAACAACTTTGTTTACTAGGTCAACCTTGTTAGAGGAAAACAATTTGTTTTTCAAGTGTAGAAAAAAAAAAGTATTTGATTTGGTATTTTACTTGTTGTAATTGGGGAATAAACGGGCTCCAAATTGTAAATGTAGATTAATTTGGCAGAAATTTGCCTTCAATTGTACCAAATATATTTGAATTTTGAAAAACATTTTGGAAAGATGTGATGACACATTGTAAAGTAGCTGATGAAATCCCCTTTTTTAAAGCATTGAATAAAATTGCAGTGAGAGAATATGGTGCAGTGATGTGGATTGTAGAGTTGAGTTTGAGATTTTTCTAATTTTTTTGAAGTTCCATAAGTGAATATGACCTATTTTAGTACTTTATTATATGCTGGACATGTTGGCCTATACAGTGGCATGCATTCCATGTGAGTAACAAAAACAGTGCATGATTCGGCAGTGTAATTCGTGATGACTGAGGAATTAACTTTTGAGTTTTTCTTCTTACCTAGGAAAACTCCCAACTTTCACCATTATTTGGCTTTTGAAAATTGACGCCCAAATTGGAAAATGTCTAATGGCACAGTGAGATGCAACTTCTACATGCCAAAATATTGTAGTTGATAAAAGATTCTAACAGCTTGATAAAGACAATGTTATGTCACTTTTTATAAGTTATTGTCTAGTCTAGCTCATTGATTAATTTTCCAGATAGAGCTGAATTTTCTATTTGTGAAAAGAGTAATTGAATTTAATCATGTTTCACATAAGAATTTATTGAACCATGCAATAGTTTATCCTCTTCCATCTCACCAGCTTCTAATTTATTTTATAATTTATACTCCATTTGTTATACTTAATTTACTTTCTGAACTCTTCTTTTTCTTTTCTTTATACTGAGATATTTTTAATCAAAAGTTAAGAATTATATCTTAAAATAATCAAAAGTTAAGAATGAATCTTTTAAGATATACAAATTTATTTGAAGAATTAATCTCTTTCAGTGTGTGTATATATATCAATCATAGACGAAATTTTTAATCACGTGATTAAGAAAAAAAATTATCAACTATTTTGCCAGCAAATTGGTTAGGACAAGACAATTGCATCAATTAACTTGCTTGCTTTAAATGAGAAACAACCAAAAAAATCTTTCTATAATGAATCATGTCATGTGAGTAATTATGAATATTATTTTGTCAAAAATGAAAAAAATGTAAATTGTGAACTGACACTCATTAAATTACATGAATCCAACAATTAATTGGCTTGTCAAAATTTGAAGGAAACAGAGCACACTATCAGTAATGTGATACTGTTTGTTCATAAAAGCAAAAAGGGACAGAATATTTCGAAGAACAATAACTAATACTGAATATAGAGATAATCATACATATAGATATATTTAGGATTTATTTTCTACAAGTGTCATAAACCTATAGCACCACAAATATGTTTGAACTTGGACAATAACGCACGCCTCATTATTGCTTCATGTAGTTTCACTTGTTTGCATGCTAAAGATGAGTCACATAATAAATGGTTACACTCTCACACGTTGTAATAGTAACAACACAAGGTATTGTACCACTTGTCCCTTTTCCATGCAAACCTCATCCCTCACCACCTCTTCAAACCGACACAAATGTTATTTATATAAGCACCACACTCATGCATATTAAACTCAACAACAACACAAATTAAGCAAAATCCCACAAAAGAAAAGAGTGTCAAGTTTTTTGTTTTTACAGGAGAGAACGGCACAATGGCATCTGAGCAAATGCCTCGTAGAGAAGACAAGGTGCTAGAGAGAGAGACTCATTTTGAGACACACAGAGTTGTTGATCTAGGAAAGGGTGAGAAAGAGAGGGAGTTGGTTGCTGATAGAGCCAGGGCTGGGAATATAGTGAAAGGCAAAGAGGTTGAAGAGGGAAGAAGAGGAAGTGAAAGTGGTGTTCATCATGTTAGGAAGTTTGAAACAAAAGGTGAAGAGAAGAAGGGTTTAAGGGAAAAGGCTGAACTTGAGAACAGAACAAGAGTGGTGGAGGGAAGAGACTGGAACAAAGAGGAGAAACAGAAAAACAGGCCAAAAGGGAAAGTAGAGGCAGAGAAAGGAAGACCAATGGAGAAAACAAGAGAGGAAGCTAAGGGAAGAGAAACTGCTCAAACCAAAGCTCATAGCAAAGAGGTAAAATTAATAAGAGAAAATTTATGTACTGTTTTTTTTTTTTTTTTATTTACTGATCAAAGTTACTGTTTCATCTCATTCGTTTACACCCTCAAAACTTTAAGTATTTTTTATTCTATTTTGGATTTTTACCTTAATAATTTATGCAGATATAGAACTGTAATCCTTGACTGTATATTATTTTCTTTAATTATTATTATTATTATTATTACTACTATTATTATCATACAATATTTTTTCATAAATTAATAAAGTTGGTTATGTACTACATCCAGGTTAATTGGAATCATGAATACACATACAATAATATCTGTATATGATCTTTCTTACTTTTCTATTAAAAAGACAAGTTTTTGTATTAATTAACCTTTAAAGTTTAAAGGGAAACCTTAGCATTGCAGCTGGGCCATAATTATTGTTTTTACAATAATCAATCTTGGCAATTTATTTGTGAAAATGTATAAGTTGTATTAATTAACCTTAAAAGCTTAAAGGGAGCATGTTAAGGAGTAGTAAAAAGTTGTAGTAATAGAAAGTGTCTTGAACAACCACTTTTAAACATTTTATGAATGTTGTTTTATGCTAGAGTCTTGATGAAGAACAAGGAATAAGAGAAGAAAATAAACAATCTAATCTACAAGAGATTTCCAAGAAAAGAGGTGAAGCTCAACAAAAATCAATCGATGCAATTGGAGCTGCTAAGGAGAGATACGAGAGGGAGAAACATGCAGCAAGTGAAGTTGCCAAAGAGAGAAACATGAAGGAAAATGAGGAAGCAACAAAGGCAAAAGATAAAAAGGGTGAACAAGGCAGAAGAGAAAGAGAAAGCGGTGGAGGCATTCATTGTGTAGGGAAGTTTGAAATGAAAGCTGAAGAGAAGGGTCCACAGGAAAAAGCAGAACTTGAGAGAGGAAGAGAAGTTGTGAGAAACAAAGAGGAGAAACAAAAAAGTGGTCAAAGAGGGAAAGTTGAGGCAGAGAAAGCAAAACCATTAGAGAAAACAAAAGAGGAAGCTAAAGGAAGAGAAAAAGCTGCAACCAAAAAGGTAAAAATTCTTCATCTGCTAACTGAGCCTCACTTGGTCCATCTTTGGATTAAAGTTCACATTTGAATGAACTTCATTTTGCAAACTGGAATATTTGGATTTCCGTTGCAAAAGAAAAATGAAATTTCTTTGAATAATATTTATCAATGATACTTTCACTTGTGATTAACACATCAATGTAAAAATGAATATTCAGAAAATTATACTTTGAGGAGCATCCAAACTAGTGGGATAAAAGTAAGTTAAAGGGCTCCAAACAGTAGTCCGAACCTGCTAGCTTGAGACCAAGCTCAACTCATAGTCTATAGTTGAATCTTTCTCACATTTTTTTTTCTTAAAAAAATAGAAAGATGAGTTTTGATTTATTAACCTTTCAAGCTTAATATAAAATTGTAGAAATGCAGGGTGTCTTCACCTATAATTTTAACCTTTTTGAGACTGTTGGTTTATGCTAGGGTGGTGGTGAGGAACAAGGAAGAGGAAGAGAAGAAAATGAACAACCAAACCTGGAAGAGATTTCCAAGTACAGAGGTGAAGCTCAACAAAAATCAATCAGTGCAATTGAAGCTGCTGAGAAGAGAGCAAAACAATCAGCAAGTGAAGCTGCCAAAGAGAGAAACACGCGAGCAAAGGAGGAAGCAAAACAGGCAAAACATGTTAACAGAGAAATGGGTGGTCAACCAGGCAATGTCAAAGCAAAAGTTGAGGCACAACAAGAGAAGGGTCATGGTGAAGCAAAGAACACCATTGGTACTGTGGACCACAACACTGCACCATCACTTGCTGAGAGGGTAAAGAGTGCTGGTGGCACCACTGCACAGTATCTTGGTGAGAAAGCAACTCAAGCAAAAGACGCAACAGTGGAAAGTGGCAAGAGTGCTGCAAAAGTAGCTGCAGATTTGAAGGACCAGGCCATGGTGACAGGATGGAGTGCTGCACAGTATTCTACTGAGATAACTGTTGAGGGAACCAAGGCTGCAACCAATGTTGTTAAGGGAGCAGCTGAGTATGCTGGCCAGAAGGCTTCTGAGCTTGCCGCTAAGTCAGTGGATACTGCTAAAGGTCTGGCTGCTGCAGCTGGTGAGAATGCCAAGGAGTACACTGCAAGGAAGAAAGTTGAGGCAGAGAAGGACTTGGAGGTCAAAAGAGAAGCTCAAAATCAGGTGTTTAATTTTCTGTAACTGGCTCTGCAGCTTCTTCTAGTCTATGTGTAAGGCCTCATAAGTTTTTATAGCAGAAGTAAATAAAAAAGATAATGCACTCAGCTTTTATGAAAGTTAGATTAACTCATAAGCTAAATCAACTTGAGCAATCTTCTTTCACAGAAGTTCTTTTATCTAACTTCTCTAAAGTTGATTTTAGTTTTTGGAAGAAATTAAATTCATTTTACCATGTTATTTTCTTCTCCTGTAAATATTACTGAAAAGGTAAAAGGTATATACCGCATTTATTATAAAAGTATGCTCATACTATGCATGACTATGAGGTGCGAGCCTTGTGCATTGATATGTAGTGAATATGTGGTCACATTAACTTAACTAAAAATTGTCAATTGTACTTAGGAATCAAAGGAGAGGCCATCAGCAAAAGCCACCACTGAAAGCTTTCAAAGAGGACAACAAGAACAGGATCAAGGAGGAATACGGGAAGCTGATTCCATTGGCCAAACTACAGGTATTGGTGAGACAAAGCCACAGAAACCAATTGGAAGCGTCATTGGAGAAAGCATACAAGAAAAAGGAAGTGAGGTGATAACAAGCATTGGTGAGACACTAGGCAGTGCTGCACAGACCATAAAGAAGCCATTGGATATTGCAACTGAGGGAGGAAGGGAAGTGTTGGGAGCTGTTGGTGAAACTGTGGTTGAGATTGGAGAAAACATGACTAAACCAGCACAGAAAGTGCAACAACATCAAGGTGAAGAGGGAAAAGGGGGAGGGGTGTTCAATGCCATAGGTGAAACCATAGCAGAAATAGCTGAGACAACTAAAGTGATTGTTACTGGAGACGGAGAAAAGGAGATAATAATAACATCACATGAGTATGATCTTGGGAATCAGGGAGACTTGAAACTTGATTAGTGAGTTGCATTGCAAGGAATTTCTTAATCAAGTTGGTTTGTGGAAGAAAATCTATCATGAAGTACTTAGCTACAAGTTCCACTGATATATGGAATTGTGAATAAATAAGATCATCTTTGTGTGATCTTATATAGTAAGAATAATGAGAAGGTTGCGTGGATGTGTTTATAATAAAGGTTGCATGCTGCACTTAGCTGCATGTTACAGTTTCATGGAGTTGTAACTTGTAAATAAATAAGAATGCATTTTTGTGATTCTATACATATAGTAATAATATTCTGTTGGTCTTGTACTCTTTCTGTGTTTTATTGATTGAACATCACAAGAACAATAAATGGAATCGGTAGTTACAGTAAGAAAATATCTATCTACTTGTGGAATAAATATCAGAATCTGTTTTTAATAAGGTATTTAGAATAAGTTTTTTGAATTATTAAATATTAGTTATGGAAACTATTAATTCAATCTTGTCACTCAACTAATAATGAATACTTCTTGAAGTTTATTTGATGTGGAGGATGATAGAATGAGTTAAGAGATTTTTGTTCTCATCTAACTTGACTATATAGTCCTGTTTATAAGTCTGTGCTCTTATGAGAAAATCTTAGTTATTAGACCGAAACTAGTTATTCTCTTCAGCAATGTACATTCTAGTATATTATTTACTTAAAAGTGAGATGAAAACATGTTATACTATGAACTACTTTGTGACAAAGATTCAACATTTCATTTACTAAAGTTGAACACTGATTTCCACTAAACTGTGGCATACACGTTGAGGAACCACAAAAATGTTACACCTTTTACACATGGGATCTGCTAAGGTTAACTAACTAGTGATTGGAAGTTTGCAACTACTAATTAAATAAGGAACCACTAATGCTTGAGTTGACCATTTATGTGTCATTATACTAGCTTAAGTAATTAAAATATAACAATGTATTAACATTACTATTCGTATAAAATAATAAAATATATTTTTAACTCTAATTAATACAATTTTTGGATCATTTCATTTTGGATCTAGAATTCACCTAATACAATGATAATAATATTGAGATCGAATAATCTTTTACAAATAGGTCGAAACCCACTTTATACACTAACTAATATAATTTTTGGATCTTTTCATTATGGATCTAGAATTCACCTAACACAATGATAATATTGAAGATCGAATATAAAAATTAAAATTTCGTACATTAACTTCAATCTTTTACAAATAGGTCCATCATGGTTCAACAGTTATTCAGATATTCATGTTTAAAAAATGTATTTTGAGATACACTATTACAAAAAACAAAATATAAATAACTGTCTACATTGTAAACCAAATAATGGAAAATACAAAGTGCACCAAAGAAACAAAATTGCAAACAACATAGGACGCTGATTTATACCTCGGAAAAAAATAAATAATGAAGAGTAGTATAGTTGAGAAATGTGTCACGTACATATGCATTATTAATTTATGGTTTGTGATATCATCATTGCCCTTATCTGTACAGAATGATGCTAGACATAAAAAGATAGAAACCACTTGTACCTTGCATCTTTTGCTGTAAATAGTTTTACTATAGTTGAATAAGAATTTCAAGTAATTGTATATTCGAAATTTAAATGTAAAATTACTGATTAAATTATGTAAGAGCCATCGAACTCTTGCAATTAAAATCATAGTTTTCTCAGCACTTCTAATTAATAATTGGTTATTTCTCTAATATATTGTGTGCAACCAAATTTCATAAAACACTGTTGTGCATTAGCCAGAAATACCAAAAGAGCACACATATAAACAATAAAAATGAAAGAAATAATGAACTTTAGACACACCACTACCGAAACCACAAAAAATTGGCAAGATGACAAAAGGAACCATCAATGAACAGTAGCAAATTCAACTCTTAATAGGAAGATAAAGAGTAGGAGTAGGTCAGCAAGGGATCTGTGAGGTGAACCACTCCATGACGTGCAGTGGAGCCTTAACCAATCCTAATGCAAGCTCTACTATTACAGACAGGCACAAACAGCAGGGGCATATGCATGTCAGCAACAATCTGCAGCCAAGGTTTTGTTTTTTCTCCCAATCAGATCCAAACCCAGATCATAGGTGCAGAAATCAGAGTAACCCACATCATAAAATGAAATACCACAGAATTGAATATTTAAACATCATATGAAGAGAGATAGAGAGAGGAAAGAGTATATTTTTACCCAACAATCCAGACAACTAGACCAACGACTGAGAGAAAGAGACAGAGAAATGCAAAGGGAAGACCCAACAAGAAACCCAAGGGCCTGCAATCTCCATCTGAGTTGCACATTTTTTCTTTCACTTATGCTTCAAATTGCTTTTCCTCGTCTCAGAAACAAGATAGAGAGAGAGAGGACTATGAACTGTTCACTATGTTTCAACTTAACTAGCCATTTTAAGAGCTGAAGGGACACCTTTTCTTGCATAAACCATAAACCAAACTTGACAACCAGACAGGCTTATACATCGAAGGAAAGTCATTATTCCATTCTATCCCCAATAAAATATGATATTCGCTGGAGCCTTATTATACACCTTTCTTTTTAAAGATGTAGAAATTCTCTCTTTTGGTTGCTAGAGATTTTCTATTTAAATGATTTTCTTTTCATCCATTCAACATTATTCCCTTGTAACCTTTAACATTTTCTATCCTCAATGCCTCCACCAGATCCCAATGTCACTATCATCATCAAATATTATTACAGTAATCGTAAGAATTCTTAGCTGATTAAAACTTTTTTGGAAGTTGATAAGTTTGGTGGAATGCAAGGTAGAGAAGCCGAGTAAAATTGTCACTTGGTACAAAGTTTACTAAAAGATTAGATCCTCCCATGCATTTTCACAGTTGCAAACTACACGGAATGAGATTTTGAGGAACAAGGAATTACATATAATCTTTGTATGGCACCAAGATCCTGAAAGTGCTAGCACAAAATTTTTTTAAAAAAAGAAAAAAACATGTTATCAATGGAACTCCATGCGCAGCAGTAGTTAGCGATGTACACATGCTACGGAAAACTAGCTACCTAACTATCATCACATCTACCAAATATTATACAAGAAATCGTGTCAAGAGTTCCAAAAAGGCCACAAGTAATATTGGAGTATCAGTTCCAACAAATGGGAAGACAAAAATCCTGTGCTGCATCAGTAGGATCACCGGCGGCCTTCAGAAATGCTTCCTCTATAATCCAACTGTTAAATCAAAATCCATATAATCTGGAAGCTTCAAAAAACCAAACCTAGGAGGAAGGCATCACGACACTATCTACTCTAATTATGTGAGATCTGCAAAGCAAAAATAAAAGAAAAAATGGGAAAACTAGTTAGCAGTAGATAAATTCCAAACATCCTATGACTAATGACTCGAAGCATACAAGGAAAAAATAAGCTTCAGACAATCAATTCCATGTGAGTGGACATATGTATGAGGTTTTTCAGTTCAGGCATATGCTATTAAACCTTAAGAATGCATCATAAAAAATAATGCCAAGAAATACTCAAAAGAGAAACCATAAATGTTTTGGGACATGCAACTAAATGTCTGAGGGCATTATGCTCCATCATATTATAGTTAATTGGCAATAAATTGTTATTCCTCCAATTTTAAAGACAGGTTTCAGAAAACCTTTCAAGAGTCTAAATGGTTCGGGTCAAGATATGCAAATTACTTCTGTTAAATAAAGCATATCATAATTAAGCATATAGACAGTACACCAATATGGCAACAAATACAGAACAATAAACAGCATTTTTCAAAAACCGAATACTTAAACTCGTACAGTAACACCCCTACAATTTTTTTACAAGATGCGACAAAACTGCCAATAAGAGGAGTGCATGCACCAAAATTAAAAACAAATCATGTTAAAAAAAATATAGCAACACATTCATTGCTCACAAATCTGTGAATATCCCCTCCATAAATAGCTAGTTCCAAACTTCCAGGGACCAAATACTTGGTATGCAAGGTAATAAATCAAAAAACTTTTCAGATTACCAATATCTACGATTCCACAGAACTTGTAATATTATATGATTAATCTAGAGGTATATTGACAACCATGCCATCTTCCACACAACTTTTCATAAGTATAAATACTAGATACATATGCATTGGCCAACTATATATATAAGGAATAATTCTTCTATTTTTACTTTATAGTACCTACTACCTATGAGTTACTTTCTCTTTAGCATTTATTAATTTTAACTCAGCACCTCTGGTTGAATCAGAACAAACTAAGTCAGAAGACCCCATATGACAAGAGCAACAAATTTTGTTTACATGTGAAAGTTCCGAAGAGAGAAAAACTATAGAAGAAAATGTCAATCATCACATCCAAAAGAGCATGAATAGAGACAAATGTGCACACAAACATAAACAGCAGGCAAAAGCTACAAAAGTACGGGCATGTGAAAAATATTAGCATAGACACAGTAAAGTGAAGGAACCGGATCATGAAGAATGATTAAAATAGTGCAAAAAAATAAATTGATTGAGAAATTAAAAAAAAAAAACTACCTACAATAGTAATGATATAATATTATTAAAAACACCCTCCATTGTCTAGGATTCTAAAAGTTAAGGCATATTTTCCCCTCAACCCACTAGGATATTCAAAAAAACTGTTGAAAATAAACTACTAGACCAAAAGTACAATAGAAACTAATATACAGGATAACTGGTTTAACATATTTAAAAATAACTATGAAGAAGGAAAAGTACCATCCACAAGGACCACAACCAAGAGAAGATGATATAAGCTAAAAATACAGTCTATGCATCTAATAAATTATCAAATCAGTACAGACTTCACGAGAAGTAAACAACCATCATACTGCCAGGCTGATATGAAGACATGGTAACTAAAGTTTATGACTTTTTAGTATGTGTAAACCCTTTCTTTAAGGAGATATCAGAGGGACTACACACTTTCCACAGATTGTAAGAGTCATTAAGAAAAAAGTAACCTTCAAAATTTATCCTGAAAAAACTGAACTGTCATGACACTAACAGAAACACCACCCACTTTTATACAATTTAGACATATTCAATCTCATAGTATGACTGAACTGTAACGTACTAAACCACTAACTTCATGGGAAACCAGCAATAATCATTCATAAGCAACAAAATCATTACTTGATTTTCTTTTTATTTATTTATTTTATTTTATTTTTTTAAAAAAAAAAAAAAAAAAAAAAAGCGACATACATCCCTCTCCAGAATGTGAAGGCAAAAGTGCTGATAAAATATCAGCATAGCAAAGGCACACTAAACAAATATAAACATCAGAGGCTGTAACTCTACCTGATAGACCATATCAGGTCCCTTGCGACCCTGCATCAGATCCAGATGCTGAAGAACTGTCACTATCAGAATCTGCAACACCACATACAAATGACAGAGAACATTTGGATTCAACAATCAGCAAAAGCATGAATATGAAGTTATTAACAAATAACACATATACTAAAGTCATTAATCAAAGTACCACTCGAAGAAGATCCAGAATCACTGCTGGAGCTGCTTGAACTGCTTGACCTACTCCCATTATCTGCTTGATTTCCCTCTTGCTCAGGCAGGGATGGGGCGACATTCCTTTCAACTGTAAACATACAGGCAGATGAATTATTTAAATTTAAAAAATAAAATAATCCAAAAAGAAAACAATGATCCTTAGAAGTTTACCTGTTTGCGTTTCTTTTGGAATCTCTACCATAACTGTTGTCTGGCTCTGCAGAAAGCAAAAGATCAAAGAGCATTTAGCAATAATTGCTCCCCAAAGTAAGCATTGGCAATTGAAGTAAACACTCTAGTCTTTACCTTCTGGATGGCATTCTGCTGCAGTGCTTCTGCTCTAGCTCGAGCAAGTTCAGCCTTCCTCTTGTTTTTGCTCAAACTTTTCTTGTAGTTGGTCACAAATCTATCAAGCTCCCAAAGAGTCTCAGCATCCACACTATCAATGTCCACTTCAATTTCATCATCATGTTGATTAAGTGCTGAATTTCTCTTCTTAATAATTTGTACAATGGCATCAAGCTTCTCTGAAGGTAAACTCTGAAGGTTTGTGCTCAGCTTTTGCTTTTCCTCAAATGTCATGTCTCTTTTATGAGGATCTTTTGCCTTTGGCTTTTTTGGAGCTGGGGTTCTGCTTGATGGAGTAATGCTCATGAGTTTTGGCGTGTGTGTCAATGATTCTGATCTATCTAAAATTCTTCTCATATCAAGAGTTGGTGGTGTAAAGGCAGAAACCCTTCTAGACAAAGGTGAAGGTGCAGGGGGAGCTGCCCCATAATCGAAGCCATATCTCATCTCTCGATTGTAATCTGACTCAATAATAGCCCATCTGTCCTCAAATATCTTTGATAACTGCTCTGCCATTACATGAACATCTTGTCCCTTCGGATTATATGTCATGGCATTACGAAAAGTGAGTCTCACATCCTCTGCAAATTCCCTTGGTGTTTTGTACCAATTCTTGTTCAGCCTTGACTTCACAGTTCCCAAGTCCATTGGATGAGTGATGATAGTAAAATAGTCATGCAAACCAAGACTCTCAACATCAACAGGAGCATTAAACACCCAACCATGCTTGTGCTTCATCAATTTTTCAAGCAGTGAACTACAGCTTTTGAAAAACTTAGATCCCATCCCAAAACCATGTCCCATTTCTCCCCCACCTTGCTTCTTCCAATTCAATTTTGACTTCTTGTTACTCTCCGCTGGTGGAAACTTATCTTTCGCAAGCAAGAACTCTGAGTTACGATAAAATTGGTTTGCTTTAGGTGTTCTCTTCTCCTTCTCAACAGTTTCACTGATCCCTTGACTATTCTCCAACATAGACAAACTTAACTGGTGCAGAGGCCTGGTAATGGCAGGTTCCCGCTGAACACCAGCAGATGCCACCTCTGAGTGAGAGCGCTTTGCTCCACCTACATTACCAACCCCACCACCAACCAGCACATTTGAGTTCCCATATCCTACAACTTGCCTCTGCTTCACTTCAATCCTATTAACCAAACTTCTCACAACATCAAGCTCACTTTCAAGCTTCCACCGAAGTTCCCGCATCTGCTGCTTTGACTTTGAGGACAAATTTATCTTGATTCGGTCACTCTGCTGTGGCTCCATGGCCCCATTATCCAATGTAAGATCTTGAGTGTTAGGAACCACCTCCTGCTGAGGGTAGGGGCTTAAAGGTCCATCCTCCTCCTGCTGAACATTGAGGCTAGAAGGTTCATGCTGTGGCCGGCTGCATGAGTCATCAGAAACCTGCACTACTGGTGGCTCAATCATATTCTCATCTAATCTTGAATTCAATTGCGGCTGAGGCAAAACCCCATCCTCCACTCTTGAATTCACTTGTGGCTGAGGTGAATTTCCATCCTCCAATCTAGAATTCACTTCTGGCCGAGGGGACTTTCTATCCTCTGATTTTGAACTCACTTGAGGCTGAGATGTATTTCCATCCTCTGACCTTGAACTCACTTGAGGCTGAGCCGTATTTCCATCCTCCAACCTTGAACTCACTTGAGGCTGAGCTGTATTTCCATTCTCCAACCTTGAACTCACTTGCACCTGAGCCATATTCCCATCCTCCAATCTAGAACTTACTTGGGGCTGATCGGTATGGCCATCCTCTGATCTTGAACTCACTTGTGGCTGAGCTGTAACCCCATCCTCTGATCTTGAAGTCACTTGTGGCTGAGTCGCATTCTCATCCTCAGTTCTAGAACTCTCCTGAGGCTGAGCTGTAACCCCATCCTCTGATCTTGAAGTCACTTGTGGCTGAGTCATATTCTCATCCTCAGTTCTAGAACTCCCTTGAGGCTGAGCTGTAAACCCATCCTCTGATCTTGAAGTCACTTGTGGCTGAGTCGTATTCTCATCCTCAGTTCTAGAACTCCCTTGAGGCTGAGCCATATTCCCATCCTCCAATCTAGAACTACCAAGAGGCTGTGGCATATTCTCATCCTCCAATATTGAACTTTCTTGAGGCTGAGCCATGTTCCCATCCTCCAATTGTGGCTGAGTCGCATTCCCATCCTCCAATACTGGACCAACTTGCATTTGTACCATATTCTCAACCTCCACTATCGGCTGAACCATGTTCCCATCCACCAATTCTGAACCCACTTGTGCCTGTGCCATATTCTGATCCTCCACTATCACCTGAGACATGTTACCATCCTCCAATCTTGAACCATCTTGCATATTCTGATCTTCCACTATTGGCTGAGCTACGTCCCCATCCTCCAATCTCGAACCCTCTTGTGCCTGAACCATATTCTCATCCTCCAATTGCACCTGCCCCAAATTCCCATCCAAATTCCCATCCTCTAATCTCAAATCCACTTGCGGCTCCCCCAAATTCCCATCCTCCGGCACACCCTGTTGCGGTGCAGAAACCTTATCACTATTGTTCTTGGTCTCACTAGCGGTACACCCCTGGACGGCACTGTTATTGACACTGTTCTCATTCGTGACGGTGGAAGTGGCAGTGGCGTTATCGATTCTACTGTTTTCAGTGACAGAAGCAACGTCTTTATGGTCCTGGCTCTGGCTTTTGAGCCCTTTCCTCCTCCTCGTGTAAACCTTTCTCTGCCCAAATCGCTGTCTCTCTCTGCCTTCATCATCTCCTCCAACCATAGGCCCCGAAGCCATACATCCAAAACCCTAATCCTAACACACCACTCCCAAATCCCCGAAATCCTAGGGTTTTACACACCAACAAATCAAAGAATCTCACAAAAAATTAAAAAAATAAAAATAAAAACCTAAAGATAAACAAGAAACAAAACCCTAGAAATCCCTAGGGTTCCTTCCACCGCCTTACTCAGAACAATAACAGTAAAAAAAACGAATAGCAAGAGAAAGATTCAGTACTAGGGTTTCGAAAATTTGGAACCTAGATTACCTTGTGTTATTTTTTTGGATCAGATCTGGCACTCGCACTCTCGCGCACACGCACAACACGCACTCTCTAGAACTTTGTTCGTAATTGTCTCTCTCTTTCTTCAAAACGCTAGTCGTTTTATGAATCGTCACAGGTGTACGACAGTGGTGCATTCGTGGGGAAGCGTGGACCAGGCTAAGCGTTTCGGCTGCAACTAAGAGCCGTGCCCGGAACCATTATATCACCGAAAATTTGGGACGTGGACTTACTCGCTGTCTCTACGCGTGTTTCTCACGGACCAATAGTGGGTGACGTGGCGTGGAGAGTGTTTCCCACGTGCATGCGGGAGAGTGAAGGAATTTGATGGAAAGTGTTTCTCACGCGCGTGTGGGAAGGTGAAGGAATTTAGTGGCGGGGAGTTTTGTTTATCGGAATTTGAAAAGTTATCTCAGACGAGTGAGTGGAGCGTGTCGCGTACCCTCCTCCGTGGAATTCTGATGGATTGGTTCTTGGGACCTTTCGTCTCCGTTGGAGAGTCTTGATATTTTGTAATGGGGTAGGCCGTGGGTGGGCCTTTTGTGGGCTTTGTGTTGTTATGGGTCAAAAGCCTGGAAGATTCTCACTAGTACATTGAAGCCTGTGACTTTGAAAATCTGTGTTATCTTTCACAATATAAATAGTTGACAACAAATGATTCTAGCCATTTTATGATATAATAAATTAATCTTTCAGAAAGGATTAAAAAAAGTTTAAAAAAAATGTTTTATGTTATAGACCAATTAAATATTATTATTATAATAATTTTTCAATGTAAAACTATTTTAGATTGCTAATTAATAGTATATTTTATTTTTTAAAAATTACTTGGAAAAAACTTACAGCAACTAATTAATAAAAAAATGTTTTGTGTGTATGTACAAAATTATAAATAAAAATAAATTAAAAATATTAAATATTTTTAAGGCTTATAATATGTAGAAATAAATTATAGTTGATACGTATAAAAGATTAAAGAGAAAATTATGAAAATGAATTATTAAAATTAACTTATATAACTAGTATTAATTATTGTGATGATACGTGAATAGCGGAAACATGGGAAGTAATAATTATTACAGAAATACCAGTGACTATGGCGTAAAAAAGACACCACAAAGTCTCTCCTTGAACCATGGATTTTTAAGATTGAAAAAATGTAAAAAATATATAATGATATTAAGAGGATTCACATATTTTTTTCACTATTTATAATTAAGTTTCTAGTTTCAAATTTATAATTTTTTCATATATACTTAAAAAAAAAATCAAAATTCTAAAACGTGTGTGATCATTTATGTTCTACATGTTTCAAAAGATTATTAATTAGAATTATAATTATAGTAATGTTTAGAGGTGTAGAACAATGCAAAATTAATTTTCAAAATTAAGGTAGAGGGTTGGATTGTCAAAATTAAGGCATAGAAAAGAATAAAATTAATTTTGTTCAATCTGGTGCATCGACAATGCAAATATATACTCTACTTAAGTATAAGCATAAAATAATTAGGTTTATTTTATTCAACACTTTGTCGTACCAAGAAAGTAAAGCACTGGTTTTTTGGTATTATTTTAATTCCTAATTTTTTAAACATGACAAATAAGTTCCCTCATTTAATCCCTACTTCAATTATCCATTAACAACATTAAATAAATAATGAATTGAGTCCTTAAGGATATATGGTAGTATATTTATGAGAAATCTAATTAAATCTCATCTAAAAAATTTAAACATAGCAAAAGTGAATCAAATAATGACTTTAACATCCATGGTTTCAATTATAATTATTAGAATATCAATGGTTTCAAATCATAGATAACATATTTGTAAATTAATTTTTTTTATTATTTATTTTGATTTTGAACTTTTGTATTTAAGTCTCAACCTATCAAATGAATGTGGTATGTTCACAAATCATTTTCTTCTTTTATACTTTCACATTTTACAATTTACAACCAAAAAAAAAAATTATAATCACAAAGTAAACTCTTTCGTTCAATTTCTATTAATTATGACACAATAATCACAAAAAAATATATGCAAACACTAAATATACTTAAATGCATAATCTACTCTATCAGACAAAGTTTATTATGATAAGATGAACGAGTCTTTAAGTTTTAAAATGTGTTATTAATATATTCTCTATTTGACTTTGACAAGTTTTAAAATGTGTTATTAATATATATTTTTTTGACTGTGATATGTGAGATAATGAGAAGACTTTTATGTGTAAAGTGCTATTTAATGTAGACTTTACGCTTAAAAAATGTGTCTAAAGTATAAAAAAATAAATAAGTGAAAATTTGTAAAATAATTTTTATTTATATAAAATAATATTTCTTTTGTGTTATATTAGAATATTAATAGTCACTAAACATAATTTAAAATTAGAGGCAAGTGAATATAAGTTAAGTTTATTTGTTTTTGTCTAAACAACGAACATCTAAATTATGTTTTCGTACGTTTTTTTTTAAAATATCTATGAAAACTTTTGTAAAAGTTAAACTGACACATCAAACAAAGTTTAATTACAAAGAAAATATTTATGAAATTTGTGTAAAATACTTTATATTTTTATCTTTATACCTTATAATTAACTTTTATATTGTTATTTTCAATAATATTATGATGAATTGTGGATTTTATTTTCATCTATAAGTAAGTAAAGAGAAGAAGATAATTAGTGTTTCAAAGCTAGCTAAAGAGAAAAATAATCCATCTTGGAACATGTGGTTAAAAACTTAAAGCATACATTTATAAACAACCATTGACATGTTTGCGCCATTTTTTTTACACTTTTTTGGCACAACCATACTACTCTCAGGTTGTCCATTTTAAGGAATATATCTTATGACAAGCATAGGCCATTCTTAGATTGGAATCTAACACTAGCAAGGAAGTAACTAGTATGTTTGCACATTTCTCGTGCCCCGAACAATTTTTATGTTTTTATTAAATAATTTTATTTCAATTCATTTATAATATATATATATATATATACACGTATTTTTTTTAATAAATTTTTCTATTTTTTTATATTTTATAACTAGTTACATAATTATTTGTATATTACAATTATTTATTAAATATTATAACTCACACAAAATATATACATATTTTTCTTATTAAATTTTTCTCTTTCTTTCTTTTCATATTTTATAATTAGTTATTTGATTATCTGTATATTATAATTTTCTACCTAATATTTTTCTTTAAATTAATCACGAACCTCATGTATGACTTACATTGGAAAAGCCTTTTGTAAAAATTTGATTTTAAAATATATGAACATTGTGCTCACGACAGAAACCACTATTTAATTCTACGATGAATTAATATCTTAATAGTTTTATCAATGTATCAAATATTCATTGACTGTAATGATTTATTATTGTGCTCGTGAGAGAAACCACTATTTAGTTTTGGAATGAATTAATATCTTAATAGTTTTATTAATGTATCTAATATTCATTGATTGTAATAATTTTTTATTGATTTTCTTCTTCTATGTTGAATTTTCATACCATTTGTTATTTTTTATTAATCATATTACATGCACAAAGTATTCATAATTTTTTTAATGACTAATTTAGTTAGATACATTCAACAAGGTTCTCTTCTTAATTACATTCTCTTAGTAAACAAAATTTCAATGTAAGACTTTGCTCTCAATTTCAATTTATACTTCATTATTTCTTTTTGATATAAGTGTATAATTCATCATTTAGATTCATAAAGTAATAAATTAAAATATTAGCACAATTTATAAAAGAATAAATATAAAAGATAAAATATAAGAAGGGTGGTTGAATTATGTTATAAAATATTTAATTCTTTTGTCTGTTGGTTTTAAAATCATCAGACAAAACTTTGTCCTTTAAAAAGTTGATTTTAATTAATAGACGGTTTACTTATTATTCCCGTTAGTCAACTAAAAGATAAAGAATACATGTATTTTTATACTGGTTCGTCTATTCAAGACTACGTCCAGTTATCTCACAACCACTGAATTTTCACTACAAACCGTGAAAAGGTTAAAAGTATTGTTTGAACCCAGCCACTTCTGGCTAACAGATATTCTTTGGCCACAGCCTTCTCAGACTAAACAACTAAGTATTCTTTGAAACCCAACCTCCCTAGGCTATTACAAAAAGGTATTCTATAAAACACAACCTCCTCACACTAAGGCACCACACAAGTGAATTTTGAAAGAAAGTTTAGAAAAACTTTAAGGTTCCTCTTCACAGAGAGGATTTTACAACAAAGATCAGAGTTTTTTGAATCAAGAACGAAAGATAATAATAGCTTAAGCAGTCGCTAACTTGATATTGAGCTAATGAAGTCCTTATATAAGCAATTCTTTAAAGATTCATTAGAGACATGAAGAATATCGTTGAGCTTTCCAAGCAAAAGTCTCCAAAAAGGTATCAGAGTGCAATCAATGATGTAATGTTTTGCACAACGAATTTGGTGGCGCTCAGAACCTTTTTCTAACTTGTACAAAGATGTCATAAAAAAGGATGTTACCTTTTCGTGTTAAAGAGGGTATCTCGAATCCTCATACTGATCTTGGAAACTTTGTGAAAGTAACAGCTGGATTTGAAATTGACGCGCTTTACTCCGTTTGAACTTCACTTTTCTTGATAGATGATGAAACTTGTAATCTCCAGTCTTGAAATAACGTATAAGAAAAACGTCTTTGAACTTGGTATGAAGATAATATCGTTTTAACCTTATCGTCTTATTTTAGGGCATGAACTGAGCTTTACTAGATGGAAGAATGACTTCAACAGATTTGAACTTTGAAGGGTCATCTTTCGTCTGTCTTTAACTTGCAATGTTTTAGTCTTAGAATATCATCTATCTTGTGATTATCAAAACTTGAGACGTTAATCATCTTGATCTAATAATAAACTACTAATTTAATATCTGATTTTGCAAGATATTATCTTATTAGTTCTTAACATAAAAAAGAAAATAATAAATAAGTTTCTTTTAATTCCTTTAATCATTTGGTACTTCCAATGCATTATAAAAACTAATAGTAATTGTGACTAAAATCAGGATAATAAGTTGCAAAAGCTAAGAACTATGGTGATTGGTGATGATTGTTTTATGGTATCTTTGCAAGAATACAAAGGTCAGCATACTTATTAATTATTACCGTGTTTATTATGCAAATATATCCTTGGCTGTTTTTATTTTTAGTAATGCTATGTCATCTTTTAGCTACTTTTATCCACATGATGAGAAATTATTTTTCTATCTAATAACTTCTACTTTCACTTATTTTTTATTTTAAAATTAATTTAATAAAATGTTAGTGAACATTTTTTTAGGTATAATAAAAATTATTTCAATTTATAATACAACTGAAATTGTTATTCTTTAAAATGTAATGAAATAAACACTAGGTATAAAATAAAAATAAATTTAACTTCTTTAATATTTTTTAGAATATGAAAAATTAATATTTTTATCAAGAAATATTAATTACTAGTAATTATTTCAACAAAAGAGTTCGAATAGGAGACTTCTACTTTAATTTCCCTTTCTCAACGAGCAAACATTCTTATAAGTCATATATTTAAAGATTAATATATAAAAAATTACATTCTAACGAGTTTTATGAATTAAAATTTGGATATTTCTAAATAAAAAATAAAATAATTTTTAAAAGATTAATTTAAAAAACAATTTTACGTCGCAACTAATTATAATACGTAATCAATTCATCAATTTACTCGTACTCATAAAAAATATAAATTTCTTTCTCTTCATATATTTTTTTCTCTATATAGTTTATAACTTACATATTTATCTACTAAATAATTTTCTTTAAAAAAAAATATAAAATTTCTATCTAGGCACAAAATATACACTGTCAAAACTCGTATATTACCTACCAATTATTATTTTAACTACTTATGGAAAATATGATAATTTAATGCCCTCGCGAGTACAGTACATGAAGCAATGGTCACCACTAATATTTCAACGGCCGGAAAGCCAAGTGCGTATTTCATTATTAGTATTTTTTTAATATTCATTATTTGTAAAATATTTATTAATTTTTTATAATTGATTGTTTTTAGTGAGACATTAGGAAAGTGTAGGAGGTTTTATTTTAATCTTTTTAATTCAATTAAATATTAATTTTTATAATTTCGCTCAAGCTTAGTTCAAATAAAACTATATATATATATATTGAGACATTCCTCGAAGTTATATATTTTAAATAAACATCTTCAAATCGAGGAAATATATTAAAAATGGAATGTATAAAACTTTCCATAATTAACAATTGAATCCAACTTTGCCTTTATTCTATTGCATTTGTTTTCAGAACAAGATCTACATTACTTGCAATTTATCAAGCCCCTGCCATCATCAACTACCTTTCATATATATATATATATATATATATATATATATATATATATATATATATATATATAATTTTTTGCATTTATCATAAAAGAATGAATTGGAGAAGAATTTTCTAAAGGAGAAAACTTCATTAACGTTTTTTAGTGTTATTTTTTTTATTATATAGAGTTATAGTTCGGAATTCTATAAAGAATTTATTAAAAGTTAATATAGATTATCGAGGTAAAACTTTAATTTTTATATAAAAACATAATCAAAATAACCAAATAGATTTTTTTGAAATGGAAAATATTGAAATTAAAATAGAAATTATTTACATGTTTTTTCATAGAACTTAAGATTGAGAATAATTGTGCAAAAAAAGGAAACACATACATACATATACATACATACATACATACATATATATATATATATATATATATATTAAAGAGGAGATATAATATATACACGGGTAATATAATTTTTTTTACACTGTAAATACAATTACAATATAATTTATACACAATAAATTTATTATGATATATAAGCATCATCTTAAAATTTATACAAAATCTAGTTTATAATTAGTTGATAATATAAAAGAGTTTCTGTAACTTCGAAATTCAAAATTAAAATCATTAGGAAAAAAAAAGTTCCTATTCATTGATACTCTAAACACGTACATCCTCTAAAGATTAGATAAAATAAATTTTTAAAAAAAAGAACAAAGGAGACATAGATAAGTTAAACCACACCATACACAAAAGTAACAGAAATAATATACGGTCAACCCTACATCACCCACATATGCTCCAAAATATGTATACAAGTGATTTTTCAAGCAATTAGGGTTTTATTTGATAGAGTAATGATATTTCCACAACAATCACTCACAATAATTTTCCGACAAAGACAAGAGGGAAGAAAAGGAAGAGTGACATGAGAAAAGTAATGTAAAGAAGAAAAAAAATGCTGTGAAAAAATATTGTAGAGATTGTGAGTAGAAATAGCATTATTCTATTTGAAATTAAAATACTATGAAAGCCTTACAACATAGCCAGGAAAAAGGTACCACTCTATGCATGCACCTCATACTTAAGCTCACATGTCGCTTGAAGTTTTATCTATCCATAGATAAATCAAACACATGTGAGTTGCATAATGATTTTGAAACAAATTAAAACTATGACATGCGTGGTGGTGCTCTTCCATTGTGTTGAGGATCTGGTCCTCCTGGTGCAAGTCTATCTCCTGGGGCACTATCATGAATATTTACATGCTTTGAGAGGTTAATACCCGATTTATGGAGAAGGTGTTGTATGTCAACAACTCTTTTTTGAAACATTGGGTGGCCATGGAGACTACGAGCTTGCAAAGTGATGAAGAATGTGGAGAATATCATTAGGGCAAGTATGGACGCAGTTGTATTCCCCATATGTGTGATGTAAATGTTGGAAGTGAACAAGGTGCTATAAAGTGAGAACGATTATATAAGCTACCTTGAGATGGCTAGTGGAATGGTCGAGGGGTTGGAGTAGTTTCTAAGGTTACTATACTTACTATTTATATGTGGTTAGGTTAGCAAGAGCCCATGATCACAATATTGAATGTCACACTTTACAAGAAATGTTCGTAACACATACTTTATGAATTTAATTGTTATATATATACAAGTTGAAATGTTTTTTTTTATTGTTAATTAATAGCAAAATGACGTATTTTTTAAAACATTTGATTCGTATCAAACTACTTAAATAGTTAAACATATTATAAAGTATGATCAATTGACCGTGTGAAAGTATTTACACTAAAAACATATAAATATTATTTATGCTGAAAATTTATAAAATTTAATTTAGAGGAATATTAGATATATACTCAAATATACCTTTTCTAATATCATTCTATAATAGGTTAAAACTTACCTAAATTTATGTAATTAGAAAAGATAATCATTAGAATGAAATGAGATAAAAGAAATCCCGAAAAATATAATTTTTATTTAGAATATTTAAGTCTCGTCTCAATTATAAATAAAGAAAAATAAAAATTATATAAGTGAGGAGATAATCTTCACTTCTTAAACTAACTTTTAGGGTTAAGTTTGATAGAAATGTAAGTAATGAACCTAATTCAATCTTACAAAACCGGTTTGGAAGGTAAAGATTATTCCTTACTTTTATACATGTAACATACTCTATCTCTACACGATGTGAGATTTATGGGATTTCCAAAAAAAGTTAAATTCAAACACATATTTTAAGATGGTATAAAACCTTTCTTAAATCAATAAAGAAAAAAGTCATTCATTTATCATATAATTCATGTGTCAAGCCAAATAATGTTAAGTATGAGAGTGTGTTGGAAAAAATACATGACTCATGTATCACATAGAGACAAATTAAAATATACGAGACAATTTTCACCTCCGAAACTAATTTGAGATTGAGTTAGATTTACATCTATGTTTTAAGATTCTGACAAATTATATTCAAAAGAGTTCATAGAGTATGTTGTTGTTAAGAATAAAGTGCAATAATTAAAGAAGAATTTAAAGAAGAGAGAAAAAGAGAACTCAAGAATTTAACGTGATTCGACAAATTGCCTACGTCTGCGAGCACACAATATGCATCCTCTTTTGTGGTGTGCTTTGTTCTTAATAATTAGTATTAAAGTCATTATCTTAATATGATCTTCCACATCAGAAAAAAATTGGTTTATCCTCCAAGTAGAAAAACAGTGGAAGCGCTTTCCGTATGAGCTTTTCTTAAAAAGCACAAGAACAATAACACATAGGAAGAAATGAAGTCTTCCTCGGATTACTTAACAATTGTTAATGTATCTTATTTAATAAATCTCTCGTACAATTTTATAATTTACTAAAATATATGTAATTGAAAAAGATAAATTAGAAGTTAAATGAGATTAATTTTTTTAAAAAGAAATATATTATTTTGAATAGATTTTAACTCATCACAGAAAATGTATTATGTATTATTACCTTATATATGAATTATGTATTATGTACCTTATATAACTAATCTCGTATATGATTTTATAGTTTTATGTGGTTTCAACACTTCCTTTCCTGTACAGAAGTCTATTCTATTTTGTTTGGTATAAGTTGGTCTTTTTACTGATATTTGATGCTAGTTTTGCTGGGCACTTGCTTGGAGGGAACTTAGTGTCTATTTATTGTACAGTTTTACTTTCCTAACAATTGTAATACGTAGTTAATCTTCCAACTCACTTTACAGAATATATATGTATTTCTCTTTTTTTATATTTTATTTATATACGTATTTTTCTTTCTTCATATTTTATAATTGATTGTCTGCGTATTTCAGTTATCTATCAAATTATTTTCTTTATTGTATCGGAAGTTCTCTCTCTGTTGGGCTTCTTGGATTCCTTATGCAAAGGCTCAAATTCTCCACGCTTAAATTTACTTTGCTTTATAAAAAAAAAAGTGCACGTTAGAAAAAAAATGTGACAAAGAATAATGGTAATTAATTTATTTTCTTTACAAAAGGAAAGTAATTTGTCATTTATAAGTTCCTTAATGACTTATACTTTGATAGAGACTTTATTACTAATATCTCACTCATTTAAGATATTAAAAATTTAAATAATAAAACAAGTCAATGGCTGATTCATTTGAACCGATACCGCCAAAATTGATCTATAAGATAATAACTTTCAAGCTTGCAATTAAATTAGGTCAACTTAACTCAAAACTCAAAAGTTTTTTGAACCGCAACGCTAACCCAACACATTTTAATTTAACATATGTTATTATTAACCTGCCACCAATATGCAAAATCAAAGTGGGTTTTCACTTAAAAAGTCTTTATACTTTTAACATATATCAGAGATATAATTAATCAAGAATAGTTAGTTAAATATAATATATAAATTATTATAGATTTTCTGATATGATGTACGATTCGTACATATTAAAGAGAATTTATATATATAACAAATTTAGTATTTTGTTGAATTTGATCGTTGTTATACACTTACTCTTCTAATAATGAAAAATTAAATTTCCATATATGCAACCTACCAAAACATACCAATTACCACCTTTCAATACCAATAAGTGTTGTGCATTGGAGGACATAGTAATAATAATGTAATATAAAATAATTAGACTTCATTTTCTTTATTTTGTTGGCTTTAATTTCTTTCCATACCAGAAAGCCTCCTAACTAATGGGTTTCTTGTGCACTTAAAGTTTATATACTTTCGCCAGAGCATATAAATATTGATAAATGCATGACAAATCACAAACTCATCATCACAGAAATTCTATTGCTGTCATCTCAATCATATTCTAGTTTTCTTATGTATCGTAATTAGTCACAAATACTTATCGTAATTCGTAAGGATGCTTACATCAGTTTTAAAAACTAAATCAACCATATCCAATCAAAACTCACAATTAAACTGCAAAGTGAAAGAAAATAATTGAATTCAATCGATTTTCCTATTCAAAATATTAAAAACTAATAAAACTAAAACTATAACAATATAAATGTTGTATATATCTTGAAGTCAAAAGTGTGATTTCACATCAACTCGTTGTGAGTGGCAGAGGCACCAGTTTTAAGTTATTATTTTTTATTGATTGATTTACCTTCTTTCTGGTTTTTACTATCGCTGACGTGAAAGCATTATTTATATATAGGTTTTAGAAGTCAATTTAAGGAGAGTTTAAAACCTTAACCTTTAGTATGATTTTAATATTTAAAAGTGATATATATAATAATAATAATAATAATAATAATAAAGAAAGTATTAATTTATTACATTTTTGTAATTTTACACAATAAATATATTTTTCAAGAACAATGATGAAAATTGAAAGCACGGAAGTGGAGGGACTTGCCCCAATAATATCAGAGAGATGTGGAGGGAAACCTATTACTATCTATTTTTTTAAAAAAATTTAAACTATATATTTATAAGTTATTTGTTTTTTACAACATTTGATAAGTGATTAGTTTCAAATCACCACACGATCATTCAAAATCACCACACAATGTTTAAGTTTACAAATAATTTTATTGGATGATTTTCTTTATAATGGCATTTATTTATGACAAATTAAAGTCAAATTTGTTTGTTTATAATATTATATATTCATGTTTTTAATATAATTTAAGTATAGTGCAGGTCACAGTCACAGAGACAGTAGAGAGTACGTAGGTACCCATAACAGTGCATGGATTTAAAACTGCTACACATATAAATAAGGGTCCGGGTACAAATATTTTTTCTAAACCTAAATATAGAAATAGATTATATATATAATATAGAATCCTATCTAAACCCTACCATTATTACCATCCAAAGTAGAGTCAGCTGAGGCATGGGCTCGTTGAATCATTTGGATAAAAAAGATGTAGGGCTGGACCATCCTGTGTGATATGATATACATTAGAATGTCTTTATAGGACTCCATAAATATACAATATGGTTCAAATTATTTTCTTAATTACCAAGTCATACTAGCTTTTGAAATTAAAGGTCCCTTCAATAGGCAGGTAATGAACTTTACAATAGAAAGCGATGTGCCTTCTCTTGATGTCGATAAATTTTTGGGAATATTATATGATAGATAGAAAAAGTTTTACATATAACTACTTAGTAAATTATAGTTATGTATATATATTAACTCTTCGGCCTCCTTCAGAAGCTTGACTATCCCCTCCAAGACTTAAGGGTCATAATCTTTGGTGTAAGAAATGAATAATAATAATTCTTGGGGAATTCTTTTTATAATTGTTGCTGCAGGTGGCGCGGCCTTCACTCTTTATTGTTAGATTTGGATGATATAAATAATGGGTATACTTTTTGCTGTTTAACCTAATAAAAATTTAAAATATGTGGTGGGATTTTTTTGGAGAATTTATTTGTGTGTAGAATTGTCAAAATAGGTCAGACTTTGGTCCTCCAATGAGGTAGGTCAGATAAAAAAAAATTTGGATCTCAAAAAGAATTAGGCTTATTCATCTTGATATTTACTTTGTATATTTAATTTAAATAAAATTTTACAAAAATTAAAATGAACTCATTTAATTTATTGAGCTCCTCCGTTTGACTAGTGCAGACCAACAAAATAGGCAAGACAACAAAGAAATATAATTAATTCGAAAATTTCTATTCTAGCTCACTAACCATTTCTTAATTCAATGTGTTGAAAGGAACCAACCTATTTTGATAACCTAAGTGTGAGGGATGTTCAAAGTTTCCCCGTAACTTGATGCTTGGAATTGTGAAATGCTTGTGCATATATTATATTTGCAAATTATTTACTAGTAGTTTTATATTGTCAACGTGTACCACGTTAGTTGAAATGATCGATCATCTAAAAGCATTGAAAATAAAAAACTAATGCGAGCAACATGCATGAAAAGATGTGTGTAATATGGTCTCTAAGAATTTTTCTTTTTAAAGCAAAAAGATATATTGAAACTTAAAAAGAAGATAAAGAATACAAGGGAATATACTCAACCCTTACAAATAAAATATATGACAACTCCTTAATATTTAAATATGATAAATCCTTTTATCCCATAAAAAAATGTAAACTATATTTATTGTCTATATTAAATACGTAGGGCATGAATTAAAAATGAAATGAAAGATTTTGAAATGATCATCTCTTTTAGCAAAATCTTTTGGATTGTCCTTTTTCTTATTCAAACTCCATAAAAGATGAAACTTTAATTGTATCCTAACAATTTTTCCTTTAAAGAAAGGATCACAATAGTTTATTTGGGCGGAAGATTTTCGACATAAGGGATTTTTTCAAGATATTTTTTATCAAATTGAACTATTAATTCTGATATCACTTGTTAGGAAAGATACGAGTACACAATAGAAAAATTACTCAAAAAACTCTAAATACGTGTAAAATAAAACTTTTTCATTAGGGTAAAATAAGAGAAATGTAATATACGACAATATAAATTTCAGAAAAAAAGAAAAAATGAAAATGTGGGAGTCTCCCATGACAGGGACAAAAATCACATAACATAGTATAGGAAAATCTCCACTATAAAAAATGTCAAAGAGTACAACAAAACTGCTTCTAAAATAACTCACAAAAAATCGCTATACTCATGATCAAACAATAGAAAATAATTTTACACACATTACCTAAAATCTAATATACCTATTATATAAATTAAAGGACGTGATACAAGTGAATAAAAAAATATCACCCTCTTTTATATATAATTTTGTTTTTTTCTCTTTCTAAAATATGCAAACATCAAAATTTGAATTAACCAAAATACACAAATAATTAACAATTTTTTTGTAGTTTCGTGGTTCTTAGACTTTGATATCTTTTCCTAACTATTAAAACAATGTGATGTTGATGGAGAATTTATGATCACGAATGATGCCTAAGATTTATTCTATTACATTCTTAGGATTAATTTTATTGAAGTCTTACTCAACCAAAATAATTTATTAATCCTGATTAATTTATTATAACTCTTTAAATTTTATTGACTAGAATCAGATCCAAATGACATGATCTCATAGTCTAGAATTAGAATTCTAATTCGTGTATAAACATGTTAGTCAATTTCAATCATTTGAAGAAAAATTCTTCGAATGCCAAAACCTGAAAAGTGTATAAACATGTTAGTCTTCATCGAATGTTCCAAAAACAAATTGAAAAAGTCAAACTTCTGAATCCCTATCTTTTACAATGTCACGTCATTGCAATTATTTGAAAAAGTAATTCCACTAAAGGACTTGTCAAGTGTGGGAGCCAAAAGTCAGTGTGCTCCATGAATAACTAACTGTCTTCCACAACAAATTGATTTAGGCATTTCAAAGAGGTCAAGAGTCAAATATTACTATTTCAATTTTAAAACCAGAGAGTAGCAGTGATTAACCTTCTCTACGTCAAATGGGTGAGTGTGTTTCTTCTACAAACGTGAAAACAAAGAGTTTTTAATTATCCAAAGTTGTTCCATTTTTTACTTTACTCCTTTACTAGGATTATAGCACTTTTAAAATTAAAATTTGCACCATAATATTGGAAAAGAAACGATGAAAGAAAATAGTACCTGTAACATATAGCTCGCACATATATTTCCACTGTCACAAAAGTGGAGGAAAAATAATCTTAATATTAAAAATACTTATTTAATATTTCGAATTTTCTTTATATCTCTTCTTATCATGTTGTAAAACCCTAAACCTATTATATTTATATTTATTTTATTTTATTTTATTTTATTTCTTTTTATCTTCAGAGTTAAATATTATTTAGTGTGTGTTCAAATGAGTACGTTGATAGAATTAATTTTAAATAGAATTGGTTTTGTAAATATGTATTTTATATATGTAGCACTAAAGACTAACTTCTTAATTTCTATTTCCTTCCCTTTAAATTTCTAAATCAAATAAGAAAGTTTTATCAAATTTGTTTCCTTCTTTTTTGTTTTTGCTCTAAACAAATATGTAGTACATTACCTTTTTTCTTTTTCCAACTTTACATCTATACACTATACAAGAATTTTTTTTGGGGTGGAATGGCCATCAATAAAAGAAGCAAAAACACTAATTCGTCCCACTCTACTACAGCTTGACATCCCACTCTGCTGCAAGTTGATAAAGAAGCAAAATCACAAAGGTAATAAAATAATAAGATTTTTTTCACCATCAACTTTTGCATTTTCCTTGATGCGTACGAATCGGCAACTTCCATTTTCTCACATATTATAGATATATTATTTTTTTGTTCTTTTGCTGTTGGATAACCCTAGTACGTAAAGATGGCCACAAAACTACTGTTTGCTGCAAATTATTACCGTTAGAATATTATGGTAAAATGTTGGAGTTGTCTAACTTAATGCAAATAAAAATAGAAATAAACAAATCTAGTAAAAGATGATTGATATAATTAATAAATGTGATTGTTCATTTTAAAATACATAAGAAAATTTGACCAATAACTTTTTATTGAATTACTTAACCTTATTTTTACTCTGGAGAATATTATTTCTTTAATACTTAGGAGTATTCTTGGGTTACACAAATATAACTTTCAGTACACGGAAAAAAATGCTTATATATGATCAGCTACATGTTAGCAGAATTACAGGGTTATACTTTCATAAGTTTTACCCTGAGCGTCTAATATATAAAAAATATCAAGATAAATTTCAATATTTGGTTGGTGTTTATAACAATTTCATGTATGAACAGATCGAGATGATCCCAAAGTCTAAGTAAAGGAGGAGAAGTTGCGATACAATGATATACAATCTGTTTGGACACACGTTTATAACTGAGTTATGGCTAAACTTCAGTGGCACATGTACATCATCAATCTCAATTAAATAAATAATTTTGTTCCTTTTCATATAATCCCTAACTTTCAAGTAAGTAACGTACCCTTCCAACAAGTGAATCTCACTCCTTATTTGAAGAAGCTAATTCATAATTTTGTTACTTTCAATCTATTTTTTGACCGATAAAAATAATAAACACATAAGCATTTTGGGAAATTCTTCCGAAGAACCAAGACATTTAAATAATTCATCAAACATAGCATGTTGTTAGTTTTTTTTGGTAGATATAGATAGAAGATGGAATGATTTGTAATGTGATAGTAAGTATGTGACGTTGAAGGAGAATTTTAATAGATGTAATAGGAAAATGTAGAATAGTGGTTGATCATGTAATCTTGAAAAAAAAAAAAAAACTTGATTGAATTTTCTCTACATTCACAATTGGTGATATAATTGCCTGTTTATAGGCTTTAAAGGTAGGTAATAGTCCTTTCTAGATTTTTCTAGTCTAGGAATATTCTAGATTTTTTTGGACTTATTTAGCTAGGAGTATTCTAGACTATCTTCTTTATTTTTAGTTTTTCTAGATTTTTCTTTTATAAGGCTCTACCTGTTTCTTTTTATTTCTAGAAATTTGTAGCATTTTCAACACTCCTCCTTAATACAAATTTTGATAACTCCAAATATTATAGTAGTTCTTCAAATCTTAGTCTTGGTAATGTCTTCATGAATATATTGCTACTTGTTCTTCTGTCTTGCAATAGTCAAGCTTAATCTTCTTAATTATCTTCTTAATTGTTTATACTTTTATCATAAAATGCTACTTAATTGTTATATGTTTTGTTTTATTACGATGCACTTGATTTTTTGCTATTGTGACAACTTGTTGTCACAGTATCCCTATTCTAATGATATTTAATGTGAGATTTGAGTGCCCTGTAATACTTAATTACTATCAAATTAAAGTTGAAAGGAATATGCTAGAGAGTAATACACTCTCGTTGAATTATGCTGTCCTTGGTTGGGACGTGGGGAAAATAAAAGAAAAGTTAAAGGGGGGTTGATGGGAACGGGCAAAAATAGATATATGTTTTAATAAGTACTAGGTTTTCTTCCTTTTTCTTCCACTAGTCCATCAATTCTCAACACTATCAAGTACTTCATTTTGTTTATTCTAAGCAGATCAACTGTACTTGACTAAAGTCTAAATATCATAAAACAAACAACTCCCTTTCCGCCAATAAGAAAAAAGAGGAAGACGATATGAATTTACGAAAATTCCTGTCAAAATAAAGTGTCAGCACATTTTACAAATCAAGATCATTACCAAACACCTGCCCAACTGACTAATTAATATCAATCAAATAAAAAAAGAAGCATTTTGTGTTGGTTGAATGATTTGCTAGTTCTCCAAAATGGACTTATATCACATGTTAAGTAAAAAAGCATAGAGACAAAAAATAAGAAATAGAAAACTTTAATTCTTTATATATAATAACGTAATGAATAAAATCAATCACACCATGGAAGATGCCAACACATGTTAGCATAGGTAGCGATTAATGTATCTTAATTAAGTAGTTTTGGGATTCAAATATATTCCATTTATATATGAAATAGATTATATTAAAAAGGGAATATATATATATATATATATATATATATATATATATATACACTATTGATAAGTACATTACGATGAATTTTTGTTATAAGTGAATAAAAAAATTATATCTACAGTGACATAAAAAATTATCTCTGTTTAGAATAAACAGACTTTAAAAATAGATTTCATTAACTGGTTTTGCAAATAGGATTTTTAAAATAGATTTGAAGAAATAGACTAGTTTATTAGGTCATAGGTTAGACTAAATTTTTTAAACATATCACGTCAAGTCAAAAAAATATAGTGATCACATGACAAACTCAAACCTGTAAAATAAAAAACAAACCTAATCTGTTAAAACACTAGACCTGACCCACCATGTTCCCACCCTTGTAGGTAGTGATTTAGCAATGTATGGCTACCAAAGTATTGAGGTAACAAATATTGTTTTGGACTGATTTTAGGCCGAGTTAGGGCCCAATAAGATTACATATGCTCTTGGCCAATTGAAGTTGCATCTTAATACCACTAACCTCACACAAATCAAGGCCCAAGGTGTTCATCTGCATTTTCAGGAACCACTTCCAACACCACTGCATGGGGAACCTGGAAAAGGAAGGCGTAGGAGTTGTAGGTGGTAAGTTAATCTTTATCACTCAATGTTAGCTTATAAATGCTTAGTATCCCAACCAACCTCTTAGGAAAAATTTTAATGAACAAAATCTTCATGTGACGACTGAGGTGATTTAATAGCAAACAGTCACATGGAACATCCAGAGGAAATTAATAATAACTCTGAAGGAACTTATTATGAATCTCATAACTAAGACCTTCATATGATGGGTTGGAATAAGTTAAAAGGAGTAACACACAAGCTTGGTTCTATAACATTTACGTAAAACGCTAAAGTTTGGTTATAGTATTACGTTAATTTTTCTGACAAAGAAAACAATTTTACTTTTAAATGTACTGACAAGTTTTGTTATCGGTTCCAGCTATATATGATGTTTGATGGGACCTTAGTACGTGGGTTATCAAATTCTTTGGCAAATTTCAAAAATTCTGATCGAGCTTCTTTCTCTCTTTCTCTTCGCACCCCTTTTTATTTTGAAATTTAATTTTTAAAATATAAAAATACATCACAAAAATTTATTTTTAGATTGTAAATAAAAGTAGGAGAAAATTTATCGATCTGCGAAGTGTCATTTTAAATTTTTTAAGTTATATTTTTAAAATTGTAATATTTTTTAAAATATATAGTATTATACATTATTATTATTATTGTTATTATTATTATTTAAGACAGCACGGTAGAAATTATTTATTTATTTATTTATTTATTTTATCTCTTTCTTTCTTTTACCTATATACAAAAGAATATACGTACTTTTAGTTTTTTTCCATGGTTAGTCCAGTTCTCTTGCAATCATCGATTTACTTTTATTTTTATTTATAAATTTTTACCATGCATACAATTAGTATGACCAAAATATATAGAAAAGTTGTATAAATTGATATGTATAACTAAGTTAATAATATTTATTAGTTTTGAAACAGATTTGAAAACAGAAAATATAGCAGGGAAAGAAATCTCATAACTTAAAAAACCCCTTAAGACTCATTTATAAATATAACATACGGTGTCAAGTTGGATTAAGTTTAATTTCAAATGTGACTTATGCTTGACATGCAAATGCACGTGAGGATGGCCAAAGAGGTTTTTAATATGTTATTTTTGAAAAGCAAATTCTAATTTCCAAAGCAAGAATGATTAATTGGTTTTCAAAGTGCCATATAATTTATGTGCAATTTTTTTAACTCACATGAATCGAATACGAGTTTTAAAAGGTTTTACCATGACTTATGTATGACGTTCAATTAATTGATCAATACAGGTCCAACTAATTATAGAAAAAACAAATGAAATTTATTGCATGTGAATCCCATAAATTAACCCATGTGTTTTTCTTTCTTCAACCCAAGTCGATCCATAAAAATGTCTCAATTCCCTTTACACTTGAATGTAGATTAATCAACCATTTGATTTGCTTTTTATAAAAAAAAAAATGTGAACTACATTCTGCTATAATATATTGGCAGAGTTGACTATGCTATAATATATTGGCAGAGTTGACTATGCTATAAAGAAGTATGATAAAAATAAAAATATTAATAGTAATTATTTTTTAAAATAACTTTCAGTCAATCAATCAACTCTTTCATAAAATATGAATATATATATATATATATATTATATTTCTTTTTTTATAATTTATAATTAGTTGTCTGATTATTTATATATTATATTTATTTATTAAATATTTTTCTTTGCATAAAACAGGAAATGTTAAAGAAAAAGTGCATTTCGTATCAAACACTAAGTTTTATATTTGATTCACCTTCATCAATCTCTTAAAAGAAATCAGATGCAATAGCATGCTTTGATGAGTCTTCATCAGGATATAATGTATTCTTTTAATATGGTTTGTAAACCAACAAACAATTATAATTTACAGAATAATAAATTTTTTAATTCTCTTTGTAAACAAGGGAAGAAATTAAAAAAGAAGTTATTTGAATGTAAAGAATTAATTTATCACTATTTTCTCTGGACTTGTCTTTGTTGGGTCATTTCTTCATACAGATTAATTCATTTATAGACTATTTATTTCTTTTATTAAAAAAATGCAATCTTTCAAAAAAGATATGCCGATGAAAAAAAATTCAAAAAAGATACATCATATATAATTATCAATAAAAATACCCATCTCATATCTTTTGACGAAATAATTTATTTTTTGTCATAAAAGAACACAAACTTTCATGAAAAGATACAACTTTTCGCAGTGTATCTTTTTATGAATATATTCATTAATTTTAAAAATCCCTGAACAATTGTTTTTATGGTAAAACAAAAATAGTGGAATATTACATTTACTAATCTTTCGCATATGTAACAAAAAAAAAATAAATTAGATTACGAATTCCAAGCACTTTAAAGACAAACTATTTAGTTATTGGATATTGGATATCCTGGAAAATTTAAGACTAATCTTTCTTAAGTTTAAACCAATTATTTTATGAAAATGAGTTTACATAAATTTTGTTGAATACAAGTCTAATAATTTGAATAATTTTGTTTGGTTGAGCGGGAAAAGAAAATTAAAACAAAAAAGAGAAAGAAAAGTTTTAAAAAAATTGAAGTGAAAATCAAAAGACAAATAAAATAATAAAAAATTATTAACTATTTTTCCTTTCATTCTCTCAATGGTCAAATAAAAGAAAATAAATCCTTATTTATATTTTCCCCTTATTTTCTTTCTTCTCATTTGAACATACCATTAATGTTTTGAAAATATTAATGTTTTGAAAATGATATTAATGTTTTAGAATTTTTCAAACCGCATTATAAATTTTACTAATATAACATTTAATTTAGGAATCATATAATCAACGGTGGCCTATGGAATAATTGATTATTAGCTTGTTAGAATAAAATGTGGAATTCTCAGGCTTATTCAAATAATCAATTAGTTGATCAAAATAAAAGCACATGATGTTGCAAATGGTTGATTATCATATATTGTTCAATATTATAGTATTTGGCTAGTCAATAAAACACAATATTAGAGACGAAGAACAAAAACAATTGATTATTGAACTAAAATGACTGATTATTTGTATGCTGTAAATCCTTTATAACACACAACTCCAAACAAATTATTATGATTTTTCATAAATTATAATGGATGTAATTTTCATGTAATGCAAAGGCTTATTTGTAAAAAACATCAACAAAGAGGGAAATTGCATATTGAAGAGTAGCACTTGTGAAACAAAAGTAGCACACATATCATAATGCCAGCATTTTCAGATTTTGAACAGTATGTTTGTACCTTATTTTCTTGCAATTTATGTGAATTGCACAAGGAAATTAAAATACAAAATTGAACCTAATTTTTATCACATGATATAATAATTAATAAAATAACTATCTGAATCCCATCCTCAGTTCCTTGCTGCTAGAAATAGTAGAAACTCCACTTTGTTGTTGTTGGGCAATAGTGACGGTTGTTGTAGTTGTGGCAGAATTGTTGAAATGATTGGTGATGTCAGCAAGAGGCACCCTCTTCTTGGGTTTTGACTTGTTTTGCTCCTTGTTGTTGACCATGTTGGTGTTACATGGTGGAGGGACATTCTCTTTGTTGTCACTATGGTCGGAAATGATAGTGGAAGAAGTGTTACTAATGGCCTCCATTTTGTGACAAATTGAGGGACACAAAAAGGTTGTTGTTTGGGGTAGTAGATTGAGTGACATGGGGTGTTGGTATATATATTCATTTTTCAATAGGAGGGAAGAGTTGAAATCTTTGAGAATTTTGATATTTGGCTCTTGTAAATTAATTTGTGAATGCATTGGAGGGTATAAGCAAAAATGAAATTTTGGGGGGCGCCATGTGCATGGAGAATTCAAAATGTAGATTAAGGAAAAGTTTTTATTGAGATGTTAATTCTTTTCTTTTATTGACATTTTTCAAAAAAAAAAAAACTATTAAGGTGTTACAAGAAAATGGCTGTTTCAAAAATTAAATTGATGAAACTTCCATTTCATGATTCAATTGGTTAAATTTATAACTAGATTGTGGTTTAATTGATTAACATCATATGTTAGAATTAGTAGAAGAATTGCTTTCTATCTGCAGTAATATTTTCTTCTTATAAATGTATACATCGCACTAGATGTTTAATAACCTGTGCCTATTGCCAGTACTAAAATCAATCATTTGTTGATGTAAACTCTTTTGTTTTGTTTTTTTTTTTTTTTTTGAGTTAGTTAATTAGCAGAGAAGAGAGGTAAAATCCACACAATATCTCAATTTATTTATATTATAAAATCATTTGTTTTGTTATAATTACTTCATATATGTATAAAAGTTAGTCGTGTTTAGAGTCTTTCCCTCTTTCACATAATATGAAATATTAAACTACAGTCTTTCTTATCATTTGTTAATCGTTTGTATTTGATTCCAAGGTGAAAAAAATATTACTTATGTCCTAATTTTTATTGTATTTAATAAATTATATGGTTTTTTTGTTAAAAAGAAAAGAACAAATAAAACTATATGGGATTGTTTATCTAATTCTTATAAAATTTAATGAAAACAATATTAATTTACTTTGACCTTCATTATTTTTATTGAATTTTATATTTATTCATGTTAATAATTAATATTAATATAAGATGGGTCAAACTATTTATAAATACATCTAAGGTAACATATTAATTATAAAATCTTACTTTTTTTTAGACCACCGGTATCTTACACATTAAAGATAACCATCATTTTCTAGTCGGATACAACTATTATGAAAAATAATACTACCATGACCACCTGGGTATGAGGTAGTGTTGCATATTAATTAAATGAAACAATTGTATATAAGTTGACCATATACACATTAGATGATTAATTATATATCTTTCTTAATACAACATGTAATGATTTATTTATAATTTTTTTTTGTAAAGATTAAATAATTTTATTATAGTAATGTTACTAATAAATTAAACTAAAGTAGTATTAAAGTTTTATAATTTGGTTGAACTGACAGTAATAAAAAAAGCTAAACTATTGCTATAATTAAGGTTGTCTTTGGTGGTGTGTCTTGCAGTGCATTCAAGAGTGGCTAGACAGCAAAGAAGAAGAAGCTATTGGAATAGAGTAGGGTTCACATATGGCAGCGTTTCGTTTTCCAATCATGCTATTGCTTTCAGCTTGCTTGCTTCCACTGGTTCGCCACTACAACTTCAATGTACGTGCATTATGTAAATTGTTTGCATTTTATCATGTCTAATGTTATAAATGTAGTACACATTTTACATTGGACATGAAACGAAATGAAATGAAACTAATTGTTTTCATAAGTAAAAAACGTGTTTGAAAATTATGAGTGCTTTGTATTTCTTTCTTTTGGTGTTCCACTTAATTTAATGTCTAGTCGTTAGGACCATTAACTATAATATTTATGGTCGATATATATTTTGGTTAATATAAAAAGAGGTCTAATACATTTTTAGTAGTTTACTAAACATAAAAGTTAGCGACGGGAGCAGAGTCATGAAAATATTTTTCAATCAGTTCAATTAAGCAGTTGTACCTATGGAGCTATATATATATATATATATATATATATATATATATATAACTTTGATATTTACTGACGTAATATGTGTTTTAAAATAATTTTCTTTAAGAATTTTTAAATTATTAGTCTTTTTTTAAACTAAACAATTCTCCCCTTCAAATCACATATGTAAATTGTTTATCAAAATATTTTAAAATATAATTTAATCTCCCTCATTATATGTTCTTATTTTTATATTTTATCATGGAATCTTAATTTTTAAGAATTATTCTATCAGCAAACAAAGTAAACTAGTTCATCGTTAAAAGAGAATCTCAGATGGAGCGAAAGAAAAATTATTGAACAACTAAAATAGTGGTTGGTTTAAGTATTTTCTATTTTTATTTTCATTAAAAATAGAAAATAGAGATGAAAATATTTTTGATTAAATTTTTTGAAAAAATTTTCATGATTTTTTTTTACAATTCTCAGTAAATAAAAATTGAAAATAAAACAGAAAACAATTCCTCAAAATAAATAACCACCAAATTTTGCTATTAATGAGAAGAATAATATAAACAGAGAGAAATACAAAACATAGAGTATATAATAATGATTTGTCCAAATTTACATTTTTAGTTAGTCTAAACAAAATATTATTCATATATATATATATATATATATATATATATATATATCATAATATGAAAACTATTACATATTAATTTATTTATTAAATTTTAGTATTAATTAAAAAATATTAATTTTATAAATAGAATAAAATAACTATTAATAATTTTTGTCCCGTCAAGTTAATAAACCTCATTACACATCATGAAGTATGTCACATCACAAGAACTAAACAAAAGTCAATCCTTCAAAACGTTACATGTGAACATACACTTATTCCTAAGTTTTGCACAGAAAGTAACTAAAGGTCAATCCTTAGTCACATCCACGTGCCTAAGACTGACACATTGACGTACCTACCCAGCATATAGAGTGGTGTGTACGAAAAAACTCAAGCTCCCTCTCCCCTCACCATATTCACTTGTATAGTAAGTAGCACATGGAGTATTCTTAGACTACTTATTACTATTACTTTCTTCCTAATTCTCCTTGCTAAATATATAGCTAAGCATCAGAGTGTTTTTGCAGGGATATCCTCTACCTACACCAGCTCGACTAACACGAGAAGATCCACACCAATCTATTTTGGGTAGACTACAATTCTTGCAGCACACTTGGACTCACTGTTAGAAGATCATATTTCTGGTAAGAACAATTTTAATTATCACTAATATGAATAATTTATTTTTTCAATTAATTTCATTATATTAAATTTAACATCAATGAAAAAAAACCTATTTATGTCTTATAAGAAAGCGAGACTTGACGATTACATTGAAGATAGATGTCTTGTATGACTGTGTTGTACTTAAGAAAAAGCTTGACAATAAGCAAGAAGGAAAGTGGGATTGCGACACTTCTTCGTGTGTTAGAATATTAAGAAATAAAAAAGTTAATAATAATAGATATGTGGTAAGAATTTAATGGTGGTATAGTATTTTTTTTCTTTTATTTTTTCTTTTCATTCTTTCTCTACTTTTCTTATTTGTCATTTTATTTTGATTTTTTATTATTTTATGGTTTTCCTTTAGTCTCATACTTAAAATTTGACAATAGTAAATAAAATGAGTGACAAATTATGATGAATTTTTTATATAGCACGAAGCACATATATTTTATGATAGAAAAGGGATTTATCACACTTGTTGAGCATTCCTCGATGAGCATTCAATGGATAAAAATTACTTTCAAAAACAAAAGATCAGCCAATGGAAAATTGTTGCCACGCGGTGGTTTTGTTTTCTGGACTAGAGAACAATACTATGAAAGTTTTACCAGAGTAGAGCATAATTTAGTTCTTACTAGAAAAATTCCTCTCATGCAAGTTATTACTAGCCATTTCACAATACAAAAATTAACAATTTAGATGGTCGCCTTCAAGATGTAATGACTATTATTTAGTGTAACTTTTGATCAACTATTAAAGTTACAGCAAATGTGTAAAATGTGTTTTGGTGCAAAACTAGAACTTAGTCTCAACTTTTATATTATGTATTGATAAATACATAGATTTACCAATCAGTTACCGAAGATGTGCAGTGTAAGGGGTAGGATAGAATTTACTGTCTATCAAACTGAAATTCATCATGAAATAAACAGAGTCCCCTTTATGGAGTTAGTGAACTCATACAGCAAATATTTCTAACGGTTGCATGAATGTGGTCTCCTTGTTGATAAAAGAAACATTAAGTATAGTAACTTATAATGCAATTTTTTGTATATGCCTTGAATTCATTTCCAAAAAGGATTCCTTAATACATTACATGTGTAAATTTATTTTCGTGAATGAGTCATTAATTTTCCAATAAATTTATTCACAAGTCAATTTGCAATTCCTATTCCTTGTCTACTGCAGCCTTCAAGGAAGCTACGCCATATACTAGCACTTGGTGGGAAAGGCATACTTGCAATGATTTTCTCAGCTTCCTTAATTTGTCCATTTTTAGCCAGGAGGTCTACCATACAATGGTAGTGATCATGTTCTGGTGGAACCCCATAACTGGTTCTCATCTGCTTGAAAATTCTCATGCCTTCTGTCACTAATCCACCATATCTGCAAGAAGAAAGCACTGCTCTGAGTGCTAATGCATCAGGTTTCAACCCTATCAGTTCCATGTTTCGGAATCTCATTACTGCTTCACAAGCATAACCATTCAGCCCAAGGGCAGTGATTAAAGTTGTCCATGTAATAACATTTTTGTGCATAATTTCATCAAAAACTTTCACTGAACTATCAATGCTTCCACACTTCCCATACATGTCAATTAGTGCATTGCCCAAAAATGTGTCATAGTGACCAAGATTAGTCCTTATAATCAGTCCATGAAGAGAACTGCCCAAATCCAGATGGTAAAGTTTGGTGCACACAGATAATGCACTCATAAATGTGTAACCATCAGGATGGATGCGTGCAGAATGCATATGCTTGAAAAATTCAAAAACCTTGTTATAATTTTTGCTCCGAGCACAAGCTGAAATGACAATGTTCCAGGATACAAGATCAGGTTTTTCTATCAAAGAAAGAAACTTCACTGCGTCGTTGTATTGGCAAGTTCTGTTATAGATTCCAGCTATGATGTTAGATGGGACAACAGGGAGTGGATTATTAAATTCTTTGACAAATGAAAGTGCTTCATTTATAAGACCATTTCTGGTGTAAGCCATAACAAGAGAGCTTAATACATATTCATTACTCTCATACCCTGATCTTACAATCAAACCGTGGAGCTGTTGTAGGTTTGAAAAATATGATGACTTAAGAACAGCAGAAAAGGAAAACTCGTTAGGGGAATAACCCAATTGGAGCATTTCTTGTAACAATAGAATAGACGTAGAAGAGCAACTTTTTGAGTAACCCAATATTAAAGCATTCCAAGAAACCACATTCTTCTTTTCTATCTGATCAAAACATTTATGAGCTGAAATAATACTACCACAATTGGCATAGAAGTCCATCAATGCAGTACCTACAATAACATCAAATCCGAAACCACTCCTGATTACCTTAGCATGGACAGATTCTCCACATACCAAGTTTCTCAAACTAGTACACGAGTCAATAACAGCAACAAACGTGGCCTGACTTGGAATCAATCCTCTGCTGGACATGTTCAAAAACAGTTCCAGCGCCTTCATAGGTCTCTCACTTTTTACCAATGCATCAATGACTGTATTCCAGGACACAACATTCTCAACAGGAACCAGCTCAAACAATCTTTCCACTGCAAACATGGCTTTGCACCTGGCATAGACACTGATGAGAGAATTAACTGCAGTAATTTCACAACCAAACCCACATTTAACCATTACACTATGTATCTGTTGACCATATTCCAAATCCTCCTCAGAACCAACAAGTCCAGACAAAACAACAACAAAAGAGCCCTCCGACAATGACATCCCGGTCCCCACAAGATCACGAAAGAAAACCTTGCACTCATCAACAAATCCATTACGTGCCAGCAAGGACACAATAGAGTTCCATGTCACCAAGCTCTTCTGGGGCATATCTTCAAACGCCAAAAACATTTCATCCCAACATCCATGCTTCCCAAACAAGCCCAACAAAGCAGTACCCACAAAAGCATCAGCATCAAAGAGTCCATTTTTAATGCTCAATGTCTGCAACTGAACACCCTGAGAAAGATTTAACAACTCACACGACAACAACCCGGTAAGGGTATGCTGGGTAGGCGCAAAACCACTCCACCTCATGTGGGAGAGCAAGTTCCAAGCATCATCTAAATCCCCGCGTCGACAATAAGCAGTGATAAGGGTGTTGTAAGAGACAGCTGTTCTATGGGGCAAAGCGTCAAACACCTTGCATGCATGAAGCATTTCACCGTGTGAAATGTAGGAGGAGATGATGTTGTTGTGAATGAAAGTGGATTGCTTTGGAATGGAACCAAGTGTGATGGAGAGTGCATGGATACATTTTGTTGCATTGAGGGACCGACCAATGGAACATGCTTCAAGTAAATTGAGGAGGAGTTGACCATGTCGGAAATTGTGTCCATCACTACAAGAAAAGTAAATATTAGCTACAACAAAATTTGCAGTTAATCTCTACTCCTAATTTTCTTTCAAGCTTAAAGAATTTAGCTCTTGCAGCAAATCATACCTTCTTACCCATGACATCTTGTATGAGTACAGTGTCACTTACATCCTCCCTATCTCCCCTTAATTATTCTTTTTGCTTGTCACTACCTTGTGACCATCCACCAAGTTGAAATGGTTTTATGAACTTTAGTGTCTAGAAAACTCAAATGATTTAATACAAACCAAAGTAATCTTAATTATAAAATATACTTACAGAGGAATGTTGCCATCTCAGAACCTACAGTTCATCAATCACAACCAGAGATTTTCATAACTTCAAACAAGGCTACAAAAGCAAACTAACAAAATGAAGACAAGTGTGTGTCACTAACCCGCAAAAATTTGTTCATTATTATTAATTTTCATTACTATTATCCTACAAAATGATAAGAAATTTTAAAGTTTCATATCAATTCCTTGATATAGAAGTTCCATAAAGGCATTAGCTTCATTCTAAGTGAGAATTGAGACAAAATGGTGCCATCATTTCTTGGCATTAATTGAAATTCAAAGATTGTTTTATTTCTATTATCCAGTGGCAAGTGATGTGTGAGATGTGATGTTCTCAAAGCTATATTAGGGATGTGGTATAAAATTGTTGAAAGGTAGTACCTGTTGTTGATATTAGCTTCTTGGTAATCAAATCTTAGGGTATTAATCCATCCCTTTTAGTTATATTTATAAGTTGAGCAGCCAACTTTATGTCAGAAAATACAATTAGCTTGCTAAATAACTTAATGTTTTTTCTTTTTTTGTTTGTATGATTGATGTCTTATCCTTCTCAAGGAGTAAAATATAATTTGTAAAAATCAAATACGAAAAAATTGTTAAATTATAAGAAAAAAAATATTTAAACCTTACCACTTGTAATAAAAACATTTTCAAACATATAATCAAGAATCAAATATGACAACATGTTTAAATGAATGTAGCTATATGAAGTTTATCTCTATTAATTGTTTAAGATTTCATTGGATTTGTTTGGAATTTATGCCGAACTCTTAAGTATTCCTTCAACCAACTTATGCAAAGGGAGATTACAGCAGAGAATGGGTGTATATAAGGTTGTTCTTGGTGCTGTGTCTTGCAGTGCATTCAAGTGTGGCTAGACAGCAAAGGAGAACCTATTGGAATAGAGAACTCAAAAGGGTTCACATATGGCAGCCTGTGGTTTTCCAATCATGCTATTGCTTTCAGCTTACTTGCTTCCACCATCTGCTCAAGCTATGGTTCGCCACTACAAGTTCAATGTACGTGCATCATGCAAATTATTTGCATTTTATCATGTCATTCATGCAAAAGTATCAACTATGAAGTGTGCTACATTATAAAATTGGAAAATAAGACATGAAAAAATGAAACGAAACTAATTGTTTTCATCATATGTATATAAAACATGTATGTTTTGTATTTCTTTGATCTTCCACTTATTTGAACTTTAAATTAGATGATTTAATATGTTAGTATTTATTATCATAAATAGTAGAGTAAATTATATTTACATTCTTTGGATTTCGTTACGTTTAACATTTTCTGTTTCTTTTATTCTATACAAAATTGCTTAATTATTTGAAAAATATTACACTAACACCATTCTTATGTATTAAATTGACTCCTTTAATTTTAAAAAAATATTACGCTAACACTATTTCAAATATATAAAATAACATTGAAAAAATATCAATACTAAATACAATATTACGAAATGGTGGTGTCCTTAAAACTATAATATTTATGATTTGATATGCATTTTGGTTTAGACATAAAGAGGTGCAACACATTTTTAGTAGCCGACTCAATCAGAAAAGTTAATAGATGGTAGGTAATTAGGTTGTAAAAATCTTTTCAATTGGTTCAATTGAGCTGATATGCCTCTGTGTTTTCTACTGATAAATATATGACCATGCATGTACATACCTTTACAAAACAGCAAAGTGGGTGTGGAATTGTTGAGCAAGGCAAGACACTTAAATTTAGTAGAAGATGTAATTTGGTGTGACCTTTAATTGGATGTTGGTCTGCGCAGGTGGTGCTGAAGAATGCCACAAGATTGTGTTCAACCAAGCCCATTGTCACCATAAATGGAAAATTCCCAGGTCACACCATTTAATCTATGGAAGATGACAATGTTCTGGTTAATGTGGTTAACCTTGTCAAGTACAATGTTAGCATCCACTCGTGAGTGTTCAAGAGTTTCTTATGATTCTATTCTCATTCTTATGTGAATTTTATTATTAGCTAACAACTTTGTTTAAATATTTTTTAGTATAATTCTCTTGTCGAATTGAAATTTTATCTATAATTTGTATGATAAGACTTTGTATTAAAAGTTAACATAGATTATTAAAGTAAAACTCCAGCTATGATTGGAGAAACATATGATAAACACAAACTACTGTATTCTACTTTTTCTATTATTATTTTATTATTATTATTGTTTAAACATTATTAAATGAATTGAATTGAATAGGCATGGGGTGAGACAATTGAGAACAGGTTGGGCTGATGGAAGCTGAGGAATTTGTTGATAGCAGTTTTTGTTAATTTTGTGAGAAAAAAAAAAAAAGTAGAGGGGAAATTTAAACCAGGGGTGCCAAGTGGAAGGAGAACGAATTCAGAATTCAGAAATCTGAACTCAGATTGAGCTGTTGATGGGCCTGAAGCCCACAACCATAACACAGCCTCACTGGCCTTTTGGAAAAAACAAAAATTGTGTCATTTTTTTTTTCTCACGTGTTATATTAATTCAAAGTGAGGTTTTAGCTTTTAAAATAAAACACCATTTATTTAAATAATTTAGGTTTATAATTAAAAAAATTCTATTTAAGTCTAATAAACTGGCTATTTATTCATTTCAAGCATATTTAAGTTTAGTAATAACTTTTTAAGATAAATGAAAGATTAAAACTATTTTGTTATTTTAGTACTAAATTATTAGTGATTTTTGTCTTAAGATTATTTGGTTATGTTAGGGCCCGGGTCTTTGTGGTTGTTTCAAGGCTTGCTTAGTAATTTTGTATAGATGTTGTGTTAAAATTTTATTTTGAGACCTATAAATAGGCTTTTAAATAACATTTTAGTTTATGAGTATGATTCTATTTTAAATAGTTTTTAGATAGATTTGATTACACTATCAATTGGTTAGGTCAACACGTGCAAAAAAAATAAAATATCAAAACTTCAACTTACATTCACGTGGGATATGAATCTATTTTTTTTTATTAAATGAACTAACTTTTGTTAGCACGTGAAGGATAGGTGTTGTTGATAAAAAGGAATTAATTTCTAAGAAATTTTATTGTTTATTTATATTTTATATTTTTTTTAATAAATTCTTGTAGAGTTGAGTTTTAATAACGAGATGGGTATCTCACCCCTCCCCAATAAAGATTTCAGCTCTCTTAAAGGTTTCAGCCTTTCAGGTATATGTTCCCTTGGTTAATAGCATTAAACAAGACCTCCAATATTGTTGAAGCAAATCCTTGGATGGAGTATCATCACACTTGCTCTTTTGCTTGTTTGGCTATGATTAGAGTGTCATTACTATGCATGTCTCTATGTTCAAATGAAGTTTTAGATTGTATAATGCATTATATGCAACATCTTTAATTTGTTTTGGTAAAAAAAGAATAAAGAAAATAAATAAATAAATAAAAAGTCCGAATGATAAGTGGTTAGTCATTTCTTTTTTATCTCTACGGTTAAAGAGGGAATTGGTTCAATAGGAGTAACATTCATGCAAGAATAATAATAATTCAATTTGATCAGATCAACAAATGTTATTAAGATGTAGTAGTCTTGGTCCACAATTTTGGCAAAAATAAGGAAAATTGTTTTTGGTGTATATTAAAATCTTTGTAGTGAGTGTAAGATTAATAACTTTGTCTCATAAATGATTTAGGAATTTAATTCAGATCAGTTTAAAAATAAAATCATGATTAACGTACACACTCTTTTATTAATGTTTATTGTTTATTACTAGGATTAGGATATATAATCTCATTTATTTTCTTAATTTTCGTTTATCAATACTTAGTATCGGTCCAGCAGAGTATTTTCGCTATTATTATGTTTTAGAAAAGAGATAAGTTACATTATTTTATTTTATGGTTTTATAAAAATTTACATTTTAAAGATTTATACGTGATATTCCCATGCAAAAGAAAAACATGTATCATGATGTATATGTGCAAACTTAATTAGCTTCCATGTCATTTTCAAATTATAATCGAATTCTCTTTCATTTTATCTCTACTTTCTCTGCTCCTCCCTATCACGTTTACCAACTCTAGTGATAAGCATAGCTTGCTAAAAAGGAATGGCTAAGAAAATGTCATGTGTGAAAATAATATGGCAAACCAAAAATGGATGAATAATGGCCAGAAGCTGAATCTTTTCCTCCAAGACCTCCTATTAGGGCAATTTGTTGCTTGTTTTCTTTTGTTAAAGTTTTACTATCTTGCTAAATTATAGTGTCAAAAGGACCCCTGTTTTTCTTTTCTTTTTATTCTTTTAAAAAAAAAGAAGAAACATGTTTGACAGTAACATCTCTTCTGGCCAACTTGTTGGATTCCGGTTAATTAAGGGGGAAAATGTCATGGACCCACCATTACATTTAGAGAAATAATATTAGAAATGGAACAAATCATGCATTGATATTCATTATTTATTCTTTCAAATATGAAAACTTTTATTCATGTAATCTAGTTAACAAAAACATCACATTCATCAAATTTAATTTATATAAAAAAATATTTGAAAATGTATAAGTCAATCATGATAATAACAAATTATATAGATATATAAAGAAAATAAATGATAATAAAAAAAACAAAAACCTGCAAGTAAATTGAATTATTTTGATTAAAACATGAACATTTTTAAAGAGTTACAAAGGTTCATTAATATAACACATAGGACTTGTTTGAATAAAACTTTTCTATGAAATTTTACATCAAAAGAAAATAGTTAAGAAAAATGAAATAACTTTTTCTATGAGTTAAGATAAGATTAGATATAAATTAAAAATGACTTCTTTTGAAAAATTAACATGAATTAAGGAAATTTTACAAATTAACTAATAAAAAATTAGTTTATTTTTTTCCTTATTTTCTTCTCTTCTAAGATCTTGTGAAACATTTAACTAAACCTGTTCGTAGTTTTTTTTTTTTTTTTTTTTTTTTTTTTTTTTCTTATACTCTCATAATTCAGTATTTTTTCAGAATAATTAGAAGATGCTTTCTATAGCTACCTGTCTTGGTTCTATTTAACCATGTCTGTTATTTTCTCTCAACCAGAAAAAGAAATCAGTTAAAAAAAGTACATGTTAGGTTACCCTAACCATCACATATAATACATAACAATAACGTACCTATTTACATTGAGCAATAAATTTCAAAGAACTCAAATAGACATCACAACCACAACACTTTTTCCATTTCCATTTGTACACCTTGAAGAGTTCAACTAAATTATCAATTTCTAGTACATCTTCCTTAAATATATTATGGACCATATTGACCAGATAACACATAACCATACTACATATATAGCTTAGATACAACATTCTTAACAGCTTTCTTTCAGGAAAAGTCGAGAATGTTTCTCTTTAGGAAAGTGGTGGGTTAGACACTAATATGCTACATAAGAGAGAAATCTATATATAATAGATAATATGATGTGATAAAAAAAAATATAGTGTTAATGAAATATTTATAATTCATCATATGTTGATTTGGGTTAAACTTTCGGACCACGTTCTACTACAATTTCAATTTGATTAGGTTTTTCTCAAATCATTAAATTGATTTCGGATATAGCTGTGCATTATTATTGTGAATGTTGAGCTGAAATGATGGTCAAGTTGCAATTGCCCCTATAGTTCAACATTTGGAACCTGTGATTTGTGATGACTTCATATGAAAGCGTTTGTTGTTATAAAATGTCAAATTATGTTATATATATATATATATATATATATATATATATATATATATATATATATATGTATGTATATGTATGGAAACGTCATTTTCTAAATGTACTATTAAGTGTGTAAAAGTTTGTCTAAAAGAAAGTGATATGAAATAATCACACGCCGGTTTGTTGGATTTTTCTAACTGGCCTGTAATGTAATGTCAGTGACTTGTTTATAAGTAAGAGTTATTTGGTTAAAAAAGCTTAGTCTTATTTGGATTCAATAACTCAGTTTATAAACATTCTAAATCTTAGCATGAGTTAGGATCTGTTTATGTATTTTTTTTTCTCATGAGGATTTATACGAGAAAAACATATAAAAAAATAAAATTTATTTTTCTACAAATTCTAAAGTTAAATGAAGTTTTTTATTAGTTAATTTATAAAAATTCTTTTTAACTTTTACAAATAGTTCCGGAGAAATTCACACTTACTGACTGATTCTTATTCTATTTTTTTTCTGACCCGATTTTGACTTGTATTTTTATTTTTAACTTTGGTACTGAAGAGATTTTAGAGACCCAACTCTGGTCCACTTTTATCTTTTTTACTTGTTGCCTGAACTTGTGTGTACGAGGGTTTTTTTTTTAAAATAACTTTTAGTTCCCGTGCAATAGAGATATTTTGGTCCAAATTGTTAAGGTCTATGATATTCATTCTTATAATATTTTTTAAGAAAGTCAAAGAAGAAATTATATATTATAAGGACTACAATTAAAAATAAATAAATAAATAAAGTTAAAATATTTCTATATATTAAAAGGACTAAAAAAGTTATTTAATTAAGTTTTTTTAGATGGATCTTAATTCATTGTTATGCATTAGTCTCTTGTACCATGCTGGATTTTACTAATAGACCCAATGTATAGTGTTAGTGACCCAATAGATTCGGTGTATAGTGTTAGTGACCCAATGTATAGTGGTAGTGAGGTGTGCATAAGTGAGTTAATTAATTTTTGGAAACTCTAATCATCAGCGTGATGGGTTTGAGTTGGAAATTTTTTATCGTCTAAAAACATGGACTGTCCGCGAGATATAAATCTCATCTTATAAATTGAATAACCCGTCAATATTTAACATAAAGTAAGTTAATTGATTAAAAACCCTTACTCAACTCTTATAAAAGCTTCAATCATCATGATAGTTTGAGAGTTGCATTTTAATTGATGGTTGATTTTTTATACGCATCTAGTGAATTCTAGTTTGCATGTGCTGGTTTCTTAAGAAAAGGCAGTTTTGGTTGTGATAATTGTTTTGGGGGGCATTGTCACCCATAAAAGTGGGACACCAATTGATTGGTGTGTCAACCATGCGCAATCAATTTATTATCTGTTAGAATGCAACACATTGATGTTGAGTCTTTGGTCGTTACCACATGTGCTCTCTACCAACAAATATCGTAGACACCAAGAATTCTTCCTTTCAAATTTGCCTCTATTTTTCTTTAGTGCTTTGCTTCATTTTCCACTCACACTGTGTTAACATGGATAAAATCTTACTCTAGTTAAGTTTCAGCAAGTATAGTTTCAGTCGCATACAAATCCTCATAACATGTTTCACACTAATAAATAACACTTTTCAAGAAAAAAAATTAGAAAATAAGATAAAATAAGTTGAATATTTCTCATAGATTAAGATCAAGTTTCTTTTTCACAGGTTAAGATCAACTTATCTATCTCAAATTTGGAAAAGTTAAACTAAAGAATTTTTTTTTTCAAAAGTTAAATACATAAGTTAATTTTATATTGTAAGAGAAACTCAATTCATTTAACTTTTTTTTATCTTCTCCTATATATATTTTGAGAAATGCTAATAATAAAATCTTAAATATCGATTGAAATTCATTAAAAATTATGTGTTCTTTTGGGATTCATTTCCATTTAATGTCTTCCTATATTAATCTTGAAGTTTTAAATAAGTTTTAATTATTATAAAGTATATAAAAGAAGATAAAAAAATTATTTTTTTGAATTAACATCCAATTGCAGCACAAGTTTATCATAAGTTTTTTAACTATATTAATCGTCACCCTAAAAATATCAAATATGATATATAATTTGTTTGTTGTTACATCAGTGCATAGTCGTTAAGCTTATTAAAGAATATGTTGCTAACATATCTCATAAATCTTTTATAGAAAAGTTTGTTCATAAAAAAAAAATAGAAAAGTTTGCCTGTACAATAAATTTATATTTAGATCTTGGTGTATGGTGATTAAACTTATTAAAAAAATAAATCACAACAACATGCACCCTGTAAGATTTCATTAATTACATAAACATTCTTGTTTTTTGATTGCTAACCCCTTCGAGTTTAAAAACATTACACTGATAATAATAATAATAATAATAATAATAATAATAATAATAATAATAATAATAATAAATATATTTAAAAAAATTACAGTAACACCCCTTAAATCTTACACTGCTGTCCTTTGAATAGAGGTGAAAATAATAATTATAAAAACAAGAAGTATTTACTTATCTAATTATATGAAACCTTAAAGATATGTTGTTCGTAAGTTGCTTGAAAAAACATGTTGCTAGAGCTTTTCATAAATTTTTATAAAAAACTTTGTCCACACAATAAATCATTAGATCAAACAAAAATCCTAGCTAAATGCCTAAGGCAAACTCCCACCTACCCAATTTTTGAATAAAAAAATGAAAAAATGTTGGAGTAATAAATTTCCCAAATATGTGTGCTACAGACAGTAACCAATTTTGGTTGCACCTTCTCGATAAAAAAGAAAAAAAGATGTTAGTTTTACAGGATATATAATCGAGTTTAATTATCGTACTGATATAAATTTTTTACACAAAGTCATTTAATTAGAACTTATGATTAAATTTATATAATTTTTCATATATATATAAGCCAACAAATTTATAATGAAATAAGTATATAAAAATATTTACAGTGATGATCCATATTTGTTAAATTCTATGATTGTAAAGAATGGAAGAAGAAATAAAAGAAAAAGAAAGGTAAGTGTGTGACTCTCCTACAAGTCTCTATCTGAATGAGAGAAACGCATGCAGAGAAAGAATACACAAGACACATATATCTTGGATCACGAGCCTGTTTGGTGGCTTTCATATATAACATGGACATGGTGAGGCACAGGCTTAGACACTGCCTCTCTATGATATGTTTTCTCTGACATCGTTTTCTAGGAGTGCAGTGCACTGTTGTTTGGTACTATTGTCTCTACTGCATGCATGCATTTCAATATTTCATTGCATGCCATTACTTCTTTCCTTTGCTTTGTCCAGCTTTTGCATTCTTCTGTCAAGTTGTTTTCACTTCTGGCCTAATAAAATAAACACCTTACTGGAGAACATGCACACTTGCACATACTAGTAATTCAACTTGCTATCTACTTCACCATTTTGCTTTCTGCATGTGACTTATATCTCGTTCAAAAGTAATGACTGACGTTATTTTCATTTCATTTTCTCACTATGATTTTTCAAAGAGAGAAAAGAAAAGCTGGAAAAAATGTTGTAAATTAAACAGTAAAACGCGTGATGTTATATAGAATGAATAAAGGTTTTTAATAATTTACAGTTGAAAACAAAGTTCGCCCTCAGATTGACATGATATTGGCCACAAACAATTTATCACGAGATACTTGAATCAGTTATATATATATATAAACTGTGGTAAATTTTTGTCATCATCTTAATAATTTTTTTTTTTCAGGTTTCATTCTTGCTAAATTTAAGACTTATTTTATATAAGGACGTGAGCTTAAATAACATACGTTGTTTTTATTAGAATTTTGTTAGTATATAATTTATGTGTATTTTTGTAGGATCCAATTATATTAAAAAGTATGAAAACTTGCAATATCTGATAAACTTCCATGTTAAATTTGGGTAGTTTTAGAATTTGGATATTAAATATAATGAAATTACTTAAATTTTATTTATATTTAAGTAGAAAAATACTATATTTTTTCTTATATATAAATTCATAGGAGATATTTATTAAATTTGTTAACTTTAATAAAAATTACACTAAAACTCATTCTAATTTGTTTATGATGTAAATATATATATATATATATATATATATATATACCAAAATATCTTTTTTCTCTTTAAAAAATATAACATCTTATTAACTAGTATCTTGATGAATAAATTAAAAAATATATATTTGATTTATAAATAATAAATAAATAAATAATATAATTTTACACATCCTAATCATTATTTTAAAAAAAAATTTACCAGTAAGAAGCAATTTAATGACAAGTTTTAAAATCAAAACCTATGGCCGGGCTATATTTTCTGAATGTCAAAGAACCAGAATGGCCTTCTGTCAATATTAATGAGCATTCATTACCAAATTAAAAGAAAATAATTAAAGATCAACCTAATTATATTTGTTTAAAATTATTATTATCATCTTATTTTGAGATATTACATATTTTACTGAAACAATCTTATTTAAACTAAATAGAACTATAATGAGTATTAAAAAATTTCATCCAAATATTTAACGCAATTATACATTTAAAACTTAAAATTAGAATTACTGTAATTAAACGAAAATAACTTCATGATAATTGATTTAGACATTCATTAATTTATATTATCATAACTCATCTCTTCCTGTCCTCTTTTACCTCATTTTTCATTTTAGTTATTTTTCTTTTTGTTTCTCCTCATATATGTTACATCCATATTTTCTTCTCTTTTTCTTTACGTTTTCTCCATCTCCATCTTTCTAACACATACACTTCAAAAATAGAGTATTTGTTCTATTTTTCCATCTTTTTTAATAATCTTTAGAATTTTCTTGAATATTTTTACTTCCTTTTTTTTAACATGCCAGATCCACTCATGATAAGACAATTAAATTAAACTTAAATTTGAAGTCCAAAAAAGAAAAATTATTTGCTATAAATTTTCATAAAATAAATAAACCACATATTTGAATAAAAAATGGTCTCCAAAAGACCCAAAACCAAAACTCTATTATTTAAAGTACAAAAGAAAAGACAAAAGATTATTTGTCAAAGGTTATTTTAAGTCTCACTTACTTTTTATTAAGAAGATCTTATTTTTAAATACAAATACAAAAATATTTTTCTTAGAAAATCGTTTTTACTTCTTAACTATTTATTTTAAATTCATAACATTGTTACATTTATTTTCTTAATCAAACCAGCTATCAAATAAAGAGATAAAGAATAATTAAAGCAAAAAATAAAATTAACCTAACTAAAAAAAAGGACAAGAAAAGAAACTTTATAAGGAAAAAAATAAAAGTAAGCAAACTAAAAATGATGGAAGGACAAGAAAAGAAAGTAGTCTTTGTGTGTTGGTTGTAGCATGTTGTGTTACCATGTGCCTTTATCCAACTTTTTATCTTCTTCTCATCATTCTAGTCATATCCGTATGTAATCTCCATGTGATTTGACTTAGCTCTAAAGGAATGTGCATTTACCTTTTCTCACGTAATTAACTAATTATTACGATTGACATGAACATATCAATGAATCTAGGGTTCTATAGAGGAAAAGAAATCTTGCATGATAAAGAGAAAAGCAAGAATCATATAAAGAATAAGGTTAAAGGTGATTTTTATTCTTTTAAAAAGGTATATTTTAAGTTTTAAAATTTTTAGATATATTAGTTTAACTTTAAATATTTTCAGTAATTTAAATTTTAAATAATTAACTTAAAATAATATTGACTTTTAGTCTCGATTGTAAGCATCAAAAGTTGAGATAATCATGATACAATGATGATGAAATTATGGGTGATTAACATTTATCGTAGATGGTAAATAATCGTTTAGAAGATGATTTGTACTTTGAGTATAGATTTATACATTTAATCAATTACTATCCACGACATTTTCAGCAAAATATTTGTTAATCTTAATAATAAAATTTTCAAAATTCTTATTGATGCATAATTTAAAATTTTCATTTTAACCTATAAATTAAGCAAACGTTTTTATTTTAATTCCAAAAAAGAATCTCTTTTTTAACATTTTATTAATCAAGTTAATCCTTTTATAAATGTCTACAAAACTACGTTAGTTTAGATGGTGTTGTACATTAGTTTTTTCATATATTTAACTATATATTAATTTATTTTCTTATTTTTCATATTTTCCTAATAATTTAAACTGTTTTATAAAAATAAAACAAAATAAAAAATCAGACTAATAGATAATTGAACATAAAAATAAAACAAAATAAAAAATTAAACTAATATATAATTGAACATATATGATTAAAAATATGAGATGAAAATTAATATATCACTTTATTTATATTTAGATGGACACAATTATATAATAAACATTAATTTTATTAACAAAATTCTAAATCATTTTAAAAGAAATTTCCTTCTAAAATTAAAGTAAAAATTGTTATTTAATTCAAAGAGAAAAACTACTATTTACTCTTAAATAAATATTAACATTGAGAAAATAAAGACCATCCTTAAAATACCACAAACCTCTATTAATAAAGCAACAATGACCTCTAATAGAAGTATAAACTTCAAAATATGAAAGGTATTTATTTTCATTTCTTTCATTCAATTCCCATCTTCTTTAGACTTCAAAGAATCATCTTCTAAGTCAAGTCCCAAAGTTTGGGTGGCTAGTGATTATCCACTTAAGTGCTTATGAGGCAGAACTTCCACATAAATTATTTCATATATATAGCTGAAAATGATTTGTAGCATATCAAACACGTTTCACTCATCCAATCATAGGCTCTACATACGTGTCCATTTTTTCCACAGATATCTTATTCTTATCCCTCAATTTTATGTATATATATTTTCCTTAAAGGGGAAAAAACGTTAATAAAAGAATATGAAAAATTCCCTACCTATTTTACTATAAATGTTGAGAAGAAAAAAGATAAAAACGAGTGGAAGAAGGAGTGTAGGACGTTTTGTTTCTTCCTTGGCCTAACCTATATGTTGGTCTATAAACGTGCACGTTTATATACAAAATAAAAAACTTGACTTATTTTTCTAATATGATCAGTTATTTTTATGGTGTTAGAATTTTTTTTTGAAAATTTAATTAATCTAACGTCAAAAGTTATGTAAGAATTACTTTATGGGATGTCAATTTTAATTGAGTCAAAAAAAAAAATTCAACCCTCATCATAATCCATTGATGTTTTTGTATATAAGGAGGGAAAATTACATGATATGACATCAATATAACAATGGCTTAAAATATAACTTTTTTCTTTCTGTAATGGTGTGACATAATCTTATCACGTTACTCAAAACACTTTCAATAATCTATTTGTTAGGTATCATTCCTAATATTAATAAATGAACATTATGTATGGAGCCCTAGACCAAATTAATGTGATTTGACTATTCCCTAATTTTACCCAATCTAATTTTATTTATAAAAATTCATATATTATATAAGTTTTTAAATTTTACTCTCATTAATTACATCATAGATTTCTACCTTTCTTTTCTTCAACAAAATTTATGTAAGGTCTTCATGTATAACCTTAATAACCATCAAACTTTGAATCAAATTACAATATGTGTACATTCATTAGAATTAAAAAGCTTCTAATAATTAAAAGCATGTTGCTAAATTAAAAAATAAATTAAAAAAGATAAATGTTAACCAATTAGTTAAGAAGATAATAATTAAAAATTAGCCGCCTCGTACAAATCTAACTTTCCACTGATTAACAAAAATTTCAAACGCGTGATATTGTTTTGTGGCTCATGAATGTCCGAAACAAAACTGAAAATCAATCAGTTCCATTTGGTCAACATAAGAACATCTTTGTTCATAGATTCCATTTGTCAGCATCCATGTAGACTCTGTTTCTCCATCAATTCATGTACTTATGCATTGCCATTCATCTATCCCCACCCTTTGCTCATGTCTAAAGAAATAATGATTGCATAGCAATAATATTGAATAAAGCACTTCTACATAATTTCTAGGTTCTCACCCAATATTTTTTAACACGTACGAATTACAGGTGTAATTAAAAAATTTACAAAATAAATAAGTCCTCATATCCATCACTCAGAAATAAAAAATATTTTTTTTTTAAGATTCTTAGGTGGTATTTTCTATTTCCATTTCCACTGAAAATAAAAAATAGAGATAAAATCATATTTGATTAATTTTTTAAAAATTTAGTGAAAATAAATAAATGTCGTGGCTCTGTTTCCACACTTTTCAGAAATTGAAAATGAAAAAAAGCAATTCCTCAAATTAAACAACACCTTAAAAATTTTTTAATTATTTTAAATTCAACCCTAAAATAAAAATTAATTTATGAAGTGAGAATTCTCTCTCTCTCTCTCTCTCTCTCTCTATATATATATATATATATATATATATATATATATATATATATATATATATATATATATATATAAAACTAAATATCTCAAACTTAAAATTTAGAGGATTAGTACAATTAGTTAAATGACAAGTGACTTAATATACGGAATAATAATTATTGGATGGATATCGATACCATGTTATAATTTGAATTTAAAAATAACTTAATTATATAAATGTCTCTTTTTATTTACAGTAATTATCTTGTATTATATATACATTATTTTAACTTTATTAATTCACTGTATAATCCGATTTACGATATAAATGTATAACATTTAACGTAATCAAAAGATTTTTACTGTTTTTTATATTTTTTATTGATTAATTTCTTAACTATTAATTTGATGCATAAAATTTAATTAATGTGTCATAAAAAAGTGACAATATCACTGAATGTAACTATTGTAATATATCATCCCATCCATGCGGATTTTGTGGGTGTCGTGTATAGTTTGGAACAGAATAAAATTCATGTGATTTTTTTTAACTATTAAAAAATAGTGAAAATGAAATAAAGTTAACAAATACTTCAAATTAATAATATAATTAGAAAATAATAATCTATCAACTTTATCTTTGAATTTATAATATATGTTTTCATAATAGTACTTAATATTAAAATAATAAATAAATATCTTTACTCTATTATAATTTCCAAGTTTTACTACTACTAACTTATACATTTTATTTATAATTTTAATTATATATATAACTTATTGTCACTATAGTTTTTATTTTTTTTCAATATTTTAATCATTTTAGTTCTTATCTAGATAATAAAAGATTCAAAATAATTAATAAAACTAAAACTGAGAGATTTGTTTACTATTTTTTAAATGTCAAGAACAAATATGATAAAATTTTACAAAATCAATGACCAAATTTTAATTTACTAATTTTTTTAAAAAAATTTATGCCTTAATCAATTTCAAGAAAATTGTAAGTCTAGTCTAAGAATAACCGATCAAAAGCAGGTAATGCTAGTATCATATAATGTTAAGTAGGTAGTAACATAGTGTGATATATCTAACAGATGATTTAACTCTCTACGTATTTGATTCTAAGTATTTTCATATGAAATAACATCAAAGAGAGTTCAACCACTAAAAAATAATGGTAAGTACCATCAAAGATAATTTGTGCTCCAAGTTCTTTTTTGTCCCAAATTATGTGCAAGTAAAAACAAGCATATATCATATGCAAGTAACTAGCTAGCACACTAAAGTTCTGCATTGAATTGCTGGTCAGTGAATTCATGGAGAAAGTTTCAATAGTTTGCTATTACATTTTCTCTTTTCCTTTATCTTTTGTTTGTTTCTGTCCCCATTACCAAAAAAGGAATCAGCAGGCTCGTTCAATGCATGCGGTCTATCAGAAAATGGGTTTGAATCTTCTATTGAATTTTCCTCTCTTTTGAGTGTTCAAGGAAGCATGATTTGAGTTGGTAGAAGAAATTGAAGAAGAACATCATCATCATCATCATCATAATAATGAGAGTGCATAATAGGGGAGAAGAGGGTGCATGCTGTTCTTTTTAGAGGAATCACTCATTTCTTAACATAGAGGGAAGGAACCAACAAAATGTTACGTGTCATTGTCAAAGCCTTCTAAAGGCGTGGGTAGAAGATGGCCATTGATAGTTACGTGTGTATCATTCATGAACTTGATAATCATAACTCATCACTAGCTACGTGGGGTTATTAGAGTTACCAAAGTTGTTAAACAGTACATTCATAGAAGAAAAAATTGATGTATAATCATAGTGTAACATAATAGGAAAGATAATTATATCCTTTTTAAGTATTAGTCTCAGATATTTAATCTATAGGTCATATGAAGAGAGAAAAAATTCATACATATATGACTGTGAAAAATTATTTTATGCTGTCAGAGTGTAAGTATAGCTCTTTAGATGGATCTTAATATTTTGAGTGATTAGTTCCAAATGGAACCAAAAAAAGAAGAGAAAGTTGAGGGGTAAGTTAGACTCCAAAGAGATATATATAACTACAAAAGAGCTTTGTGACATGGTCTCTTAACATTTGCGTTGGTGGGGCTAAAAACTACCGAAAGATCTTTAATTTCTTCTCTGACCTGACCTTGCCACGCTTTGCAGAAGCATCCAAGTGCTTTTTCAATAGGCCAAGGTACCTTTTTCCCCTTCACTCTGTGTCCTTCCATTCTTTGCTGCAAACCTTTTGAACCATGTGATATACCCTCACCTCAAAGTTGAATAAATCAAATACTTGAATGCTTTCTAGTAGTTTGTGCTTTTACCCTCCTAGAACAACTGGTTCAAGTTGAAAACAAATTTTCTGCATGTTAAATTTATCTTCAAATTTTGAGTCCTCATGTTAGTCAGTTATGACCAATCTACTGATTTACCCTGTCCTTTTACTCCGTAGATGAAGGCACACAGATAAGATTACCACAGGTCACATAAAGAAGCATGAGTAATTAAGCTTTTTGTTTGTATATATTCATTCATATGGCTTTGTGAGTGGGTAAAAGGAATCTGAAAGATTGCAATTGCAGGTGTTGGCCTTTTGGGACCATCAGCAGAATTGTCACAATTTAAAGGCTGTGGACAGCTGCATCAGATGAAGGACTACAAAAAAAATCTATAGTTAAGAGCAACAAGAAGCAAAGCTAAGTGTGTCTGCTTAAAGAAAACCTATGAGAAAACAAACCCTTATCAGAAAAAAAAGAAGAGAACCACTTATAGGAAAAAAAGAAAAAGGAGAGTCAATTTGAAAAAACCAAAAAAACTGGATTTCAGTGAGAATCAGCATCAACCACCAAGCCTCATACACACTGCACATGACTCTCAACAACAAAACTTGATCAACACACACACAACACATTATCAATATCCTCATCAAGTATTCCAAAACCAACCTCAATGTTTTGAAGGCATAACAAGTAGTAGTGGCCACCAAATAGAGGCACCTACTTTGAACCAAGCTATAAAACACACAAAGCATAATAGAGGAGGAACAATCACCGGTGGCATGAGGAGCAGTGTTGGGGAGATTGTGCAAGTAGAAGGAGGACACATTGTTAGGTCCAATGGTAGAAAAGATCGCCATAGCAAGGTCTACACTTCCAAAGGGCCGCGTGATCGCAGAGTTAGACTCTCTGCACACACAGCCATTGAGTTCTATGATGTTCAAGATAGACTTGGTTATGACAGACCAAGCAAGGCTGTGGACTGGCTCATCAAGAAAGCAAAGCCTTCTATCGACAAACTTGCCGAACTTCCTCCATGGCATCCTACTATTCATGAAGAAGAACAGAATGATGCTGCAGGCTCGAGTGGTATCATCTCCATTTCACAACAAGAACAACAACAACCACAACAACAACAATCAGAGGCTAGTGGTTACAACTTTCAGCTCCAAAGGCAATTGAGTTCTTTCATTTCACCCCATGTTGACACCGACTCCATGGCTTTGTTTCCAACAACCTCTGCAACTTCCTCTATCAATTTTCAAACCAACAACTCCACAGAAGATCTTGGCCTATCTTTGCATTGTTTCCAAGACCACCCTGGCCTTATTCATTGGCAATCACAACAAGAAGGTGCAAATCAAACACCTTCTTCAACTGAATACCAAATTCAAACCCTTGTTGCTGGCTCAACCTCAGTTGGTTTTGAGAACAATTATCAAAGAAATATGACTTGGAACAATGAAGCAACAACCGCAGATCATGTTAACAGGTTGAGGTTCATGCTCAACTCACAACCATATATAGGTCAAGTTTCTGCTTCATCTTATGCTCAAAGTGGAACCCTTGAGTCCAGTTTTTCATTTCCAATGAGTTCCTCTGAGCATCACAGGTCTCAACCAGTGAACCAAACTTCAATCTTTGGTAGCAGGTTTGTGTCTGACGGATTAGCCGGGTTCGGCATTCCAGATAGAATTCAAGATGTGGAAGAGAACCATGGAGTTGATTCCACTAGGCCATCTTCTGATTCTCCTAGTTCTATTCATTGAATCTTCCTATCAGGTATTGCACCAATGATAGAGTAATGTTATATCCTCTTAACATCTTCTTACTACTTCATAATCAAATTATTAAATGAAAATGCATAATGTTTTGAAAATATGTTGAATACATACTACAAAAATGAACTAGGACAACTAGTGAGACGATTTTGTAGAAGGATTTAAAATTATTCATGATAATATTAGCACATAGTTTTCATATTCTGCTTTTTGTTAAATTTCTCTCTTGCATCTTATTATATGCAGGAGTGTTTTCTACCAGATTTACAACTGAATGAAGATTCAATAGGAACATTCTTATGATCTACAATGTTTGTCTTTGAATATGGATTTCCTTTTCTAGTTTTGAATTTAAAGTGAGTTCCCTTGATTCAACCCTGCTACCTATCTATATGTATAATTTATATTGATGAAAATGACCTTGATCTGAATCTCGTGGTTATAGTCCTCAGTGTATTGTGAATGTTTTAGAATAACATATTTCATCTGATATGAGTTATATGTATTGAAAATCAATGGTTACATGTCCATTCTTGGCAAAACCCACTTCCAAAAAAACAGAACCTCATGTGATTTGGACTTATTCTATCTTATGATAGCAAGAGAATATGGCCTCCTTTTTCCTTGCTATTCAAGTACAACCTTAAAGGAACATTTTTGGAAGTCAAATATTTCCTTAAACCATTTATCAGAAACAGTGCATTTGTGTGTCAGCTTCAAGTTCACTCAACAGTACTACTGTCATTCAAAATTATAGATACCATAACCTATGCAGATTGGTTTTCATTTCAGGCATAAAATGGCTGGCACCCCTTTTAGCTCTTTCATGAACTATAATTTCCATGTTGATAATCTTTGTCGAATACTTTTAACTGTTTCATGAAATTCATCTTTTTTCTTCACTTTATTTGTACATTCATACACGTGGTTGTTGAAGCAGCAATAATGGTCAACATACCTCATCATGAGAACCCCTAGACATAATTGTAAGCTTCAACAGCATTCCAATCAAACTGTGTATATGTGATATCTAATTTAGAAGAAAAGTTAAACAATCAAGTAAATTAAACTCAGACTCTAGTGTTCTTTTGAATATCCTTGGAAGGAATAACCATATAATATTTTTTCCAATTAAGGAAAGATTGATACAGTATGTAAGAAATTGTTAGTGAAATATTTTTTAAATAATTAAATGGTTTGATGTAGGTTAAAAAAATCAAAAAATATTTCTATAATTCCACGTATCCTTAGAAAATGTAAAAGTAAATTATTCATGAATTTTGTTATAAAAAATATTTAATAGACGCAAATAACCAGACAATTAGTTATAAAATATATAATATGTAGACCGACAAGTTATAAATGTGACGAAAGTGGAAGAAAGAGAATAAATTAATAAAAGAAATATATGTTTACGAGATAGTTAACTGATTGACTGTGAATTAAAATTGACTGTAAAATAAAATTTTTTTTGTTATCTTTGTTTTGTTTCAAGACTTAAGACAATAATTGGTTAAAGAAATAAAATTAATGTGTAAATTACGAATAAAAAAAATTCTAGACATAATTTTATGTAATCTAAAACAAAAAAAAAAAATCTTTTTAATTTTTTGAATTGGTGTCCTGGTGGTTATTTTTTGTTTAATTCAAAATAATAATAAATTAAAGAGTTGGCATATGAGACTATAAGTAGCTATACCCTATGAATTGTTTGTGGTGTATTAATGTGAGTTTTGATAGAAAAGTCAGGGTTGGCATGTAGAGCATAGGAATATGAATGCTAATCCTACCCTGCTACAACTTTTATTGTGCTGACTTGCATTATATCAAAACTTTAAAGGACCGTAAATTTGTTGTAATATATAGGATGCTAGATCTATGAAATAGAACAACTTAATGTGCTGGCTAATTTATCTAACTTTCTAAGTAGGCTAACGTTAGAATTTGAAAAAAAAAAAAAGTGATTCTGCAACTCTGTTAGTGTTTGATAATTCATTCACATTTCACAGAGCCTACGTAATTAGCAATAAAAGTTCTTCTTTCCCTTAAACAACTTCCTAATACAACTTAAAGGGCAAGTTGATGATTGCATAAGTAGTTGCAATGATAGTTATTAATAATTGAGATATAGTTTCAATAAGTAGTTGCAGTGAATTGACACATTATTATTATCTTTTGTTTTCAATTCATCGTGCAAAGTAAAATGTATAATAAAGAAATAATTGTAAGATTAAATTATGAAGAACTAATCAGAAAAGGAGTTGATTGTTAAAAAAAGAAATATGCATGTTTATGATTACAAGAAATAACATTTGTGAATAGTACCGAATTTTTAGAGATTAAAAAGATGTGCAACTAATATATTAAAATGTTTACATAGGTTTAAATAAATATTACATTGTACAATTGATTAAATAGTGTAGAAAAATCAAGATAATGGATATATCAAGTTAAATAAAAAATATTTACATATTACAAAAATATTTAATTTAAATTTACATCGTCTGACAAGTTTACATGCTTGTGATTAGGGGTGGGTATGTGGATGGAAGTTCATGGGTTGGCCTGTGAACCCCACGATCTGAGCGGGTTTGGACCAACTTTTTCAAAAAAATTTAGGGGTATAGTCTCTAAAAGTCAGCCCTGTGCAACTCTCGGATTTTGCGGGCCAAACCCGGGGGGTCCGCGGGGCGATCCGCAAACCTGCACTATTTAAAAGGTTAAAAATTGAAACTCTAATTTTGCTTCCCGCCTTTCAATCTTCTCGCACGTCGTACCTCCATTCTCCTAATTCTAATAATGGAAAAATGATTCATAGTGGGAGATTAAAAACTAAAAAACTTTATCACAGTGTAGTATGTGAGATGATTTATATAATGCTTATTAAACATGATCATCTATTCTCTATTGTTGAATATAGGAGGTTTAAAGAATTATTATGATATTCGCATCCTTACGTTAAGGTACCCTTTAGGCGTGTTGCTACCATTAATGTGAACAATTTATATGATTCTGAAAAGAAAAATCTGAAATATGATGTGTGGACATCTTGTATTTGTGAGGGTTATATTTCATTAACTGCACATTATGTTGATGCAAATTGGAAGTGAAATAGTCAAATGCTTAATTTTTCTCATTTTCCTTCACCACATTCGAGACGTGAAATGACCAAAGTTATATGTGATTTTGCGGAAGGATGGGGGATTGAGCGGAAAAATTTTTCATTAATAATGTTTCTTCTAATGATAAAATGTAAGACTATTTGAAGGAAAGACTTCGGTTACATAATAATGGTTTAGTAGGTGGTGATGAACTTAAATTTGTTGACAGAGATAATTAAAAAATTATGTTGTTGACTTGTTTTATGAAAAAGTTTAAGAAGTAAATATAACATTTCTTTTAATATTTTTTTAAAATTTCAAATTTAGCATTTTTTTTAATTTTGTAACTAGGCCCGCGGACTGACCCATTTAGCCCGCGGGGCCTGCGGGGCGGGGACGGATCACCAAGTTAGGTCCGCTTAGCGGGGTAGGGCGGACCAAACTTTTCGCAGACTTATGCGGGTGGGCCTTAGGCGGGACGGACCGGTCTAACTACCCACCCCTACTTGTGATATTTAAGGGAATAAGTTATTGTACACAATTAGTAGATCAAAGTAAAATAATAAAAAAAACTAAAACTTAAATAAAAGAAAATAACTAATCAAATAAATTTCCTTAGAAGAAGTGATCACTTCACTGGAATAATTAGGGTCAGTCTAATGGTAAAAAAATTGGAATAGTACACATGAAATTTTTTTATTTTAGGTTCAATCTATATATAAAATCAAAATTTTATAGTGTTTTTTTACGTCATCAAGGTTTAGAGTTAGAATAGATTCTATTTATTGTCTATAATAATGTAATAAATATGAAATGCAAAAAAAATACTATATTTACATAATTAGAATTTAAGTTTAAAAGTTGTCAGATTAAAATTTCTTACTGCTCCATTCTTGTAAATTTATATAAATATTGTAAATTTTTTAAAATTATGAATTACACTATCATAAACCACTTTAAATTGAATAACATATTCTAGTACAACCTACATAAACTATCTTCAGAGATAAGAAGTTTAGTGGGCTTGGGATACTGGGCTAAAAAGTGCATTTAATGAATTTGTTTTCTACCTACAAAAATAATAATGAGTCAAGTGGGCTTGGACTAACTATGTCAGTTACACTATTAGACTAAACAGTACCTTAACTTTATAATTAATTTTAAGTGTTGGATATATAAGTACTTTAAAAATATAACTTGTATGATTAAAAATATTTATTTATCATAAGTTTAATTATAACATGATTTATATATTTAAAAATATTTGTTCACTATAAATTTTAATTATACGTAGATTAAAAGAACTGGTAGGTACAGTATGGCCCTCTTAAAATGAAATTCTTCTTATGGTAAGGAATGCAATCATGTATGAATGGAATGGAATGAAAGAGGAAAGGTCAATGTTTAATCAACAATCAAAGCTTTAAAAAACTATGGAAGTTTCTTTATTTTTTTCTTGGAAATACAAACAGAAAGATCATAAAAGTTGCATCGGATAAATATGTAAAAATGAAGTTAATTAGCACATGGCCTGGCTTCTCTTCTTAAGTTAAATAGTTAAATTATTACACTATATTATTTTATTATTTTTTCTTTTTATTATATTATATTTAAATATTTACGGTTTTAAAATAAAATAAAACACTTAAGTCAGATGGTTTATACGTAATTTTTAAAATTTTTTTAAGTAAGATGTTAGACTTCATTTACACGAGATATAAGATAAGATATTAAATTTTAAAATAAAATAAGAGATGATAAAAATAAGATAGGATTTTAATAAAATAAGATAAGATTTTAGATCTAACACGTTCCTATTTTATGTAAGATAATTCTTTTTGTGGGAAATATTTTTGATTAGAGACTAAAATAAATTTAAAAGGGATTAAAATTTATTATTAATATATATATATATATAATTATTATTATTATTAATATATATATATAATAATTATTATTACTAATATATATATATGTATATAAAGTTATTATTAGTATATATATTTATTATTATTATTATTATTATATATATATATATAATAAAATAAATTTGGGGCATCATTAATTTTTAAATAACAGTTAAGAATGTATTTTATTTTTTAAAATATATTTTCTCATTAATTACCGTCTGATTAAGATAATCAAGCCTTATTTGATGATTTAGAATATAATAGGAAAATCTCGATTATCATTAAAATATTTCTACATTAAGGTATTGTTGTAAAATTTTTACATAATAAATTAATCCTAATCTTTCAAAAAGTTTTAAATGATAAATTAATCTTTATCTTTCAAATTTTTAATGATAAAATTTTTAAAATTAAAACAAAATCTTATCCAATAAAATATATGATTTACGAAACAAAACGAACGGAAGGAACATGATCTTCATCACCTTAACTTATAAAAACCAAAACCAACCAAAGAAACAAGCAATCCTCACTCAGTTCTTTTCTTCCATCAGAGAAATACCCTTCTTCTCTCTTTCTTTCTTTCTCGCACACAAGACAGAATCATGAATATGATGAGCGATGATTACTATCAAGACTACCCATTTGTTCCATACCCTAACAATACTAGCTTCAACAAAAGCGGCTTCAAGGACGATTATTTGTTTTACATGGTTTCCTTCTCAATACTCTTGTTGTTGCTCGTTGTAATCTACTTCTATGTCCGCTATGCAGCTTCTCGCTTGTCAGGCAACGGTGACACTGATCACCCTCTCACTCTCATCGAAATTCAAGCTAGAGACAATCACAATCCCCCACCACGCATCACTGGGCTTGACCCTATCATCATTGCATCCCTGCCAACATTCATCGTCAGGACGAAGACTCAGGTTCGTTCTGACGATGATAATGACAGAGATGACGAGACAATGAATTGTATCGTGTGCTTGAGTGATCTAGAAAATAAAGAAAGGGCTAAGCTGCTTCCTAATTGTAACCACATTTTTCACGTGGGTTGCATTGACATGTGGCTGGAATCCCATTCCACGTGTCCTCTTTGTCGAGCTGAAGTTAAGCCTCAGCTCAAACCACAGGATCGCGAAGGTCCTCTTCGTGGTCATGTTTCTTCTGTGGTAATTGATATAAGCGCTCTTAATAGTACAAATACACTCCATGGTGTTGATGGTGACGGTGAGATGATGAAAAGTAATGGTTCTAATTCAAGGTTGAGTTCAATTAGGAGGATTCTTAGTAGGGGAAGATCTTCAACAATCCAACCCTCTAGCCATAATGAAGAGGATACTGATGATTTTGTTCTTGACTTGGAGAGACAGTGAGTTTATAGCTAGGTTTAGTTGTAATTATGTCAAATTATATCACCTAGAATTTTATATTTTTCTCTTTTTTTCTCTTTTTCTTTCACGAGTCATATAGCATATGGTTATATATTTGTATTTCTTCTGTTGAAAACTAGATGGTATATAAGTAAAAGTTTAGTGGTTAATTTAATTCTTTTCGGGGGATTGAAGATTCTGATTATGAGATTTGCTGTTGGAGTGTGATTTCCTCTTATCAAAATCAAAGCATTAACGTAATTAAGCTGAATCTCTGATTGATTATTTGCATCTACGTATTACACAAAATAAAATGCTGCAGTTTATCATTTTAAGTTTGCGATTTTTTTTTTCTTACAATAAATCAATAAATATAGTAAAAGGTTCAAATCTATAAGAATTTATGTATACTACTTTAATCTTCCGCAACCACAAGGTCGATCCAAGTGGTACGTTCTTTGAAGGTTTATGATGTCTTCGCTTATGTTTAAACATATTGTGCCAAGATAAAATGTATCGACATATCAATTGTATTTCATAATTCGGATAGAAGAAGATTAATTCATAGAAAATTAAAGATAGAGGAAGAAGAATACGATAGAACCATTTCTTCTTACTCTTTCAAATTTAGATATAAAAGATAAATAAGAAAAAGAAGATAAATATTGAAAACTTCATATCAAATAAAAGATAGAAGAGAAGAAAAAAAACAAAATTAAAAAATTGGCAAGTTCAAACCAAATTTTATAGAACTAAATTGATCATTTTAGAATTTAAAAAATTCCGCCCCATCTTTTATACCCAAAATTGAATTGAAGGGGAAGAAAAATCAGAAAAAAAAATATATAACAGAATACAATTTTATTTCATCCTCTTTTATTTATAGTCGTGTAACACAATAAAATATTTATCTCTTCAATTTCATCATGTTCCATTCAATTCTATTCTACCTATCCAAACCTAACATAAATTAAAGCCTGATTGGGCTTAAGTGTGAAACTTAATTGAAAGGAAACGGAAATTTAAGATATTTATTTTAAAAAAAAAAACACTTGTATATTATTTTCTCCTTTTCTTTCTAGTTAGGAGTATATAACCCAAGTCAGCACTGAAAAGAAGTCAATTTAATAAACAATTATATATTAACATTAAATTCTTCTAAAATTTATCTGTAAATATCTTAGTTTAAAAATGAAAAAGTTATCCTCTATCTCTTTTTCTACTCACCCCCAGCACTAATTTGCATTTACCTTAATTTAAAAGCAGGGAAAGCATGTATAAAGTATAATAAAATAATAAAACCGATGTACATTGCTTTCTAAAGAATAATTGTTCTTTAGTCTTTTTTGGTTGATAGATTCAATGTAAAGGTTGTCTGAGTAAAAATATATGTTGCATCATAACACATTAGTATGTTAATTATAAAATATATGTTGCATAACATATTAAGGCATGTTTGCGTAAAATAAACAAATAAAAAAGGCATAAGGCTAATGCTTTCATCATTATAATGTATACTTACCAAACAAGATATTTTTTTAATAGTCCATGGCATCTCGTTGCCACTGAAAAAGTAAAATTACTTGCATCATAACACATTGAGGAATTTGGTTAATATATATACACATACACGTTGAGGAATTAGTATGTTAATTATAAAATATACATATACAGAACTCTGAAAATTTTCATAAATTATTTATCATAAACAGCATATCAAACCACAGTACAATAATAACACGGCAAAAAAACAGCATCTTCTGAAGATTCAGAATCATGAAGAGAGAATAAGCCAAACTACTCACAGTCATGAATCATGTAAATTTACCCAAATAGACTTTAAATCTGATACTCTTGTCATTAACTTTTATACTCCTTTCTGTAGAAAAAAAAACTTTTATACTCACTCCTTTTATATCTCATGATTTGTTTGTTTAATTTACATAACATTATGACATAACTAACATCATATCAAAATATTAATATTCAATATTATTTCCCCCTTTTTTTTCCCTTTCTCAGCACTTTAAAGTCACATAATTTGAACATGACTCCAATAAAATCTTGAGGCGTTGAGCAAAACCACAAATGAGGCAGAAGTTTCCTTGGAAACAGATCATTCACCAATTCATAGATTGGTTGCAGCAACACAAAATTTCATATATTCCTAAACGTCTAACCTGTGCAACGTGAACAAGGAAAACTTTTCCTTTTTCCATTCCCTGGACAAATTAAGGGCTATTTTTCAGTTTCATCTCTTATCATCCAAAAACAGAAACCATAAACATCAAATAAACAATAAGATTTAAAGGCCAAAACCACCACCACCCAAAATAAACTCTCGTGCACCCACTCAAATCTTGACTTGGTCCCAATCCAACAGATGAAGAGGGTGTTGATCCAGAAAAACTCCCATTGCTCCCCGCCATACTGCATCACCAAAAACTCATCATCCAACACTTAAACCAAGGAACTCACTTTATATTGTAAACTACCAAATCTAACAGAATCTATGCATCCATACATTTAAGCATTCATATATTTATTTATTCTGCATATGTATAAAAAATCATGAATGTCTTGAAATATCAATGGAATATCCTGTACTCACATTCAGCTAATGAGATCCATTAGATACAGATCAAGTGGCTTATATTTTATCTCAATAAATCCAAGTTAAAATATGTAATCAAAATGTGCAAATTCCAATCTTCATCCACTATTCCAATTTATGAATGCACAGATTCCATTTCTAACGCATGCTTGGATTGCTGTTAGCAATGCTATGCGCGTTCTAAAGTAAATCCAACAAATAAAAGCAAGAATCCTAATCCATTGAAAAAAAATTACTTTTTCCTAAAACTTTAGGACAGTGACCCAAACATTCCAAGTCAACAACGAAAATTACTTACTTTACACGCAAAATTCGTCTACTCAAAACTTAACAATCAACAAAATAATAAATCCATAACAAAATCTCAAAAAAACAAAAATGGAAACTCAATTTACCCGGAGGGAAACTTGCATTTATCACGACCTGAAAAAAAAAACACCAAAAAAAAAAAAGAAATGAGACATTTGTTTGATAACCTCAAGATACGATTTTTATCTTAAAAGGGGGTTTCATAGATAGAGCATTTAAGAGTCATACTAGGGTTCAACGAAGTGATCGCAGCGTTATTACTGAAGTAGCAGCTATCATCGGACATGCCATGTTTCTGAAAATAGTCATTGAACGCAAACGACGCCGTATTCTGCACGCTGTTAGGGTCGTAGCAAGGTCCACCGCGCTGGATTGGGCCGCAGTCGGCCCCGCCGGCCCCACAGGCCCAGTCCAGCGCGGTCTGTAAGGACGCATCGTCGGCGTTGTTCTTCGCCACGCACCACAGCTCCTGCGGCGGAATGGTGCCGCCGGTGGCGGCGGAGACGAAGGGAGAGAGACCCAGAAGGAGGAAGAACGAAAAAACGAGGCTTTGAGAAATGGGCATTGTGGGAAAGTGGTGGGTGAGTGAAGATGAAGAAGGGTAGTGGAATGGGTTGGAATGGGTTTAAATGCAGTAAAGGAAGAGAAGATGGTTGAGTTATTGAGGGTGGTGAAAATGTGACCGTTACAGTTGTTTCAGAACTGAAATGGAAGAGACAGATTCAGAGAGAGAGAGAGAGAATGAATGAATGAAAAATGAAAATGGTAACAGTGACTGAGTGATACACCTGGAACTTTGTCTTTTTATCTTTTTTTCCCTTTTCTTTACTTCAATGTTCAAATTTAGTATCATGTTCATATGTTTTCTAATAGTTTATTTTTTAATATTGTAGAAAATTAGATTTTATATATTAAATTAAAGAAGATGACATTTGTTTTTTTATTAATTTTTTATGAGGTAAGACCACTACAGAATTACGACACGAAAATTAGAAGAAAAAAAATGGTTAAATATGTTTTTAGTGTTTGGATTTTTCTATATTTTATTTTTGATCTTTAAAAGAGTGTTTTGTTTAAAATTATTAGCTAAACAAACTTTTTTTTATATAAAATTAATATTTTTATTTTTTTGTATTTATTTTAGTTATTTCTACTTAAAAATTAATTTTTTTACACTTGAAAAATAAATCTTATATATTTTTTTTGAAAAAATTGCTTTAAAAATCAATTTTTTATGGTTATTTTTAATTTTAAACCAACTACCCAAAACTTATGAGCTTGTTTGGTAGGAGAGTAATAAAAGAAAAATGAATTAGAAAAGTTAGTTGATTTAAAAGAAAGAGATAATCCATGATCAATTAATTGCAACCTTTAAAGAAAATTTTATGGTTTAGAATTACAATGGGTTGAACTTCAATCATAATCAAATTTAAGAGAAGAAAATAAGAAGAAAAAATAAAATTTATTAAAAAATTAATTTGTAAAAATTAATTGTTTTAGTTGAAAGATATAAAATTTCTTATAAATTATTTAATAAAAAAATAATTTTAAAAAATAAATTATATTTTTTTCTTCTTATTTTTGATGTTTGTAGACTCCGTTTTATTTACATAATTAATTTGTGAGGTGGATACTCATTATGGCTGCCTAACAAAGACCATATGTTTTCTTTTGTTTTGTGCCATATAATTATGGCTTCCTTAAAAAAGACCATATATATTTTTTGTTCTGTGCCATATAATTGATTAAATAGTAAACATAATCGATTATAAGCCACTTTTGGGGAGAATCATTTTTGTGAAAAAGTGTTGAAGGTGTGTTCTTCCAAGCTTAACCTTGAAAACTAATTACGCATAAAAAATAGGCTTATATTGAAAATTTGTTCTTACAAGTATGAAATTTATAAACATGAAAATCTACGTTACAAAAAGAGTACTCATAAAGATAAAAGTGCTATGCAAATATAAAGAAAGGATAATTAAATTAATAATCTAATGGAAGCATCAAACATAAAAGGACATATTAATTCTACTATGGTAAGTAATTGATAGTGGCATTGTTGTACATTTTCAAAGTGTTTATCAATGTCTCAAACCTTATTATATGAACACTTTGAAAGCCTTCACTTACAGTGATGGAAAGATATTATAAATAAGGTTTGTTTATCATCCAAATACAAATATTATAAAATATAATTAAAAAGAAATTTATTCGCGGCAGTGAGCAATACATATAACATTATCTGTATTGTTTATTAACTTTTTTGTAATTTAATACTTATAAATATTTTACATATAGTTAAAATATATAAAAAATAAAATAAAATCATATTTAAAAAATAGTTATATTTAGCTTTCAATATATTTTTTTATCAGATTTATATATAAGAGAAACAAATGTTTTATATATAACATGTATATCTCAATAATAAATTCACACTGACCGCGTGTGGCATAGGTTAATTTTTTTTATTGCCTACTTTTTTGTTGAATATTTGTTTATGGTTTATTTGAATTATTTTTATCACGATTCTTTTCTTCTTTTTCGTCAATAAATTTTAGAGTTGAGTGTGGATTGAAATTTTTTAAAATTTAATTTAAATCTAATTCATATCCAATTAAATAGATTTGAATTAAAATATACATCCATTCAATTGGATAAAATCAATTTGAATTTTTTAAAATTAATTTGAAATTAGTTCAAAACCAAATTATTTATCAAAGTCGGTTTGAAAGAAAAAACTAGAAAAATAAATTTTAAATAAAAAAACTGTCTGAAAAAAGTTTTACTAAAATGATTAATTTGGTGAATTAGAAATTAATACAATGCAAAATATAGAGGTAATTTTATTTTATTTTTGGTTTTATACATATTCCCTTAAAGATTCTAATTTTAAATATAAATTATGGGCTTAATTCTTAATTAGTTTTTACTCAAAATCAAAAAAATTATAATTATAATTTAACAATGTATTTTTCTTTTTTTACCCTAATAAATTTAACTAGTGTGTCTCTTCACTATCACAATCCACACACCCTTTCTAAAAATTTGATCTTGTTTTCTCTGTTTTTACTCTAACCATGACGAACACAATTTCTGAGCCTGAAGAAACCCTAGACCCTAACACCACCGAACAATGTCAACAAGAAGAACAAGAAGAACTTCAACAACCACAATCACTGTCACAATCACCAAACCCCGATCGCTCCCAATCCTCAAACCCTAATCATTCTCACGCAGACACTCACATGCAAGACCCCATCCCCACGCTCACCGTCGATGACGTGGACCCGGAGCCCGATGTTCCTTCCTCCGCCGCCTACGGCGGTGGTGGTGCCCTTACCCGCCGCAATTCGAAGCGCAAAAAGTACGGATCAAAACGACCCGCTCAGGAGAAAAAGTTCCGTGAGAAACTTCAGGTTCTCGTTGAAACCCTAAATCCTATTCTCTTTACTCCTGCAAAAACCCTCGATTTCGAGAAACATCAGAGCCTCCTTCAAAGCTTGGGGCTTTGGGATTTTGTTCACCTTGAATTCGATTCACCACTCCGCAGTGATCTCGTTGCGCAGCTCATCGCGAGTTATGTCCCTGGGAACCGGTGTGGCTACGTCAATGGGGTTAGAATCAATGTGAACCGTGCCGATCTCGGTCGCGCCCTGAAGCTGCCTAAGAAGACAGTTGGTGCCACCGTTGCTGCTGCTGATTCTATGGAATTGCGGGATTCTGTTGGGTTTGTTGAGGAATTGGTGTATAATTGGATGCTTTTGCATGATGATGCTTATATATTGCCTAGTGATGTTTCGGGGTGGTTGAGTTTGATTAAGGAGGGGAATTTTGAGAAGGTTGATTGGGCGGGGTTGGTTTGGAGCATGGTGGAGAAGGAGTTGAAGGCGCCGCAGTTGGTGAATTGTTACTATGCGTCGCATTTGCAGCATTTGATCAAGGTGAAGCATGAGGAGTTGTTGCAGGAGGGGGTTGAAGTTGTGGAGGAGGAGAATGCAGCAAAGGGGGAGGAAGAGGAGAATGATGTAGTGGAGGAGGAGGAAGAGGAGGAGGTGGATGCTGGTGGGGATGTGAAGATGGGTGAGGTTGATGAGGGGCAGGTGAATGAGATTGAGGAGCATAACATTGAGTTGAGTTTGGGGCAGGATAATAATGTTGAGAGGGTTGAAGTTGAGCAGGAACAAGGTGGAGTGGAACAGATGGTGGATGTGGGTTTTGAGCAGCCTAAGGAGGAGGAGGAAGTGGAAGAGGAAGAGGAAGAGGAAGAGCCTAGGATGTGGTTTTTGCGGCCTTGTCGTGGTGGTGAACAAGTGAGGGAGAATGAGGGAGAAGATTTGCAGGAACAAGAGGAGGATGAGGATGAAGAAGAAGAGGATGGGGAAGAGTATGAGCATGAGGGCGGGTTCCATCTCTCCCCCAAGTGTATTGCTTTGGAGGGCATGACTTCTGGGAACGGGAGTCTCATTCAAGTAATGGATGCTGGACAGGTGCCTTTTGGTTCTGGGATTGATCTTCGCGACAACCCCATCGGAGATTTCCTGTCCTCTAGGGATGAGCAACAAATGATACCTGGTTCCTCACTTTTTGGTAATGGTAACAAGAGAGACAACATGGTTCTGGATAATCATAACTCACATCATTCATTAAATGGGAGTAATAAGCGTCTGAGAAGTGATAGCCCATGGAATTCTAATCAAGTGGACTTTGAGACATGCATGGAGCAGATGGAACATTGGATGGGGAAAGCTAGAATGATGTATGTGACTAAAGATCAGGCTTGTGAAGAATCTACTATGAATCAGCAGCTCTTGATTGATGAGCTACAGAAGCGAGATAGCATGATTGATCATTTGCAAAGAGCAAAAGATGAAGAGTCTCAGAAAAGACAGATAGAGGTATATAGGTTCGAGAAGGAACTTTATATGATGCAAAGCCTTGTCAATGGCTACAGAAAAGCCTTGAAAGAAACATCGAAGGCTTTTGCTGAATATAGGGCACGATGTCCTCAAGGTGATGAGCTACTCTACAAGGATGTTCCTGGGTCTGGGGGATTAGTTTTGACTGTGACGGAGGTGGAAAAGGAACGGCTGAAGAAGGAAGCAGAAGAAAGAACAAAGTTGAGAGAATTAATGGTAGATTTTGAAAAGAAGTCTGCAGATTTGGAATCCACTTGGATAGGTGAATATGAAGATTACACGAGTAGAATTAAATCCCTGAGTGAGAGGTTGCTGGTTATGAAAGATCAAGTCAAACATCTGAATGAAGTGAATGCTAAATGCAAGGTTTCGGATCCTGTGGAATGTGCTCAAACAACTGAAGGAGAAATTGGGGATCCTGTTGAATGTGCTCCAACAACTGAAGGAGAAATTGGAGATCCTATTGAATGTGCTCCTGCAACCGAGGGAGAAATTGCGGATCCTATTGAATGTGCTCCTACAACTGAAGTTCAAGCTGCTTAGTAAGATCTAGCTTTTTAGCACCTGATTGATTAGAATCAGTTCAGACTATGTTCAAGGGTACATGTTGTTTATGTTTATAAATTATAATGTACAAAACTTAATGTTGAAAGACCTTAAACTAAGGTAATTCTGAGTTCAATCTGTCTAGATCAAGTCACAAATTATGGCAACCTGTTTACTTAGTTTTGCACCCTATGATGTTCTTATTTATTCTTTTGCATCAAATCTGAATTATTTTGTTAGATGCTCACTTCCAGTTAATATATCATCTTCGGTTTCTATTTAAGGGGTAATTTGTTATGTTTTAAACATATAGTAGCATAATTTGCAAGTCTTTACATGTTAATTACTGGCCAATTTCAACTAGTTTTATTTTATTCAGTTTTTAACTTCTAAAATCTATTAGAGAATACTGTTGATGTTAAGCAATTTTTGTTTGCTATAAAACTGACCTTTTCTAGGTTTATGACCTTTCCCATTTTGTCTGTATGAAGAGAAATCTGCGATGATGGACCTCTCTGCAAATTTAGGTGTTAACTTCAAACTAAATCAAAGCCAAATTATGTAAAACTTTTCACCTGAAGTTCTGCCATTTTATCATCCACTATAGTCTAGTCAAAAGTATAGATCTCCTTGTAACTGATCAGATCCCAAAACCCCCTAGTTTTACTATCAGTGGTTAATGGTGTAAATCAGCCAAGTTGTTCTTATTCAGTTCTACTGTAGGCAAGAATACTTCAGCTAGTACTCTGTCATGATATGTTAGGAAGTTAGAATCAAGAGATTGTGTTTTGGGGAGGGAATGTGTTGGCAGAAAACTTGGGTGTCCGTCCCTTGTTTTGCTGAAAGGGCACAGGTGAACTATTAATTAATAACAATTAGTTGTCAGTGAAATCACAAACCATGTATTGAATGATGAATATTGTTTCAATTTTAACTCGCCCTTTAATATTATTGAAAATCATTTTTCTATGCATAAAAACCATGTGTCGTGAACCCTGGTGCCAGATTTCCAGAGGTGGAAAGTACTTTTCCTTTCTGCATAGAAAAAAAATAAAAAATAAAAGATGGGGTGAAGGAATTGGGTCTCTTGTATCTTAACGTACTTATGAGCCCAACCAATATGCATTTGTCCCAATGCTCACTGAAAGAGCCCAATGTTGTGGACTCGTAGGAAGGAGAGCATGAATGCTTTAAATAACAAGTTTTGCCCAAACAATAAACACTAAGGTACTGTCCTGTTTCTTTGTACTTTAATACGGAAGACATTATATACAACCCATGGCATGTGTTTGGATCTGCGTCTATTATTCATATTCACGTAATGTAGGAACTATAATTGCTTGCACCAGTTTTTTTGCATGTACATTGCTCTGAATTGTACAGCTAAACTTTTAACATTCTAGTTTTATATTTTCTTTATATTCTTAAGAACGGGTGCATTTATAATGTTAATAGAGGATAGTATATGCAATCATTGTATATACAGTTAATCAAAGTTTATATTAAAAAGTCATTTTAAAATGATAAGAATCTTTTTAAGAGATTTGAATATTTTTTATTTGTTGTATCTATACACATAACCTAAACCAATTAGCTGTTATGGGGAAAGTTGGTTTGAATTTAATAAAAAAATTGTACAAATACAACTCAACACAGCACAAATAATTTTGATCGGGTCAAATAACAAGTTTGATGAAACCCTATTCAAACCTACCATGAACAATCCTACTTTTAAGTAAATTCCTCTCTTTATGAACATTTCGTGAATTTACTTAAACTCTAGAATTTCATAATCTTGATGTTAGGTAAAGTAAGCCCTGAAAAAAAAAAAAAAAACTCCATGTCCTAGTTTATACTAAAATTTTCTACAAATTAATTCACCCTTAAGCTATTTTATAGAAATTTTCTTATATTGCAAACCTAAGATTTTACCTCATACTTAATTTTAATACATAGAAAAAAATTATTTCATTTTCTTGTCTTATTTTCTTTTCTTACAAGTATATACGATAAAAATTATCCAAACACATTCACGTCTTATCACATTTGTCTCATACTTTGAGAGGTATGATTTTAATTTTCACAGTTTATCATTCTTTTACATTGAGTTTTTTCTTCTATTGGCCTAGTATTGTATTTAGAGAAAAATTAGACATGTACAAAAGCTTCAACATGCATAGAATATGCCTTTTAAGTAAAGCTAATAGACCAAATTAAGCTTTCAACTACCCAAATTATGCTTTCAAAGTTTATGACAAGTAGCAAACTATGCTTGAGTTCTAAAATCTTTAAATAGCTCACAAATGTAAAGTTTTTTTTTTTTTTTTAACCTATTTTCTCCCCTAGTGTTACGTGTCAATAGAATTTTACATGTAAAGCTTAGTGGCATCTATTGTTGCTGTAATTCAATTACTTCCTTATAATTTAATTTCTCATTTCATTTTATTTCAATGCTAGCACTTTATTTTTTTTTATAAATTTAACTAACAATTCTTTCCATTTAATTCAAAGCATACTTTTTTCTACACTTTATTTTCAAGCACCTTTACTCCTGTGAACTTTTCCTTTATTTCACTTTACTTTTTTGTCAAAATTATTTTTCAATTTTTTTTCATATCATTTTTTTGAAAAATTTTAATTTTCTAACACTTAATTTTCATATATTTTTTTTCAAAATTTTAATTATCAGTATTTATTTTTCTCCCATATCCTATCTTATTTAATTCTATTATCATCACCATTAAAGAAGCCTTAATCATATCTTATAATTCTATTATCTTCACCACTAAACAAGTCTTAATGGTTGATTGGTTGATTTGACTTAATCATATTAATTAAAATCATAAAAATTAAACAACTTGTAATTATATATTTAATATTAAAGGTTAAATTATGGTTAGAATCTGATCACATCATGTGCATCAAATATACTTAAACAATTGTATTCTGTTATAGAGAAATATGATTTTTATTTATATCAAAATAAAATATGTATTGCGCAATATTGTGCAGAGCATGTATATTGGATTATAAGGTTAGTTCTTAAACAATTATAACGAAAAAATACAATTATAATGAAAAAATATTATTGTTATATATTTTTGGTGGCCATTTTTCTAGATTTAAAAAAAGAAAGTATTTGAAAGTGAGAGTTCTTAGAGATGATAAATTTAAATGCTTAGTAATGTAAATAATAAAAGAGGTAACTTTGACTCTTTTATAGTGTAAAAGATTGAAATGTTATTTTCAGTAGACGATACAATGTAAACCGTCCCTGATTTGACGTTTTCTCCCATGATTGTCCTTTAAATGATTGATTTGACTTCTGTCAGTTACAACGCATGCTCTTGGACTTCCTAGAATAGAGTAATAAATGTCAGACACATTTAAATGCTACATTTATTGTCTTCCTGCACACTTCAACTTTAAATTTATTAAATAAAAATATTGCGTCTGTTGAATGACTTTTTACTTATTCAACTTGATCAGACGCAAGGCTTCGTCTTAACACGAATTAACAGACGATAAGTATAGACAATAATTTTAATCTTCTAAAGAAATAATTCCCAAATTTTCTTTAATAAAATTAAAGCGTGTTTCGTCTAAAGCTTTTGTAAAGATGTCTGCCCATTGAAAATCAGTTTGAACAAACTGTATATCGAAAATACCTTTTTGAACATAATCTCTTATAAAATGAAATTTGATTTCAATATGCTTGGCTTTTAAATATTGAATAGGATTTTTGCTGAGATTGATTGCACTAGTGTTATCACAGAAAACTGGGATTTGGGTTTCAAACCTGGAGTAATCTTCAAGTTGATGTTTTACCCAAAGAAGTTGCGAACAACATCCAGCAGCAACTATGTATTCTGCTTCTGTGGTGGAGAGGGTTATAGAGTTTTGTTTCTTGCTAGACCAAGAAATGAGTGACTTGCCAAGAAATTGACATCCATCACTTGTACTTTTTCTCTCCACTTTGTCACCAGCATAGTCAGCATCACAAAAGCCATTCAAACTAAAATCACTATTTTTCTTATAAAACAAAGAGAGATTAGTGGTTCCAATAAGATATCTGAGAATACGTTTAACAGCTTGTAAATGAGATTCTTTAGGATCAGACTGAAAACGTGCACATAGACAGACGCTAAATATAATGTATGGTCTACTTGCAGTTATATAGAGCAGTGAGCCAATCATACCTCGATATACTGTCTGATCAACGGTCTTACCTGATTCGTCTTTGTTGAGACTAGCCCCAGACGAATGCATGGACGTCTTCATTGGCTTTGCGTTGTCCATCTTGAATTTCTTGAGAAGATCTTTTGTTGATGAATATAGATTCCTTCTTTCGTTTGTTTGACTTGAAGTCCTAAGAAGAATTTTAATTCTCCCATCATACTCATCTCAAATTCATCCTGCATTCACTTAGAAAAATCCTTACACAAGGATTCGTTAGTGGCTCCGAAGACTATATCGTCTACATATATCTGGACAATAATGAAGTCTTTTAAAACACTTTTCTTGAAGAAAGTAGTATCAACCTTTCCTCTAGAAAAACCATTTTTAAGAAGAAAGGAACTTAATCTATCATACCGAGCTCTAGGAGCTTGCTTAAGACCATATAGTACTTTCTTTAATTTGAAAACATGATCTGATTGAGATAAGTTCTCAAACCAGGAGGTTGTTTTACGAACACTTCCTCTTCAATAAAACCATTTAAAAAAACACTTTTTACATTCATCTGATATAAGACGATGTTTTTATGAGTAGCAAAAGCAAGTAGGATTCTAATAGCTTCTAATCTAGCTACTGGAGCAAAGGTTTCAGTGAAATCAATACCTTCTTGTTGATTATAACCTTGAGCTACCAACCTCACTTTATTTCTTACCACTTTTCCAGCTTTGTCTAGTTTGTTTCTGAACACCCATCTTGTTTCGATGATGCTTTTATTCCTTGGTCTTTCTACTAAGGTCCAAACATCATTTCTAGTGAACTGGTTTAGTTCTTCTTCCATGGCTAAAATCCAGTCATTGTCTAGTAGAGCTTCTTCAATGTTCTTGGGCTCTATATTTGACACAAGAGTGTATCCAGACGATTCTCTAACCCTTGATCTTGTTTGAACACCTTGATGTCTATCTCCAATGATAAGGTCTTCTGTGTGGTTTGAGGCAAACTTCCAACTTCTGACAGGAGCTTCAACATCATGGTGATGAGTATTAGACGAAGAGGCTTCGTCTATACCTTTATCGTCTACTCTTGCGTCTATACCAGAGGGGTTAATCTGCAAATTATCAAACAGATTTTCTAGGTCTGATATTTCCTTATCAGCCTTTGAGTTATCTTGAAATTTTACATGAATAGATTCTTCTACAACTTGCGTCTTAGAGTTGAATACTCTATAGGCCTTAGACGTATTAGAGTATCCAAGTAAAAAACCTTTAATTACCTTTGAATCAAACTTTCCAAGTTGATCTCTGGTGTTAAGAATAAATCACTCACATCCAAATGGATGAAAGTAAGATATGTTGGGTCTTCTTCCTTTCTATAGTTCATAAGGAGTCTTGTTTAATATGGGTCTTATCAATATTCTATTTTGAATATAACAGGAAGTGTTTATTGCTTCTGTCCAATAGTACTTTGGAAGAGAGCTTTCATGCAACATTATTCCATTTCTTGTAAGGTACGATTTTTCCTTTCCACAACTCCATTTTGTTGAGGAGTTCTTAGAGATGAAAAATTGTGAAAGATACCGTTTTCAAAACAGAAGGCTTTAAACTCAAAGTTTTCAAATTCTGTTCCATGATCGCTTCTCACAGACGCAATATGTAAGATCAAGGAAGATTAACACCTCAAGATTTTGATTATTACAAGACAGACAAATTCAAGCTATCAAGACCTGCTAAGACGAAACCAGCTCAGACGGAAGATGGCCCTTCAAAGTTTGAAGTGTTGCGTCTGTCCACAAGCCAAGACATCAGATGGAACATGCACAGACGGAAGAAGACTGTCAAAGCTAAAGTCTCCGTCTGTCCAATAGTGAAGCCTTAAGACGAAAGGATGAAACGAAACAACTTCAACTGATTACACATTTCATCTATCCAAAAGTGAAGTCAAGATTGGAGTCTCGCGCCAAGATTTAAAATCTAAAGGAGTCATTATGAGAAGAATCCAAGATCTGTATGGGGATCTGCGCTTTCACATCCAAAGTCAAAAAGGTCTCTACCTTTTTGTCACATCTCTGTACAAGTCAGTAAAAGGAAATGCATACGCAATTCAGTCCGAGATATCCGCTGCAACTCTCATCTATCAATCAAGGACAACTGACAACCATTTTGGAAAGTTCTCAAGAAGATTTCCAATGACTCTCAACAGCATTCAAATGAGTCTAACGGCTATTTGAAGAAAATGCCTATAAAAGGACTTCACCACGACCAGAACAAGTTGGCGAATACGCTTATCTTCATCTATTTCTTAAGGATTCACTCAAATCTGTGATAATGCTTTATTGTAAACACCTCTTTGCGTAGAGGAAAACTTTGTTTTTCTAAAACATCTTTCAAAGTCCACTTGTGTGGCATTTTAGCCTGAGGAGACTGTGTTCCAAAGAATACCTCTTGTAATAGCCTGTGGAGGCTGGGTTCAAAGAATACCTTGTTGGTTTAGCCTGAGAAGGCTGGGAGCAAAGAATATCCGTGTATAGCCGTGGCCGGATCAAAGAATACTTGTAACCCTTTCACGGTTGGCAGTGAAAACTCAGCGGTTGCTGGGTAACTGGACGTAGTCTTGAATAGACGAACCAGTATAAAAATAACTGTGTTTATTTTTGTTTCGTCTGATCAACTAACAAGGGATAATCACACTATAACGTCTGTTCATTAAAATCAATCTTTCAACATAAATTTTGTTTCGTCTGAACAGCTTTGAAACCCACAGACGAAAGGGATAAAATTTTTAATTAACACAATTCAACCCCCGTTCTTGTGTTTTATCTTTTATAGTTTGGTATCAGAGCTCAGCCTCTAAGGGTCGAGCGCTTAACAGCTGCTAGAGGAAAAGATTCAGCATGGACTCACAAGGACCATCATTCTTATCCGGAGGAGCCTCCATGAACAAACCTCCAGCGTTCTCTGGAGATGATTATCCCTACTGGGCTGATAGGATGGAGATGTACATCAAATCAACCCAATACAGATTATGGAACATTATCACCATAGGAGATATCCCCATTGTAAAGCCTGAAGGAGAATGGGGAAATGAAGAATACTCTATGATGGAGCTGAACAATAAAGCAAGATATGCTCTTATGTGTGCTCTCTCCAGAATAGAGTACAACAGATTCTGTGCCTACAAAACTGCTAAAGAATTATGGGATGCTCTCAAAATTTCATATGAAGGTACTGAAGACGTGAGAATGAGGAAGGCTGCCACTCTTCAAAAAGAATATGAAATGTTCTCTATGAAGAAAGGAGAGTCAATTGATATGATGTTTGGAAGATTCCAAACCATATTAAATGGACTTACTGCTCTGGGAATCACCTTCACAAGGGCCCAGAACAACATGAAGATCCTGGATAGTCTCCCACCTCCTCGGGAAGCTATGTCCACAAACTATCTCGGTTGGAAGAGATATGAAGACATTAACTCTATATGAGTTAATTGGAGCTCTAAGGGTACATGAGGTGCTCTTATGCAAAAGGGAGAAGATCAAGGTTCAAGAACCTATAGCTCTTCCGTCTGTCAACAACGCTCCTAAAGAAGAATCTGTCAAGAAGGACAGTAAAAAGAAAGCAATGATTTTGAAGGCTGATTCAATTGAATCAGAATCGTCTGATGGTTCGTCTGAAGATGAAGTCTCTCTCATAGCCAGACGATTCAAAAGAATGATGATGAAGAAGGGAAGAGGCCAACGCTTTTTCAAGAAAAAGGAGAAGAAGCTCCCTGAAAAGTCATCAACCAAAGAAGATAACACAGAGATTGTGTGTTATGAGTGTAGAAAGCGGACACATGAGATCGAATGTCCCATTGAAAAAGAGGTGGAGCTCTAGAAGAGATAAAGGAAAGAAGAGCTTACCGACATGGGAAGACCTTGACGAGGAAAGCTCGGAGGAATCCTCCTCAAGAAGAAGAAACAACAAACATATGCCTCATGGTCGGAGATCATGTCTCAACAGAGGTAAATTACAATGAAACTTCTTCATCCTCTTCTTCTGAGTCTGAGTCAGAATCAGAAGAAATATCATATGACACTCTTCTAGCTAACTCTCATTTTATTGCTCAGCAATATAAAACTTGCAAAACCAAGCTGAGACAAGCTTTGGAAGAAAATGCAGTTTTGAAATCTGAAATTGAGTTTCTAGACAAGAAAATATCAAATGATGTTTCGTCTGAGTCTGAAAAGGACATTTTCATTCTTGAAATCGAAAGATTAAAGAAAGAAAATGAGTCCTTACTCAATGACTTAACCAAGTTTACAAAGGGATCCTCCATCCTTGAAAGTATTTTAAAATATGGGAGATCACCAAAAGATAAAAGTGGACTTGGTTATGTTGAGAAGACAAACGAAAGGAAAAACAAACCTATTTCGTCTGATCAAAAGAAGAGGAATCACAACAAGGTTCCTAATATATACAAAAAGGCTAAAAACAAAAAGAAGCCTTTTGTAACTAATAAGAAAGGACCCAAAAGATTTGGGTACCAAAGTCACTTATTGTTCTCAAGTTTGCAAATATCCTCAATGGGAAAAGACAAGACTTCAAGCTGGTACCTGACAATGGATGCTCACGACACATGACGGAGACCTGTCTATGTTCCAAGACCTCGACCAAGTAAAGTGTGGTCCGTCTCATACGGTTAGTAAAGGTAAAATTCTTGGCATTGGGACCGTTGGTAAGACACCCAATACCCTTATCCAGAACGTATCATACGTTAAAGATCTTAACTTCAATCTACTTAGCATAACTCAATTTTGTGATAGTGGATATGAAGTAGCTTTTAACTTTGATGAGTGTATAGTGAAAAACAAAGATAAATCCATTCTTTTTGTTGGGAAAAGAAAGAACAACCTTTATGAGGTTTGCCTTTCTCGACCTAAGTGATCGAATGTAACATGTTTGATTTCAATGAGACGATGAACGAGATATTTGGCATAAAAAGCTTGACATTTAAGTCTCAAGTATATTTCAAAAATTTCTAAGAAAGATCTCGTAAAAGGTTTGCCAAAAATATCTTGGAAAACCAATCGTTTGTGTGAATCTTGTCAGCATGGGAAACAACTCAAAGTTTCTTTCAAATCTAAAAATGTTGTTTCCACGTTAAGACCATTAGAATCAATTACATATTGATCTCTTTGACCCACTCAGACTGAAAGTCTTGGAGGGAAGAGATATGGATTTTTCATTGTAGATGACTATACTAGATTCACATGGGTATATTTCCTAGCTCATAAACATGAGTCATTCAAAGTCTTTGAAATATTCTGCAAACGTGTTCAAAAAGAAAAAGGAATATGTATTGCGTCTGTAAGGAGTGATCATGGAAATGTGAATTTTGAAAATTCTAAGTTCAAAGCCTTTTGTTTTGAAAATGGTATATTTCACAATTTTTCGTCTCCAAGAACTCCTCAACAAAATGGAGTTGTGGAAAGGAAAAATCGTACTTTACAAGAAATGGCTAGAACTTTGTTGCATGAAAGCTCTCTCCCGAAATATTATTGGGCAGAAGCAGTCAACACTTCTTGTTATATTCAAAACAGAATATTGATAAGACCAATCTTGAATAAGACTCCATAAGAATTATGGAAAGGAAGAAGACCCAACATTTCTTACTTCCATCCTTTTGGATGTGAATGCTTTATCCTTAACACCAAAGATCAACTTAGAAAGTTTGATTCAAAGGTGGTTAAAGGAATCTTTCTTGGATATTCCAATACATCTAAGGCCTATAGAGTATTTAACTCTAAGACGCAAGTTGTAGAAGAATCAATCCATGTAAAGTTCCAAGATAACTCAAAGGTCGATAAAGAAATATCGACCTAGAAAATTTGTTTGATAACTTGCGATTAACCCTTCTCGTCAATTCAAGACAAGATGATAAACAAGGGTCAGACAATACAGGGTCAGACGATACAAGGACAGACGATAGATGCACAGACGAACCCTCTTCGTCTGATACTCATCAATAAGGAGATCAAGCCCCTGCAAAAACATGGAAGTTTGCATCAAACCATACAGAAGATCTCATCATTGGAGATAGATCTCAAGGTGTTCAAACAAGATCTAAAGTGAAGTATATTTCAAGCTATGCTCTTGTATCAACTTTGGAGCCAAATAACATTGAAGATGCTCTTCAAGACAACGATTGGATTTTGGCTATGGAAGAAGAACTTAATCAGTTCACAAGAAATGATGTATGGACCCTTGTTGAAAGACCAAAGAACAAAAGCATCATCGGAACCAGATGGGTGTTCAGAAACAAGCTTGATGAAGTTGGAAAAGTGGTAAGAAACAAAGCAAGGTTAGTAGCACAAGGGTACAATCAACAAGAAGGTATTGATTTTAATTAAAACCTTTGCACCCGTAGCTAGATTAGAAGCTATTAGAATATTACTTGCTTTTCTTTCACAAGAATATCGTTCTATATCAAATGGATGTAAAAAGTGCTTTTTTAAACGGTTTTATTGAAGAGGAAGTATATGTAAAACAATCACCTGGCTTTGAAAGTTTGTCTCAGCCAGATCATGTTTTCAAACTCAAGAAAGCACTGTATGGTCTTAAACAAGCTCCTCGAGCTTGGTATGACAGACTCAGTACTTTCCTTCTTAAAAATGGTTTTTCAAGAGGAAAGGTTGATACAACTCTCTTCAAGAAAAGCGTTTCAAAGGACTTTATTATAGTCTAAATTTATGTAGACGATATAGTCTTTGGAGCTACTAACAACTCTCTTTGCAAGGATTTTTCAAAGCTAATGCAGGACGAGTTTGAAATGAGTATGATGGGAGAATTGAAGTTCTTCCTAGGACTTCAAATCAAGCAGACGAAAGAAGGAATCTACATCCATCAACAGAAATACACTAAGGAACTTATCAAGAAGTTCAAGGTGGAGAACTCCAAGCCTATGAAGACCCCAATGCATTCGTCTGGAGCAAATCTTAACAAGGATGAGTCAGGTAAGTCTGTTAATCAGACGATATACAGAGGTATGATTGGCTCACTCCTTTATTTAACTGCGAGCAGACCTGACATTATGTTTAGCATCTGTCTATGCGCGCGTTTTCAATCTGATCCCAAAGAATCTCATTTACAAGCTGTAAAAAGAATTCTTAGATATCTTGTTGGAACAACTAATCTCTCTCTGTTTTATAAGAGAAATAATGATTTTAGTTTAAGAGGCTTTTGTGATGCTGACTATGCTGGAGATAAAGTGGAGAGAAAAAGCACAAGTGGTGGATGCCAATTTCTTAGATCATCACTAATATCTTGGTCAAACAAGAAACAAAACTCCATTGCACTTTCAACAACTCGAAGCGAATACATTGTCAAGCAGCGGTGTTGTTCACAACTACTATGGATTAAACATCAACTTGAAGATTATTCCAGATTTGAGAATCATATACCAGTATTTTGTGATAACACAAGTGCAATCAATCTCAGCAAAAATCCTATTCAACATTCAAAAGCTAAACATATTGAAATTCGTTTTCATTTCATAAGAGATTATGTCCAAAAAGGTATTTTCGATATACAGTTTGTTCAAGCTGATTTTCAATGGGCAGATATATTTACAAAAGCTTTAGATGAAACACGATTCAATTTCATTAAAGAAAATCTTGGAATTATTTCTTTGAATGATAGAAAATTGTTTCATCTGAGTTATTGATTGAATTTGTTCCGTCTGTACATTTTATTCCGTCTGTACATTACTTCGTGTTAAGACCAAACATTGCGTCTGATCAAGTTGAATAGTTACTGTGGTAAAATTCAATGACGAATCAAGTATTTTTTTTAATAAGTTTATCTCAAGTGTGTAGGGACAAATTAAAGAGAACAATAAATGTGTCTCATCATTTATTGCACTATTCTAGACAATGATAAGCACGCTACGTGAATTGCAGAGGTCAAATCAATCATCGAAAAGGCAATGATTTGGATATGTCAAATCAAGGACATTTTTTTTCAATAGACACGTCATAAAAAGGGCGCTTTTCAAAATCTCCTTCGTCCGATGAATTGCAATCGTTTTTAATCATTACCTATAAATACCTTTGAAAGTTCTCTTTTTACTCTTTACAATATTTCGCTATTGCTATCGTCTGAAGAACTTACAAAACCCTTACTCACAAAACCCTTTCTCTCTTTAGTTTTTCAAATAACAACAATGGCCGCCAAGAACACCAAGGGAACCAAAACCGCTGAAGCAACCTTTTTCGCTCAAGATTTGTTCTTGCAAAGCAAGTGGATATCAAGGGAAACTCTGGAGATAGTTTCAAACAGAGTGGTGAAGATGTTTGACCACACTGGGTGGATGGGCTTCGCTGAGATGAAAGGCCCATGGCTGATGGAGGCATACGCCGAGTTTTGGAGTGATGCCAGAGAGTTTGATGATGGGATTGTCGGTACCATTAACAATAAAGAGTTCATCATCACAGTGGACACCATTGCTGAGGCTGGAAACTGCAAGGCTGAAGGGCGCTTCTATAACCCCAACTGGGTGAAGAATGAATCAGAGGAGCATGTTGACAAAATCATCTATTTAAAGAAACCCAACTCTGAAGATCCCAAGTCCTTCAGATCTGGAAAACTCGCTCCCACTGCAAGAATCATCCATAACCTCCTCTATAATATCTTCACGCCAAGGACTGGTTCAAGGGACAATGTGAGTGTTCGAGACAGATTCTACATTTTCTATTGTCTGAGAAAAGGAAGAATGAGTCTCCCACACATTATTCTTGACCATTGGAGGAATGCTTTGAAGAATAGGAACATTCGTAGGAAGAGTAGCATTCCCTACGCCACTTTCTTCACAAAAATATCATTAATCAAGGGTTTGATACCACTGACGTCGTCTATCACCCTGAGGGAAAAGAAGTGAAAGCAAGCACCTTTACAAAGATGCATCTATCTCCAAGCTTCGTTTCTCACTCACAAACCCAAACACCATCCCAAACAGAACCCAAAACACAAACCCAAACACCGTCCGAAACACAAACCCAAACACAAGCCCAAACATCAAACCAACCTCAACCTCCTCCTTCTGTGATAATATCTGAAGTTCCTTTTGAGGATGTTCTTGAGGAACCCCTTAAGAAAAAGAAAAGGACTATCAGAATCAAGCACATTGGTGCTAAAACAAAGACATAGACGGTATCCCCAAGTGAAGACGAAGGGGTCACCATACCGTTTGAGAAAGTTCCGTCTGTGAAGGTACTAACAGATGAAGAAAAACAAAGGAAAGAAGCAGAAGGAAAAGCAAAAGCCAGGAAGCTTGCGCTTGAGAAAGCTGCTAAGGGCAAGGAGAAGATGAAATAAAAGATGGCTTCTGTCGTTGTTGGAGAGACAGAAGAGGAAAAACAACTCAAAGAGGCTAGACGAGCCTCCATCTTGCTCGAAGCTGAAAGACAAAGGCTCTTTCAAGAAAGCATTAGGGGCATTGGATCGTCTGAGGGACCACCTGCTCAATCAACCTCAGAGGGCATGGACAGTGAAGAGACTGCCCAGATCCAGAAAGACAACGCCCAACTTGTGGAGGAGTTGGAAACTATGTTAAACGAAGAAGCCTCTACAATGGAGGTTCTTCCATCTACAACACTCCCAGACGAACAAATGACAACTCCTTCTGAGCCACTTGTTGCGTCTCCGCTAAATGCTTGCCCAGCATAGACGTTTCTTGCTGCGTCTGAAGAAGAAGGAGCATTCCACTACCAGACGAAGGAAGGTCCATCTGAAGGCATCATATTTGTTGAAGATGCAAGTTCATCGTCTGATGAAGAAGATTCTAGAGTGGATGCATCAAGGGGAAGAGTACATGCTGAAGTACTTAATCCAGAAGACTTACCCTCAAAGCGCAAGATTGACTATTCGTTCCTAAACGAATTAGTCATGCGAAGATATGAAGAAAGCACTTGCGCTGACAGACCAATCAAACCTGATTGGGTTATTAGAGCGAAGATTGATGAAGTCTCCAATTTTGCTGAATCGTCTGAGCCTGCTCAATTAGCAGATTTGAAGACCGATATAAAGAATACACCATACATAGAGCTGAAGAACCCTTATCAGTACAGAGGAAAGAAGGGATTCCAACTGGGGAGATTTGTCAACCCCATTATATACAATAAGTCCTTGAAGCCAGCTGATTTTGATGAAAATGCTGCTTATTCTCCAGAGGAGCAACGCAACTGGTTGAAGCGTCTGCCCTGGGACACTCTGGCTAATTTAAATATCAAGGGACTAGAAAACATAAAGGCATATAAGGATCATCTTGCTGCGTCGGAGATTGAAGGACCAGCGCTTGGTTATGAACCACACATTCCACAAAGAAATAATCCAAAGTGGAGGTTGCGATACGAGATCAATGCACCAATTTTTCATCACTGTACAAATGGTGATATTGACTCTCTCCGCTATGAGCCGAAAGACTGCAAACACTGGCATCTTGACGCCATAGATCGCCATGATCCAATGCCATTCACAATTCCTCTCAATCAAACAGAGTATGTTGGTTTAGGCCACTCTCTAGGAATTGTGCTCCCGTGGACGAGACCCCATTGTTCTGGGATCAACCCACGCTACTCTCTCCTTCTAGATGAGTATGAAGACCCTGAAGATTTTGCTCACTGCCTCCCAAAAGACTACAATCTACCTTTCAAGTTGATGGCTGGTGCATATCGAAGGGAAGCAAAGGAAAGAATCATATCTATCTCCCACGTCGATCGTCAAGCTACGAAGGATAGAAGATATTATCCCTTCATGATGGGTTCTCAGTTTTCTTCTCTGGTGACGACGAAACAAAGTACTCTATCGTCTTAGATGGAAAAGACCATGCTTGGTCGATATCTCGCTAAGGGAAAGGAAAAGAAGGTTTCGTCTCGTATGACCATTGCTCGAACCATCTTTGATGAAGACTCTTCCGTCTCGTGCGTAATGTTCCCCGGTAGTGCATTTGTATATTCTCAGAACAGCCATCGCTTGAAGTATCTATACCAACCAAGTGGTATACTCATCAATGGGACCAGACCTTCTCTGCCTACCTTGTTCTTCCACTGTTCACACTACATCTGAAGAAGAAAAAGTCAGTGCTTATCATTGATGATAGTGAACCTTTTGTGGAACTACCTCAAACACCAATGGTACAACTTGAAGATTTGGTGGAGGTTGATAAAGCTCATATTGAAGAAGCTGAGGAGTATAAGACTCTGAAGCGCAAATATGAGGCTTTGGAAGAAGATTGTCAGCACTTGAAAGCAAAGAACAGAGAACTTGAAGAAAATCACGCTTCTTTATCGTCTTAAGTGCAGCAGCTTACAGATGTTGTCATGACCCTGCTGAACAAAAAGCCAAAACCTTCTTCTTGATCAGAGTTTTGATGATCACAGCCCAAGAGGGAGAGAAAAGAAAGCATAATCCAAGGGGGAGAGCCTAATCCAAGGGAAAGAAGAAAGGAACAAGGGTAAGCATCGTCTGAGGGGGAGCAAGAGCAAACAAGAGCGAGGAAGTACCGTCTTAGGGGGAGTAAGACTGTTGTAAAATTTTTTTAGTATAGAATATACAATGTAATTTTATTATTTCATTTGTTATCATATACATTGTAATTCGTTATTGTTTTCTGTTTTGAATACCATTGTAATAATCTGATTACATCACATTGATGTAACAAACATTTATAAAGAGGTATTTCTCAGAAAACATCGTCTTGATGTAAATCTGGCTTATAAAACTGTTGTTTCTGTCTAAACATGTCTTATGCAGAATTTCGTGGTATGGTCTATAATCATCAAAAAGGGGGAGATTGTTAGATCAAGGAAGATTAACACCTCAAGATTTTGATTATTACAAGACAGACGAAATCAAGCTATCAAGACCTGCTAAGATGAAACCAGCTCAGACGGAAGATGGCCCTTCAAAGTTTGAAGTGTTGCGCCTGTCCACAAGCCAAGACATCGATTTAACGTGCACATGACGGAAGAAGACTCACAAAGCTAAAGTCTCCGTCTGTCCAATAGTGAAGCCTTAAGACGAAAGGATGAAACGAAACAACTTCAACTGATTACACATTTCGTCTATCCAAAAGTGAAGTCAAGATTGGAGTCTCGCGCCAAGATTTAAAATCTAAAGGAGTCATTATGAGAAGAACCCAAGATCTGTATGGGGATCTGCGCTTTCACATCCAAAGTCAGAAAGGTCTCTACCTTTTTGTCACATCTCTGTACAAGTCAGTAAAAGGAACTGCGCACGCAATTCAGTCCGAGATATCCGCTGCAACTCTCATCTATCAATCAAGGACAACTGACAACCTTTTTTGGAAAGTTCTCAAGAAGATTTCCAACGACTCTCAACGGCATTCAAATGAGTCTAACGGCTATTTGAAGAAAATGCCTATAAAAGGACTTCACCACGACTAGAACAAGTTGGCGAATACGCTTATCTTCATCTATCTCTTAAGGATTCGCTCAAATCTGTGATAGTGCTTTATTGTAAACACCTCTCTGCGTAGAGGAAAACTTTATTTTTCTAAAACATCTTTCAAAGTCCACTTGTGTGGCATTTTAGCCTGAGGAGGCTGTGTTCCAAAGAATACCTCTTGTAATAGCTTGTGGAGGCTGGGTTCAAAGAATACCTTGTTGGTTTAGCCTGAGAAGGCTGGGAGCAAAGAATATCTGTGTATAGCCAGAAGTGGCTGAGATCAAAGAATACTTGTAACCCTTTCACGGTTGGTAGTGAAAACTCAGCGGTTGCTGGGTAACTGGACGTAGTCTTGAATAGACGAACCAGTATAAAAATAACTGTATTTATTTTTGTTTCGTCTGATCAACTAACAGGGGATAATCACACTATAACGTCTGTTCATTAAAATCAATCTTTCAACATAAATTTTGTTTCGTCTGAACAACTTTGAAACCCACAGACGAAAGGGATAAAATTTTTAATTAACACAATTCAACCCCCCTTCTTGTGTTTTATCTTTTACACAATACATATTCCTTTTTCTTTTTGAACACGTTTACAAAATATTTCAAAGGTATTAAAAGACTCGTGTTTATGTGCTACGAAGTATACCCAAGTAAATCTAGTATAGTCATCTATAATGACAAACTCATATCTCTTTCCTCCAAGACTTTCAGTCTGAGTGGGTCCAAAGAGATCAATATGTAACAGTTCTAAGGGTCTTGTCGTGGAAACAACATTTTTTGATTTAAAAGAAGCTTTGAGTTGTTTCCCATGCTGACAAGATTCACACAGATGATTAGACTTCCAAGATATTTTTGGCAAACCTTTTACAAGATCCTTTTTAGAGATTTTTGAAATATACTTGAGACTCAAATGTCCAAGCTTTTTATGCTAAATATCTCGTTCATCGTCTGCTGAAATTAAGCATGTTACATTCTGATCACTAAGGTCCGAAAGATAAACTTCATAGAGATTGTTCCTTCTTTTCCCAACAAACAGAACATATTTGTCTTTATTTTTTTACTATACATTCATCAGCATTAAAGGCTACTTCATATCCACTATCACAAAATTGACTTATGCTAAGTAGATTGATGTTCAGACTTTTAACGTAAGACACATTTTGAATGAGAGGGTGATTTTTGGCAGAGAAACTATGCGTTTTTGGGATTTGCAATATAATATATTTTTTGATTCTCGCGAATTACTGCATTTATTCGACTAATCCATAAACCACGAAAATCTCTTTTTTTCCATCTTACCAACAGTCTCAATCCCTAGGATTTTACCTTTCCCTGCACCATAAGACACAGACCCGTTACTTGGTCATAGGTCTTGGAACATAGACAAGTCTCCCGTCATGTGTCGTGAGCATCCACTGTCTAGGTACCAGCTTGAAGTCTTCTCTCTTCCTATTAAGGATATCTGCAACATGAATAATGAGTGACTTTGGTACCCAAATTCTTTTGGGTCCTCCTTTGTTAGTAGAAAAAGACTTCTTTCTGTTCAAGGTCTTAGTGTTATGCTTATAATTGTTTTGAACCTTGTTGTAACGTTTGTTCTTCTTCTTAGATGAGACAAAGCTTGTCTTCTTTTCATTTGTCTGCTCAACATAACCTAATCCACTTTTATCTGAAGGGACCCTTTCATATTTTAAAATATTTTCAAGCATAGAGGATCCTTTTGTGAACTGAGTTATATCCTTGAGTAAAGAATCATTTTCTTTCTTTAATCTCTCGATTTCAAGAATTAAAATGTTCTTTTCAGAGTCAGACGATATATCGTCTGATACATTCTTCTTGAGCAACTCTTTTTCAGATTTTAAAGCAATATTTTCTGCCAAAATTTGTTTCAATTTTGCTTTGCAGGTTTTGTATTGTTCAGCGATAAAATGAGAGTTTGCTAGAAGAGTATCGTATGATATTTCTTCTGATTCTGATTCAGACTCAGATGAAGTAGACGAAACAGAAGAATCATTTACCTCAGAGGAAGTGTTGTCTCCAGCCATGAGACATATATTTGCGGTTTCCTCTACCTCTGTGGAATCATCTGAATTGTTGCTGTCAAGGTCTTCCCAAGTCAGCAAACTCTTCTTCCCTTTTTCTCTACGAGGATTCCACCTTTTCTTGAGCCTTGGACATTCAGATCTCATATGCCCAGGCTTTCTGCATATAAGCAGACGATCTCAGATCCTTCCTCTTTATTTGAAGATTTTTCAGGAAACTTTTTCTCCTTCTTTTTGAAGAATCGTTAGCTTCTTCCTTTCTTCATCATCATCTTCTTGAATCGTCTAGCCATGAGAGATATCTCATTTTCAGATGATCCATCAGACGAATCTGATTCAGACGTTTCAGCCTTGAGAATCTTGGTCTTCTTCTTTATCTCTTTCTTGACAGTTTCTTCTTTTGGAACTTCATTTGTGGACGGAAAAGCTATAGTATCTTGAACTTTTATCTTGTCTCTTTTACATAGGAGTACCTCATGTACTCTTAGAGCACCTATTAACTCATTAAGAGTTAATGTTTTCATGTCACGTCCAGAATATATATTACAGAAATAGTAGTAGACATTGCTTCCCATGGAGTAGGAAGACTGTCCAGAATCTTCATGTTATTTTGAGCTTTTGTGAAAGTGATTCCCAGCGAAGTGAGACCATTTAATATTGTTTGAAATCTTCCAAACATCATTTCAATGGATTCACCTTTCTTCATAGAGAACATCTCATATTTTCTTTGCAATGTAGCAGCTTTTCTCATTCTAACGTCTTCAGTTCCTTCATAAGAAATCTTCAGAGCGTCCCAGAGTTCTTTAGTTATTTTATAGGCACAGAATCTGTTGTATTCTATCCTAGATAGAGCACATGTGAGTGCATACCTAGCTTTGTTGTTCAGCTCTATGAGGATATATTCCTCATTTCCCCATTTAGTTTCTGGTTTAACAATGGGAATATCTCCCTGAGTGATAATCTTCCAAAGTCTATATTGAGTAGACTTTATGTACATCTCCATCCTGTCTGTCTAGTAGGGATAGTCATCCCCAGAGAAAGCTGGAGGCTTGTTCATAGAGGAACCTCCTGAAAGGAATGTTGGCCCTTGTGACTCCATAATGATCTTTTCCTCTAGCAGCTGTTAAGCGCTCAACCCTTACAGGCTAAGCTCTGATACCAAACTGGAAAGAATAAAACACAAGAAGGGGGGGGTTGAATTGTGATTTTGATAAAATTTTATCCCATCATCTATTGTTTTGAAATCAGTACAGACGATTCAAACTTATCTTTAAAACGCTTGATTTAAAAAGTTAAGTTATTCTTTAATTATCCCCGTTAGTCACAAGATATAATCTAGAGAACATAAAGTTTTTATAGTGGTTCGTCTATATCAGACTACGTCCAGTTACTCAGCAAAAACTGAGTTTTCATTATCAACCGTGAAAAGGTTACAAGTATTGTTTGAACACATCCACTTCTGGCTAATACAATATATTCTTTGATCACAGCCTTCTCAGGCTAACCCACCAAGTATTGTTTGAACCACAACCTCTTCAGGCTAAAGAAAAAGGGTATTCTTTGCAAGCACAGCCTCCTCAGGCTAAAATACCACAGACGTGGATTTGAAAGGGTTCAAAACAGTTAAACTTTCTTCTTCGCAGAGAGGATTTATACAATGAAGAGTAATATCAAGAGCGAATTCAAATAATCAGCTTGTAATAGCGTTTTTCGCCAACTTGAAATGGTGAGGTGAAGACCTTTATATAGGCAACAGTCTGAAGAGATCCGTTAGACTCAAGAGATATGACTGTTGTCCTTTTTCTTGAAACTTTCCATCAGTGGCAGAGATCAATCAGAATAATTAATTATTCGCAGCGGAGTCAGCGCATGTTCAACACCTTTTTCTGACTTGATCAATTTGGATAACGAAAGTGTGATCTACTTTTCGTGTAGCAGAGGTTTTGCACAATATCTAATAGCCTTTTTGGAAGCTTCTAAGAGTAACGACTGAAAGAGACATTTTGCACGTGTTACTTCGTCTGTCTTCATTCTTCTTCTAGTAGACGTTGGGTCTTTAACAGAGCATAAGACGTTCAGCTAACGCTCTACATTGATGTTGTCTTCATTCGTGATTGCATCGTCTGTTCTTCGTGATGAGACACCTTTGAGGAAGCATGGAATAAGTCTTACCAGATTGAGAAGTCTTCTTTCGTCTATAGTCCTCACATCGTCTACACTTGTATCGTCTATTCGTATCGTCTATCTTATAATTATCAAAACTTAAGAGTGTTAATCCCCTTGATTTAACAAATACAATGCAGAATAATAGGATAATAAAGAGATATGTATTTATAAAAGAAGGTACAATTAAGGCTATGTATGTGATGCATGTTGATTGTTTCTACACATCAATAAATATTGAACACAAATGATCGTTTTTAAAATATTTGTTAGTTCACAAATCATGCAAATAGGACGATAAAACAACAAACAATTTATTTTGTTTGAGAAATCTGAGATAAAAGAGAGAGGTTTATAGTTTAATGTATGTTTTTCAATTTCTCTAGATTAATTCCAATTAATGATTAACTTCTCTAAATAATTATGATTATCGATGATATGTAATTAGTTTGTAGCTCTTGATCATGAAAAGTTTATCAATCCCTACCTAGGTGATCATATAAAAAATTAAATAAATGAGAAAACACGCATAGATAATTGAACAAGAAATTAGAAATGTAAAATCATTATTTTTTATTATTTATGATTGAGAAAACAGTTACAGAGATCACTGAAATTCTAAGGCATGTTATTTATTGATAAGCTAAAACAAGAATTTAAAAGTATTAAAGTAATCTAATCAAAATAAAGAAAAGACAAAAGTTTGCTGAAATCAATCCATTAATGGAAACTCAAGTACAAGTTACATTATAATCTTAATTTTTAACTACAGATTTAGCTAGCCATACCATTAATAAAACAAATAACAAACATACTAGCCAATTGAAGAAAGGAAAAAATAAATAAATTACAAGAGTTGTCACTTTCCAGACCCTAGATTCACAACAAAATTTTCACTCTCAAAATCACTTTCAAAAAGGTAAGTAAAACTTATAAAAAAAAATTAGATGCTCAACTTATTGTTTTTACTTTTTTATTTATAAGAAAAGTTTTGGATGAGTTTCAGCTCAACCATATTACATGTAAGCGTGACTGTGCTACTTTAACAACCTTTCAAAATTTGAATTTTGAAATAAGATGGTCTTGCTTAAACACTATCAACATGCTAAGATATTAGTTTGTGCTTATTTCTTAACTTGGTCATGCTTGTTCTTGAGTCTGATTAGAACATAGGTCGTGCTCAAGTAGCATGCTCACGGATCTGTTCCTAATTGTGACCGTGCTGAATTAGCATGATCATGCTTATATGAGAACAAACATGTTTCTTAAAAATGTTTTAATTTTTTAAGAATCACTTTTCTTTCCTTATTTTTTTTTTGTTTCAATTTTCTCTTGGACTCTAGTATGTCACACTAAGTACAAATTTGAAAACTAACCATGAATATATGCAAAATGAATGCAACAAAGACACAAAAGAGGACTTGTTTTCTTGTGAATTTAGAAGTAGGTGGATTAATAATATAGAAACTAAAAATAAAAGTGTATGTTATAGTTAGGCATATTTTCAGAGAAGATAACATTTGTGCATATTTATTAGCCTCTGATGTTCTTTTGATTTGAGACTTTTGTTAGTGGAACACTACCCCACAATCTCAAACAAGCTCATCAGTGGTAGGAATGACCTTCCTAACTATAGATTTAATTAGTTGTTTCTTCATGTGTTTGGTTATACTCCCTTGTTTAATTTGTATATGTCTTATATTTATTTCCATTAAAAAGGGGTTTATATGACAGATATAATAATGAATGTATTTCATATGATAAATTAATTCACGTTTAAATAGAGGTATTAAAATAGACTTTTTTCTCTTTTTAAATTATAGAAAATAAATATACTAATATTAAATTTAGAAAATTAAAAATAAACTTATCCTATATTTAAAAAGACTAAACCTTTATAATATAACTAATGGTATTATATATTTTAGTCTGTGATTCTTATTTGATGAAATTCCACCCGTTGGCTTAGCATCATTATTCTACGTTATTAAAATATGCATTTAGGATATATTTTCTGCCATCTAGATAGATAGAGGTAATACTTATGTTTGCCATATTCCTTAAATATTCCTTCCCATAAAAATAAATATTCCTTAAATAATCCTGATGAAGAATTGCGACCAAAGTACAAGTTTTTGTCTTGTTTAATCTTAATTAAATCAACTTGTTTAACACTTAAACTACAACCTGTTTATAGTTACTGAAGAATAATTGCATATTAGTTATAAGAGTTTTAAGAGTTTAATGATGATTATGCATTTTCAATACTTATGTGGATATAATTTTTAATATAATCATCATAAAAGTTAACCAATTTACAATACATATAACATATATATTATAATTAAATAATACTAATATAAAATTATATTTTACATCACAATCTTATCAAACTATACTCTCTAGTTTCAAACACAAAAATTGCAACCATCTATAATTTGCTTTGTTCTTTACTCATGAAATTCAAACAACCACATTTCCCCACCTCTTGTCTATTGTTTATTATTCCATAACACATAAAAAATCACGCAATCTTTAAACTAAAAGTAAAAACTTGAGCATATACTACAATGAGAATTGAGTCAACCTGAATATATTTACACTTTGATTTTTTTTCTTTTCCCCTCTCAAACCAACAAGTCAAATAAAGATAATTACATCCCTTAAAAGCAGTAATTTAAAGTACAACAAAACTCAAAGGAGGCAAGAGACTTTCACTGACAATGACATACCATCCTTTCATCCATCCCAACACAAACCCACTAGTCTTTGTTTTCCAACTTGAATTGAAAAACAAACCCCAAAAAAAATACAAAAGAATCAACTCTTGAACACAACAAATAATAACAATAACAGATCAATAATTAAAAAAATAAAAATAACTGAAAGAATCTCCGACAGGTACCTCCCTCTCCTATCTAGTTAAAGCAGACACAACTGTTTTTTTCTTCCACCCTCTCTTTGATGTCACTGGTGCACATGTGTTTCCCTGCATTCCAATCATGCAACTTGAGTGGTCCCCTTCTTTAAAGTAAACACATCACGTGACTCCCTCAGTTTGATAGCAAAAGCTTACCACCATTTTGGCCTCACCACCCCATTATATGTGACCCTCCTTGGTAAACTACATTTCTTCCTTTCATCAATTGCCTAATAAAAATTCTCACCCTCTCACTACCCAACAGTACTTCATGCCATTCATTACAAATACTCACGCACCCTTTTTTCTTTCTTCACAAAACTTAAACACATTTTTATCATACTTTCACTATTATTTTCTGATGAGAATTAATGTTTCTCTTTTAAAATCTGCATTGACATTTAAAGAAATTCTTTAATTATTATACAATCATCAAAACTAGGTTTGATTTTATTAGTTTGCATAATAATTAAATAGTTTTATTAAATATCAACGCAGATTATAAAAGAAAATATCAATTCTGATTAAAAAATAATATTTGAAAATACTCAAAAGTTAATCTAAGTTTTTGCACACTTTGGCCTTTTCTCCTCTATTTCAAAAATGCTGCAATTTCTTTTGTAAAATTAAGAAGAATCACAAATGAGATCATGTGAGCTAGCTACAGAAGGTGGTTGATGATTTGATCACATTCTACAAAGGGTGAGTGAGAGAAAGTGTTGTTCAAGGGAGGGTTCAAACTTCAAGCATTGATAAGTTGTTGTTCCTTTTCAGTGAGAGTATCACATCTTGGTTGTGGTGATGGAGATGGGGATTGAGATGGTGACCCTGCAGCATTGTCCATTTTCTTTATGTTTTGTTGGTGATACACTTGCCTGAGTCTCTCTATCTCTCTCTTTAGTGCATCTTGATGTGCTGCATACCATATATTGTACGTGAATTATTTGGTGCTTTAATTGTTAACTACTTAATGACAAGGCACATGCATGATTAACACACAGATCCAAATATGCTTGCATGCAAACTCTTTTCACTAAAATCAATATGAGTCTCTGTCCATCTTAATAATTAGCCTGTTTTCTCTGACTTTTAAAGTAATGAAATACTAATATAGTAAGCTAACTTGTACCAGAAAAGCCAAACAGTGCAATTTATTTAATATCTTATGATCCACAATACTTGAACAACTTCGACTAGTGGCATGCTTAGTGGTGCAATTTTAAAAAGTACATATTAGATGCATTAAATTGTACTTTAGTTTCCTTCTGTGTTTTTTAAAAAAAATTCAAGCCTAAATTTACACTATTAGAAGATAAATTAACAACTAAGTATTTGACGGTTATTATCGGTTAATCACAAATTGATGAGATTTTTAGAATAATTAATTTATCATAAAAATAAAAGAAAATGGTATCATTAATGAGTTATGATTAATCACAATATTATATAACTTTTTTCTTGATAAACTAATTAATAATAACAGGGTCTCAATAATTAAAAGAAAAAAATATTTAATATCTAAATTTTACACATTTTACTAAAAATCTTTCTCCATATTTTTTACACATTTGCCGTAATAATAATTTAGCAAGTGTATACATCTTAATTACCAAGATGTTCTTGGCCGTTTCAACATTTTAATTGATGGTTACTCAACTGTTTCAACATTAAGAAAACCAATAACCAATTCGACTAATTAGCTTCTTAAACCAGAAAAAAATTATGCAGATGATGTAGTTTAATAAAAGATAATAAAACGCAAAGTACGTACCATCTTTGAAGATCTTGTCTTGGGCCAAAGCGGCGATTCTTTGCTTCAAAGCACTGTTGTCAACCGTTAGAAGCAAACGTTGATGATCCAAAAATGCAACTCGTGGAGACAATACTGAAACTTCAGCCTTCAATATTGATCAACATATACAATATGTTATTATTAGTAAAAGAAAAGAGGAAAAAAAAACCATATTGATTATATTTTATTTGTATTATATGGTTTGTATAAAATTAAATTTGTTCTGTCACTATAAACAAATGTACCTGTAATGAAGTCACACTTCGTTCAAGCTCGGATATGTATTGTAGCTTCCTAACTCTTGATCTTTGTGCCGATTGTCTATTTGCCAAGATTCTGCAGGTTATGCAAAACAAGAATCAGATGATTAATATCATGAAGAAAATGTTGTCCACAAGAATAATTCATAAACAATAAATAATCACACATTTTAATGTTATTAAGGTATGAAATATATATAGACACACATTATTTATTTATTTTAATGCTCCAACTAATTAACACATTATCCGTTTGTTTTTGAAACGGTTGTTATAAAAATTCAATGTCATATGGGTCAATGCAAATGCAAGTTTACCAGGAAAAGCATGGAATTTGACATAAATGTTAATTTAATTACCTTTTGACCCTCTTGGGGTCGGTGATTTTTTCATTAGTTGCATTTGCATTTCTGTCATTGATATTACTATCATCATTGTTGAGAAGTTGTGTGAAATCTTGCTTGCATTGGCTTTCATCTTCATCTGATTCATTCTTCACTTGCACCTTCTTCTCTTCCTCCTCTTCCTTTTCCTTGTTGATTTCTTTCTCATCATTGATGCTATTGTGATCAGAGGGTGAAGAAGGGTTGGAAGAGGACAACGTATGTACCATCATGGTATTATTGTTGATGTTATTATTGTTATTATTTCCGGAAACCTCATCAGTAAACATGGACATGAATTGTTCATCGTCGAATCTCTCAAAATCATTGTCGCGACCACTAACACTACCGCTTTTACAATGGTGGTCGAGTATTGGTGACTCCAAGAAGGCGATGGAGTCGCTCACCGACCGCCGGTGGGCCCCACGCCTCGCCGCCGAGAAGTCAAGAAACTCATCTACCCATGAAGGGTTTTGGTTTGACATGTTTTGTGATAAGCTTTTGAGGGAAGGCATTTTTTGGTGAGGAGAAGAAAAGTCTGGCCAATTTGGTGTCATGTTTGGAATTTTTGGTGGCAATTGAGCCATTTTTGAGTCTCCTAAATTAATCAACAACCTCTCACAAGAATGAAGATGGAGAAGGAGGAGAATGAAAGAAAATGAGAATGAGAAAGGACTATATAAATATATGTAACTAAACACAACTTGGAAAATGTTGGTATTAGGATAATGAGATTAATTATACATGCATGTATACATGTAATGCTTAGAGGGAAAAAATTTGAGAAAGAGAGGAAATTGAAGGATATGAGGAAGACAAATTAAACTAAACAAGCCTCTAACACAACCTTTTTATAAATATGTTTAAGAAAGCAAAGGGAATGTTAGAGGGGGATGAGAAAGGCACAAGAGGAAGAGGAACAAGAAAAAATCACATAATGATGGTGTTGTGACTTTGTGATTTTTGTTATAAAGATGTGCATATAATAAACGATAATAATAATAATTAAGAAAGGTTTGATATAGATTAGGGGTTTAAAATCCCAATAAATCTCTAGGGGTATGTGGAAGTGTATGAGGAGTGGGGTCACATGGAAGAGAGAGAGAGAGAGGACAGCTATGAACAGCTGGGAGGAGAAAGGGGTTGGGTCTCCTCAACTCAACGGCATTACTGGAAAGTCGCCAGTGGCTTAATTATAAATAACTAGTGGGAATCAGCCACCACGTGCCCTTGTGACCGTCCCTTTAGTAGGGTGCCCTTGTAATAATAGTCTCATCATTTTTATACTTTACCCTTTCTTTTTTAACTGCCCTCATCTAATTAACGTTTAGTTTAAAATTTATTAGCAAATGAAATTTATTGTCAATCGGAGATATAATTTTTGGAACTAAAATAGATTATAAAATGTAAAAACTTAAGTTGTGATGGTGACAGTTAAAACATTTTATAAATATATATATATATGTGAATAAATAAATTAATTCTTAAATTTTATTAATGATAATGTGAATAAAAAATAACTATTTAAATAAGAACATATAATAAATAGTTAAATTTTAAAGAATAAAATTATCTACTAAAATCAGTTGTATTGAGAAAAAGTTACAGAGGAGATGAATAAATAATATTATCTTTTGATTATATAATTATAGCTAGATTTGATTTTTATTTTGTGCGCATTGAAAGAATCTTGGAAAAAATAATCTCTTAGATATACCTTACTTTTCAAAACATTAATCATTAACTTCTGACTCAAGATACTCCCAATTTTCATCATCTCTTTCTAAATATATATTATATAAAGATTGAATTTAACATATATTTTTAATTGAGCTATATACGCGGCATAAGTTAAGAGTTAAGAAAAAATTATTTCTAAAAGTATAAATTGATTTTATTTTAATCTTTGAAAGTAATTAAATTTTAAAAATATTTTGAAAGTATAATTAGTTATTCATTTTAATTCTTAATTTTGATGCATAACTTTAACTATTTAATATTATTTTGATTCTTATAATTAGTTATTTATTATAATTTCATTCTTAAAAAATAACAATAAAATTAATAATAAGTGATAAATTTAAAAATAAAATTAAAAAATATATTTAGAGACTAAAATAAATAATTATTAATTTTTTTTAATCTTTTTGTTTTCATGAATTAAAGAGGGACCAAATAACCGATTTTGAATCATTAGTTAATTTTGTACTCCTCTTATTATGATATTGTTGGGACAAATATTTGTGTTGTAATAATTAGGGAGGGTTAAATGGTGGGAGTTAGAGGCAAAGTCGTGACTGACCGATTTAAATATGCTTAAAAGGTGAAAACAAGACGGTTAAATAAATTAAAGATGAAATCAAAATTAGGTTTTTGGTTTGAATGGATGGTGTCGACGTTCTGTTCTAATTTTTAAAGCGATAATGTCTGTAGGATAAATCGGTGGTTAGTGATAGGTGAAAATTCATATGGCTTTCACATTTTTATACAAGAATAAACATCACGTGCTTATGATTATATTTAACAATCGCTATATGTATATAATATGCGTGGGGTGCCACTGCCAGGGCTGCGTTTCACTATTAATCGTTCAATTAATTATGGTTAATTACTGTTTTTGGTTCAATTCCAATTATCTATAAACTAACTTCTTGAGAATATTGGTATCTATTTAAAGTTAAATTTTTGTTTGCCAAATATTATAATTAATCGTTAGCTTATTTTATTACGGGAAAGGTTGGAATTCACAATTTTTTCTTATTTGACAAAAGTACTCTAAGGACATAATTTCTAATTAGACTAGTTAAAATTAATTATAATTAAGGGTTTGGTTTAATAAAATTACCTAGAATAAATAAGTCTAATAAAAAGACTTTAATCGCGATATAAATGTGACACGACTTTTCTTCATTTTTTTAATTAACTTTAGCTAATGATCATTAGTATGTCAACATAAAAATTTTTTAAACTCAACTCTAAATGTTTCTTCCGCTCTAAAAAGGAATGTTCTTTAGTTTTGATAGCTGATCTACCATTATTTGGATCGAGTTTATCCTTTAAAGACTCCACTCACAAATTTATAATTTCCACACTCCATCAACGTCCTTCCAACAATGAGTTCAATGACATCGTCATCCATTGAGAATAGACTTAGGTCAACCTCATCAACCACAACAACAACAACGTCGTCTACCACCAAGATTTTGAGGTTGTCTTCACTCGTCTCGGCACTGCCAACGTCACCATTATACTCAGTTAAGTCAATGGTGATATCAATATTATCACTAAACTTAAAGGATTGTCGAGACATTATAAAATATGTGTATAAGAACGGGGACGAGTTTGACTGCTTTGAAGATCCTTCTCATGGAGTCACTATCATAATTCGTGACTTCGTGATTAAAATCGCGACATCATAGTGGTTGGAATTACTCGTTCAACTGGTGACTTCATCAAAACAAACACTTTTAATAAATAGTTTATAACTAGACTCATTTTAATAAATAATTAACTGAATGGGCCTAATTAGATATTTTTCTAAATTTTTTCCCTTTATTTTTCATTTTTAAGTCTTGTTTCTTAAACGCATTTAAAATATGGTCAAAAACACATGTGGGTGGTTGAATGGTAAAGAAAATCTAAAATAATTTTTTTAAAAAAAATACTTTTAAATAAAAAATTTATGTATTGAGTGTTAGCTTGGGTAATATTCTTTAACTGATTTTTTAAAAGAAAAATAATAAGAAGAAGAATATGAAATTTACTTCTCTAAAAAATTAAAATTTGTTTTTTATTAATTAATTTATAAAATATTATTTTTTAATTGATGTAATTAGTAAATGAAAACTAATTTTAACTTTTAGATAGTTAAATTTCATATTTTTCTTCTTTTTTTTTTTTAAGAAGTTCTTACGGAGAAGAAACACTTAAATTGAAGAGAAATATTTTGAGTGTTATTCCGGTTAATAAGTGAAACAATTTTACTTTATAAATATTAATAAAAATTAATATTTATAATTGACTTTTAAGTTTTAATTGTTTCACTTTTGGTTTAACCCTATTTATATATATACAAATTTGAAGATCCAAATTAAATTTTTGACGGCATGTCTAAGAAACAAGATTATCTAATAATCATATCATATCATGTTAGTAATTTTATTTTTTTAAAAAAATAAATCCATGGGAAGTAATTGAGATAAATAGAAATCAAATTGTGTGGAGATGTGGAATTTGGGACCTGAGCTGTGAAGAGGAAAAAAGAAGGCTTATTGTAAAGGTTGATTTTATGCACCCATGTGAATTGTTTGAACGCACTATGCTTTCTTTGCTTTGTCCACAAACCATTCCCACATGTAGGGTATATGCTTCTCTCTCTATGGGTATACTTATCTGCGTTCCTATGTGTTTCTAGGTTCCTTCTTCCCATGATCTTATCTTAAGTGATGTTCATATTTTTTTATAATGAAGAAAAATATTATATATATGATCAATGCCTTAAATCATGATTAGGGTGATGCTATAGGGATATAAAATTGCCACCTTCTATATGAAGGAAGTGCTTGCCAATAAAGCATCTTCACGGATGGATTCTATACTGATTATAATAGCATCCATGTGTGTGGGGTCTTGTCTTCTCCTCTCACATATAAAACAATATTGCTGGAATAGTGATGTGCAACATTGCGAGTTGGCTCATGATTCATCAAGATCAAACTGTATCCATATAAATCTATCAAGATTTTCATTTCAATTTTTAATTTACGATAATTTTCATTTCAATTCCTAATTTCATTTTATCTGTGTTAGAAATCTCACCAAAGATACAATCTGTTACGTGTATATAAGTAAAAAGCAATTCTCATCTTGCAAGTCAATTTTGTAGGGTTAAGTTAAGTCTATAATTCACATTTCTAATATGGTATTAGAGTCTATTTTATGATTATTTTTACCCATTATTAAAATTTATTGTTGTTGAGTTTATCGTGTCTTATTGTCAGACCGATTTTAACATCCCATTTATTTAATTTCCACGTTTGGCATAAAGAAGCACATAGAGATATAACATTTTATGTATACAAGTGAGAAATAATCCTTATCTTATAAATCAATTTTGTAGGATTAAATTAAACTCATACCTCACGTTTCTAACACTCATATGATATAAAAATATGACCTAATAAATATATATAAATAAATATAAATTATCGTCATATAAGTCAATTTTATGAAATTAAATTAAGTCCATAAGTCATATTTATACTATATTTTTATTTATACGTCACTTCTTAATTAAGTTATATATAAATTTATATAGTTGGTGGTCATCTATAATATAACATAATTAATTGTGCTCAACGGTGTTTTTAATCTAGTACTTGTATTTTTAATTAAATTGTCTAAATTTCGAATCTTAATTTTAATCATGGAACATATTATATTAGAAAAGAATTATTCATTTCATAAAAGATTAGTTACTATACAATATAGAATAGATACTGTGAGACAGTACTAGAAAAACATGAGTTCATTAAAACGAAATAGAATGCTGTTTAAATTTAATGCCCCCATGTGTCCACTTGTACATACTTGTAAGAGGGAGTAAGCTAGTGTCTTGGTGTATTGCACAAGTATATATAGAATATATTTCAATAGATGCATGGGTGAATATTTTAACCAATAAAATCAAATTGATGATTATTTAAGTTTAAAATAAACCTTATCATTTAAAAATTAATAAAAACAATTTATTGAAATTGTTATAATTTTATCTAATTTTTATCTTCCAGAACTGATGAAAAATAGTCATGTATAGCCATAGTTAGTAATTGACCTATTTTTTTTTAATCTTAAAACTTACTTTAAAATTAAATTAAATTGAGTAATTTGATAACTTTTTTTAAAAAAAAAAATTACTTAAAGTTACTCTTGATCAAGTTAAGACCTAAATCTTAAAAGATGGAATAAAGATTGCATAGGGAAATGATGAAGAAAAGATATAAAAAATTAGCTTATTAAAAAAAATAAATCAAAACACTATTTTTATGTTTGCATTGACATTAAAAAGGAAAAAGAAGCTCCCCTTATTCTAAGAGCTTTTATTAAAAAAAAAAAAGAAACTAATTTTGTAATCACTTTTTTCTAAAAATTAGATCAGATTAACTGATTCAGCAAATTGAACTGGAACAAGTCAAATCGGTGGTCCAAACATCCCTGCAGAAATAGGTGTAGCGAAAAGTCGGTAAAGAACAACCAAAACCGTGTAAAAATCACTGCAGAAATCAATGCAGTGAAATGGTCTAATTAATAGCTCTTTTAAAAAGAAATCGATATTTTTAAGTTTTATAATTTTTTTATTTTAACATATTTTTTAAATCAATAAACTCATAACATATAGATTATTATTATTTAATTATTTATTGAAAATTTTTATCTTGTAAAATGTAAAATATAATGCTTTTGTATTAATTAGTTTTTTTGATTTTCTTATTTTTTTCATTATGCTTTATATTATATAATATTAATAGTCAGATTCTAATAACTCAAGAAATTTTTTAGGAATATATTCTTTAATATATTTTATGAATGTATTTTCTTGTAAATAATTCAAAACTTTTAAAAATGATATGTTTTTGTGGATTTTACTGTTATTTAATTATTTTTTTCTTGATTTGACAAAACGAGGGTATTAAAAAATGTGTTGCTAATATTACCCAAAGTTACTTATTCCATCTCAAAATAATTGTAATTTTAATTTTTGATAAAAATTTTAAAATGATTTTTATTCTTATATTTTGATGTAATATTAAAAAAAAAATTCAATTTGTCCTCACATAATTACTAAAAAAGTGTACATATATCATGTATAAAGAAAATATTCATAATGAGAATAAAATTATTTTAATAAAACTAAGTAAACTATAATGGTATTCAAAAACATAAGAATCCCAATTACTTGAGATGAGAAGAATCTTGGCTATTTCTCAAAAGCAAGTCCAAATATAAAGGCCTTTTCATTCAATTATTCTAAAGTATATCATAAGACAGCTTGTCAATGCCACCCGTTATACAATTGATCACTCCAACAATTTGGAAAGAAAAACATGCTTACAGCTTTAAAACATTGAGTTTTAGAATAATTGAATTTCTATCTCAATATTTTCCTTTTGGGATTGGTTTGTAATACACTTGAATTTCTATCCCATGTTGGTAATCACATTAAGTACTGGACTTGCATGTTGGTAAGCAAAGGCTTTGCCTAATTTTTTGGAGGTGCAGACACATGACAAATAAATGTATGTTGCATCACAATTACGTTATATATATATATATATATATATATATATATATATATATATATATATATATATATATATATATATATATTTAGTCAATTTTGATATGATAGGTTGTTGAGTTTTAGTATTTACAGAAAAAGTTAATAAAAAATAAACTTTCTACTTAGTCTCTAAATATAATAAGGGTTGTCGAATTAAACTTTAATAAAAATAATTTTCAAAAAGTTATAAATCCTTCAATTTAGTTACTTAACTTGACATCATCATATCAATTTTTAATTTAGGATTAAAATAATGTAACATATTTCCTCCATTCTAGAATAAGAAATCTTTTAAGATGATGACACACTGAATATAAAATATTTAATTGATGTAAATTTAGATTAAAATGTCTTCGATTTTTAATTATTATTGTCATAAATTAATTTATAAATTTTCTACTCATAATGATAAAGGAGAGTACAATTGGAAAGTAATTTCAAAAGGTTAAAAAGATTAACATTTTATAATAAAACTAAAATTCTATAAACCACTATTATTTTAGAATGGAGGATTATATGTTAATAAAATGTGACAATGAATATCAATTTAGGAATTAAATTTTAGTTTTCAACTAAAGTTAAAGGATTATTTGTTAATAAAATTTGATTACCTGTGACTTTAAAATTAAACTTGGCAAACTACTCACATGGATCAGTTGAGACTTCCTGAATTGATGACTAAATCTATCTAACATTCAACTGTGTCATATCAACTATTTTGGTTTGCAAAAGCTTAAGCAGTTCACAACCTTCAGGTAACACGTTTTAAGGTCATGCAGAGAAGATGAAGCGTAAATTAATACAAAAGCCTTGCTTTGTTAAAACTCTCAAGCATGAAAGACATGAACACAAGAAGATAGTTATGCAGTTGAAACACCTCTAAAAGAAAAGTATGTTGTTCATGATAAATATGAATGCATGTTCTTATTCTCCACTTGCATTGAGAACAAGCCATGATGACAACTACCAAATTAGTCTATGCCATCTTCAATATTCTTATCTTGTTTAGTGCATGGATAAGTGCAAGTGCAAGTGCAAGTGCAAATGGAAGTGCAAGTGCAAGTGCATGTGAATGTCTTCCAATGCGCAAGTCTAATCCATGCAACATAGAAGCCATGAAGAAGAAGTTTGAAAAATGGCTTAAACAAAATGGTCGAAGTTACAAAGATGAGGAAGAATGGAGAGTCCGTTTTGGAATTTACCAAGCAAATGTTGAGTATATAAAGTGCAAAAACTCTCAAAAGAACTCCTACAAACTCACAGATAACAAATTTGCAGATCTTACTAATGAAGAGTTTATGAGTACTTATCTGGGTCTTAAAACTAGGTTGCTTCCAGAGACCGGATTCAGGTATTATGAATATGATGATCTTCCAGAAAGAAAGGATTGGAGGGAGGAAGGAGCAGTAACTGACATCAAGGATCAAGGAAATTGTGGTAAAGTTTCTTGCATTAGAAGTGCATGTTTTAGGGTCCAATGCATGTTTTCTCAATTTCATATATTATGCAGTGTGTTAAATTTCAGCTAAGTTGTTAACCATTATTTCCCTTTTATAAATTTTCATTTGAATCTTCAACATGGTGGACCATTGATTTTGGAGCCTAAACTAGAAAATGAGATCATTGAGATTCCCAACATTCACACATTCAGCTAATCAGAATCGTTGGATGAAGATCGAGTGTCTCTTTTTATCTTGACAAGTCTAACTTTACATGTATCCAAAATGTGAATTGTCCAATCTTCATCCAACAATTCTGATGCATGGATATGCGAATGTATGAATATAGGGAATCTATTTCCAAAAATCAAAGTGTCATGGTAGTTTTCTCCTGAAAATTTCTAACAAATTAAAGGAACATTCTTAAACAATATGGTATCATAGTAGCACATTTTCCTATGTATGTATGTTTTCTCAATTTCACAGATTATGCAGTTCAGCTACGTTACTAAACACTTTTTCCTTTGGTAAATTCTCATTTGAATCCTCCTCAACATGATCAACCATTGATTTTGGAGCCTAAACTAGAAAATGAAATTGTCAAGATTCCCAACATTCACACATTTAGCTAATCAGAATCAATGGATGAAAATTGAATAACTCATTTCATCTCGACAAGTCTAACTTAATATATGTATCCAAAACATGAACCATCCGATCTTCATCCAACGATTCCTGATCAACGTGTGAATTTAGGGAATCCATTTCAGAAAATCAAGGTGTCATGGTTCATTAACTCAGTTCTTAAAAAAGCATCACATGGTTTTCTCCTGAAAATTTCAAACAAATTCTTACAAATACCACAAATTTTCAAATTATGTCTTCATGCAGGAAGTTGTTGGGCATTCTCTGCAGTGGCTGCTGTGGAAGGCATCAACAAAATAAATTCAGGGGAGTTAATTTCTCTGTCAGAACAAGAACTTGTAGACTGTGATGTTCAAGACGGAAACCAAGGATGTAACGGTGGCTTAATGGACGTAGCATTTGCATTCATCACAAAGACTGGTGGTCTAAACACTGAAGAAAACTACCCTTATGAAGCTGTAGATGGCACATGCAACAATGAAAAAGCTGCTCTTCATGTTGTCAACATAAGTGGCTATGAAAATGTACCCTCCAATGATGAGGCTATGCTTAAAGCTGCAGCTGCTAATCAACCTGTTTCAGTTGCAATTGATGCTGGAGGTTATGCATTTCAGCTTTATTCAGAAGGTGTTTTCTCTGGCAATTGTGGAAAGCAACTCAATCATGGTGTGACTGTAGTTGGGTATGGAGAGGAAAATGGTGATAAGTATTGGATTGTGAAGAATTCTTGGGGTGGTGATTGGGGTGAATCTGGTTACATTAGGATGAAACGTGATACTACTGATGAATCTGGTCTTTGTGGCATTGCCATGCAAGCCAGTTACCCCCTCCAGGATTAAGTATAGCAGTTGAGTAATTGAGCTGCTGTGGTTGTAAAATGATAAATTTTACATAAACAAATTCATGTAAACTGTTTAGATTCAAAGATTAGAAAATGGCACAAATAAATGGCACTGCAACAATCAGATTCAAAGATTAGAAAATGTTTTATAGACCACAGATTAGATAGGGGCAAGAGGAAAATTGTTTACTGCTATAGTGAAAGGGGAGATAAAATAGATGAGTTGCTTAATTTTATTATATGAAAATAAATGTCTTTTAATTTTATATCATATTATCTATCTCAATTTGAAATTTTCACAACATTTTTACTTTTAACGTATAGTAGCATAGTATTTGATATCTTATGATTGTACCACATCTTAGAATAACATATTAACAATAATACATAGAGGTTGCAATGCTTGGAAATTAATTAATATAACTTAAGTAAACGTGATAAATTTGAACAATTTTTTTTTTTTTTTACAATCCAATAAACTTTATGTTGTTTTTCAGATTAGAAAGGTAAGTAATTTCTTGCATGTAAAAAAAAATAGAATGACTTGGATAATAATTACTATATTTAAATTTTCTAAATTTCTCAATCCTTTTCCTATCATTAAAAAAAAAAATTAAATTAGATTTTTTGTTAATTTATCAATCTATTAATTTAATTCTTTTTTAATTTAAAAAAGTGCAGTATAGAGTTTTGTTATCTTATCTTTTAATTTAAATTGTATCGGACGAGTAATGTAATGATGGAAGATTTCTAATAGTTATCATTGACAATGACTTCCGCCGTAGAGGAGGAGGTCTCTAATGATTATCATTAACACTTTGCGGAGATCCCTTCTCTAATGGTCATCATTGACAATGATTTTCGTTTTAGGGGAGAAAATGACCATCATTGACAATGACTTCCGCTGCAGGGGAAGAGATATCTAATGATCGTTGATCATGACTTTTGTTGTAGGGGAGGAGGTTTAATAATCCTTTGTTTGAGGGGAAGATTGTAACACCCCGTTTTTTTGATAAATAAAATAAAATAAAAATAAATCAAATAAAATAATATTAACAATAATAATAAATAAATTAGAGTAGCAACTGACTGAGTTAGTGGGAAGTTGCTAAATTGTGAGTGGGGTGTGAGTGGGTAGTTATCATACGACAATTAAAATCTTAGCCTTAGTGTTACATATCAGGGAATTTATTCATATTCACTTTCTCTCATTCCCTTTCTCGTTATCTCTTTCCTTTTTCTCTGTTCTTCTATTCCTTTCCCTTTCATCTTGATATTACTCCCACTTTAAATAATTTCCCCCAAAAGAGATCAAAGCTTTTATGGAGGCCGAGACCCTGCTCATCTCGATTTCCCTCGTGATGGTCACAAATCCAGGTTAGGGTAGTTCTCAATTTAACGATGATAATGACTTCTTTTTCTGTCTTTGTTTGTCTTATGTAAATTAAATATTCTTCCTTCCTTCTGCTTTTATTTATTTTATGTGAATTAAATATTTTGAATTGAATTATTTTCTTTCTAGCATAGGGAAATCCCTCGCTTCAATTTCGTTACTCTTCCCTTTTGGCTTAGCTGACTTTGTATGTATCTGTTGGTGTGTGGAAGGGAGATGAGATTCGATCGTCCCGGGAGTGTGAGTGGCGATTTGTGAGTTTAATTGATATCACTCCTCAGTTGAATAAAAAAAATGACTAGGTCTATTCCGAGTAAGGTTTCAGTAGATCTTTGAAATTCTGGTTCAAAACCCAATTAAACTAGACATAAGTTTGATGTTAAAATAAATGAAAAGCATCAGAAAGAATTACGTACTTGATAAAATTTAATTAATCAACTTTGGTTATTGGCGTTTTTCTTCTTGTCAAACATTAATTCGTCCTGTTTATGACCTATCATCAATTTTTCTTGAGATTAGGATTGAGGATTGAGATTAAAATTATTTGTTTAACGCAAGTTGGTATTTAATAATTTATTTCTCTTTTAATTATTCGACTAAGTTGTTTATATTAATTATTCGATTGTGTTGTTTATATTATTTTTAGATTTTGTTATTTGTTAATAATTATTCTTTATTCTGTGTGTCTGAAGTCTCAGTCTTAGTATTTCAATCTTCTTAATTACGTGATGTTGAATTTTATTTAACTTGACATTGTTGCCTTGTTTAATTATTTATTTCTATATGTAAATTTTGGTTTGAAATTTATATTGTCAGAGTTTGGGTATTCCATATTGTTCCTCTTTTATGATGTATTTGATTTTCACATGGTTATTTTGGTTAAATGTTATTGTGGTGTTAAACATCCTGTTACGGTGGAATAGTTGGTGGGGTTAAGAGATGAATTTTGTGGGCATGTTGCATTGATGAGTCGCTTAGGTTCATGATAATCAACTTAAACTCTTTTTGTAAAGAGAGAGAGATGGATGCCTACTGTTAAGCAGTAAGGTTGCCCTTGTGGAGATGTTTGTGAAGCATGGTGTTTTGGAAAATGAGAGATTATCATGAACACTAAACGAAATAAAAATGTTTTCGAAAGGTGAGGATGAATGGAACTAGTACGGTTGGTCCTTGACGGGTCGATGTAATGGCCTAGGACTTTGAGGGTATTCGTGATGGGGAAAGCTTCTACTATGGCTGATCACCATGAGTGGGAAGTGACTCCCGTTGCAACACTGGTTGCCCTGACTGTGACTGTCTAGTATTTCTAGTGAGAGTGTCAGAGGTGACATGTACTCCTAGCATCGCTCAGTTGTTTTGATGGTACCACATGGCATGAGAGTGAACTGTGAGTGTCATGCATCATACTGGGTTGCATAATTGATTGTGATGAGTTTTAAATTGAGTTCCTCATGTCTTCTTTATATTTGTTGTGTGTATTGTTTCTATGGTATTATTATTATCATTAAATTACGAGCTAACCCTATGGTTGTGTCTGTGGTTGACACCTGTGATGACCCCGTGAATGGGCGAGCAGATAAACAGTTGTTTGGAGATGTAAAGACCGTAGGCTAAGAGGAGAACTTGATTTTCTGAAGAAGTGACATGATGTTCTTTTCCCTTTTGTCGTTTGAGTGATTGCTACTACATAGGAATATTAGAAATTTAAGATTTGTTACTTGATAATTAATTCTTTATTTGAGAGATTTTATTGTATGAGAGATATATAGTTGTAGAAATTACTCTTGAAATTACTTTATGAACTAAGAATTGGTTGGCTTTATCAGATGGCATAGTTATTTTCTTGTGAAACGTAGAGAAAGTAAATGTTATAAATTGTAGGAATTGAGGGCGTTACAAAGATGGTTAGGATGTAAACAATGTCTCACATCAACAAGGACACAATATACATCTATTGCTAAAAAATCTTTTGGAGGAAGTCCATAGACAAAATTGTGATGGTTTAGACCCAAAACAACAAGGACACAAGATACATCTATTGCTAAAAAATCTTTTGGAGGAAGTCCATAGACAAAATTGTGATGGTTTAGACCCAAAACGGACAATAGACCCAAAACGGACAATACCTTACCACTACTGTGGATATATACGTATGCGAAATCCTCATCATTCAAGATAGATATTTATTTGTTTAATAAAATAAATTTATTTATAAAAATTAACTATATTTTAATTTTAAAATTTTTGCTTACTTTATTCTTTCTTGTTTAATTACATCCTTTGCCCATTTGCATTGTAGACCAAAATTAGCTTGGATTTGAAATTATAATTTTTCTTTTAAAATAAACTTTACTTCTATTTTTTCTTCTTCAATTAGATTGGACTAATGTTCGTTTTCCGGTATCTTATATTTTAGCTCAAATTTAATTAGGTTAAAAAGTCTTATTTAAATTTTCAAATTTTGTCTATCCTTTTCCTGTCATTAGAAATATTAACTTTCTTCCCTGTGTCATTATCAAAATGAAATTTGTATTGCGTTTAACTTAGACACTTTCATTTGCCCCTTTAACCTTTGTTCCCCATAATTAAAAAAACATTTCATTTATTTCATCTGTAGAAATTTTGATGCATGGGGTTTTATTACTTTCATTGATAGCTTAGAGGTAAAATAACTAATTAAATTGTGTTATCAAATTTGACTTTATAATTACGACTAATTAATGTAATGCTTCATAATGAATAGATTGAGGAATAACAACTCAGGACTGAAAGAACTCCAGTGAAGACTTGAAATAATAAAATTCGGATGCCACAAAACTTTTTGCAAAAGGTGCTAGCCTCTTTAGCATTATTCACTGTAATTTGTCCACTCAATAATTAAACTGCTAAGACTTATTGAGAATCTAAGTCCTCTTCTATTCACAAAAAAATTGGCCAAAATATCTTCAAATTTAATTAATTTTCCACTTGAATTCATTTCTCAAATTGTTTCCATGTGGGTGTGTGTATCAAATGATGCAAGACTTGTAGAATGGTAATTGACAACAATAATCCTTGCTTCACAATCTTTGTATTCAGTCACTATCTTATAATCTTCAAATCTATCACAGCAAAACGTATCTACAGGATATAAAAATTCTCAATAGTTTTCTATATTTCCCTTATTTGTTCTTAGAGCTGCCAACAATTTTACCTGTTTTCCTTGACCTGAGGTCAACCCATATTTTACGATCAACTTTACTTTGCAGCCAACTGCAATACGCAGCCAACCAACTAACTCACTTACAGAAAATATATATACGTATACATATACGTATTTCTTTCTCTTTATATTTTATAATTAGTTGTCTGGTTATCTGCGTATTGCGGTTGTCTACTAAATATTTTTCTTTCACTATTTGCTTTTATTAAATCCATGCTTTAGAAAGTCCTGAATTCACAAAGAGCACCGATATGAATGATGCAACTCTCAAAATTCATGCCCTTCAGAACTTCAACTGCATCCACCAACTGATCAAAACTATACATAGACATGATAATAGATAAATTACAAATTCCACGGTAAAAATGATATCCAATTAATTGCACCTCTAGTAAAATATTAGATGAGACCGGCATTGCTGCTTCAGGCCAACCAAGCAGATGAGAGAACTTGGATTTGAGGAACTAGAACGCAACCAGAACGTGGATTTGCAAGAGCAAGACGAGGTGATGGGAGCTTCTGAGGGTGTAAGAAAGAATGCAGGAATTGGCTTGCTGAGACTTATAGGGAGGTAATTTTTGAGTTGTGGAGAAATAAAGAGAATAAAGAAAAAAGGATCTGAAATTTGGCAGGGTTCCAAGGAAATGAAAAGGCCAAGAATTTTCCCAGTGTTTTTTGAAGCACACTTTTGCCTGCTCCAATAGTCTGCTCTTGTTTTTGTAATGACCCTTGACTAATTAAAGGACATCAGTTCATACAAGTGCAAAAATGAAGAAGAAATCTATGGTGTATTGTTGATCTAATCGCAACTGTTGATAAATTAATATAGTATTGGAACACCTTTTACCATAACAAACATGAAACCTGCATAGGTTTGTCAAAAAGAGATTTAAATTGATCAATAAGACATCTTAAAGAGACAGTATAAATATGATGAAAGAAGTGAAAAGACAAGGTCAAGCATTGATAAAATGTAATGGAAGCTAGCAGTTTTAACAGAGAAAACAACAGCAGTATCAATCACAATGGAGTAACATTATTTGATTCCGACTAAACCAGTTTACCAGTATTACAAAGATAAACACCAACTATAGTATGAGATAGATGATGGAAGTTCAGAAGAGAAAGAGACAGAGTGCAGAAAGTGGGATTACAACAATACACAATGCCTCACTATTCTCATTCCCCTCACTGACAAACATAGTCCTGCAAGAGTTGTGTGACCTGTTTGGCAAGGGAGGAATGTAAGAGAAATTTTTAAAAGTTCACGTGGGATCCCACCATTTTACACTCTGGTTCACATATTTTTATTCTAATCCATTACATTCTTTTCTACTCTACCAAATGGACCATAAGGCTTACTCATTCTGTTACTCCTAAAACTAGCAACACCCAAACGTTGTGTTCCCAATTCCGACTCAGCAGTGGCACTAACTCATCCGTTCATGCGACCGTCTCATTCATCACTTAAAATATCAATTTTTCTCCATCATGTTATAAAAATGGCACTTACATGGAGGAAATGACAGGGAACTACCAATTGTAAAAAACTATCGTATATAATTAAAAAATCAAAATAATGCAAAACCCATACAGCACATCAATAACAAAGGTTGTGATATCTGCATAGTAATGTATAACACTCATGTCTATTTAACAATAACAAACAAATAAATACATTTGAACATTACAAAGTAAAATATGTAACAATATATAAATATAAATAGAACCAATACACTGAACATTGAAATGCATAACTCTGAATTAAATTAGTCACACATTAATACATAGCAACCAAGCATGTAGTGATATCATGTATAGGTAAAAAAAGGTTTACATACTAACAAGCAATAGATATTTTAGCATGTTTGTTATGTTTTCCTAATAATACAAAATAATCTTTAATTATCAGCCCATCCACCATAACAAAAAAATTGATATTAATGGCTTGAACTATAGTACACTCATAAAGAACCATTAATTTTATGTTCCTATGTCCCATTTATTTTGCTGTGTGTTAAAAAAAAAATAAAAAAAAAAAGTCTTAGCAACCGCAAATAGTTTCCATGGTCAAAGGTAACATGATATTACAGAAAAAGACTATTTATCTATATTCTTACACTTAATCAAGGAACCTCAAGTCAAGGATACAGGTAGACCAACCAATTAAATTGAAAAATATATTTGAAAAAAAAAGTATCTGTATCATAAAGTTGTACTTGTACACCATGCAATGTGTGGTTCCTTACCTATCTTTCCTGAATGAAAACAAATTTCAAAAGTTATAGACTGCATGATGCTTTCTTCTCACTATCATCTTGTTCTCACTCTCTCTTTTTCCTTAAAAACTATGGCAAGTTCTTATTAAATTAGCCCTAACATAAACTGAGAACTTAGAACTAAGAAAGGGAAAATGAAGAAAATATTTTTAAAATATTACCACAGTTTAATGTCAAGTAATCAGAAAGGTCTCTTTAATTCAATGGTAAAGCTTTCGTCTAGATCTGGTGTTGCGACGAAAACTCCAGAGAAACGCCAGGAAAATAACCAGGACAACTTGCACAATAATCGCCAACTTCAAACCTAAATCAGGAAGTTTCATTTTATATTTGCCTGAGTTTCTAAACGAATGAAAACATTCTTGGATAATAAGTTACCAGTAATGTTATGAACTGATTCCTCTGACTTCAGTCCATTTTGACTTGCTTTTGAATTGCAATTGCTAATTATCGACACAGCGTTCCCACCCATGACACAAGTGTTGGGGCAACACATGATTCCATCATATTCATCACTCCCATCACAACAATCTGCAGCAACATTGAATAAAATTGGGAACTCAAGGTTGAAGGTTCAAGAAACCTTAAATATCTTGACCCCCAGGAAAAGTAAACTCCATAGCCAATTTATGTGAAAGCATATTGCTTATGTGAAATATTAAACCAAATCAGTTGCAACATAAATTGAGGTACTAGTGAATTTAAATCTATAAATCATTTAATCTCAAATACGAGACTAGTTTAAAACTGGTCTTATAAGTAAGAGATGATGCACCAACAATCAATTAAAATTTTATTTATTGATGAAGGCCAGGCAAATCTATTTGCAGTGGATAACATGGAGATTAAGAAATGTGTATGCAATTCACTGTCCAGACAACTTTGAAAGGAATTGTTAACTATCCATCATTTCAGAACACAAAGCCTATAGGTAGTAACTACTAAGATCTCTAGTTCATTCCTTCGTCTTTAACGAAATTCCAAAGGCATGTGCAAAGTGCAATAACAAACAGCCCTGAACCAAAACTCAGAAAGGTAAAGAAAATACTTACCACAAAAATGATCATTAACATGAGATGAAACTATAAACTGTGGCGTGCTACCTAGGTTTCTGCAATAAAACTTCCCTTTGGGGCAAGCTGAAGTTCCTATAAACAACAACATCCTAACAAGTTATAAACGGGATGAAAATTCACCTTCTGATTTTGCCAGAAAAAGGTGCACATGAAAAGGTGAGAAAAATTGTCATTGAAAGCTAGATAAACAACCAAGACTATCAACATTTTGCACAAGATCAAAGAATAAAAGTCATTGTACAATATTGGCCCTACAACGGGTGGCCCAACATCTTCATTGATCCTAGGATAGGCTGGATCACTCATTGAATAGTTTCCACGCTTGAGAAGTTCAGTCTTTGGCGTAGGAGGGGTGTGTTAGAAATCCAATATTAGACGAAATCACGAGGGTGTAAAGTCTCACGTCACCTAGAGAGATAGGGTCTACTGCATGAATATACATGGAGGCAAGCCTCACCTTACTAGCGGGTTTGTAAGATTAAGTTACGCCCAACCCACAATTTCAAGTTAAACAACCAAGATTATCAACATTTTGCACAAAATCAAAGAATAAAAGTCATTGATCTTAAAAACTCTATATTTTCATTTTATGTTTAGACCCCAAAAGTTAACTCATGGGGTAATAGATAGTTGTACCCACTTATATACACTATACTAGCCACATGACTAGTTAATTTGGGATCTTTGAGACACTCCTTTCACACTCATTACTGAACATACATTTGTGCGTGACACAATATGAACCAATACCCAAATACCATCATAAAATTTAGCAATAGGGAAATGATATGGCATACCAGGCTCATCAGTGCCATCAGGGCAGTCACAGAAATTGTCATTGAGACGGTCTCTGGAGAAGGATTTTGATCCATCCCTGCACTTGATCACCTCAGAGCTGTAATACTTCTCATCTGCACCCAAAACCCAATTCAAGTTTCATCAAAATATACAAATAAGAGGAAAATGGTTTGTGGGGTGCACACCCACTAGGGAAAAATTGAAGCTTTAGGTGTTTTGAAGCAAAAGGGGCAGACACCTAGGGGGTGTATGCCGAGGAGAGAAGGGTGTGAGAAACAACATGCGGCAGAAGCGAAGAGAAGAAAACATGGCACGTGGAAACGTAAGAAGCAATACGAGACCATTTTTTTGTGAATGAATGAATGAGAGTGTGTTGTGCTGTGTTTCATTCCGCGAGAGAAGACAGTTTCAGACGACTTTCGTGGCTCGGATTTTGTTGACTTGACTTGACTTCAACTCCGCAGGAGAAAGTTATTTCGTATGAATTAATCAGGTTTAAGATGTTTTAGTCTAAATATATTTTTTAATTAACTTAGTCTATTTTATATTTTAATTTTTTAAAAGAAATTATTAACTTTTAGTTTTAGTTTAATTTTATTAATATTTTAATCTCAATTATTAAAATACGAGTGTATTTATTTAAGAAGAGACACTTGGTACTTCTATTTCAACATTTAATAAGATGAGAGAGACTAAAAGAAATTAAAAGTTGTATAATTTAGAGATTGAAAATTTAATTGATTTTTTAAGTTCTTCTATTATTAATAATTTTTTAACCAATTTTCACATAAATAAATTTTGTAAAAGTTTTGTTTAAAAATATAATACTAAAAAAATTTAGAAATTAAAATTAATAAAAATTTTATTTAGAAAATAAAAATATAAAACTAAAATATTTAACATATTTATCATGAATTACTTGAGATGTTTTACATATTTGTCTAGCAAACTAATTAATACATCTTATTCCACGTTAGGAATAGGAATTTAGGAAGAGTAATACCGATTAGCCTTAATACTTCATACTAGTTGAACTTCAACTTTTATTAGCTTCTTATATATACAAAAGATAGCTTTTTTATCAGCTTGCTTCGGATTACTAGTGATGTTATCTAGGCTCTTCTTTCTATAATTTTATACCTTTTACCTTTAGATGAAAATTCTTATAAGAAGGGATGCTATATATAAAGATACAAAGAAGTAGGGGTTGGTGATTGAGAGGTTATTGCATTAGTTGATAAATTATAAAATAGATTTATAAGATTTTAGACTATGACTATTAAATCGAGTAAAATATATATATATATATATATATATATATATAATAAGTAATATTAAGTGAGTAAATTTTTAAAAGTATATATTTTTATTAATAAATCTCACTTAAATGAGATGGATATTTACTTAATTAAGTGAATTTTTTAAATAAAAGGTATTTATTTTTATAGAAAATTTTGTTTAAGTGAAATAAATCTTTCGTAGATCATTTTTAAAATAATTTTTATTAAAGACCTTGCTTAAGTGTGATATGTTCTCACATAAGCGAATAAGTTGATATTTTAAAGTCTTTTTTCTTCAAAATTTCTAAAATCTTAATTATTTTGTATATTATTCTCATATAAATATATAAGAAACTTCAAATAGATACAAATTATTTTCTATAACTAAATTCTTCAACTTTCTAATTGGAAATTGAATCAAATGGATTAATTTTAAAGATTAATTAGATAATTGAACTTATTTGAACTCAACTTGTATATGTTTTCATGCAAATATCAAAACACTCCATACTTATTTAATATAAAACAATTATTATGAAAATATGTTAATTAATATCTCTAAGTTTACGCCGTATCAGATTTTATAAAACAATTTTTACTTTTCCATTCCATTGACCAACTCATGATTTAATATCGATAGTTCAAAATTTCACGCGCTAGCAAGTATTCATCAGAGATCATGAACTATGACAGTTAATGTGAATATGACTTTATCTACCTTCAAAGAAGTGTTTCACTCTAGAGTTTTAAGTGCATGCTGGTTATCATAATATTCGCTCAATGACGCATCCAAACTATAGAATTCAAATTTAATTATCTTCTTTATGATTGACATTACTTAGTGGTGCAAGACTCATTAAAGGCTTTTTGACTTGTAACATAACCTAACTAACAAATGAATCATTATTTTCTTAATAGCAAATGACCTATTGGAAAAGAAAAACATACAATGGTCTAGAATTTTAATCATGCATTGTTAATATCAATCGTTCAAGTACTCCCAACTTATTTATAAACTTGTGAATTTCTTTTAGCAAAGCATTTCTCTCTTTCTCCCTTTTTTTTTTTCTTTTTTCTTGGGCCTAACATTTATGATTGAGTCTTTTGTTAATTTATTTAGAAGTATTGGTGCTCTTTATCTTTTCAATGTACAAATAAACACCCCAAACTTTCAGTTTTTCTAAATTCCTTCTAAGCATCTAAGTGTTGTCCATGCTCAGCACCTTCCTCTCTTCCATCTTCAAGTGGGTTGATTCATAGTTTTTTCACTAGTTAAAGGTTTTCAAAATAATTTGTTATTGTTTGGCTTAAAGTAGGAAACAAGGAAAAATAATGTAAGGTCTATTTTTTGACTATCTAGTTAATCTTTAAGAAGGCCTTGATTATTTTCTTACATAAAAACTAACAAAATGAAGGTGAAAATCAAGCAAATTATATTTATGTAAAGATATGCCACTTAATATACATGTGTAAACTAGATTAAAAGTATAGAAAATATTCCATAATACATATCATACTTACTAACCTAAGTCTATCATTGCAAAATGCTTATTTCTTAATATTAAAATTCATTCACAAAATCAGTCAATAGTTAAAACATTTACAAATAATAGTTAGCTTAATATAAGTTGCATCATACAAGCCATGTTTCATTCATAAACTACGAAATGGAAATTGTTGGATCAAATATTTACTCAAAAGCTATAATTGTTAGTAAATAGTCAAGAGTCAAGACACAACTATTTCTATATAAGAAAGTAATATCTCAAACACCATAAATTATAAAAGTTGATTTACCCTACTTAAGTCTCATGAGACAATTGTAAAAGTTTAGGTGGTAAATTGTGATTCACACTTATCTCGTCTTGTGTTAACTTATAATTTTTTTACAATAATTTTGATTTTTTATTTTTGGTTTTGAATCTTTATTTTATTTATTTTTAGTTTTCTATTTTTACTACATTTTACATTTTAGTTTTTGTCTAATCTCTCCGTAAGTCTTAACGTAATTTACACTGATAATCATTTGTTATGTAATATTGGAGTAGTGCAACAATAGTGTGAAAATAATTGAGAAATGATGTCTAAATTTAAGAATGTTATTAGAAGGGAAAATTAAATTTACGAATATTGATAAGCCAAGAATAAGAGTGAAGAGCAAACACAAAATGTATTTAAAATGTTTGTTACTCAACTGAAGGACAACACACATGTAGATTGAATACACTGTATTATAGATACACTCATGGTTTAATTTATGTTAATAAGAATATCAAATATAAGAGTGTTGGCAAAGCATAGCTGATAAGACATACTTGCATTGAAGACAAAATGTGGTTGGTTGTAAGTTTTTAGTGACAATTAATAGAGATTTAAATATTCAGTGTTTTTTCTTCAGATTTTTTTTATTGTTGAGGCAAAGATCAAAAAAGTTATTGATTTTCACACTGGTGTTATACTATTTTTATATTATATAAAGATTAACTATTATAGATCATATATGAACATATAAAGATAAATAGAAATCAAAAATAAAATACAATAAAAATATATAGACTAAAAACAAATAAAATATGAAGATTATAAATCAAAATATAAACTCATAAAAATATAATGACAAAAACATCTTAAATAAATTATATTCATATATATAATCAAATTGGTCGTTATTTATTAGTTAAGTATTTTTTTTCATAAAGTTAAACAAAAACAATAATAATACATAGACTTAAAAAAATGTCATGGATAAAAAACAAAATCAAGTAAAAATAAAGAACTAAAAGATATTTAAGGTTTTTTGTTTTAACAATAACATTACATGAAATCCAAGTCTTCCAAGTGTATTCTTGTGGCAATGTCGATCATCCACCAAATATACATAACTATTCACGGTAGTCACAGTCTTCATGGATTGAATTGATCTCCTAAAAAATTTGAATCAGGAAAAAAAAAACTGTTAATTGTTTCTAATCTGTATCTTTTCTTAATTTTAAAATCTCATCACAACAATTTTCTATTGAAAAAAACTATGATTGATTCTTTTAACCTCGAAATAATTGTTGATTTCTTTTTTAATTTTTTTTACCTCTCTAGGCTTAATGCTACTATAATACGTACAAATGCACCTTCTGACAGTGGCACTATGAACAACTCAAGTGCACATGTGACATGCCCATGCTATAGCAATTAGCAACTAAAAATCGTGGCAGAAAAAAATTGTTGTTACAAAGTGGTAGACCTAATAATATCTTTTACACTACCACCTCTAATAAATATGAGTATTATGATGCTTCCATTTTACATTAAAAATATAAATTTCTTTCTCTTTTCAAATACAAATATTTTATAGTTTATTCTATCTATCATTTTTTAGAGAAATATAATTTTTTAATTGGAATATTTTTTACATTATCTTATCATAAGATATTTCAATATTATATTTTTTTAATTTTAAATATTTATTTAAATTATTTATGAATGAATAGAAAAAAATATTTTCACATAAGATCGAGAGGAGGATAATGTACCACGTATAACTCTCCCTGAATGTGATTTATCTATTTTTTATCAATAAGAGAATAAGTTTAATAAAAAATTTCAAATTTTGCACTATTAGAATCTAATTAAACTATCTTTTTACGTACAAAGACTAAACGAAAATCACTCATCACATACAGCTAGAATGCAAATATATGAGTTGTGGACTTGTGCTGTCCATATAGCATTTCATACAACATTAAATTTTCCTCTAAAATACATCATAAGGTTCTTAACGAATACTTTCTTTAAAAACTTCTTAATTAATATAATGTAGTAATAAATTTCTCGAGGGTCGATTCAAATAGAGTGCACTAATATTTAGTGTGATAATGGGAGACCCATAAAATCGTCCAATAAAAAAATTTCAGAAGAAAAACGTGATGCTACTTGATAGCATATACTTTAATTAAAAAATATTATTTTTTCCTTAGAACGTTATTTAAAGAATCATGAATATAACATATTTAATTGAAATGAAATTATTCATTATATTGAAAGTTAAACATAAAAATCATTTAATCTGTTTTTTCGTAATTGTTCCTTTCATTCAAAAATAAATATCGTCTGAATATCGCACGGGTTTAGGAAATCCTAAATTCAAAAAAAATAAAATAAAAGACTTTCAAAACAAATTATCATTTTCTAGAAGTGTGTATATGTCTCTCTCTCTATATATATATATATAATATTTCATATTTTGTCTATTGAGTATTAATGAGTACTTTTTGATTCATAATTACCTTAATGAAGTTTTTATTTCAAACTAGTGGGCTCTTTGTATGACACACAAATTTCATAATTTTATACATAATTACTCCAATATTAAAAAATTTAAAAATGAGTTATTAACTATTATAATGTTACTTTCAATTCTAAAATGGTTTTTTATTATTATAAATAGGATAAGCAACGTTTCTTATTTTAGCAACTCACATTAGAAAGTAATGCCTCAATGTATATAAACTTTAAATAACTCATTAAAGTAACACCGTTCTTGAGATGTTTTATACTGAATTGATGTTTAAGGTTCACATATTAAGGAAAACAATTAATTGAACAAAACAATATATATATATATATATATATATATATATATATATATATATATATATATATATATATATATATTATGGGCCAATTTGACTTAACTATTACTCTTTTTCTTTAATGTCTCTTAATATCGGTAGACCCATCATTAAGTATTTTATGACAATAATATTAATCTGGGGAAAAATTGTAATAGAATTTTGACTAAATCACATATATACATATTGTGATTTTTTCTTTATATTGTATTTAATACCTTTAGATTGTTTAGTATTATTTTTATATCCTTATTTAAATGTTCATATAAGGATTTTCAAAAATTAAGAAAGTATCAATATAACATTTTTTAAATGATTATGGAGTAAAAGAAGAATAATTTGTGATATCTTATAAAAAATATAAGAGATATATATAAGTCTAATTTACTCTAGAACTTTTAATACTCTATTGAAAACTTAAAAACATGGATCAATATAACATAGAGAGTAATAAGTATAGAAAAATACTGATAAATAAGTAGGGAAAAGAATTGCTAAGTTTTACCTAATTTTTTAAGGTAAGGAGAAATTGAAAACAATTTGTAATGTATTAAATGTTTCTACCACTGACGAGGATTGATGCAGTACTGTAAGGAGTTATTTTCCTCCATAGAAAAATTATCTGACATTGTCTCAAAGAAAATTGCCTCTAAAGCAGGATAAATATACATGTGAAAGAGCAAAAGAAAAAGTTAATGTCCGTAGGAAGTTTAAAAATTAGGGTTCATTAATATGAGAAGTGGTTAGAATCAACATGAGATAAAATATCTTATTCTATTTTAGAGCATTTGATGAACCATTATTTTTCATGAAACATGATAGGGTATAATTTTTTTGTTCATTTTAACTTCAAGCTATTTCTTTTATTTTCACTATTATTTATAATTATTACTATTATTATTATCTATTATCATTTTAATAACCACTACCATGCCAATTTATAATTATTATTTTCTCTCACCCTGTGATCATTGTCATTATATAAAATATTATTACCATATTATTTCTATTATTATTATTATCATTAAATTTTGCCAAAACATTATCACTATTATTATCACTTATCTAACATCATATTAATTTCTTTTTTAAGTGTTACGCTATCCATCTTTGTCTTGACCTTCAAACATTTTTTTTTTAAAAAAAAAAAACATGAGAAAAAATTAATAATATAACAAACATGACACCTCAGCACTCTGGGAATTAAGAATAAAATAAGTGAAATCAAGTTAAACTTTATTAAGTCTAAGTCCGATTTAGATTGAGCATGCAAGATTTAAGTCTAACTTATTACCCGTAATAGGCATTTTTAAAAGATTTAACTTAACTTAAATAAAAGTCTAACCTGGATCACCAGTCATTTTAAAGACCTGTACAAAGATATACCGAGATAATCACTAAGTTAATTATTTTAAATTCAAACAAAATATTGGAAAAAAAAAAAGACTTCATAAAATTCAGTATAAACAATACACAAAAATCGTCGTTAAAATTCATTTTTGCATTAATAATATAAAAAAATTCAATGTTTGGAATTTTAAAATATTTTTCATAAGATACACGACAAGCGGATTAAGATTTATATAAGTGCTTTAGTATAGAACAACTTTATTTTATAGTCAATTTTAATACATAGTTAATTAATTAATTTTTATTAATTTATTAATTTTATATATATATATATATTATAATTAGTTATTTAATTATCTAAGTATTATCATTTATCTATCAAATATTACGAGAATGTAAAATATTTTTATATTTTTGTTGATAATAATTATAATTATAATAAAATATGTCGTTTCTTCAAATCTATTAATTTTTTTTAAAATCTGAAGCTGTAATCTTTTTATTTTAATGGATTATTTTGATAAAATCTTAACCTAGCTTTTATATAATAAATGGATTAGGTCAAACTAGCTGAACCTTATCCAATCGGACTAAAGACTCCGGATAAATTGTTTGAACCATTTCCATTCCCCATTAATGTTAACACAGTTCTCATGAAAGAAACAGTGATGAATTCAAATCATCAATTCAGTGAAATAAACATCAAAGATCTATACCTGCAATGTAGTATGGTTGAGAGTGTTGCTGAAATGGGATGTTGACAACTTCTGGCCTCAAATTCTGAAACTCTTGTAAATAATTCGAACAATAAGTACTATAAATGTCAGAATCAATAATACCTCCACCACTATTCTTTTTCCCATGAAGATAATCCAATGCATTATCAACTTCCACTTTGTGTTCCCCTTTGGTTCCATTATTGCAAGCAATCAAATCTTGCACAGACTTTAATCCAAGAGAGGGAAATTGCAACACTTGATTTTGGCCTCTGAATCTCTTGAGCTCATCCAACACTTTCTTGTACTCATTGTAAACTTTGGTGTACTCCCCATAAGGACCATGTATTGGATCCCTTTGCCTACAACATGCTTCCCATATTAATGAGTCCACAACCCTTCTTCTATCTTCCTCTTTAGCATTCTTCACCAACTTGGTTATGTTGCTAACACCAAAAACCTTGTGCACAGCATGGAACTCCCGGCTTCTATTTGATGGAAAGTATGGTGCCAATGTACAATTTTCACTGCATTTCTTCCTTTGATGCTTGCATGCTGCACATGCTGCATGCATCCCACTATTACTTCTTTGCATCTGTCAAGAAATTCTAAGTAAACATGATACACTCAATTATACACAAGAGAAATAGTCAAAGATATCTGTAATACAAGTCAATCCATCAACTATTTCATAAAATGGAAAAAAAAATAAAAAAAGAAAAAAAAATACATATATATATATATAGTGAGGTAATTAACTGATTGACTTATATTACAATTAATCACAAAGTATTTCTCTACGAAGGAGGTTTTAAAAATAAATAATTATTAGATTAATATTTTATATATAGTTAAGTATTATTAAGTTATTAGATTGATATTTTATATATAGTTAAGTATTATTAAGTTTTTATAAATTAAAAAATTGAATATCACATTAAAAATTGGTTGAAATTATAAATATTTTGTGGTCTTGAATTATACATTATGAGAAAATTATCTAATTTTTTCAAGTAAATATGGAATTAAATAATGAACATTGTTATTTAGTATAAAACAGTGTGTAATTTTGTGTGTACGTTTTCGTATTAAAAAAGAATTGTCCTTAAATAATTTTGTAGTAAATAATTGGTGTAATTAAGAAATTTGAACAAACTAGTTTATAGGACATAAAAATTTGTTTTTGAATCCCATTTTTTAACACGTGTATATATAATATTTTTTACGAAAGAAAAAGTTTGGTAGAAAAAGAATTTGAAACAACCGAAATAATTAATAACATGCGAAACTTATTCTTCATCATCATATGAAACATTCTACAATTTAGCGTACCCTAATCTTGCCCCTTGCATTACTAAATCTATAAAAACTAAAGAAATTATTACAACTAAAAAGAACAAAAACTAAAGATTCTTTTTAAAGAATGCAATTATCTAAATTTGCAACAGCAATTTACGTATCTTCTAAAGCTATACATATCTATATATATTCGTTTTGTTTTGAGTTGTTATATTATTTATTGCTGACTGAAAAGAACCAAAAGAAGATTGAGAGAAGAAGAGTACGATAGTGCTTGCATGCGACACATGGTGGAGGCCATGCACATATTTGAAGAGAATTCATATATTAAGGCTATGGTAATGTATTCTCAACCTCTTCATCTTTAGAATAAAAACACCTAGGCAAAATAGAAAATTATATAGTAAAATTAAAGATACAAACCTCGACCAAGCAATTGTTCTAGAGAGTGAAAAATGAATATGTGTATAAATAAGATATTTATACCTAGTTCTAGATGGGATAAAAATACTGTTTTGTTTAGGAAGAGCATGGAAAGATGGCTAAGGGTTCATGTCTCTTGGAGTGATAATTATTTATATATATAGCATGTAGGAAGAAGTTTAAGTAAACTCTAGATGAAGGGAAACTCTCTATTTGTTAGGAGATTTTCACACGTCTGTCTTATTGAGAAAAGCAAATAAAAAAATTATACACTAATTAACACAACACCAATAATAATAATAATAATAATAATAATAATAATAATAATAATAATAATAATAATAATAATGTAACCTAATCCCAATAATATGTTATGTGTTGTTGACTGATTAAACTTTTAGGAGTTGCTCATGCAACTTTTGCAATAAAAGTCACGTATATCATTCCGCATGTTCTTGACGTGAGGCAAATCTGCAGGTTTAACATTTTTTTAATATATATATTATGCCTTCTTTGAGTTATAAAATAGAAATGTCATCTAAAAAGTATCTATCTCAGTTAAAACATTGCCTTAATTATTTCACTTTAAAAAATTAAAATATATTTAATAATTTTCAATTTTTCACACGTAAGGTGATGGAACATAATTTAGAAATAGCTTTCCAAAGTCGAGACAGTCACATGTAAGAGATACATGAAAATATTGTTTACAGGAAGAAGAAAAAAAAACTCTATCTATGAGTAAAATACCAATTAAGTTGTCAAAATGACACAATGTTCGTGTGAAACAATCTAATAACAATTGCTGTCCTGACTTTTTTTTTTTTTTTTGTTTGCTTTTCTAAATTAACTAATACTTTTTTCTCCTATCAATCAATCAATTTTGTTTTTAATAATAAAAATGAATTTTTTAGTATCCATTTAACATGAAATCCATATAGGAAGCATGACCTATATGATTAATCATTTAAGTTTTAAAAGAAAACTAACTGTATATTTATTCCTTAAGTTTCATGTGATTTGTTAATTTAATATATAAATTTTGAATATATTAGTCATAACCCTTAATCATTGAATTCAATGTTGGGTAATCTTTACTATTAAATATATTATTAAATAATAATAACAATTATTTTATTATTATTCCACAGTAGTTTAAGATGGTTCAAACCATTTTAAATCACTGGAAAATTTTCATTCTTACATCCTTAGTCACTCTCCCACCTTGCGAAGCTCCCATACTATCCCATCAATTTTATTTCATAATTACGAATTACGATGAGGTTATAAATTTATGTTAATTTGTTCTTATGGAATTTGAACTTGTTCTCACGTGTAATTTGATCCACAAGTTGAATTTAATTATATACTTTTATCAAATTTCTTTTTTCAAGTTTAAATTTGGTTGATAAAAGGATGTAATTAAAGTAATAGTAAAAAGGATTAAATATATTTTTTCCCTCGTATTTTATAAACTTCATTTTTTAGTCCTTCTCATTTTAATTTGTGACTCTTGGTCTCTAAAATTTGTAATTTGTTTTGTTTTTAGTTCTATGGTTAAATAATTTTGTTACATAACAATGATACATATTTTATAGTTGGTTGAAAATTGCAGAAAAATTGTAACTGTAAGGATAAAATATATTTCACATAATACGCAAAAAAAAAAAAAGTTGAATTGGTGTCTTAAAGTTTTTGTAATTATCATATTTTTAATTGTATCAATTCAATTTCATAAAATCTATTTTTTATTTTCTTAGTCTTCCAAAATTGTATGGAAGCCTCCATTTTTCTAAAGTTGAATACTTACAATCTTATAAAATACATTTAATTTGTTAGTAAGAAAGAATTAATAACCAGTCAATTTATAAATAAATGAATAGAATAAAAGAAAATAGACAAGACTTAAGATTTAAAAACTTATATGATTCATTGTCAACAAAAATTATATCTATGTTCCCCGTTACCCAACTAAGTAATGGAATCACATTAATAATTTTATATATAAATTTTTGTCACTCTTCTCCAATGAGGACTTCTACTAAACCCTACAAGATCTTTTAATAGCGCAGTTTATAAAAAATCAACAATTTTCTTAATCTTTCGGATTAGAAACATTTATCCAAATTTTGTATAAATAAAATTAAGGTATATTTTGTTATAGAATCAAAACAACAATTAAAAATTAAAGAGATAGCATCTTTAGCAAGTTATGTATGCAAAAAGTACGCAATGCTATCTTTCTCAAAGCTAACATCCTTTTAAAACTATGATCGATCAAATAAACTATCAATGCATGAGAATTTTGAGATGTACCTTAAGAATCTTTTAATCAAGTAAATGTTTATTGTTTAAAAAATTGTTCTCTCACTTGTTTGGATGTTTCTTGTAAAAATATGACTGCATGAAAAGGTTAAGCTCAAGTTAATTAAAAAAAATGTTTTCCTTTTATATAAAATAGTTTTAAGACTATTTCATATGACATTTTTAAGTTTCAAACAATCAATATTATTGATTATAGTAAGTCTGTAATCAATTATTTTAACAAACTTATAAAATGAATCTGCTTATCATAACTGAATTCATTGTTTCTGACCATGTTTTACCTTAATTATTATTTAAACAAGTAAAGTTATGTTTTGGTACGAGTGGAAATAGTATTTCCGTTCGCATGTCCATAAAATTTTAAAAAATCTAAACATCTCATAATATAAATAATGAGATAAGAATTTATCGAGCCACTCTTTCATATAAGTCATTGAGTTTTGACTTTAATAATAGATTATATATTTCTTTAAAGTTATAATTAAAGGAATTAAAATTGATCAATTAAAATAAAAGAGACTAAAAGTCAAGATTTGAAAAATGAGAGAGTAAAAATATATTTTATCCTTAAAATTATATTATTTTATTAATTTTTATTTAGCATAAAATATGTTTCATCATTACTTGATAAGATTGTTTGACGATAAAATAAAAAATAGAACAGATTTCAAACTAAGATCAATAAATTAAAATAGGAGGGATCAAAAATCAAAATTATAAAAATTATGAAAAATCAAAGATATATTTTATCCTAATAAAATATAAGTTTGATGACATGCAATATGATAATGTTTACATCAATCCAAAATTAAATTTTTGAGGTACATTTAGTGCATCACCTTTTTATTTCCTTTAAATTACCAGGCTTTTAATTATTGTTGTCAAAATTTCTGTTAAGCAATGAAGTGATAATATTTTTGAGAAAAGGGTACATGTCCTCGTGGTGAGTGTATCTACTTTAAAAATTGAACAAAGATTAATTTATTATTAGTTAATAGTTTAAAATCACATGCACCGTTACCATTTCATAGCATAGTCATTAAACTCTAATTTAAAACATTAACTAAGTAGCTACCAACTTCTCTTCGTATTAATGCTATTCGATTTCCATTTCAGTTGGAATAAACTAAAGTAATAAACCCAAAATACCATTATTATTCTTCGTTGATCACAGAAATATCATAAATTTGCTCACAATAACAAGAAAATAATAAAATTTCAATGTTTTGATCAATAATAAAATATTGAGTAAAGTTTAATTGAGTCCCTGGATAGATTTTTGAAAGTGGTGTTATTTTATTACAAGCTTGTAGAGACTAAGTTCTTGATTTTATATTTATTGTTTAATCTAATTTTTAAGGTGATATTAAATAATGTTTATATCCTACTAAGTGTCACATTGAATAATAAGCATTATCTCAAAAACTTATTTATACTGGCACCACATTTAAAAAGTTAAGAACTAAAATAATATGCTTTATAATTAGATTAATCAAGGAAATCACAAACAAAATTTTATTCAACTACATCAACTCATATTTTATTTAATATTTATTATTTAATAGACTAACTATTTTTTTAAAACTTTCGGCTACTAACTTTTAACTATTAACCAACTTTTTTGTTTGGCCTAATTGTACCTTTGATTCTTATATTATTTTTTAGTGTTCAATTTAGACTCTATATTTTATAATTTTTAATCTAGTCTCTATATTTTTTAAAAATACTAAGAAAAAACCTCACATGAAATATTTTTAAAAAATTGAATTAATTTTCTTTTTTTATAAATTTAGGGATCAAAATAAACATAAAAAATATGAAACCAAAGCTCAAATTAAGCTTTTTTATTCTCAACTAATTTTTTAATTAATTTTCTAAACATAACCTAAACTTAAGATTATTGCAAGAAATATTTAGTAGTCAATTTTAATATAAATCAACCGGTCAATTATTTTATAAAATATTAAGAAAAGACAAAGAAAGAGATTAATATATATATATATATATATATATATATATATATATATATTGTGAGTTAGTTGGGTGATTAATTTGTATTTGAATTTACTTGCAACCATTTCTCTAAATTATTTCAAAGTTTTAATTGATTATTTTGACTGTTAAATTAATTATTTTTATTTGTTAAATTTATATTTGTGATTTAACGGTTGTGATCCTCTTGGTTACTTTATCATTTATGGCATTAGTTCTTGGGTTGGCAATATAACGTACAAAGCAAAGTTCACTAAATACTCATTATGCAGTGTGATCATCTCCCTTGTGCAATACTTAAACTAGCATTGTTAAAAGCACCAAACCCATCATCCTTTGATCAATGATCTAATGCTTTTGGCCTTCCCCTTAAAGAAACAGAAAGCCATATGCAATAATGGTAAAGATAAAAGTCACACACTAAAGTTGGTGCCAAGGCCCTTGTCTTATTAAATGCTATTTTCTCTTAACCCTCTCTTTCTATTCAAATTTCAAATTGTCCCCACTAACCCTGACCCCTACCACTTCCCCTTTAGTTTTTGTTCCAAATTTTCAAGTGAAAGAAACTTAGGAACTTGAAGTGATGAAAGGAAGAAAATGGTAGATGAAGCATAACAGCATAAGCATTGTTATTACTTGGAAATATGAGCACAGCCAGGTTCATTAAGTGTGTCACAGTTGGTGATGGAGCTGTTGGAAAGACTTGCATGCTTATCTCTTACACTAGCAACACATTCCCCACGGTATGTTCATGGTATTTGTGTTTTGAAAATGCAAGTTTTGTTTGTGTTTTATCAACAAACTAGAAACTCACTTGTTAGTTCTCCTTGTAAAAAACAAGGATTATGTTCCTACAGTTTTCGACAATTTCAGTGCAAATGTTGTGGCTGATGGCAGCACAGTTAACCTTGGATTGTGGGACACTGCTGGTAAGTGTTACATATGACAAAAATTTTGGTGCTATGATATCTTCAAGGCAATTATTGGAACTTGTAAAGTGTGTCATTTCATATGTGAAGAAGGTATAGCTCAATTAGTTGAGTATAGTACATGAGTTATTGAAAATCTTTAGGCTCATGTTCAATTCCAACTGATAAAAAATATGCATAATTTCATATCAGTGAAAATTATTAGGCTTTCTGCCACTAAAAATGTATATTTGTGAAATCATACTCCTTAATTCTTCACGTAGAATATATCACACTTTACTCATTTATTTTAGCCTCATGGATTCAGGACAGGAGGATTACAACAGGCTTAGGCCATTGAGTTACAGGGGAGCAGATGTGTTCTTGCTTGCCTTTTCCCTCATCAGCAAAGCCAGTTATGAAAATATATCAAAAAAGGTTCTTCAAGTTACCTATCTCTATCTCTTAAGGCACAAAGCATATGTTGTGTTTGTGTAGTACAAATTTCAGTCCAAAGAATCTGACATTTGATCAATTTTATACAGTGGATTCCTGAACTGAGACATTATGCCCCAACTGTCCCAATTGTACTTGTGGGAACTAAACTTGGTATCATCTAAAACTTTATAATTACTTAGCGATTTGGCATCACTTACTTAATCTAGTTTACCTACTTTTTCATTTTATATTGGTTGATTACAGATTTGAGGGAAGACAAGCAGTATTTGATTGATCATCCTGGTGCAACACCTATAACTAGTGCCCAGGTAAGTCATTTCTAATCGACACTTTTGACACTTCTTGTTGGAGCCATGGATAATATGTTATTTTTTGTTCCATTTTGGGATACACCTTAATCCAATGAAATGTTGGGCAGGGAGAAGAACTGAAAAAGGCAATTGGTGCTGCTGTGTACATAGAGTGCAGCTCAAAGACTCAGCAGGTTCACATTTTTTCTTGTAACATGCATGTAGCTAAACTAGCTAGCTTTTAATGTTTTTGGCAACTAAAGGAATACTTATAGAAGAATATGTACAATTTACCTCTCAAAGCCAGAAACTTAAGAAAACTTTATAGCTACAAACATTGTTATAAAAAATAATGAAGATAATAACTATATATTTAAAATTAGAACCATAAATTTGCAAGAGTATTATTTGGTTTTAAAATAATTGGTCATAGGTGAATATATTACAAGAATTTTCTTTGTTTTTAATCTTTTTTCAACCAATGATTTTATGTCTTCACTGAAACATTTCAGAATGTGAAAGCCGTGTTTGATGCTGCAATCAAGGTTGTTTTGCAACCCCCCAAGCCCAAGAAAAAAGGAAAGAAGAAGAACACGCCTTGTGTTTTCCTCTGATTCAAATTGTTGAATTGCAGTTGCAATGGTAGTAGTGTTCAAGTTAAATTCTCATCCTGTAATATTCATATCCTCCTTCCAAGGATTTTTACTTTTTTTACTTGTTTCATGAATCCTTTAGAACAAAAGTATTGCAAAGTGTAAACTTTATTTTATATTGTTCTCCCATATATCTACTTGAAAAGTGTACTCAATTCAAAGATTATGATATAACCATTACAATTAGTCACCACTTTGATGTTAGGTTGTTAGCCCCACATCCTGTCATTAAGTTCTTGTTTGGATTCTCTATCAAGACTGAGATTATCAATAGTGTACATGTTCACATCACATGGTTTAAATTGCTGAGTTTTTATGTTTCCAGTGAACCCACCTAAATTGCAATTATAAGCTTTAAAATGTCATAAATGCTGACCTAATCTAGTAGCATGTTATTGGCACTTATGAGTGATTAAATACAGCTGCAAAACAAGTCATGGTGGAATTTGGATTTGGATTTAGTAATGCACTAAGATATGCCATATTATTATTGTTTTGATCTACTTTATGAGATTAAAAATTAAGTATAAGAGGAACGTGTAATGCAAGGATTTATGCAATTATTTAATGTAAAATGATGATTGGTTGGTTAGTCACAAGTTTGGTTGGTTAATCAACTATATGGTCCAGAATTATGTTGAAATATCAGCTAGTTTAGTTACATATTCATGCATTTAGATTTACATTGAAAAGTTTGTTTAAAATATATAATTGATTTTGAGTTGAATGTTTGTTGATAATGTGTGTGTATTCAGTTTTTTTTATAATTATTTTTGTCTAGAATAAAAATATTCAACGGGAGCTAACTTTAGCAAAACAAAAAAAAAAGTTAATTTTCACAATGATACAAATATAAGATTTGAATTTTATTATTTATATAGTGTCTCCGATAGAACTATTTAAAAAAAAACGTAATATCTATGAGGAAAATAAAATCCCCCACTTAAATCAATTCAAATCAATTTTATACATTTTAAAAAAATAATGGTACTAGAAAAGGTAAAGTGGTGTTTGGTCTGAATAATTTTTATTTTCATTTCCATTAAAATAGAAACTAGAAGTAAAATGAGTTTTGTTTATTTTTTAAAAATGTTTTCATGAGAATAAGGAAATATTATGACTCCTTTTTCAAAAATTTTAAAAATATAAATTAAAAATTAAAAAAGAAAATAATCCATTAGAACAAACACCATAGAACATTTTCCCTCTTCTCATTTTTTGAGGTAAAACTAACATGACCCTACAAACATGTCAGCGCCTGTAGCTCAGTGGATAGAGCGTCTGTTTCCTAAGCAGAAGGTCATAGGTTCGACCCCTATCTGGCGCGTGAATTAATTTTCGTTATATTTTTTTATAACTTTGATTGAACTATGTTGGCACCTTTTATTTTTCACTTTATACCTCCATAATTTTTTAAAAAAATTCTTAAATTATCTCTACCTTTTCTTTATCATTCACTTTTTTTTTTTTCTCATTTATTAAGTTTTCTATGATCAATATTGATTTGGGCTAGTAGTTTATGTGATAGATTATGCAACGTGACAATACTCACACTCACATTAGTTGAATTTTCCACTTATTGTCAATTCAATGAAAAATAATTTTTATGAATCTATATTTGATACACAATATAAACTATCACGTATATGGATTTTGATGTAAAAAAAAAACTAGTTCTTATATTGTATCAAACACCAAATACACAAAAGAAAAATAAATTTCGTTGTATATGCTCTTCTCTTTTTATGCACTCATTTTTCTTACAAAAGTTAGGTTAAAAATTATATAAAAAAATGAATTAAATTTTGCAAAAGGAGAAAAGTGGTTGCTAAAACCCTGCTACTCTAAACCCACGGTGGTGGAAGTGGTGCTGCATCGCAGCTGATCCAAACCATGGTGGGTCCCATTCTTCTTCGTTCTCTCTGGTCTTCCACCAGAAAAACCTTCTCCTCTTCTTCATCTCCTTCGCTATCCCACGCGCGTTTCCTATCACGCGCCTTTGCAGCCGCTCCTGCCGCCGCCGCCTCTGCCTCCGCCACTCCCGGCGCTTCACTCGATCCGAGCCGGCTCCGGAACGTGGCGGTGATCGCTCATGTCGACCATGGCAAGACCACGCTCATGGACCGCCTCCTCCGCCAGTGCGGCGCCGACATCCCTCACGAGCGCGCCATGGACTCCATCTCGCTCGAACGCGAGCGCGGCATCACCATCGCTTCTAAGGTCCCTGCCCTAATTAGTCATTTTCTCATCCAATTCATTGCCTTAGTAACTTTGTTTTTCAATTGAATCGGTTCGTCGCGAATGTGAGAACGTTAATGAGTTATTGGTTTTTCAGGTTACGTCTGTTTCGTGGAAGGAGAATGAACTCAACATGGTTGATACTCCTGGACATGCTGATTTTGGTGGCGAGGTAAGTCTAATTGCTTAGTCTAAGATGTTTCATTGCAAAAATGGAAAGTGTTTCTTTTACTTTGAAAAAAAAAAAAAAAAGAAATTACGAGAAGGTGGTGATTTGAACAAAGTTTGGCCATGGTTGGGTAAACTTCTCGGTAAGCTCTATTAGGAGAAGAAAATAAGGAGAAAATTTGAATTAGCTTCTCCCATGAGCTCAAATTAGCTTATGCATAAGGTAATCTGTGGAAGCTCTTTTCATTTAGCTCCTCCTCAAGGTCACTTTTAACAAGGATTTGTTTGGGTAAACTTCTTCATGGGGAAATGAAATAAATTTTCTTCGTGAGCTAAAATGAGCTTATGCTCTAGTTAAAAACTAGCCTTTGAAGAAGCTAACACGGGAGTGCAAATTAGCTTCTGCAAAGCTAATTTTAGCTCTTGGAGAAGTTTGGGCCTGTTTGGCTAAACTTTTATACAAGGTCTTATAGAAGAATAAAATAGGGAGGAAAAATGAAATGAGCTTCTCTACAAGCTAAAATGAAATTATGCGTAAGTTAAAAATTTGTTTTTGAAAAAGCTAACATGAGATGCATAAGCTAATTTTAGATTATGGAGAAGTTTATTTCCTTTTTCGTTCCTATTTTCTTCTCCTATAAAACCTTATAGAGAAATTTGCTCAAACAAGCCCTTACGCATAAGCTAATTTGAGCCTATGGGGTAAGCATATTCAGTTTTTCCTCCTTATATTTTTTGCTCTTAGAAATTCTTATGTTATAATTTATCCAAGCATGTTGTCACCGAAGATATCTTTCATTTCTTTTGTTTTTGTGTGTGGATTTTGAAGTAATTAAGTGATTACTAATTAGTGAAAAGTATATGCTGATTGTAGTGCTTTCTGGCTGCTCTTCTCATTTTGGTGTTTGGTTGATGAGTAGGTTGAGCGTGTTGTTGGTATGGTTGAGGGAGCGATTTTGGTTGTTGATGCTGGTGAAGGTCCACTTGCACAAACAAAGTTTGTTCTTGCCAAGGCCTTGAAGTATGGGTTGCGGCCTATTCTTCTTTTAAACAAAGTAGACCGACCTTCAGGTAGTCATCACATGACTCTCTGCCGTTTCATGAAATAGAATTGGTATAATTGTACTTTTTCTTCTTTTACTGTTGTCATTTCTTGAATTTAGTCCCCACGTCAACACTGTAATGCTGACCTGGCATTAGTGTTGACATAGATGTCCTAACATGGATGTGCAGTAGAGTGCTACATTAGCATCTCAATTAAATATTGAATGTCAAGTTAATGGATGGGCCAAAATTGTGTAACCAAAATAGTAGAGGATCAACTTCACAAAACAAGTGGGGGACCAAATTCGAGAAATGATGATAATAGGGGAACCAAAGGTGCAATTAAGCCAATAGAATTTATGGTGATGGTTAGATATTTCTTATTTGCATCTATTGGGTGATTTTGTAGTGAGTTGTAAGTTGTGACCTAATACATGCAATTTTTATTTCTTTACAGTTACTGAGGAGACATGTGATGAAGTTGAGAGCCTAGTGTTTGATCTATTTGCCAACCTGGGTGCTACAGGTACAAGAGTAGAAGTATCTGATAATTATCTTTGTGCTTGAATGTTTTGTAAAATAAATTCCATTATCTGAAATTTTGTTATTGTTTTATTTTTGTTTATAGAGGAGCAACTAGACTTTCCTGTTCTTTATGCTTCTGCTAAAGAAGGATGGGCATCCACCACATATACCAAGGATCCTCCTGCTGAGGCAAAAAATATGTCACAATTACTTGATGCCGTTGTAACGCATGTCCCGCCACCAAATGCAAACATCGATGCACCTTTCCAGATGCTGGTTGGTATTTAAAATTTTGATAAGTGTATCATAATTTGTCTCTTGTCTAAGAAGTTTCCTTTTGGGGAAGTTGTCTTATTTTGATGCAGGGCTTCTCTTTTGTTTCCAATGCACTTTTCTCTCTAATCAAGCGCAATTTTTATTAACGATTCAGATGAATAACTTCTATTTACTATTCTGTGCATATAAATAGTCCTTGTTCATTACTTACAGAATCTACTAATGTATCCAAATAATACTATCTCTGGTCCTAATATAAGAAACAAATACTTAATTCATCAAGACGAATAAACATAGATAAATTAATTACTTTTAATTAATAAGGCCATAAATTTGAATTTTATTCCAAAAATACCAATAGATATAAATGGTTTAGGTGAAGGTTATATCCACTTTCGTGGAAAATGAGTGGATGTCTCATTAATATACTTCACAATAAGTTAAGGGTATAAAAGAAAACTAGCAATTAATACACTTGAAAGTGGACCTATGTTTCTTATAATTTGGACCATAAAAATATTTTGTTTGTTTCTATATACAGGACTTGAGGTAGTACGTGACAATTGATTGTAGGAGCCCATGAGTTAAAAATATAATAGCTCTAGGAAGCTCTGGTTTTATTTTCTTTCTCTTATATCCTGTTTGAATTATTGGTTCTTCGTTGTACTTTTGCATGTATACTTGGGATCAGTGAAATACCATGCTTAATAGTGCTTTTCAGGTTTCAATGATGGAACGAGATTCCTATCTTGGACGGATTTTGACTGGACGCATATACTCTGGTGTTGTTCGAGTTGGTGACAGGGTTCATGGACTACGTAATAAAGATTCTGGTGCTGAAAAGGTTGAAGATGGAAAGGTTTGTCCTTTGTCGGTCTATGAACTTGTAGTTGCTAATTTGCTATAGCAGATGAATAGACTGGTACTATGGTTGGTAAATGATAACAACTAACTGATTTTAACAATTTTTCAGCTAATGCGTAATTTATTATATTACCCTATAACTACTATTTTTTTTTTCCATTATATAGGTGTATTCCCCAGAACCTGCTATCTGCATATATTTTAAAATTTGATGCATACATAATCCAGCCATGATGAGAATATTTGACATAATGCACTTATGAATGGCGACAATATTTAAGTGTTAGTGGATGATGTTTTCATTTATTCTCAATGGGGTCACTAGAGTGTCTTTTATTGTGACTTACATCGTGCTTATATTTCACTTATTACTGGTTTAGAGTAAAGTGCAGATGCAAGTAACCTTTTTATATGTCTAATATTTCCATCCGAAGGTTATTGACATTGAATTACACCAAGACTATCAGGGAAATCAACAGTAAAGCCATCATTGACATCCACATCTACAGTTCGTGTCTAAAGACTTAAAAGGCTAATGGTTTTCATGTCTAGATATCAATATGTCCTTTATCAACTGTCTATGGAAGAGGATCTGAATTTTAAACAATTTGTAAAGCAGATTTATATGTTTTTTGTTCTTCTGTTGATCATGTATTCTATGCTCTAGGCAATGACTGAAGGTATACTTGTGTCATTCATTTACACCTAGTTATATTCAAAATGTGGTGGAAATGATAAGTAATTCCTGAAAATACTAAATTATGTAGTTTCTACAATTGCCTATATGAGCTGAAATGTTGAAGTGCTTAGTATAGTCTTTTGTTAATTAGTAATATCATGTATGAGATTAAGATATCTTTGACCTTCCACCGGCAGCTCTAATTTAGATGTTTTCCATTTTTTAGGTGGTGAAACTGATGAAAAAGAAGGGTACGAACATGGTTCTAACTGACTGTGCTGGAGCAGGTGATATAATATCAGTTGCCGGCCTGTCAACTCCATCAATAGGCCATACAGTGGCAACTGTGGAGGTATTTAACTGTTCTTTATATATATATATGTGTGTGTGTGTGTGGTTTGGCTCCTTTTTTTATGGCCATTGCTCATTTGATGTGGCCCCTACATCTTCTTTAAATGCTTTTAAGGCAATGAATAGATAAATATAATATTGGTATAAATTGACTAGTATGCTTATAAAATTTATTTATACTTAATTTTTATTAAAAGTTACTCAGATAACCTAATCTAATTGTACAAATTTAAAGTTTCAAAGATGAATTTACTTTGACATATTACTGGGCATTTGCCGGATGTTCACATTGTCCTTATTTTCAATAATTTTCCTGACAAAAATATTTTTTTGAGATGAATGATAAACTCTCGATGTTTTATTTAATTTATATTCAACTTAATATAAACCTAAATGTCGTGTATTTTGAGAACCTTTCTAGTGTGTAATTGATGACTGGAATAAATGTTTGTGTCCCAGATTTTGTCTGTCTTGCCTACAATAGAATTGGACCCTCCAACAATTTCCATGACTTTTGGTGTAAATGATTCCCCATTGGCTGGTCGAGATGGCACTCATGTAAGTGGTGCTTGTTTTGGTTTGCTTTTGCAGTTTACTTTCTTTGTCATATTGATTTGCTTGTGTAAAAACACTGGGTTGGGTATGCTTCTCAAATCCCAACTCAGACCTATCCTTTTGTCATCTTTGAAGCTACATTTTCTAGTTTTTGGCTTTGTGCATAATAAGTTCTTATATCTTTGTATTTTTTGGTTACTTTATTGAGTAAATAGGCTAATACTGGATTTTTTGTAGCTGACTGGGGGGAGAATTGGTGACCGACTGATGGCTGAAGCTGAAACCAACCTTGCCATAAATGTGCTTCCTGGCTTATCAGAATCATTTGAAGTTCAGGGAAGAGGAGAGCTACAGCTGGGTTTGTTCCTATCTGTTTGAAATTGCATGATCCTCTCTATTATATGCATATAAAAACTCCATGATTTGCTGTGCTTACACAGCTGCTTATGGCATCTTTATTAACAGGTATTTTAATTGAGAATATGAGACGTGAAGGATTTGAGTTATCAGTTTCTCCGCCTAAAGTCATGTGAGTTTTCAAGGACTGAATAAGGCTCCAAATATTTTGTCTCATCATCAGTTTTGACACTATTTGCTTGCCTAGCACTAGAAATGGATGTTGCATGCTATTGAATTATTGAGTAAATGCTGTAATCTTTGTATGTGTTATTTCATGTTTTAATGGAGACTTGAAATTTCGATCTCCCAAGAAAACTTAAGCTATTTGGTGGAGGCTGGGGTTGTGCATCTCTACACACCCTCAAGCAAGAGCTCTTTGGGCTTCAACCATGACTGATACACATCTGTTTACCGTATACTGAACTTAGTTTATTTGTATAAAACAGAGACTACAAGAATCAAATACTCAAGTACTTGGTTGTAGAAGTATGATACCATGCCTTTGAAATTGTAGGAGCCTCAGAAATGGTTTCACATCTCAATAAGTCTCCTGAAATAATAAGGTTCTAATTTCTAATAAAAAATGCACAAGTTCACGAATAAATCAATAAGCATGGAGCTTGTGCTCTTAGCATAGGTTGAGGTCCAGTCTTTTTTTACATTCCGTGCATTCATACTGTATGGAACTAACTTTCTTCTCATCTAATTGATCTTGAAAAAGGTCTACCCATTTAAAATATTTGATCTAACCAAATTTTTTTATACTGTTTGGTAATTCAGTGGTTCTGATTTTTAAATGATACATTATACATTTTCTTAGCTCGCATACCTTTTTTTATTTGTATAATGCTCTAATGGATTTTTCTATGGATTTATTAGGTATAAAACTGAAAACAATAAGAAGCTTGAACCTGTAGAAGAAGTTACAATTGAGGTAATAATTCTGCCTGTCCTTCATAGTATGCTTGTCTGAGAGTTTGGACTTCTAACACCATAGTGGATCTATTCCAGGTAAATGATGAGCATGTTGGCTTGGTAATGGAGGCCTTGTCTCATAGACGAGCTGAGATTACTGACATGGGTCCTGTCTCAGGAAGTGTTGGTCGAACTAGATTGTGTTTGACTTGTCCATCAAGGTTAGCTTAGTTATATTTCTCTCTTTGATTTGGTTTCCTTCCAGCACAGAAATGTATTAATTTTGATATTGTATTATCACAAGTAAAATATATACCTATTTACTGGAAATACTATGGATGCATGGTTTTGAATAAATCACATTCTTAGGTCTTTTGTTTCTTATTATCCTTTCATTTGCCATTTGGGGGGAATGATAACCTCTTGCCATCCTAGTGGCTTTCTAAAATAACCTTGTTCCTAGATGATCAGGAAAGAGAAAAAGGGGATGAAACTTTAATCAAGTGTATTTTCCATGGTAGTTAGTATCGTGCGATTCACGATCCAATTTAGAGGCCTGACAATGTGAATCAGGGGGCATTTAGTTTTTGTGCCTGAATCACTTCAGAATTGCAGGAATCACGATTTACCGACGAATCGTGTGATTCCTGCACAGCAGGTTGTGACACCTTGCTCCTCCTCCAAGGGTTGTCGCAGCTAGAGCAGTGTTTTTTGCATCCAAAATCATGAAAAAGTGCTGGTTGGAGAGGGAAAATCGCACCACGATGCAGCTTTTGTTTCACCCATGGCTGTGCTATTGCTGGGAGGGTCGAAGAAGATGACCTCATTTGAACCCTAATACTAAACGACAATTATTTTTAGTATTTTACTTTAGTAACTTTTGTGTAGTACTGTCTTTTTTCTTTTTACTTTAGTAACTTTTGTATTCTACTGTGTTTAAACTTTGAACTTTTAGTGGCTCTTTTATGTACTGGGCCTTTTTTATGTTGGCCTTTTTATCTATTGAGCCTTTTATACAGCAACAGTATTTGTTTTGAAGCTTATATGGCACTTTATTAGCTATTTTTGATAATGGTTCTGATTATGTTTTTTAATGATTGATCATTAACACATGTTTTTTATGTCTTGTACATGTATATATGCTATGTTATTTATAGATCATGAATCTTATGATTTGGCTTTCCTATACGTATCTTGTATCCCGATTTAACTATCATGGTCTTTTCACTTGTTAGACATCAGTTAACCACTCCAATATTATTTTTCTCCATTTTTATCTCTCTCAAAAATAGCTTTTGGTATCATGGTTGAATCCAGAAGTTATATGTCACTAATTCATGGTCCAGATTTCTGGTTGCTTCTTTTCTGTTGTTGGATCCCACAGAGCTACTTGAGTAATTTCTGGATTTCCATTCATGGATGTTCATTAATATTATGCATCATCAATGTAGATATAACTTCTTTGACATTATGGTTCCTGTGAAATCAGATCGTATGAAGCATTCATGAAATTTAGTAACTTCTTTTAATTGTTTGTTCAGGGGCCTGGTTGGGTACAGGAGTGTGTTCAGCACTGACACACGTGGAACTGGATTCATGCATCGTGCTTTCCATGGTATGCATTCTCCGCTTAAATTAATATCTCTTTCTTCGAACGGGCATGTAATGATGCCAATTTTCAATTTGTTTGATGTCAAGTTTTGCAAATCATGTTGTTCAATTGCCCCCATGAGATTTTGCTTATTTTATGTTAGCAGAGCTTTATGCTTGCTTATTTTACTAACTTCCCATACTTTGTTTGAGCCTTCCTCTCAGGCAATGAAGCTTAGTTTAACATCAGACATCTTTTTTATTTATTTTATTTTTTATAATATGCATTTTATTGTAATTGTGCAGCATATGAACCATTTCGAGGCCCTCTTGGCCATGTCAGGAAAGGAGTACTGGTATGTTTTGCTGCTTCTGTCCTTACTTAAAGGGTTTAACAATGATTAAACTACTCTTAGTTACTACTCACGCAACGTACTTCTTTGTTTCAAATCATTAAGCTTGTTTCCAGAGTGGTTTTATTTCCTGTGATTACCCAATGTTGTTTGCTTGATTGCACAGGTTTCGATGGGCTTTGGTACTATCACAGCTTATGCATTGATGAGCTTAGAAGCTCGAGGGATTCTTTTTGTAACTCCTGGAATGGAGGTTAGAACTTTGCATTTTGTTTTTGCATGTATTATGTGATATGACTTCCTTCTGGGTCTCCACATACTGTTTTGCCTACGAGTTCATTGTACATGTTTATTTAAGATGACTTTTTTTTTTTTTTTTAATTCTAATTCAAGATGAACTTCTGGTAGCAAGCCTTGTGTCAACATGTTCTTCTTGCCTAGACTTAGTTACAATTTATCTGATGATGAATTATGATATTTGTTCTCTATCTTGCATTAATTGCTTGAGTCCATCTAGAGAGTTTGGGACTGCAAGAGATAGTTTTCAAGTAAAATAATTTTTTGCTATTAATCTAGCTATGATTTTTCTTCCGATAAATGGGTGGGTATTTTTTTGGCAAATCGTGGCGAAACACTTTGGTCTTGGATCAATGCTTCAATTTAATAACTTAATGATGTGCTTCTAGCTTTTCTTTTTTGGCTTTTATTGCACATATATATATATAAGCTAGTGCTGTCTATAATACTGATTTTTGGTTTTCCAGACTTATGATGGAATGATTGTTGGAGAACATTCACGGGATACAGATCTCGATGTAAGAAAGATTCTATGCTTGAATGCAAGTGGTTATGAAAGTTGGTGACTTGCTGACAAATACTGATGTTTCAGGTTAATCCAGTGAGGGCTAAAGAACTTTCGAATATGCGTGCTGCTGCCAAAGATGAGAATGTGAAGCTTACTCCCCCTCGCCTTGTATGTATTTATTACCTGACAATTATTCTCTTACATCTTTGCACATTTTAGACTGTAGGGATTCCAATAACTACATAACCATGTGGGGTTCATGATTTCTATGCATTCATGCATATGATATCCAGCAGAGTTTTAGGATTCATCATTTGATTAGATCTAGTTAGGAGGTCAAATGCCCTGATAGTGTTAAATAACAGGTTTACAACTGCCGTGGAACTTCAATATTTACCTCTGACTGAACAATGAAAATCTTTGAAGCTGTTAATTGCCAGAGAACATGGCAATAATTTTTTTTGTGTTCAAAAATATTTTCTGCAGCTTTTTCTTTTTTTTTGGCACGGGGTTTACAAATACAAAAGCTTGAGACATGAAATAGTTTTGAAGTCTGATATCAAATGATGAAATAGCAAACTATCAATACTACATGTTTTTGATCTGGCATCACTTTGAGACTACATGAATTATTTAGTATGTAATTGAAAAGTTGTTAATGGAAAAGAATATCGTGATGGCTCTTGACTTTAACATGTAGCATCTTTACTTGCATCTGATGGTTGTTTGGTTGCAGATGACGCTTGAAGAAGCTATAGGTTATGTAGCTTCGGATGAACTTATTGAGGTAACAGAACCAAAATTTTTTAATCTGTTTTCTAATTCTTCCTTTGAATTTTTAACATACATATGCTTCATCGATGGTGCTTATAGCTGACTGATAGGGTGATGTTTGTTTGGCCACACTAATATTTCTTAATTGTTCTAACTGTTACATATTTTGTACCTTTCTTTTGTTGAAGGTTACACCAAAAGCCATTCGTTTGCGGAAGAAATATCTTGATGTTAACAAGCGTAAGACGATGAGCAAAAGGCCAAAGGAATGAAGTGGATGAAAAACCATGAGTAAAAAACCAGAGGAACGAGGAGTTTATCCTTGATTAAATTTTGTAACTTAAATTTATTTAGTGTAGGTATAGTGATTACAAGCATTTTTTTTTCTTACGAGGTTTTGCCATAATTCAGGTATTGATTGTATTACAGGCTACGCAGACAGAAATATTCTTTGGCAGTGAGCGATAAGGTAACTCAAATTTTGTATTTTCTAATGAAAGGTTAATAATTGACAATGGAACAAGTTACTACAACTGCTCTGAAATGGCATTTTATTTGCTTACAAGTTAATGGTTTACTTTGACATTTCCTTTACCAAGTCTTTGTGTTGTCTCCCCAAAAATAAAAAATTACTGGTAGTTGTTGGAGTTGGCTTGACTCCATGGGTTTGATATCTGTCGTTATCATTTTTTTTTTTCCAGTCTACAATGCTTTTTTTCTTATTTCTTTTTTAACGATGATATTAGTATAAAGTGTATATAATGAAAAATTGATGATTAATTTTGTCGGACTCTAAGTGTGTGTAATTTTACTAAAGAAATGTAAATTTCTTGTTGGCTTGTGTCTTTTTCTCAAGTTCTGTATGAGGATTGCATCAATGCTTTTGGTGGTTGTAAACTTGTAAAAAAAGAAAAAAAGAAACTACATAAAAGTACGAAAACTAAATCAGTATTGCCAAAAAGATAAGAAAATGAACGTATTTATGTTATGTTGAGATTAGTAGAGAAAAATGGAGCAAAATAAAGTGAAACATAATCAAGAGAGATGGAATGGATTAAAGATTCCCTTCCATTGTTTGGATGATTTGAATTAGAATGGGACAAATATTGGATGTAATTATTTAAAAAAATATTAAATAAAATATTTTATGAATAGAAATAGCAATTTATTTATATGTAAGGATCCTCGTAGGCCCATGGGAATAAAACTTTTTGTATAGTCAGTTTGGGATAAGGACCGGGATCGTACTTTTGAACGTGGGGTCCTCGTCATAGTGAAATTATTAATTTAATATAATACTTATATAAAAATTAATATAACAATATATGTTATATTATAAATATTAAATTATAAGTATATTTTTGAGGAGGATGTAAATTGGTATTGTATTATGTAACTTTTACTGAAAATTCTGTTTGCTAATAGATAGGGATGAAAAAGGGTGAGACTAGATGGAATTGGTTAAATTTGAGTCTATTCTTAGTTAAAATTATAAATTTTGATCTAATCTATTTATCTGTCGCATGTTTCTTCTTAAATTTCACCTGACTTATTTAAAAGTTCGAGTTAATCTATAAATCTACTAAAAAAACTTATTTTATAATTAAATATTAAATATTTCAATATATATATAAATATTTTTCCTAATAAATCTAATTGAGGACATGTTAAATTTTATTTTATTTACGGTTTCTTTTCTAAATTTAGGTATTTTTCTTATATTGAAAATGTTATGGATGTAAAATTTTAAAATATATCCTTTACATGGATCTTTTCAGTTTAACCATTATCTTTCCGTGTGATTTGTTTGACTTTATATTCTTAATAATTTTAAAAATAAAATTAAGTAAATAATGTCTAATAGTTTTTTAATTATATATATATATATATATAAACACAGATAACTTATTCATTTCTTTGGAATTAGTTATTAGGAAATAAGGATTTGGTAGATACAGTCTTAATTAAGTTATTTATTCAAATGAATTTTAAAATTAATAAATATAGGTATATATATAATTTACAAGGATATAATATAAAAATAAATAAATCACAAGCATGAAAAGTTACATTTTTTTTTACAAAGACTAAAAACAAAAAGTTCTCAAATTATAAGACATAAAAAAAATTAATTTATAAAAATAAAAATATATTTTAACCTTATATTTTTTATTTAAAACTGGGCATTTAATGGCTTATGACATGATTCCAACTTCTAATCTTTTCTAACATCTTTATTTGTATAAAATAAAAAATAATTTTTCTCTAAAATGCATGTTAAAGTAAGTATTTTACAAATTTTTAAGAAATTTAAATATGTAGTATTTTAATTGTTTTGATTTAATTATTTTTTATTTTTTATTTATCTTATTTGATGAATCAATTGAATTTCTTGAATTTTAATTTTTTTGTTTGGATAAAACAATTCAATTTTTTAAAAATTTAAATTTTTATTTTTAAATATTTATTTAAAAATTAAAATTTTAATATTAAATAAAAATAAATATTAATTATTTTTAAATAATTAAATATTCAAAATAATTTTAATATTATATGATGAATTTTATTGCTTTAAAATATTTAATAATTAATTTTTTAATATTAAATAATTAAAAATATAATAAATAATTAAATATAACTTAATTAAAAATTTTAATTTACATAGTCTCACAATAATTTTAAAAATTATTAGAAGTAAATAATTATGTAACCTGATAATTGTGAAATCATTTTAAATTATTAGAAAATGTACGAGTACTGAAAAGTTAAAAGAGAATCATAAAGATGATTTAAAAGAAATTGAAATGTCTTATTTTTATATATAATTTAAAATTCTTAAAATTTACTTATTTAAAATTTTTTCTCAAAATGATATATTTTAAATTCTTTAAAATAATTCATCCAAATAAATTAATTGAACAGCAATTTAATTTCACAAGGAAAAAAAAAAAGAATTGCTCGAAAATTTTTTGCATGAATTATTTTGAAAATAAATATGAAAGTATAAATTACTTCATTTCATTTAAAGTTGTCAAATTAAAAACGAAGTGACGTTGAGAAAGCTACATTCACAAGTTGTTTCGTGGTTCACGTCATTGACATGAATGACTTTGATATTCATTCCAAAAACCGTGAATAAGAGAAAGGGATAGTGTTACTATTTTATTTATCAGAAAAAAAGGTGCAGAATTTTTTCTACAAATATTTAATCATAATTTATTATTTATGTTAAATTTATTAATTTTGATGATAAAATTTTATTTATAGTTAATTGACTATTTGCACTATAAATATATATATATATATAACCTTTAATTTAAGAGAAAAGGATATGTATTATAAGTATTTTACACCATCTAATAGTTATGTCCTGCCTTTCATAGAACATTTATTGATATTACTAACAGCACTCCTATATATCTCATAAAATATAATTTATAATTGATTAATTATCTAAAATCATTTTCCAATATTAGTACAACATTAATCTAGTGTCTTTATTTATATCACATGGGTAAGATGGTCTTCTAACATCACGAAATATTTGCCAACTTTGGTGTGTAATAATGATATTTGGTATGCAAAACTTAAATGTTCCAATGTTTCACAATTACACTTCCAACCTTCTACATTCCATCAATGCAAATAATTTGAATTTTTTCATCTGATTATGTATAATAAAATGAGTCAGCCATGAACACAAAACAAACCCGTTTTAAACAGAGGGATGGGGAATATGGACTAAAAAGTATAAACAATGTCATTAATTAATAATTCATTTAACTAAAATTGTATTTGCCAAATATTGTGTTATAATCTTACTCCTTTTAAAAAGAAAGAAAAAGGATGAATTTTGAGAATAATTTGTGAATGAGTTTCCTTCCCATACATGAGTAAATACAAGGCTCATATATTTTTATCAATTTTTTTTCTTTTACATCCTATATTAATTTTATCGTATTTTATTTGTTATTCTTGACATCTAAGTCTATTAAAAAATTACTCAGTGACAAATGGTGATTCATATATGTATTATTTCGTTTGTCGATTTGATCTGTATTATAATTTAAGATGTTTTCGGTTTTTTTTTTCCATATGAAAAGAATAATTATGGTGTTTTGTTTTTATCTCTATCTAATCTTTACAGATTTTGGTATAATAATTAGTGAAGTTAAGTTTCTATTAATTTGATATGTAAATTCATTTTCTTTTATACTCAATAGCACTGAGTAATACATTAAGAAATAATATTTATGTCTTTTTAACATTTATCTCAATAACATTAAAATCATGTAGTAAACACAATATTTACACTCCATTTTCACTATCTATTTGCTACTTCTCGTAAACTTGGTTTTCCTTCTTTCCAATTAAATTGTTGTATTTCAACATAATGTTCTCAAAAATTATATAATAATGTAAATTTTATAATTATTTTTATACTATGGTGACACAAACCTCATATTTTATATAAATTGAACAGTCATTACAAAATCATACCCAAACCTAAATTAGATAAAGACAAAAATAAAATGTGGTATATTAAAAAAAATTAATAAAAGATAAAGGTTAGGAAAAAAATAAAAAAAAACATTGGGGCCGATCATCTTAAATAAATTTCACGTAAATAACCGTTTATTATGTAAATAATATTTTTATACGGATAAAATACAAGAAATAAAAGATTTTTTTTAAAAAAAGGTGTACAATAAAAAATGAAATTCGTAATTATTTTTAAGAGCGACGCGCATAAAATTGAGCATATTAAAAAAGTTTATGTCAGTTTATTGAATATTACATAAATTATAATAATTTGTAAACATATTGACATTTATATTGGATTCTTACGTGTAGAATTTAATGATAATAACAATGTATTTATATTCATACATGTCCTAAATTTTTGTGACTTCTCATATTTAGACTCATTTCACATTTTTATCTTTTTTATTGTAGTTAATTTTTTTTTCCAAATACTTATTAGGTCTGAATTCAATCACAAAATACAGTACTTGCAAGTTTGTCTACAAAATTAATCATAATTCAAAAATTGCTAAACTATTAATAGAATTTATGTAAAATGAAAAGTCAAAATGCATTAAAATAGCAACAAACTACATACTAACATTATTTTTGTATCTTGAATAAGTAATATGCACACTAACATTATCCAAATATAAATAGTCATAAATAATAAGTTTATTAACTTTTTGAAAAAAATCTTAAAAATTATATCAGATTTTTGATAAATTGATCAACCTTTTCTTTTGTCTTCCACATTAAAGTCACAATAAAACATTAAATATTCCAGCATCTTTTTCAGCAGCATTTGCAACCTTGGCTCATTCAATCTTTTAAACTCTTAAATACTTCAATTAAAACATTGTCAAAAAAAAAAGAAAATCTCTATTAAAATTCCACTTCATTTAAATCTACACCCAAGCAAAATAATAATAATAATTTTAAAGGTTTTCCCTTTATTTTCTCAACCAAAAAAAAAAAAAAAAAAACAAGACTTACATGGAGAAGGGTGAAAAGGTAAAAAGAAGAAGCATCCCATTTCATTTCATTGCATTTTCTTTTTTTCTTTTTTCCATCTGAAATCATTAACACAAATATTATATCATTCTCCCTTTGAATGCTTCTCCCTCCATATCCTTCCTTCTTTCTTTCATAATACCAACAACAATATTCTCTCTCTCTTTTTCTCTCTCTCTCTCTCTTCATTTCCAATGCTGAAACTTGGAAGCCTCACAGGCACCGACCCAATTGAATTCCGGATAAAGAACTAAAGAAAAAACCGTAAAGTTTTGATCTTTCGAACCCAAAGATCGCGTGAGAAGCAATAGGGGAAAATGGGTGGGTACAGAGCGGACGATGATTACGATTACTTGTTCAAGGTTGTCTTGATCGGAGACTCCGGTGTCGGAAAATCCAACCTTTTGTCGCGATTCACAAAAAATGAATTCAGCTTGGAATCTAAATCCACCATTGGCGTTGAATTCGCCACCCGCAGCATCCGTGTTGAGGATAAGATCGTAAAGGCTCAAATTTGGGACACCGCAGGACAAGAAAGGTTACTTTTTTTTTTTTTGTTTTCTTGTTGTTATGTTTGAGTCTGATCTTATTCTCAATCTATCTGTGGTTTGTTTTCTTTTGTTTATATATTTATTTTTGTGTTGTGTTTTTGTTTGAATTTCTTTCTTTTCTTTGGTGGATTTTTGGATGGACTATGAAGAGAAAGAAAATGGAGAGAAAAGAAAACTTTGATAACTTTGTATTTTTCTTTTGGTTGGATGAAGAAAAACAAAATTAAAGAAAGTGGGAGGAAATTTGACTTTTGAAAACGAAAATCTATTTATTGTTTGGTGGATTTGGATGGAAAGAAAGAAAAGGGTGATGATTGCGTATATTCTTTTGCTTGGTTTGGGGAAAAATTAAAGGAAGTGGGAGAAAATTTGACTTTTGGAAGCAAAAATTTATTTACTTTTTATCATTTTTCCTCTTTAATTTAAAGTTTGAAGGTATGTTTTAAATTTTCTATGTCACTCGTTTTCTTTTCACGTAACATGGGGGGATTTGATGATTGAAAAAGCATTTTGTGGACCAAAGTTTTGTGGGGTTTGATTAAATTTAATTTGTTGTTTTTTCTTTTTAGGTGGGGTTTGATTTGGTTATGATGAATGATGTAGATAGAATTATGTATATTTTTGGTTTGTTGTGGTTTTCATGCTTTTGATCTGGGTAACCAAAATGCTGGTTTTGTTGTAGGATTAAACAATGCTGGTTTTTAAATTTTGGATTTTCTAGAATGCAAGCATTAGCATGGGAATGTGCATTGGGCTTTGTTGTAGAATGGAGAATGTGGTTCACATTTTTCTGGGATAGGTTTGGTTAGTGTACGGTTAATGTTGCTATTTATGGCATTGTGGATGCGTGTTGCACAATTGATGATTTTGTGCAATAATGAAATGAATTGAAGGCTTGTTTCGTTTACCCTTTGTTGTGGTTTCAAGCCAAGGAAGCTGGGGGAGGGATATGATTGTTATGTGGATGAATTATTGAAGAGTGGGCCAAAGTTTAGGGTGGTAAATGTTTGTGTGAAATAATGGATGATTATGACCATTGTCCATTGCTTCTAGATCCATTGATTTTTGCAAAATTTGCATTTCTTTCTTGGATCTGGTTATTCTAAAGTGACAATTCACTTTAGAAGATAAGGTAAGGAATTTTTAGTCATTAATGAGAAAAGTAAAAAGTGATATTACTTGTGCATACACGAAAAATCATTTGTGTTAGAATATCAACAGTTGATTTTCTCGAGATTAAATCTACTTATTTTTCTGTTGTTCACTTTATATGAGCCAACATTTTTTTTAACGGTGTGTAATTTCAGAAATATGCCGGGGAGATGATAGGACTACATAGCTTTTTAAGTTTGGTTTGGTTTGCTATGTATTGTTCATATGTCAGGCACTTATTTGAAATGAAATGAGGCTGAGATTGAAGTAGAATGGTAGCTGTGTGAAGTGTACTGTAGGATTAGGATGGTTTTTCTATTTGGGAGTGTGATTTAATGTGATGGTTTTGTTAGGTTTCATTTGCCAATAAGAATGGTATACACATGCAAAAAATGGTGCTACACAACAACAGTGGAAAGAAGCTAGTGTGGGCTGTATAACAGCCTAACCCTTTTTAATTCCCTAAAGATAGAAGTAACACCACTTTGGTCCTTCAAAGAAAATTGTTACCAACTTAGTTCTTCAGTCACAAAAAGTGATATCAATGTGGTCCCTGCAAAAACCTTGACATTAATTTAGTCCATAATCATAGAAACTAATATCAATTTAGTTACTCAACCATACAAAGTTGACATCAATTTAGTCCATTAACTATAGAAAATGACATCAATCTAATCCTGCAATCTCAATCTGCACCACAGGACAATCTTGATATCACTTTTCATGATTGAGAAAGACTACCAACATAATGTCAAAATTCTTTCATGTGATTGCTATTGTATCTTTGGAGTACTACAACATGAAATCTTAAAAACACTTCTACTGTTCTACAGTGATCTAATTTTGAACTAGGCTGTACTTGAAAGTCCAAACTTGCAGTAATTTTTCATCAGTGACATGATACTGTATACATGAGTTGCTCATTCTTGCTATTTGCCACAGATATCGCGCAATCACAAGTGCATATTATAGAGGGGCTGTTGGTGCATTGCTTGTGTATGATGTTACCAGACATGTGACATTTGAAAACATGGAGAGATGGTTGAAGGAGCTTCGTGATCACACAGATGCCAACATTGTAATCATGCTTGTAGGGAACAAGGCAGATCTCCGTCACTTGCGTGCTGTCGCCACTGATGATGCCAAGGCATTTGCCGAGAGAGAAAACACGTTCTTCATGGAAACATCTGCGCTTGAGTCCTTGAATGTCGATAATGCCTTCACAGAAGTGCTCACTCAGATATATGGGGTCGTTAGTAGGAAAACTCTTGAGATCGGAGATGACCCTGCAGCCTTGCCAAAGGGGCAAACCATCAATGTTGGCAATAGGGATGATGTCTCTGCTGTTAAAAAGGCTGGATGCTGCTCTGCATAGTTTCACCAGTCTTTGCCACCAAAATGAGATCAGTAGTATAATCTATATGTGCATGATTCAACCAATTCTCTACATTTTGGGATCCAAGTGAAATCTTCTAATACCTACTCTTCTTTTTTATGTAATTTTTACCACATATCTTGGCAAGTTTGTTGTTTTGTCATATTTTTTTTTTTTTTCCTTTTCCTGTAAGCATTGTTTGGTCATAGGAATGATGTCATGTTGCCCTTAGATATATACAAAATTTACCGTTTGTATTGAATGAAAACTATATCTGATTCTTAGATTGATCAGAAGTTACAATCTCATGATTCTTCTTCTAAATTTCCATCCACTGCAAGCCAATTCCTTGATATTTAATGTCGAATGTAATGATAAACTTTGATAGGACTGTGACTACACATAATATGATTTTTCTTTTTAATATAATTTAACCACTTATTCAAGAGACAAATCACTATCATTTGTGTCGTGTTGGTTGATTTCTTTTCTTATAACTGTCTATAAAGAAATTTATTGAAATAAGCTCAAATTCATAACAAAAATTAATGATTAGATTATTGGAATGATTGAAGCTAAGATTCTTTTATGTGGGATGACTTATATAGTTATTGGATCTTACCTCTTCTTTCCCCTTCTTAGTCACACTTCATTCTTCCCTAAAAGTGTATTATGTGGGCATTGAACATAGGTCCTCCCTACAAATTCAATGTGTTGCAAACTGAGTTTCTTTTGTTTATTTATTTATTTTACTCAGTTTTAAACAACTAAAATCAAAAGAGTGAGTGGTCTAGTTAATAGATAGATAGCAACAAGAAGAAGCTAAACCCTCAAGATATGGATAACTTAGATAAATTGATCAGCAACATTTGTTCCATTATATACCGAATGGACCACAACAGTTCAATCTCTTTGTAGGGCAAGTTGAATATTCAGAACCATAGATAAGCCCAAATTTCAAAGCCTGTTAGCCTCTCATTGCAAACCCTTTTTTTATCTTTCCACTTTCAACTTTTTTATATTTTATTTATTAAAAGTTTATTTACACCTTTTACTCTATACTTTCATAATTTTGCAATTTCTACACTCATGCAAAACTAGCTAACATTCCCCAGTTTCTAACTCAAACCCCCAAATCCAACAAAGAAAACAACAATCTAACAATTTAAATTGAAACCCATAATCTCAAAGCTACGAACTCCAAAAATAAAATAAAATAAAAAACAAACAAACAAAGAAAGAAAGAAAGAAATATTATTTTTTTATTTTTCCTTTTACCTCACATGTATTAGCTTCAATAAATTTTAACCCCAAAACAATTTTTTTGGAAAAAAAAAAAACTAAGCATGGAGAATAGATTGAGAATTCAAAGGCAACCCAGATAGCTAGGTCCTAAAGCCGAATGGGTCCTCAATTGTAATTTAAAAATAGTTATTTACAATTAAATTCAACTTAAACATTAATAATAACTATCGGTAATTAGTAAAGAATCTGAAACGTTTATTGCTACTTCAACCTAGCCACTCATCATCCCTTTTATTTATCATTTAAAACTCAGTCAAAGTCGTATTTAGTAACTACAGCTTCATATATTAAAGTAAAAAAAAAAAAAAAAAAAAAAAAAAAAAAAAAAAAAAAAAAAAAAAAAAAAAAACAGTATTCTATATATTTGCTTTTTATTTACAATTGAAAAGATGCATTAGACAAAGTCTTCTATTATACTTAATTTGCCTCTTGGTTTTAAAAACAAAAAATTAAAGTCAGAATTGTATAATATATATATATATATATATAAATAAAAGTTTTATTTAAAAGTTTAGAATAGTAGTTATATATGAAACGTGGAACTTCACTTTTGGAACTTGTCAATCCCAAATACAAAGTGATTGAATTTTTTTTATCACTCTAAAAAGTGATTGATTTTTTTTATTGCATAAAGAACCCAGAGGCCATGCTTATATATGGTGTTGTTGGGTGATGAGTGATCACATGTACCACCTAATGGGCATTACTCTATCTTTTCTAATTTATAGGAAAGTCAAAGTTGTGCCAAACACAACCTAACCGTTAACATGGTCTAATCTTCATCCTCCAAACACCACCTAACAAACCATGCGGCAGCACTTATCTTTTTCCTCATTTTTTTTTTAATTAAATGTTATTTTTTCATATAAATAAGAAAATGATCCCCGTAATCCTTTAAATAGAAATAAGAAAATAATTTATTATTCCTCAATCCTTTAAATAGAAATAAGAAAATAATTTATTATTCCTCCAACTTAATTAAAGTCTAGTCACTGTAGGGATGTAATTCTTAGATTCTAACTAAGCAATAATTATTTTTTAAACAAAAGTCTCGAACTTTCCATATGGTTGATCTCTTGACCATGATGACCCATCACTATGTTGTTTTCTTCCATGTGCACAAGTTATCAAGGGGCGGAGCCAGGACTAAATTTTTTAATTTATATATATAATTTATATATACATAATAATTATTTTAAATAATAATTATATTATAATATTCTTAAAATAATTATTTTAAATAATAATCATATATAAATAATAAATAATATATATAATGATAATAATAATAATAAATTTTAATTTTTATGATTTTTTATTTTTTATTTATAATTTTATATTTAATTTTAAAAATATACATGTTTAATACTTTTATTTAAATAATTTTAAATTTTAAATTTTTTAATATTCATCTTTAATTTTAAAATTTTACTACCATATTATATTTATTTAAGATATTCTTAATCATAACAATAATTTTTAACTATTAATAATGTATTTTTTATTATTTTGTTTAGAAATTATAACTAAAATTTTCACTATTTATTTTTAATCTTAAAATTTTATTATCATATTATATATTTATTTAAAAAAATATTGATCATAACAATAATTTATTAACTATTGATAATATATTTCTATTATTTTAATTAAAAATTATAATTAAATAAACTAAAATAATTTTTACTTATTTTTTATATATATACTATCACACTCTAAAAAAATTAAATAAAAAATATATAAAATAATAAAATAAAAATATTAAAATAAAAAAATAAAATTAAAAATAAAAATATTGACTTTTCCGCCATTAAATTCTAGCTCCGGATCCGACAGGGTTATCATTTTATATGTTACATTTAAAAGTTCATCTCGCTACTTTGCAATTCTTATTCGTTAATTTTAGTTTTGTAACAAGAAAATAAATTCATTTTACACTTCTCGTTAAAATTTTACTTTAACTTTTGGTTTTGTTCACTTAATTTATGTAAAGGTTTGAAAATACATAAAAAAGAAAATCTAATTTCGGTGCACACTTGATTCACGTGAAAGCTTTAATGTTTAAGAAAAAAAATTCAAAGTTAAAAATGTATGAAACCTAAACCTTCTGATTATAAAGTTAAAAAGTTCAGTTTTAAATACTAACTATTTATTTTAACGAAGACAAATCTAATTTAAATTCTTACTCTTCAAATTATAATTAAGTAGAAAAATCTCAAATTACTAAAATATTTTATTTTGTTAATTTGAACACATTATAATTAAAATAAAATTTAATAAATTCTATTGACTATTTTTTATTTTCTGATTTTTACAATTTCTTAATAAAATTTTAAATTTGTTTTTGTATTAAATTTATATAAATTTTATTTTACAATTTTTCTATCATAATTGTATAATTTCTTAATCTACAATTTATTTTGTATCATATAAGTTCTCACCACTTATAATTACTCTTATATTATTTTTTTCATAAAATTATTAAAAATATGTTCATGATTAAGATATTTTTAAAAAATATTCTCAATAAAAACTAAAATAAGACACTTATTTACATAAACTAAATAATTTTTCCCACTTAAAATAAGATCTTTAGACAATCTTCTAAACAGCTCCAGTCGATAAGATTCCTTTAGTCAAACTAAGCTATTATATTTATTTAAATGAACAACAAATAACAAACTAGACTCAAACATTTCTCATATTAAATTTGAGTCTAATAAAGCTTACTTGAGTTTAGGTGGCTCCTACTCAGAGTTTAGGGTTAGTTGATTGCACCTAACTCATAAATCATATTGTATATAAAATAAATTTTCTAATTATACAAACAAGATTCTTTTTAAAAAATATATTTTCAATAGTCTTATTTACTTAGTTATTAAATAAGATTTTATGGTAATAATTACCTAAACTAAATAAACCATTTTGGTTAAAAAGGCTAATTTATCAAATTAAGATATTATATAAACTAGACCAAATATTCAAATAAACTTGTGACAAATAAATTCAGATCCTACCTAAATTAAACTTAAACATTATAAAGCTTAACTTAGATGGGTGGCACATTTGCATCCCTAAATTGGGATGACTAATTAAAGTTAAACAATATATAACAATATATAAGAATATATAACCCTAAACAACATCACTTTTTTTCATCTGTTTTTTTTTTTTTTTCCAGTAAATTAACAATTTAACTTTTAACTTTACAAGTTACCGTGCATAATCATATTAAATGTTAATATTTAACATTAAAAAATAATAAGTAAATTCTTTATTTTTACTATAATGTTTAATTTCAATAATTTATTATTATTTGAATCCTCAACATATTTAATAATATCATAATCCCTATATTTTAATTCACATTTATATAGAAATAACTAAAACAATAAAAAAAATAATATAAATAACGAGAATAATATCATCTTATAATACCATTTCTAAAGTATCTCTTACCAAGATCTATCAACATTCACTCTCCATCATGGACCACCGCATCTCCCGTCGCACCACCGCCATATCCAACCACCTCCGGCACGGCGGTCCTCCACCTTCCACCACCGTCCACCACCACCCATGCCTGAACTACTCCCCTCCAGAATTATCGAATCCGTTATCGTTCGACACACGTGAGATGCGGCGACTGCTGGACGCACACAACCTGGAGGAGCGCGACTGGCTCTTCTCTCTCATCATCCAGAGTAATCTCTTCAACCGCCGGCAACACGCCGGAAGAGTGTTCGTGTCGCCGGATTACAACCAATCGATGGAGCAGCAGCGAGAAGCCACCATGAAACGCATCGAGTATTTGCTCGAAAACGGGGTTTTCCGAGGGTGGCTCACCGCTGATGGACCCGAACAAGAGTTGAGGAAACTTGCTCTACATGAGGTTATTGGAATATACGATCACTCTCTCGCGGTTAAGCTTGGCGTTCATATGTTCCTCTGGTATTTTTTCTTATCTATTCTTAACTCACATGAGTTTCATATCATATGGAAGAGTGTTGAATGTATTAACCTATGCTATGCTAACTTGTATTTAAAATGATGACTGCATATCTATTATCTAACAAAGTTCATTCTTTAAGTTTCTTTTCTCTCCTATGCTAACAAAGTTCATTCCAACAAAGTTCATGTCAAGTGTAAATATCTGGATAACAATCTTTACCTTTCAAGCCAGCCAGTTGTAGGGTTGAGCTAGACTAGACTGTTACCTATATTTCTAAAATATATCAAAGCTTGTTGTTGTTGGGCCGATATTGTTTGTTGTTGTTGTTGGGTTTATGGTATCACCTGATGTTGGGCTGATATTGGACTAGCTGTTGTCTGTTTTTGGGCTGATATTAGATCACCCATTTGTTTAGTCTGCATGCTCGAGGTGACCAGTCCTCAACATGAGAGGGGTGTGTTGGAGATTCTACATCCGGAGAGATATGACATGTTAAATGTATATAAGGGGGAGTAATCCTCACCTTACCAGCTGGTTTTGTAGGTTGAGTTGGGTCCATAACTCCACATTTCTAACAATATTCAATAGAGAACCTTGGGATTAGATCTAATTATGTACTTGACAAAGACAATTTAATGGTCTTGTTGCATTATTGTGCCCAAGTCTTGTTTTTGTATGTGTCGTGTGTGTTTTGGCCAACAGAGGGTCTTGGAGGGTAAATCCAAGTGTTTGAACTGTGCTTTTAAATTCTTGTTATAGAGAAAGTTTTTGATTTTTAGCACAAAATCTGGATTTGGTAAGAAGCATTCTTTGCTTGACAAACTTCAAGGGCCTACAGTTTGAAGTGATTTTGTGGCCTCTAAAGCAAGCAAGCTGTTGGGATAATTATTACATAAGTAAATTAACTGGATTTATATCTCATATTGTTTCTTTTTTCTTAATTTTTTGGCAAGACATTTATAGAAAACAAAAAAGAATGATGGATTTGTTCATGATGCCACCTTGGATTAACTAACTGTTAGTTTTGTGATGAATAATGGATTTCAGGGGTGGGGCCGTAAAGTTTCTGGGAACCAAGCGCCATCATGACAAGTGGTTGAGTATAACTGAAAACTATGGGATCAAGGGTTGTTTTGCTATGTCTGAGTTGGGCCATGGCAGTAATGTATGTAAAGGTTGCTCAATAACTTGGGTTCATTAGGTCCACGTGTAATTTATTATGCTTTTGCCTTGTCTCTTTTAATAATTCTTTCGGACCAATTTTCGTAGGTTCGAGGAATTGAAACAGTCACCACGTATGATTCAAACACTGGAGAATTTGTTATCAATACTCCATGTGAATCGGCTCAGAAGTATTGGATTGGTGGTGCAGCAAATGTAAGGATTCTTTCATATACTTGATAACTATTTAAAAGCCTAGACATAATAAGATTGGTTGCTTACATTTTTCTCCTGCTCCAACTTTATTCAGCATGCAACACACACTATAGTCTTTTCACAACTCATTATAAATGGAAGAAATGAAGGGGTGCATGCTTTTATTGCCCAAATCAGGGATTCAGATGGAAACATATGTCCAAACATCCGAGTAGCTGATTGTGGTCACAAAATTGGTTTAAATGGAGTTGATAATGGACGTATCTGGTAATATATGCTTTTTTTCGAGAATGGTTAATCCTGGAAAATGCATTTTATTTAAATGTTTAACTTGGGAATACCGTACATGTATCTTCAGGTTTGATAATGTGAGGATACCCAGAGAGAACTTGTTGAATTCTGTCTCTGATGTTTCACCAAGTGGTCAGTATTTGAGTGCAATAAAAAATCCAGATCAGGTGATTTGCTTTTTGGAGAGATGATATTGTTTTGGGTCTCCTTGTGCTCTTATTTTTTCCAATTGGAAAACTTGTTCACATATTTATGTTGTATGTCATTCTTGGTCCAGAGGTTTGCTGCATTCTTAGCCCCTTTGACCTCTGGTCGTGTTACTATTGCTTCCAGTTCGGTTTACATCTCTAAGGTAGTGACACCATCTTTATTTGTGGATTTGATCACATTTGTGTGTTTATACCCGTGTATTTAACAAACTTGTACCAAATTTGATATCTTATGTTATCATGCTATTTATTTGCTCTTAGATTAGCTTGGCCATTGCTATAAGATATGCATTGACAAGGCGGGCCTTCTCCATTACACCAGCTGGGCCTGAAGTTTTACTGCTTGATTACCCTAGTCATCAGCGGCGTCTGTTACCTTTACTTGCAAAAGTGTAAGTCCTCTAATTACATCCATTTTGATGTCTATTAGTATTTACTGAGGTCTCAAAATGATTCAATTCTTGGAGGAAACTGAGCTTAGCCATTGCCAATTTAGCATTTATCCCTCAATTTAAGACCCCTCATGCTTTAGTCACCAAAATGTTTAAGAATCTAATCTTAGAAATTATTCTCAATATTACAGGATTAATTACCTTTTATATACATTTAGAGGTTATTCTCCCCATATCAGTATTCCAGAATAGAGCATTTGATTTAGACACAACATGCATCTTCCACTCATGAAAGTGAAACACGAAAACATATACATGGCTTTCATATGTTGTCAGTTGAGTAACTATTTAGCAATTTAATAAAATGTGACTATCCTAGCCGGACCGTTTAGTGGACATAATGGACCAAGACAGTACCTGTTTATGTTTATTTCTTTACTTGTTCTGCAGATATGCAATGAGTTTTGCCATGAATGATCTCAGAATCATGTATGTCAAAAGAACACCGGAGTCAAACAAAACAATTCATATTATTTCTAGTGCTTACAAGGCTACTTTTACTTGGAACAATATGCGTACTCTCCAGGTAAGTATTGTTATTGTACTAAGGGTTGATAAATGATGTGCCATTGGCCTTATTGAGGTTTTATTAATGCATGAAATAGGAATGTCGTGAAGCTTGTGGAGGACAAGGCGTTAAAACTGAAAATCGTATTGGTCAGTTCAAGGGTGAATATGATGTGCATTCAACATTTGAGGGGGACAACAATGTTTTGATGCAGCAGGTACGATGAATATTCTGTTGAATAAGAAATTTGAATGATTAAACTCAACATTTTTATCTTTGACCCTCCGGTCATGGGTTCAAATACTAGAAACAGCCCATTTTGCGAAAGGTAGGGCTGTACATCTATCCTCCATGGACCATGCTTAGTGGATCCTCATGCATATGGCGGCCCTTTTCTTGTTTTATGTTTTAAATTGTATAGTTGACCTTGGTCCTCTAGAACTGACCATTTTCCATTTCTGATTTAAGAGAACCTTTTAAGTAGATTTTGTAGCTTATGATTTTTTACTTGATCAGATGAAGAGTCGAAGTAGAATGAAATAATTCACGTCAAATTTAGGCATCAGTTCTCTCAGTTTTTTATTTTATTTTTTTCAATGTGAATGGGTGTTAACGGGTTCTTCATTTCACTTCAGATTAGCAAGACACTCTTTGCAGAATACGTAGCATGTCAGAAGAAAAACAAGCCATTCAGTGGTTTAGGATTAGAACACATGAACAAACCTTTGCCTGTTATCCCATCTCAGTTACCAAGTTCCACCATCAGAAGCAGTGAATTTCAGGTAATCATTTGATTATACGTGTTGATACTTGGGAAAACCATGTAGAAGCTTCTATTTGTTTCTTACATCTCACTTAACACAGATTGATCTCTTCCACCTAAGAGAGCGAGACCTTTTGAGACGTTTTGCTGAAGAGATTTCAGAATATCTATCTCGTGGAGAAAGCAAAGAATCTGCCTTCATTTTAGTGAGGATTTTGCCAGTTCTTTTGTTTCTTTAGAAAAGTTTCCTTTCATATTTTCACTGTCTTACAGTTTGAAACTCTTTTCTCTTCCAGAGTTATCAGCTTGCAGAAGACTTGGGCAGAGCTTTCTCTGAACGTGCAATATTAAAAACGTTTGTGGAGACTGAGTCAACTTTACCAGCTGGTTCATTGAAGGTAAATCATATTATTGCTTGCTGAATATTCCTGCTGTAGAGGAGTGATAGTAAGTAGGAACACTTACTATAACTCTTTCTAACACACTTAACACTCTGATATATTCTTTCTAACACACATTTAACTATTGGTTAAAATTCATCAGAAACTGTAACCATGAGTGAAATTTATTATATAAATAGTGATACTGACCAAATTTTGTGATCTGTGGTAAATTTTGGGGCTGTTCATAGGTTGGTCTGGTTCTACTATAAAGAAAAATAAAATTTGAATCAATCAATTTTTATTGGCCTGGATTAGTTTAGATTTTTAGAACTTTTTCTCACAAACCGATCCAAACTAACCCGATGAAGAATGGATTGGTTTGGTTCTATTATTCAATTGGGTCTAGGATATTTTATAAAGGCAAAATTTGTTTTTTTTTTAAAAAAAAATACATTATTTTTAAGAAATCTTTATCATTAAAATGATGTAAACAACATATTTTGTTATAATAATATCACATCAATCAAATAATAGTGAAAAAATATATAGTAATTTCATAAAACTCCATGAATAATGATAAAATAATAAATAATGTGTGTCTCTCTCTCTCTCTATATATATATATATATATTTGTTTGGTTAGGATTTGCAAATCACAAATCAAATATTTGAACCAAGTACCCTTGGGTTTGATTGTTTTAGTTCAGATTAGATCCAATTAACTAAAAAATATGAACCGATTTAATTAGTTTGGTTTGGATCTTCGAGTTTATTAGATAAGTTTGAACCAATGAACACCCGGAATAAACTAAACATGCTAGTAGTAATGTCTTTTTTTTTCTTATTCAATTATCTCTAGGGTAAAAATGTGAAACTGATCTATGTTATTGATTTTATTTGCTTTGATCTCCTGTGTAGAATGTCTTGGGTCTATTAAGATCATTGTATGCTGTGACATGTATGGATGAAGATGCTGCTTTTCTTCGATATGGTTACTTGTCAACAGACAATTCTTCTGCAGTAAGGAAAGAAATGCCAAAACTTTGTGCTGAACTTCGACCTCATGCACTTGCCTTGGTCAGTTCCTTTGGTATTCCTGATGCTTTCTTGAGCCCCATTGCATACAATTGGGTTGATTCAAATTCTTGGCCATCTTCGAACCTTTAGTTAGTATATGCAAATTTCTGCACATGATTTAAGGTATGGGGTGGCGTATGGCAGGAAGCATGCTATGTGAATGACGTTTCTGCTACACTATGTAGGATATTGCTAAACAGTGTAAAAATGTTTGTACGAATTTAATCACAAAATAATGTGGTTACAAAAGTGTTTAGTGAATAATCTTTTAAAGAACAAAATAAAAGTTGGGGTTTGATGGAAATCAAGCCCAAGTCATTCCCATTGAGTCTCAAACGCGTAAGAGAGGAATGTTATAGTTTTCACATCTCCAAACATGAGGCTTTTAGTAATTTTTAAAATGAAAGAAATGAAATAAGAGATTAAGATAAATCTGAAGTCGTAAGCTTTTATTTATTTTTATTAATATTACCTACTTCTCTTAATTAAAATAAATAATTGTACTTATTGTTCTTCAAAACTTCACTACCAAATACATTATAAAACTATTTTTTTCTCCTTGTTTTGGAGAATGATATTTTTAGAATTAATAGTATTTTTAATTTTTCATAAAAGATGTTTTGTAATCATTCTTTAGGATATTTTTAATTTAAAAATAAAAACCTTCAAAACAAATAAAACGAGGTAGAAATAGGTGGAAGATGAAAGTTAGTTTCTAAATTTCCGTTCTCAAGATTTTTGCCCTTTCACACGTGGATGGAAAATGTATAAAACATATAGTATAAACTTTTGAAAATAAATTATGGTTGAAAATATGTTTTTAAAAAAAACATAAAACCAATCGAGAAAATATCATATTTTAAATTTATATTCTTGGGAATATATATATATATATATATATATATATATATATATATATATATATATATATATATATATATATATATATATATATATATATAAAAATAAACATACTCTGTGGCTTTTTTTGGTGGGAATAAAGTTGAGAAGTGAGTAAAAGTTATCTGAATCATGTTATATGATAATTGTGTAGCACTGCTGTATGTAACTTATTCGAACTTAATCAACTATGCAACATTGGTGCATACTGCACCAAACAATCGATTGCCTTTCCTATAAATCTGAAAAAGTATATTTTTAAATAATAGGTAAGAAAATAATTTTATACCTTTTATTTTATTTTATAAAAGAAAATATATCATTTCAAAAAGTTAACTATCACCCGCCCTTCTCTTTTATCAAATAATTTGTACTTTTATTCTATTTCTTATATTTATTTTCATCTATTTACTTTGAATAATCCCTATACAAAACATAGCATATAACTTCTCTCATTCTGCCTTGGACTAGAATGATAATAAGAAAGAAAAAAAGAAAAGCTACAGAAACAAAGTGATATATACATGCAATGAAGGGAGAGAGAGAGAAATGTGAAGTAAATGAGGTAGAAGTGAGATAAAAAAAAAAAAAAAAAAAGAGTGAAAGATGAATATTTTTCTAAGTATTGATAATTCCTAAGTTCTAATTCATGTGGGTACACCATTGTAGGGAAAAAAAAGGAAAATAAAAACGAGTGAATTTACATCTTTGATTCTGCTGATAGTAATATTTGTTCTATGATGACTTCAACACACTATGTTGCCGCTCCTACGTTCACTTGTAACAATTCTACATACATCACCTAATTCAAATCGTCTCCATAAACATGTATATATATATTCTCCACCACAAAATCCCAACAAAACTTCCGTTACTCTCGCTAGCTTCTACTCCAAATCCTAAGCAACTTCACTCACTCTCTTCACATCTTTCATTATTCATTCCTTCACAATTTGCACACACCAAAGCACAGTAAAGCTATGGAATCACGTCCTTTACACATAGCAATGTATCCATGGTTAGCCATGGGTCACCAAACCGCATTCCTTCACTTGTGCAACAAGTTAGCCATAAGGGGTCACAGAATCTCCTTCATCACACCATCAAAGGCACAAGCCAAGTTAGAACCATACAATCTTAACCCTAATTCAATCACCTTTGTTCCCATCAAAGTTCCTCACGTTGAAGGGCTTCCACCTGATGCAGAAACCACTGCGGATGTGCCATACCCTTTGCAACCACACATCATGACTGCCATGGATCTAACCAAAGATGACATAGAAGCCATTCTGAGTGACCTAAAACCTGACCTAATCTTCTATGACTTCACACATTGGATGCCTGACTCGGCAAAGCGTTTAGGGATCAAATGTGTTCACTATTGCACTGCTAGCTCCGTCATGATTGGTTATACTATCACTCCGGCAAGATATAACCTAAGAACCCTAACGGAAAGTGATCTTATGGAACCCCCACAAGGGTAGGTATTATCCTCTCCTATATACCACTCTTGCTTTAATTTGTGTACTTTATATTTATATTTTTTTAAAAAAATATTTGATAAACAAACTATAATATTATATTTATATTTTTTTAGAAAAATATTTGATAGATAACTACAATACTCAGATAATTAAATATAAAGAGAAATACGGATGCGTGTAAAATATGAAAAGAGAGAAATATATATATATATATATATATATATATATATTTATATTTATATTTATATTTGTGAATGAGTTGGTTGCATTAAGAATGATTGTATTTTTTAATTAGATATACTTTGTACGTATATATCTTATATCAAATTTGTATATATATATTAAAACATAAAAGGACGAAAATGTATATTTATCACAAAATAGCTAATTGCCTGTATATTTCTATTAAGTTTATAATATTCCTCTTTTTAATATTAATTTACTTAACGTGTGTACATCTTATATTAATAATAGATTAAATTATTGATTTATGATTCAAAACAAATGAGATTACTAATACTATTAATATTAGGAATAATTTACCATGATAGTGATACAGAAATCCTCTGTAAGGGATTTAATTAGGAATAATGTTAGCTAATACATTACGTAATTAATTTATAAAATATATACATCTATATATTATTTTTTATTATTAATTTTTTTTCTTTTCTATAAACATTTCTCTTTATTTAATATGTAACGAGGAAATTTTCCGTACACACATCCCAATATAAATTATTATATACTGAATATTTGTTAACTTATTAATATGTAAGTATTTTAAGTTATATAAATTTTAATTCTTATTAAATGATCGCGTTAAACTTATGTTCAAGAGATAATTTTTTAGGAAAATTTTATGGTGTACATTTTTTTTTTCTTGTTTAGGTTTATAAAAATTAGATAAACTTAACTTAAGTAAAGATAATGATGTATAGGAGATGATTGGTGACGTGTATTTAGCCGGTTATCATATGTGTGCATGACAGGTACCCTGACTCAGCAATCAAGCTACATTCTCATGAGGCACGTGTCTTTGCTGGAAAAAGGAATGACACGTTTGGGAGCAATGTGCTTTTCTATGATCGCCAGTTCATCGCAATGAACGAAGCAGACGTGTTGGCATACAGAACCTGCAGAGAAATTGAAGGGCCATATCTTGATTACATTGAAAAGCAATTCAACAAACCAGTGCTTGCATCCGGGCCAGTTATTCTAGACCCACCAACTTCAGAATTGGAGGAAAAATTTTCCACATTTCTTGGAGGCTTTGAACCAGGCTCAGTGGTTTATTGTTGTTTTGGAAGTGAATGCACTTTGAGGCCAGATCAGTTCCAAGAGTTGTTGTTAGGTCTTGAACTAACTGGCATGCCTTTCTTGGCAGCTTTGAAGGCCCCAGTAGGGTTTGAGACAGTGGAGTCAGCAATGCCTGAAGGGTTTCAAGATAGGCTTGAAGGGAAAGGGTTGGTGTATGGTGGATGGGTTTTGCAACAGTTGATTTTGGCACACCCTTCTGTTGGGAGTTTTATTACTCATTGTGGATCAGGGTCTTTGTCTGAGGCTTTGGTAAATGAGTGTCAGTTGGTGCTTTTGCCTAATGTTGGTGACCAGATTCTTAATGCAAGGATGATGGGGAATAATTTGGAGGTTGGTGTGGAAGTGGAAAAGGGTGATGATGGAATGTATACTAAAGAGAGTGTGTGTAAAGCTGTGAGTATTGCTATGGATAGTGAGAATGAAATTAGCAAAAAAATGAGGGATAATCATACTAGGATTAGGGAATTGCTTCTTAACAAAGACTTGGAGTCCTCTTATGTTGACAACTTTTGTATGAGGCTTCAAGAGATTGTTGAGGCAGGAGGGAGTGTTTGAGTTGTAACAGTGATGGCTGTGTTTTGATGATGATAATTAATTAAGTCAGGTGAGTTGCAATGGTTAGGTGATGAATGATTTCTTCAAAGATGGTATAGAGCCTTAGAAGATCAATTCAACTAGTTCTTTTGTGAGGATTTTTTTTCATACGTAAAAAAATGTTTCAATTTTTGGAATTTCTTATTTCTTATATATTAGAAGAGTTTGATTTCAGTGTATAAAATTTGTCACGAAAATTAACCATATTTATTGATATACATATTGGAAAAAAAATAATGAGTAATGCGATTCGATAAGAAAATAAAAGATAGGAAAAAATTATAAAGTGATTTCAAATTGCACAAGACAAGGCGCACAATTATAATCTAATGGTAGTTAATATTTAAGATAAATGTTTATTTTATTATAAAAGGAATGATTGTAAATGGTCAAGATTTTTTACATTTAAAAAATTAAATTTGGAAGGTTTAAATATTTCTTATTTCTATTATATTATTTTATGATATTTATCCTACAATCTTTTTTTAAGTTCTAGTTTCTTTAATATTTTATTTTATTGTCTAGTTAACACATGCTATGGGAAATACTAAAACTAAAATTGAATATAAATTAAAAAAAATAGCCTATTTATAAATATAAAAACATAAATTAAGTATATTTGGAGAAACTAAAATATAAATTAAGAACATTCTACGTGAGCAAGAAAAAAGTTAAATAAACTTAAAAAAGAAAGATAGGAGTTGAATTGTATTTATAAAAATTATTTTGAATTTTTGAATTTTTTTTTTCAGATCATGTTAATAAACAGGTAAGTTCGTAAAGACATTTAAATATAATATTGATCAAACCATATACATAAGGAATTGAAAGGATTATTTATTGGAAGACAATTTAAAAGTGTTTATCGTCCAACAAGTTAACAAAGAGGCGAGAGAAGAATAATATAAAAAAAAAAAAAATTACCTTCAAAGTACTTAAATGATTTTTATTAATTAACATCTATTATAAATATTTTTTTCTTATAAAATCATTTTTAATTCAACTTCACGTGCATAATTATTTTAAAATCAAATCAAAGTATTTTTCCTTACGACCTCACCTTTAACTCAATCTTAAATATTTTTTGAAAAAAAAATAAAGTGTTCAAAAGATATATACAACTCTTAAAGACATGATATACAAATAATTTGGCAATGAATTACAACTTTATTAATTAAAGTATACGAAAGAATATACATTTAAGAAAAAATGTTTATAGAAAATTAAAGGTTTTGTCCAATCACTAGCTTTTTCTTTAACTAGGCTGTATGGTAGTTTTTCACCTTTTCTTTTATTCAATCAATTGTTTAGCTCCTCGTATATATAAGTTCACTCTTTATAGACTTTGACTAGCAGGTTGTTAAAACTTGAGTTGTACAAATAAGCAAAGACATAAAAGAGACATTTAAAGAACAGAGATCACATGTAACCAAATCTTTAAGGTGTATGATAATACTAATTTATTTCTAACATAATATGTTTCTTTTGTCTATAAAAACATTAAACTTAATCATAATTATTTAATGTTTGTTATTATAAAAACCTTAAATTCATTAGAGGGAAGGGTTTAAAACTTAACATTTAAATTCAAAAATTAATAATTCAAAGTTTCAACTCACTGCATCACAACTACACAATCTTCCACTTGAGTATTTTTCATCCTTAAAAAAATTTCAAATCTTCATGATGTAATTTTAGTGATTGTAATTAGTAAGTATTTGTTACATACTGTAATGTCACTTTGGGGTAATGATACTCGCGTTATGACTTTGATTTTGTTATTGTCATTGTGAAAGGACGTCCATCTCGATAATTTTCATAATCATTTAATACAATTATGACTATGTATGTTAAGTTTATGAGTCGAGTGTGATTTGTCGAATTACTAAATCTCCATTACAAGACCATTAATGATGCATCAAAACATGACAAAAAAGTTAATAATCTAATAAAAATATTATATTATATTACAAAAATCATATTCTTTTTCAAATATATGCATTACTATTGAATGAAAAAACACTCTGTAATGCTTCTCAAAATTTCTTTTCCTTGACAGGACCTCGTAAGAGGAAAGCCAATAACCCAGATTTGAATATCAGCCTACGAGTCAGATCAGATCAATCCAAGGAGAACCCAAGAAGCTTTGCCTGCTGTCATTCAAACCTCAGTTTTCATTAGGCTGGCTGGCTGATCAAGATATGTAAACTTAGCAATAGTGAACTTCTTGGACCAAAAAGAAAAAGTGTTTGATAATAGGCAAATTCAAATAACCAGTTCTATTCACGTTTGACGTTTGGTTTTGTATGAAAAATAATTTATAATAAGCATGCCCTCCTAATGTCATTGTAAACATGAACCAATCTTTCTCTATAGTTGATTTGTTAATCATAATAACAAAGACAAATAAAAGATCAGAAGTCAGTAAATCAGGGGAAATTGAGAACGAGAGAGAGAGAGAGAAGGGCAAAAACAAACAAAAAAAATGAGATGTGAAGATTGTTCTCTTAATTACCACGTTGATCTTCAAAATAGTTGTGAAATGCCCTAGAGAAAAGCTTTTCCCCAAGCCATGGTTTGCGACATTCCAAAAAACTAAGGGGAATGATGTCTCATTGAACAGAAAGCAAAGTGCATGCATATTATATCTATACAGAAATTATATTTTGCAATCATCATGGAATTGCAGCACTTGCACTATTGATAGAAGTTAAAACTGATTCCACCATTGGAGAATATGAACAACCAAATAAACGCTACTAAATTTTAAGAATATTTCAGAAATTAGGATGATAGCCAACGAAGGAAACTGCCACTGATCCATCAGAAAGTATGCAGAGTCTTTTTGACAGAATAATCTAACATTTAATTTATGTGACAGTGAGTTTCCTATGAGTAGACATTGATTAATGTAAAATTAATACAAATTCAACACAAGACTATGAGCACCTTCTACCACGGGAAAATTCTATTAGCCTTGAACCTTGTTCAAGGAAACTCAGATTTCCACAAGCTGTGATCCATCCTTAAATATTTACACATTGGTCAGTCATTTGCTATAATCATCCCAAGGAGAAGTAATTTACTCATCAGGAAATCCATCATTCTCAGACTTGGCCTTTGTTTTTCCCCTGCCAGGTTTTCCATCATCAGGTGATGGAACAGCAGCAGTAAGCTGTCCCATTTTGTTCTGTAAATCAGTGAGAGATTCTTTGGTCACTTTTCCTTTAGGACTTTTCTTTTTATCCACAAGCTTCAATTCTAGTCTGTATAATGCACAACCATCATGGTTGTTGATCTCGTACTCATACAAATGCCACTCAAGATAACTCAGAGGCTGCGGGTCCATGTAATAGGACCTCTTTTGTCCCCCATGTTCCTTCATCACCTGCTTCCTTGATTCATGCCAACCACGCCCACTGTAATCCGGTAGTGATCTCTGTTTTCTATTTCCACTTTCAAATGCCCTTCTAGGTTTGTCAAAGAAAAGCCACTCTCTAACAGTTTCTCCCTCAAGAAAAGAAAGATCAAAGAACTCTGCAAGAGAATAAAAGCTAACAAATCAAACCTAAACAACATAGATGAAACGCAATAAGCATGGATAGACAATTTCTTCTCCAACACATTCAATAGACAAGCCTATAGATAGAATTTTCAAAGCTTTAATGAATATAATTGAGTTTAATAGGCCTGCACTACTAATGTACAATTTTTTACACCATCAACTGATTAAAAATCATTCTTAGTATGACTTTTAAGGTTATTATAAAATTCAATAGACTTATCATACATCACAGTTTCTAATCAGATGACACGTAGAAGTATTTTACAGTGTCAGTGTATATATTATTTATTCTATAACAATGTAGCGTGAGTTGCAACAGAAGTAATAATCTTTTTGTACTCACCTGGAGCATTCCAGGGGGATTTAGTTGAGGCAGCGCCTTCACAGTTAGGGATGCCCACTTCCTTTCCCTGTGTCTTAGCAAGAACAGCAGCAAACAAAGGACCATCTTTCACACCAATGCCCCCGGGTCGTAAAATTGGAGTCATGCCAGGAAGTCCCTCATTATTTGCCAAAAGCTCGTGGCAACTACTACAGTAATTATGGCACCATTCTACCCCTTGAGCAGGTCTGAAACAGTCCCATAGGGCACATTTTGGGGCTAAGAAAGCAGAAGGTGGAGGGCAGATATTTGGAAGAATGTTAGGTATAATATTCTCTCCATGCTGCACAGTGTCATCAGCTTCAAAGAATTGGCTACAATCAAAACCTTCCAAACCAAATTGAGTTGATTCTGAGTTTTTAATTTCTGTGTTGTGCCTGAGGTCCTGATATAAATCCAACTGACCAATCAATTCAGAGTTGTGACCTACTGGGTTGTGATCCATATTTTGGTTTAAACTGAATGGATGATAATCCAACTGTGTCATATCTGAGTTATTGAAAGCATTGTTGTACAGAGATGAAGCAGAGCCTTCAAAAGTATGATCTAGTGGTTGGCTATCACCAAAATGCTTCTGAAAGATAGCAAGTGCCAATTATTATCTCTTTAAAAAAAGCAAAAAAAAATATTAATCAGTAAAGAACAAAAATATGATAAAACTCGTTAAAACTTTCTGCTCATACATATCCTATTTCTTCATACAGTAGTTTTCTGTTTATTTTTTACAAATTATTTCATTGTAAAAATATTTCCATTATAGAAACAACAAACCACTCAAGTGATTAATCGAATCGATAAGTGGATGCATATTAACAACTATGAAAATGTTAGCCAGTTATGTGAGTGTTTATTCCCAACTAGATATGTTTTAGGAGTTGCCCTTTTGTAATTTTCCCTCAACCAATTTCTCTGAAAAGTTGGAATCAACCTGGAAAATATTTAGAATAAGGCTGTTTGGTGTAGCTAAAACTTTCAACAACTAACATCAAGTAACTGGATGAATTGGGCATAAGCTGGAGTGATACAGTTTGGGTAGGATTATGGTATTGGAATCATGTCCAATTCCCATAAAACAAAAAGGCTAAAAAATATCTTATCCAGTGGGACAAAGTAAAAGACTGCACACCACACTGGCACCAGTAGTCTTCCCTTGTGCTATATCTCATAGCTTAAAAGCTTCTCATTTATATTTTTAATCTACTATCTATCCAGCACCATGCAAAAAACACAGACTATACATAATCAACACTTGATAAAGGTATAACATGAATAAGTCCACAACAGTTAAAGCATATAATCCTTTGAATATTAGTCCTCTAGAATTCACACTCAACAAACGCAAGCTTCACCTGACCTTGCAATTTTTTCCCATTCGGTTGATGTCATTCGGCAAAAATTTATATAGATCAACAAAACAAATACTGTATCTCATATTTTTTATCTTTAAACATAAGAAATTATAACAAAATCATTAATCATACAACCAATAAGCAAAATAACCGAAAATAACACAGGCAAAGTTTTATAAAGCAGGCAAGGCAACAAACCACAAATACAAAATAGATTCTCAAGCAATGGTGAAAGAAACTCACATCCTGAAAAAACTGAAAATTGCTGTCACTAAGGTTATTAGTGTGGTCCTCACTCTTCAATGGCTCAGGTTTTGTTAATGGACTAGTTGCATCATCTTTCTCCTCAATCACTTGCAACAATTGGGCTAGTTCGCAGGTAAACGAATCAAAGCTTCCATCCTACACAATGCAAATGGCATCATATATCACAACAACATCAAAATCATTTTTGAGACAAACAAGAAAGCACAGATATATTACAATCAGAGACATGTCTAAAAATCCAAAACCATACAGCTAAGGAGGTTGCCGGAGACTCAAGTTCCGCCTTCCACTCGCGGAGCAACTGATGCATCTGCTCCTCAAAGATCACAATGTCATTACCCCTACCCTCCTTTCTAGCACACTGAAGATTGTTGAAAATCCCTTGAATTTTTTCAACCAGGTGTTTTTCCTTCTCCTTCAAGGACTGAAGAGAAGAAGATCCACACTTGCCCTTGGAACTTTCTCTCATCATACCTTCCGTGACCTAATATCACAAAATAACCAATGCAGGACACTGATGAACACAATTAAACAACAGCACATCAGAAAATTTTAACATGCTGCAACAAGACAATGATCAACCACAATCAAAATCTTCAGCAAAAATAAGCATTTAAAAAGAACAAACAGTGACACATAAAAATTTCAACATTGATGGATGTACCCAAATGGAAAGAAGCACCCCAGTTGACCAAGTTTGGGGCTTTCTACATCTACGTTGAATTTAAAGCGAAATTAACAAGATGGGTATTTATATTATACCTTTTGGCCTTGAATCGGAAAGAGAGAGAGAGAGAGAGGAAAATGGGGGTTCAAAACGACGACGTAGAGAACCCAACTAGGGGTGGAAACTGCGTTGGGATCAGCACAAGACGAAACAGTAGCGAAGTGTTGAATTGAAATGGAAGCCCTTAATATGGTGAAGATTTTTTTCTTTATTTTTGGAGGTATTAGTATTAATGATACGGTGATTTTGTGCACGTTGGAAACTGGAATTAGACGCAAGAATATTTGGTTTTTGTGTGTGCTGTTAACAGAGTGCAAATGCAGAAACCTTTTTCACTTTCCCTATTACCCTTATGAAGTTGGGTGATTATGATATTGGTAATTATTAAAGTCATAATGGGATAAGATACTATAAATAATCTGATTAAATTTTTCAATTTTTTTTTTAGTTCCTCAATTTTTGAATGAGTTGATTTTATATTTTTGGTTCCTCAAATTAAAGTCATTATATAATTATAATGGGATAAGATACTATAAACATGTTTTAGTCTCTTAAATTAAAAAACAATGGTTTTAACCTCTCAAATTATAAAAAAGATTTAATTATCAATTTAGTACTTATAATTTCACAAATTTTATCTTATCAACTTTCATAGTTTAAAAATAATATTTTAATTTCTTTAGTTTTAAAAGTGATATTTGTAGTGCATATTATTCACATTTTAATTATTTTGTAGTTTTTGTTGTTAAAAATATAAAAATTAAGAAAAAATTGAATTAAAGTGACATTTTGAACTATGTATTAAGATTGTTATTTTGAAACTATAAAAATTAAAAGATAGAGTTCGTGAAAAGATATGAATAAAATGGATAATTAAACCTTAAAAATAGTAACTTTAATCTCATAATTAAAAAAATGTGATTTTAATCCCTTAAATAAAATAAAATTATGTTTTTTTTTTAAAACATTTGAGGATTAAAATCTTAATTTATTAAAATTTGAAAGATATAAAAAAATTATTTTAAATTTAAAAGGCTTAAAATCAAATATAACTTAAAGGAATTAAAATCAAATTTAACATGAAACTAAAAACATTTTTTTTAAAGGAATTACTAAAATATATTTAAACTTATATTATATAAATACTATTTAATATAATAACATTTAAAATTAAATTGTTAAATTATTTTAAACTCATTCTTGAACTTCTAAAAAATAATAATTCCTTTCATGTGATATAGCGATTTTTGTTTTAATTTTTATTAGATAATTTTACTCTTTTAATTTATATAAAATTATTTTTCACAATTTTATATTTAAATCATCAATTATTAATCTACATATTCTCCTTAATAAATATTAAGAATTAAATTATCTTTAATTGAATTTGTTACCATTTTTAAATTTACTTAAAAAAATAAATATTATTTTAAAAGTGACAATAATTGGAAAAGTATTGAAATTTAAAACGAATCAATTGTGTAGATGATCCAGGGATAAATTAGTATTTTATTATTCAAAAATGTGTAAATCGAATAATTTAGTATGAAAAATAATAAAATAAATTTAAAATTATGACATTTTAATTATTAAATTTAATATTTTTTGTAATTGAGCTTTAATCATTTATTTTTATTTTATTTTAAATTAATAACTAAAATAATAAAAAATAATATAATCCAAGAATCAACATAATTTTTTTTATATAAAAACTAAAAAAGTAAATGTATTATATTTCTCCCGGCTATCGTCAACCATTTTTTAGTGTTTTATTACATTTTACATACTTTTTTCACACAACATGATTCTCCATCGGCTCTCTCTCCACCGTCCATTTGTTTTCATTGGACCACAATAGCCTTTATCATTCTATATATATATATATATATATATATATATACCAACAATTTATTTCTATTGACATCTATATAACAAAATCTGTTAAAGGATCATATTAAACAATTTTCGAAAAAAAATAGAAATCAAATTTAAATTTTTCCAAATTTAGAGATCAAATTCAACCTAAAAAGAAATTATTGGACCAAACATGTAATTAAACCCTCTTCTTAATTAAACTTTCTTTTGTTGATTTGAAAGGTTATGAAATTTTATTCAAATACATCAATGAGAGCAATAATGTCTAACATAGAGGACTAATATCTCACAAAACCGTAGTTACTGAAAGGGATATGAACAGTTTCAAGTGATTGACAGAGAAACAAATGCAGATTAGCAAAAGCTTGGAAAAATGTAATTAGCAGGGCAAATTTATCCATGGAAAGGGAATTTTGAAAAGAACACAGCCATGAATGTGTGCTACAATTTTGTGTTTTCTTTAACAGGTTGGTTGAAGATTGATCAAAGCCCTTGTCACCCGTTAGCTTCCAGTTTTGCTTTCATTATACCGCCAACTAAAAATGTACAGTATCCCTCCTCTCTGCACATTTTTAATATCATTTATTTTGCTACTTTATTGTCAAACCATAAGAGCTGTGCTTTGCTTATCAAAATTTGTGTGCAATGCTTAACAATTGCAACGATCAACTGGATTTTCTATCTTCAGAGTCAGAGGTATGAGTGTGTCTGAAGTTAAGAGTGCCAAGTAGTCCTCGTCCTCTAGCAATTTGTTCCAGCTCTTGGAGTTTTAGTGCAAGAAATTCAATTTCTTTAGCCAACTCATCGTTCTTAGTCTTTATTTCCTGCAAATAACAGAGAACTGAGTAAAATCCTCCACCTCCAGTGGAATAAAAAGAGATTGAGTAATAGGTAAGGTAAAACTAAATCCTAGATGAGGAGAGAAAATGCATTATTCAGAAAAAGAAAACAAATAAATGGATCAAGAGAAGACCGAATTTGCTTCAATGAAATCCTTCCATACTTTACCCTTACAACAAATAATCCACAGCAGAGGAAGTCAGAAAGACAACCACCTGTATCTCCTGTCTACGTTGTTCTTCCTTTCTTGCTTCTGATCTTGAACTTCTTTGCACCTCAAAGATGATGGCAGCTCCAGCAACCTAAATGGTAGGAGATTGAATTTATGTTATGTAAAATTGTTGATACATGGTAGAGATGAAAATTTCTAATCATGCTACTGATCCTCTAAGCAAGAAATGGAATCAGAACAGATTTGAACATATCAACCACCTATCACATGAATAGTTTTTACAAGTTGAAGACAGAGAAATTTCACAAATCATAGGAAGCACTTCAATGTTCGTATGATAAGGCATTAATCCCAAATGTGGACATTTTGAATGTAGAAAGACTAAACAATGAATAGTTTGATAACAGCTCCGATAGGGGATGACATGATAGGTCCAACAAAAACAACAATAAATAATTTTATTATAAACTTTAATATTATTTTAGAAATGTGAGTTAAAAATTTAACACAACTTTACAAAATTCAACCGATAAGGTAAAGATTGCCCCTACTTATATACATTAATTATGCTATTAATCCTCTAAGCAAGAAATGGAAGCAGAACAACCACCTATCACATGAATAATTTTGACAAGTTGAAGACAGAGGAATTCCACAAATCATAGGAAGCACTTCTATGTTTGTATGATAGGCATTAATCCTAAATTTGAACATCTTTAGAGTGAAAACTAAACAATTAGTGGTCCAACAGAGAGCGGGTTAAAGATATAACTTAACATATCCAGTAAACACAATAATAATAAACAATCTTATAATATAGCCGAAACCATCTTAGAAAATGGGTCAAAGATATAACTTAAAATTATAAAACCCACTTGTAATATAAGAATTCTCCCCGTTCATGTATAATAATCCTAAATGTATATTTGAAATTTGGAAACTAAATAATAGATGGTTAAATAAGAAGTGACATGACAAGTCAAATAACAATAATAAATAATCCTTGAATAAGGTTAAGGGATTGTCCCTGCTTATATATATACTAAACCCACCATATCTTTAAGGTGACCTCGGATCTTCAACAGTAAGACACAGAAACAAGTAGAAGCAATTGATGACAAATATAAAAAAAAGATGAAAATTGTAAGAAGCAGAAGTAGGTAATGAATACCGAGAAGACAAAAAGCTCTCCAAGCATATCAGCGGCGGCTTGAACAGCCTTATCCTCATTGAGAGGACGGATGGCAACATCAGTGGCACGACCGTAAATTCGTCTCTGCACTCTTGTCGTTAACCTGTGATTCGCCTGAACCACACACAACACAACACAACATGACACACGTGTGAGCGCCAAAACACAACAGAAGAAGAAGACACGTGGGAGAGAGGTGAAGCTGACCTGGGCAATGCTCATTATAAAATTCCGAAACTTGGGATGGTAACTCGCCTCCTTCTTAAGCCTGTTAGCGATGGGTTTGCACGCCGTTTTGAGCGCGAGTGTTGCTAGTTTCACCACGGGAAGTACCACCATTGCTCCCACTTGTTTTCCAGAGAAAGTGAATTTTTGATGCGTGTGATCCACGACCCACTTTCATCCCCCATCATTCTTTCTTGCTCACCAAGAACCTCAGCAAAAAAGTAACACATAATCGAGAATCTTCGCGAAACCCCGCCAAATTAAGGGTTTTTTTAGTTATTCTTATCAACAGGCCAATTTATCCTTTTGTTATATCTTTTAAGGACTACAGTATTGTACAAGATTAATGTTATAATTAAATTTTGTTGAATATAAATACTACTTACATATTAAAATGAAACTAAACACTTTATTTTATAACAATACCTAAAAGAAGGATACCAAATGACCTTATAAATAACAGTATTTTTAAAACTTAAATTTACATTCAAAAAACAATCCTTCATCACTATTAACGTAAAGAAAATAAAATCAATTACTAGTTCATATTTCTAAGCTATGGTAACCTTATATTTTGAAGTTATGGCAACCTTAAGTGGGGTATAAAGCTCAAGAAATTTACCAAGTTTGGTGCCACCATGAGTAGTCAATCTCATCTTAAAAGCCTAAACCTTTAATACTATAACAAAATAAATTTGTTTAAGTTGATAATTAAAGTTTAATTTAGTCGTTTATGTTGTTTGCTTTAAAATATGAGTAATATTTATGTTCAACTAAATTTATTCGTCCCGTCATTAAATATAATATTTAATGTCACTTTAATTTTCAAAAGATAAAATAAATTAATAAATTAGTCTTTTAAAAATTATACAACCTACATAAAAATTGGATTATATATATATATATATATATATATATATATATATAAAAGTTGAACCATTATTTAATTCGTTATCATCTATGTCAATTAATGAGATAAATTTTTGTCATGAAAAATTAGTTTCAAAAAAATTATATTAATACAAATACGATAAAATAAATTAGAAGACAAATTTGTTAACATTATTATTCAACGGACAAAATTTTAGTTTTCATTTTCTTTTTAATGTTCGTTAAATCAAGATAATTATTTATTTAAGTATTTTAATAATTATAATACAGACGGAGTACAGATCAAACAAATGATTACTAAAACAATTTTAAGACAAAGACGATTAGAAAAAACATCTCTCGTATAGGCGCACAAGTCTCAGAATTACAAGACGAAGAGAAGTTGTTAGATCAAAGAAGATTAACACCTCAAGATTTTGATTATTATAAGACAGACGAAAACAAGCTATCAAGACCTGCTAAGATGAAACCAGCTCAGACGGAAGAGGACTCTTCAAAATGAAGATCTTGCGTCTGTCCAAAAGCAAGACATCAGACGGAACTCACACAGACGGAAGAAGACTGTCAAAGCTAAAGTCTCCATCTGTCCAAGAGTGAAGCCTTAAGACGAAAGGATGAGACGAAACAACTTCAACTGATTACACATTTCGTCTATCCAAAAGTGAAGTCAAGATTGGAGTCTCGCGCCAAGTTTTAAAATCTAAAGGAGTCATCATGAGAAGAATCCAAGATCTGTATGGGGATCTGCGCTTTCACATCTAAAGTCAAAAAGGTCTCTACCTTTTTGTCACATCTCTGTACAAGTCAGTAAAAGGAACTGCGCACGCAATTCAGTCCGAGATATCCGCTGCAACTCTCATCTATCAATCAAGGACAACTGACAACCTTTTTGGAAAGTTCTCAAGAAGATCTCCAACGACTCTCAACGGCATTCAAATGAGTCTAACGACTATTTGAAGAAGATGCCTATAAAAGGACTTCACCACGACCAAAACAAGTTGGCGAATACGCTTATCTTCATCTATCTCTTAAGGATTCGCTCAAATCTGTGATTGTGCTTTATTGTAAACACCTCTCTGCGTAGAGGAAAACTTTGTTTTTCTAAACATCTTTCAAAGTCCACTTGTGTGACATTTTAGCCTGAGGAGGCTATGTTCCAAAGAATACCTCTTGTAATAGCCTGTGGAGGCTGGGTTCAAAGAATACCTTGTTGGTTTAGCCTGAGAAGGCTGGGAACAAATAATATCTGTGTATAGCCAGAAGTGGCTGGGATCAAAGAATACTTGTAACCCTTTCACGGTTGGTAGTGAAAACTCAGCGGTTGCTGAGTAACTGGACGTAGTCTTGAATAGACGAACCAATATAAAAATAACTGTGTTTATTTTTGTTTCATCTGATCAACTAACAGGGGATAATCACACTATAACGTCTGTTCATTAAAATCAATCTTTCAACATAAATTTTGTTTCGTCTGAACAACTTTGAAACCCACAGACGAAAGGGATAAATTTTTTAATTAACACAATTCAACCCCCTTCTTGTGTTTTATCTTTTACAGAAGTGAAAAGCTAAGATGATTGCAAATACAAACACACTCAATCAGAAGTTGAGTTATACGAAGATTTCAGATGAAGTAATGAGCTTAAGAACAAAGATTGAAGAACAGACTCAAGCTCCAGCTAAAAATCAGATGCAAACTTAAGTTGAAGATATGAAGCTAAGACTTAGAGTTCTAAGTTGAAGTAAGAAGGATCAGATGACACTATCAGAGAAGATAAGTTTATATCTTCTATCTCTATAGTATACTGAACTTAAAGAAAGTCCTTACAAACAATAGAGCATTTTGCGCCAAGTTTAAATTGAGTCGTTGCTCAGAAGCTTCTAAAAGTGGAAAACTTCTTCTGACTCAAGTCTCTACAACACGAAAGTAAAAGATACTTTTTGGTGTCAAATCTGATCAAGTCAGAAAAACACCAAAACGCGCGGACTTCTATTGTCAAACATTAATTGTTTTGGTTGCTCTTCTCTACCACCTCTGAAGTATCAAGGAAAAGGACACCATTTAAATCTTTTCAATCTAATGGATACTTCAAGAAGTTTAGCTATAAAAGGACTTCACCTTCAACATTTCAAAGTTGGTGAAATTTACGCTACTCAAGTTTTGCTCTGCAATCTGAAAACACTCTATTCTTGTTCAGTAAAATCCTCTTTGTGAAGATGATAATCCTTATTCTTTTAAAACCCTATAAAATCCATTGTTGTGGTGTTTAGCTTGTGGAGACTGTTCAAAGAATACCTTATCTTAGTATATGAAAGTTGTGTTCAAAGAATATCATTTATATTAGCCTAATGAGGTTGGGTCTAAAGAATATATTTGTTTAGCCATAAATGGGTACAAGAATATTAGTAAAAGGGTGTTTGAAGTGAAATTTTAACAAGTTGCTAAGAGATTAGACGTAATCCATGAGATGAACCCGTATAAAAAATATATAAAAATTATTTTGTCTTATCTGCTTTGATCTCTTACCAACAAGGATTACCCATCTTTAAGTAATCAATTTCTAAAACCAATTTTTTAACTAAAAACATCTCACATTTGTTTTGGTTTAAAATCATCACATTAGACACAAACAAGTATTATTTATTTGAAAAATTTTTAATTAACAAAATTCAACCCATTCTTATATTTTATCTTTTAAGACTAGTTTTACCTGTTTAATCTATCCATTTAAAAATATATATTTATTTATCTTTTATTTTTTTAATATATATATATATATATTAATTCTTATAAGAAACATTTTTAATTTCATTCTAGTTTTTATACAAACATTTTAACATCAAGAAACTAAAATCAATAATTTTATTTATAGAAATTAGAAGTAAAATTATATATATATATATATATATATATATATATATATATATATATATATATATATATATATATATATATATAGTTTTAACACCACAGATTGTTTGGTCGTTAATACGAAAAGTTCAATGTGGTTTATTACTTTAAAAAGAAGCCAAAACGACAATACCTTTTGGTCGTTAATACGGGGGCTTAATATAAACCCAAAACCCAGAACCCATCAAAACGACAATGTTTCGAAGCAGGGCACACCGTCGTCTCTGTTACGAGGCCTTCCCTTCCATCGTTCCCAACCGCGTCTCCACCAAACGGCATCCATCTTGGTGTCGTCGCCGTGTCCGTGTTGAACCTCTCGCATTCTTAAACGACGCCGCCGAATCAGAATCCTAAAATTTTGGTGCAACGATGCAGCACGACGAGGTCATATGGCAAGTTATCAGGCACAACCATTGCAGTTACATGGCCAAGTGATTATTACTTCACCTTTTCATTTTTCCTCTTCTTTACGCCGTTTTCAGATTTGTCGTTATTATTATTATTATTATTTTGAAATATTTTGATGTTACTGTCATGAGCTTCAATTGTTAACTTCTTTTTTTTTTTTGAAGAATTACGACGGGAAATTTTTGTAGAAACCCTTATAACGCGACTGGGGTTTGTAACCGAAGTTCGTGCCCTTTGGCTAATAGTCGCTATGCCACCATTCGAGACGACAATGGTACTTTTGCCTGTTAAAAAACGTTTTTTATTTTTTTTTTGTAGATTTTTGCTAGAATTTAATTCATTGTGATGAAATTTTTGTAAGGCTTTGTCTGAATAAACTTCTCAATAAGCACTTGTAGGAGAAGTAAATAAGAATCAAAAGTGTCTTCTATATGCTGAAATTAATTTATGCATAAGGTAATCTGTAGAAGCTCATTTGGCTTAACCAGAAGTCGATTTTAGCTTATTGGCGGAGCTTAATTGATCTTTCCTATCATACTATCTTCTCTCATAAGTGCGATTTTAACTGAAGCATAAACTAATTTTATCTAATTAGAGGAGCTTAATTGATTTTTCCGTTGTATTATTTTCTCCTGAAAGTGCTTATGGAGAAGTTTATGCAAATAGCGACTTAAATTGTCTTTGATGTCTCACTTTATTTGTTAATTTTGATATAAGTGATTAATTTTGATAAATAAGTGCCAATTTAACCTAGGCTAATTATATACAATATTATGTCATGACTCGCATGTGATTAAGTCAATGAGCTTAGTTTAATAAGCTCCATGGTTAGGCTTATTGAAATAAGTTTAGAAGAGCTTACACAAGGGTCATGAGCCAAAGCCACTATAATAAGTTTAACCAAATATTTTTCTGCTTAACGACGATAAATTCAAAGAAGCTCACAGAAGCTCTTTCTAACAAACACTTCCTAATGATTATCCTGATGAATGGCAAATTCAGTGAGTGGGAATTCGTGCTAGATTATGCAAATAATCATGATATTGTATTTGGTTCTGCAGGAGTGTTTTACCTTTACATGAAAACTATAGAAAGAGCTCATATGCCGAAAGATTTGTGGGAAAGGGTAAAGCTGCCTAGGAATTATGAGAAGGCACTTGAAGTCATAGACAAACATCTGGTACTGTGGTTCTGTGCAGTCTTTGCTATATTTAAGCATTCAACATTTTTAGTTTTACTGGTTTATGATTGTCAGGATTGAATGTATGCTTGACCTTTCTGCATTGGCAGATGTATTGGCCCAAGCTTCTTATACACAAGATAAAGCAACGGTTGACCAAAATGACCCAGATGCGAATACGTATGAGGAAACTTGCTTTGAAGACAAGGTTTGAAATCAAATTTTTTGTTTGCATTTTGTTTTATCACGTCAAGCAGACCCCCAGATGCTCTAAATTTCATAATTTTGATATGTACATGTTGATTCTGATCATTAAATCATCAATCTGATAAGATGCAATTTTGCATGTGCAAGTGTGAGGGAAATATACTTTTCTGTGGATGAATAAGATTGTCACAGAAGAATTTTACTGTTATGTCCAGATTTTTCATGCATCTTTCTGTCTACTTCCTGTACCATATTTGTTTAATTAGGAAAGACTTACTAGAAATCAGTTACTTGTATATTGTAATGCACTAAAAGCAAAGCATATTTATGCACTCATTACATTTTGCATCAATATAAATAAAAATATAGGTTCTATAGGATCTGTTTTTGTGCTGAGCAATTCTGAGTATTTAGTGTGTGATATATTACTTACATTCCTAGAACACTAATTTTTGAACATTATTATTAGTGTTATTCAGTTCGATCCTGTTTATTCAGCAAAAAAGAAAAAAAAATTGGTTTGATCCCCTTTTTTGAGGATAAGTTCCCTTTTCCAGAATTTAGGTTACATTTATTTGACTTCCGTGACTTTGTAGGTATTCTTCCTGTCTGTGTTATTTTTGCATCTACATATCCTTTTATCTATATTTTAGGTTGTTGTTTGTCTCTAGTGAGAGTTCATTGAAGTTTATCATATTTGGTTATTGTGCTTGTTGTTGTACAGGGAGAAAATAATGACAACTCCAAGGAAAGAGAAAAAGAGAGAGGCTCGAAGAGAAGAGAAGGCTGAAAAAGCAGCTTTATTAGAAAAGGTTATAGATAATCTTAATGTTACCCATGCACATAAAATTTTATGTTGCTTTCACTTTTCTCACTGTTGCTTTTCAATATTGCTTAGTCTATTGAAAAAGAGCTATTAGAACGCCTTCAAAAAGGAGTTTATCAACAAAGTGATATATACAATTATCCTCTTGAAGAGTACAATAAAGTTCTTGATATGGAGAATCTACAAACTGCTGATGAAGAGGTATGTATTCACTAATCTGTTTTTTTGCCTGTTATCAATTATGTTTCAATCAAAACTATTTGGAACTTAACTTTTTAATGCATGTAGTCTTTTCAGTTTGTTAAGTTCTGTTTTTGGATTATACAGGAACCAGAGGTAGAATATGTAGAAGGTTATGATGAACTCGAAGAGGAAGAAGACATGGAGGATTTTAGTGGTTTTCCAACCCTCACGTCTCAGGGTGATTATGCTGATGATGGAAACGGTAAAGTTTAATATAGAATTAATATAGAAGCATACACATCGAGTATTTTCAACATGTTAAAATGTATATAGATTCTGTTAGGGACCAAAATCTCACAGTAGCAATTAATAGAGGAAATGATTCAACAATGGTAATAATGTTTATCATTTCTAAAATGAAGAGATTACAGAGGAAGAAGTATTCCTACTGTCCCAGAGCTATGCTCCTTCAGAGAACAAATGCTCTCTGCCTTAACACTAAATGATTTTCCTCCCCATTTTCTCTCCCTCTTCCCTGATTTCCTATATAACTAGCACGTAATGATTGGATCATGTCTTCATTTCTTTTAGATTTGAACTTGTGGTCAGATCTTCCTAATCTTTTTTTTTTATTTATTTTTGAATCATAAATTTTTGGTTATATAAAGGGAAAAAATAATTATTATTTATTCGATGTGAGAGCCTTTCATATCAACAAGGATTCTTTGTGCTCATTAGTTTGGAAAATTTTTCAAACTTCCGCAATGAGAAAAGCAAAAGCATGATGAAGTTTATTAATGCAGCTGAAAGCACTGATGATGAAAAGGCAGAAGAAGTTGATCAACGTAGAGCAAAACGAAAAATGGCTTTAGCTTCGAAGAGACTTGAGAAGAATGCCCTTGTTTCTATATCAAAGAAGACAAGGGTCCTTGTTGAGGTAATTATACACCCTTTCCTTCTATGGAAAAATGTCGGTGCTTTGTGTGAAAATCTTAACTTTGGGGAACTTTCACATATCAAATACTTTCAATGTTTATAATTATTGACATTAAATTATAATTTGAAGGCAATACTCATTATTATTTTCAAATGAATTATGCCATTGACTGCAATTTCAGTGCTCTGAACTTTAAAGGTAGACGATGTTAGAAAGTGGAAAATTTTTAAGATTGAAAATAGAACAGATGACTATTTTTTTGGAAGTTAACAAGTTATTAACAAAGCCAATCCTCTGTTGAATTCAATGTGTTATATGTGCACGTGTCTCCATATACTACTGAAAATGATGTGAATCAAATCCTTGTACATATTTTTCCTTCCACTTGCTTGATATTACTTAGTTTTTGTTGTGTTTGATTTACCAAAGCTACCTTGTGAGAGTGATAACTAATCATTACTCCAAACGCATGCAATTTTATGAATAATATTCATTTATGTTTAAAGAATAAGAAGCGCACCTTGGCTCCATTTCATCTTTAATTTTAGAAGTTACTTTTGAAAAGCTAGAGCAATATCAAAGTGACGTCATGAGTTCTATAAAGTGTTGAATTAAATACCACATCAGAGTAATTTTCGTCATTGCTGACATTGGTAGAGTTTAGACATGTATGGAAATACCTAATTATCTTTTAGGTTCAAGACCTCTGATATTGCAACCTTGATTTTCGTTGTTTTCAGGTGGAACGGGATGATGCTGGCGAAAGACAGAGGGTGGTACAGTAGTTGCATAGCAGAAACGGATTTTTGATTGTTGAGCCTGCTAAATCTTTTTTCAGCCTTTTTTTTTTATTATTTATATGCACTTTTCATTTTTTATTTTCAAATTATTTTAGTTTGTTCTGAAGAAGGGAAGTTCTGGCAAACACCAGAGTGGTCTAGGGGTGGTTTGAGAGAACTGGAGAATCTCAATCCTTCAATTATTGAGCATTCATTGTGACTGATAATTTTGTGTCACAGCTCTTCCAGGTTTTGAAATCCTTTGTTTTGAAAAAGTTAGCACAATCTAATAATACATTTCTTTCAACTAATCTTTATTGGCACAAGTTTTGCAACTTTATTACGCTAACAACAGCAATACGTAGTCAACCAGCCAACCCACTCATAGAATATCTATGTGTTTCTCTCTCTTCACACTTTATATATATATATATATATATATATATATATATATATATGTATTTCCCTCTCTTCATATTTTATTACTGGTTATTTGTGTATTGCAGTTGTCTATTAAATATTTTTCTAAGTTTTGTTGACGTTTAGTGTTTAATATGTTATGCTAAAATTAAGGCTGGGGCATGTGGTTGAAATTTCGTTTATTTTATCGTATAAACAAAATTGCTTCACTGGAATGCAATCTAGTGTATGAGAAAAACTCTTGCTCATGAGCTTGTGTATAATTTCATCTATTAAAGAAAGTTATAGTGGGATGCGTTATGTGATGTGTGCAGGATTGCATAATTAAATGTTTTAAATGATTTTATGGTATGTACAACCAAAAACTCTGATCGATTGCACACTTAAATGTTTTCCATTAAGTTGTTCATGAGGACAATTTAATGCAACTTTAATTTTTTTTCCTCGTTTGAGATGTGTTCAAAAAATGGTTTAGTAGCTATCTATACATACGTTTAATTAATAAAATGAGAAAAGAAAATGGTGATTAATTTTCTTGGTGAAAAAGAATGCTACCTACAACTGTGTATTACCTAGAGCATCCTTGGTGATTATTGATTCACAATAAATCAATTAAATAGATATATGAAATATCATGAGCATTCAAAGCATTCAAATCCGGAAAATGTCTCCGTAAAATGAGCAAATTTTGATTTTCGTTTCTAATACTTTTTTTTTTTTTCATTTCTTTAAACTTGGAAATTATTATTTTTCGGTCTTTACTGTTATTTTTAATTGTACTCATTAACTGTTTATGTGTTTAATGAAAAGTGATTATCTCAATTGATATTGACTAATTAATGTTTAAGTTAGCATGTGGGAGGCTTGAAAAAATTTCAAGATCCCTAAAATAACATTATTTAGTCATCTTAAAATGAACGCTAAGGGGTAAAATCAGTGATTCTAAATTTTGGAGGGATGAAATTTAAAGGAAAATATTTTATGAAGATTAAAACTAAAATTGGCTAATTTTATAAGGACCAAAAAAAAATATCAAATTTTAGGAAGATAAAAAATAAAGAGAAGAAATTCAATACAAACAAAAATTAAAACTCACGTTTTATACCAACTAAAAATATATTTAATTCTACGGATGATGATAAATATATGTTGAATAATTACTTAAACAAATACTTAACAAAGTGTTTTGTTCGATGACAACCCTAATACCTAATCATTTAATTAATTATGTATTTATATACCTCAGTTATATATTCTTTTAAAGAGAATTAATTGTATACTTTTTTTAAAGGTAGTGGTATAAATATAGAAAACAAACTTCCAAAATAGTATATACTTACCATTGAAAAAGTATAAAATTGTTTTTAAAAAAATATAATTTTTTTAAAATAATATATAATTAAGGTATATAAATACATAATTGAGAGCAGATATTAAAGTTATGTATGGAAACAATTCCCTGGAAATTGACAAGAGGTGGTCAACGAGAAACTACTATTAAGTGATCAATTCATTCAACACAGAAATGGCCTTAAAAAATATTAAATTGGTTTCCAAGAAATTTCTTTTCTTAAAAAAAGAAAAATTCTGACCGTTTCATAAAAGCAATCTATCTCAATCATACAGCTTACAAGTTGTGAGAACAGGTAAGGGTTATCCCAAAATAGCAGAGCAGTTTAGACATATCATAGTGGGAATGGGTCATCAACAAGATACTTTTCGATTTGGTTGAATAAAGATATGTTTTTTTTTTCTTGACACCTAAAAAACACTATAATTTGTCATGAAAAAACTATAGTATATCATGTCATAGTGAATCCCAATGAAAACAATTACTATCATGTTTATTTTGTGATCATTTTCAAATTATTATAATTTAATAAGTCAACATTTTGGTGATAAGTTTCAAATCATTATACATGATTCATAAAGACAATATCGATCAGTGGCACACACAGTTGGTCAAGGCTAGTTAGTTTTCAAATTCTCAATTGCATCATGTGACTGCAGCTGTATTAACTGTATCTGTGTTGTGTGAAAATATCAATAATGTACTAATCAAGACATTTACTATCAAGAAAAATTCTTTTCCATTTTTTGGGTACAAGTGTCTGGTGCTCACTGTTATAAGAAAATTTCTGTCATATACACGTGCAAATCATTATAACTTTAAAAACAATTGAAAAATATTATAAAGTTTTTGGTAACTTCAACAAAATCATTGCCATATCCAAGGTAGATACGATATGTTTCCATATAATTAAAGTAATGTAAGGGTACGTGCTGTGTTGTTATTGTAATATACAGTAACAGTGCACATGCTGGCATTATAAATGCACCAATGGTGTGTGAGGTTGCTGCATATCTATCTTCTAGGTAGCAAAATATGGATTTTGATAATGAAGATCATTCAGCTAAACTTCTTCAATCCCAAATCCACATATTTAATCAAACTTTTAGTTTCATAAACTCTATGTCCCTTAAATGTGCAATTGATTTGTGCATACCAGATGTTATATACAAGTATGGTCAACCCATGCCACTCTCACAACTCATTGCTTCACTACCAATTCACTCATCTAAGGCTTGTTTTGTTTCTCGCTTGATGCAAAATTTGACTCATTCAGGTTTTTTCTCTCAACACAATATTGTCACAAAAAATGAGCAAGAAGTGAGTTATGTGCTAACTGATGCATGTAGACTACTTCTTAAGGACCATCCCTTTGGTATGACATCTTTGTCCCAAGTCATACTTGATCCAATTTTGGTCAATCCATGGTTCCAATTATCTAATTGGTTCACAAATGATGACCCTACACCATTTCACACACAAACTGGGATGACATTTTGGGAATATGCTGGGTGTGAGCCCAAACTCAATCATCTTTTTAATGATGCCATGACTAATGACACTCAATTGATTTCTAGTGTGGTGATTGAGAAGTGCAAGGGAGTGTTTGAAGGATTAGAGTCATTGGTTGATGTTGGGGGAGGAACAGGGACTATGGCTAAGGCCATTGCCAAGTCATTTCCACAATTGAAGTGCATTGTTTTTGATCTTCCACATGTTGTTGATGGCTTGCAAGGAACAGAGAATATAAAATATGTTCATGGGGACATGTTTGAATCAATTCCTTCTGCTGATTCAATTATGTTGAAGGTAAATATTATGCATGTACTTGTTATTTTTTTTACTAAATCTTGAGCACAACATCATGTTTTCACTATTTTTGATGGTAATCAAGAGAATAAAAAGTTAATGAATAGCTTAATTGATTAATTTGGATAAGTAATTTAATAAAGATTTTATTTATAGAAATTCTTGTGGATCTTCCAGATTTTATCAAAATAAATTCGATTAGATTTAATTTTGTTTGTCACAACTGTTTTTATAATCAAGTTAAATTACTCGGCTAACCTTTTAAAGTACAATTTGAGAATTTTTATGTAAGTCCTAATTTATTTTCTCTAATTGCATCTCTAAACTAAAAATTGAAAATCCTTGGCCTTAGTTTAAGATAATTTGAAACAGTGAGAAAATGACAATTTATGGTCTTTTAGAATTGGAATCTATAACACAAAATGTTGTTTCTACTGAATAGCAAATTAATATTCAATGTCATTGTAATTTGAATGGAATATATGCAGTGTATAATGCATAACTGGAATGACGAGGAATGCTTGAGAATACTAAAGAAATGTAAAGAAGCAATCATAAAGAAAGAGAAAGGAAAGGTGATTATCATAGATGTGGTGATAGGGAACAAGAAGGGAGATAGTAAATTAGATGAAACGAAACACTTCTATGATATGGAGATGATGGTGTTAGTTACTGGAAAAGAGAGAAATGAGAAAGATTGGGCTAAGTTGATTTTCTGTGCTGGTTTCAATAACTACAAGATAACTCATGTTCTTGGTTTGAGGTCTCTCATTGAGGTTTATCCCTAGCATCAACAATTGACAAAGTGGAAAACATTGGTGATACAATGTCTTTATGATAATAATGTGATCTATGAGGAGGTGTGATTCTTGGTTTATGTAATTGAGTTTGGATTGTTTTGATAAATTTTTTATTTAATCTTATACTTGCAAAAGTTTTCTAATGTTTAAGTTAATAGATAAAAATTTTCTATTTAATTTCTAATTGTAAAATATATTGCAACATATTTATTATAATTATGATGATAATGATATTGAAATTCTAAAGTTACAGAAAGTATATTCAATTTTAATACATGAATTTGATTAATATATATTAAAATGTAAATCAATTTTATATATTTATTAAATAAAAAATCATTATTTATAATATGTTTATTACACTAACATATAAATAATCATTGGTACTTTAGTTAAGAAATTTAAGTATAATTTTATTTCGACCACCGTATTAACTCGAGAGAACAACATTTATTATAATTTAGATAATTAATACGAAAGAACATATTTTATATAATCTTGATAATTAATTTATTATAATGAATAGATGTTCATTTTTTTTTATAAAGATTAATCATCAACAAAATTAATAAATATTTCATATTAATATTATAATTATAAAAAAATATAATAGTTATAAATAAAGATATCATCTTAAAAATGACACAAAGATAAAGATGAATATTATTTTTCTGAATATGTTTGGTATTATAGATTCTATTTGTTTAATAAATAAATATTAATGGTTAATTATTAGTATTTTACTTTAGTAGAGAGGTTAAAACTCATAATTTCCTTTCGAATTTGTGGTTTTCCCATGGTAGAATCTCTCCTCTGTCACTAATACAATCTTGTTCTTTCATACTATAGATTCCTTGATTACAAGGTATAAGAATTTTTTTAAAAGGGTAAAGATATTAAGATAAACTATTGTTTTCATCTACATTTCAACTACTACAAACACATGTAAATTGACCTCTCATAATGTCACTGTTTCTAATTTTCTTGTTATCTTTATCGTTTTTATATAATGATGGAAATGAAAATATGAATAAATGATTGAGACAATATTAGTTTCTTAAAATTTCTAATTACTTAGCTGATGAAAGTAATAAATTTAAAATAATTCTTGAAGATTCAATTATTTATTTATCTTAATTGCTCAAAATAATTATGATCATTTTAATTTTTGAGGCTAAAAGTGATTATTTTACTCATATTTTAATCCCTAAAAATCACTATTAATTATTATTTTCAAAATTTGAAATTAAAATGATATAAATAATTAATTTTAAGAATTAAAATCACAAAAAATAATTATTTTAATCATTTTTAGAATCTAAAATAATAGTAAATATTTTCAGGAATTAAATACAATTTAAAACTTCTTTTTAATTATATTTCTGTTTTGCACGTAGATAAAGTAAGTTTAATTATGTCTGTTTTACTGTGCCTCTACCTAATCATTATGATTTCTAAAACGCTAAACATAATGCAAATTCCCATATTTTATTATTTTAATTTTATTAGCCTTCTTTAACTATTCTTTTGTTTGGTTATGTTGCACTTTCATTTTCAGGTGTTCCAGTTCATATTACTCAGAGTTTAATTATCCATTTAATCTTTTTAATTCTATACATTTCAGGGTAAATTACATTCATTTTTTTTACTTTTAAATAATAGGTGACGTCTCTTTTAATTTTAAATTATTGGGAATTCAGCCAGCTTAAACAACATAGTATATAGGAAAAAAAAAGAGTACATAAAAAGATTAATGTGGTTCAGTGTCTCAAGACCTAGTCTACTATCCCTTTGGAATAAAATTTACTATGTGTAATTTTTGAATGAAAAAATCACAAACTCTCACAACAGTATTATTTTTGAACGGAAAAATCACAGACCCTCACACTAATGTAATTTTTGGATGAAAAAACTACAAACTCTTGCATTATATAATTTTTGAATGGAAAAACTACAAACCCTCGCCAAATATAATTTTTGGACGGAAAAATTGCAAACCCTTTATTTAAAACTCATATTACTTAGAGTTTAATTATCCATTTAATCTTTTTAATTCTATACATTTCAGGGTAAATTACATTCATCTTTCTTCAATGTACTTTTAAATAATAGGTGACGTCTCTTTTAATTTTAAATTGTTGGGAATTCAGCCAGCTTAAACAACATAGTATATAGGGAGAAAAAAAGATTAACGTGGTTCAGTGTCTTAAGACCTAGTCCATCATCCCTTTGGGATAAAATTTACTATGTGTAATTTTTGAATGAAAAAATCACAAACCCTCACAACAGTGTAATTTTTGAATGGAAAAATCACAAACCCTCACACCAATGTAATTTTTGGACGAAAAAACTACAAACCCTCGCACTATATAGTTTTTGAACGGAAAAACTACAAACCCTCGCCAAATATAGTTTTTGGACGGAAAAACTACAAACCCTCGCTACATGGTTTGACACACACTACCTAAAATCTAATACACTCCTTTACTAGATTTAAGGATGTGGTGCAAGTGAATAAAACCTAATACTCTCACTTATATAGGTTTGTCACTCATCTCTCTTTCTAATACTCTACGATGTGAGACTTTGAATTAACACAAGACTCAACAAATCTCCCCTTAATTTAAAGTCCTACACTTCTACAATAATCATTCATTACATCAAAACTAACAAAACTCTCTTAGAGCAATCTTCTCTTGCAATAGTAGAATCTTCTGACTTCTGGAGCAATCTTCTCTTGCAGCAGAATCTTCTGACTTCTGAGCAATCCTCCTTTGCAATAGAATCTTCTGACTTCTGAGTAATCCTCCTTTGCAGCAGAATCTTCTGACTTCTGGAGCAATTCTCCCTTGCAGCAGAATCTTCTGACTTCTGGAGCAATCCTCCCTTGCAGTAGAATCTTCTGACTTCTGGAGCAATCCTCCCTTGCAGCAGAATCTTCTGACTTCTGGAACAATCCTCCCTTGCAGTAGAATCTTCTGACTTCTGGAGCAATCCTCCCTTACAGCAAAATCTTCTAACTGACAAAATCATTCTTCTCCTTCAAGTTTTGCATCTTCTGATGTAGGACTTTGATTGTATCCCAACAATCTTCCCTTCAAACAAAGGACCACTATACTTTCTCCCTCCCCGTAGCGAAAGACTTTCAACAAATGGAATCATCTTAAGATAGGTCCACCTGACCTTCATGGATTCATCTCTCGCCAAGTCGAACCATCAGCTTTAATACCACTGTTAGGAATTCAGCCTGCTTAAACAACATAGTATATAGGGAGAAAGAAAAGAGCACACAAAAAGATTAACGTAGTTCGGTGCCTCAAGACCTAGTCCATGATCCCTTTGGGATAAAATTTACTATGTGTAATTTTTGAACGGAAAAATCACAAACCCTCGCACCAATGCAATTTTTGGACGGAAAAACTACAAACTTTCGCCAAATATAATTTTTGGACGGAAAAACTACAAACCCTCGCTATATGGTTTGACACACACTACCTAAAATCTAATACACTCATTTACTAGATTTAAAGATGTAGTGCAAATGAATAAAACTTAATACTCTCACTTATATAGGTTTTTCACCCATCTCTCTTTTTAATACTTTACAATGAGTGACTTTGAATTAACATAAGATTCAACAAAAATTATATATTAACATCCCTTACTTTTTTTAATATAATAATTATTTATGACGCTCAAAATAATTAAGAAAAATTAGTGTTCAGTTTATAATTAGAAAAGGGGTATAAGTGTCACTTAAAGAATTAAATAAGGGGTGTGGGTGTTTGGTTAAGATCGGATGTTGAGTGTGGTTCAAAGAGATTCGAAAGTTAATGTATTTTTTTAAAAAAATCTGTTAATCTCTTTAAATTATAAATGTTTTCTATAATCTTTGCTTTTTAAATTTTAAACTCCTTTAGTCATTAAATTAAAATTTTTCTATAAACGTAGTTATGACATAAAACAAATTTTAACATACACTAAAAAATTAAAAACGTAACTGATTTTGTAAACAAACATATTTTTCCATGTAACTGATCTGGTAGATAAAAATATATTTATTCATAAATATTTTTAGGAGAAGAAAATAAGAAGAAAAAAATGAAATTTATTAATTTATAAAAATTATTATATATTTTAGATAATTTAAAATAGAATTTTCACGAATTAATTAATGAAAAATTAATGAAAAATTAATTTTAATTTATATTTCATTTTTTTTCTTTTTCTTTTCTACTGATCTCATAGAAAAAATAATATTCATCCATGAAAACTTTTAGGAGAAGGAAATAAGAAAAAAACATTAAATTTACAAATTAACAACGAAAAATTAACTTTAACTTTTAGAAAAATAAATTTCATATTTTTTTCCTTATTTTCTTCTTCTAGAAATTCTTAGAAGCTCACTCAAATTAATTCTATTTGGATGAAGAAAAAATAAGAAGAAAAAAATAAAATTTGTTTCTCTAAATATTAAAATAAATATTTTATTAATTAATTTATAGAAATTCTCACGTCTTCTAAAAACATTAAAAAATAAAGAATTTCAAATTAATTGATAAAAATTAGTTTTAACTTTTTTATTTCGAAAAAGTAAATTTCACATTTTCCTGATGCAGAAGTCCTTTTTTAGTAGCATTTATTATGTAACATTTTCTTTAGTAGAAGTCCTTTTAATAGCATTTATTGTCCAACAACCTCTTACACAAAAATTGATATAAACACACTTACCCGAGTTATATATAAGCCAAGCAATGAATGGGGTTTTATGCCACACATTAATTAAACCTATCTACTAGTTTTGACATCAAATTATACATGGCATCCAACAATGAAGATCATGGTACAAAATTACTTGATGCTCAAACCCATGTATTGAATCATATTTTCAAATTCATAAGCTCTATGTCCCTTAAATGTGCAATTGACTTAAGCATTCCTGATGTCATACACAAACATGGCCAACCCATGCCACTCTCACTACTCATTTCTTCATTACCAATCCACCCATCTAAGACTTGTTTCATATCTCGTTTGATGCAAATTTTGACTCATTCAGGTTTCTTCATTGAGCACAAAGACACCCAAAACAATCAAGAAGTAAGGTACGTGCTAACTGATGCATCTAAACTACTCCTTAAGGACCATCACTTGAATATGATATCATTTTTAGAAATCGCACTTGATCCAATTTATATGAATACATGGCATCAATTCTCTACTTGGTTCACTAATGAAGACACTACACCATTTTACACACAATATGGGATGACATTTTGGGAATTTAATAGGCGTACGCCTAAATTCAATGATGATTTCAATGATGCCATGGCTGGTTACACTGGATTGGTTTCTAATGTGATGATTGAGAATTGCAAAGGGGTGTTTAATGGGTTATTGACATTGGTTGATGTTGGAGGAGGGAAAGGGACTATGGCTAATGCCATTGCTAAATCATTCCCACAACTAAAGTGTACTGTATTCGATCTGCCACATGTTGTTGCTGACTTGCAAGGATCTGACAACATAAAATATGTTGGAGGGGACATGTTCGAATCCATTCCTTCTGCTGATGCCATTATGTTGAAGGTATTAATCATCTTCTCATTCAACTTTAGCCCAACATCATGTTTTGGCATGTACTAGATATTGTGTAACTTTCTTCCTTAGATATCTTGGTTTTGCACAATTTCATTGACATGGTGTTACATATCTTCACTTTTTCTTACAAAAGTTTTATGTTAGTGCATGATAGATAATGTTCATTAGCAATTATAAAATGTTATTAAAATTATCTTAGAATTATATTGAATAATAAATATATGAAAGTCAGAATCATATTTATTTATTTTTAAAATCAAGACTAAAATGATATTGATTAAAAAAAGTAAAAAAAAAAGTTAAAATGATTTTTTACTCTATTTTAATTTCTAAATATTTTGTCTGTATAATTTACTCCCAATTTCATGTAATATTTAACTTTTTTAATCCTTTCGTCATTATAGTTTATTTATATGACTTATTTAATGAAATTAAAGATAGACTAAAAAGTAAAAGTATATAACGAGTTGAGTAATAAATTATAAAGATAAAATAATAATATAGACAAAAATTGCATTGACTAAGATAATAAAGAAATGTATTAGACAGTGATTTTGAAAGATTATTTTATCATAAAATATCTTAATATTTTTAAAATATTTTATTGGTATACAGTGATTTATAATTATTTTAAAATGTTTTAATTATTAAGATTTTATAATATGAATTTTATTAGATTTATGTGATAAGAATTTATAAAATTTTAAAGAATACGAATGATCTCAACGGATTTCATATATGTGAACAAACTATTCAATAAAAATTATTAGATTATATTAAAAATATTATGATTAAAATTTAAATTTAATTATAAAATTTTATATTATTATTTTCATATTTATCACTATTATTATTATTTTTATTATATCACCACATTATCACAATTAATTAAAATGATAGATATAACTGTGGTAATAATATATAATGGTAACGACAACAATAAGACAAGAATATACAATAATAATGGTATTGCATAAAACAGTATTATAAAAGAAAATGTCTAACAAAATTATTTAAGTTAGATTACTAAATATTATTAAATAAGTACTGTATTTATATTTTCTATCAAAAATATCTCAAAAACATGTCATATTAAATATTTATCAAAATTTTTATATTTTGTAATATTATAAGATTTTTTGTTTTCTAAATGATAGAAATATTTAATTAAATACCACTAAATTTTGATAATCTTTTAAAATATATTGATTGTCATAATTAAATATCATAAAAATTAAATAAATTTTTAAATAATCATGAAATCTTAATTAAATATTACAAAGTTTTTTAATACAGAAAAAATATTTTAAAATTCTAATCTAATTTACCCATTAATAAATTGTGTTAAGTTTTTTATTTTTTTTATTTTGATATAAATCAATAAAGCAATGTGACGTGGTAGTTTTTTACTGATTCTTATGATTGTTAGTTTGACAATTTCTTACTATTTCTTAGAAACACTATTTGTCACTGATAGAAACACTATTTCTTACTGATTCTTACTGATTCTTATGATTCTTATGATTGTTAGTTTGACAATTATGCAGTGTATACTACATAACTGGAACGATGAAGCATGCCTGAAAATACTGAATAATTGTAAGGGGGCAATAAGTAGCGACGGAAAGGTTATTATCATTGACATTGTGAAAGAAAGCCAGAATGAAGACCATAAAATAGCTGAGACCCAATTGTTCTTTGATTTGCAGATGATGATGCTTTGCCCTGGAAAAGAAAGAAACCACACACAATGGGCTAACTTGATTTTCTCTGCTGGTTTCACTAACTACAAGATCACTCCAGATCTTGGTTTAAATTCTATCATCGAACTTTATCCCTAGTATTACTACTATACGGGGTTCAAGAAAATTAAGGATCATGCTATCATGTTTAATTAAAATAAAATTCTATGTTTTCAGTTTTCACTTACTGTAAACTTGGAACATGGTTATAAAAAATCATTAATTATTTTCTATTTAGTTCATTATTAACTATTAAAAATAATGAGTAACGGATAAGATTATATTTATTATATTCTATCGTTTAATTATAAAATAACTGAATGATATAGTTTAAAAAAATTATTTATAATAATGAACAATTTGAAAATTATGAGTTATTTTGGTGGGAGGTACATTTGGCACAAGGTGCCTTCAAAAAGGGAAATAAAATGAAAACAAACTCTGACCACAAATAATTTTTAACTAGTCTATTATTAAATAATTTTTTTAATTGTGTCACTTACCCATATATATATAACTTTAATATTAATATTGTATTATGTATTAAACTTTGAGATTATTGATTTATCATTTATCTTAATTTAAAGTTTCACAAGAGTGGAAAATTTAAGTGATGTTATATTTTCTTTATTCACATCATATTCTTAAATCTAGTAAATGAGTATATTAAGATTTTAGGTAATGTGTGTAAAAATCATATAAACTTGTTTGTAATTTAAGAGGATTTGCAATTTTTTCTTAAAAAATTATGTATGAAAAAGTTTAAATTTTTTGAGAAAAATTATGTTTAAGATAGTTTATAATTATTCCATAAAAAAATTATATTTAGGAAAATTTGTAATTTCTTAATTCAAAAATTACTAATATTAAATTTTATTCTAATAAAATCATAAAGTAAGGTTTTCAAATTAAATTTATCATTAAATGAATTACATTATTGATATTGATCTTATAAAAAAAAAAAAATATCATTAATCCGTGAATAATCAACCATTATACCGTAAAAATTAGATAGGTGCTATAATCACCTGAACCTCCTAAAAAAATTATTAAATTCATCGATAGAATTCCTCGTCTCTCTGTAAAATACTCATTTTGGAGAGGCTTTCAAATACATCAAGGCAGCAAACTATATTAATATATTTCTTGTCTGTTATTTTTTCCCTCATTGCAGACGACCCAACACAATTCGACCCCCATTTAAAAATATAACCATGTCAAAGTTTGGATTGGTTGAATTAAAGATAAATCCGATGAATGCTTGTCCCTGACTGAAATCATATATCTTGAGCCAATAACGGTGAGAATTGATGGTTGAACCAACTAACACATGAAGCAAATAAATCCACAGTTAATAGAATCACAAGACAACTGTGTCCTGAGATTCCTTAGCCCTTACGACAACATCTTCGAGTTTGACACAGTTGTCCGTATTGTGACTTTAAAATTGTGAAATTACCAAAAGAAATTCAATTTTAGCTTTAATGGGATGCCCACGGTATTTAATGCGATACCATTCTATCTCTCACCTTTTTCTCCTTCTTTTCTTTATCTTCGCCACTAATTATTAATATAAATGGTAGTAATTTTATTTCTTAATTTAGGAACCGAACAACAATCCATTTATTTATAGAATAGCAGATTATGTGTTTAAAATTTTTTATAAAATTAATTATTACTCTCAATGATACGAACTTAGTAATTTCCCATTTTTCTTGTAAATGTCCCACTCTCATTATATTTATATAGTCTTTGTCATCTTTTGATGAGTTCATTTGTCTTGGTTATCGCTTATCCTTCAAACTACTACAAGATAAAGGAAACTTCTACAAGGATTTTGAAATATCTTTCATGTGGAAATAAAAAATAGAATGTAATTGTTTTAATTAAAAAATCTATATGTCGTTTTAAAAATTCCATTATCATCAAGATTTGATGATAAATCTCTTTACAACAAGATTTACCACTAGTTCACAATAATGTACAAATTAAGATAACTATAATACATAATATGATTTTTAATATAAACTTTTATTATTCTTCTCCACTCTATTTAATTAACTATTTATCTATTTAAAATAATTCACAATTATATTTATTGATTTATTATACTAATTTTATCTTCATGATGTAATTTTAGAAATTTGTATTTCAATCAATTTCAAATTCATTATTATTACAATAATAACCTTTTAATTTATTATTCTTATAACGTATGTGTTCCTTATTTTAACACTAATTCTCCTTGTATCTTCAATTTCACTTCTCTAAACACTAAAATTAGTGTTGTCATTGTTATAAATAAAAATTTACACAAAATTATTAAGATTAAAAAATGGATTTACTTATTAAATATTAACACCGGAAAAAAAAAGTTATAATCAGTTGTATACATTTGATATATACAATTAAAAATATATTTGATTGGATATATTTAACAACTTGAAAGTGTTTAAAATTAAGAAATATATGAAATAAAATTGTAAAAGACAAAAACATAATAAGGGGTGAATTGTGTTATTAAAATTTTTTATCTTTGCGTCTAATGTTTTTCAAAGCTTTCAGACGTAATTTTGAATTTCTTTAACGATTGATTTTAATATAAGACGTTAGACTTGATTAATCCCCGTTAGTCTTAAAATGAAAAATAGTTAAAGACGAAGATATTTTTATATTGGTTCGTTTTAAACAGACTACGTCCAGTTACATGACAACTTGCTAAGTTTTCACTACAAACTGTGAAAATTTTATAAGTATTCTTTACACTCAGTCACTTCTGGTTATTTTGATATTCTTTGATCCTAGTCTTCTTAGGCTATACAACTAGATATTGTTTGGAACGCAGCATTCTCAGGTTAATACAAAAGTATTCTTTGGAACGCAGCCTCCTCAGACTAAGGGCACCACAACAGTGAATTTTGAAAGATGTTCTAAAGAAAGGTTATCCTCTACGTAGAGAGATGTTTACAAATGAAGAACAAATTGCTTAAGAGCGGAATTCAGAAGGATAGTTTTTCAAGCGTAATTTCGTCAATTTGAGCAGAAGGAGATGAAGTCCTTTTATAGGCAAGGTCTTGAGAGATCCGTTGGACTCATCTTTGAGACTGTTGTCCTTTTCTTAAAGTCTTCAAATGTGTAACAGAGATTAATCAGAATAATTAATGAATGCACAACGACGAAGTTAGTGTATGTTCAGAGTTTTTTCTGACTTGATTAAAGATATCATCAAAAAGTAAGATTTATTTTTCGTGTTGCAGAGGCTTTGCAGAATTCTTAATTTGTCTTTGGAAGCTTCTTTGAGTAACAACTTGATTTGAAATCTGGCGCGAGTTACTTCGTCTGTTATCTTAGACTTCACTTATCTTCTATAGACGAAGGGTTTTCAAATCTTCGTCCGTCTTCAGTCTCAAAATTTATGTTTGGTCTGTCAAGTATAGACGATGACTTCTTAAGATGTAGACTTTGAGGGATCCATTTTCGTCTGAACTTGCTTCGTCTAACTTTGACTTGCAATGCTTCAGTCTGTCTGTTATGTAATTAATCAAAACTTAGGATGTTAATCATCTTAATCTAACAAAAATATTAGATAATTTAGTTTAATTATAATTTTCATTTAACTAAAAAAATAAATATCTTATAATCTACAACTATAAGGATGGAATAACATTTTTTTTATAATAGTGTTTTATCTTAACATGTCTCGGTCCATTTTTTATTATTAATTAAAACATAAAAAATAACATGATATATAATAAAATAAATTTTTAAAAGCAAAAATAGATTTTATATTATTTGAAATATTTATTTGTATAAAATATTTTATTAGTTGAACTCGTTACATTTTTTAAAAGTTTAAGTGCTATTTTATATTGAATAAAATAATTTTATTAGGATTATTTTTAATTTTATGAAAAATAAATTTATTTAAAAATTATGTATATATATATATATATGTATATATATATATATATATATATATATATATTGACAATCATAAAATTTATAAAAGTAATACCATGAAATTTTTTTAAAAGTTAATAAAAGTTATTCTGATGTATAATTTTTAATTGAGTAATTACTTAAAGGTGTGTACTGGATTAGTTAGTATTTTAACTGATTTTAAAAGAATTTCTTAATTGTGTAATTGCTCATGGGCCACTCCTAAAACACATATCTTCCACGTGATTCAATTAGATTTAATACAGAAGTATGCATTTAGACCAAAGGAACACATAGCTAAAAAAAGTAATTAGAACAACAACAAAGGTAGCCATCCAAAATAGCAAATGAATGGCTCTTTGTCCTTATTTCTTTGGCCCTTTTCGACGGCGTCTTTGAGTTTGACACGGTTATCCATATCGTGGCTTTGAAATTTGTGAAACTACCAAAAATGTCAATTTTAGCTTTAATGGGATGCCCATGGTACTTAATGCAACGCCATTCCATCTCTCACATTTCTCTCCTTTACTTTGTCTTCGCCTACGACTAATTATTAATATAAATGGTAGTAGTTTTATCTCTTAATCTAGGTTTTCAATAAGGAAAATGATTTCTGGTTGTTTTATTTATAAAAAACGAAGGTATATATACAAGTTTATATATGGTTGTTTCTTTAAGATCAAAAATAAAAGTAAATGATAGTTACACACATCTATTAATAATAAAAATATTTTTATTTATAACTAATAAAATATTTGACTTATTTTAATACCTCTCGGATTGGTGCATAGATATCACACATTTCAATTTTGAACAAAGATTCATCGAACACTCTGGTTGCAGTTTCTTTAATGTGGGTATTAGTTAATTATTGTCTTGGCAACGAAAAAAACAATCATTCCAACTTCAAGTTGATTAAATGTTTGTTACGTACTTTGTTCAATCACATTAAAATTGTGGTGGGAAATAAAACATCTATTCTCTCGTTTGGAATGTAATTGATTTTTATATATTTTTTTAGATATTTTCTTACACAAACTCTTAATTTTTTTGTTTTAAAATTCAATTCTAATAATACATTTCTCATTTATAATAGATCACGTATGGATGTTCGAAAAAGAAAATGAGTAGAAAATAAAACAAAGCAACTAAATTATGAGATTGTGTTAGTTTATTGACAGAAAAAAATTACAATTCAAGATAAGAATAAATAAAACATCAGTAACTTATAAAGAAAGTGAAAAGGATATAATATCAATACCTTCAACAAGAGATAATATTCCATCGACAATATTAAGTTAAATTTGATTAAAGACTAATTAAACTCTTCAAATTTAATAATTATATAATATTAAGTTAAAAGTCTGATCTTATAAAATGATTAGATTCTTCAATGTTATCAAATGAAATAAGGATTAACCGAAGATGAATCTAGACGAAATTAGATCTAGAAATATTCTAAAAAAGATGAACATTTAACTTTACGTCTTGCTCTAAATTAATAAAAATACAAACATGTTTTAAAATAAAAGATAATTGTTATTTTTTTTTACTCATCTTATATTAACATACTCTAACAACTTCTTTTTGTAAAATCTATATAAATTACACCAACATAAACACTAACTTAATATAATATTCAAATATTCTAAATATATAAGGTGTTCTTTTTTTAGATTTATCAAATTCATAATATTTTTATGTTACATATTATGAAAATCAATAAATTAAGAGTTAAATTTCTTTCTTATTTAAGAAAATTTAACTTAGGGTTAACCATGAGGGATATTTCTAACTATTTAAAAAATAATTGCATAAAAAAAAAAAACGCAGGTGGATGGAGAAAAACTCAAGGAAAAGGTGAAGCACACACTGTGCAGACACCGCCAATGCTAACATTAGGCTTCATAAGTAAAGCAGCATGTCTAACAAATTAAGATGAAATAAGCCTCGTCGTATTTACGTTTTTTATGAAATATGTTTTCTTTATTTTCAGTGATACAAATTTTTTTACTGGGAGTAGAATACCATGAAACCCATACTCATTTCGCTACAAAAATTCGTATTCTTTATTTATTCTATTATAGACGGAGTATTCATTTTAAAAAATATTTATAAATACTTATAATTTATAAATAATTTTCTAAAATCATAAAAAATAACAAATTTATTTTATGAAAATAAAATTATTTTTATATTTTAAATAAAATTTTCTCTTAATTATTTTAAGATATAAATTAAAAACATACACTCAAAAATTTCTAACTGACACGCAACGTAATTTTGACTTGTGGATGGATTCAATGTCTGTTACGCCAAAGTCTTTTCACTGCACCCAGAGTCAGTGTTTGCCCTCAGTCGCAAATCTTTATTATGTGTCACTGAACCTAAAGTTTCACTTTATGTAATTTAAATATCTAAATATTTATTTTTATAATTTAATTTTTAAACATTTCGTTCTTGTCGGATCCGGGAATTGAGTTGAATGAGGATGAGAAATGATGATAATGTGGTGATGTTAAGATGATAGAGATAATCTTGTAGCTTAGTATGAATTATTAAATAGGATCTGGACTAAAGGAAGAAAGTATTTATAAAGGTATTTCAATGATTTAAATTAATATGTGTAAATATATATTGATAAAAAGGAGTGAGTTAGACTATATTTTTTTATGAAATTTGTAAGCATATAAATATAAGTAAAGAGAAGTGGTACGTAGGAGATAATACCAAGTCCTTTCTTGAAATTGCGCATACATATTTACCCGTAATTGGTTAGTTGGGTGGTTGATATGATCACACGAAAATATCATATCTCATTGACATTAACAACATTTCTCAATATGAGGAGGACATAAAATTATATCACTAAAGCTCGCTACATATTTAAATATCATAATTATTTAATTCAACTTTTACTTGATATTGTATTTTAAGTTTATCTTTAAAAAAGGAATATCAAAATTTTATTAATTCAGCAATTATTTTTTTAAAAAATAGAAACATAACATACAAAAGGTTCACACTCTCTGAAAGATGGAATGTCCGGTCAACATTTATTAATTTTATAAAACAAACTTATTTATATTTACAATAATTAATCACATAAATATATAACTGATTATAAATTTTAAATAAATTATTTAAAAAATTCTATTTCAATTTAATAAATCTAATTTCTCCAATTTGAAAATTCATTTTAAAAAAAAAAGTTTTGTAAGGTCCCTAAAATTGATTGATAATATTTTTATTTATTAAAGTTTTATTTAATAATAAATACATGTAATTAATTATGCAAGTGAATAAGATTACTTTTTCATATTAATTAATGTTGACCAATAAATTAAATAACAGTAATGCATATGAATATTCAAGAATTAATAGTACAAAATAAATATTTATAGAGTCATAAAATAAAACTTTTTAAGCACCAAATTATAAGTTTGCTATTTATTTAATTATTTTCCATTTCAGCTCAACGCGCAAAACTAAGAACAAAAAATTCGACAGCATAGAATTTTCTAAATAATAAAGACTGAGCTTTTGATAAGAATTTTGTGGTTTTTGATTATTTGGGCGGCGCCTCGTGTCAAATTGTCTTGAATCGCTGCATCATCAATTATCATTATTAATTCAATCCTCCTTCAATTCTTACAGAAATTTCTTTTTTTAAGTCTACAGAAATTTAATTTAAGTATATACATAGATGTGTGTTGAGTGTATTGATGAACTGGAAATTAATCATGTTGATCTAATCAACGTTAATCAACTCCGAATTCTTTAATTCATACCATATTATGCATTATATATATATATATATATATATATATATATATATATATATATATTCTTTTTATTTTCCAATCACTTTCAATTTTTTTTTTTTCAGAAAATATACATTTTATAATTTTATGTTTAGAAGCAATCTTAATATATTAAAATATAATCATTTTAAAATTAATTTGTAAATATTAATCTTAAATACGAACTAATTATTGCATGATTAGTTTCATTCAGATTTAACAAAAACGGATGTAAACACATACATAATATATAACAACTTGCAAATTATTATTACTTACTTTAATTTGTTGAAGTTTGTACAGAACAAAATTTTTGACTTTCGCTTGCGCAGACATCAACAGTGACCTGTCGGAAGTTATATATTAGATAAATCTAAAGAATATTCGCTATTAGATTATTATATTTAGTAACAAATAATAAATAATAAAAATATTATTAATTAATATTTATTTAATAAAAATATTACTAATGTGTTGAATTTTTTTTAATTAAGTGGAAAAATCACATGGACCATAGGTGTGTGCTGGTTCCTTGCATTTGTAGTAACACGTACATATCATAATCAAGATGGAAAAGTGATAAGCACAAATGCAAGTGAAACGTGGTGTAGCTATCGATCCTATTGACTTTTGGCATAACATGATCTTTTGTGATTATGCGAATTAAATTAAGTTCATTTGACTACAGAGGTGGCTATGTTTTGGTCAAATATTCAAGTATCTTTGTATTGGATTTATTTATTTATTTCATCTTAATTAGAATAAGACACTGCGAAGCATCCATCTTTTCCATGTTTTAGAGGAATATTTCTCCCACTAGGTATGTTTAGATTCTTGTTGAAACTTTGGGAGTGAGAATCCCAATGCATTTTAATGGCGACGTAATAAATAAGATTTTGAAATATTTTCATTCTACAAGTATTTATGAGATAATATTGCAGTAGTAGAAGCCTTAATTAGAAATAACTGTACATTTGACATCTATGTTATTAGTTATACTAACTTGACTACAACCCTCTTCTTAAGCAATATAATCATGAGGTTCCCAAATCATCATGGACTAGTTAGTAAAGAGGCTAATGAAAAATACTACTATATATTACTAGGAAAATACACACGATAATGATTTTGGCAATAGTAGTCTAACAAAAAATTTGAGTGTATCATTTTGTAATTAATCAAGACGATTAACTTTACCATTAAGCCCAATTTTAATTGTATAGACTTCGCTTGAAATCTTTTAGACGCACTAAACATATAATCTTAAAATTTTTAAGACACACTAAACATATATTAAGTCATTCTTAACCAACTTAATACGTGTTTCAAACAAATAGAAAAAATATATTAATTGAAATATATTAAAGGATTAAAATAATAAATAATTAAAAAACCAAGATGAATATTATTAAAAAGATAAAGTATAAATCATTAATTTTATTACCAGAATACTATATATAACAACTTTAAAAAAAAAATCAAAGGATGTAAATATATTTATTAATGTGTTTTCACTCATCTTTTATGAGTAAGTTAGAAAAATTATAATTATTATTTTTTAAATATATTCAAGGCGTAACTTGTTAACTTATTTATTCTAGAAAATGAATGATAATAAATAAAATTAATTAAATTTTTAGTTCTTTAATTATTTAAAATTTAAAATTTTAATCTTTCTATATTTCTTCCCAATTTTTAAATCTTATTTATTTTTCATCTATTTAACTAATTTCGATTTAAATCTAAAAATAAAATTACTAATTAAAAATAAACAGAGACAAAATATATACACATATGACAAAGGTGAAAGCACAGGTGCAGACATTACACTTCGGAAGGGATAGTTGCAACATACGATATTACCTATATACGTATCATGATATTAACCATCCGATACAATCTAACGGCTAAATAATATTGCCTTTCATTGGTTCACGGTAGACTTGCTTGATTTCAACGGCTATGGTTCATTTTCATTCCCACATATTGTTATCATTGTTTTAGAAGGAAATATAAATGCAATTAATTAATGTAAACAAAATAAAAGTGGGACACCATACATGATTTCAACCTATTATATATATATATATATATATATATATATATATATATATATATATATATATATAGTGTTATGTTGAAAAATAATTGTTGCATGCCAATTTAAATATTTTTTTCTTTATCTATTGTTTCCTACTGCAGTAGAGTATGAATTAAAAAAAAATATTAAAAAAAATTAAGGATCCACAAAATTGATTTCAATTCTATCGAGTCAAGATATCATTGCCAAGACTAGGAAAATGGTTCATTGAAATTAAAGTTTGAACATTTAAGTGTTATAATTGACCAGTTACTAATTCAAGGTTAGGTGAAAAAAATACTTTATGAACTCAATCAAAGAACCTCGAGACTTGGCGAATATTATTTTGAATATTTGAGACGGGGATTACATTTTCTTCATGGTTATCTTAAAGTTACTTTAATGTAAAGGGTTTAGAACATGTCAAACTCTCTTAGACGGAGATATAAAATTTTGTATGTGAAAGTCATAAAAGATAGCCATTAGGGAGTATTAAGTTGTTTGAATTTAATTACAATATTGTTGATATGTTCATACTTTTTCTACATTGAGTTATCCAATTATAAATTGTCTTGTTTCTTTATGAGTATGACTAATTTATTTAATTTCTTTTATTTTTCTCTTCTTGACTAATTTTCATGCATTTTACTGAATTAAATTTTGATATTACCAATTTAAACTACCATACGGAATTGTAAGGTTGAATTGATTCGTTAAAGGGAGAAAAATAAAGAACAAAGTTGTAAATATAAATCTTTTCATTAATAAAAATTAATCACTGACATTGGCCAATAAAAAAAACTTCCGACACAACATTTTTTTATTAAATCTTAAATAAAGCAAATAAATTTAAAATTGTTATAAAAAATTGTAGGTAAACACTGATGCTAGGCTAAGAGATAGAAATTTTCAACTGATAATTAACTTCACCAACTTCTGCATTATATATAATTATGCTCAAATAATATATTCACGTATTTTAATTTGCTTTATTTTTCAAATACTACATATATATATATATAATAAATACAATTTTAATTGAATAGTCAACAATCATAGATAATTAGTGTTTATTTTGAATTTCTGTTAAAAATGTTGTAGATACATTTTAATACAAAATCAACACTGAAATTAATCAAAATGAATATAAAAATAAGAGTACTAATCTCTTGATAAAAACACTTTCGACTAAAAATGTATATTTTAAACAATAACAATGCTATTAGTCATTAGTCAATGCATTAAATATTGTTTTGGCATTAAATATGGCAGCATATGCCGGAAATGTTGCGGAAGTGACCATATCAAATTGATCATTGACACTTGTGACGGCTATAAACAGCCAAAATAAGTGTATTGTACGGTGTACGGAGTATCAAAAGTTTCAACAAAAAGACAACTATGTTGCTTGTAGGACTATAATTTATTAATTTTCTTTCTTGTGTTGTTAATTTAATGCCAAATTAGGTATATGATTATACCACACATCATCTCTATAAAAACATTACCATACCTATGTTGGTGTTATCAAATTGAGCTAGCCATAGCCTCATCCTTCTTGAGCTTGGCCAAGCTCTTAAGTTATTTAGCAAATATTAATTCTCTTCCTTAATTTTGTCCTTATCTTTTAACCAAAGTTTCATATTATATATATCATGAGTATATATATATGCATACACATCATAACAAAGATATACGAAGAATATCTTTGGTAGAAACTAGGGAAATTAAAGAAGATCAAAGGCGAGTTGTTATGGAATTAGGAGAAGAAAGATCCCTTGAAGAAACACCAACATGGGCTGTCTCAGTCTTTTGCTTCTTCTTTCTTTTGATATCTTTGATCATTGAGGGCAGTCTCCACAAATTGGCTGAGGTAACAAAATTACTTAGACAAGTACATGTATGAAGCCAAAGGAAATTATACCAAGTGTATACAGATTTCAAAACATCATTTGATTTGGCTTCTTCTTCTTCTTCTTCTTCTTTTTTTTTTTAAAAAAAAAGTAATTTGGTTCCTATAAATTAACATGATTCTCTACATTTAATCATGATCTAATCAGTGCACATTTAAATAATAATTAGGTTGAACATAGCTAACTTTTATTCTAAAGTAATAAAGAGTTATTTCTACTTTATATTGTTTTTGAAAGTGAATTTTTTTTTTATTGAACATGATTTTAAAAGAAAATCAAACACATCAAACACACACCTTAATAGTTATCTTTGCTTTTTTAGGCTAAATTAGTATATATTTTTTTTTCTTTGTAATGAGTTTAAAATTGTTTCAAAATTTCATCCTCACCTTTTGTTTTGGTTTTGCATGTGCAATCATGATCCAGATTTTGAGGAAAAGGAAAGCAAAATCTCTTGGAAAGGCTTTGACTAAAACCAAAACAGGTTGGTGGACGTATAGAATTATACTCATATTTTATTTGCAACTTGCATTTTAATTTCTTCAATGATAGGGAATTTCTTATTATTTTTTCTGAAACAATTTAAAATGTTCTGATGAAAATGCTTAATATATTTGTTATTTCTTTGGGGTTGATCACATATAGAAATGATGAAATTCGGTTTCATGTCCTTTCTTCTCACAATATCGGAAGTGCCAATATCCAAGATTTGCATAAGCAAGAATGTGGCAAATTCTCTTCTACCATGTAAAGATGCCGTGGACATAACAAGTTTAACTTGGGCATCAGCTACAACATCAGAATTTGACGTTGCACCCACCAGCAACGAATCCGAAATTGAGGTCAACTATTGTGAAGCCAAGGTGACATTCATTTAATTAATTGTAATTTTTCATTTTGATATAGACACATAAAACGATGTATGAGACCAGTTTGAAGGAAATAATATTTTATATTGATTCAACAAACATATACTGTATACAATACATAATATATAAAGATAATTAAGAGAAAAATATTTAATAGATAAATGGAATACACAAACAATCAATTATAAAATATGAAGAGAGAGAAATATGTGTATATATAAAATGTAGAAAATGAGAATTACATATATACTATGTGAGTTAATTAGCTGATTAGCTGTTATATGACTGTAAAATTGATAATTAAGATTTTTACTATCTCCACCGATTAGAAATTTAATAAAGAAAATAAAGTGAAACATCATACATGATAATAAATTTAGATAAAACAGTATCACATAAAATGATATTAATAATATGATATGATATGTATTATAGTATCGATCATTAATTAAATAAATATATATAGTAAATTTATCTACTTTCATGATAATAATTATCTTGGAAGTTATATTATCAATAATTTCCAATTAAAATCTAAATTTAGATGATTTTTTTAAAAGTAAATATATGCATGCAATATTAATCAATTAATTGTAGAAACTTTTTCCTTTTCCATAAAAGTGAAGGGTTAATTTGAAATTTAAAATGTCAAATGCATTATTTCAATATTCTGTGTTGTGTTTATTCCAAATTCCTCAGCTTTACCAAGTTAAAGTACATTTGTAGTTTTTTTTTTTCTTGTTGCGTATACAACATAGTTTTAATAAGGAAATCTATCTTATATGTATGATTGAATAGGGTGCGTGTGATTTATTATAAATTTTTTAATTACTATTGAATTATTGAATTCTTATGGATAAAAAAATTATATAATCTTTATAGAAAAAATTATATTAATCAACAACACAGGTCAAAGATCTCTCTGATACACATTAACCATTATTATTATTTATTTATTTTATTTATGATGAGTGCAGGGCATGGTTAGTTTAATTTCAAGTGATGGAGTCTTGCAGCTAAATATATTCATCTCATTGTTGGCTGTGTTTCACATCTTATTCTGTACATTGACAATGTGCCTTGGAAAGGCCAAGGTATGTCCACCATTTTCAATCTTGTAGAAATTCATTACATGGAAGAAACGGTCCTTACATAACACTTTTAATAACACGTAACTTGGAAACCATATGTACACGGGGTTTTCTATGGTGTACAAGTTTGAAGACGAGGTATATCACTTTCACATTTTTAATGCAACAATTAATACTATTTGCTTAGGCATAACTCACCACCTGTCCATAATTTCATTCCTCTATAAGGCTACTACTTATAAAGTAAAAATTTGATTATTACCTAAGTGAATCTTATCATTTAATTATTATAATCCCAAATTTAATTAAATTATATATTCAAACAATGGTGATCAAATGGTTTGATATATATAACATATCAAATTTATTCAATTTATTCTAATAATTTTATTATATTAACTTAACTAATCAATTCATTCATATAATATATATATATATATATATATATATATATATATATTCTCTTCACATTTTATAACAATTATCCTCGTATTAAATTGTTTCCAAATAATTTTCTTATTCTAAGAAGGTAACATATGTTTATCCTTTTTCTTTAGTTAGTGTATATTATATATATTGTGGCCGACCTAGCAATGTGCCACAATATGAAATGAATAGAGTGTGCACACAAATTAGAATGTCAAAATTGATTTCACCTAAAGCCATTCAAGGATCAAATGGAGGTTTGACCAAGTATCTTTCAATTACATTTTATTTAATATTTCTAAAACGAAGATTTTCAGAAAAAAAAAATCACTTTCCTATAATTAATCCCAACAAAAACATTTGATCTCTTCATTCAGCATTATATATGCATTTATAAGGTTGATGAACGATTCACACTACAATATTTGTGACAGATGAGAAGATGGAAAAGATGGGAGAATGAGACTCAAACACTTGAATATCAAATAGCTAATGGTAACCTAATTAATTTATTGATTTATTTCTCCTTGGGTAATAGAAATTACCAACCTTCACTTGTAAACTTTCCCTGTATATATAGATCCAAGAAGGTTCCAGTACACAGGTCAAACAATAATTGGCAAGCGTCATTTGAAATTCTGGAGCTATCATTCTCCTTTGCTTTGGATGGTAAGTGAATATAAGTGTAAATGTTGAACTGTATAAGGCAATTGTTTAACCTTCATGGAAGATTTTCATAATTGTTGGAGATAGTATATTTATATATATATATATATAAATAAAAGTGGAGAACAATTTTATAAACTGATTTTGTAGAGTTAAATTAAACACATAACTTACCTTTTTAATACATTTTAAAAATGAGTAAAATGGTTATTAAAAGATCAATAATTTAATATGATGCATAAACTTTATAATTAGATGACAATAAAAGATATTTACGCGATGTATTCCAATTAAATCAAAACAAATCCTTCATTAGGTAAGTAGTTGATTTATAGTCTTATATATGACAGATTCATTTGAACAAAATAAATATACACAACAATTGGTCCAACTCAATTAATTAAATAGGATGTGTGAGTTGCTGTAACTTTTTAATATTTATTTTCAATTTGATGTAAAAAAGAAAGAAAGAAAGAATACGCGACGATGATACATTATTCAAAGTATTTATATTGGTGTTTTTGTCTGCATTTTTTTTTATTAGATGACATTTAAATTCAAGTTGAATAAATATTTGTTACAATCTTACCTTGTTTCTCTCATTCTACTTATTGCCTTTCTTTTCATCTGATTTTAAAAGTTAAGTGTTACAACTCTTAAAAGATACCAATGTTTCAATTTTGATGTTAAAAATTACTAGAGAAAAATCCAATTATTGACCTTTACTAATTAAAGTCACTGTGTTCTGTATAGGTGTGCTTTATTCGGCAGTTCTATGGCTCAGTCTCAAAAGATGATTACTTTACACTACGAAATGGGTTCATTGCAGTAAGTAAATAATCATCTATACCAAATCCCTTACTAGGAATTCATGGTACTCTTTGAGCATCAAGAATTTAGACCCAATTTACTCTTTATAGGTTTTGGCTTTTCTGGACCGAGCCTCATTATAATAAAGTAAGTTATCAAACATATACTTTTTTCTTTGTGACACCAAACAAAAATTTTCTTTCCTGAAATTGTAGGCTAATATTTCTGAAGGCACCAATTTCAACTTCAAAAAATTTCTTTCTCGCACTTATGATGAAGATTTTGAGAAGGTTATGGGAATCAGGTACTGCCTGTGATCAATTAAATCAGAAACAGGGTTCCTATTCATGGGCTCATCCAGTTTAACCTGATTTCACACAATACCAATTTGGTTCCTAATTTTACGTTACACTATTATGTTAATTCTTAACATTAGAAAAAAAATTAATAAATTAATCGTTCACTTTTATTATGTCATATTAGTTCTTAACATTAATAATAATAATAATAGATTCTTACAGTTGCACAGATTAAATTACAAGGCAAAAAAAATCATGAACGCAAGCTTTTGATGCTCTTGCAGGATTTGGATCTGGATTTTCTCTATACTTTTCATATTTTTTACTGCACACGGTAATGACATGTTGTATTAAGTTGTCACAAGTTTCGTCCCTATGTACTTTCATGACATGAAAGCATTTTTTGCAACAAAATCTTTAGTGTTTAATTATGGTTTCATTTTGTTTGCAGAGTTCTATAATTACTACTGGCTTCCATTTATTCCGCTTGTGGTACAGTTGATACTATGTCATATAATTCTGTCCATCCTATTAAATTGATTGTAGAAATATGATTTTTCTTGTTTTATTTTTTTTCCTTCTTTTGTGACTTTGTTCCATCTCTGCTTTCATATTCTATATTGAAGGTTGCTTTACTAGCTGGGACAAAACTGCAAGTCATAATAACAAAGATGTGTGTAGATAGTTGCAAGGAAAAACCAGTGATCAAAGGAAGACTACTTGTAACACCAAGTGATGCTCATTTCTGGTTTCATCGACCTGAATGGCTTCTCTATTTACTCAAGTTCATCCTTATACAGGTAGGTTTTGTAGAAAACATACCATTGATAAAAATATTGAAACCATTTATCAGAATCAACCATCTTCCATCTCCAATCACTCGATCACTCATTTCAGCATGTTGCCGGGATTTGTCATTGAATTTCTTTCAAAAGGCCTCTTACTAATAGAAGTATTGTGTGTTTATAAACTCACGTGTTTATAAACTCACGTGTCATTCCTTATTCTTCTACCGTTAGACTTTAATTGTTTGGGACTTTGATTGTATCCCAGCATTGAGAACCTCACATACTGCATGACCTTCATCTGTATCCATCTCCAGTCACTCGATCACTCATTTGAGCATGTTGCTGGGGATTTGTCTTTAAACTTCCTCCAAAAGGCCTCTTACTAATGGAAGTATTGTGTGTGTTTATAAACTCACGTATCATCCATTATTCTTCTACCGTTAGACTTTAATTATTAGGACTTTGATTGTATCCCAGCATTAAGAAACAAAATACGATATCCACTCAGTATCATATCTAATCACAAAACACATAGTAAGTTTGTTAATTTTTATAACAACTGTCTTGAAAGTCTTACCGATAATGACTTATGACTGGTTGACAGAGTAGAAATTTTTATACTGATACTACAAAATTGTTAAATCTCAAATTTAATGTTGAATTTAATTTTACACCTAGATCACACTAAACCTTTCTGATTGATGCATTCTACTCTGATATAGTACAGATTTTAAGCGTCTACTGTAATTAATTTTAAAGAAAATGAACATGCTTATGCATAACATTTTGATAACACCACCTGTTATGAATTTTTGCAGAATTCCTTTCAACTTGCTTTCTTCACTTGGACTTGGGTAAGTAACTAATGAATACTGTAGAGATGTTTATTTGTTATGCTGATGCTGACTCTACTCACAAATAACAGAAGGAATTTGGTCTAAGGTCTTGCTTCAATCGAGAAAGTGAGGACATAGCAATAAGGATTGGAATGGGTGTAGCTGTGCAGCTCCTTTGTGGTTACGTGACACTACCCCTTTATGCACTTGTTACCCAGGTAAATATAAAGTCATTTACATGTTCATTTCATTTAGTAGTAGTAATTAGCAATTAGCATCATTTTGAATACCATTTTAAAATAATCACAAAAATCAGTAATTTTTAATTATATAATAATTTATGATTGAATGAGAGGATAAAAACATTTTAGTACTTTTACTTGTTTGTTCTAAATTCTTCTTAAAAGCATATTGTTTATTTAAATCACAAGTAACAACTAGCAATATATTTTCATTATGTCACAGATGGGATCTAGCTTAAGGAGAGAAATTTTCACTGACAGTGTTTCTGAAGGCCTAAAAAATTGGCAAAAAAAGGCTAAACAATCTCTGTCCAAAAACAATTCAACTTCAGACAGACACTCAAATTCTCTTCATTCCAAAGCATTTGACAATTCAGTGAGAGGATCAGCAGATAGTGTATACACCCCAGATAATGTAGTAATCTCAAGCCATTCTTCTCCCACCCATGAAGAAGAGATAATTGCTCTTACTCATAATGAGCAAGAGGTATCAAACCATTCCACTTCAGAAATCACAATTACCGAGGAAGAGAATCCCAAGACCATCACCAGAGGAACCTATGACGGTGAGATCTCATTTGGGAGTAGTTGGAAGAATGTAGGAAGTAGCAGGGGAATTGGAGAAATTGGCTCAATAATTGAAGAAAATGATACTGAAAAATTGCATGAGTTGAATCCATAGGGACTTGGTAATGTTTACATCAATGAAACTGGCTCTTTATTCCACATTACTAAAATTACTAGTACCTTTTCTTATATATCTTATTAAAGTCTCAATTGCAATCAAATCACCTATCATCTCTACCTCTACCCTTTGTTCTATCCCTGAATTGAAAAATTACATGAGAAGATTTTTCTCGTTGTAAATAGTGATATTTGACATTTCTTTCTTAATTGTTTACTTTCGCTTGCTTACATTACACTTTTCAGTTAAAGGGATGGCGAAAAAGACGGGTAATAGGGACTAGTGATTTGAATCCTATATCATATAATTTATATATTTCTCACGGCAACCCAATAATCAACAACTACCAATACTATTCAAATTGGCCGAACTTAGGATGAAATTTTAGTCCCAAATTTATCAGTTTGTTTGAATATTCCAATTAAGTGGGAAAAATTTAAGTTGAATATACAATCATCATCATCATCATTCATCAATCAACAATATGACAAAATTTTTATGTGTAGTAAGATCCGAGAGCTTGGTATATGAAAAACAAAACCGAGCAGCTATTATATGAGATGGTGTAAAGATAAAGATTATGAACAGCTAAGTGATAATTTTTGAATTGATCTTCTTTGACTTCCGTGCCCTGCTGTATAATTAATTAGGCTGGGTTATAATTCAATCCTAAAACAATGGTTACCCTTTTTATTTATTTATTTATTTATATTATCTGGGTCACATTACTAATTAGTATGGAATTTCCACCATGATTAACATAATAATATTCCTTCAAATGTAACGGTGTTATGTGATGTTATCCTTGTAAGTTGTAATTGATCACTTAATGAGTTAACATCTTAAAATATGGGTTTAATATTTGGTGAATTTTAAGGTGTCTCTTATAAATTAACTATCCATTGATAAATACATATAATTTTTTATATTTTAAAGAACACAGAACTTTTAGATGATATATAGAAAGACAGAACAACACAGTAGCACAGCAGCAAACACCTTCATATCTCTAATATACTTTCTTTTGCTTTCTATATAATAAAACTTTTGGTTAAACAAAATTACACTTACCATTCTTTAATTTGTTGACACGTTATAATGATAAGTCTATTTTAGTTATTTAATGGATTGTACCTTAGTCAAAAGATTGTTAGAGACAGGGGAAAACCAGAGTTCTGGAAGACGAAGACACAAAAAGTAGGTTTTAGCATTTTTTTTACATGTTAATTCAAATTGAAAAGTATTATACGGTACAATCACTTTACATTTTAGCATGAAAACTAGAAGATCTTTATATATAGACTTAAGAAAACATGTTTTAACATAAAGGTTTTAAATAAAAAAATTTATACTTTAAATGATTGCCATATGTTGTAATGAATTACAAAATGCTTAAATGAACTATCATAAGGTGCATTTGTAATTGATTATAAGTAGTGTAATTTCGTACTTATGAGTTTTTCTGCTTTAATTAATTACGAGGTTTCACAATCAATTGCATTATTTTTGAAATTTTTCTAGAAATTCGGAGGAATTGTTTAATTGATTAAAATGGGTCTGTAAATGATTATTTATTTTATTTAATTAATTATATGAGCGATTTAATCACAAATAATTATAAATTATAATTGTTTCTCTTATAAATAGTTGCCACCCCTTGAATTGAAAAAAAGATTTTGAGAACTTTTTGAAACACAAGGTTTTTAAAGCAGTCCAAAAAACACTTAAAAGTTCTCTTGAAATAATCATGTTCTAGTTCTTAAAAGGGATAATTTTAACTTTGAATATATCTTTAAGTCAAGATTAAGAAAAACCGTTCTACAACTTTAACATCTTTTATTGACAATAAGAACATCTCAATCCCACAAAATCGGCTTTTACACCCCTTTAATATTGGACTTTCAATATACCCCTCCCACTAGACTTCTAAGCGTGGAAACTATCCGATGCCGATGACTGAACTTCTCGAGCGAGGAAACTATTCAACTTAGCGTGCTTCAATATGACCCGATAACTATTTAACCTAAGGTGCTTCAATACAACCTGATATTCTACGGGTAGTTCAATATTGGTCCAACAAGTGACCCAACATCTTCGTTGACATCTAGGATAAGTTTTGATACCATGTAGAAATTTGTGGGTAAGCCTAACACAACCTCACAAAACCGACTTGTGAAGTGAGGTTTACCCCACTTTTTATATATATATATATATATATATATATATATATATATATATATATATATGCAACAAGTCTCATCACTAGATAATGTGAGACTTCATTATAAATTAAAATAGGATTATAAATGATTATTTATTTCATTTAATTAATTATATGAGCGATTTAATCACTTATAGTTATAAATTATAATTGTTTCCTTTATAAATAGTTGCCACCCCTTGATTTGAGAAGAAAATTTTGAGAACTTTTTGAAACACAATTTTTTAAAAACAGTCCAAAAAACACCTAAAAATTCTCTTGAAATAATCATGTTCTAATTCTCAAAAAAGATAATTTTAATTTTGGATACATCTTAAGTCAAGATTAAGAAAAATCGTTCTACAACTTCAACATCTTTTATTGACAATAAAAACATTTCTTCACCGACAATAATAGTGAATTTTTTATGAACTTCACTTTACTATATATAAAATAACCTTTTTATTGTATTTACCATTAAATAATAGTGCCTGACAAAAAGTGATTTCTTGACCATGTACTATTCCCTTCTCTCTAAGTGTTTTATGCTCTACCTCTTTTAACCAATGGCTTAATTAGTGAGAGTATTTAGAGTGGCAATACGAGGCTTAATAAGTTGGATGTACTAAGATAGAAGTGCATTAGTATTAGAATGAGTTTACTTGATTCGGTATTTCAATGTGTAGAAGTTAATAGTGTGCCCTAAAGTTCCTTAAGAGTTCATACTTTTATTCATCTCTCTCATTTATCTTACGGTTTAAGGAATTAATACAATGATCTTAAAAGAAATTCTATCTCTAGATACTTTCTTGCTAGAATCTAGTCCCTTTCTAGGTGATGGGTCTATCTAATCTTGAAACTAAGAATACGTAAAAAAAAAAAAAAAAAAAAAAAAAAAAAAAAAGTTAATAATTCAAACTGTATTTAAAAGAATTTAATTATTTTGAAGAAAACTCCAAACAGAACTATTTATCAAAACAATTTAATTAATCAAATTAAATTTTCACAAAATAATTAAACTTGATACAGTATATATAATTTTTTGAAAAATTAATTTATATGTAAATAAAAAAAATAACTGAATTGAATCAAATGAATCTAAATAAAAAATTAAACTATTTTAAAAAACCCAAATAAAATTAATTTTTAAGAAATAATTTAACTAACTAAATTATTTTATAAAACATTTCAAAAATTGATCAATTCAAATTATTTGGGTGAGCCAGTTTTCACAGACCCTACTCGAAGCCAAGTACAGGCCTTCTAAATCCAGGTACTAATCACCATAATTATTATACTCAATTATATCACGCAAGCAGATAACTAACATAAAATCTTTAAACATTATTTTGACGAATTAATTTAAAGGTCCCAGTAAGTGACGTGAAGTTTTTGTGCTTATCTATTTTCTTGCTTATCTATTTTCTTTACAACTATATATATATATATATTTCAATTTCAAGAAACACACGTCAGAAAATTTATTGGTGAGATTAGCAATATCTGCAGCAGGGTCCGCGAAACAGGTGATTATTGTAACTGTGTGAAGTGCTGATTTGGACGTTTACACGTGTCACCTCGTGCTGGCTTTCTTTCAAGAAACGAAGCTTCCGCAACAAAAGTGCTTGGCCTGCTGTGCCACGTGTATGCCCCACCTTACTCAACGCTGACGTCATCACCTTCTAACTTTTATGGGTTACGTGGTACTTTATGCACACGACATGTCCTGAAAAATTTAAAACATATATTAGAATTTATTTATTTATTTTGAATACACTGTAAATTACTATTTATACTTATGGAGCATTATTTATAAAAAAAATATTACCTATTTTATACTCTTAATGTACTTTATAGAAAATAAAATTTATTATAAAATAAAAATATAAGTTTGAAAAGGCAAAGTATTTGTCACGAGAAAATGACATAGGGTGACGTCATTCATGGATAAAGCTTTATCCTTGCCACGTGGTGGGCCCCAAAGCCTTATGTCATGCCACGAACGCTTACGTCGTCCCTTTCCTTTGTTAACGTGTGTCTCGCTAAGCACTTGTTATCACATTTCCTTTTTTATTTTATTGTTATCTTCCTGTTTTCTTTCTTTATTCTTTTTTCAAAAACAAATATTAGTAGTTGCCGGAGTAAGATTTTCATTATCTTAAAAAAAAAAATTAATGAATAAGTAAACTAGAATGCCTCATAATTTGGATTCTACTAGGTTCTTTTTCATTGAATGAATTATTTTATAATATTTTAAAATATTTCTCCATTCTCTCCTCCTTGTTTTAGTACAAATGGATTAAAATATTATAGTGTTAGTTTCATTTTTTTTTTTTTAATTTTCAATGTAAAAGTGTATTATGCACATTGAAGTGTCTTTTTTCTACAAGCTTTTTCAAAAGTAATTTTTTATGAACCATATTGCTGTTAAATATCGACAGAAGTTAAATCTAACATTAAATTATATTAAAAGACTGTATCTTTGCTTAATATTTTTCTGTTTTTCAATATTATTTTTATAAGAGATTTTAATATAATATTTTTAAATTAAAAAATAACAATATAATGTATAAGGAAGATTTTAATATAATATTAATTTGATCTTTTCTTATTTTATTAGTTAAATGTATTGGAGTCTAGCCCCTACCTATTATTATGCTCAAATTTTTCATTGATTTTATAAAAGTGTTTAACATCTATACTATACATATTACAAGTGTCTTAATTATCATATCAAAGCTTTACGAAGGAAATGAAAAATTGATCACAAAATGGATAGCAATTTTAATTTTTCTGAGTTTAACATTTATAGGTATTTTAAAGAGTGCAAAAAAGGTGCAACATTTAGTCCAACACTAGCAACAGTGTGTTACAGAATGGAATGGGATGGCCGTCCAAAACGAAAACGTAGAAAAAATAAAAAAATAAAAAAATGGAGGTGACACAAGCAAAAACGTAAGACGACCAAATAACACCGCGTAATCTTAGAAACTTAGGATAATAATAAAATAAAGTTTTATTTGCAGTTGACGTTACAAATAATGACCCTTTCAAATCATCAACCACTCACCCCCCCACAACTCAAACTCTTCCCCCATTTATATTCACCCCCACATTACCACAATCCAACAACCTCAACTCAACCAAAATCACACACACACACACCTCTTCTCTCTTTTTTCTCTTGAAACCATTCATTTTCTCAATTAAATTAAATCACCATGCAACAAGCAATTCCTTATAGGTCATGGCAACCTCTCATCACACACACCCCTAACCCTACAATTACCCCCTCATTAACTACCCACATCCACAACACTATCAATTCTACTCATAACAATATTAATAGTAATGATGATAACAACAAGAATAACTCTTTATTTGGTTACTCCAAAATGGTACATACCATGGTGCTAGAGAACGCGGTTATAGTGTTTGCTAGGCGTGGTTGTTGCATGAGCCATGTGGTGAAGAGATTGCTTCTGGGTCTTGGAGCCAACCCTACAGTTCATGAAGTGGAAGAGAAAGATGAAGTAAGTGTTGTTAGAGAATTGGAAGCAATTGTGGGTAATAATAATACTTGTGATGGTGGGAACATGCAATTTCCTGCGGTTTTTATTGGTGGCAAATTGTTTGGAGGATTGGATCGTGTTATGGCTACTCATATTTCAGGGGAATTGATTCCAATTCTCAAACAAGCAGGGGCTCTATGGCTATGAATTTTTATTTATTTTTTATTTTTTCATCTAGAGTTTTCTATTTTCGACCCTTTTTTTTATTGTATTATATTATTTAATTATTTATGTTTTTTCGGATATATGTTGATTTCCCCCTCCTTGGGAGGCTGTAGAGAAAAATATTTGAATGAAATAAAAAAAAAATAAATATTTTCTATGTCATATGAAATGGATACAAAATTTTGATATAAGAAAGCAAAGATATCTGGTGTTTGCGGAGACCTTCTTAGAGAGTGAAGGAGACTCTTACCGGAGTAATTAATTGTTTTAGTTTGGATTGGAGTAATAGAAGAGATCAAATAGAGAAAAATAATTTGTAATGATTTTTATATTTCTAATTAATTGCATTCTTTTAAAATATCACTCTTAAAATAGTTATCATAAAAAGGATGGTATTGCTTTGGTACCTTTATTTTAAGAGGAAATCATAATGTTTTTATCTTGAAGCAATAAATAACAATTGCGTGTATATTAAAACACATCACAGAGGAGTTGGAATTTAGTTTTAATGATATTTTAAATTTCATAATTACAATATTGAGGTTTATTTCAATTTTTTCAAATTTAATATTAAACATGAAAGATATGTAATGAGTAATTATTTTGAGTGGTATGGTTGGAGGTTTTTTAAATAAACATGTAATTAGAGATTTAAATATAATCTATGCATACAGGAAAACTTCATTGAGAGGAGGTAATCTTCCTATAAATATCATCGTATCTTTTACAAAGGATACACATTTCTATTACTGACTCAAATATTTCCTTAGAGTTAGTTATATGGGGCAAAAAAAAAATCTAAATGTAAACAAAATGAGTAGAAAAAGTAATCCTGGGTCTCATCTTGATAATTAAAGATTACCAAATCTAAACTCATATTTTAATTCCATTTTACCCGTAATGAATATTACAAATGCATGGTTTATAAATAATTAATTTACCAAGAGAATGTAGAAAGCCTTTAAAATTAGAAGAAACACAAAATTTGTCAATAAATAAATAACATATAATAATATAAGTTTTTTAGTATGAAATCGGAACACTAAGTATGATATTACATCATATTCTTTGTAGAAATTTTTATCATTCATAATAATTTTATCACACTAGAGAATTTTATTCTTCATAATAATTTACTCAACTTAATCAAGTAGGATCGATTTAATCACGTAGGATTGCTTTTCATAAACATGCTTGTTATCTTAAACCAAAACTTGTCATTTTCTTTTCACAATATATGTCTAAATTTTACTCTTTTATTTCCCATTTATTTTATTTAAGAAATAAGGGAAAGTCTAGCTTCAAATAAAAAAAAGATTTATTAAAATATATAGAAATATATTAAGATTTTGTTATTCTTGAAGACCCCTTAAAGATTCTGAGTAGGTAGATTACAAATAAATTAAAGATGACGGTCTTAGAAGGGGCATTTTTCATCCCTGTCACAGTGTTTTTTAATTCTACAGTACTATTACTAGGAAGGTTCCAGTTTTGACTTGAGGCATGTTTGGAGGGTGTGTAGCTTAACCAAATAAAATATCATATCGGACTAATAACGTGCGTAGACAAAAAATGGAGATGTTCACCTTCGGGGACCCTTCGCTTTGGTTTGGTATTTGTGGGTCTCATAATCAAACGTGATTCTCACAATCAAACGTGGTTATTTGTATGAAGAATTCTACTTTTTTGACATTTTTTTTTCCTAATAGGCATTCTATGATTATCGAAATTTATAAAATAAAAATTAATTATTTTAAAAATAAATGAAATAAAAAAAAATACATTATTGATACATGCAAAAATACATGCATTATTTTATTATGTTTTCATTTCTATGTAGTTAAATTTTACATGAAGAAAAAATTTATATAAAGAAAAAAATAATAATAATAGTTAAAGTATATAAAAAAAATAGTGCAAGAAAAATGAGTAATAAATATTTATTCAATTTAAAATAAGATTACTAGAGATAATATATTTAATAATTTTATTTTTTTAAAAATAGACTAAAAGAATCATGTCAAAATATAAATTTTAAAGAATAAAATATTTCATAAAAATAATAATTAAAATATAAAAACACATAACCTAATTTCATAAATGGTAGCTTTTAACTTGATATCCGCCGCACCGGCCACAGAAAAGAAACCTTAAACTATGTATTTCATAATGATAGCAACAACTGTACTCTGTGTGTGTGTGTGTGTTTTTTTTTTTTTTTTTTTTTTTTTTTTTTTTTTTACGTGAATAACTTTAGTATTTAATACCAATATACAACGTATGATTGTGCAAATGGGTTTATTAAAGTAGAAGTGGAGATAACGCGTACATTATAAATCTTAATTAAATATGCGTTTTCTTTGATTCAATTCTTAAATCTTTGATTAAATATAAGTGATACATTCACATTAGATACTAAATTGGTTCATATATAAGCATTGGTTAATTTATATTTATGTGCATTACGCATGAATAAAAATTAACTTATGTGAATAATAGGTTGTCTAAAAATTTTATTGAGGATATTTTGGCTGTAATCGAATTTGATACATTAAATGATATTTTTTTTCTTTTACCAATGAAAAGAATAAGATAACATACACATTTATTATGCAAAATCTGGTATAGAGGAGGATTCCAACCTATTTATGAGGCGTGTTCTCTAAATTACTTGTAACAATTTTCATCTTTCTCAAAAAAAGTAATATGTATCGTACCTTTTGATGGGTCAAGGAAAAATGATGCTTATTATACCTCATTAACGTGCCAGAAAAGTCTAGAAATTGACTTTCATGTTTGGGCCAATGGACTCGGGTTTATGTGCTCTTCTATTCTCATGATAGTTATGTAATGGAATATAGGTCGATGTAGTGGTAAGCCTACGAGGTTGATCGATTGATAAATTATGTCAAATTGAATATTGTATTTGCTCAAGGATTCTTCAAATAAAATTAGGTGTATTGAATAGATCGAGAAGGTGTGAGGGGCTGTTTGACTATATTCCATTTCTTATATCCGACATTTTATTTGGATGCTCCATAGCCTTTCAAATGTTAGCCTTAAAGGCACACTTGAAAGATTAACAATGACATTACGAGTGATGATGTCTATTATTGTATATTTTCATAATTGACCCATAACAGTTAGTTTCTAGTCATTGGATGTGTCTATTGACGGTTTCTAGCATTGAATCAAGGCTTATTTTTCTATAAAGGAGCAAGACCATTTAACTTCATCTTTGTTGCTATTCTTTTTTTCTCGGTGTTAGATTGATTTCCATTTCTACTATTCTTGCGACCGTTGTGAACTTCTACAACATTAGTTCTTCGTGAAAACGTTACTTCTCCGTGAAAACGGCAACTTTTTCCTTTGATATCTATACCTATGAAGTACTCTACACAGGGGTGCAGATACAGTCTAGCATCGGGAGGGCGATTTTTTATTATTTTTTTAATTTTATTTATGTTCTATTTTTTCCATTTTAATTTTAATTTTCTTTTTTTCTTAAGAACTGACTAGACGCAAGCCAATTAACCACGCAATAATTAGACTAAATAAATTCAGGATGAGATAAAATTTATTTTCAATAGAAATCATTATTTTCTATTTGTTTCGTGTGACTTCGTCACTGAGCAAGGGTCTGCTAAGAATAAGTTCATTGACCATATAATAACTTTTTTTTTTTGAACTAGAACAAAAGAATTTAAAGAGATTTATTATATATATATATATATATATATATATATATATATATATATATATATATATATATATATAAAAAGGTTGGGATTACTCCACAACATGGCTCTGTCCATGACTCTAGTTCAACTTGAACATTTGGACCGTGCTCTAATTTGACTCGGTCGCTTACCTATAAAAGGAGTATCTTTGACCTTCATCTACCTCCTTTAGTACAAGTGTGTAAAAGATAAAATACAAGAAGAGGGGGGTTGAATTGTGTTATTAAAAAATTTTCCCTTTCGTCTGCTGTTTTGAAAAATTATCAGACGAAATTTATGAACTTTTTAAAAGTTGATTTTAATTATCAGACGTTTAAGTTCAGTTATCCCCGTTAGTCAACAAATAAGAGAAAGATAAACATAGTTATTTTTATACTGGTTCGTCTATTCAAGACTACGTCCAGTTACCCAGCAACTACTGAGTTTTCACTACAAACCGTGAAATAGTTACAAGTATTCTTTGAACCCAGCCACTTCTGGCTAACAAAATATTCTTTGTCCATAGCCTTCTTAAGCTAACCAATTAGGTATTCTTTAGAACGCAGCCTCCCCAGGCTAATACAAAAGGCATTCTTTGGAACGCAGCCTCCTCAAGCTAAGGTACCACACAAATGGATTTGAATAAAGTTTCTAAGAAACAAACTTCCTCTTCGCAGAGAGGGATATACAATTAAGTACAGAGCTTTTAAGCAAGAGAGCGAAATCACAAATGAATAGCTTTTTACAGCGTGTTCGCCAACTTGAATAAGAGCAAGAGAAGTCCTTTATATAGACAACGTCTTGAGAGATTCGTTAAACTCACTTTGGTGACCGTTGTCCTTTTCCATAAGCTTTCACATCATGTGACAGAGATCAATCACAATAATTAATGATGAACAGCGGAGTCAGCGCACTTTAAGTACCTTTTTTTAACTTGATCAGAGGGGATAACAAAAGCATGATATTCTTTTCGTGTTGCAGAGGTTTTGCACAGTATCCAACCACTTTTGGAAGCTTCTCCAAGTAACGACAATATTTGAATATTGACGCACGTTACTCAGATGAATAACTTGGACTTCTTCAATCTTCAAAGATGAATTAGTCTTCATGAACTTCAGTCTGAAACTTCGTCTTGAAAAGACTTCATTAAGCTTGATCTGAAGACTTTGTCTTAAGCATATCGTCTTGAGGCATGGTTTGGGACAGATGAATGACTTGAACTAAGATGAACTTGAGGGGTCATCTTTCGCCTGTTCTTGTTCCATCTGACTTTGGCTTGCAATGCTTCAGTCTGATGTGTTCCGTCTGTTTTGTAATTAATCAAAACTTGAGACGTTAATCATCTTGATCTAACAATATGTTTGATGTATATGTAAAGATACTTTGACACTCAAGTTCGTATCGGTTTTAAAGTAATTAAATAGTATTAGATAAAGAAAAAAGTATTTGGATTGTGGGTCTAACTTCGTTATTTATACTTTTTGAAGTGGGTCCATCATTGTTATCTTACTTTAAGGTTAATTACGTGTGATTAACCGTAATTACCATCATAATCGCTAGCTTAATCCCTATGTGTTATGTTCTCATTGGTCTCGACACATATATAGGTTCATCAGCCTATAGATACCCTTTGGTTCGACCATTACTAAAGTATCAGCACAAACCTATTTTGACTTGGCAAGCACTTTGGTTCGACAAATGCTAGGGTCTCAGCTTGAATCTATTTAACCCGACGATTCCAATTGATGACGATATACAGGCCTTCCGACCTCGAGTCAATTGACTAATTGTGCAAAGGCTAAGCATGGTGTTATTGGGAGTTTATGTGAGCCAACGACTTGTTGCATTTAATGCTCTGGGAAGGACAACAATTATTGACTTGTGTCTATTCATGATTCAATGCATTGCTAGGCATTACATGAAATGAAAAGTTGCGTCGTCTTAACATGCTTAGGGATGTGAAACGACATAATGTTTTAGTAATTATAATGTTTCTACCTCTTGGGTTTTGACACATTTGTTTCAGTGGGTTATAAATACGACATGTTGGCCCTTGGATATCTTGCTAATTTTAGAGTGTTCTGAGGTTGAGCAGTCTATTGTCGAGTGTTTGATATTGAGTTAACCATGCCTAGGGTCAGCTTGTGCCCCTTAATGACATCCTCGAGTAGCCGACTAAGCTGGCTTCTAATGTTTATGAGGGTGACACGACTCATTTGGGCAAGGGGAAGGAGACAATAGATATAGATTATGGGTTGACATCGTCTTTTGATCATTGGGGACGCTGATAGCACCTTATTTTTCTATTATTTGTTTGAGTAGGTCGATAGTACCATATTTCCTTTTAAATATTAATGCGAATGTTTACTTTGGATCGTTGTAGTTTTTTTTTTTTGTGTTTTTGCTTATTTGTAGTTATTTTTATCTTTATCATTTATCTTGTGACGTTCGGCTTCGAACACATGAGGATTCATAGGCTCATTCGGCTTTATCCAAGTGGATACCTTGGGAGATGTATTTGGGATTGCTCCACCAAGTATAGTTTTGGAAAACTCGTAACGTTCAGATTTGACCAAGTGCATACTTGGGAGGTGCTTTGAGTGCTCGATGAAGTGTTGACTTAGGAAACTCATATCATTTGTCTTTGGCCAAATGGAGGCTTGGAGGGGCTTTATGACTACTCGTCTAAGTGTTGGCTTGGGAGACTTATAGAATTCATCCTTGGCCAAGTGAAGGCTTAGGATGGGCTTTGTGAGTACTTGGCCAAGTGATGGCTTAGGAGACTCGTACCATTCATCTTCAACCATGTAAAAACTTAGGAGGGACTTCGTGAGTGCTCAACTAAGTGTTGACTTCGAAGACTCATATCGTTTATCCTCATCCAAGTGAAGACTTAGGAGGGGCCTCGTAAGTGTTTGACCAAGTGTTGACTTAAGAGACTTGTATTGTTCGTTTTCGACCAAGTAAAGATTGAGAGTCTTCTAGGGTGCTAGCCGAGTATGGACTTGGTTAATTTCGCAGACGACACAATCTACAATATAATAATTATAAAATAAAGTCTCATAACATATGATTTTATTCATTTTAAACAAATAGATGGGTGCCTCATTGAAACCCCTTCGGCCATAACCCTCCCTAGGGATAGAAGATCAGGTTAGGAAAAAAGTACACTTGTGTACATAGTTAAGTAACTAAAATATGCCTTAAGATGTGTTGAATTCCACATTTACGGGATAACTTTGCCTTTGAGAGCTTCCAATTTATAAACCTCATCTTGCAAATTATGCTTGATGCAGAAGGTTCCGTCCCATGTGGTTGTGAACTTGCCTTCGGCAGGATTCCATCAAACCTCCCTAGTGACTATCCAAACTAGGTCCCCCTCTTTGAAGCTTATACGGTGGATGCGAGTGTTATACCGTCGGGCCATCCTCCTACGAGTGGCTTTAACCAGAATGACAACATTTTCTTAAATAACTTCTATCAAGTCTAACTCAGCTAGCACAACTTGTAGGTTTTTATCTTCGTCAAATTTCTCTCTCTTAAAGGTGGACTTGCCTACCTCGACTGGAAGCATGGTATCGGTCCTATACACCAAATGATTAGGGGTGTTACCTATGGAAGATTGTGGCTTGCATTGATAGACCCAAAAAACCAACTTTTAGTCCAAAACCCTTTAAAACTAGATAATCTCTTTTATATCTCGGTAAGAATGATTTTATTAGTTGTTTCTGCCTGGCCATTTGTCTGGGGATGCTCGACGAAAGTTACTTTATGGTGGATGACGAGTTGTTGCAAAAAAATATTAAATTTCTGATATGTGAATTGTCGACCATTATCTGTGATGAGTGTGTTTGGAATGTCAAAATGAGTGATTATGTTCTCCCATGTGAACTTTTATACTTGAAGGGCGGTTGTGAAAGCTAATGGTTCGACCTTGATTCATTTGGTGAAGTGATTAGTGGCTACAAGTAGAAACTTTTGTTGGCGAGATGGTGGGAAAGGTTCGAGGATATCCATTCCCCATTTGGCAAAGGGCTATGGGGGAATGATGCTTCGCAAGTCAATGCCTGGTATGTGAACTAAATATGCATGTTTCTAACACTAGATGAACTTCTTAACAAACTCCTTGCAATCCTCCCTAAGAGTTGGCTAGTTATAGCTGACCCGGAGTACTCGAGACACCATGGATCGACCCCTCGAGTGCATTCCATAAATTCCTTCGTGTATTTCGTGGAGAACATTTGACTTGTGGTTTGGTCAAACACTTTAACAAGGAAGAGAAGAAAGACTGTCAATACAACTAGTCTCTAACAAAGACAAACTTCGCAGCCTACCTTCAAACCCTTTTCGCCTTCAAGGGGTCCTTTAGTAGGTCACCATGGTGTAAAAATATTAAAATGTTGCTCATCCATCCCTATTTTCCTGTTTCAACTTGTTGACACTCAACTGTTACTATGCTGGGATAAGGTAAGTCTATTGTAGAATTTTTTTAGGCAACTAGTCTTCGACCTCTTGGCTAGTCGGACCAATTGGCTTGTCCTCTAATAGCTTGAAAAATCACATCATGATCCTACTTGCCAGCTCTAGCTTCCTTGGGACCTTATGTATTGGGTAATCCATTTGGACTATTACCTGATAAGCTGGAAAATAAGGTCTTAGTCTTCTAGTTGTATGAACCTGGGTGAAGGATGCCCTATCCATCTCTTGGTAGTGAGTCTTAAGGTAATGCAAAACTCTGCTTGTAGTAGATAGGTTGTTGTTGTCGGTCATATTGTTGGATGACAACAGTGCTTATGACTGTTTCAGATACAAAAAGGTATACGATGATTTAGAGCATTGATTTCGATCTCTAAAGGATGCATGGTGCGGATAAGGCATGTTTCACATGACCGAAGGCTTCCTCACACTCTTAATTTAAACTGAACTGTCAAGCCTTCTTTAGGAGTCTCATAATAAGTTGTGTCCTTTTGGCCAACCTTTGTATGAACCTGTACAACGACATCAAGTGCCCCACCAATCTTTGCACCTCCTTGAAGTTGGCCAGGCTCCTCAAGTCAAGGACCACTTGACACTTACTAGAGTTAGCTTTAATTCTTGTTTTGCTTTACATACAACTTAGGAACTTGTTTCCTTGCACCCCAAAGACAAATTTCTTAGGGATGAATCTCATGTTGTACCTTTTTAACTACTAAAAGACCTGGGCTAGGTCAGCACAATGTTGTTTGAGGGAGGCAGATTTCATTACTATATCATTAACATATACATCCATTTTCCGGCATGTTGAATTCTTGAATACTTTGTCCATAAGGCATTGATAAGTTTCATTGACATTTTTAAGGTCGAAGGGTATGACCTTGTAATAATAGTTGGTAGAGGAAGTGATGAAGGCAATATAAGTCTCATTTAAGGGATGCATGGGTATTTGATCGTACCTTGAGTAAGCATCTAGGAAGTTGAGAAAACAATGCACAACAACACCGTTGACTAGGTAGTCAATACTAGGTAAGGGGTATGCCTTTTTTAGGCATTTTTGGTTAAGAACAATGTAATTTTTGCACATTCTCCACTTGGGTTTACTTTCTTCACCATCAATACATTTGAAAGCCAAGTGTTGTATGCTATTTCTCGAATGAAACGGTGGCTAATAGCTTATGCACTTCCTCTTTCATGACCTGATCTCAACCTGGCTTTATCCTCCTTTTCTTCTAGGCCACCGATTTTGTGTGCTATCACATTATCACTTGTGGCACAAAAAATCTCGAGTCTATCTCGAGCATATTTGTTGCTGACTAGGCAAATAGGTATCTACTACCGCAAATAGCACATGCAAATTGTTGTTCTTCATCTTCAGACAACTGGGTGCCTTGATAAGTAACTTGATTGAGCGCTCTTTCTAGCTTCAAGGTTCGGGAGGGTTCGGTCGGCTTGGCCGTTGGTTCATCCAATCGCGGGTATGTTTAGTTGCTGTGTCGGCATCAACAACGTTGACTTTGTAACTTTCTTCAAAGGGAATAAGCTTTAAACTCCCTGTGTAACACTTTGGGACAACCCTCTAGTCTGCGTGCACAATGATGACTAAACCTCAGTTAGAGGAGAACTTCATGGCTAAGTGAGGCACAAACACTATTGTGTCGATGAATTTGAGTGAGAGTCACCCTAGAAGGATGTTGTACGAGGTGTTGGCATAAACCATGATGTATCTTATCTTGATTTTCTTACTTTTTTGGTCGTCATAAGAAAACTTGGTGTACAATTATATACAACATTTGATTATGGCCCTTTCCCATGAGAAATCTACCAAAGGCTCATGGAAAGGCATGAACTGCTTTTTTGATAGTCCTAATTCCTTAAAAGTTTTCCAATAAAAGATGTTGGTTGAGCTACCCTTGTCGGCCAAAGTCTTCTTCACAATACAATTAGTAATCTCTATACCAACATCTTATTTGGCACTTGTGACCATGGAATCATCATATTTGGCATTTGTGGCCATGGTGTCTCCCAAGGAAGTGAAATATCTTTTACTTAAACAAGCATATCTTCAATAAGCTGATCTTCCGCTTTACTTCTTGTAATCACCATAGTAAGCTTGTAGCTTCAATATGGCGTGAGATTATGTTTCACGATCCCCACAATAGGCGCCAAAATGTACTTGTAAAGTACCCTTGGTCCAACTTGATTACTTAGAATGTGCTCCTATCTGTCTTAGTCGCCTACCTTTAAATGGAGCACCTTTAAGCTTCATGTTCCTCCTTTAGCACGATCGCCTGATGTGTCTTCAAAGACACTCCAATGCTCAAGTGAGTATCGGTTCTAGAGCAATTACAATAGTATTAGATAAAAAATAATACGTGGATTGTGGACCTAACTTCCTTATTTATACTTTTTGAAGTGGGTCCCACCATTGTTATCTCCCTTCTAGGTTAATTATATGTGATTAATCGTAATTACCATTGCAATCACTAGGTTTAATGTCCTAATCTCTTTATGCTACATGTTCGACTTCCTTCTCGTTGGTCTCGATGCGTACGCGGGTTCATCGTCTTGCATATACCCTTTGATTCAGCCACTGGTAAGGTATCGACTTGGACCTATTTCGACTTGGCGAACTCTTCAATTTGACCAATGCTAAGGTCTCAATTCAAACCTATTCAACTTGATGGTTCCGGTGACGGCGGTCTAATATCTTCTAAAAAAAATTTCTTATTAGATTTTGTCCATAAGATTTTAGAACTTGTGTATATTTTCATCTTTTCTGAAGAAGCAACTTTTGCACCTTTTGTTTTTCAAACATTGAATTTGGTGGTCTTTTGGTTTCCATTGGTTTGAGGGAGAGATAAAGGTGTTTCTTATATAAAGGGATGATTAAAATATTATTTTGGACCTTAAAAGTGTACATTTTAGATAATTTAATATTTGAAAGATGAAAGATAACAAAATAGTTCTTAAAAGTGTAATTAATATGTTTACCATTTTAGACACGGAAAGATATAAACTGTTATTTTGATCCTTGAAGTAAATCATTTATTGTCATTTTAGTCTCTAATTCAAAAGAATAAATGTGAGTAAGGAGTTAATTCAAGAACCAAAATAACTATAAATACTTAAATTTAGGGACTACAATAATGATATAAATATTTCAAGGACTAAAATGATAAACATATTACATTTTTAAGATTATTTTATTATTTTTATTTTTAGAAACTAAGTTAACTAATTCACACACTTTCAAAGACTAAAATGATGATTTCCCTTAAAGAATTCTTGGGCATATTATTTTTCCATTTTCATTATCAAACTTGATAACCATCAAATGATGAAATTTTTCTAGTTTTTTCAAATTTTAAAGATATTCAAACTTTTAGTTGATAAGGTGTCAAGGCTTTCATCTATGAAACTAAATCGGTTGTTAATGCTGAAACACTTGAAATTATTCAAACAACCTATCATGGAAATGAGGTGATTGTTCTAATGTGATTTAAAACAGAAAAAGCCCAACGATTTGTTGGCTCAATCTACACCAACAAACAACGTATTCTTAGACATATTTTCAGCGTCTTTTCCATTGTAAATATCAATAGATTATAGATAACAACAATTGTATATTGTGGTAATATTCTTTTATTCTCCTTATTGATCCTTATCCAATAAGATCTGTTCTGTATATATAATTGTCCTTATTGAGATCATCAATATAATTTTCTTACCATCATTTACTCTGTCTTATTCTCTTGTCTTTATTCTTTTATGGTATCAGAGCTCCAGGTACTGCTGATATTCCTTTGCTGCTATCATGGCAGACAGTGATCATGGCTCTGCCGCACCTCCTAATTCCCCTCATAGTGCACATATATCAAACCCATTACCTCCTCTTTTTGAGGATCCTAGCCAAAACCCATCAAGTCCTTTTTACATACATCCTAGCAAGAACCCTTCCTTTGTCTTGGTCTCACCTGTCCTTTCCGGTGATAACTACCACTCTTGGTCTCGATCCTTCCGTATGGCTCTTACATCAAAGAAGAAAATTGGCTTCATCGCAGGAATGATTCTCATTCCAGCTTTGGCTGACCCCACTTATCCATCATCGAAACATTGCAACACACTTTTGATGTCCTGGATCATCAACTTCGTCTCTCCTTCAATCGTGCAAAGCATCATCTATCTTGACCAAGCTATTGATATCTGGAATGACTTGCGTGAACGATTTTCCCAGAATGATCTTCTGCGGCATTGCGAGCTCCAGGAGGAGATTTAAGCCTTAAAACAAGGCTCCCTCACTGTAACCGATTTCTTCACCACCTTGAAGGCATCTTGGGAAGAACTCGACAACTTTCGTCCATTCACTACTTGTGGCTGTCCTGCTCGTCAATACCATGATTTCATTATCTGTTTTCTCAAAGGTTTAGATGACAGATTTCAGGTTGTTCGGTCTCAAATTTTATTGATGGATCCCCTTCCCTCTATGAAGAGTTTTTTCCATGGTCATCCAAAATGAGTGACAAAATGCCATTGTTGCTTCTCCCTTTGATTCAACAAATGTTTTCACGAATCAAGCTTCTTCTTTTGTGAATGTTGCAGACACACGTTCTTTCTCTAGCAAGACTGACAATGGTGGTGGTGGTGGTGGACATAGCGGTGGAGGTAGTGGTAGCCAAGTTCAACAACCTTGATCCTCCAAGGTTTGCGCCTATTGTAAAAAGGCAGGACACACTATTGATGTTTGCTACAACAAACACGGTTATCCTCCCGGACCCACGATACCAAGGACGTCCCCGGTTTCTCAACCCCAACGGTGGTTCCAATGGCTCTTCTTCCTCTATATATCATACTGCCGCAGCTGAAGTTCCTTCTTTTTTAACACACCAGCACATGGAGCAACAACATGGATCGAGTTTCAACTTCACTCAAGCCCAATATGAGCATTTGATGTCCTTACTTCAACAAACATCAAGTGGTGCAAGTAGCAATGAGCCTAGCTCCTCCACACTTGCCAATCTCTTCCAGAAAGGCCCAATCACCTCTTTTGGGCCCAGTGGTAACCAATTTTTTATTTTTTGCGGTGTTACGCCACAAACAACTCATGCCCCCTTTTTTAATTCTCCATATAATTCTTCTTCTTGGATTGTAGATTCTAAAGCCACATATCACATTAATTGTTCTCTCCAAAATTTTCAAGTCTTCTTAAAAATTAAACCCATTAACATTTATTTGCCCAATAGATCTATAGTCACTTCACATTATGCTGGAACTGTCTATTTTGATCCCGATTTTGTGATTTATAATGTGCTCTATGTCCCTGATTTTAGCTTTGACCTTTTCTCTATTTCTAAATTCCTTTTTAGTCTTAATCACAAGTTAATCTTTTCGGGTCTCTTATGCAAAATACAGGAAATGAGCACAATGAAGATGGTTGGTTTGGCTAAGCTGGAGCAATGTCTCTATCACCTCATTACTCAAAAACGGCCCAACTTCAAATCCTATGTTTCCTCTATCTCTCACCTCCCTGTCTCCACCATCAACAACAACAATCTTTGGCATTTTCGTTTAGGACATTTGTCAAACAAAAGACTCAATGTATTACATGAGCAATTTCCCTTTATTTCAAAGCACATAAATGAAACATGTGACATTTGTCACTTAGATAAACAAAAGCAATTATCTTATTCTATTAGCAATAGTAGAGCAAATTAAATTTTTTATCTTGTCTATATGGATATTTGGGGTCCCTTTTCTAAAATTTCCATTCATGGTCACAAATATTTTTTCACAATTGTTGATGATTTTAGTAGATTTACTTAGGTTGTTTTATTAAAAACAAAAGTTGAAGTTCAAATAAATATCCAAAATTTTATTGCTTTAATTGAAACCCAATTTGATTCTAAAATAAAAATTATTTGATCGGACAATGGACCCGAATTTTTTCTAAAAGATTATTTTGCTTCAAAGGGTATTTATTATTCATCAAACAAGTTGTCCTTATACCCCTCAACAAAATGGTAGGGTTGAACGTAAACATCAACACATTCTTAATGTTGTCTGACTTCATGTTTAAATTCGAAATTCCAAATAGTTTTAGGTCCTATGCTATTAATCATGCAGTTTTTCTTATTAATCGTGTTCCTTCACCCTCATTTAAAACCACACACCTTATGAATTATTATTTGAAAAAAAAACCTGATTTCTCTTTAATTAAAGTTTTAGGGTCTCTTTGTTATGCTTCAAATCATCAACCTTGCAAAAAAATTGATCTCGTTCTAGACGAGGAGTTTTTCTAGGTTTTCAAAATGGAACAAAAAGATATATTGTTTTGGACCTTGATTCTAGAGAATTTTTTTTTATCAAAAAATGTCATTTTTTATGAACATGTTTTTCCTTTCCGGAAGCCTAACTCTGACACTTCTAATACCACACCACCCATGTCTTCAAAACCATCCATATCATTTTCCTCCAATCCGGACCCATTATCCGTAGACTCCTTCACCCCTTCTTGGCTCAATCCAAACCCTCAATCAACCACTTCACTTCTGGATCCTTCAAAACCAAACACGTCATCTACTCTTCAATCCTCCCTTTCTCATTCACCTGTCCCTCAAACACCGCCAACCTCATCATCAACACCGTCAAGCTCACCCACGACCTTACACTCCACTCCCATGTCGTCTCCCCCTAAGCTTCGTCACTTTACCCGTATTTCTCAACCTAACACTCAGCTTCGAGACTTTATTTGCAGCGTCTTCAACACTTCGTCAACACCACCATCTTCAAAGTGTGCATATCTTATTTAAGAAGTGATTTCATATTCTCAATTGCCTCCCTCTGAACACAAATTTGTCATGTCCCTTTTCTCTGAAATTGAACCTTCAGCTTACAAAGAGGCCATTCAAAACCTTTGTTGGACTGATGCTATGCAGACTGAAATTGACGCCCTCAATTCTAATCATACTTGGGACATCGTTCTTATTCCTCCTAATGTTAAACCCATTGGGTGCAAGTGGGTATACAAGATCAAGCACAAAGTTGATGGCAGTATAGAACGGTACAAGGCATGACTCGTAGCCAAAGATTTCTCTCAAATTGAGGGCATTGATTATATGGAAACCTTCTCTCCTATGGCAAATATGACTATCATTCGTGTTGTATTGGCTCTAACTTCCATTAATTATTGGCATCTACACCAATTGGATGTTAGCAATACTTTCTTGCATGGCGATTTAACATATAAGGTTTATATGACTTTTCCTCTTGGAATTGGTGGACCTTCCAAATTTCATTGCTGCAAACTTCAGAAATCCCTATATGGATTAAAGCAAGCTAGCCGATGCTGGTATGAAAAACTTTCTCTCCTCTTACTGTCTTCTAAATATCAGCAGGCCTAGGCAGATCATAGTTTGTTCATAAAGAGCCATGGTAATGATTTCACAATGTTAATTGTATATGTTGATGATATAGTTCTTGCTAGGAATTGTTTGCGTGAGATTACTTATGTCAAATAGATTCTGAATGCCAATTTTCACATCAAGGACTTAGGTATTCTCAAGTATTTTTTGGGTCTAGAGGTTAATGAAACAGATGATGGAATATCAATATGTCAACAAAAATATTGTTTGGACTTGTTATCTAATTCTGGTATGCTAGGTTGCAAACCATCCAGTACTCCAATGGATTGCTCCCCCCGCCTTCACAAAGATTCTAGTGCTCTACTATTGGATTCTCTGTCATACAGACAATTAATTGGTCGATTGCTCTATCTCACTAGCACGTGTCCTGATATCACCTTTCCTGTCCAACAACTAAGCCAATTTTTGGCTAATCTTATTCAAGTCCATTATCAAGCTGCCATGAGGGTTCTTAAATACCTCAAAGGTTCTCCCAGCAAAGGCCTCATATTCAAACGTGATTCACCACTCCAAGTCATGGGTTTCAGTGACGCACATTGGGCAACGTATGTTGATTCTCAACGTTCAGTTACCAGATACTGCTTTTTTATTGGAAATTCATTGATTTCTTGGAAAACCAAGAAGCAAAACATTGTCTCCTGTTCTTCATCCGAAGCTGCATCCACCACTTCTGAGCTCCAATGACTCATCTACTTACCGGCTGATCTGCGCATTTATTGTTCAAAACAATCAGTTCTATACTGTGACAATCAAAGTGCAAGGTATATCACTGCAAATCCAATTTTTCATGAACGCTGGAAGCACCTTAAAATTGACTGTCATCTTGTTCGCAAAAAACTTCAATCCAATCTTATGCGATTGCTCCTTGTTTCCTCCTCTAATCAACTCGCAGATATGTTCACCAAAGCATTACCTCCTTAATTATTCATTGTCAACTTATCCAAGCTGGAGTTGCTTGATATTCATTCACTTCCAGCTTGTGAGACTGTAAAACAGAAAAAGCCCAACGATTTGTTGGCTCAATCTATTCACCAACAAACAACATATTTTTAAGCATATTTTCAACATTTTTTCCTTTGTAAATATCAATAAATTCTAAATAACAACAATTATATATTGTGATAATATTCTTTTATTCTTCTTATTGATCCTTATCCGATAAGATTTTTTCTGTTTGCCCTTGATATAATTTTTTACCATCATTTACTTTAATTTGTTATCTTATCTTTATTCTTTTATGATTGAATGGTCGAAGTGAAAGTAACTTAGATAAAAGACATTGTGACTTATATTACAAGAATAAATGACTGAAAATGACAAGTATAGTTCAGTTCTCGATGAGGCGTAAAAAATGTCATCTACTCGGATACACCGAAGTCCATTACTTAGGGCATCAATTATAAATTGGTAGAAGTGAAACCTTGTTGGGAGGGTGAAGCATTTTGGAAGAACCCTTCTAATTACCATGTTAAATTTACCGATACGTACGGTACCCTGTTAAGTTTCATGTTCAATTACCTTTTATTAACTTTTAATTTGTTATAATGAAAAAGTTTGATATTGTTTCAACGCAATTTCATCGTAATGGTTGGCCTTTTTTCAATATATTTGAATTGCTTGTGAAGGTATTGAAATGAAGCTTAATGTTGTTCCATCTCAAACCTCCCCAAATAATGATAAAAAAAAACACCATAAAATTTCATGGAAGTAATTTTTTTTTTCACGATAACAGCAAAACAAAATATCGCTTCTGACAAAATCACGATTTGCATTACTGTTCATAAACTTGTGAGACATGATTGTGCAAAAATCATAGGACGTTTCGTATATTCTTTAAATAGGCATATGGAGGACAAACATTTCTACAAATAGGCACAAACTATCAAAACAACTCAAGTAAATTGTGAATTAGAAAAGATAGGAAAAACTAAGAATGGGTTAAAAATTTTTCGATATATACTATTTTTTCTCTCATTGAAACAAGAGGAAAGAAGACACATTGACTAAAACCACTACTAGTTTTTCTCTCACAGAGGAGAAAACAAATTCTTTTTCCGTACATTAACATTGTTTCCTATTAAGTCTACATTATTCGTATTTAAACAATTTTTAAACGTAGTAATTAGGACCTTTAGCTCCCTAATATAACTCCAAAACATTTCTCCAAGTTTTGATCTTTTGAACCGATTATAACTCTCAAACGTAACGCAAAAATATCTCTACAACTTTTGAAAATTTTGTCCAATTATTGAATTAATCCTCAAGACTGAAGTTTGGATACACTTAAAAGATACTCACCATTTTCTATTTATGGGTATTGAACTCAGATTTTCTTCTACATGCTCACCATGTATTGCGAATTGAAGCACAACAATTAAGTAAATTTTAGCTATATAAAACTAAGCACTCTAGAAAGTATATTTTCAACTTGACATGGTTAATTAAGCAATCTAGAAAGTACAATTCCCATTTGACAAATGCAAACCATTGCTTTTAAAGCTCGGGTACAAAACAAAAAAATACGTATTTATTTACTAAAACATCAAATGTTTATTATATTTAAAATATAAAAGGCATTATCCTTTCAAGTAGTAAAAAAAGTTCCATAAGATATATTTAATGTTCTTTAGAATAAAACCTGAAAAACTTCTGAAGAATTTTACCCTATCTTATTTTCCAATATCACTATTTTCTTAGTAGCTGATAGATTAATAAATGCAGAAGCCAACAGTAAAAATAAACTGAGTTTCAACGAATCCTAAAATGAAAATATGTTTCCACTAAGCTCGGTAAAATTCAACATTAAATAAAAACTGAACCATGAATCAATAACATAAAAATGACTATGTGGAAGTGTTCTATAGGCATAAAAATTCTGTATAAAATGGCTGTAGTGTTTTAACTTTTAAATGTACTCATTGTTTAAAACCTGTACCAAAGGGGGACAATTTTTCTTATCAGACCTGCTTGTTAAAAAAAGGTCATTTTTCATTCACCAGACTCACTGTAAGAACAAATCACTCTTAGTAAATGTAGCAATGAACACATCATACTACATATTACTAAGAATTACAACACATCAAATTAAAGTGTGTCAAACCATGAATCAAAATCATCTGCCAATTTGGACTTACTTTCAGAATGTGAAGAAGATTGCATGCTGTGATGCACAGGTTTTTCTTCCTGTGGCCTTGAGAAAGCATTTGGTTTCATAAAAGTGGATGTTTTCTCCAGCAAGTCATCAAGTGCATCATCTAGACTAGCAGTAATTGATGCAATTTTGGATGAAACTGGATCTTTCTGTGAAACAGGAATTGAGGTGTTGGACTTAAAGCCAGAAGAATCTAGAATATTGGTCTCATTAAGTGAATCTAGAAGCATATCTAGTTCTTTTTCAGCAGCAGTGGCCTCAAAACTTGAGTATTGTTTCCCTCTTGTATCTTCAGTAGAATGTAAATTAGCTTCTGAACTTAAAACAAATGCTCTATTTTTACCAGAACTACTAATTTGCTGAAATTCAGAGTTCACAGGAAGGTGAAAGTCATTGGACAACAGGAATGTAGAAGCAGCATGGCTACTGCTGCTGGAACTAGATGATGCAAACTGATCGGCAGCAATATCATCTAAATTTAATTCTTTAGATATCCTATTGGCCAATTCACTGTCCTCTTTAGTTTTTGGCTCCTTGCGTTCTTCATTGTTGTCCACAGTCAACTCTTCCACACACTGCATAATAAATTATGCAGCAACTATAGATTTGAAGACTATATATAAAGTGAAATTCATCTTGTAAATCATTACTGGATTTAACAGGGCATTTAATTGAAAATATAATATGACTAATCATTATAACTTAAAATCCCATATGTCCAGAATAACAAGATACATAAGCCACATGAACTATTTCCACCATCACTTTTACCACTTCAACTACATTGTTAACGACTTAATGCTGTAGCTGAACATATGTAATGCTACAGAACAAGAGCTCTAAGAGTCCCTATGAATTAATATATATACAAGAGCTGTTCATAGGATCAATAAAAATATAAGGAATTCAAATTATCCAATGCCCTAGTGAGAGGAAACAGTGTTGCACATTAAGTGGACTTTAGAGAGCTTTTACAAACCCTTCAAGATAGTTACAAATTATAGTAAGTAACATCATGCATGGTTTGGAGAATGTAATTTCAATTAGGTAGTAGAAATAAAATACCTAGTTTAAAACCAAAAGCTTCTTCTAAAGTACGAGTTAGGTCCAATGTAAAACTAAGTATGCTATACCGTCGGCTAATAGTGGGATAAATATTTTGAAAGTTGAAACTCCAATTACTGTTAATGCTATATTGCAGTTATATTTAATATTACAAAGAGAAAACCAGGCACATAATTTTAAGGAACAATTTTTAGAGAGTATACATACCAACTCAGTGGGTAATAGGTCAGACTCAATGAATAGTCTCTTTGATAAGTCAACTTTGGCAAAATTTTCAGCTAGTGCATGCAAATTCAAGGACAAAAATGATGCCTGCATGAAAACCCAATTCAAGGTAAGTAAGGAAATACTAAATAAAGTTGGAAGATAACAGGCAAAAAAGTAACCAAGATATAAAATTTTGGAAAGGCAAATCAAGATAAGAATGCTGGAGAAAATCATCACATAGATCAACAACAATTCTACAATTATTCGCCAAAGCAGAATTATCACTCCCAATAAACATATTTTGCACACAAATATTTGTTTAAAAAAATGCAATAAAAAGGTGTCTAATACTTAAATGCAGACTGTATAGCATATACTTGACCAAACTTTCATCCATCCAACAGTTTAATTGCTAGTGTGAAGAAACTTCCATTACAAACTTTTTGGAGTCACACCTTCATATAGCCTATACAATTCAAATGGACCAATCCACAATGTAGCAGCTATATAAATAGAGGAACCACTGATGACAATTAGCACCCTAGGGAATACATGCCAAACAAAATAGAACAGATTATGGCCAATGGATTGCATCCCACATTCTTTATGCTAACTTCAGAGATGTTAGCTCATCAAAGGAATTGCAATTACAAACGAAGTGTAAAAAACAAAAATACTATAACAGCTTATACGTTCCTTTTTTTTTTTTTTTTTTCTTTTAATATGAAACCCATCAACAATCAAGCACTTCAGATATTTATACCACTTACTACCCAAGTTATTATATTACAAGCAATAGAAAGGCAGTTGAAGCTGGCCTCATTGATTCCCAATATTAATTCACTAAAGATGCTAAAGAAGCTCACACCAGCATGCCTAACATGAGAATTGCTAAACATGTGCACCAATCTTATGCTCGTATCAACATTATTTCAGAGAGTGAATATATTACCTCCGGATTTCCACTTGTCTTATCCTCTACAACAAAATTATCATCTCCAACCCACGAGACAAAGCCCTCTCCCCTGACCACAAGCATAGAACTCAACCCCACACCAAACTCCCCTGTAAAATATCGTCACCCAATGATTTAAAAAAAAAAAGAAAAAATAATATCAAACAAAAAGGAATATTGACTAATCACCTAAATACAAATGCTCATTATGCTAGTGCTACTACAGACATATATCAGGAACAATTAGGAACCGTCAAGTATTCGTTACAAGGACAAAACTAAGATGTAGTGAAGTTAGAATTTCACCTATGTTCAATACAGATTTTATAGTGATAAATACCAAAAACAACTCCAACTTTCATTAGAAAATAACATCAACCAATCTCGACATGCTTCAGCATTAGATTTTAAAAGGAAGGAAAAGGACAGATGTTTTTATTTTAAATTTAGAAAAAAAATATAATTATAATATAATAGAAATAGAATGAATAGTGTAAGCACGATCAGTGTCATCCAATTACAAACTGTCTAAATTTGTTGATTTTGCATAGTGATTACTTTCAAAGTCATACCAAAAAAGATGTCTAATTAGTTGATAATATAAATTCTTTTAAAAATTAACAAAATATCAAAACAAATTTCTTTCTTTTTTGTATGAATTACATATATTCTTCCACAGAAAGCAATCCCATTTAAACCAAGACAACCATAAGCGCCAAAACTCTCCTTCCCCAATCATTTAAAAGCTAAGACACGAACTCAAGATCACTGATTAAGCTAAGACCAATCTCTTTCCAATTGATCCTCACACTATTCATTCATTATTTGATTTCTATTTTATAATTATCAAATTAAATTATTATTTTTTAATATTAAGAAAAAAAAAATTGCCCTTCTATTTTCCCTCACCTCAAAACCACATTCCAAGGCACATACTTAACATGGCCCCTAAAAATTGTAACAAAATCACAAATATTGATGAATAATGCAAATCACATACCAGGAAGAAGATCATCGAATGCAGGGAATTCCTCTAAACACGTCTCCGCGTGAGACTGAGCCTCCGCAAGCAAGTGTCGAAAATCCGCACCTTTACTTTTGGGCAATACAACATCGAGGGTTTTACTCGCAGTTTCAGAATCAAATTCCTTTTCCTCATCATAGCGATCCCAATTCGCGGGAAGCGCAGAAGAACCCTGAGACCGAGAACCATGACTCCTCTTCTTCTTCTCCTCGTTCACTTGTTGCTTCCCCGATGGGCCCACTGAAGATGATGATGAAGATGGGGCTTTTGGCTTGTGGCTGTGGTGAGTCTTTTTGCTGTGGTGCTGCGTGTGACTTCGCTTTGATTTTGCCAAAGCCTTCACGTCCATTGGAGATGACTGTTACTGATTTTCAAATTTCAATTAGACATTTTTTTTTATGGAGAATGAAATTGAAATGATTACTGGAATTAAATTTGGGTGACTAGAAGATTTAGGGTTAGATGAACGATGATTTAGGGTTTAGAAGAGGGTTGAATCTAATCTACGAGGGAAGCTGTAGCGAGAAAGTGCGAATCACCAAAGTCACCCGGAACGGCGTCGTTTTTTGTTGTTCTTCGAAGAAAAGTATTGGGCTGTTTTTTTTTTTCCGATACGAGGCTTATTGGTGATGAATGTAGCCCACAATTTATAGCGGGCGAAGATGTTCTGCCTACCCGAGTTAACTCTACTTTGAGACTTCCCCTTTCATAAAACCATATTTTCATGGTTCATAATACACAACTAATGTACAAATAAAACAATTTTTTATTTTTTATTATCGGTGTGTTAATCTTAGAGGCCCTGACTCAATAAATGAATTATTGTAGTGAATCAATAAGATTCTAGAAAAAGAAATGGTTAGTAGTTTGATATTATTAAGTTAGTTTGACATTGTTATATAATATAGTATAAAATGAAAAATTAGTTTTTTTTTTTTTCATGAATGCTTCTTCTTGCATGAAAATAGAGTAAATCAATTTTTCACATTTACAATATTAGTGTTTTTATTTTATTTTTTTCCTTCTCGATTTTAATTTTTTATGATAACAATTACGTATTATTAATTTCTTGAGCATCCAATATTGTTAATGTCATTTGTATTTTTCTTATTCATCGCATTATTATTATCCTCTTCGACCTTGTTTATAATTATTTTATGGAAGCGTCGTCCTTCATTAACTTGATTGTAATGGTTCTATTGTCTTCCATTCATGCAAGTTCGTACATATCTTTCTTTTCAGAGTGTCACATTTTTTTCATCTTCTTTCATTTGCTAACAAGCATCATCAAAGTAACAAAGTCCAAATTCCTTTTTGGGCCAGTTGAGGAAATTGTCATAGCCTTAAGTAAATCCTACTAACAAAGAAGAATACCACAACAAACAAGATAATAGCGAACCTCATGCTATTTTCATATTCCAACTTGATGGATATTCAAAGACATTCTATCCTTAGATCTTTGTCGTTATAACCCTTATAAGTAGCATTCATCATTCCTATATCTCATCTCTTTCTTTTACATTTTCTTGTGTTTGGTATTGTACAACACATTTCAATTATGTTTTCTATATGTTAGTTGTAGCTCACCATTACAATAGATCAAGGACACCCTTCTTACCCTTGGATTTATATCATTTCATTTTTTTTTCTTGATTCCTTGATTCAAAACTCCAACAATTATTTTTTTCTTTTAAAACCTCCTATGATCTTAGCAACTCATATGACTCAATTACCTTTCCATAACTTCTTTTAATTATTATATATTTCTTTAATTGATCCTACTTATTATATATTTTTGAACCATTTCCATTCACTTTGCTTCATTTTCATTTTCCACACCTTAAAATAAAAAAACCATAAGCTTAACACTTTCTCGAATTATGCAACCCAACATTTCTTTTCTTGATAGGACCTTAAGTGCAAGCCAAATGAATGCTATTGTTGAATTTTTGAAATTTGTACAGAAGATTAATGATAAGATTAATTTTGATGGAGAAGATAGTGATATAATCCTAGATGCCCAAAGTCAACAAATGGATTATTGTGACAATTTAACAAGATTCTAAAATGCATTTTTTAGTAGTTTGTTATTACCTATTACTTTGACATGATTATATAATCTTGTAATAGCTTATGGATTGGTATGAACATGAATAATTGGTTGATTCTTTTTTACCTTCTTTTCATAAGGCTTTTCTACCCACATAGTAAAGTAATTTATATTTCCATGTTCCTATCAATGTGACATTGAAGTACATAATAGAACTAAGTTTTTGTTATTTATTATGAGTTTCCATTATTTATTAAAGGTAAGAAAGGATTAGATCAATAGGTCAGACTTTAAATTGAGGCTTATGGTTTGGCTTGTTTAAAGCTAGATATAGTTTGATTTGTTTAATAAAAAGACTGAGTTTAAACTTTTAAAAAGCACGTTTATTTAAATAAGTCAAGCTTAGGTTTATAGAAAAAGTCTTTTAAACTCGATAGGCTGACATATTTATATATTGATAAAAACATATTTTTTCGTAAGGTTTATGTATAGTAGAAATTTGTATAAAGGAGTTAATTTCATAAAATAGGTTTAAGGTTTAGGAATCTTACCTATTTCCATTCTTAAAGATAAGTTTTGAGAAAGTTCAATCATGTTTAGGCTCAAAAAGCCCAATCCACCAAAATAAAACCCTGAAATATATAACTCGTTTCTAATTGTTTTAACAATAAATTCATACGGTGTGTACTAGTAAGAAAGTTTGAGCCGAGTGATATTGCCTATTTTAGGCACTTATTTGTGTCATATTATGGCTAAATTGCACCTTTAAGTACCTTTATTTGAAGCCTTTAATACATGTTGGTACCATGGAACAAATAGTAATCGATTGCAACTTCTTAATTGATTATGAAATTTTTCATTCACATTGCTTTTGCTTATTGAACAAGTCATAACCAAAGTTATAAATATCTAAATTGAACACTCTCTTTGTTCATGTAAAGTTAAGACGAAGACCTAAAAAGTATATATTTGGTACAAAGCCAATTTAGTTGTTTTGCGAACCAAAAACCTTTCTCAAAGTAACACCCTAACCTATTTCTTAAGTGTAATTAGGAGTTGACTAGTGGGTTAATGACCCAATTTCAGGATGAGGCTCTTGTAGATCATTTAATTACATTAGGTGTGACTCATGACATTTACTTGTCTCATAATTCATTCTTCAAATTTTGATTAGTAATTGTCATGTAAAGGTGAAAATTTAATTAATTTAATGATGTATGCTAAACTTACTTCTAATCTCGATTTTAATCCCTAATTCAATTTTGTTTTCAATTATGATGATTTTTCTAAGAATTTCATAATTGTTGCTTATGATTATGATTTCAATTCAAGAATTGAAAATTGAATTGGATTAATTCATTAATTACTTAGTCCAACCTCTACTTATATTTTTTAAATCGGATGATTGTTCAACCTAGATTCTTAATTGCAATTTGGTTTGATATTCTTGATTTAGGTACTTAATTGATTTATGTTTCATAATTGAATTCAAATCTTAGATTGTGATAATTCAATACAAGTTTATGTCATAATTTCTTGAATTGGTTTTTTAAATAATGAATTTCTCTTGTATTTTGTTCATCACCTTCAAATTAATTGCTCAAAATCTCCTACTTAATTTGTTGTGATAGAAATTAAAATATTATAATTATGTCTTTAAAGTTTGACCTAAATATTTCTATATTATAAAATTCAAAGGAATTAGTTGCTTGAATTACGATAAGGTAATAATTTATTATCAAATCACCCTTTTAAGTTAAAATGAGTTTATATTTATCTTTTACAACAACTTTTTCTTATTAGTTATTTACTCAATCATGTTTATAATTGAAATTAATAATATTCTTGTAGAATAATGGGTTAATATATATATATATATATATATATATATATATATATATATATATATATATATATATATAAAAAGTATTTATTTTCCAAAAAATCCTTCTTTACTTTTACTGTGCACTATGCTTTCTTTAAAAAGAAATTGTGCCCTACTCATATTTTTGAAAAGCCACCATCAATTTATACATATAGACAGCAAGGTAGATAACAAAGATCACTTTTTATGCATTCACTTTTATTTCCTTGGTGACCTTTACGTACAATTTCATTGGTACAAGGAGGGCGTTTTTGAAAATCTATCCTTTTGCTCCCTTCCCCATCCAAAATTGCCAAAATAATTGAAGGAGCTAAAAAGGACGTACAATCCCCTGTAGATTTCTTCTTGTATTAAACTTTGTTCTATTTTTCCATAGTGGAACACTAATGCTTCATATAATTCTTGATTGTGACCTTCCCGGAAAACACAAAAGAAGATAGAAAGTGACCTTGTTTACTATATAATACAACTTGACATAAATTTTCATGACTAAATAATTAATTTCAGGTTTGGGCATTATTTGGTCTCTCTCCCTCTTGCACTCTCTTTACAAATACATGGTCCCTACCACCTCTATAAAAGAGAATAAATATTAGATAATTAGGGCCTCTTTGATTCACCTTAATTGAAAAGAAAAGAGAAAGAGTCCTAGTGCAAGGTTTAGTTTTCTTTTCCCGGGCCCAGCTAAGAAAAGTGAATCCTATTAATTAATATTATGTTACATGCATGGCAATATCATAATTGTTAGATTAATTAAGATATAGTGGTTGCCAATTTCATATCCATAAGGACACAGTGGTTGCCTCTTCAGCCTCTAATTAGCGCGTTTAGAGACAAATATCCAATTAATGTTACAAATCCTATCCATAATATAATTGATTGTTGTCACTTGTCAAGTAATTATCTCCTATTACTTGAATTAATTTTGGTGGGGGCATATAAAGAATATTTAATTTCCATATAATCATCACGCTTGTATTTCTTGTTCATATAAATCTAACCATAAGTGATAGAGACTTCATTTTAAATTTATCTCGAGTAAAATATATATACTACGTACATGCTTTTCCAATGTTGACCATAAAGTTATCAATCATACAGAACCCACCTTAGAAATCAAAACACACCATAGAGAGAGAGAAAAGGAGCTAGAGAGAATAATGCGTGATATGTATGCTAATTAATCTGTTTTTTAATTCTTATTTGCCCACAATGCTCTGAAGGCTAGAGGTGGATGAGTGTTTGTGTCCTGAGACATGTTTAAGGATGTGATATCTTGTTTCTGTTTCTTTTCAATTTTATTTTTTAAAATTAATAATGTTTAAATTGAGAATTGATATTCTATATCTATAATCTATTACTATTATAATGGTGATACTCACTTTTTATTTCTATATTTTTAGACTACATAGTAATTGCATATATTGTATTTAATTGTATATAATCCATTAACTACATATAGAATCAAATTTCAAAATATCTGTCCTTCTCATTTCTTATTTAGCTTATTTAATATGCATAAAGAGGCATGAATTCCCGTTTTTTCCCTTGTAAATAATCATTACTGTGTCATTTTAAAAAATCATAAACAGTTGTTTTAAGATTTCTCAAAAGAATTAAATTCATATAAAATTAATTAGATCTATATTATTAAGATTTAAAATACTAAAATAATTAAAATATTTATAATATTTCATAAAGATATGCTTCCAAAATGGCATTTTTGTTACATTACAGAATTATAGGCACTTACATACTTTAGCATTTGTTGGCGAAGATAATTACTGATTAGCTGAAAATTTCATACGTCATAATTATATGTAAAATTTATGTGATTAGGAGAGAGAGAAAATCATTAATTAAGACGTAGAACCCATAAATTTGAATATTTTTAATAAAATCAACTAATAAAAAAATTGTATTTGAAAGAGTCTTTTACATAATATATTCTTATAATATTTTTCTTTTATCAATTATTTACTGTTGATACGGTAAAAGATTAATATATAAATTTCTTTTTGAGATAAAAGTTGTTAGATGTAAGTTATTTATCTCTAAACATACCTTTAGTCAAAATATTTCTTTTTAAAAAATAAGGTGATGCTTGGTTTGAGTGTTTTTTTTTTATTATTTTCACTGAAATAGAAAATATAGGTGAAAACTTGCTTAATTGATTTTTTTTAAAATGTTTTTATGAAAATATTTTTAAAATTGGGTATTGAATAAAATTAAGGAAACACTGTGACTCAATTTTCACAGTTTTCAAATAAAACTATGAAACCACGTTAGTACATCAGTAGTTATGGAGTGTCACTGTTTGAATCACGCGCACAACTCAAATACACAAAAAAAAAGAAAAATTACAAGCACCCTAAAGAAAAAAGAGAGCCACTTTCTCTAAACCTAATCTCTGCTTCCCTTTTCTCTCTATGCTTTATCTTTAACGTCTCCTTATCCTATTTGCTCTTCTTCACCTGGTCCTTGTTGTGCCATTGCTATACCGCTTTTGTGCCATTGGTGTGCTGCTGTTGTGTCAGTATTGTGTTGTTGTTTTACTTGCCACTGTTAATGACGTTGTGTACTAACATGATTTGGTTGGGATTGTAGTAGTGATTTGGATGATTGAGTTTGTTTGTGTAATTTCCTAATTTTATGTGTTGTGGTTAGTGAAGAATATTGATTTTGTCCGAGTGTATTGTGCAGTTAAAGGGATTTCTATTTACTTTGGGTAATCCATTCTAGAAATATTTTGAGTAATGCGGTTGTTATTTTAGCTGGCCATAAAAAAAAAAAAATATTGTTTTCTGGCTTTAGGATTAGACATTATTTTGTCTTTCGCGTATGGAGTAGGTCTTTTAAGGACAAGACCTAATTTGTTTTACCATAAATTTTATTCACATAAAGGCTTAACAGAAATATTAACTAAATAAAAAATGTTAACTCCGAAATTAAAACTTTATTTCTGTGATGTATTTCGTATGTGAAGGTTCAGTCTTTTTAAATTCATGTGTAACTTATGTATTTGGTAGCCTAAGATGTGTATTGGGATATCAAAGTTGTCTAATCAATGAATTTTTTAATTGTTTTTCCTTATAATTTTACTAGTTTTTTAATTCTTATTTATGACTAGTCTTTTATTTTGCTATATGTTCTCAGGACTAAGATAAAAATAAAAAACTGAATTTCGCTTATAACATGTAAACCATATTTGGTTTACAGTGAAATTAATGTCCTGCATTGCTAGTAGTTATATTTATTAGCATAAGACGGGGCCAAAATCTGAAACTGAGAATAGCAAAGAATGGTCTAATGAAAATACAAAAGCTTTTATCGGCATACTGTACGCACGAGTAAAGAATGGACAACTACAATGTTCAACATTTAAGATATCAGTTTAGGAAGAAATAAATAATGAATTGACTATAATTGTTAAGGAAAATTACGGTGTAGCTAGACTGAAGGGAAAATATAATCGACTACGTATTGCACATCGTGCGTTTTCAACTTTGCTAGCTCTAACAACGATTACATGGGATATTGCATCTAATAAAGTAAATGTCGCGGAATAAGTATGACACTTACGTGTGATAAGTTTTTTTAGATGCTTTAACTCCAAAAAATAATTTTCCAAAGGGCTATGGGTATATGTTTTCTTCTAATGCAAATATGTGTATGAGTTTGTGATTAATTTAATGAGTTTCAACTTTTAATTATTTTACAGTCAATTCTATTTTGTTGATTCTGAATTTTCTAATATGTCTAGTTATCTAGCTCTATATCATAAGAAAAGATATCATTCGTGTGTCTTTAGTAAAGGTAGATAGAGATAGACACTCATCGTCAAGGAATATTATTGAGAGATGTTTTGGAGCAGTGAAAGTAAGATTTCTAATTTTGAAATTGATGCCAAATTATCCCATTAGAAGACAAAGATTAATTTCAATTGTTTTTTGCATTATACATAATTTTATCAAATTAAAATATGACGCAGATAAACTTTTTTAAACTTACTCTGTCGATGACATGATTATAAATGAACATGGCTTAAGGGTGTTGTGTATTTTGTTAATTTAAAGTCTCACATCGGCAAACTTTAGAAAGAGATAAGAGCAAAAGAACTATATAAGCGAGAGTGATATATTTTATTTATTTGCACCACATCTTAAATCTATATAATGAGTGTATTTAGATTTTAGGTAATGTCCCAGAGTTCTTTTGTAGAAATTCTTTTACTGTACTCTTTGACATTTTTCATAGTAGAGGGGTTTTTGTCCCTCTTCGTCTATTACATTTTTGTAATTTTTTCACTGCGTATTCGTATCTTTCCCAACAAAGGGTAAACCAACAAGACATTAGTAATGGTGGTGCTCAAGCAAACAAAATGATACACATGCAAAATACAATTACATATGAACTGTAGACTAGTTGTAATCATTGAACATTATATAACAGATGTACTTAATATATGGCATAAGTAGGTTGGACACCAAGTAATTTTTGGATATATATTAAAAGTTATAAATTATTTTTGAACTCTATTTTTAATTCACCCGAAACAATCAAATAGACATGTTTGCAGTGTTTTATCGACGGAAAAGAAATTGTACGTGTTGAAGAGAAGGTAAGGTTCCTCTACAAATAATTCAAGCTAAAATCGATTATTATTGTTATACGGTTCGAACTATTTATGAGTTTTAGGAATAAAAGTTTGGATATTTCTAAACAAAGAATAAAATATTTTTCTTCATCTTCAATGTATCATATTTATTTTTATTTTAAATAAAACAAAAAATGAAAAATTACTTCATTTTTATTTCCTTAAAATCTGAAAAACTGAAAACAAAAATTATTTTCAGAAAATAAAAATAAAAAATTAAAACAGAAAATAATTTTTTAAACCAACTACATCTAATACTAAGTTTGCATAAACACATTAAGAAATCCATAATTGATAGACATTAAATTATATATTTGAAAAATAAAATAGTACATTTGAAGTTCATGATAAAAGAAAATATAAAATTTTGATCTGTTGCATATTATTCTAATGAAGAAACATACTAGTGCAATTATGAATGATAAAGAAACAAGGCATATCTCTCGAAAAGTGTAGTACAAATTTGCTTATCCAAAAGAATATTCATATGCTACCTTATTTTCCCCTGTAAAGTTGGTTTGCTAAAACGCAATAAGATCTTCTAGCAACTTGACATGTGTATGGAAAATGACCTAAAATTAAAATAAAAGTAAAGAAAAAAGAATTATTAAATGAGTAAACATAAGGGGAAAAAGGCACATATTCTCCAGCTTTTGATAAGCAGAAGCATGTGAGTTCCTGTGCTGGAATCGTAGATCTAACAGTAGTATTGGACAACTATTCCAATTTAATTAAGCTAAGTCTAACTAGCAGCTCATTGAATTTTCGCACTTTACAAGACTACCCTTTCTGCTACTTGCATAATTAATCTTATGATTTATGTTATCTGTTTTACTTTGAATCTTTTAACTTTTAAGAGAGTCTCTATGTGGGACATTCATAATTAGCTTTAGCAGATTATAGCTTGATTTAATTAATATTGAAACAGCTAAATATGATGTTTCTGCGTATAAATTTCACGTTATTTAAAAATATTATTTGACCTATTATAGGTATATAATGAAGAATGGAAAGTAATTTTTACCTTATAATACGCCGATTTTACAATACCGTAAACTCATTTATAAGAGTCATAAGCATCACTTGCATATTCGATTATTACATTCGATTATTACATGCATGCAAGACTTCAAATTGGCGAGGGAATACTTTTTTTCTTTACTTAGATTTTACAATCAATTCCATCTAAAACATGTGGTTCATCACTTCTAAATCAATTCAATTCTAATACAATTTTTTTTTTTTTTTTATCAAAAGGACAAAGTAAGAAACGAACATGCCTTGTTGACAACAATTTGCTTTTCCTAAATCTTCCTACTGTTTTCAAAATATGGCTACTATGTTTTTTTCTAATTAATTAATTAACTATGTTAAGAGAGAGAGAGAGAGAGGAGAGGGAGGGTATATATTAATTTGTGGGGGACCCTATGGAGTTTGAATAATAGGAATCTCACGAGGCCTTGAAAGTTGGAGTCTTTGGGTGAAGTGTTGGAGGGGTAGAGAATATTCTAATGCCACCAAAGTTCAACAACAAAACTCCAAAGATTTATATTAAAAAATGTTAGAAAAGGAAAACATGATTAGATTATGATTAAGGGATTAGGAAAATTAATAGAAAAAGTCAGCCCACAAAGAGACGACTGCTCAAACCTCCAAAAATGCACTGCCTTTGTCAGCTCGCTGTCTCCTTCTAAAAATTTAATCTTTAAATATATTAGTTTGAATCTTTATTAATTATAATATTTTTTAAAATAATCTAAGTTAATAATTAATGTTATATATAATCTATCAATTTGTATTAACTCTTGATACATATGTTGGAAGTATCAAGACATATATAATTAGAGTTTAATCTTGATGGAATATAAATATAAAAGAATGTATCTTTTAATGACACAATGAGTTAAATAAAGCAAAGTATAAAATTTAGTAAATAAAATAAAATTAGTTTATTATGTTATATATCGTATATTTTCTTATTCTGAAAATAAATTCCAATTTAATATAAATACTTAACAATAAAAAAAGAAAAAGCATAGCCTTGAGGGTAAGCAAAGTTCTACCTTTTTTCTATCTTTTGTGGTATATGGTTGAGGACAGTGGGGAAGACTTTTGTTTCATACCTCCTTTGATAATCTTATAGTAGTATATACCTGATTAACAAATGAATTTAAAAAGGTAGATGCATGCACCTTAACCTTTAGTACATAAAAACTAATTTGTTCTCTCTTATCACTAGAAAAATAATCATAATTTTTGCAGGTTTTTTTTTCTCCAATATTAATATTTTTCAAAAGACAATTTTATTCTAGAGACACAATTGTCATGTTATTAAATATATGGACTCTTTATTTGAAACTGCATTTAAACCATGATATATATTAATCCTAGACACTTCCAGCTAGTTAAATCTTTATTTAAAGGAAAAAGGAACTGTACGTGTACGTTAAAGATACTGAAAAAAAAAAAGCTAATCTACCACCCATAATTAAAAAAAAAAGTACTTAATTGACAATATTGACTATATATATATATATATATATATATATAAAAATAAATTATAAGAAATTAATTAAAATTATATGTTTTCCTCCTTGGTTACATCTCACACGTTGGATAATTTCATTTTTCAAAAATAAAAGATAATAAAGTAATTTTAAAAATATAATATATTTATCATTTTAATCTTTAAAAATTATTCAATGGTTATAGAATTATATTGTTTATTGTCAATTAATTTTATTCTTAATTCAAGAGTAACTAAATTTAGGGACTAAAATGGTAATAAATATTTTTCAAATATTATTTTATTATTTTTTATCTTAAAAAAAACTAAAATTGTTTGAAATACTTATAATTTTAATAATTAAAATGGTGATTTAGGGTTTAGGCCAGGTTACAAATCAACAATAACAACAATTATATATTAAGAACCTAGAAACCGTACAGCTAGTAGTTCGATATATTAAAAACCATTAATAACTTAACGATTGAAATTCAAACAATATGAGACATGGACATGTTATCATCTGAACGAATATTCCCTTTTACTGTGTTTCTTTCGTGGTTTCCTTTGGATTTTGCTTGAGTGTTTGGGGGAGTGCATGGACACACGTGCATGGCTGTTTTCTAAGAAGAGTTCAAAACTTTGAACAGGTTCCATGTTTATAATGGCAAATTATAGTTCTATCTCTTTCCTTTCAATCCTGTTGCAAGTAATAGCATTTTACAATATTATTGTATCTATCAAATATCAATCTTCATCGATAAATATGACCTACACTTTTGCTTTGACTAGGTTCAAAAGACTCAATATTTTGCCTTTTATGTGGAACATCAACGTTAAAGAAAAGTTTTTGTGATTGATTGGGTGGGCTTCTCTTTCCAAGTCACACTCATCACACATGACTCATGAGATGCAATATGATTTACTCTTTAGGACAGAAATTAACAGCATTTTTCTTTGATTTAAATTGCTCCATCAGTGAATGTTTCTGGTACAACACCAAGTTCTGATATAGTCTAGAAGTTTAAACAAAGAATACCCTCTCTTTTCAGCTCACTTAATTATCTTTTAGTAAATAAGATTTAACTGCATGTTATATCCTAAACTTTCATTAACTTTCATTTATTTTATTTTTTTTACAATAGTGCCCCAAAATTTCATAATATCACAGTTTTTCTGTTACATAAAAAATGTCATATTAAGATATTTTATAATAATTTTTCCTACATATTCTCACAATTAAGATAAATTTATGATATTTTTGTTAATGACAATTTCTCTGTACAAAACAAAAAATCACGAGATTATGAAATTTGAAAGACATAATTTGAGAAACTATTGAGAGAAAAATCCTATAAATTATTAGTGTTTAATTTAGGGGTATAAAATATGATTAAGTCTAAAAAAAAATCTTTTACAATTTACTAAACGTGCAAAGCAAATAATATATCACAATAAGATAACCTCTACGCTTAAAAGTCAGATTAGTGAGGAAATTGTTAAATCAATTAGCTGTCATATTAATTTAGCAGCTTGAATGACCGGTTATGCAGATATATATAATGTTTTTTTGACCCAAACGACAGAATCATGATTATGTAACATATCCATGTAAAATAAGACCAAGGTAATTAAACACATTGAATTGGAAGTAGAGTAGAAGTTAGCTCAGTATCTATGCTTGTATAACACAGATTCAATTCTACTCTTTATTTAAAATAATGTTACGAGAAAAGAACTATTGTGGGTCGCTTATTCTTAGTATATTTTTAATCAATTCTTGCCAACATGAATTTAAACCAAGAAAACTATGTTAATTGAAAAAGTAATTTTTGACTTTGAGAAAAGAGGTTTGAAATGGAATAATTTATCCGCAAATTGAACAATTTAATTTTTAAAAGATAAAAAGTTGATAAAACAATTTATGAAAATGTAATATTCTTAATTATTTTAATCCCAAAAAAATATTTGTCGTTGTTCCGATGTAATGTGTAACTTTACAATTATAAAACAATAAATCCTTGTATTTTTTTCCCATTTCAAATAGAAGTCGAGACATTTAAAGAAAAATTGTATTAATTTTTTCGGTGTAAATAAATTAAGAGAAAAAATTGTTATTATGTAACAAAAGAATTGCTTCGTCCATAAAGTTTTAAAAAAAGAATAATTTTTCTTTCGAACTCTCAATCTTTTACATTATTTTAAGGTTGTCTAACACCTGTCATACTTATTAATGTATCACTTCACTCGAAATTAATTTTGATAGATTAACTTTTTAGAGCTCGAGTTAGCGTATTGAATCTTATGTCAAATAGTTTAAATCTATTTTGATTATATTTAAATTTGATATTTTTTATAATCATTATGAACTGATTGATTGATTGACACACACACATATTTAATCGGTAACATATATTTATATGGTCCATGTTATTTATTTTAAAAAATATACTATAAATTATTAATTTGATACTAAATTTTTGTTTTTCTGTATTTAATCATTCAATTATTAAAAAAAATAAATAATTGTAATATATATATATATATATATATATATATATATATATATATATAAACACACGTTAATGAACTAGTTTTGTATTTATTAAAATGGTTGTTTACTTATAGCGATATATGTTTAGAAAATAGTTGAAAGCTAAAAATTTAGTTTAGAAATCTCTCTTAAAGTTGATGACAAATGTAAAATGATATAAATAAATACTTCATGATGTTTAGTATAAATTTTGATTTTTGATGTTTTTTTATATATTTTTAATATTTATAATCTTGAAATTTTACATTTTATTAATGTAATTTTATTTATAAATAAATTTGATATTTATTACGGTGTTGTTTATTATTTGACGACACCGTATTGTTCTCACTTGTTCTGTAGTTATTTTTAATAAACTTTAAAAATTTTCAAATATAAAAAATTACATATATCCATATGTAAGTGCACACCCATTTGATAGTGGCACTGCGGAATTTATCAATAAATTTTTTAGCCATATTATTTAATTATAGTTATTATATCATATATTTTATGAAGTTTACATTATATCTTAAGATATTTTTAATTAATTTTAACAGAATATCTTTATATGGTATAAAATTTCATTTTATTTAAAAGAAGTAATAGAGAAATATAATAAAAAAATAAAGGTAAGCTTTATAAAGAGTTAGAAGATAGAAGCTACCGTTTTAATAAATGCTACTTCAAGTAGCATTTCAAAAAATGTGAAAAACTACTAAAAAATTTTGTTCTTATTTACTAAACAGAGAAACAAATTTTAGTTAGAAATTAACCTTAAATTTCTTACTAAACAATATATCAAGTTTGTGGTCACAAATGATACAACGACTTGAGCTCCTTTTAAGTAAACACATTAAATATGAAATAAATTATGTGGATAAAAATATTAAATGTTGGGATTATTTATTAGTATAATATTTTAACATATAAATAATTTATCAGTATAATACTATGTCATATTTAATTAATCTAATAAACTTATAATGTTTACAATAATTTAATTTTTATTAGTTATATGTATAAAGGTTAATTAATGCTAAACTTTTAGTAAATGAAAACTTGTTTTATTGTGTTGTTAAAAAAAATAAAGCTAAAAGATACTTTTACACAAGAAAGAAAACTTTGAAAACTTGAGAAACATATTAAATCTGAAATGGTTTTGGATAGGATGCTATGATAGCTACATATACACAACTAAAGCGATGAAATACCTTACACATTAGTTTGCTTCAATATTTGTTTCTGCTTTCTAGCTAATTGAGTATTAGTTACTGTACCTTATTACATACACTACTAGAAATCCAATTAATAGACATGTATATAAGAAAAGCATAAAGGGATTTCTTACTATAAAATAAACAATTAAACTACCAGAAAAGGTTATTAGATTAGAAAGGATTAAAAAATTAAAACAACAACAATTATGGGATAATCATTCCAAATGGAGATTAACTTTCTTCCAACCTCATCATATGTGTCATCATGCACCTTTGCTTCACTTCCTTCTCCCTTTCTTTGGGCCCCTCCTTTATCTCCCTTTCCTCTTTAACTTTTCACCGCCTCCCACAGCATCTTGTTTTCTTTTTTTATTATTACTATTATTTTATTATATTATATTATATTCCACCTAAAAAGTAGATAATTAAATCAACTCAAACACGAGAGAGAGATCCCATCTTGCATATACCAGTTTGTGTTGTTTAGGGTTGGATGCATATATAATTAACAAAGTCTACCTTCCCATTCAGCTACTATACTCATTCTTTGGTGAGTTTCTTATTGAAAATTGAATCAAACTGAAAATATCCTAGAAACAACAGTTTGAACTTTGAAGATGCTAAGAAAGATGAATGAAGGAGAAGTAATCACAAATTCTTTTCCTCAAAACCTAACTGTTTCTTCTAGTACTGCATCCAGTAATATCAATCATGCTCCTACTTTGAAGAGGAAGAGAAACCTCCCAGGAAACCCAGGCATGCTTGTTTCTTTCATCTTATCTTTTCTATTATTTTTCTCTTCATCAATATCTCTTATATAAGCTTTATCATCATAAGTATACCACTACTGGAAAAATTAAAGTTAGTAACAAATCAATACTTTTAAGAATTTAAAGGTTATGAATTCACGGTGATTTAATCATAAATCATATTTTGAATGATTTCTAGAATTTTATTATCAAAGTTATTGAATCTAACGTCTATGATACGGTGAGTTGTAATTAGTTAGTTATATAAAACATTTTTTGCTTTCGGACTATGATGCAAATTTTGATTACTAAATTTTATCACAAATTCTTTATTTGTAGTGTATATTCAAAGCTAATTTGCTTTCTCAACAAGGGGATGTAAAAAAAAAAAAAAAAACTTACACAAAATGGTTTATTAATAAAGGGAATCTTTCTATTTGAATACAGATCCTGAAGCTGAAGTCATAGCCTTATCACCAAAGACTCTCATGGCTACAAATAGATTCTTGTGTGAAACTTGTGGGAAGGGTTTCCAAAGAGATCAAAATCTTCAACTTCATCGTCGAGGGCATAATCTTCCATGGAAGCTAAAGCAGAGAACGGGGAATGAAGCAAGGAAAAGGGTTTATGTGTGTCCTGAGAAGAGTTGTGTCCACCACGACCCTTCAAGGGCTCTTGGAGACTTAACTGGGATAAAGAAGCACTTTTGTAGAAAGCACGGTGAGAAGAAGTGGAAGTGTGAAAAGTGCTCAAAGCGTTATGCAGTTCAGTCAGATTGGAAAGCACACTCCAAAACCTGTGGCACCAGAGAATACAAATGTGACTGTGGAACCATCTTTTCACGGTAACTAAAACTATTCTTCTGAATAACTACGTTACCAATCTTATAGGATAGAAAAATGACTCGCAGAAGTTCATCATGCCATAAGATAACAGGAGAGAAAAAGTGAAAAAATAAGAAAGATTCCGTAAGAAATATGATTTAACAAGAACGTATATGTAAAGAAAAATTATGGATATTCATAATATAATTGATATTTTAGAATGTCTATATATTATTATTTTAAAGAATAAATGTTTTAAAAAAAAATAAAAACTTTTCGTATATTTATCATATCTTGAGTAGTATCTCACCGTGTTTTAAATAGATAGAGTGTAACATTAAATAAACGTACGTAAGAAATCAAACATTATATATGTACTTGAATTTCTTAAATATGCTGATAACTACTTAATTTCTTAATCGGGTGTATGAAGAAAATTTGATTTGAAGAGAGAAAACTTCAATAATTAGATATCTCTAAGAAAATTAATCTTTAATTATCTATCGGTTGGTAAATATTTTTGTTTAACAAAAAAAATCTCTATCTTTCTTTGAGTTTATGGTGTCTATTTGGCTTTGAAGAGAAAAAAGGAAAATGAAGATAGCATAGTTGAAACAAATGACTTGAAATAAGCCACACAAGTTGTTGATAAGCCTTTTAGCAACCTTAGCCCTAAACGACAAAAGTTCCTAGTATGGAATTATCTTAGATTCTTAGTTACCCATTATGTTATCATTAATTCAGTTTTACCTTGATAATATATAGTTAGTTAGTATCAGTCATTATGTCCCACTCATGTTATCATGTTACACTGTTACTCACATTTGGACTTTTCTTGAGCTAGTGTTTGTGGCGTCTGTCTTCACATTAGTACGAAAATAATGCAGTCCTTTCGAAAAGTAGAAAGACGAGGAGTTGACACGAATTTTAATGCACCAAAATGGAGAAACGACAATCTTCTTTTTTTTTTTTTACTATAAATTACATTATATAACCTTTGAGTGAATCTGTGCTTAATTTTTCGCGAAGAAATAGTCTAGCAACTAATTACTGTACTTGCTATTGTTAATATTATTACACTTTTCTATCTTTATTATAATGTGTTAAGTTCAAAATATGTTTTTTTTTCTCTGTATGAAGGTTTAATTTAAAATATCTTCTGTATTAATTATTATTCTATAAAAATGTCCATAATTAAAATTAGATGGTGTAGTGTGAGAGAATTAACAACATGATAGTGAGAGAATTTAAGGGTTAATTTTTATTTTTTTTTTTAAAAAAAGAGTAAATTTAAAATAAAATTAATGTTCTTAATTAAATCAACCAATTTCTTTAAGATGAGTGAGGTAGTTATGTGGATTGGAGGAAATACTTTATGGTTTAACAGTTTTTATGGTTGTGTAGGAGAGATAGCTTCATCACTCACAGGGCCTTCTGTGATGCCTTGGCAGAAGAAACAGCTAGGATAAATGCAGCATCAGACATGAACACTTCATTGAAGGGTAACATTGGTTACAACATAATAGGAACATCCCTAGGCCCAAACATGGCAGCAGCAACACATTTTCCCTCAATTTTCAAGCCAATGTCAAGCCCTGAAGAAACAAGTAACCAAACATCTAAGGGACTACCCCTTTGGATGGCTCAAACATCTTCTCAAGCTCAAGAAACAATAATCAACGCCACCAATTTGCATGGGATTCATCAATTAGGTTCTGCCACGACAATATATGGTTCCAATAATTCCCCAGTTCCATGCTCAAATCTTTCACCTTCTTCCAATTACCATCTAAGTTGGGTGTTTGGAACTAAACTTTCCAATAGTAACAACAACCAAGAGCTAACAACTAGCACTACTACTTCACTTCCTCTAGGCAACACAAGTGTTCCTTCTTTGTATAGTTCACAACACCAATTACCACACCAAACATGTTCATCAGCAAACATGTCAGCCACTGCTTTGTTGCAAAAAGCTGCACAAATTGGAGCAACCACAAGTGACCCTTCATGGCTTGGGAGCTTAGGTTTGAAATGTGGTAACAACCAAGGTCAAGATGGGAACAATAACTATAATAGTAATAAGTTTAGTGGCATGTATGGTTCAAGTTTCGTGCTCACCACTCTAGGGAATGAGGCAGATAACTCTTCAAATGACTTGTCTCAATTGCACCCACCCAAACGTAGACACGTGTTCAATGAAGAAAATGGAGGAGGGCAAACTAGGGATTTCCTTGGTGTTGGTGTGCAAAACCATTTGCCACACTTCATCAATCAACGGGTGGATTTGATTTGAAGATGTGTATGTATTCAATTATGAAATATGGTTTTTTCCACACTCATCTTAGAATGTACACTTTGGAAGAAAGACAAAGAAAGTAATAAATTTGAGAAGTAATGTGTAAAATTGGAGTGTGAGAAAATCATATATATATATTGGTATTTAGTTATGTGAAATTTAATATTCTTGCTTTTGTATTTTCTTGTATGTATGTGAAAGGGAGAAAAAAAAATAAAAGAAAAAGGTGGATGAAACTGAAGTTGGAATTGGAGAAACAGAGAATTAAGTATCTGGAAACTTTGCAGGGAGGAAAAGGTGGCAATTGAGTGCTTGATTAAGGATAAAAAGATTGGTGTTAGAAATTATAACCATTGAAGGGTTAAAAGGAGAGAGATCCATGCATATTCTTTTGAACGCTGAAAGCTGATCCCTTTTAAAAATTGAGACTTTAATTTTTTATAAAAGGGGGTACAGTTGTGGAGTAGTGGGGGCAAAGCATAGGACACATGCTTTAAAGTCCATTATTGCACAGTTTTTATTTCATCTATGGTTGATGTCAATGTCAAAATGGGCTTAAAAGGAGAATTTCCAGTGACAAAAAAGCATTATTCTAGTACAAATAGGCTTTTAGCCTATATAGATTAAAATAAATTAATGTGCCCTTTTCATTCACCCTGCAATATTTCATATTATATTTGTAGTATGACGAGATTGGTCAAGTTTTCTAAGCATGCAGAAAAATGGAGCTAAGAATAAGATCGAGGCACACTAAATATGTAATATATATACAAGTTTTTTCTCTTCATTTCTCTTGCTTTTTCTTGGTTCCCAATCCCTCCTCTTCTTTCCACGCACTCAGCGTAAAGTGCGGTAATCTTATGCCTTTCCAGGGTTTGAATTTGGTATATTATCAATTGGTGAAGATTTGTATGGTGTCTAATGATAAAAAAATACTCTAATTAAGGAATCATTATAAAAGTAAGCAATATTATCACATGTGCATCATATCTACAGTGATGTATCATAATTAAACACGTCTAAGTGTTTAAAAGAGTTGGAATTTGGTAGATTTTATGAAGATTTTTACGTTGTCCAGTAAAAAAATATAGTTTTTATTCGAAACAGTCAGTGATGTATTTTAATTTTTCTATTATTAATGTATATTCTTTTCATTATTTATTGATATTGACCATCCATAATAACGTTTTTTCTTGTAAAATAAAATTCATTTAAGATAATTCCATATACATATTGATCACATTAATATGAGATACAATCTTTAGCAGAGCGCCAAAACTTTCAAAGCAATTATACATTTGTTTATATATATATATATATATATATATATATATATATATATAATAGCTTGTACTAGTTATAAATCTTTTCTGTCACTTTAGTGAAATCATTATTTACATGAGCGATACTTTATAAGTTCATTAATACTTATATAGATTAGTCACCATTGAATCTTAGCTAGAATCATCTACTTTAGACAATCAAACATGTAGTTTAGCTAGACAAGTTAGTATCCTATAATTCAAACATGAAGTCTCACCATCTCAAACATAACAACCGCATTAGAATACGATATGATGAAAATATAATAAAGGAATGAATCCACAAAAATGTCCGAAATTAATAAGAGCAAGATGTGATTAGGAATTCTTTTACCTTCTCAATAATATCTTTTTTATTAAATATCTTTTTAAAACATTAAAGACATTAATTTTTCATTTAATAATATTTTATAAATTAATCGTCTGTAATGATATTATTGTGCAATGTGATTATTCAATTATACGAGGATAAGCAACACATTTATATCATACTAACCTCTCTTTATTAACTCCATTAATTAATATGAAATAGTGTATTTACAAATATTTCATGCATATTTAGTAACCTCTCTTTATTAACTCCATTAATTAATATGAATATCAACTTGTAGTATATATACATTACTTTATGCACTTTAATTTGATAGTATAAAGATTTTCAAACCATATATAATAAACCAACGAAAAATAATCTTAGGTTAGATATTTAAGTAATATTATAAAAATAAATTATTTTTAGATATACAATAATAATAATAATAATAATAATAATAATAATTTATTATTAGAATGATCATATATAAAATTTTATACTATTAGTATACTTTTATTAAATTTTATTATTTTCAAAAGATTAACCAACTTCCTTTCGATGTTATTATATGATTTTACTTATTAATTGATAAGAAACCCTAATCGTAGTTAGACAAAAGGAAATAAGGGTAATGTGTGTGTCTATATATATATATGATACTGTTAAATAAGTGTGTATCATAATCAAAAAGAAAAATCTATGTCACTCATTAGTCTTTTCACTGTTTTATGTGATGGATTAAACAGTGAGAGTGAGCAATATATTGGGTTGGTTGGATGATATCAATCAAAAGGTAAAGAAAACATAAGTATCAAAAGAAAAAGTAGGGGAAAGTAAAAGAGAAGCCATATTCTCCCGTCTTGACGGCAGTACCTCTGCTATTTGATTTTACTTTCACTTTTCTCTGCGTCATGCCTAGTTGGGTGGGACAAGGTTATCAAATGATTGTTCACCATTTTATCAAAAAATCTATTTCATCAACAATATAGAAAATATTTGAACATTTGAAAAATTATATGCTAAGTTTATATGTAAGGAATATGTGCCGAATGATGATTGCCATATATAGCCTGTCATAAAAGCTTCTTCATGTCACGATTCACATTTTCCTGACAAAAGCAGTATGTGTTTGTTGGCTTTTGAGTACCAATTAAAATTGCCTGTGTTTGAAAAAGATTTTACTAAAAAATAAAAATTAGTTGATAATGTATATGTTCCATCGGAAATAACTCAAACAAGAAAAGAATCACAATAGCACACAGTTTTTATTACGATGCAATACGTTACACAAGTTAATAAACTATAGTATTTAAAATGATGAATTTTTATTTAAAATTTATAATTATAATTAGTAATATTTGAAAAATTAAAGTATTCAAAGAGAAGGTTTTAATTCAATTAAAAAAGTTTAAATTCATTCTATATATGATATTATACATAATAAATCAGCTAGAAAAAGGAAGTGTACGTTGAAGGTGTGTAAAGAAAAGACAACTTATTTCACGGGCCACTCGTCGTGGGCTATTTACACACGGGCATGTATAAACAGGGTCAATTTAAATTGAATTAACATGTATACCAAGTATTACGTTGAACTTTTTCTTATGAATTATATGTTGAATTAGTGAATTAAACTCAATAACACCCCCTCCGCTTATTAAAAAAAAATTGAGATATTATATTTGTATATGACAGTGTTATGCTAATGTTCCTGGAAAAAAATGTTGTATACTTTTATAAAGAATGTTGTATACTTTTATAAAGAATGTTGTGTACTTTCTTGATAAATGTTGTATATTTAACTGATAAATTTTGTTTAGTTCTTTGTTTATTGTTATACACTTTACCATTTATTTATCAATTTTTTCTGTTTTTGGTAATGGATTATGAATTGATTTCGTGCATAAGTTTTGTGAGACACATTGTATTATTTTCATGGTTATTGTTATGCATGTTTTCTATTTATTTATTTTTTTTGATTTTGCAATTTATTTCGTAGACATGATCCTGTAAACTTCTTTAAATAAGGTCTTGTACTTGCTGATCTTTATCTTTCTGAATCACTATAAAACTGTCTAAAGGTCTTGTACTTGCTGATTTTTCTGTATTACTATGTCTATTTCAGTAGAAAAGTAGTAACTGAAGCAAACATGTGATTTAAATATGGGTTAGTGTAACTCTGACAACCTTTCCCTTCTTTTCCTTGAGTTTTTTTTGTTGTGCCCGAAATAAACTGCATTAAATATTTTTGAATTGATATGACTTGTGATGGTTTCCACTACTTGAGTTTGATGTTAGAAAGTAATGGTTTCCACTACTTGAGTTTGATGTTAGAAAGTAAACAAGAAACTATTGTTATTGTTATGATTTTGCAATTTATTTCGTGGACATGGTCCTGTAAACTTCTTTAAATAAAGTCTTGTATATTGCATATACTGCACCAAAGAGGTATGTGTATATGTTTTTACCATATACTGCACCAAAGAAAAGAAAAAATTAGTGAGGTATGTGTATCTGTTTTTACCTTAGTACATATTTACTATTAATGTTTTATGTTGTTTTTGATGACTAAATTGGTAATTGATGGCATGTATTGTGACATGTTAACCCAATTAAAAGAGAATTTGACATAACATACAAGATATATTATTTGTATAGTTTTTTCTGTGAATATTTCTATTTCTGCGAATCCACTGATTTTGTTTCTGCATGGTTTAATTTCATGTGACATAGAGGAGTTTAATTTGGTTCAATTTCAATTCCAGATGTGACAAATCAAATGCTTCATGGACAGTGTCATCGTAAGTCTGACTTTGACAAGAGTCTCTATGTTGTACAAAAGAAGAAGAAATCTAACTTCTAGCAAATTTGATTCCCTTCTAATGTGATTTATTTATGAATCTCTTGTTCAAAATGAAACAAACAATTCAGTATATGATATATCTATGAATCCCTTGTACAAACCTGTGAAGAAAGGAGTTTCTTAAGAATTTTTTTGATATATCTATTAATGTATTGTATAAAATTCAATCTGTTTAAGATTTATGTATGAAGAATGTTGTTTTGGTGCCCCTTACTGAAGCATATATCACAGTGGGAGTGAATTGAAAAATATTGTGTACAAAATACAACTGAAGCTAACAAAAACAAAAAATTATTTAAGCCATTAATTAATTTTTATAAAGAAAAAATTATAGTTCAATTTCTTTTTAAAAGTGTTCTTTAGATTTTATGAATAATGTTGTGTACTTTTATGATAAATGTTGTTTACTTTTATGAACAACAGGATAATCGATTACCCAAATTCATTTTGCATTCAAGCATTCAGGGGCTCTCGGTATTAATCGATTACCATTATAGGGTAATCGATTACTATAATTATTTTTCCATTTATAAAAGTACACAACATTCGTCATAAAAGTACACAACATTCTTTATATAAGTACATAACATTCGTCACAAAAGTACACAACATTCTTCACAAAAATACACAACATTATGCACGAAAGAACCACCAGTCAAGCAAAACAATTTAGTTTCCCTTTTTAAGGACAAGGGCATTGGGAGAGGACAAGAGCATTGTGAGAGATACAGAGGAAACTAATTCAATTAACTATGACAAGTGTAAAATTTGCATACTTCAGGTCAATTACAAGCTTCTGAACTTGTCTGATAGCTAAACTTGCTGCATAAAGAGACATCATCCCAACCTGCATAGATGTCCAATAAGTACACACCAAAACCAAAGGGTCAAAAGAGTTGATTACTTCAGTCAATTATTTTGGACCTTTCAGAACCTACATATCACATTTAACATCTCTTTCAAAACATGCTCTAAAGTACATCACGAAAAATAAATAAAATTCAATAGTGATAGCAAAGTACTAAAATTCAATATAATTGATATTTGATAGATTAACAGAACAAGGTCAACTATCAACTTGTCATTTGGTTTCTAATTAACGCAATAGAAAATGTGCAAATTAACTTGGATAATTATTCATAGATAGTAATGTTTTTTTCACTCAAGTAGCAAAAAATACAATAAAATTCAACACAAAATAGCAGAGTATGAGAGGTCAGATACATGGATCAATCAATGTCATAATGTTCTGCTGTAAATTTCAGATCAAGTATAAAACAAACAATGAAGAAAATATTGTTTATTTCAAATGTACTCACCTTAACATTCCTTCCTTGGAAAGGACAACCAGCAGGAACAAATATAACATCACCCAAATTTTGTTCAAATGACCAAGGCTCCACTCCTGTTTAGGAACATACTAAGCACATAAAAATGGAAGAAAATAAATACAATTATTTTCAGAAATTTCTAGGTCTACCCATAATTTAGCACATCGGTACTAAGTGGTGAATAATAACAGTACACATGACAAAATTCTTAATAGATATATCAAAACAAATTGAATTTTGTACAATACATTAATAGATATATCAAAAAATTCTTATGAAATTTGTATTAAATAAATATAGAAATACACACCCCATTATTTCTTTCTTCTCTTTGGTGCCATATATGGGGATTTAATATAGACAGTGTCCCCACAATATACCAATAACGCCATAACGACAATCGATTACCCCGTATGTGATAATCGATTACTTGCATCAGAAATTTGTCAAAGCCATTTTTCATGCAATTTGTGCAAAAATTATTCAATGTTATGCATCATTTATTAGAGCACCAGTGCTTCTTACAACAACAATGCGAAATCATTTGCAAAACCAAAACAAAATCAATTCTCATGCAATGCTATGACAAATACAACAGACATCTTTTATTAGGGCACCAGTGCTTCTTACAACAAAAATGTCAAATCATTTGCAAAACTAAAACAAAATCAATTCTCATGCAATGATGTGATAAATACAATAGACCAACCTGAAACGAGAGAGGAAAACGAGGCTTTCTTTAACAAAGGGCTTTCTGATACTCCGAGGCTTTCCAAGCAACAAAAGTGATTTTCAAACCCTAACAATGGACAACCGCGAATAGTGACAGAGAGACAAAGGAATGCGTTTTTGAAGGGAAAAAGAAGATGAATGGAGAACAACTCTGAATAGAGAGATTGATAGAGAAAGGGAAGCGATTTTGAGAGAGAGTTTTCCGAGCAGCGATAACAGAAAGGGTTTGAAAGAAGATGGAGAGAATGACAACAATTTGTGTGTTTTGCAATCCTTGAAGGTTCGCATGACGTTGTTTTGCTTTAAATTTTTTTATTTATTAAGTATACGGTGGCCAATTGGCCCCGTATCCTAGTTGTTAGCCAAGCGTTTTTGTATTCAATATAGTCTTTCAGCCAATATAACTTGCATAGTATCCTTTTGGGTTATTTAGAAGGAATATTAGTTTCTATGTTGGGAGGCCCCCCACTAATATTACTCCACTGAAGAGACAAATTTCGGTCCTCTAGAATGAGCCAAGTTGGATGGAGCACACAAATTGTTGTAGCAAACGACCTAGATGCATTCACTAAAGGTTTAATGAAATCGCAAGGTGCAAAGTGAATCTCGGGACTTGCACACAAAGAAGCTTCTTGAGTAAGACTTTCAACTTGTAGTTATATGTGCACTTTGCTTTGGGAGGTTTCAGAACGTGAGAGAATCCAACAAGTTGCTACGATTGGAAGCGTCCATTATCAACAATTTAGCGAGAGGGTGATTCGAATATGGAGAAGCCACCCAAAGGAACGCTAGTGACCATTCATAATCAAAGCTCACTGGTAGAGAATAAATAATGGTCAAGGGACACTTCTTTAGCATAAATAATGTGTCATAAATAAGCAATAATCGGAACAACATACACATATTTCTGTAACTTAGCTACAAACTTATTAAAAGGTAACAACTCTAAAATTAAATGAAGGTAAGTCACGTGTTCATAGGAAGAATATCATAAAAAAATGTCAAGGGTCTCAGTACGTAATTCATAACATCTAAAAAATGGAAGGAACAACAGAAAGGCTAAGAGGAATAACCAAAAATTCACAATGACCATCAAAAGTCCTAAAAGTAGTTTTGTGTATCTCGTTAAAAACTTGAATTTAGTGGTAATCCGATCTTAAGTCTATTTTGGTAAAAAAAATAGTAGCATTACCTTCATTAATGGTGGGTATAGGAAACAATCCTTGACAATAATAGTATTTAGGGCTCATCCTTTATTTTATTTTATTTTTTAACTGAGAGCATATAGGATGAAAAAGGGTTAGTACTAGGAATTATAATTCCTTCAATTAACATATATTTGATCAAGTTTGTAATAATATTTTTTTAGCATAAAGGAAATGATAAGATTTAGTGCTCACATAGGAGGAATTAAGAAAAAAAAAATTATAGTGACAGAGGTGCAAAATAGATGTATCACGTCACATTTTTTTCGTCGGATGAGCATTTAATCGCGTTATATCTCCTTTCACGTTGGTTCTTAAATTAACCAACGTGAAAAACATTTACTACATTGGTTCATTTAATAACCGATTTAATTTCCGCATGTCCTATCCCCTTCATCACATTTAGCCTTAATGTTATTTTCCTCATTTCTCTCTCAACGATTCTCCCTTCCCCTCACAACAACTTCACATTGTCGTCATTCCTCCTCCATTGCGTCCTCCTCCATCACGCCCTTTTGCATTGAGTGTGCCTCTATGGTGAACAACCCTTTCTCTCAAGATTTCCCTCTCAAATCTTGACGTTTACCCTATCATTGATCTTGCCATTAACGGTGTCGACGAGGTCGACCCTTACCTTAACCTCGTGAAGGGTCGTAATGGGTCTTTCTTGGTGAAAGGTGCATGTAAGATGTTTGTGGTTATTGCTGATGAGTCAAAGCTTGTTAACTATTTGGGGTAGTTATTTTTTATTTCAAAGGCTACCAAATGGAAAATTTTAAACTATTGTTCTGATTTTTATTTATTTGATTTGTAAGCTACAGTTCTGCTTAGTATTGATTGTGGAGCAACTTTTTAGAATAATCATTTAAAGTTTGCAATTTTTTTTTTTGTCAAAGAAATTTTTAAAACTTTTAATTAGCTTGATAATTTTTTAATTGACCTACCTTGTTTATAAAATTTCACTTGTAATGTTTCATATGAACAAGTGGTTTCTAGGAGCAATACTGTATGAAATGTTGGCTAGTTACCATCCATTTTACTCTGATGACCTAATAACCACATGCAGAAAGGTACCATCCTTAATTGGCTTATTGGGATTCTTGTTAAAAAACAATAATTTATTTCATCTCATTTGTAGTTTAAGTTGATGATGACTTAACGATTAGCATCATTTCCTATTGTTACTTTTTGAAAGTCCTAAAAAAATTAAGGGTGACAAGAAATTTAAGTTCATACATGACTAAAAATAATTTCATGTTGTTAGTAAATGTATTCTTTCTTATATTCAAATATTTTAACCACTCTCCCTATTCCCTCTAATAAAACATTAACAACTAGAAAATCGGGAGAGAGACAGTTTCCCTATTCTAAGGTTAAGAATGTTGTTTAGTCATTTGAGTATAAGGTATTAGCACTTAAGTCAATCTCTTTGGCACAATATTATTTAGTTCAAATAACATCAATTGCTAAATAAAATAGGACGTCATGGTATGTTTTGAGGAGGATTTTTTTTTTCCAAAAGTTTAGATGATTATAAAATAATAATAAAAATAATAAGGGATGATTAGAAAGTTACTAGTTGGAGATGTAGTTATAACTAATCATGTAGCTTTGTTTTTAGGAGATATGATTTTTAATATGGTAAAAGATCTTTTGAACCAAAATGATCAAAAGTTTTACCTAAGACAAGTTGTTGATCTTAGCCATAGCCGCCTACATTCTTTAAAATAAGTAAAAAAATGAAGTTAAACACAATCTAAATGGACATTTTTATCATCAAATTTCAAGCTTACGCCAGACAACTCTTGTATGCGGGGACATTTTAGAGATGTAATTAGACCATTCTTATTTCTTATGTAATAGCTTAAGCTTGAGAAAGTTGGGTATAAAAATCAGTTTGGTACGTAGTCATTATTTGACTATCTTTATCACTTCTTATTACTACTATTAATGTTATTTATCCATAACCATTTATTTTATGCCCTTCTAGTTATGTTATCATGTTTTAGTGCTGAAACATTCTAATTTTTTTGTTAAAACTAAATTTACCAATTGTTGTTAGATTGTTCATTTAAGATTTCCAGGAGATGCGCAGTTGTCACTTGAGGCTAACAATCTAATCTATAGGTTGATGTGTGATGTTGATCATAAATTAGGTACTTAAGGGGGCCATTAAATAAAGGTAAGACATTCATTTTATTATAATATCGATGCAATGCTGTGTCAACTTTCTATTTCTATCATAATATACATTTTGTCTATACCAAGCCCATCCTTGGTTCAATGGTGTGGAGTGGGATAAACTGTAAGAAATGGAGGCAACATTTAAACCTCAAGTAAATGGGGAGCTAAATACCCAAAACTCCATGAAGTTTTATGAGGTATAAATATGAACTCATCATGGTGTGGAGTGAGATAAACGATATGAAATGGAGGCAACATTTAAACCTCAGGTAAATGAGGAGTTGAATACCTAAAACTTCATGAAGTTTTATGAGGTATAAATATGAACTCATCATGCTATCTCATTATTTTTTCCTTTTATATTTCTCTTACAGCAAAATTGTTATTAACTATTGGAACTACCAATATCTCATTTTTGCTTATAATCGTTCGATAAGTGTTGCTTCAACCATTACCTGTGATTTAACTTGATATCATAGTTTTCTATTATTAAATCTAGGTTTGTTTGGGTTATATTTTTTTAAAATTTAATACTTGTCATGACCTATATGGTCTTTTTAATATACAAATCCCCATTCCTGATAATTGCTAAAAGCTAGGATTTAGTCATGTGGTAACTTGTGAGAATCTGTGTATTAAAAGTAAAGCTTTAGTAATCTGAGCAGCTAAAATCTTGGATATATTTTCACCCTAATATTTGCACTTTAATCATGTTTGTAGAAGTATTCTTGATTGAGTATGAAGTCAATGATTATGTTGTGTAAGTAGCTGTTGAAAAGCCTTATGATTTTCTCATGGTGTTCTGTTGTGAATTGTTAGGTAGATCTACCAACAACGACAAGAACTGGATCCGGATCCTACGAAAGGTACATTTGCTTGAATTGGTTTAGTTTGAATAATTTTCTTCATTAAAATCTCTTGCCATTAAACATTATATGTAAAGACATTAAAGTGTATCGCAATTATCTCAAATTATATTGATTTTTTGTCAAATATATAGCTTCAGTTTTGATCCCTCATGTGCAGGTTAGTTACTTTACATCTAAAATAGATGTAATATTAGTGTTGGCATTAGTTTATAAGTCAGAAGGGCATTGTATTGTGCATCATACAAATTGACTCTTGTAATACTTGTGAGATTTAAGTTTTAAACTTTAATACACACGATGATAGGAGAGAAACTAGAAGATTGACAATATTTCTAATAATGACTTTGCATCTGTTTATTGTAGTTAGCTAGCATATCATTTACATAAGTATATTAAAGAAATACACAAAAGGCTGTAACATATTTATAATATACTTATCATTGCTTTCTATATATCTTGTCATTGTTTCAAATATTCATTCTTACACGTGTAGCAATTTCATAAAAATATTTATTATTTGTGTTTTTATCCTAATAATTACATGCATAAATGTCTAGTTTGTATTTATTAACTAGGATAGTTCAAGTCAATTATCATTTATCACGAGGGCATCATATCCTTGTCCCACCTTTTTATTTGTAGTTTATCCTAGTGTGTCTTTAGCTAACTGTATGATTATGTACAGTTTAAAAATCTAGTATTCAAATTTGATGCACCTTAAACTCAACCTCAAATATTATTTCTCTTGCAGAACTGCAACCTCTAAACTAGGAAATAGTCCTTCTGATTTGTTAGTTTTCTTACATTGACAATACATTGACAATTATGTTGATAAAATTTGGAGGAATAACAATATTTTGCATTTTCTGTAGTGTTTTCCATCCTAATACCCTTTTGGTTTGTAGTTACCTTCATTTCCCACTTAAACTAGTCACCTAAATTTATAAACTAAATGTTGCAACTGTCAGAGCTTGTTAATATGAAAGGATAGGGCAGTTGGATACGTTTGGTTGTAAACTTTACTCTAAAATCTTTGTAATCATGGCAGCTTATTTAAAAAAATTTCCAGAGAATACATGATATATTGTTGCTTAAAAATCACATTATGATGTCTCTTAAGCAATTTATCTCTAGGACAATGGTGACACAACCGTCTTATCCTCTAGAAAAAAAAATAGGATGACATCATGTGTGAATTATCAATCAAATATATTGCATCAGTTCATAAAATTTTAATTGATTGTTGCACATGTTCTTGTGAAATACTACAATATTGATTAAGTCGATACTTTGTTGTCACTGGGCAAGCAATAATGTGTAATACTTGTTAGGGTTGTGGTTTATATTGACGTCTTCTGTTCCATATTTAAAAGGTGATGTTCCTAGCTTACTGGATAAATTTGTTCCCAAGATTGCTGAAAGTTTCATTACATCAAGATTCAACTGTTCAGGTATTTGTGATTATCTATCTATGCATGCTTTACTTGTTGCATACTTCCAGGAAATATGTATTCAATCTAAAACTTCGGTTAAAATAAGAGAAATATCATAAATATATTATTTTTTGTCTGTTTCTTATAGGTTGGATTACCGAATGATCATTTTGAGAACCCTTTAGACAATGTCAAACTTCTTCTAGATGAACTAGACTGCTTTCCAAACCTTTGTAGATTTCAGGTATCACCCACATTTAATATTTTCTTTCATTTTGATATAAGAAGAAATTTAATTAGGAGGCAAGCATAAACCCATTGGAGGATATAAACAAATCAGCAGAATAGAAAACTAAAACAAATAGGAGTATTAACAAAATTGTTTTCCATGTCTTGTGCTTGTATAAAGTGGGAAAAAGAATTGATAAAAACCATTGAATTGTGCATATATGTCTAAGTAAAAAGAAATGCTAAATGTTTAATATTATGTCTATTAGGTCACAAGGAAATAGATGTGGTTTCCTTGAGGGAAACTTCTTAGTTAATACGCCAAAGAAATTGAAGTGTCTAATTTATTTGATAAGTTAGTTTGTTTATATCTGGTTATTGTTCACCTTTGCTACAGGGGATATCTTATTCTTTTTTATTTATGTACATTTTGTCTTCATAAAAAAATTAGTTTTATTTAAAATTACACACTTGAAACTCATTATACCGAACAAACCCACTATCAAGCTAAAAAGAAAAATGGTATATAAAGTGTCCTATTCAACACCACTCTAAACTAGAAACCTACCAACCTTGGGTTAACCTTTAAACCACGGAGAAAGTGACCATGAAGAGTCAGCTTTGATTTAATTCATCAAACCAAATTGAAATGTGTGTATCCTTAAGGAATGGTATATATATATATTATCTTTGTTACTTAGAATATAATTTAGCTTCCAACATAGGAAACTTCATTCATAAATCATAATTTTTCAATTTATGTTGCAATTTATAGAACTATGTTGGTTGTTTAAGTTATGAACTTATTATTTTTTATTTTTATTACTTTTGACAATGGTCAATGATGTGTCAATGATCCAATAAAAAGCCTAATTTAATACAACTAATGTGGAAAGTCCAATTTTTTAAATTCTGAATCACTTTCTATATCAGTTATTTACTAAACTGACATATAAAACACAAAATTTTTACGTTGGTGATTTTAACAATCAATGTGGAAACTAGTTTTCACGCCGGTTCTTTAATCGACATGAAAAGTCATAATTTTTCACATCCTCCACCTACCATGTTGGGCCTATAACTGACAAGAAAAGTTAGTTTTGACCGGTGTTAAAAGGTCTTTTTGCACTAGTGTGATCATGAGGACACAAGGAGGTAGGCGATGTAGGGATTAAAAACAAATGAGTATTAAAGTAGTAAGGCTTGAAATTTATGTTGGAGACGTTTGAGAGGTGAAATAGAAGTAAGAAAATCAAAATTAGGATAAAAGGGTGAGTGAATATGAAATGAGGAAATTAGTGGTGATTTAAAAGGTTGTGAAAAAGCGGGTGTAATTGAAACACAAGATTGGGTAGTGGTAATAACAGGGGTATGGACAACGTGTATTGCAAAAGGGGAGATTATTTTAAGAAACCAAAGCAAGATGCTCAAGAATCCCAACAAAGATAGTAGTAATGAAGCCTTGTTTTGAATCAAAAGTTTTTTGGAGCTTAAGATGGTTAGCATCTTAAATTTCTTGTTGATTCTCTATATGGGTTTGGAGAATCACTTATTTTGCAATAATTGGCTACAAGGAATCGTCTAGTTCCTTAGATGGTTGTTTGGGAGGCATGGGGCAAACGAAAGTACCCAAAATGATATGGTTTTACTGCTAATTTTACTAAGAGACTAAAAGAACTAGGGTTAGTGAATAACAAAGAAAGCCTAAACAAAATAATGTCCCCGTCCCGATAGAAATATATGCATAATATAAGAAAAAATAGGTTGGAAACAACGTGTTGTATATGTTGGCACAAGAAGCTTTGATTTTAAATTAAAATATAGAAAAGATGCATTCATTCATTCATATCTCAAAGCTCGTTTTCTGATACGTATATTGAGATACAATGTAAAATCATTATCTGCTACCTAATACGTATGGGTTCTTAGCCCAAACATCATTACATTTATTAACATACTCCAAAAGGTATAGATAATTGTACTTTGATTAGAAAATACACTAACTATTACATAGAGCATAAAATAAAATCACACATCACAAAATACTCGTGTACATAGAAATTTCAGCAGCATAAACACTTCTCGTTGAAACTTTTTATGGACATTCCAAGCTTTTCTCTAAGTCTTTCAAATATTTCTCTTGGAAGATTTTTAGTCAATATATCAAAAAATTGAAGATTATAATAACAATGATTCAGATCAATCTTACAATTCTTGATACATTCACAAACAACATAAAATTTTAATTGAATGTGTTTTGTCTTTCCATGTTGAACAGGATTTTCAACAATAGCAATTACTGATTTGTTGTCACAAAAAATATAAGTAGCTTCCAACTGTGGTACTCCCAAATTAAGTAGAATTTTCCTCAACCAAACACCATGGTTTGTTGTTGCAGCTGTTGCCACATACATTGCTTCAGCAGTAGATTGAGCTACAATTTCTTGCTTTCTTAAGTTCCAAGAGAAAACATAATTAGTAGTGTTCTTCATGTCATCAAGATTCCCTGCCCAACCACTATTAACATAGCCTATCAAACTTTCATTTTCACTTGACTAGTACCATATTCCAAATTGACAGTGTATTTCAAGTACCTGAGCACTCTTTTTACAACAAAAAAAATATCTCACTAGGACTTTGCATGAATCGTGAGAGTAAGCTTGCTCCAAACATAAGATCAGGTATAGGAGATGCACTAGTAGAAAATAAGCCTTTAATGTCAATGGGGTGACATTAAACGTCAGTTCTATAATCGACTTTAAAAAATAAGACATTTAACATCAGTTCCTAAATCGACGTTAAATGTGTTTTTCATGTCGATTTCTAAATAAACCATCGCCGTTAATTTTTGTTTTGACTTCGACTCTTTGATAAAACAGGCATTATAAGTATTTCATAAACTAAAAAGAAAGGGTATTTCATAAATTGTATAAAGATCTAAAGAATAAAGATTGATTGTTAAAGAAACATTATAAGATTCTAAAACATATGTTCTTGATATTACAACTAATATACGATAGTTTTGTTTGAGATATTGAATTAAGAACTCTGGTTCACAGTGTTTCACTAACAGTAAATGGCTGCTCTTGTAAGTCTTCATTATCCTCAAATAATTGAAGTGCATTAATTGTTTAGAGTTGACTATGATCATATTGAGATAGTCATTCACCTAAAATCAATCATACATTCAATGGGTGGGGGTAAACTATTTTTTGCTTTCCAGGATTCATCTGTTATTGCACAATTGGGGTGGCTTGATAATATTTAGAGATAAGGGATTTGAAAACAACAGTATCTGATGTTGAGCAAAAAATCTTCTCTAAGAAAGTTCAGTTGAAGTCTGAAATGTCTAAATTGCTTGAGGAACAGACTCATTTGAAAGAGCTGGTCAGAGAATGGGAATGTCAAGGCCATTCTTACATAAGCCACACACAAGAAGATGTAGCTCTTTAATTTCACATTTGGTTCATATACTTTATAATTATTACCAGCCTTGTTTCTTTGTTATATGTTTCATATTACTTTATGACATTTTTCAGGCACTTACTAATTTTACTTGGTTATAAATAGAAAAGAAAAAAAGGTGAATGACAAGAGATATAGATACTCAAAGTACACCTTCTTCACATAGTTCAACCAACCCCATCACTGATTTAACTCCATCCATCATAAAGAGACCAATAATGCTATCTAAAGACTCTTTGGTTTCTAATACCAAAACTATAATTGAGGAAGAGTTATGTGCTATATTTTTCTTGCTCTTTGTTTTTCAAGAATTGGTCAGAATCTAATACATTCCACGTTTATTTTTCATTTTTATTATATATATATATATATATATATATATATATATATATATATGTATTAGCACTATTGAGAATCACACCTAAAATTACTTAAAATTTCTTGCATATTATTAAACTCTTATCATTAGGTCGATTTTAGTGGTTGATATTTTATAATTATAGTTATGATCTTTAATAAACGCCCATTAATCAAAATATTGAATTTGCATTAATCAAAACCATGTATTGGAGTAGAATCATGTATCCATTACATTTAATCCATAAAAATTAGCGTTTAAAGGTAACAATGTATAAAAGAAAAAACTATGAAATGAATAAGGAACCTTCGTGTTGTTGGGAATCAAGGTCTCAATCTTTATCCAAACTGAATAAGGTTAGCTTGTACATACTAGGCCAATACTGGCTAGTCTGGTAACAAAGAGAAGGAAAATAAAAACAAAACAAAAATAAAGAATGAATTGTTGAGCCCAAAAGAAAAGGAAAAGAAATTAAATTAAAAAATGTGAGTTGAAACAAACTTTAAAACATTTAACTTATATGCGTAAAGTAAAAATATCAAATACTATAAGAAAAAACTGGTAAATAAAATTGGGTGTTCACATGGGAACTTATCTTCAACATGAAATCGTAACTCATAAATAAATATTCAATATTTGATTTAAGTAAACAATCTTCACTATTCATGAATACTATGATGAATATTAAATCCTCCTACATCCCACGCACTCATTAGATACAACACGATCTAGATATAAATAGGATTTTAAACAGAAATCATAATTGCGTTGACAATTTATTATAGCCATATTGTCTCTAGCTTTACTATCAGTCGTGTCTATAAGAAGTAAATGCAAGTAATATATTGGTTAATACATAGATTTTTTATAAACATGTGTAACATTTTGAGTAGTATATTCCCATCATTCTCCCTCCACATTCCAAATAACTAACTTCCTAACCACATGAGAATAAGAATAAGATTATTGCAAATTAACTAACTTCAAAATTCAAATCTACATGAACAATAATATTATAGAGAAAACATTGTATAAACCACCCTCCATCCTTAACAAGACAAGAGAAAGCTAATGTCAAATAGTCAATCATAGGAAAATATTTATCACTTTCAATTCCAATTTATGATCTTGCAAAATTTGACATCTCATATTCATACAAGCCTTATGATAACTCCCACCCCTATCCTCTCTCACTCTCAATGTTTCTGAACATTAAAACCATTAATTAAGACACATACTAAATAAAAAATAATTGAATGATGTAGAGATGCATAGAAATTTTCATATATAGGCATTTTACTTTGCCTTTTCTTTTTCTTATATTTCCTCTTTTTCTGAAAACATCCAGCAATTGCTTGTGGAATTGTGATAATTCATTTATTACAAAGCATACAAAGATATAAGTACATAACAATGACAGCATGCAAATAAGAGAACTTACAACACTAAAGGAACAACTACTAGAAACTTCCTGTTAACATGTGTGGCCTTACTGATATGAAAACAAATTGAAAGTCAAAATCTAATCAAAATCTCTTTTAATTAATTAGTTGAAATTTTAGGACAAATTCCCATTGGCAATGCCAAATCAGAAACTTTATACCTTCCTTTCTTGTTCACATATTTTATTCCCATGACAACTCTAAATAATCTAAATATGAATGTAAAGTTAAGGCTTAATTGATTCTCTTTCTTATTAACTTCTCTTATAAATGTTTACGGAGAAATTTACCAAAATAAACCCTAAATAAACTATTATACAATGACCAAAAACAAATTATCCATGCTCGAAAATCACAGCAACAACAACAGCTCTAAACTAAGACCATTTTCCATGTCCGAAAATCAAAGCAACAACATATACAAAGAAGTTCACAACAGGAAACCAAAGTTACAAATAAAAAATCAAAAACTCAAAAATCAACTAATCTAAGTTCAGAAAACCAACATCAACGGCAATAGGAACTAATCATGCTCTATAATCACCCAATTCATAACGAGGTAAAAATAGTACTAACCTTAGCCATTAGAACGACCTAAACCACAAGAGACGACAAAGGCCACGAGAGAGTGAGCACGATGACGAGAAGGAGAATATAGCATTGTTTACTAAGCTAAGTGATTCTATTAATGAAGTATAGTGGTGAAAACGAAAAGAAAATTGAAAATGAGAATGAAGAGAAAATTGTGAGAACTAGGACAGTGGGGAGTGACAGAGAAAGTGAGAAAGGGGAAACCTGAAAGTGATTAAAATGAAGTGCAATGGTGAGATTCTATTAATGAAGTGTAGTGGTGAGATTCTATTAATGAAGTGTAGTGGTGAGAGTGAGAACGAGGAGAAAGATGAGAGTGAGAACTAGGGCATGCATAGTGGTGAGTGATAGAGAAAGTGAGAAGGGTATAATTGAAATTGTGATTTTTAACGGCGATGAGAATTTCATCCGAGGTCGTAACTATAATCGACGTCGGTTACTCTTATAATCGTCGTTATATGGGTGACATTAAAACATGTTTGTGCACTAGTGAAATAAGATAGAGTAGACTTCCAATAAAGCTTCTATAAGAGAATCATAAACTTTTCCTGACCCATCTTCTTTAGAAAGCTTCAAATTCTGCACCAAAGAAATAGGGATAGATTTGCAACACTCCATTCTGATTTCTTCAAAACTTCTTGTGCATATTTCTCTTAATTCAGAAAAATTGCTTCATCAGTTTGATGAACTTCCAAGTCTAGAAAATAATTCATTTCCCTAAGTTAGACATCTGAAATTGATTTTGCATTTCCTCCATCAGTTGTTGCACTTCATGTTGATTATTGCTAGTTACTAACAAATCATCAACATACAAAGAAATTATCAGAGAATCACCATCTAGCAGCCTTTTCACATAAAGAGTTGCATCATTTTCACTCCTGCTGAAACCATGACTACAAAAGTAAGCATCAATTTTGCTATACCAAGCTCTAGGAGCTTGTTTTAGCCCATACAAAACTTTATGAAGCTTATATACCTTGTGTACGCTTCCTTTCACAACAAAGCCTTTAAGTTGAGAAACATAAATTTCTTCAGTTAAATTCTCATTTAAGAATGCATATTCGACATCTAAATGCAAAATTTTCAATTTCATTTGAGTTGACAAATCTATAAGAATGTGAATGATATCCATTCTTCCAACTGGAGCAAATGTTTCTACGTAATTAATTCCTGGTGGTTGAGCATAGCCTTTCACAATAAGCCTGGCTTTGTATTTGTTGATAGATCCATTAGGATTCAACTTTACTTTATAGACCTATTTAACTCCAATAACATTTTTGTCTTTTGGTTTTTCAACCAACTACCATGTCTTGTTGTCTTCAATGGTTGTTATATCCTCTTTCATAGCATGGTCCCATTCTTCAAGCTTGCTAGCTTCTTCAAAGTTAGTGGATTCAATTACAACAACATTACATCTATGATAAATATCAGAAAGAGTTTTATTTCTTCTCATAGGGAAGTCTTCATCAACCTTTTATTCTTCATCTTCATTGGTGCTTTTCCATATGAGAAATCTCCCAATTCCAATATGCATCTTGTTAAGTCAAAATGACTTAACATCTTAATTTTGATAATTACAGAAGAATGATCAGACTGAAGAGGCATCAGATGCAGACTGAAGAATGATCAGACTGAAGAGACATCAGATGCAGACTAAAGAATGATCAGACTGAAGAGGCATCAAATGCAGATTGAAAAATGATCGGCATCAGATGCAGACTAAAGAATGATCAGACTAAAGAGGCATCAGATGAAGACAGAAGAATGATCAAACTGAAGAGACATCAGATACAAATGGAAGAATGATCAAACGGATCATTAATGAGCATACACGAAAGCCTGAAAAAGAAAATCTTGCTTTTTGAAGATGTCTCGATCAAGTCCAGAAAAAGCCTGAACATGCGCTGACTCCGTTGTGCAAACATTGATTATTCTGATCGATCTATGTCACATGTTTGAAGACTTCAAGAAAAAGGACAACGGTCTTATGAATGAGTCTAACAGCTACCTCATAGACCTTGCCTATAAAAGGACTTCATCGCAATGAGTTAAAGTTGGTGAACTGCACAACAAAGAAATTATATTCAACTCTCGCTCAAGCTCTCAAGAAAAAGTTCGCTCACCACGAACTTAGAGGATAATCTTTCTTTAGAACATCTTTCAAAATTCACTGTTGTGGTACCCTTAGCCTGAGGAGGTTATGTTTCAAAGAATACATTTGTATTAGCCTGTGGAGAGTGTGTTCAAAGAATACCTTGTTTAGCCTGCAGAGGTTGCGGTCCAAAGAATATTGATTTATTCTGAGAAGGTTGTGTCCAAATAATATATGTATTTAGCCAAGAGTGGCTGGGTTCAAAGAATACTCTTAGTGGAACCTTAGTGTGTTGCTGGGGAACTGGACGTAGTCTTGATCAGACAAACCGGTATAAAAATATTATTGACTTCTTTATTATTGTATTTGTTAACTAACTGGGGATAATAACTTGAACAGTCTGATAATAAAATCAATCTTAAGAAAAAAACAATTTTGTGTCGATCAAGCTTTGAAAAACAACAGCCACAAATGCATTGTCTTAGAGGAAAAGTTTTTAAATAGTCTACACAATTCAACCTCCCCCCTTTTGTGTTTTTACATTTTACATATCTTCATCCATCTTTACATCTCTATTAATAAAGGCTTTGCCTAAATCAATTCCATAGACTTTATAGCTCTTAGATTTTGTGTTATAGCCTATTAAAATCTTTCTTTCAGCCTTCTCATCCAACGTAATTCTTTTCACAATTGGAACATAAGTGTAGCAAGATGAATCAAACACTTTCATATGTCTAATTGATGGTTTAACTCTTCCCCAAGTTTCAATGGGTTTCATTTCATCTACTGTTCTTGTAGGAAGTCTATTTTGGAGATAAATAGTTGTGTTAACAGCTTCTGCCCAAAAATCTTTGGCATTTTTTTCTCAAAAATCATGCATCTAGCCATTTGAGGGGCTGGTGAGTTGGTACTCAACTCCCAAACATTCACAAAATTCATTAAATTCAACATAGGTATTCTCCTTCCTATTATAATTTTGAGTTTCTTTAAATGACAATCATTTTCAGCTTCAAAAAAAGCTTTAAATTTCTTAAAAACAAAAAAAAAAACTTCAGATTTCTGCTTAAGAAAGAAAACCCAAGTCATCCTTGTCAAATCATCTATGAACAAAATGAAATATTTAAAGCCATTGAGTGCAATAATTTTGATAGGTCCATAAATATCAGAGTGCACTAACTCAAGCTTCGTACTCACTCTCCATGTAGTTGAACTTGGAAAAGGCAATATATGTTGTTTACGAAGTTGGCAACCTTCATAGAATCCATAAACAACTTAAATATTTGACAAATCTTTAACAAAATCATTCTTTTGAGCAAATTGTATAGATATCAAATTATAATGACCAAACCTCTTATGCCATGACTTAGAATCAAGTTTAGTCTTGCTAACTTTGTATTCATGTTCAGAAATTAAATTCCAATTAACAGGAAAGCTTCTTTTACTTATCTTTACTTCAAATAATTCATGACCTTTAACATCAGTAACCACACAACTTTCTTCTTTAAACAACAAGCTATAACCGTTTTGCATCATTTGTCTCACACTCAACAGATTTTGATAAAGTCCAGAGAGTAAAAGAACATCAGAGTTATGTTTAATACCTGCTGCAATTTGGATCTCAGCAACTCTTTTACCTGTGATAGCAAGTTTATCTCCATTTTCAATCTTCACCGATCCTTCTACAAGTTTCAACTCTGAGAAAAAAATCTGGTTTGTTTGTCACGTGTTGAGTGCAACCATTATCAATAAACCGAGTGCCTTCATCCTCCGAACTCCTTGTATTCTTGATCATGAACAATAATTCTTCATACTCTTCAATTTTAGTGACATTTGCTTTTTGAGGAGTATGATTCTTTTCTGTTGTTTCAGCCTACAAAACCTCTTTATATGACCATATTTATTGTAGTATCTATATTGTATTAAGGGAGGTATCTTCCCTTTGTACTAGCAATCACCCTCTTTGTGACGGATTCTTTTACAAATCCCACACTTTTGAAAATTTTTCTCTTTTCTTTGAGTCTTTTCCAGAATGCTCTCCAACAAAATTCTTCTCTCCCCTCACCATTGGACCTTTCCCTTTATGCTTCACTTGTAAGATTGTCTCTATTGTCTCTTCTTGTCTAAGAAGTCTCCTTTGCTCTTGAGCTTGAAAAACATTTACAAGATCTGTCAAACTTATCTTTGACAAATCTTTAGACTCTTCAAGTGAATAAATCTTGAATTCAAACCTTTCGGGTAAGATTACCAAGACTTTCTCAACTATTCTGCTATCTGGAAATTTTTCTCCCAACTAACTGATTTTCACAACCTTCATCAATCTAGTCATGGAATCTTTTATGTTTTCATCCTCATTCATCTTTAAGGCTTCAAACTTTCTTTTGAGACTGAGAACCTGCATTTGCTTAGTCCCCCCATTCCCAAAAAATTCTTCTTGAATCTTCTCCCAAATTTCCTTTGTCGTGTCCATATTTGAGATTCTCATAAAAATATCATCATCCACAATAGAGTGCAAGATGGTAAGAGCCTTTGCTATTTTTGCAACATTTTCATCGTGAAATCTCATTCGGGCAACAGTGGGATTCTCTTCCAAAGCTGGTGGTTCAGCTACTTCCTTTGCTTCCCAGAGATCATATGCTTTTAACTAAACTCTCATCTTCACAACCCAGATTTTGTAATTCTTTCCTATGAATACAAGATGCTAGAAGTGGAACTTTGTTAGAAGCCATTTAAAAGACTGGGTATTCTGAAAACAGGTTAGGTTCACTCTAACTCTGTTTTTTGTTCTTGTTTTCGTTTTCTCTCAACACTCAAGGTTTTGTTGACATAAGACACTTTGATTTCATATTAGAAAACAGAAAAATGCATTCATTCATTTATATCCCAAAGTTAATTTTTTTTATACATATATTGAAATACAAAATAAAATCATTACATGCTACTTAACATATGTGAATTCTCTACCCAAACATCATTATATTTCTTAACATATTAGAAAAAGTATTAATCTACTTTGATAAAAAAAAAATACAATAACTATTAAAGTATAAAATAAAAACCACACGTATGTACGAGATTTTAGCAGCATCAAAAGTATATAACCTTTTAGCCAACATGACTAGCATGAAATTCTTTTGGATCTACTAAAAGAAATGTTAGTTTCTAGGCTGGAAGGCCCACTAACAATATAGTAATTTGTTTAATAAATCTTACAACAAAAAGAAAAGATTTAAAATGTAATAAAAAGTGAAGAGAAATAAATGCAAAATGTAATAAATGATTTAGTGGTGAGAAATAAATGCACGAAGTAATGTTGTATTAACTGATATTTGGATTGTTGCATGTATATTGCATCTCAAGAAATACTTGTACTTTTCTTTTTCTCCTGGAGTTGTTTAGTTCTAGTTGTCACCATGATCCATCTCTCACATTTATTTCATTTTCAATTTTCGCAGGGATCTTGCAAATCTCGTAGCTTTAAGTGTACGTTTCATTGGCTATACAATTATGTATTAAGAAATCACAAAAACATTATTTATATAATTTTTTTTATCAAATCTCTACCGTATGTTTTCAAGTGTGTGGAGAAGTTTTGACGATCAAAATCAATAGAATTATAATAACAAAATAAAACAATATCATGGCACCCCTCCTGCCAATTAAAAAAATTGAGAAATGGTATTTGTATGATAATTTGTCCAATAAATTTTACAACAAAGAGAGAGAAGAAATCTAAAATTTAATAAATGATATGACAAAGAGAAATAAATGCATCAAATAATGTTTTTAACATATAATGAATGATACAGTGAAGAGAAATAAATGCATTAAATAATGTTATATAAATTGTTGTTTGGATTGTTGCATTAATATTACATCCTATAAAATATTTGTCCTTTTCTTTTCTTTTGATAAAAAATAAATTGGAGTTCTTTATTTCAAATATTCACCATGCTCCATCCCTCACGTTTATTTCGTTCTTAAATAGAATTATAATAATAAATTAAATACTTTTTAAAAAATAATGATAAAGAAAAGAACTAAAAAGAGATAAAAATACTAAACATTTAAATAAAACAATCAAAATTATATGAAATCAAATACAAATCTTAATAATTATAAAGTTCAATATGTGAGCATTTATTTAACATATCATAGTATTTCAGAGATAATATATTTTCATCCTTTAGACCATTTGTTTTCATTAGTAAAAAACTTGCCAAAGACGTCATCTTAATTACAACCATGTTACTTTCTTTGATATACAAGAAGAGGAAAAAAATCTTGTCAAACTCTTGTGCCTTCAATAGAGCTTCATTCTGATTTCATTGCAAAAGATATATATTGTTTGACTATGTCAAACACTTTATTGTCGGTGGATGAATTTTAAAAAAAATATAAAGAATAAATCATACAAATATCTCTTGAGACTTTGTAAAATTATACTAGATACTTGTTCATTTTTTAACATTACTTTTACTTTATTTATAAGGAGTTTTAATTTAATATTTTAAAATTAAAAGGTGTTAATATAATGTTTAAAGAGGTTTTTCAAAAAATTAAAAATTTTATGTAGGATTAAAATAGTGGAGGCATTTATGTAATTTCACATGACCTCAATAAATATTTATGTACTTTATTTTGAAACTCTCTCCCTTAACTTTGAGTTTTAATAACCACGTGTGCGTATATATGTATATACACGTTTTATTTAGACTCCCTAGTCATCAACTTCTCTCATATTTAATGGAACTTCAATAAATATTTATTGTAATTTATTCTAAAATTCTCTCTCTTCAATTTTGAGTTTTTCAAAGATAACTTCGAGTTTTTTAAATATATACACACCTTCCATCTAGACCACCTGAATCATCAAGTTCTCTCATTTGAAATTGAGAATCTCACACAAAAGTTTCTAATATTTATCATAAAGCCACCTACTCTAGTGAGTTTAACCCTTCTTCTTTTGTATCATCATCATTAATTAGCTTTTCTACCTAGATTAAGATGGCTCCTATGATTAGGTCATGGTTAGTTCTATCTATTCTTCTATTGACTGCAAATTCCATGCAACAATGTGTCCATGAAGAATCACTAGTACCTTGTCTTTTTATATTTGGGGATTCTCTGTCTGACAATGGAAACAACAACAATCTTCCAACATCTACAAAGTCCAATTACAAACCTTATGGCATCGACTTCCCAATTGGCCCAACAGGAAGATTTACCAATGGACGAACATCAATTGACCTAATTGGTAATATACTTTATGCTTAATTCATCGTTTTCTTAATAAAAAAAAAAGTTAAAATTAATTGAGCCCTTCATGTGTCCTTTACTAGTTACATTAATTTACCTCCATATATATGCAGTGGCTGACGAATTAGCATTTAACTATTGCAGGTCAATTTCTTGGATTTGAGAATTTCATCCCATCCTTTGCAAACATTAGTGACTTGGAGATGCTTAAGGGTGTGAATTATGCATCTGCAGCAGCTGGGATTCGCCGTGAGAGTGGCACCCATATGGTATATGCTTGAGTCTCTCTCTCTTTACACACTTTTAATTATTAATTAAAATTTATTACAAATCATAAAACTTTATGGGTCATTTAATATTGAACTCTTTTTTTCAAGATAAATAACTGTTTGACATTATTAACTTATCTAGGTGGGCTCTTCAATAATAAATAGAGTTAATATATTTTAATAAAATTGTACTCCAATATTTTGTTTGGTTGAATGAATTTCTTCATGGACACACTTTTTATTATTAATTAAAAATAATTATAAATTACAAAATTTTATGGGTCATATAATATTTAAACACTCTCTTTTAGGATAAAATAGTTGTTTAATTTTTTTGGCTTGTTTTGGTGGGTTATACAATAATAAATAGATTTAATATCTTTAAATAAAATTTTATTCCGGTGATTTGAGTACTTAACTGAATATCTTAATAAACACATATTTATTATTAATTAAACACTATTACAAATCATAAAATTTGATGGATGATTTAATATTTCAACATTCTCTTTTAGGATACACATAATTGTTTAACATTTTTTTCTTTTTTTTTAGGTGATTTTAAATATAATTTTACTCCAATGTTTTGATTATTTAATAGTATGTTTGGATGGAAGAATTTTATAACTATAAGAAATTAAAATATAAGTATTTGAATTATTTTTTATTGAATTCCTTTCCTTTTCTTAATTAACTCTTTGGATAAAGAGACATAAAGTAATAAGAGAGAATAAATAGAAGGAAGAAAGATAGGAGAGAGAAGAGAAAGAAAAGAGAAGGAAGAGAGAAAGAATAAAGAATAAAATTTCCAAATCCGTATCATATAAGTGGAATTTAATATTTTTATTTTTAATTATCTTAAATTATTAATTAATATACTTAAATTTTAAATTATCCTTTTCCAAATAAGTATTTTATCATTAAGAATTTTAAATTCTTTTATAAATTTCTTTCTCCAATTAATACTCTTATTTATATAAATTTTAAATGAATTTAGTAACGAGTGTAAATAGTTAATCAACCATAACTTTAATTTGATATGAGTTTTAAGAATTACATGGTCAAAGTCAATAAATTTAACATGAATTATGTTTTGTAATTAGTTCACTTAGAATTCTTCTCCCTATAATTATTTTTTTCTCTAATTTTATTCGATAGTTTTATCTTTTAAAATTTGTAATGTTATTGGTTATGTTTCTATGTTTGAATTATTATTGTTTCATTATTCTTAATAAAAGTTTAAAATGAATTAAATTATATATATATATATATATATGTTTAATATATGTTTGGATGGAGAAATTTTATAATTATAAGAAAAAAAAATATAGGGATTTGAATTATTTGTAATTGAATTTCTTTCATTTTTTAAATTAATTGTTTGAATGAAGAGACGTAAAGTAATGAAAGAGAAGAGATAGAAGGAAGAAAGATGGGGAGAAAGGAGAGAAAGAAATGAGAAAAGAGAAGGGGGAAGGAAGAGTAAATAAGAAAATTTTCAACTTCTTATTATATAAGTGGAATTGATATTTTCATTTTTAATTATCTTAAATTCTTAATTAATATGCTTGAATTTTAAATTTTCCTTATCCAAATAAATATTTTATCATTAAGAACTATAAATTGTTTTACAAATTTCCTTCTCCAATTAAAACTCTTATTTATATACATTCTAAATGAATTTATTAACGAGTGTAAATAGTTAATCAACCATGACTAAAATTTGATATGATTTTTAAGAATTACATTATCAAAGTCAATAAATTTAACATGAATTATGTTTTGTAATTAGTTCACTTGGAATTCTTCTCTAATTATTTTTTTCTCTAATTTTATCTTTTAAAATTTGTAATGTTATTTGTTATGTTTTTATGTTTGAATTATTATTTTTTCATCTTATGTTATTCTTAATAAAAGTTAAAAATTAATTAAATTTTATATATATATATATATATATAATATTTTATTCTTAAAAAATCATATATCAATTTATTATAATTTCTAATTTATTTAAACAATTAAAAATATCAAATTTGTTATTTCTTTCAACTGAGTCAGGTATCACATAAAAGAGAATTCACTTATAATACTTATAGATAATTCTTTTGCAATAAAATTTTGTAAACAATTTGTTTAAATGCTGGCTCATGCCAACTAAACTAGTGTTACACAACGCAGGGTGTCAATGTAAACTTGCCAGTGCAGATGATGAATCACAGATTCATATATTCTAGATTCGCTGTCAAACTTGGAGGTTATGACAAAGCTAAACAATACCTTAACAAGTGCTTGTATTACGTTAATATAGGAAGCAACGATTACATAAATAATTACTTCCTTCCCCAGTTTTACAAAACAAGTCTCATCTATACCCCAGACCAATACGCCAACAATCTTATTCACCAGTTATCTAGAAACATTCAGGTATTTAACATTTTCCTATTTATTTTTCACTTTCTCTCAAAAGTTAATATAGGTTTACTTTTAGTATTTTTTTTTTCTATCCATATACTTTTAGTAACGTACTTAGTTATAAATTGAAATTAATTAACTATTGGATCAGGTATATTATAGTTTGAAGATATTTTCGAGTCTGGTAGTTTGAATGCAATTATTAGTCTAGATTTCATTTCAGAAATTATTTCATTAACTAATAGTTGATTAATTACCTGCATATATTTTTTTAAGTTAGTAGAATTAAATTATTGATATAAATAAATATTATGGAATTTTCCTAGTTACATGCATGATGCATTATTTATACTAATAAATTAATAATTAGGTTAAGTTTTCACCCTCATTTTATTTAAATTTCTGTTTTTAGTCCTTAAAATTTTTTAAAAGTCCTTCAAAAATTTGTTGTTACTTATTCTAGTCCACTTAATTAACTTTTCTATTAAATGGTTAAATGAATATTATTTTATGGTGATTTTTTATAGTTAAAGAAATATTTTAGCATCACAAAATATATTTATTTAGTCACTAAATGTAAAAATTAATATGCTAAACTTAGTTTCAAAAATTCACGGAGGAGTGGAAATTGAAAAAATAAATTTGAAGGACTAAAACCAACCATTGACATATTAATCATAATTATATTAGTATAAGAATGTAATATATTAAATTATATTATAGGATTAATATAACTCATTTTACTCTTAATGTAGACTCTCAATCAATATGTATTTACTACTCTTTATCTTTCAAATACTAAATTTTCCTGTCCTTACTCGTTTATATTATTGACTAGCTTTTAAAAACATTGCAACTATATTATTTTTTCCTTTGTTGAATAGCTAATAACAGACGGAATTGATTTAATTAAGTGTTTGGTTTTTAACTAGATTATGTTTTTTCCTTTTTTGAATAGCTAATAACAGACGCAATTGATTTAATTAAGTGTTTGGTTTTTAACTAGATTATTTTTTTTTCCTTTTTTGAATAGCTAATAACAGACGCAATTGATTTAATTACGTGTTTGGTTTTTAACTAGATTTTTTTTTCCTTTTTTGAATAACTAATAACAGATGCAATTGATTTAATTAAGTGTTTGGTTTTTAACTAGATTATTTTTTTCCTTTTTTGAATAGCTAATAACAGACACAATTGATTTAATTAAGTGTTTGGTTTTTAACTAGATTATTATTTTCCTTTTTTGAATAGCTAATATTCTAATAACATACGCAATTGATTTATTTAAGTTTTTGGTTTTTAGAATTTTTTATTCTTACGTAATTTATCTTTTTTTAAAAAAATAATTTTTCATAAAACATTATTTTATCAAATCATTTTTTTCTAAATACCAATTTTTTTAAAAAAATTATTCGTTAATTACTTTAAATATTATAAATTTCTAAATATAATATTTACATATTTTATACTGCAAAATATCCCCAAAAAACTTGGATATTTAGAAAATTAAATAAAAAAACAATTTATAAAATATTTACTTTAAAAAAATTAAAAATAAACAATCAAATTAAAAAATGAAACCACTAAGTGTATTTTTCTTGTTGTTAAGGTATTTATAATAAGAATTAATAAATTTGTATCCATGTTAATTGTCATTAAATGCAATATAAAAATCATTTACAATGTCTACTGTTTTGGGATGAAGACACTGCATGACGAATTTGGGGCAAGAAAATTAGTGCTAGTTGGGATGGGTCGTATAGGGTGCACTCCAAATGCCATATCTACGCATAGTACAAATGGATCTTGTGTTGAGAAGATGAACAATGCTGCATTCTTGTTCAATGACAAACTTAAAGCTCTAGTGGACAATTTCAATTACAAGTTCACTGCTGATTCCAAATTCATATTTATAAACAGCACAGCAGGAACCCTTGACAGTTCTCTTGGTATGTATACATTTCCATTCATTTTCTTGCACTTCATTTCATATTCATGTAAATTAAAATGAAAATAAAATATTTTAAATCTCTCAAATATTGTTGGCAGAATTAATTTTAGTTCTTACATTTTAAAAATCATGATTTTATTTGGCTCAATTACACATTCTGACATCTAATTTTCATAATTTTGTTAATTTTTTCAGTGAAGTATTTTATTTGTAATTTTTATCATCCAACTTTTAAATCTTTACCAATTTTGTAACTTTGTTGGTAACAAAATTTGCAAAATTTCAAAGTCTAAGTGACAAATTTTGCAAAAAGTTTCAAAATTTTGATAGTAAAAATTACATATAAATAGTTTGGTGGAAAAAATATAAATAAAAAAGTTCAGTGACATAATTCAAGCAGGATAAAGTATAAAATGGAGGATTAATCCATCACATTTAAAAAATATGAGAATTAGACCCATCTTTTTCAAATGTATGGATTAAAACTAATTTCCAATTCTCTAGTGATCCTTGAATCAACTAATTAAATGTGTTACAATTTGATGTGGGTGGACATAAAACATAACCATGGTCCATTTGTTTCAGGTTTCACTGTTACTAATGCTTCTTGCTGCCCATCATCGGTGTCTTCAAATGGATTGTGTGTTCCTAACGAAACACCATGCCAAGATAGAACTACATACGCATTTTGGGATCAATTTCATCCCACAGAAGCTGCCAACAGACTCATTGCAATAAGTTCTTATAATGGTTCTGATCCATCAGTTACTTACCCAATGGATATTAAACACCTTGTTCAGTCTTGAATTATGAATATTCAACTCAAACTATGGTTGTGTCCTTAAAAAACTTTCTTTTATCAATAATAATAGTTTGTGCTGACCTGAATATGTGCCCAGCTGAAAGGATATTAAATAATGTTGGGTGCTTTTTCTTATTCCCATTTGTTTGTCATAGTTATCACAATATTAAATTTTAGATTATTATATTGTCTTAATCTTTCTCGTGTTGGTTGAAATATGCAAGGGAATTTATCTAATTTAATATTGATAAAGTATATTCTTAAATAAATTACATTTTCTCCTAAAAATGAGAGTATTACATTTTTTCTTATAATAAAAATATACAATTTAATTTGGAACTTTGCCCCTCTTAATGTAAAAAAATAAATAATATTGATACGATTTAGTGCATTAAATGATGATCTAGTGATATAGTAAAAAAATCATATTGTTAATGCGATGAATAGAATTGAATAATCGATCTTTTATATATTAGTAAGAGCTATTATTCATGGCATAAAAGTCAATTACTTTCTTTTATAAGTTTCTAAATTTTGCAATAAAAACAACTCGGCAACATCTGCATTTATAGAATCAAAAGAATTACACACTTAACTATTATCAATCTAATGATATTACTATTATACACAAAACATATATATTCAATAAACAAATGAAAATGCATTAGCATTAAGGACCTAACGCAAAATAACTGATACCGTAAGGACCTAACTTTAAGTCATACAAATAAGAACAATCAATTCGCATGTTTGGTCATGTTCCATGATCCATTTTTTCATGTTTACAAAGAAGCTACTAAATATTACATTTAGATCTGTGACGTGATTCATAATTCATTGCTTGAAATTAAATCGTGTTTTAAACATGCTAAATTTCATTTTTCTTGTAGGACAAGGGATTACATTTATAACTTTGATTGTTACTCGTTCTATTCTTTTATAACCATAGAAATGACATTCCACATGTTAGAAATTCCAAAATTAGTGCTACGTACACATTTATGTTATGAAAGCAAAATGAAATATAATTATGTTTACAATAAATTAAAACTTTTTGGAGAAAAAAGGCACACAAATAGATTATATATATAGTTCAAGACTCCTCAAGGTAAAACTCATGTTTGTACAGTTTGATGGTTAGTCTTTAATTACACAAGAAAGGGCATGATCGATGCCTCTGACACCACTGTACAAAGCATGATGTATAGAAATTAAAACTACGTACCCTCAAAAAATATAAAGAGAGGGAAGAAAGAAAAGTGTTACATCTAATAAATCTTCTTTACTTCACCAATCTCTTTCTTCCTTAAAATGAGTATCATATCTATGCATTAGTTTTCAAATGAAGCGATTTAATTCTCTCCTTATTCTTGCCCATCTTTACCCCTCCTAACTAGGTTATTAACTTATTTTTTTTTCATAATATATAATTATAATGACTGAATATTAATATCCTATGTATTATATATATTTAATATTATAATTTCTCCTTGGTCTTAAACCTTTTCATCTTATAATCCTCCACCACTTCATTATTCAAGGTATGAAAGGAGCACCTTCATGGACAGGAAAATGGGAAATTACTTGAGCAGTGCTAGCTCTATGTTGTTGCCCTCCTTGATCAAATGATATGAAATTTGAATGGTAATACTCAACTAGCCCATTATTATTGTTTTTGTTATTATTCATTACCTCATGCACACTTTGACCCTTCATAAGTTTCCCAGGAATTGATGAGTCTTTCATAAGAGAACCACATTGTCTAGGCTGTGTTTGGTAGAAAACTTTGGACACCACTAACTCCCCTTCCTTTTCCTCTTCATCACTTCCAAGGTGGTATTGGTGCATCACCCAATTTGTCTTCTCTGGCTTTCTTTGCTTCCCATAGTTTGTGTAAAGTACAAGGATTTTCTTGTAGCCTTTCAATTTGGCACTGTTGTAGACTGGCCTAGTTTTACCTGTTTTGTGCCAACGTGTCTCACTTCCATCTTCATCTGTGTGCACCTTTCTCCTTTTTCTTGTTCCTGTTGTATATGCCTTCGAGGGTCGATGAAAGAAATGGCGGATCAAGCCATCTTTGCTAACTCCTGCAGTAAAATTTTCACGAAATAATTACATGTTAATATTCATATGCTGCAAAAAATTAAAAATAAATAAAACATGTCAATAAAATCTATTTCCAATTTTTAAAAAAAATGCATGAATTATGATAAATTTTCTAAATTTTTATATGATTCTTGCAAAATATTTAACTTGGTTGGTATATATGTATAATATTTAGATATCTTATGCTAGCATACTGTGAGAATGATTTATTTAACATGAAATTTATGTTCTATCATGATCATTTACGAAAACTCTTCGGGAAGCAACAAATAGTGGAAGAAAAAAATATGTTTAAATGTGTTTCTTTCTGCTGAAAACATATATCATGTCTTTTAAAATCATTTTTAATTTATTTGAATTGTAATCATTTTATTTTTTAAATAAAATCATGTGTTTTTCATTTTTGTTGGTGAGAGAGACCAGAAATATATTACTTTTGTTGAACTTAAAGACTAAAAAGAATAATATATAATTAGAAAGAGAGACTATAAAATAAAAACAACATATTTTTAACAAGAGTAAAAACTTATCATCTAATAACAAAATAACATGTTTTTAGAACATGCATAATTAAGAGAAGGAACAGTCATAAGAAGCTAGGTATTACGTTATAGCAAGGTTAGTTGACGGGTATAATATCACTTTTCGCTAATGACATGCATGTTGAATAGAGGTTTAGTCCAACAGATAATTAAGATTTTTTTCAACAGAAGGATAAGATAATATAAATAATTTAAACTTAAATTAATAATGTAAACGGTCAATTTTCTTCCATAAAATTGTTGCTTTAATAAAATTTATGTTTTAATTTCTTCATTTTACTGTAGAAAAAAGGTAAGTCACTTATTATTCAGGAATTATGAAGCTATGTTTGGAACTCAATAGAATAACAGTGAGGATTAATTAAATGTAACTTATATGGACATCTAATATAAAGATTTTGCTCATAGAAAATATAATAGTAAAATATATTGAATGTTACCAATGCATTATCTTACAACACTTTCTAATTATTGAAATTTATTAAAAATCGCATAATTTTATAATCTACTTCTTATTTAGTAATTTTCATTTATGAGTTTCTAATTTTACATAAATTTTAACTAATAATAATAATCGTGTTAAAAAATATGTTAAAAAGTAATACGGTCTCATACAAGATTAGAGAGATTTGAATATATTGTAATTTACCTGGCAACTTCTCTGGATGAGTATAACATATCCCATTTTCTCCTTCAAGTGTAGGAATGAACTCATCAATTAGAGGGTGAAGTTTATGAATATCAGATCGCACCTTCGCTTCCAAATGCTCAAGAATCTCTTGATCTGTTGGATCAAACTTCACTCCAGCAGGTAATCCAGGTAAGTCATTAATACCACCACCCTAGTTAATCAAAACCATGTTATATACATTCATAAAAAAAATGAGGCAAATATAAGACAATTAATTAATTATATAATTTCACTCTCAACAAAAAAAGTCATCAAAAAGGGTATAATGATATCTATATATGTTCATTAACAAAAGGTTAATAATATTAATTAGAACCTGTTCTTGGCATTTGATATGATGGCCACACGTAGGACAAGTTCTAATTAAACTATCCTTTCGTCCCTCCACTATGATATTATGATGATTGTTTTCAGAATCACTAGACCGAGTCATTTCCTTGTTTCCTCTTCTCTTGTTCACTCATTCCATTTATGAAGACCCTCTTTTTCTTCTTCCCTCTTCTCCTTGCTATAAAACAAATGGAACAAACAAACTGAAAGAGATCTAGACCTAAGGGGAAAGAGAGAGAGAGAGAAAGAGAGAAACGTTTGAGTTAAGAGAGGGATTTAAAGTTGTAATAATTAATAAAAGGGACAAAAGGGAAACTTGTCTCTTCTAAAGCTTGTTCCCCTCATGCCACTACTTGTTAAGGAGTAGTGGGAAGGAATTAAATTCTCTCTCACTTTTGCATTAGTAGTGAATATTATTATTTCAGTAGTGTCCTTCACAACCTTGTGCTTGCACTTAAAGAGAAAGTGAGAAAGAGATGCTCAAAATCTAAATAGAGAATGAGGATTAACAATTAGAGAGAGAAGGGTTGGTTGTACAGGAAAAAATATAAGAATAAAAAAATAGGATTGCTTTGCTCTCAAGTTTAGTCCTGCTTTGTATATGGTGTATGTGAAAACTTGTAGAAGAATAAATGTAGGGTTTTCGTTCCCCTTTTGTTTTTGCAAGTGTTCTTGTCCCTTTTACTCTGACTAAAGGTAGCTCTGACGAGTTTCTTAAATAAATTAGGTTAAAATTTGGAAAAGAAATAATTAAAATATGGATAGAGAGTTGAGTGGGATTAGGGCAACCTAATGTATAAGCACAAAGAATTTAGGTCCAATGTCACCCTGGAGTGTAGATAAAGTTAAAAAATATACAAATACTAGAAAAAATAAATAAATAAGAAGAAATTAAATTGAATTGAACAATTTTCAGCCAACCATAATTTCATTCCTTCACGTAGACTTCTCATGCATACCAAGAAACCCCTTATCTCTCTCTTTCAAGTTCTAAGGTGACTTAGACAGTCTTATAAGCTCTCAATGTCAACAATGGTTGTAGGCGTACATTATTATCTTTTGCCAAATGGCAAAAGCAAACGTGATCTAGTGTCAAGAGATTATACATAATTAAAATACTCCAAATAATTTTCAACATTTTTCATTTTTCACTAAGATCTTTGCTTCTCAAGTTTATTTATTGATTTGTCTAGATGAACAAGAAAGATTTTGTAAATTAATGAGTTTCCCTAAGATTGGAAGTACTGTCCCTACGTTTGTTTATGTGCTGGTAGTTGTTGGGTTCCCATTGAAGTATTGATGCATTTGAATGTGTCTAGGTGAAAATAATTATTCCCACTTTGGTAACCCCTCTCTTTTGCATGGAATTAAATATTCCTTTTTAGATTATTTATTTTATATTTAAAATAGTCTAAATTTAAAACTTTATTTATATTTTTTTTTTAAACAAACATTTTTTTTACACAATAACTTTTCACCATATTTGCATACATATAAATAGATGTGTAAATAACCTTATGTTTTCTTATGTGTATCTTATCTACACATGCTGTGTATATATATATAAATACGTCCAACTACTATACACGTGCAGATTGTTTAAAACAAATGTTTTCTGCTCAATTGGTTGAATTGTAATTTTCGTTGTAATGATAAGTCTTTTGAATAGGGGGAAGATTTTAGCGTGCGAATGCATATGATAGGTTCGTATTTTAGTTCATCTTGAAAGCAATAATGTTATGACTTTTGTAGTTATAAATTACAGGAGAAAAGTGAAGAAATAATTTGTTTTCATGCATTGTCTAATGTCACTAGAAATTAATTTTTAAATGTTTTAAGTTCACCATCATCTCCTAAAAAAAATTAGTTCACTGTCATCTAGTAATTATCTATAATTAATATTTAATTATATTGATTTAGTACGTTGATACACCGATATTAAAGAATAAATCGTGTATTTGCAGTAAAAAGAAAGAATAAATTGTATAAACAAAATTAAATGGTTTGTAGTATTAAACATACTTATGCATGAAATGTATTGGTCATAAATGGAAATAGAGCAGACAATTTATTTAATATATAATAGTTAATTAGATATGACTCTTAGGATAATTTATTTAATATATGCTTTAGGTTTAAGAATTTCAAAAAGTCTACTTGTTTGACTAGCTTTAAAGTTTTTTTGTTTTACCTAGATATAGCATGAGATATTACCATATACAGAAGAAATCCCATGAAACCATTATTTTGTTAAATGAAAATATGAGTACCATCCAACTTAATTTATAAAAACATAAAAACAATAAAATAATTTATAAAAATATAACAAAAATTATTTTAAAAAATTATTCAATATATTTTAATTAACAAATTATATTATTTATAATAATTTTAGTTCTTAATTCAGAAGATCAAAATTTAAATACATAATTAAATTCAAATATAAAATAGTCATTATTAAATTTATTAATTCAAAAATTCAAATAAAAATAAATATCTTTTAAAAATTATTTAAATTTTCAAATTAAATTGTAATTAAATTTAATCAAGAAATTATTGTAAAGAAAAATAAAACAAAGAAATATGCTAGCATAAAATAGTTAAGCAGTCTAGCTTAATTAACTTGTGTTTTGTTCTTTAGGTCCTATTCAATAAAAAAAGAAAAAGAAAAAAAATAATATTTATTTAAATTTATTTTTTTTCTTTTTATTCTTTTCCGCCTTTTCCCACCAACGTACTTAATTAATATCAAACAACTGATATTTTAAGTGCATCCATCAAATTGTGTATCATGAACAAGAGAACATGATTGTGGGACCTATGTAGTACTGAAATTTTCACTTTAATTAGTTAATTTAATATATTAAAGTTGGTGATCATTTGTCTTTGTCAAATATAGAAATTTTCACTACAATCATTAAAAATAGTTTTGCATCCCAGTACTATCAAAGACATTTGGTTATCAAACAATTGACTAGAGTTGTTTTGTTTCTTTTTAGTTGTTGTTTTTTCTTTAATTAAGAAAGTTGATAATTAAGTATTTCTTTATTGAAATGTTGGGCCTTTAAAGATTAAAAAAATGCAACTTTGAGCCGAAAAGGCCCGGAAGATAAAAACCCTAGATTATTCCTTAAAATTGGGCTTATAGCCGAATGTTGTTGATTTGATAACTCAACTGATTATGTCATAATCAAAACAAAATAGTTAAATAAAGATTTAGATATGTTTTTGTTGACTACTTTTACTCATTCTTTTTTCCTAATTTCCTTTTTTTATTTCTTGTATTTTTAATCATATAATAATGAATCAATACATTAGTTTTATGTTTCTTTGATTTTTATTTCAATATCATTAAAATTATGTATGATATATTTACAGTTGTATTCCACTTCTACTCACTTTTATTTGTTATTTTGTATGAATTAGTCTTTGTTTCAATTAATATGTTATATTCTTAAGTTCAAACGAAAATATAAATTTTATACATATTTTTATATTATAATTATATTAATTTCAAATTTTACATAAATTAACCATATGAGATCTTACTTAAACTACGAATCAATTAAACCAGAATTAAAAACAAATGATAAAAATACAAGAATTAAAAGTAAATAAAAATTAAAGACAAGGGACAAAAACACATACTAATGAAAGTATAAAAATTAAAAAATCTTAAATAAATTATAAGTAAGTTTTTATATATATATATATATATATATATATATGACAAAGTACACATAAATAACTATATGTTATATAAACATTTTTTTTTAATAGAGTTAAATGATAAAAAAAAACTAAAAATAAAACACGATAAAGATATAAAGATTAGAAATAAATAAAAAAGTTAAAAACTAAATAAAATCAATAAAAATACATAAATCAAAAACATTTTGAGCCTTCAATAAATTTCACCCCTCCATTATCTAAATTTATTCTTAAAAAAAAATCAACCACTATTAATTTTATTTTTATCAATATTTCTGATTTCTCACAACAAATTAAATCAATTAAATGGTTATATATACAAAGATACACATTTGATAAATATATTGCCACGTGATACTGCTTCACAGAGGTGTGGCACGGCAATCTCAAATTATATCACATGACATGTATAATGTATTGCATAGCTCGTTTGAATCGTGTGTCACATGACACTTTTCCGTGCTTGGCCCCATTTTTATTTTTTTTTTCACTACCGCGAGATATCATGTTTTTGTGTTATTTCTTATGAACGAAAGCAATAATTACATAAATTTTTATATTGCAATATTTATCTTAATATTTAAAAAATAAAATATTTGTAAGATTTCCTAAAATGTGCGTATACAAAGCTAAGAAACATGAATAGAAAGAAAATCTTAAATAAATAAAAAGATTATTTAGTTTAGTTTGTTTTCTCTATCCTTAAATTTTTACAACCTTACAGTTTATATCCCAATCTTTTTTCTTCTTTTTTGTTTGGCAAATTTTGCCCCAAATTTTTATAATATTTTGATTTTATGCGTATGTAGAAAAATTATCACAAAATTATATTAACTATGACAATTTAGTGAAAAATCTTCGGAAAACACCTAAATTGTGATTAAATTTACATGTATTAATATAACATTTTGGAGATAAATTTGGCTAAAAAAATTAAAGAACACGAATTGTAAAATTGGGAAAGTTTTGAGGCAAAAATTACTATTAGGTCTTTACTTAATTATATCACCTATATATAAAAAAAAGTGCGTCTACGTTTTATAAAATGAAATAAAATAAAGTAAAAATATATAGATAGTTATTAAATTCTTGAATTAGGGTAATTTACTTTAATGGATTGTTACGGGAACAATTTACATAAATGGGTTAATCTGTAAATAAATTATATATTTTATATAATGTAGATAAGTAAAGCCACATTATAGTCTGTTGAGATAAAATGTAATCAGGTCAAGCCGAATTTTACATAGTAATAAGACGTGAAGCTTTGAGATAAAATATGGACAAAATTAAAATTTTATTACATATCTAATTTTATTTTTAAAATATAAATCAATAAAATTTATTCGTAATTTCCATGTATTATATTATAAGACAATTTTATTGATTTAATTTAAAATTCCTATATTTATAATAAAATTTACTAATCTCATCTTCTAATTTAAAATTAATATAAATTAATTTATACAATATGACAAAAATTATCACATTCATACTGTAAATAATTTTAAATTTTAATTTAACAACAATTTATTACACTACAACTTTCTAATTAAGAAAATTTAACAAATATAAATAATTAAATACATACATTACAAGAAAAATTTAAAATTAATAAAATGTAACAAATTCTACATACAATTTAATTCTTTTTAGCTAATATTTTCCTATATTGATTATATTAATAACTGCATTTTCCTTACTAAAAACTATTATATTATATTAAATCTAATATTTTCCTAACAACAAAAAAAGTTTTCGACATGCATGTCTGTGTCAACACCACGTAAAATGCGGCTATTGTTCTCTGCATTAGACAATAACTTCTGCATATCCACCACGTGTCAACACCACGTGAAATACAACTTGTGCTGATCGCGTTTTCTCAGCTTGGGCTTTCTCCACCTAAAATGCGCCCAAATCTAACTGCATTTTGGGTCATAATATACCTTTCTTTATCCGTATTATATTAAATATATAATTTATTTTCAAATCCATTTATGTAAATTATTACCGTAACAACTTCATTAAAGTCAATTAACATTGAATTAACTTCTTTACTTTTTACTTTTTATTGTTTGCGAGTTGACGAGTTCACTTGGAATTGACTGTTTATAAATTCTTTTCTTAATAGATTTTGGATAGACATATATTCTGAGTAAATTTAATAGAATGTTGAGTTCTGAAATCACCAGTTAGTAGTATAAATTCTTTCTTTGAGTAAATTTGGATAAACATATATTCTAACTAAATTTAATAGACGGTTGAGTTTTGAATTCACCCGTTAGTAAATTAAAAGAAATAGACCGGAACAATATATGTTATTTGTTGCATATTTAGTATTTAATATATCTCAATTTTTTTATTTTATTACTTAAAAAACTCACATATATATAATAATAATAATAATAATAATAATAATAATAATAATAATAATAATAATAATAATATTAAATATTCATTCTTCAACGTCATCTCCTCGATAAAATTAATTTACCACTATTAATACCTTGACAAGGTATTAAGTATATTATATTGCTAAAACTAGTTATTTAAGTATTGTAAAATTTATAATATATTATTTTATTTTATTATTAAAATAATAATTTTGTTTGTTATTTATAAATATTAAGTTATTAATTTTAATATGAAAGTAATTTACCGTTTTTCTTGAATCTATACGTTTCACAATCTTATGTATATTGACTAAAGTGTAAATACGAGATTATATAGTTTTACTATATAGAATTTTAAGAGAAAAATATCATTTATTGATTTCAATAACAAAATTTCTAAATATTATACAAATATTTATAATTAGATGCATGATGTATAAAAGTGTAAAAAATTGTTTTACACTTTGTATAAACTTTGAACTCAAATGAGCACACAATTCATTTGTTTTCTATAAAAATATCAATAACCTAACTGAGTATTATTCTTATGTAAAATTGAGAGTGAGCCAAACACTCTTGAGAATTTGACAAGGGACCTAAACATTAACATATGGAGGGCAATACCGGTATTAGATAAGCATTTCTTCTTTGTCACCAAAGCATTTGTAGGCTTTTTTTCAAAACAAGTCAACAATTTGATGCCAAGGACATATGTCGTTGTAATCATACCATCTCTTTTTCTATTTTTATGCAATGTAGTTATTCCCTTTCCGTTTATAAGAATTGAGACAAGAGCTAGTTCTTTCAAATTTTGTAGGACACATTGATTTGCAAAGGACTTTCATATAGATCATTCAAAGTTAATTAGTTAATGTTGTAGGATGTACCAGTACATGATATCTTTAAGTGCTTTATAAGATTTACGTCTCAATCAAAGTATTAGTAAATGCTCCCTTATCGAAAGTATTACTAGGACACTTTTCTTTTTGAGTGTGTGACTCTTAGTATTTTGAATGTCACGTTAAATTTTGGCTAATAATGGATTCACTTATTGAGATAATAAAAACTCATTCGGTAATTATTTTCTCCACACGTAATCTTTTGATTTTAAAGTCTTTTCTTAAGTTAAAAAAGTTAATTTTTCTAATTGAACAAAGTATGAATTGTTATAAACTATCTCACACACTTATGTTTGATTTCTATAAATAATAGAGAAAAATATTTTAAAGGAAATGCAAATTTCTACTCACAGACAAAATTTGGTTAAATAATATATGAAGTCATCCATGAGTAATTATTTGAGTCCTTTTTTGTTTAAACATATCTTTCACAGCTTTCAACCATTTCGTTTTGATTACTGTGAAGCTATACCAGCTTTATATACAGTATTTTATTAACAAGAAGTGCAAAGTTTCTGTTAAACAGTTGCTAACTCTTAGAAGGAGGAAATTAACAAGTCATGAAGTATAAAAATGCTCTCTTTAGATCTATATACGAAAAAAATAAAATTTAATTGACTCAACTCTATTTACTATTTTTATCCCAAAAATATTCTTAAATTAATTTTTTCTAATGTATGCATTATTTTTAATAAATATGAATAAGGATAAGTTAGAAAAATATAATTTAATTTTTATACAAAAATAAAAGAATAAAATATTTAATCATTTTTCTTAATTTTCTTAATTTATGTGAAATTATATGTATACATGTTAGTTAATAAAGAGGGTTACTTTCCAACACCATAACCAATTACCAATAATGTTCATTATATCTCCAAAGAGCTTTCTTCCGTTAATGGGAACGCATGGTGATGAAGTATATTTATTCATCAGTTATATGTTTCCCATGTAATCACTACTCAGTCACACTCCAACTTTAATTACCGATGCCTTAGGTTGCCATTTTTATAGCTGTTACTTAATTAGTGGTCAAATATGAAATTTATGAGTTTGAACAATTTATTCATGGTTATCATCAATGGATTTGACTCATTTTAATAACTCATTCATATATTTTAAGTGTACTTATTCTAGATGATGTAATTATGTTAAAAAGAATCTAGCTGGATATCACTAGTTTAGAATGAGAAACACCAAATAGAGAACTATTGCCAGAAAAGATTCAGCTATATTTTCTTCATGTATAGAGAAAATTTTGTGGCTAAATAAAGGTGTTTTATCGGCACAATATTTTTTACTTTTTTAAGTTATGGTTTTAAAAAACATTTTAAATATAAAAAATTATACATACTTGTTAGCAGTTAGTTAACTTATATAGTAATTTTGATTACATTGACTTAATTGTAGAACATGATTTCATTGTTTTTGTTCTAGTTTATTATTTTTCAGGTCATTCGTCACTTGTAGAAAACTTTAAACCCTGAACCAAAAGTCTAAGAAAAATAAATTAAATAAGGAAACACAAAAATGAAAGAAGATCTGCTCTATAATTTGTTATGCTCTTTTTATTCTTCAAATTATGCTATTTTTATTCTGGATGAATGTAACTTTTAGTTGATTATGTTTCATAAAGTGCCATACGTAGAGTGTACCATAAATAAATTCTGATGGCTATGTTTTTTTGGCAAAAAAAAATTCATAATAAACTTTTTTGTGTGTCAATTCATGAAAAAATTCATTACCAAAAAATTTATAGTTAACACATTCTTTGGACATCTTCCATGACGATTATAGTAAGACCCGATCTTAAATTTAAAAATTAGATCCTCAAAATTATCTTTTAAAGAGACTGACATTATTTTCAGTTGTAAGAAATAATTCTCATAAAAAAAATATCTTGAGATGTATTATTTTAAGTTCTTAGATGATTTTATAAATAAATAAGATGTTAAAAATTCTAAATTTATATAACATAATAAAATAAAACTCACTAAAAATGAGTTCAAAACTATAGCCCCATAAGGAATTCTTACAATTGCTGTTTACAAGTACTTAATTTCCCTTGAACAAAAGAGTTCCTAAACTATATGCTACTGAGCCATAGATGCTTCAAAGTTTCACCCTTCTCACACTACCATAGAGAATGTAGAGCTATTTAATTTTGTACATTTCTCAAACTACACTTCACTGATACTATTGGACGGATCTTCATGGCATCATGGGACATTTGTCTCGTTTACACTTCCACATTTGTGAACTGTTGTTACCTCCAGAAGCATCTTAACCACATTTCTCATAGTGGGGCGAGTCACTGGAAGAGCGTTAGTACAAAGAAGCCCCACATTCAATACCTTGCTAATTTCTTCTCGGTATTTGGAATCCAATGTAGGATCAATCACATGATCCAGTCCTTCACGTTCCAATGCAGAGTAAACCCATTTCACCAAATCATTCTCACCATACTCTGGATCAATAGGGGGTCTTCCAGTTACCAACTCCAAAATGACCACTCCAAAGCTATATATATCACTCTTTTCATTCACCCGAAGAGTATAAGCATATTCTGCACATAAAAAAAGTACAGCTTATAGTTAAGTAAATTTATGCATGTTACAAAAGTTAGTAAACTAAGTCCATAGAAATATATATTATATGATTGAAATTAAGCAAAAATATGAACAAATGCAGAGTTTAAGCTATAATAATTAAGTTATGTTGTTTAAGAATTTAATTAGAATGTACTTCTCAACAAAATGTCACAAACCTGGTGCAATGTAGCCATAAGATCCTGCAATCACAGACATTGATTGTGTCCCTTGGCTGGCTCTTGTAACCATTTTGGAAACTCCAAAATCTGCAACTTTTGCCACAAACTCTCCATCCACCAATATGTTGTTAGATTTCACATCCCTGTGAACAATTGATGGGACACAGTCATGATGCAGATAAGCAAGCCCCTCAGCAGCATCAACAGCAATTTTATACCTAGTTGGCCAATCCAACAAGTTCTTCTTGCTACTCTTCAACAAATCAGCCAAACTCCCATTTTCCATGTACTCAAAAACTAGTAGCCTGTGATCACCACTACTGCAGCAACACCACAACTTGACAATATTCTTGTGCCTGATCTTCCCCAGAGTTTCAACTTCAGCATCAAATTCATCTTTCCCACCACCAACTCTTTCATCTACATTTGGTGCTCCCCACAATTTCTTCACTGCCACCACCTGACCGCTACTAAGCACCACCTTGTACACCTTCCCAGATGCTCCACTTCCTATCACATTATCCTCACTCAGCAACTTAGCAACCTCAGGCTCACTAAACCCAAGCTTATGAAACGACTTCCACCGTGTAGTGATAAGCCCCTTCTTCAATTTCTTCACCTTCTTGTACTTGAAGTAAAACCATGTCACCCCAATAACGAACACAACTCCAGCAAGCACAAAAAGGGACCACAAAATCCACACATGCCCCCGATTCTTTCTGTTACCAGAACAATCACAAATCCCAGGGAGATGACCACAGAGCCCAGGATTCCCTATAAAACTCATCTTATACCTTTCATTGGCATAAAAAGAAGGAATATCCCCAGAAAGCTGGTTGTAAGACAAATTCAACTCTGAAAGCTTCAAATTCTGCAACTGCATTGGAATCTTCCCAGAAAAATTGTTACAAGAAAGATCAAGATAATTAAGCAAACGCAAGCTTCCTAATTCACTTGGAATATTCCCATCAAACCTATTATGTGACAAATTGATATCACTGATCTTACTCAATTCACCAATTCCTCTAAAAAGTTCCCCAGAAAGTTGATTATAACTAAGATCAAGATTATCCAACTGGCCCAATTTTCCCATACTCTCAGGAATCCGACCCGAGAGATTATTACTATTCGCAGCAAACTCCACAAGATTCTCCAACAACCCAATTTCCTCAGGAATCGAGCCAGAAAAGCTGTTATTAGAAAGCAACAAATTTGACAGATTGTAACAACCAGAAATCGTTTTAGAAATCGACCCAGAAAGAGAATTCTCCGAAAGCTCAAGCAAATGCAAATGGGGCAAACCCCACAGCCCATCAGGAACAGTTCCAGAGAGGTTATTACTCAACAATCGAATCCTCTTCAAACTCCTACACTCCCCAAGACTCGCCGGAATTTCACCGGAAAAGGCATTATCTAACAAAAGAAGCTCTTCAAACTCCCCATGCCGGCACAGGTTCGCCGGAATCTCGCCGTAAAAACTGTTAGTCGAAAGATCAATGTGGTTCAACGGCGAGTTCAACCCCAAATCACTCGGCAACGTCCCAGAAAGCTTATTGCTGAACAATTTAAGTTCATAAAGATTCGGAGAACGCGCAATAACCTTGGGCAAAAATCCTTCAAGCTTATTCTCGTATAAATTCAAAGACGCGAGTGGCAACTCGCACAACTCGGTCGGAATCGTCCCAGTCAACTCGTTCGTCGACGCGTCGAATAATCTCAAACTCGTCATGTTCGACATTCCTTCAGGCAACTCGCCGGAGAAAGAGTTTGTATAAAGCTCAATCTTCCTCACGCGCTTCCAGCGCGTGAACCATTGCGGAATGCTACCAGTGAGATTGTTCTGCGACAAATCGAGGTTCGTTATGTTCACGAGGTTGCTGAAGGTGTCAGGAATGGGGCCCACAAGGTTGCAGCCGGCGAGATAAAGCGTTTCGAGGTTGGTGAGGTTACCGAGTTCACTCGGGATACGACTCGGTTTGAACGAGTTGTAAGCGAGTTGAAGGTGTTTCAATGAAGTTAAGTTCCCCAGAGAAGAAGGGATGGTTCCGGTGAAGAGATTGTAAAGAAGGTTGAGACTTTCGAGGTGGGGAAGGGCGGAGAGGGTGGCCGGAATCTCGCCGGAGAGGTTGTTGGCGGAGAGGTCGAGGTTGCGGAGGGAGGTGAGGAGGGAGAGGGAGTCAGGGATGGGGCCCACCAGGTTGTTTTGGGAGAGGTCAAGGTGGAGGAGGCGGTTGTGGCGGCGGCAGGCGGCGACGACGGGGGAGAGGGTGGAGTTGATGAGGTTGAAGGAGAGAGTGAGGGAGGTGAGGTTGGGGATGCGGCAGAAGACGGCAGGGAAGGGGCCGGAGAGTTCTAGGTTGGAGAGATTGACAGCGGTGACGGTGGCGGAGTGAGCGTCGCAGGTAATGCCACGCCAGCTGCATGGGGTGGCGGAAAGTGGGTCCCACGATGAGAGGGCGTTATTTGGGTCGGAGAGTTGGTGTTGGGCGGCAAGGAGGAAGAGACCATCTTGGCTTAGAGAGAGAGAGGGAGGAGCGAGAGAGAAGAAGAAGAACACAACAAACACTAAAAACATCGTAAGAGAGTGTTCGGAGTGATCGTTTGTTTTGTTTCTATACTTTGTCGCAGTGTTGATGCTTTTGTTATTTGAAAGAAGCAGGGAAAACAAAGTACTCTATTTGTAGTAACTAGCAAGTACGAACAATATTTTGGTTACCAATGATGGTAACATAAAAGATATAAAGTATCACAGAGGTGGGTCCTACTCACTCTCCTCCTTTTCTCTTTTTTGCATGTTTTGGGTTGGCTTCAGTTTCAATCATCCCAATTCCACACATGTTTCTAGACGCATTTTGTGAAACTTTTATTTTATTTTTTACGAGAAAAACAATTTATGGTTACATCATGTACAACGTTTTGATTGAATTAAGTAATACTATTTATGTAAAACTATTTTATATAACTTCTAACTTATTTTGATAATACACGTGACTCTGCTTGAAGGGATTCTCTTCAGTTCACGATTTTTGTTGGGTCTTACATATTTTCTGTGTAAAGCCACGATTTTGGTTCAACTTTTCTGAGGAATTACGGTTAAAGAAGTAAAAGTCTGGACAGCGTTACGAATATTTGGGTTCTTTCATGCACGTTTTGCGCTGGTTGTTAGAAGTGGAAAGACGTTGCTGTCGAAGGTGTTACAGAAGATGCACCTTTAAATTTTGAAGAGGAGACGTGGAAATTTGCACAAACACGTTTTTGGTGAAGAGACGTGAACAAAAATAGTGATTCAGTTACCATTGATATTTACAACTAATAAGGTACTATAATACTATTTGTTATTAATTAATTTAGATACCTTAATTTGGATGGTATTTGGTGACTTAAGTTGTTGGTGTGTCTGATAATAAATCCCATTTAATAACATTTATTTTTGTATGGATGTTTTGACTGGAGCAGGAGTCGAGATAAGACTGCGATAGTAGCACAATTATAGAAAGAAGAATAAAAGATGTGAGGGAGTAAACATGACATTTCATGCTTTGTTTGTGTGGGTGAAAATAATGTCACGTGAAAAGGAAAATTTTAACTTGGGTTTCGTGATTTTTTTTATTATTCTAATTTAAATATTTTTTATTTTTATTCTATTTATTTTCATTTACCATCTAAACGGAATCTATTCTTCATATATATTTTAAAAAAATTTCACTTTTTATAATAACTGTTTAATTTATGAAAATAAATAAATTTAAATTATAATTAATATCTTTATTAAAGAAATCACTATTTCAATCTTATAAAAATATAAAATAAGATAATTAGTTTTAAAAAGAAAAATATTAAAATATTTCTTAAAAGTACCGTGTGTTATTCATTTTAATTTTTGAAGATATTTATTTTATTATGTTAATTCTAAAATTATTTTATTTATTATTATTTTAATTCATGAATTTAATTACTAGCTCTTGTTTTAATCCTTGAAAAAAAGTATCTTAATTGGTTAGTGAGGTTTTTTTTAATACGATAATATTCATAAAATGATCTTCTTTTCGAAGCTTATATATATATACACACTGGTAATTAATTAAATTTCAAATCATATATTTATAAAGTTGTATATATTTATGAAATTAAGAGTCGAGTCTTTAGAACTAACTATTTTGTTGGTAAATAAATCGATAAATATGAAATTTTCTTACGGAAGTAAGTGAATAAATAAATAAAAAACACACACAAAGGAGAATATAAAAAGCGTAACCTATCTAAAAGAATTGGAGATAATGTTGTTCCTAAAATTGTTAATAGGGTGAGAATCAACAAAAGTCAATTACAATTCTTTAATAATATGTTTTGGAGTGAAGTTGTAAACGAAAAGAAAAGAGGGATACTTTTTTTTTTTTTTTTTTTAACTTTTTAATACTTCTTAAACATTTGTCAAATGGATTGGATTGTTGAAAAAAAATATTAATTTCGTTAACGAATAATATTACAAATACCTAAAATTCCAAATAGCACTAGACAACAAGTAAGAACAAATAAAACAATACTGAAATCGGCAAAGGATAAAAAAACAATTGAAGCCAAATATAGAGAGTGTGATGGTGTGAGGGTTGAACTTGGAAGAGAAATTTTGATTCTTCAAGGAAGCTTCTTGACCAGTGGCCTGAGACATTGAATAATTGAACGTATGAAACAAACTTTACAACTTCTTTGTGGCTTTCTAATGTCGTGTCGCATACCAGGAAGCATTGCCTTCATTGAGCACTCGTGGCTTCGACCATGACAATACTGTTGTTTTGTTCCCAATAATAATTTTGTGGCTTACCATCATGCAGAAATCACGTTATGAACGAGTGAGTTGCATCAAATAAAATTACTACATTTTGAGTTTGATATATATATATATATATATATATATATATATATATATATATATATATATGTATGTATGGGCAGAGTCAGAAATTTTGGATGGAGGGACAAAATTTTTTTTTTTTTTTATTTATTTATTATTATTATTTTTATTTCAATTTTTTATTTAATTTCTTTAGAATGATATGATGTGTTTGTGAAAAATAAGTTAAATTTATTTTAGTTTATTTATTTATAATTTCTGGATAAGATAATAAAAAAATATATCATTAATAGTTAAAAATTGTTGTTCTGATTAAGAATTTTTTAAATAAATATATAATATGATAGTAAAATTTTAAAATTAAAGAAAAATATTAAAGATTTTAATCTTAATTTTTAGATAAAGTAATAGAAAATACATCATCAATAATTGAAAATTGTTATGATCAGTAATTTCTTAAGTAAATATATAATATGATAGTAAAATTTTAAAATTAAAGATGAATATTAAAATTTCAAAATTTAAAATTATTTAGATGAAATTTTAAAATTAAAAATAAATATTAAAAATTTTAAAATTACAAATCATTTAAATAGAGTCTTAACTTTATGTTTTTAAAATTAAATATAAAACTATAAATTTAAAATACGAAATCATCAAAAATTAAAATTTATTATTATTATATATAATATATATTCTTTATTATTATAAATTATTATTTATATATATAATTATTATTTAAAATAATTATTTTAAAAATATTCTAATTATTTTTTAAAAATTATAAAACTAAAATTATAATTTTATTTAAAATTATAAAATTAAAATCATAATTATATATATATATATATATATGAAAAAGGAAAATGAAAAAATTTTGGAGGCAGTTATCCTAGCCCTTCAACGTGGTTCCGCCACTATATATATATATATATATATATATATATATATATATATATATATATATATATATTGAATGCTACTACGTATTTATTTTAAAAATACATTTTCAACCTAAATTAGGTACTATTAAAATTATGTGGCCAAAACAAAGTTCACTCGTGTCCATGTGTTCGCGTTTCTATTAGATCATGTGTTAGCATTTTTGTTAGGTTAATTTAATGTAAGATGATAATTTCATCTAGGGTTAAATAAGTTTTTATTTCAGAATTATTTTTCTTACAAAAAGTTTTAGTTATTGGTCTTTAACAAAACAAGTTCATTATCTAATTTAGTCCTTGTCATTAAAATTAGATTGTTAGCTTATGTAATATAAAGCTGACGTGGGAGGAAGATAAAAATAGCGGATTGATAGTTGCATAAACACGTGACTCCATTCTGCATTCACGAAGCAAAATTTGAGAAAATTCATTTGAAGTAAAAAGGAAGTTTATTATTCTTTAGAGTCTAGAATTTGAAAAATATTTATAGACAATTGGAAATATATAGAAAAAGAAAGAAATAGAAAAATTTAATAAAAGATATATATATATTATGAATGAATTGATTGATTAGATATTAAAGTTCATTATGAAATAAAATTATTAAAATTTTTACATAAAAAATGATCAATAACCCAAAGGCACGGTGTCTCCTATTAGAAGAGTGAGTACCCAGTCAAATACCTTCATCTCATCATATGCAAGCACACACAATGCAACCATTAGGGATATGATTTATGGGTATGGGATCAAGGTCATCATGTTGACTTTATTAAATACGAGGAACCCACAAAGAAAATATTAGAGATGCCTGTATTGGAGGGTAAAGTTGACTTCATAGAGTGTTACATTTTGAATCACCTTTTTTTTAAGAAGGGAACAAGGTCATCATCATGTTGATTTCATCAAAGAAGATATAAGAGATGCGCATATTGGAAGGTAAAGTTGACTTCAAAGAGTGTTACATTTTGAATTTTTATTTTTTGGAAGAATAGGTAATTAATAGAAAATAATGATTATTGGATATATTGTGTAGAGAATTACAAATTGTAATATTTTAATTGGTGATGGAAGATGAAGTTCATAAAGATAGCAATGCTCTAAGGGAAACTAAAAATGCTAATGTGATTTTTTGTGAAGCTTTAGAAATGAGCAAGAGAAACGGTTCGAAGTTAAAAAAAATTTGAGTTCTGAAACATTGATTTCTCTTTAATCTAAATTGATGAAGTGTTGCTTCTTGGCCCCAACACTCATTTCCATCATTCATGCCTAATAACATCAACTAGAAACTCACTTTCATAGAGAAATAATAAAGAAAAATTGGATTATAAATGAGTAAGGAAAGTATAGAAATAAAAGGTTTGTATGTTTATTTCATAACAATAATTATAAGTGAAAATGGAATGACTGAAGTAGATCATTATGCCAAAATTTGGTGACAAAGACTTATTTATGATGATGATGATATGATGCCTTAAACATGTGTAGGCTTTGCACCACCGATTTAAACAAAGGTTGAGCAAAAAGCAAAGTTAGATTAAACATATCAAACACTTTGCTAATGCATTGTGGGAGAGTGAGAGTATAAAGAAGCTTCAAGGGAATGAAAAAGAAGAATGAAGGAACATAAGATAAATAAAAAAAAGTAGGATAATAATGATCAATTCTCACAATTCAAAAATTGAAAAGTGCTTATGTAAAATTAGATTTATTAATCAAAACGCATTGCAAAAACACTACAATTAGTAAAAAAAAAAAAAATAGATATTAAAGAAGTTTATGGACTGTGATCTTTCTCAACTTAAGAGGTAAGAATTATTATTATATAGAAAAAGGTTATTACAAAGATGTTTCAAAAGATAAATAGTTAAAACAATAATTTTAAATGGAAAAAATAGAATGATATAATGCAACAACTTCTGAACTAAAGATAATAGCACGCTATATATGTTGTTATTCTATTACATTTTCACCTTCGCTAAAACTTGGCATCAACATGCAAAGTCTAAGTTTCGTTCGAAGCGTGAGAAAAGGTATACAAGACAACAATTTTGTGAACACATTAGTAACCAGCAAGTTTAAAGGAACACAACGAGTGACCAAGGTTTCTTGGGCAACCTTCTCTCATACAAAGTGATAATTCAACGGAACATATTTGGTTCTAGGGGTTAACGGTAGAATGTAAAGCACTACTTTAGCCCTTGAACAAGCAACAATAGGTTACTTCTTGGTGAACCATAGATACAATTATTGCCCAAAAATGTGTAATAACTTATGCTTGACATGAGAGTTTCAGGGCATTCGATCCAATCTGGATCAATAAAGGCATATCATAAAACTCATTTCATCCCAAGCTGAGTTTTACCATTAACATATCATAAAACTCATTTCATCAATTTAAAGTGATCAATAGATGGTGAATGCATAAACTGACTAAGATAATTAACAGAGTAAGTGAGATTTGATAAGATAAATGTGAGATATACCAATGCATCAACAATGTTGCAATAGGGGTATGAATTAGAAAATGTAGATATATCACGTGTTTTACATTTAACTGCCATTGGTGTTGCAACAGAGTTAGCATCCAACATGTGGACACAAACAACAATATCATTGGCATACTTAGCATCCAAAGATTAACTGAAAATAATTTCTACGGTTCAACGCCAGCTTATTAATGATTATGTAATATTTAAATTATTTATGTAGATATAATATACTATGAAAACTAGTTCTTAATTAAAGCATCATATACATTACTAGAAAAATTCAGTTTAGAAACTAAAACTTCAGTCACTATAAAGTAACAACATTGGTCACTAAATCAACTAGAGACCTATTAAAGATTGAATTTTGGAAGTAGTTAAACCTTCATTTTCAATCTAGGATGCTGATTTCAAAACTGATTCACTAGTTTGATAATGATGAATTTAGTTAATGATTTTATAGTGACAAGTTTAGTAACGGGTTCAATGATTAATTTTATTGTGAGGAGCTCAATAACTACTTTTACTGTGACAAGTTAAATAAATGAATAAGTGTTCACTACATCAATCTCTAAATAATAAATATCTATAAGATACATTGATTCAATATTTATTCAGGTAACCAAATTAATGGTGATCAATTCCATGTTGATATTCATTAAAAGTGTCGTGGAGAAAGAATTAATCATAAGATTTATGATAACATTATAAATATTAGATTATCATACCTAACTTGTTACATATACATTGATGTAGATCAGTTCGTAAAATGCTCAATGAATTATGTTATGAATTTAATGATATTATTGTAAATATTTTGAACTATATATTTTCCAAATTTAAAAATTTACTTGGCAGTGGTTTGTATTCAATTAAATATTTTAGTTCTTTAAGTATTCAATTAATTGTTTTAATTCTTCGTATCCTAAAAAAAGATAAAAGGTTATTTCTATATCTTGGAGAAATATCATAAAGCTTTTTATTTGTCTTATTTATCATTTACATGGTTACGTGGACATGCATTATTTTGTTTAAAATTTACAAATTTAATTATTAGTGAGAGATTTTTAAAATTAATGAAAAGCCATATCTTTTTATGAAATTGTGTTTTTTTAAGTAGACTCAAGAGTTAAGGGATATAACACTTTAGCAAAAATCATAAAAATAAAATATTTCTTTGAAAGACTATGTCGACCCCTTCATCAAAAGCCATGAGATGGTGTATAAATAAAAAACAATCTAGATGTACCAAAACATGACAATACAAAGAAATAATGGAAAGAACAAAAATATAAAATTTCTTGATTCTTTCTATCTAAATCTGCTCCGACTTCCCTTACGTGTAAAAAGAATCAAAGAAACTATTTTGGTTCAAATCTAAGTATTTTCAAATTTTAATCATTTTTTCTATTTTAAAAATTAAAATTAATTTTAGTATTAACAAATTTCAAAAGGTTTTCATATTTAAAGGGATAAACTAGAGAAATTTACATAAATATTAATGTAGAAATTAATTTTAACTTTTTTATTTTTTTTCTTAAAAATTATGAAGAAGTTTATCAAAAATACCCTAATCTTCAAATAGGTTAAATATTTTACCGTCATTTAAATCATCGTTGCATTGCATAAAGTTGAATAACTAAAAAGTGATGAACCCAATGATCTTAAAACCATGTGATAGCGTGGCAAAAGAATGATGAAATTAAAAAAAAAAAAAGAGCTCAAGACAATAATGAAATTAAATAAGAGTCCAATTAATTTGATTTAGAAGGAAAATAAAGTAGAATAAATTGGTTGCAATTGAATTTAGCATGTTGAATATTTAGACTCGAGGCAGGCAAGTATTAGAATATTCTTATTTCACCTTTTTTTTTTATTCAACATCTTACGTATTTTTCGTATAAATGACTTTAATATTTGATGAAATGTATATCTGTCTTTCAATAATAAATTAGAAGTATATAATTTGATAATAAACTATAAAATATATATTTTATATTTAGGATTCTCATTTTGGTCAACCAATTGTAGAAGCTTTTACTTGAGAGGGTGCTCCAGACCCAGTTAATATAACTTATTTTGGTGTCTATTAATGGTGGTATATAATCGGTTTACATATTAATGGAGATCTTTATACTGAAGCTCTTTTTCTATTATTTCTTTTTACTATATCCTTAATAGTAGGTTGGTTACACCTGTAAGTAAAATGAAAATCGAAGTATAATACATTATTTTATAATTTTCTCAACCAAAATAAGGGGGAAATCAATGCATGAATATAAAACGATTACAATAATAATAATGGATCAAAATAAAGTAAAAGAGTAAGTGAAAACAAAGAAAGAGATAATGTAATAAGTAAAGGTTCAATCCAGGATCTTTTCAACTCCTCACTCCCTCGTTGGTTCAATTATCGATAGAAAATACACGTGCGTGACAACTAAAACACTACAAAGAAAATTATAATTAGACACGAAAATTTCCGTCTCTAATTGAGTAAATTTATGTATCTAATGGTTTAAAGACGGAATTGAAAACAATATTTCGTGTCTAATATGATTGTCTCTAAATTTAGGAACGGAATTCCGTGTCTAAATTAGACACGAAATAGTTCCTTGTCTAATTCCATCTCTAATTTGGCACAAATTATCCCACCCCTAATTCCATGTCAAATTACACACAGCCTATTAGTTAACATTTCTAAATGTTTACCAATATCTCAATTCTATTTGTAATTGTCCAAATATCACAATTAACAATCTGCTAAATTTACAAATATAAAGTGAACATCCTGTCATTCATCATTCATTCATCCAATTAATCTTAATACACTAAATATGTCAATATCATAAAATGTGTGATCACAATGTTTCAAACATCAAAAATAATATTCAGGACAAATATTAAACATAACAATAACTATCATCACATCTAATTATCTAATCATCCTGATCCCTATGTTAAAGACACGTCCTTTTTGACTTTTTCCACCCATTTTCTCCAACCACACAAAACAATGTCATTCTCGGGAGAGATTTTCTTAGTCCCACCACTATCAACATTAGTTGAGCTCTAGGAAGGCCTACATCGTTTCAATTTATTACAAGCTTCTTGCAAAAACATAATCACAACCAAACAAGAAACAACCCAAATTATAAAATATATAATCTTTAAAACTAGTTTTCTATCTAAAAAGTTCAAAATGTAGATACTTACAAATGCTTCAATTGATCTCTATTAAATAAATTCATTTGATCCTTTTTTCTTAGTTCGCATAAACAACTCAAACAATGAAAACTCTTTATCATATTCTTAACTCTACACTTTATACTTGAAATCAATTATATTTAAATGCTTGATTCTTAGAATCTTGGCTCTCTATTATATTTTATTTTCTATTTTTATTTTCCATGCACATTAATTGTACCCAAAATGTCGAAGCTATTTCATCTCAACATTAATTCTTCATTAAAAAATTATGTACCTCATTTCACAATTTAGGTAGGTGGTTAATGTCATGCATTAGTTGGGCTTGTTATTGGGTTTTACATACTACTACTAAGATGTTGGGAAGTTTGGTACAAATTGGGCTCAACGTAAGTAAATAATATCAAGATAAAATCAAACCAAACAATTAACAAAATAATATCATAAAAAATATTTTAGTAATTTGTTTATGGTTAATGATTAATTTAAAAAGAAATTAAAAAGTTTAAAAAAAATCCTCACTAAAATACCGGAATAGTCTAACATTTTTAAACTAAAAAATTGATAACAAAGTAGTTTAGGATTGAAAGTTTAAAAAAGAACTCGAGCGTCCCCTTACAATTTTAGAAAAAATAATTTATGTGTATCAATTTTCACGTAACAGTTTGCAAATACTCTTAACGTGCCTTTGACACATTACAAAAATCACCACTCTTTATGAAAATTAATCACCTTTCTCAATATCAATTCCACATGCCCATTCATCAAATAAATAAATAAAAGTTCCCGCACCTATTAATAATAGCATTATCCCACTAAATTACCACATTCACATCTAAACCTTATTTCATGATTTCAAAAAACCCATTTCTACTTCACAACTTCAAAAAAAAAAAAAAAAACATCGTCGTAGTAAAGAACACAATGTGTCTAAAAAAGCTTATACAAAATAGCAAAATGCAGAAGCTAACAAATACGATACAAAAAACGAAAAAAAAAAAAGAGGAGAGAAATAAGAAACCTGTTAATCATAGTGACCGTACTTGTTCTTATCCTTAACCCAATTAGTGTAGCAATTAATTAGTTCATTGAGATGCTAGCACTGTTGTTCCTGCTCTAACTACACAAACAACAATAATAATAATTAAAAACAAAAACGACTTTAAAACGCAACATTTAAGGTGAAGGTGGTTAGGTGGTTATGCACCGTGTTGTGCTAGCGCGTGCTGGCGAGAGTGGCGTCGCGGTGGTGACAAAGGTGGAGCATCGCAGATCTAGAATTTTGAATGTGGGAAAGGGTCTCATTCGAGGATTAGATTCGAGAGTTAGAGGCTAAAGAGAGAAGGAACAATGTGAAGCATTAGATGAATCTGAAGAAAGAAGGAGTATTTATTATGAAAATAGAGAGGGAATGAGTTGTTGAAGATGATGAAGGAAGAGGCAGGGTGAGAATGAAGAAAAGAGAAAGAAGTCCAAAGAGAAAACGACTCTCTTTCATCTTTTTTTTCCCCAGTTTGCTTCTTCTCCTCGTCATAATCTCTTTTTCAACACGATATTTAAAATTTTACGTTTTTTTTTTGTATTATTTTGGGGGCAATATTTTTTTTAAAGGTTGTTGATATAGTTGAAACCATGGTCGTCAAACTCTAGAGTTTGACTCTTAAACTCTTAAGCGTTTATGAGTTTACACAGCCCAGCGAGTCAACTCGGTCCCAAACTCATTTTTGGCATAAACTCGCACTAAGTCGCGAGTTAACTTGGTGACTCTGAGTAAACTCGCGAGTCGGACCGAGTCAAGCGAGTTAGAGAAGGCACAAAACAGTGTGTTTCAGTTTCCCTTTGAGTTAGGGATTTTGCCCTTCCCGTAAGTGCATTTCATCTTCCTCTTGAGCCGTCTCGAGCATCCTTTCGTAAGTGCATTTCATCTACTGATTTTTCCCTTTGGTTTACTCGTCATCACTGTGCAGTCGTGTTGTCGTGGTGTTGCACCGGTCTTCATCTTCCTCTTGAGCCGTCTCAAGCATCCTTCCGTAAGTGAATTTTATCACTGATTTTTCCCTTTAGTGTACTTGTCGTTACTGTGCAGTTGTGTTGTCGTGGTATTGTTCAATTCAATTATTGATTTTGGTCGTGCCCATGTTCTTGCTTGCTTGCTGGATGAATTGTTCAACTGTTGCTCTTGGTTGTACCCAATGCTCTGTTCTTGGTTGTTTGTTGCTCTTCATTATGCCAGTGCTCTATTCATGTTAATTGTTGCTGTTCTTGGTTGTTTGGTGCACAATAATTTTTCTTGGTTGTTCTTTGGGTTGCCATTCACAATAATAAACTTAGGAATGTTCTTCATTACACTAAAGATTGATTAGATATAATTTCTACATCCCTAGGTACTTAACCTCAACCGTGCACTGTTTCTAACCACTCTGTTACTCACTCATTGTTCACATCTTTCTGTCTACCTCCACCCTATGCAGCAATTCTCAATGTTTACTTTTTTTCCTAACATGCAACTTCCACCGTTCTGTTATATTTTTACATATGATAAACATGTCTTCAATTTTAGAGATATTCTATTTGAGTATTCATGAGCATATTATAATGTTTATTTGATAATTTTCAACTTAGTGATCATTCTGTTAAGTCTTACCTACTTGTCCTGATAACTTTGCCACAAGTCCAATGTATCTTTCTATGCATTTGGCCTTTATCACGATTAATCTTTTATATTAATATTAACATTAAAATCCTGGTTTGTTTATTTATATGATGCCATAAGAGTTTATAGTAATAATTTACTTATCTTTCTTAATTAGCTGATTATTATCGCTCTATATTTTAACTTCTAGTTAGGAGGAATATAACTGTATAAGTGTTGCTACCATTTCCAAATCATAAAAACTGACAAATTTTGGAACATAATTATATTTTAAAAAAAACAGTGCATTTTCACTTTAGCCTTTCCCAACATTCACTGTTGCTCTTCTTTTCCTAAACCCTTCATCATCCCGTCATATGGAACCCACCAAGCATATATCACATCAATCATGATAAAGAAGTTATGTATTTATGTTAGCATTTTATGGTCCTGTCATGTAATAGCTCAAGTTTTATAATAATTTGATTCTGTAAATAGAACCACTATAATTACTTCAGGCAGTGGCTACATGGTTTCAGGATGTAAACCATTCCTATTATACAATGGAAAAAAAGTTGTTGGAAACAATTTTCTTATTAAGCTTTGCCAGAATGCCAATTTTAACTTCTCTTATTAAGCTAATTTTGAATAATATTATTGCATTTTTTGTACAGTTACTTGCTCCTATTGTTATTGGTTGACAGAAGTTTGAAATGTCTGGAAGTGGAAGTGGGTCAAATTTAGGTGAACCTGAGATGCCATGTGTTGTTAAACCTAGAAATAAAAATTCACAAGGAAATAGGACAGACATTGGATGGAAATATGGTCAAGATGTTTCAGGCAATGGTTAGAAGGTTAAATGCAACTATTGTTGGGGAATTTTTAGATTGAAGCATCATCTTGCCGGAACTAGATATGATTCTGAACCTTGTGTTTCGGTGCCGGAAGAAGTTAAAATGTTAATGCTGAAAGTTGTTACAGATGTGTCAATCAAGAGAAGAAAGTTGCATAACATTGAAGAAAATGGTGATGAAGAAAGTGAAGGGATGAAGACAAACTCTTCAAATCAAGCAAGGGGAAGAGGTTCTTTCAAATCAAAACTGAAATTTGTTGCTAGTGTTAGCCATGTAGTTCAATGTACTATGAACCAATGTTACAAGAAAGGTGTTGATAAAGAAGAAATTGATGCTTTAGTTGCTGAATTTTTTTATACAAGTGTCATTCCTTTTAATGTTATTAAAAATCCAGTATTTCCAAAATTATGTGAGAAGATTGGGATATATGGAATTGGATATAAACCTCCATCTTATCATGATATTAGAGAAAAACTTTTGAAACAAGCAGTGGGAAAAACTGAGCAGATGCTCCAAGAGTTCAAGGATGAATGAAAAAGAACAGGTGTTCAATTTGTAACTTCTTGGTGAACAATCCAAAAGGAACTGTTTTTCTTTATTCCATAAATACCTCAGACATATCAAAAACAGCAGATAAGGTGTTCAAGATGTTGGATGATGCAGTGGAGTTTGTTAGTGAAGACAATGTTGTGCAAGTGGTTACTGATAATGCTGCAAATTTTAAAGCTGCTGGAGAGTTGTTGATGCAAAAGCGGGAACATTTATATTGGATCCCATGTGCAGCTCATTGCATTGATCTAATATTTGAAGATTTTGAGAAATAATTAAAGGTTCATGAGATAACTATAATGAAGGGAAGAAGTGTCACTACCTATATTTATGGTCGAACCTTGTTGATTAGCATTATGAAGAAGTTCACAAATGGTAGAGACTTGATTAGGCTTGGCAAAACTAGATTTGCCACAACTTATCTAACATTAGCTTGTCTTCATGAGTTGAAAGCTTCATTGATGACCATGTTTGGTTCTGATGAGTGGAAAAAAATCAAGTTTGGAACCTCAACAAATGGAAGAAAAATAGAGAGTATTATTTTGGATAGTCGATTTTGGAAGAATGTAACCACATGCTTGAAAGTTGCTGCTCCTCTCATGGTTGTCCTTCGATTGGTGGATTCAGATGAAAAACTCGCCATGGGTTTCATATATGATGAAATGGAGAAAGCAAAGAAGAGGATAAAATCTAACTTCAATGACGTCAAGAAAAGGTAAAATTAATTAATTTTTTCATTTGATAAAGTTACTTATTTATTTTTTTTATTTTTTGTAATATAGAATATGTTGTATCCATGTAGGTATAAGCCTGTCTGGAAAATTATTGATGAGAGGTGGGAATATCAACTTCATAGGCCTTTACATGCAGCTGCATATTATCTTAATCCCCATCTTCACTATGAACCTACTTTTAGACATGATGACCCTCAAGTGAAAGAAGGATTACATATATGTATGAGAAGATTGGTTAAAGATGTTGGACAGAGAAAAAAATTAATTTACAGCTTGTGGAGTTTCATTTTGCTAAAGGACTTTTCTCAATGGAAGATGCAAAAGACTTTAGGAAGGCCATGCAACCTGGAGAATGGTGGGAGATGTTTGGGGATGACACTCCAGAGTTGAAAAGATTTGCTATTTGTATCTTGAGCTTAACTTGTAGTTCTTCTGGGTGTGAACGTAATTGGAGCTCATTTGAGATGGTAAGTAAAATTTATTAATTATAGCTATAATTATATTATTAAATTTTAGTTATTATTTGGTTACATAGATGACGCTAATTAAAATTATTATTATTAATTATAGGTTCATACAAAGCGAAGAAACCGTTTACACAAAAAAAAAATGAATGACTTAGTTTATGTGATGTATAATTTGAAGTTGAAAAGTAAACAACAAAATAGAAAAAGTGTTGCCCTTCCATTTGATGAAATTGAGTATGATGATGAATGGATAACTGAAGAGGTAGATACTATAGAAGTTGAGCATCATGATAGTGGCAATTTTACTATTGAATTGGTGGGAGATGTTGGAGGAAAATGTTCAAGTGATCCAATTGTAGATGATTTTAATTTAGATAATATGGTTTTTATGGAAAATGAAGATAATGATGGTGATGGTGATGAAGATGAAGATAATGATGATGTAGAAGATGATCTTCAAGATGATGTCATTAGAGGATTAGACATGGATATTTGATAATTTATTACTTATGTTTGTATTTGTAATTTGTAAGTTAATGAATTTGATAAACTTGATGAAATGTTTTATTGATGTGTTGATGAATTTGATGAACTTGATGTGTATCGATTGAAAACAAGTAACATGTTTATTGGAAATTTCACTTTTTAGGGGACACTCTTTCAATTTTTTTTTATTTTTTTTTAAAAAATAGACTCTTACGAGTCTATGGGTTGACTCTACTAGTCACGAGTCGACTACTGTCACGAGTCTACCGTAACTCTAAAGTTTAACAACCTTGGTTGAAACGAAATATTCTAGTGATAACAAATATAAAGAAAGAAAAAATTATTTAAGATAATCAAATCTATTTAATTTAATAAATATCTTATTTATACATAATTAACAATTAAAAAAATTTATGATCATTGTATAAAAAATTTAAAAGTTCTATTTATAATTTTTTATGATTATCAAATCTATTTAATTTAATAAATATTTTATTCATACATAAACATTATAAAAATAAAAAAATTTATGATGATTTTTATTATATAATATAATATCATTAATATTGAATTATAATATTTTTTAATTTCTTAAAATAATCATCTATTATAAATTTATTAAGAAATATTTAAAATTTCTATTTATAGTTATTTATAATTATCAAATCTATTTAATTTAATAAATATTTTATTTATACATAATTAACATTTTAACAATTTAAAAATATCATTATTATTATACAAAATATAATATAATTAATATTGAATTATAATATTTTTTTTAGTTTCATATAAAAATCATGTTTTATAAATTTATTTAATTTAATTTAATTTTGATTTAATTGATATTAAAAATTAAATATAATTATAAGCTGTTAGTCATACTTGAAATTGGTTTTGGTTCTCTGAAAATGTTGTCACATGTTTTACAAGCTTTCAAAATAGTAAAAATAAAAATATAACAAAGAAATGAAGTCCATTAGAATGTAAAAAAACACATTTTACAATGACATAACATTTGGACGTGGAGTGTATGTGCTATGTTCGATTACCTGTAAGAAGAATTTTTAATCTTCAAAAACATTATATTTTGTCACGGAAATTGGTGCACAACAATTCACATAATTGCACACTACAAGAAAAGCTGGAATCAGAGACGAAATTTTCCGTCTCTAACATGGTAAATTTTTGCATCTAATTGAAAAATTAGAGACAGACAAATTCCCGTGTCTAATTTGGGCATACCTAATTTTAGAGACGGAATTCTGTGTCTCTATCTGACACGGAACTATTTTTCGTGTGCAATATCGTTTCTAAATTGACCTAAAGCACCCATCTCAAATCCGTTTGTAATTAGACACGGAACAATTCTGTGTCCAATTCCGTTTCTAATTACAAATGCACTAAATGGTCATTTTCTAAATTCTGTTTCTAATGTTGAACAAACTATTCTATTAGAGACAAATAATTCCGTTTCTAAATTGAATGTATAATTGTTTAAAATTCACATTCAGAACCTGCCCAAATTTACAATTCACAACTTGTTGAAATTCACAATTCACAACCTGCCCAAATTCACAAATATAGATTGAAGAACCTATTATCATCACTCATTCATTCATGCAATAAATGTAAATATACTAAATGTGTCAATACTACAAAAGATGTCATCAAAGTGTTTTAAACATCAAAAATCATATCCGCTACAGATATCAAACATATCAATAAATGTCACCATATCTAATTATCTAATCATCCTGATCATTGACACTTTGAGATGATGTTCCGGGATGTGGTAGGTTATCACCTTGACATGTGCTTCCACCAGGGACAAATTGCTTAACTAATTCTTCTAACTGATCAATGTGTTATTGCTGAACATTTATGATCTCCAAGATATTAGCCCTATCTTTCTCATATTTACACATCAACTCTTGTCTAAACTCAGGACTCATCCATGATTGATTTTCAGCAACTTGATAGCTCTGTCCCAAGGTGCAGATAATCCATGAGATGCACACATGGTTGGATTCATTCTCAACTTGGGAAATGATGCAATGACCATCAATCAATAACAACAATAAACATGAAATTAAGTATAGTTCAGTCAATTACTCATGATGTTTAATGAAAAAATTACAATTAAAGAAGATGAAGAAGAAGAAGAAAAATGGGCAAAGGAAGGGGAAAAAAGCTTGAAGAGAGAAAACCCCAAACACAAAATGTAAAAACAATTGCTCCAAATGAAATAATGTGTCCAAAATGTTTTGCAAGAATGCCTATATGAGCCTAGCATGTGTCACTTATGTAACTCATTAAAAAGCTAGGTCAATCCATGGTTAAAATGATTCTGGGTTGACCTTGACCCATATTTTAATGTTAATAGGTTATTGTAATTGAAATTGGGCCTAAAATTGCATAAATGAATTAAATCTCACATAGTATCAGCATCCAGATTTTTTATGTTAACTTTATGCCACTTTTTGTCTCATTTGTAGTTTGATTTTGACATCGAGCCCTCTAATGGCACTTGTAAATCTTCGAGTTATCTGCAAAATGATACCATGGTCAGCTCAATTAGAGTTTTGTTGCAAAAGGTATGACCAAAATACAAAAATGGTGCAAGTTTGGAAAAATTGGATCAAAATGCAATTAAAGCCCAATTAACCCAATCAACTAAGAATGATCTAATACTCATTAATTACCCATTAATTAGGTTCTAATTATTATTAGTATGTAATGAGAAAGTGATAAAGATAATGATATATCATATGGATATGTTAGTGAAAAATTGAAATTACAATTATAACCTTATTAAAAATTAAAAACCTTAAATTATCTGTTCACTTGTTCTCGTCGTTCGCTTGTCTCGTTGTTTCAATGTTGTTCGCTCGTCTCATTGTTCCACGTCGTTTGCTCGTCGTCGTCTTTTCTCGTCTGTCAGGAAAGTCTCACCCTCCCTCATTGTTCCTCGTTTTATAATTATCAAGTTGTTTCATTCAACACAAATGCATTTTCATTTTTTAATTATACTAACAATATTCCTCAATTTGAGATTTCTGAAAAAGGAACTTTTATATCCTTATCATGAAAATGCATGTTTTCTTTTCTTTTTACCATTTTTTTTAGATGTGAATTGTGAATAGATTTATCAAGGTATTTAGAACTATATATGACCATACAATTTTTGTTTGATTTCTAGGCTTCTAATTATGCTTGCGATTTATCACACTAAGCATACTCCATTATATATCTATTATTTAAGAAACAGGTGGAACATATTTTTGTGCACTTGCGTTCACGGTTTTCACCTTGTGATGACTTAAAATATTCATGCTTCATAATCTTGTTGTTCATAACTTCCTCCCTGTTCCTTTATTGTTTATGACTTACTCTCTGTTCTTGTTTTTTACAATATAAAAAATGATGGACTTGTTGTACCTATAAATAATAAAAAAAAATAGATAATGTGATAATCTAATGTTGAGTTTTGGAACATTGAACTAACATAATCTTCTAGTGCCATTTGTTGTTATTTGTATTATGTAAATGAAAGTTTTGACTTAGTTCAAAATATTTCTTATTTTATTTACAATATGGATCATAATTTGCATAAACAGATGATGGTGATTATTGTGTTCTTCATGTCACATTTGAGGTTGACGCGCTTGAAATTGAGGAATAATCTACTACGTATTTTCTTACTAACCCATTTTACATTGCTTACAAAACAATTGTCATGTAAGAGAAGAAAGATAGAAGATATTTATGATGGGAAATTATTCGGGATTTAGATGTTGAGAGGTTGAATTTTATCAATGACTTAACATGCTATAAGAATATGAGAATTTTTGGAATTTTGGATTTTTGAATGTATGAAGATATGTATTTATAAATTTATGATTTGCATATAGGATTGATGCTAATATGTTACTTTGAACATGAATAATTTGTAAGGGTTTTATGAAATGTTATGATTTTAATGAAACAAAACATTTAAAATAAATTTATTGATGATATATATTTTCAATTTTAAAATTCGGAGTATTTTTGGAAAATAAATAATATTTTCAGGAATGTTATTATGAATCAAATACATGAATAATGCATTCCTAAGGGCAAAAAGACCATAATGGTCTTTTTATAAAAAAATTTATGCATTTAGGGCTGACTCAAAACTTATTACAGCCAAGAGGACACTTTTGTCAGAGGCACCAACGTGAGTGGTGCCGTCTTCCACGTTTTGCCACGTGGCCACCTCTTCACCCATAAAGAAAGTGCACCAACTGCAGACCTCCCACCGAATGCTTGTCACGTGGTAAACATATGTTGAAAGTGTAAATCTGGTGGCGCCTCTTACCAGGAGTTGACACGTGGCAACCATTTGTTGAAAGTGCAAATCTGGTGGCGTTTCCCACTATGAGCTGACATGTGACAGGCCTGTGTAGGAAATGCAAAACTTGTGGCGCTAACAACCTCTTTTTGTTTTGTAGAAAGTTGTATCGTTTAAAAAACTTTTGGTTAGCTAAAAGACCAAATAAGACATATTACGTAAACATTTTAATACTAACAATTTTCTATACTAAATTTTCTACTTTTATGACAATTTAGCATAAAAAATTATTAGTGTTAAAAAATTTTAAAAATTTTTCCCAGTAATGTTAGAAAAAATAAAATATTAATTTAGAAAAATAATTTTGTTAAGTTAGTATTGAAGTTTTATATAAAATTAAAAACATAAGAATTAAAATTTTTCTACGATGTACAACTTTCTACATGTACCTGTCACCGCACGACACCGTGTAGAAATTTTTTTTAATTTTAATATTTTTAATTATATTTCTAACTTAACAAAAATGACCCTAGCTGTAATAAGTTTCTAGTCAGCCCTAAATGCATAATTTTTTTTTTATATATATAAATAAGACCATTGTAGTCTTTTTACCCATTCATAAGAATGTCATTCTTGAGAATGTATTTCTAACCATGAACCAAATGCACCCATAAGTTTGGGTGAACATGAGTATGATATTTTTGTTAGATTTTAATTAATTTTTCATTTGGATGAACGTGAAAATAAATAGATTAAATTAAGGTCGGCATTTAAGATGGGATTAGAAAGATCTAAATCACACAAAATTAAAAATTATAAAGTATTTATTTATTTTTAATAAGTAAATAAATTCATTGATCAAAGAAAATTACCTGCTAAATATATGTTACAACATTAGGGGAAAATAAGTCTTTAACATCGGTTAAAATAGGCCTACGACGTCGGTTAAACTTCAGTTCTGCAACCGACATTTAAAAGCAGGACATTTAACGTCAGTACAGGACTAACATTGATTTTTGTTTTGACATCGGTTCTCTGGTATGACCGACGTTATAAGTATTTCATAAATTAAAAAAAAAAAATATTTTTAACGTCGATTATAACGTTAAAAACAAATTTTTTATATATAAAATCCAAAGTTGACCAATATCAAGAAACATGGTGAATTTGTCCTTCACATTTTCTTCCATGTAGATGCCATGTAAGGCCCTTTACATCATCTTCATTGGCAAACAATCGCTTCAACCTTAGAATTATTGGAAAATATCATAACACTTTAGCAGAAGGCTCGTCTGTAGAGTCTTCTTCATCAATACCTCTACCATATTTCTTTTTGAAGTGTGATACCCCACACTTAGGACACACATTCAATGTTGCAAACTCATTTCTATACATAATATAATCGTTAGGGCAAACATGTATCTTCTTATAATCCAGACCAATTGGACATAAAATATTTTTTGTCTCGTAATTATGATTAGGAAATGTGTTTCCTTCAGGAAGCATCTCTTCAACAACTCCAATAATTCAGTAAAGTCCATCCATTTCTCACCTTAACATTAAGCAATCTTAATATTCCTTACAATCGAGTAAACTTGGTGCATCTCGGATATAATGGTTGTTCTGAATCACTCTTCAAAGAATAAAAAACATGTGGCCTATGAGATTCTTGTTCAACATGACTAAGCATTTCCTCTAATCGATCTTTCATGTCTTCATCCTCATTTTGTTGCACACTTGGTCGATTGTGTAATAGTTCCCCATGCCATGTCCATACTTTTTAATTTATACAGATCTCGTATATAATTAAGTGTTCACGTATGTCTTTCGTTTCTTGTTGAAGCCGATTCAAACAACGAACACAAGGGCAAAAATATTTGTCATTGTCTCTAGTTCCATTTGACTCAATAAATCTTAAGAATTCTTTAATCTCATTAATATATTCTTCACTTAGACGACTTTTACTCCTCCAGCTTTGATCCATGAATTCCTAGTATAGTTCAAAAAAAGAAACTGGATGAAGTGTTTTAGATCATATCGGTTACATTAAACAACTACCATTTGGATTTACGTTTATGTTTTGTAGTCTTTATTTCAATACTTATAACAAAAATTGGGCAGAGTTTCTCCTTTAATTATGATACTTTCCCCCTAAAAAATTCTATTCAACATCAAACAAATATAATCCAGAATCAAACATTTAAATAAAATTGCACCAAATAAAACAAACTTGGTAACATTAAGCTTATGTCATTGTAACTAACCTGATGTAATAGAGTTTGAAATTGAAAGACAAGAAAACCGCGAGCATGAAATCAGAATGTTGGTGAACTTGTATGTGAGGGAGAACAATGTTGCAAGTTAAGTTGTCACTAGAATTATTAACAAACAATAATAGATAAAATGTGTTGCATTAAACACAGAAAAAAAACTTGTAGATAGAAAATAACATGAAATTTCTAGCAAACAATACAATCATAAGATAAAAATCATAAATCGTTTTAAATCTAAATAAGTGTTTTACATGATTTAGAAAACATTATGATAAACTGCAGGTGTTTCTTATCACAAATATCGTGTCTATTTCTTATATATGGCATTACAAGTGTTTTGTCAATATACTATATTCAGCCTACCAGAAACTTAGAAAGATGAAGAGGAAATTTCATCACCAAATAGGCGTAGAGTAAAAAGGTTATTCTGAAGCACTACTAGCATCAAGGACTTGTGTATTTTGTTGATAAGAAAGAAAAAGTAATCAAAGAGACTCTTAGACAGAAGATAAAGAAAATGAGACACAACATGAGGGTGGTGTGTAATGTTTGCACTTATGATTGACCCTATCGTGATATCGACACCAAAAACTCAATCAGCAGCTAGCACACTAGTTGCACAAAGTGAAGTTGAATTTGTTGTATGAGACTATTGTACTAGGTAAACTGTTTTCTCTTGAAAAAACATAAATGCAGCAAATTCATAATATAACAACTACTGCTATGACCATTAATATCTTATCTCTAATAGTCTTAGTATAATTCTTTTTATTTAAGAAGACTCATATAAGTGAGAAAAAGATTACAATAAAACTACACAATGAAAATAACAAAATTTGATCAGTTAAGCCATATTACTTAATCAGTTAAGCCATCATTGATTGGAGAATACCATTGGAACCATGATGTACTAAAATTTGATTACCAGATATAAATTGTAGGAACATTAAATATTGGAAATTTCATTTAAAATTGTAAAATGTTTAGTTAGGTAAATATGTTGCACATACGAACTAAATAAATCTAGATTTTTTTGTAAACTATAAAGCATATCAACTAAGTAATTAGGTAGCAAATCATACAATAAATTAAAAATGTGTACAGAGGCTTCTAGTTTTGAATGGGATCTTGTTATCCACACTAGGACCTGGATTCTTAGAGTAACTATAAGTACTACAAAATAAAATAATAAATATACCCACCTCAAGTAATCAGGGTAGATCAATTGTGAATTATGGATCATTCTAATAATGACAGATTACGCTGTCTTCTCCTCAACATTTCTCAAATGAAACTCTTTAACCGTGCGTGAGCTTAATATTAAACACAATTCATTAATGCGTTTTTAAAATCATAAGCTAGATTTCTTGCCAATAAAATAATGAACTATACGTCCAAGACAACTCAGTCTTGCTTAATTATTTTTATAGAAATTATTGGAGTTCATAGTTCAAACACAAAAAGAAATAGATTAATGAACTAATTATCATTTCATTACCTTAAACCTTAGTTTCCTAAAATAATAATCATAACTAATTATTTTTTTTAATTTTATTTTGCTGTTTTGAAAATAGTGCGAATAGAGACAAGTTAAGCTACTGTTATGCTATTGTTTCTAAAATTTAATTTCTAAAATTTTCTTTTAATCACAAAAATTTGATTTCTGAAATTTTGTTTTAATCACCGTTTGTGTGTAGAATGATTCAACAAGTTATTCGACATTTGAAAAGACAACTAGTCTCTATGCCAACCCCTCTAACTAGTCTCTATACACTTGAGAAGATAACTTACAGTAAAACCTTTTCCAAATCAGTTATGAATTACTTATGGTTAGCACATGCCTGATGCATCAAAATGACTATTATATCCAAGAATAATGGTTGTATATTTGTTTCTTCTAGTAATACACATTACATAATAGTGGGGAATGTGATGCAACTCATTTCTGGTCGAACGACTTCATCATCATTTACAACTTCATATAGTTAAAAATGTTACAAATTTACACAGTTTAACTTACTTGGCCACTGAGTGATGGATCTATTATTGTTCCAAATATTAAATTAGCAATAGGGTCCACTAGGTCATATATAACCTATGTTGTAGTGTTTACCTGTAAATGATTATATCAATAGCCTTAGCATATAAAAGGGGTACCGTACATAGCAGCAATCAAGAACATGATGAATTCAATAGATAACATATCATGACGTGAAGTATTCCTCAAACTTAAGTATTAGCTCACTAAAAAATCCAAGTACAAAAAACACTTAATGGAAAAGCAAAGCTGTGAAACAGTAACAAGACAGGTCAATTGTCTTTGACCAATGAAGCTTATAAGCATCAAATTGTACTCTCTCAGGTCTCAACTAGAATATCATATCCAGAGGAAACTAATGAAAAGTACAACAAAAATTATGCAAGAAATCAAGCTAATGAAATACAATAGTGTCAGGAAAATATATATATATATACACACACACATACACACACACATTAAGTATCATGAAGCTCTTAGTAACTTCCCTTAGTTCTTAAATGATCCAAATTACGAAGGAGTAGTGGAAAAAAAGAAGCAAAACATAATTAAAAGAAGGGGAAAAAATTATGGGCATAATAGAAACAAATATTTAAGACCTAAAGGGATAGGTAGCCACCTCAAACAGGGTCAGATCAATCCCACCAGTTATGTTCCAAACAATTCTAGTAGCCCTCTTAATACCAATATCTAGTAAAGGTGACTGGATGGCATTTACTGCAACATCTCTTGCTCTTGATTTTCCTTTTACACAAAACGAAGCAACGTGATAAATTTCAACAGTATTCCTAGATAAAAAATTAGAATGCACTCAAACTATTAAGCAAAAAAACGTTAAAATCTTATTAAATCTTTTTCCTTAAACAATAATAGAGGAAAATGGGCACAAACCTTGACGAGTTTTAAATAAATGCTCTGGTGATGTAAGAATAAATATGATAATATGTTTTTAACTATCATTCTATCCTATTTCCAATAAAACAAGTTGTTATTTCCACTTATTAAAATTATAAATTAACATTTCTAACGATAGTTGTAACAAGACAATGATTTAAACGATTCATACTTTTGTTCATTGAACCAAATGTGTCTAACTTCTAGCTTACAAATCTCAAATTCTCACATTATAATTACTAATGAAAGGAATTTAGAGATGAGTTATATATTTCTATACTTAACACATGATATAAATTTATAGCATTATAAATATCACAGGTAGAAATGTTAATTGATATTAACTGATATTGATATAATTGATGCAAAGCTCATAGAACAGATCCATCAATTAAGCCCTAAAAGAGTTACCAATGTGCAACATCCTTTCTTTTGGGAAAATTTTACCTCTATATAATTAGCCATACCAAAATGCAACAAAAGTTAAATTTTAGGGAATCTAGTCAACTAATTAATGACACTTAAAGAGCTCCAACTCTAACAATTTGCCAAGGTAAAGCACATTATATGGAATGCGACCAAATCAAAAGCAAACACATAACATCATTGACAAATAATATGACAATGAAACAAAGTGAATCATATTGACCTTCTGAAAATTTCTTACACAATATACTCGATACTTGTTAACAAACCAAACAATCGTCATATGTATCTATCTACTTAAAGGCTAAGAGACATGTTCTTTCATTGTCTTATTAGAATTAGGTCTATAGGAACAAAAACATATTCTAATCATCTTTACAATAAAACATAGTTAATAAACTTCACTAGTACAAAACAGACATTCTACGACAGTTAAAATAGACAGTCTATGACGGTTCATGAACCGTTGTTGCATCTGGTGTCGTAGTCTATTTTTGCATACTACAACGGTTTTCACTAAAATCATCGTAGATTGAAACCGTCGTAGTCTGTTTTTGCAGACTACGACGGTTTTAGTTAAACCCGTCGTTGTCTGCAATGGAAATTTCCTACACTACGACGGTTATTATAGAACCGTCATAGTCTGCTTAATTTTTTTTTAATGTCTTGTTTATTTTTTACGATTTTCCCACATTTATTGTACCTGTTTATCCTGTCCAAACAGACAGTCCATACATATATTTCCCACTAATTTAACAATTGAAAATAAATAAAATGGTTCATAATTCCAACTTCAAAATAAACTAAAAGTTATACTTTAACTTAGAAACTGTTCTAAATAACAAATTTGTATTTAATACGGTTGTAATTAACTAATACTCACTGAAATAATGATATAATCCAAATACTTAACTAAAAATATGGTCAACAAATATCAATATTCACCAAAGTTAATGAAAGCAAGTTCTAATTGTTCATACATGTCCTAAGTATTCTAATCTTTGTAAGTTATTGAAAAAATACTCCAAAATTGCATGGATGAGCTTATAAAAAAGAAAGTAGATTTTAGATGCAAAGGAAAAATAATATATCCAGAAAATTAAGAAATAAAGTAAAACTGGAAAAAAAAATTATATAGTAGCAAACTGAATTAAGAAATAATAAAAAACATGGTCTGACAATTAAACATGAACACCTCTTCTAATAAAAATTCTAACTTTAGTTCACTAACTTGTGAGAAACTAGCCCTTTTTACTAAACAAAATGGATTTTGTGCATTCATGTATTTGTGAAATCAAGAATCAGCATCATTAGATAAAGATCAAACGGTCCACAATATTTTATTTAGTGCATTACGTAATTTAAATAATTAATTATTATTAAGCAAATACCACACATAGAAGAGAAATACACAAAAATACTTATACAAAGTAATTACATCCCAACAATCTAAAGATGAGAATCTTACTAATATTCTGAATCATTTATGAACAATCACATTAAATATGATTAAAACATTTATGCCCCACATAAGTAAGTGGTTGCAATGCATGACAAGGGTTGAATACATGTTTCCCAATAAATGAAGACTTTGACTATAGAAGACCAAAATCATACTTAATCTAAAATAAAGACCAACAAAATGTAACTAAAGCAATATAATTTTGTGACACTATTACTTAAATTACTAACATTTTTCAACTAATTCAGAGCTCCTTAATTGCGAATGCAAAAATAACTGAAGCAGTAAAACACGATCTTGCAATTTCAAAGACTGATACTGGGTATACCAAGAGAAAATGTGGGCTAAACCTTACACAATTTACTATTTTAATAAATAGTAAAATATTATTACATATCCCTCTAATAAATTAAGTAAAACAAGTCTTTAGAGTTTTTTGTCCTAAATTTTTATATAAGTTAACTATAAAAGGTGAAATATATTAGCAAACCCCTTTATCTATTTAGGTTTCCTATTGAGTGCCACAAACTAGTTATGTATTCAAAGGAGTGGTGCGCAAACAAACTACCTACAAAAATCACTCCTATTGAACGAGAAAAAGATATTCAAGGTCACGTTTGGCTTTGTTATTCTCCTTTCATGAAGTTTTACTCATGTGAGCTACATATCCCAAGTCACTTGTTACATTGTACTAATTGACCGAACATTTTCTCAATCTCTGTTAAATTGGATATACAATCTGGTGGGTCACTGGAGCTCAATGTCTGCTAAAGGTACAACACTACATACAAGCATAACAACATATGATACAACCAACTTCATCAACCTGAACTAAGTTTCCATAGGTGCAGCACAAGGAGCTAGAGTTTTAGAAGGTAAAGGGACAAAACAAAGCATAGATATTAAATAAATATTAATTGCAGAGCATTTCTGTAAACGAAATCAACCGCATAGATATTAAATAAATATTAATTACAAGTTATTTGGTTAACAACTAAACCATGTACCTCAAATTTATTAGAAATTTATTTGTTCAGTCATGTGTAATGAATAATATCTGTTGAGAGATTTTTTTATACTAGAAATTTCATATTAATTCCATTAAAATAATGTTCTGAATATAATAAAGCATGGCATTAAAAACATAAACATCCCAATCCCAATAATTACATGCATTTCTAACTAGAATATGAACTACTTTATTACTCTTTTTTCGAAGGAAGATTGATAAAGTTGTCAACAAAACACAAATCTATTCAGAGATTTTAGTCATTAGTACCTTAAAATTTTAATCTCATACTCTAAATCAAAACATATCTTGTTATGAAAATCAAATCAAAGTAATTATTCAAAACAAAAATGGTATCTAATCCAAAACAATGAGCACAGTAGAAAATTTTACAGAGCATTTTCCTAAACAATGACCATAACATTTTCGTAAACAATGAGCACAGCATGCAGGTTCAATCCAAACGAAATCAACCCTGAATGAAATCAATCCAAACGAAATCAACCCTAAACGAAATCAATCCTAAAGAAATCAATCCAAACGCGCGAAATCAATCCAAACGAAATCAATCTAAACGTAATCAATCTAAACGAAATCAATCCTAAACAATATTACAAATTGACGCTAACAAAAATAATCAATAAACAAAATGAATGGGTCGCGCACCTTATAGAATCGTTTTGACGGATTGAGGGATTGGGGTTTGCGAAGGAGGAAGGGTGAAGGAGATGGGCGCCGGAGTTTGGGGTTTCGCGAAGGGATTGCACCGGTGACGGAGGAGTTCGCCAGAGTTTGGGGTTGAGTGATTGAGGGAGAATGAAGGAGCTTAGAAATGGTGGGTTTTACGCAAAGAAGGAGAAGTGTTCAGGGTTTATAATACAGACAATGACGGTTTTAATTTGAACCGTCTTAGTCTGTAACATCAATATTACAAAAAAGCCACTGTGTCACCGACCACGATGGTTACCTATGAACCGTAGTGGTATGCGTGTTGTTGTTTGTAAATTTTGTACTATTGCTTGAACCACATCAATTTGATTAGGCTTTGGGTCAATAGGACACTAATTCTAAAAAATCAAGAATCAAATGTATATTTAAAATATACATGTTAAAGAATACATGATAAAAAAATATGAAACATTTTTCTAATAGACTGAGTAAATCACATTCTGATAAAATATTCAAGCAACTTAGAATATACTTAAATTGATATAGATATGACCAACATTGCATGTTATTAAAATGGAATCAGTTTGTCCCCACTTAATATCAGATTAGCATCTTCTTCTCGCTGCCTTGCAAATAATAAACACTTATGAAATCATATATTCCCCATTAACAAATACTCATTAACAACACTAGTTTCTTAGGTTGAAAGCAAACTCAGCAAAATCATATTGAAATGAAATAAAAAACAAAAAGGGAAATATCTTCCTAAAATCAACAAAATAAGAAACTTAACTAATTTAAATAGCCACTTAATCAACAAAAACTCAGAAAATCAACAAGGTAGATCAAGCTCACAAAAGCTTATGACTTGAACGAGGTACTAACCTTGGCCACAAAATGTACTTGAACAAAAGGATGCCACAAGAGAGTGAGAAGGAGAAGAGAGAAGGTGAACAATTGAGAAGGAGTAGGAGGCCGCAACGAGAGAACGAAGGCAAACACAGGGAAGAAGAAAAGAGAAGGAGCGTAATGGAGAAGAAAACTCAGAAAAGGAAGGGAATGAAGATAACTAGGGTAAAGAAAATGAAGGCAAGAGATTTTGAGAAAGGGGAAGACTTCACAAAGACAATGAGAGAGAAAGTGAGAAAGGAAGACTTGCAAAATACCATTGCACCATGTTGTTCTTAATAATTTTAATCAGTTCATGTTTTTATTATATTTAAAAGAAAGACATGTGACACTAACCGTCTTGAATCATGACAAACACTTATTCCATTATACCAGTTTTTTTTTTTCTTTAATCTCTTCATATTTATATTATATTTATATTTTATCACCAATCAAATTAAATTAAATAAATTTATAATACATAATTGTTTTAGGAAATTAAAATAAATATTAATTATATTATATTTTATATGATAATAATCATAAGTTTTTTAGATTTTTAAAATGTCAATTATGTATGACTATAATATTTATTAAATTAAATAGATTTGATAATCTTAAATAACTATAAATAGTACTTTTAAATATTTCTCATTAAATTTATAATAGATGATTATTATATAAAAATAAAAAAATATTTTAATTCAATTTTAATTATATTATATTTTATATAATAATAATATAAGTTTTTAAAATTTTTAAAATGTTAATTATGTATGGATAAATCATATATTAAATTAAATAGTTTTGATAATCATAAATAACTTTAAATAGAATCTTTAAACATTTCGCAATAAATTTATAATAGATGATTATTATAGTGAATTAGAAATATATTATAATTCAATATTAATTATGTTATATTATATATAATAATAATCAATAATTTTTTTTGTTTTTTAAAATGTTATAATTAATTAGGCAAATAATATTTTAATTGATATGGAGCAATAATATAAATTTATTTTGAATATTTTCTATCAATTATAATTAATTAGTAATATTATATAAAAAATTGCATAAAAGGAAGTAATAAATTTCTGCATCAACTACAATTTTATTTTAAAAGGAAGTAGTTACGTATAATTAAATGTAATATTATATAAATAAAATTGCATTAATAATACATGATCGTGAAAGGAAGTAACAAATTTTTGCATTAATTATAATTTATTTTAAAAGGAAGTAGTTACCTATAATTAATTAGTTACGTATAATTATTTAGTAATTTATTTGCACTAATAACACGTGACATTAAAAGGAAATAATATAATTTTGCATTAATATTGCTAAACGGTATGTTTGGGCATCATTTTGTTTTCTTCTTTTGCACTAAATTAGGGCATTTTTCTTATTCGTCTTCAAACGTTTTTGTTGTGACTACTGGAAGAGATTTAAGGTTTCATTTGTAGGTGTGACTCCATTTGTAGTTCTTAAGTGGTAGACTAAAGATTTTTCGTTTGCTTCGTCGTGTTCATGCTCTTGCTCAACTGCTCGTGCTCGTGGATTAAAGGTTAGCTGCTCGTGCTTTACTTTTTCCTTGTGCTCATGCTATTCATACTTGCTTGTGTCTTTGTTGTCTGCTTTGTTGTCTACTCTTGTTGTTTTGCTTGTGCTCTATTCTACTCTAGTCGTTGTACGTGCTTTTAAAAAATTTGTGCACCCTTCTTTTACATCTTATTTTCATCTCCTTTTTCGTAAAAGGTGAAAAGGTGAAAAATATATTCATATTTATTCGTAGCTAGCCGATTTATAAGACAATAGTATTTAAAGACAGTTCCTCAATTTACTTAAAATAAAATACAATAAACAGTTGTGATAGCATCATTGCCTTTACACATCAAAGGCGAATGATTAGTAACTAATTGCTTGACTACTTGAATTGTAAATTATATCTTAGATTAACCATTGATATTCAAATATAAATTGCAGACTCAAGAATCCAGTAAAGACCTTCCATTGTTTGAGTTGTAAATGCAAACTCATGAGAAGAAGGGATCAAATGAATCTATTGATCAAAGATCAGCTGAGACATTTGTAAGTATCTACATTTTGAACTTTTTAGCTATAAAACTAGTTTTGAAGGTTATACATTTTATAATTTGGGTTGGTTCTTGTTTGACTATGATTTTGTTTTTGCAGAAAACTTATAATAAATTAAAACAAGTTAGGTCTTCACAAGGCTCAACTAATGTTAATGATGGTGGGGCATCATTTCATAGAGCATATGAATGATTAGATAATTAAATGTGCAGTTATTGTTATGTTTGATATTTGTGGTGAACATTATTTTTTATGTTTGAAATAAAATGTTGACACCTTTTTTGATATTGATTTATTTAATGGATTAAGACTTATTGTATGAATGAATGATAAATGAGAGGATGTTCAATATATATTTGTGAATCAGGGCAGATTATGAATTTGTGACTTTTAGATAATTTTCGTAAGGGTTGATAAACAATCTAGAAATAGAATTAGAGATGGCAAAGTCCGTCTCTAACTCAATTATTTACTTGAGATCACCCTGACAAAATTTGAGACAGAATTGTCTACTTCTAATTAGAAAAGAAATTAGGGACGAAAGTATACTACCGTATCTAATTAGAGAGTGATTTTGGGACATATTTTTCCGTTTCTAAATAAGAGATGGAATTTGACACGAACCGGTTTCGTGCACGAAATTCCGTCTCTAGATTTAGGAACTCCAAATTAGTCACAGAAATGGAATTGTCTCTAATTCCATCTCTAAACTGTTAGAGACGGAATTTCAGACCATTAGAGACAAAATATTCTGTTTCTAATTTCAGTTTTTTGATATATATAATAACATCGGTTATTCTAATAACTGACATTAAATAAGTGACGTTAAAATTTATTTTTCCACTAGTGTAAAATTGTATTCTAAAATATATTAAAGTATAGATACAATGTAATTATGTAAGTCAAAATAAATTATATTATAAATTTTTTAATTAGAATGCATTTTATATTAAATCTAACAATCTATGCTAATTTCCATTACTATTAATTAACAAAAGTTGAATTGTTCTCGTATTAAATTCAAGCTTTTGAATAATTCGTGAATAAAAAAATTTGAAAGCCAAAATATATTTATGGATAATAAAAGCATGTATATGATTTAGATGATTGAATATATTCAACCATGTTAAAGGTCCACGAACAGAAATTTAAGATCAAAGAAATAGTGAATTGATATAAATTAAAAATGACAAAAAAATGAAATATTTCAGATCATATCAATTTCATCATCTACACATGTCACATGTAGGAATAACCAAACAGGTGAGATAAACACTGCTTTAAATATGAAAAATTGCTCCTTGAAACAATTAACAAAAATCAAAACAAGATTCAAGGATTATATTAATTTTTAAAATGATTCAAATCTTCATGTAGTTAATAATGAGATTAAGTTGAGTAACTGAGAGATCAAAACATCGTATCAAAACTTTAATTCAATCTATACGGTTAAGATGAATTTCTAGATGAGCTAGGTTTAACTCACCTTTAATTTTAAGTTTAAAATGGAATGTATATTTTATTTTAAAATCTAAGAACAAAATATATATTTTATAGATTTTTTTAAAAAAAAAATAAAAAATCTAAAGATGATAAGGAAATTTTTTTTCGAAAAGACAACCAAAGGTGTTTGGAAAAGAGTGAATGAGATCAATAAAAAAAGGGAGGGAGTGGGAATGGTAGTCGGAGAAAGTAGGGAAATCAATAGAGGGGAGTATTTTCGCTAAAATGAAAGTAGGGTGAAATTAGCAACATGGGGTGGACATAGCGTTTTACTAAGTATTTTATAATCTCATGGAAATTAACTCAGTGAGTTTCTTTAGAGAAATATGTTCGGTCCACTTCTTGTTGGGCTAAAGAAAAATGTATACTTACGGATGCATATGGGTTAATTAAAATATGAATCTTTTTATGTTTTAAGTTAGAATATATAATTTAAAATATAGTTTTTTTTTTCTCTTTTTTCTTATTTAGGATATATAATTTTTATTAGGGGTGGATATATGGATTAAAGTTTATGGGCTGGCCCGCAGACTCCGCGACCCGCGCAGGTTTGGACTAATTTTTACAGCAAAATTTAGGGGTATAATCTATAAATGTCCACCCTCTACAACTCGCGGACTTTGCGGGCCAAATTTGTGGGGTTCGTGGGGCGACCCGCATGTCCACACTATTTAAAGGGTTGAAAGTTAAAACCCTAATATCGATTATTTCCCATGCCGCCTCTCAATCTTCTCGCACGTCGCACCCTCCTAGTCTCCTCGCCGACTCATTTTCTCTTCAATCTTCTCGCATCCTCTCAATCTCTTCGTCTGCATCAGTTCCGCTTCCACTTCTACTGTCGTTGTTGTTCCGCTAGAAACTATTTCCGCTTTTGTTGTTGTTCCGCCAAAACCAGTTCCGCTTCCATTGTTGTTCCGCTCAAACCAGTTCCGCTTCTGTTTGTCGTTTCGTCAAAACCACTCACAATCTCAAACCTTAACGACAACACTCGTTTTAGGAAAAGAAGATGAAGATGTGGTGATGGTAAGACATCAAGCTTCGAAAATGGAATCATTTGTTGAAAGTTTACGTTGTTGACTTATTAAGAATTTAAATTTGTTGTTGGAGATAATTAAATATTTATGTTGTTGACTTATTTTAATCAAGAATTTAAGAGGTAAAATATATCATTGTTTTAGCATTTTTTTAAAATTCTAAATTTAACATTTTTAAAATTTTTTTAATTAGGCCCACTGACCAGCCTGTTTGACCCGCGGGACCCGCGGTGCGAGGGTGGATCATTAAGTTAAGTCTGTTTAACATTATGGGGCGGGACGAAGCACCTACGTGGGCGGGTCTTAGGCGGGGTGAGCCAGCCAACTTACCCACCCGTAGCTTTTACTCTTTTATTTGTATTCCTAAAATGTAACTGTAAAAATTTCGAGCACATTAATTTTAGTATGACAAAATTTTATCAAAATTTGCCTATAATAAAAATTTTGAATTCCTAAAATTTAATCTTCTCTTTTAATCTCTTGAAATTGTAAATAACCATTAAAAAATTTCCATTCTCAAATTATAAAACTGTGAAATATTTTAATTTTTTTCAATAATCATCTAAATCAAATTTGAGAGAAATAATATATTTATTATTATATAATTTTATAGTCAATATTTATCTATATTTATAGAAGGGTATATCATATATCAAATTCATTTTATTTAATAAAGTATCAAATAATTTAAAATTTTATTAAAAAAATAATAAACATGAAGAATTTATTTGGTCAATAATTTTTTATTTAATAACCAAAATAATAAAATTTAATATCTACAACAAATTATTCACTAAGTGAAATAACATAAAGCACTTACATAATATTTATAAAATTTTACGTTCAAATATTTTTGTCACAGTAAAAACATCAAAAGTTCAAAAAATAATAAATATTGATAAAAAAGAAAATTGATTTTTAAAATATGTAAATATTATTGATGAAATTGTAAAGTAACAAAGGGTGCTCCAAAAGAAAGAGAATAACAACCAACCGATTTCAGGTATCTGTTAAAATCCTCATCAGACCTACACAAATTAAAAGGAAATCTGAAAACAATCCCTAATAAAGGTAAACTACCATTTTACCTAAACGAAACAAGAAACAAAAAAACACGTAACTTTCTTACTTATGTAACCCCTGTTGTTTTTTCATCACCAAATATAACTTGTATCTTAACGTAATAAACACCTTAGTAACAATATAACATTAAGTTCCATAACAGTTACCGGAAATATTAAAAAACAATTAGTTTAAAGTAATAACAAACAATGCTACCACAATCTTAACCCAAACCAAAACCGAACCAACATTTTCTCATTGTCACGCCAATGATTTTTAGTTTCTTGCACATGAATGCACATATTTAACAACGGCTAAAGCAGACACAAGTTTCAATATACAATCTAACAAAACCTTGGAACTAGATTGAAGAAAATCAAGCAAAAGATTTTTCTTAGTTTATTTCATGGATACTACTCATATTGTAAATACTTTTCAACCCCTTTTGGAAAACTCACCAGTAGCTAACAAAACTCCCAAAACACCAACACAAAGAACCATGAGAAAAACATTCAAAGGCACAGCACATTTGGCAAAGCTTCTTCCAACAGGAACAGTGCTAATATTCCAAACCTTATCACCACTTTTCACACACCAAGGCCAATGCCACACAATCACAAGCAAAGTCATGACAGCAGGGCTCATAGCCTTTTGCTGCATCTCATGTTTTCTTCTTTCCTTCACTGATAGCTTCAGGGATGAGAGGGGAAAAGTGAGATACGGGGTGGCTTCAAAGAAGGGACTTTGGGTTTTGGATGCATCAGTGAGGATTTCTGATGAAGAGACTGAGAAGTATAGAATAAGGTTCATTGATTTCTTCCATGCTTTCTTGTCTATTCTGGTTTTCTTGGCAATTGCACTCTTTGATAGAAGTGTTGTGAGTTGTTTTGTTCCTAAGCCTTCTGAGGATACCAAGGAGATCCTGGTGGCTTTGCCTATTGGGATTGGCATTGTGTGTAGTCTTCTTTTTGTTGTATTTCCTAGCCAAAGACATGGAATTGGTTTCCCTCTCTCACGCGATTAATTTTTCTTTTTACTTATGATAACAAGATTTGAACATATGTTACCAATGTAAATGAAATTCCTCATTCCATTTACTATTGGACCGGCCGTAATAAATTACTTTGTGTACATTTTTTTTTTTATAATGTATGTTTTGTGTAATTCTAATAGAAACTTATGAAAAGTATTACATATACATCTTAACATGATGACTTTTTCATTAGTGGTTTAAAGATTAAATTTTACTTAATTTATCAATAGAATAAATTATGGTACAAGATATATACACAATATTACAAATACGGTTGCTCAAACTTAAGAATAATTTTTAGGTAAAATTAGACATGAAATGCTTATCTAATTTTTAGGTAAAATTAGATATAAAATGCTTGTTTATATTTTTCTTCATTATTCTAAAAATTAATTCACATGGAACTTTAATTGAATTAAAGTTAAAAAAAGTAAGTGATGAATCTAATATCTCTATAATATATGAAAATTATCCATTTATATGTATGAAATATGGAATGAGTGATGTGAAATCTTTAATAATAACAAATTTAATTTTTTTTAATATTTTCTCTTAAATATAAATTAAAATATCTTATAACTATTCACAGAATTATATTAATACGATTAATTTGATATGAAATTTTTGAAAATAATTTAAAGAGTAACTGAATAGGCGTAATCCACACGCGCGGGTCGGGGCAAGTGGGCATAACAAGGAGACTTAGACTAAATGCCTAAACGACAATGGCAGTGTCGTACAGGAAATGAACACACAGAGAAACAAGTAACGGGTTAAGATCAAAGGATGAGAACGCCCAAAACCCAAAATCTCTGAAACCCCAAAAAATAGAATAAACCTAGAGCGAGAAAACACTGGTTCACTTAGAGAGAGAAACATTTGAAAACCAAACAAATCAACAATCACCACCACACGTACACTAATAAAACCACCACTCTCACTCACTAGTTTGCCAATCAAATTCATTTATATAACAATTCCCCTCTCTCCAATTAATTATTCTCTTCACAATTACAATTTCTTTTGGGCATTTTCTCGAACACATTGTACGATAAACAAACTTAATAATAATTCGAAATAGGGAAAAAACAAAAAACAAATCGATGGCAGTGATTGGAGTGTGCAGTTCCTTTGTTCCTAGTTTTTCTTTCTCTTTCATTAATCAACCATCATGCAGTTACAAACACCTTTCCCATTATAATTTTTATCATTATTATTATCCTTGTTGTTTTTGCATAATTCTTCTTCTTTTTCCTCCGTAATGTAATAATGTCTACTCCAATTACATTAATTATTGTTTTTGTTATTCCCCAAATCTAACCGTTCATCTCAATCACATTCAAAATCACACACTCATCTCAAGAGGGAAAAGGAATAAACATTCTTCGATTTCCGTATAGAGAGAGGGTGGATGAAATGTTAGAGAGAGAAAAATTCTGAATTTACGGTCCAGCTACAGCTAGCCCTTCTGCTTATGGATTTTGTATTCTTCGAGGGTTTTTGGATTCTTGGTTTTTTCTGATTGTGGGGTTTTGGGTTCTCCAGAGAAGAAGAGTTGATTGTTCCTTAGGGTTCATTAGAGTTGAAAAAAAGTTTGATCTCTGGTATGGAGGGTGGTTCGGAAGGAGAGAAGAAAGAGGCAGTGGAGGGAGAGAATAAGAGCAAGCGCAAAATGAAGACGGCTTCACAGTTGGAGGTTCTGGAAAAAGCCTATTCTGGTCTGTAAAAAGTTTTAGCTATTTTTTGTGTTGCTCTTTGTGTGTGTTCGTTTTTTTTTTTTTTTTTTTAATTAGGTTGTGATTTGTGGTGTGAATTTATGCTGAAATGTGACATTGTATGTGTGTTTGCTTTGTGTGTCTTTGTTTTAATTTGGTTGTGATTTGTGCTGTGAATTTATGCTGAAATGTGACATTATGTGCGTGTGTGTGAGTGTGTTTTGATGGGGTTGTGATTTGTGGTGAGAATTTATGCTGAAATGTGAGATTTTGTGTTATGGGGTTCCGCATTCTTGTGGTTCAGTGGAGGCTTACCCTTCTGAGGCTTTGCGGGCTGAGCTATCTGAGAAGCTGAATCTGTCTGATCGCCAATTACAGATGTGGTTCTGTCACCGGAGGCTGAAGGACCGAAAGGCGGCGCCAGCCACCGCAAATTTGCAAAATGATTCATCCATTGCAGGGGCACAGGTGGGCGAGGGTGTTGAACCTGTGGCTGGGGCTGATGTTAGGCATGATTGCGGTTTGGCTTCTGGTACATTTGGTCATCTGGATTTGCCTCGAATTGCGCCTCGGCTGGGGATGATGGCATTTCCTACAATGGGAGCTGGATTGCCGGGTGTGGAGAGCAGCACTTACTATGAACCTCACCAGACCATGGAGGTGCCGCGAGCTATTTCATTTGTCGAAGCACAGTTGGGGGAGCAGATAAGAGAGGATGGGCCCATTCTGGGGATGGAATTTGATTCTTTGCCGCCAGGTGCATTTGGTGCACCGATAGGTAAAACTTGGCTTTCTAATTGCAATTAGCATTCCTAAGCTATGCCATGCCTTCTGTAATGATATTGCAAAAGGGTGGAAAGGCATGCTATTTTATGTTATTAGAAAGTTCTATTTGAATTTTAATGCTTCTGGCTTAGTTGGGTGTGCAAAAGGGTGGAAAGGTATGCTATTTTATATTATTAAGAAGTTCTATTTGTATTTTAAAAGTATCAATGCTGTACTTGTGTCAGATACCGATACTCTTTGATATCTCGGGTGACATACCTGAAGAGTATGCAATTGTTACTTTTGACTTTTTTAAGGATACTACTTGGATACATCAGAGTACAAATCTGAAAAACTTGCCTTGAACCTGCTTGAGCAGCCATGTTTTTGCTCACATTGTAAGAGGAGTTTGAGTACATACTCTTTTATTCATTTTTTACAGAGTAACAAAATGGATTAAAAATGGATAACAGGTTAGGTTTGTGTGTTCCAACCTTCGAATTTCATATAGGAAGGATAAAGGGTATAGAAAGGAGAGGCAAGAATATGGTTTGTGGAACTTTAGTGGAGATATAGTGATACACATGATCCACTTTATGAACTTATAATATAGGCAAAGACACTTGTTTGGGTAAACTTTTTTTAGAAGGACTTTTAGAAGAAAATATAAGAAAAATGAAATGAATTTCTCCAAAAGTTTAAATTAGCTTATGCATTAGTTAATTTCTAAAAGCTCTTTCATCTTTTAGAGAAGTTAAACAAGAGAGCTTTTACAGATTAGCTATTGTAAAAATTATGATCGTAAATATCTTTTTTTAAATTATGATCATCATAGCTATGAATTAATGAGAAATAATCCATGTCTCTTTTCATAACAATATTCTGACTCCTTATAAATTTTTTAACAGATTCTTTTTAACATGTATCTTGAACATATCGTAAAAATTTTCCATATCCTTGTAGCCAAATGTTAATCAGTATTTAGGGGCACCGGTTAAGAAATTAAAAAAGAAAAGATTTTAATTCGGATGTGTAAAATTGTGTTGTCCATGATTGTTTTTGTGCTTTCCTATGACTTACACAATAAATACTTTCTATTTTTAGTTTCTTAACCTGTTAAGGCACTGGTTAGCAATGCAAGACCCTTTAATTATATATCAATCTTGGATAGCAGTTCAGAGCAGCCAACCACCAACCCCAAAAAGTGGGATAACTGGTCGCATGAGATACCGGATAATGGGACAAACACTATTCTAATATTGTTCATTGTATACTAATTTACATATATTAAATAATTATAGATATTATTAATAATTAATAATAAAAAATAATAATAGTAATACTATGTATAACTCAAAAATAGAATAATTAAAATTCATAAACTATCCATAATTAATAAAAAAAATTCATAGTACTTAAACAAAAGATACAAGTAGTTGCTGCTGGTCAGAACCTGGGCAGTAAGGAAAAGAAGAAAAAAGAAAATTGATAGTGGGTGAAAGAGAAAGAGGAAAATAGAGAAAAGGCAAATCAGGAGGAAAAAGAAAAAAATAGCACAAAAAGAACAAAAACATAGTACGAAAACAGAGAGAAACCTGTAGGAGTGGCAGAGGAGGTCACCAGAAAATGGAGTGGCTTTCCTCTTATATAGGAAACATTTTAAACTTAGTTGCTTATTTTAAATGCACTTATCACGGAAGTTGTTGGGAAATAAAGTCTCAAATCGAATGACATCAGATGAATTGAAGAGAAGAAAAGAGTATATAAGTTGTTTATCGAGTCTAGATCATTTTTGACCAACTTCCTTAGTTGTATATAGCCCACTAAGTCACTCCTCACATTGGATGTGTGTGAAATTTAACATGGGATGATGAGAAGAAAATGGTATGTATGTTTGGTTGTTGTGTCTAAGAAAGTCTAGATGACCTTTTTGGATCAACTCCCACACTTCTATACAACGCACTAAGTCTGCACTCTTCACATTGGGATTATATGAAATTCAACAAAAGTACTTCTTAACAAAATTCATATGAATAAGTAAGTCCTCATCTGGATAGGATTGGGTAATAGTCCATTTTCATTGTGTCACATTTATGAGTTAATTTGAAGAAAATGATATCTGTTTAAAAGTTTCCAAATCATTATCTCCCTTTTAGAAACAGGTATTTGGCATTTTTTCTGTTGTAATTAATAGAGTTGGCATAACTCACTGCATTTTGGCACTACTGAAAATATGATTTTTAAGGTCATCAATCACTCTTGAGCTCTTGGAAGATTCAGAAAGTGATTTTGGGAATTGGAAATGGTACATAGAACAAATTTTTTTAGTGATTTGCTTGAGAGAAATTTGGTTAGTTCTTGGTTTGTGTGAATTTGGTTAATTGAATTATTCTTTGCAGCCAATAATCACTTTTGAGATCTTGAAAGAGTTAATGTGTGTTTGTTACAACTTGCTTTCTGGAGACAATTGTCTTTTTTTCTCCACTAGCTTTCCAAGAGAATATTTGCTAAATAAGCAAATATTTAACGAAAATTAATCTTTTCTAAACATACACTTAAGGTGCATTCTAGTATGCTTTGACAAAGTGATCTTACAGTAACTATTTTCTACAGTTTTTCCCCTGCAGTCCTGCACCCACTATTTTTAACTTTTAAGAGAAGCACTAGAACATTTTTACTTTTTTGTACATTTTGAAAACTTGCCTAATAGTTACATGTTGTAATTTTTTAAAATAAAAATGCATTTTTTCTTTGAAAAAGCACAACAAATGGGCCCTTAATGTGATTTTGGAAAATTAACATAGAACATATTCTTGTCAATGTTGTTCATGACTGATGTTTGGTTAACTTGTTTCAGTTGCCATGACTTTGTGCTCTTAGTACTGATACTGAACCCTTAGCAATGTCTTCTACTATTCCAGGGGCAGTAACAATGGGGCAATGCAGGCAATGTGAAAGGCCTTTTGAGGCAAAAATTTATGAACAACTAGACAAGGTTATAATTCTTTCTCTTTGTTTCTTCCAATCCACAGTTTTAGAGCAATCTTTTGTATGATGTACTCCCTCCGGACTTTAATACATATTTAACTAACTTTTATGGATCTTAAGAAAGTTAGTTTTCATCATTTATTTTTAAGGATTTCATTTGGAAATAAACTTTTTATTTAGGTCCAATTTTATTTTTTTCTTTGGTTGTTTATATTTAGGGCCAGAGTAGTAATATTACTTTAAAAGTCATTAGGTTACAACTGCGGTTTGTATTAGTGCATGTTTGGTTAGCTTATTTTGAAGGAGCAATCACTTTTTGTTTGTCTGTTGCATTAAGTATGCTACTGATTAAATATTGTACTAAGCTCACTATTAGTCAAACAATAAACCATCAATGTGGCCACTGGAGTGTTACCCCCTCTCCTGAATAGTCTCCAGACTAAGAAAATTGTACAGTAGTCCGTAAACTATTGAGAATCCATTTATTTAGTCCCTCCATTATGACATTGAGGGACTAACTTGAAAGATTTTTTAATACTTGGGGGATTATGTAGCATGATTGTTAATACTTTAGGAACTAATTGTATAATTTCTAATACTTTAGAGACTATTTCGGAGAGAGAGTAATAATTTAGGGACTAAATTGATGGTTTACTCACCAGTTAAATAGTGTATTTTGTCTTTATTGTTGTTTATTTCCTTTGTTTGTTGTAATTATTTTGTACTTCATCTAGGTGAAAAACAAATTTTATGTGCATCTTTATGTCTTGGCTGAAAATTTCATTATTTAGGGTGTTTCAAGGACTTTGCATGAATATCAATTTATTCCAGAGAAGCCATCTGGTAGAAATGAGACACATGAAAGAGTTACCCCCACTATCCATTATAGTTCTCTTGATGGCATTCCACATTCTAGGACTTCATTATCTAGTGGACGGTCTTTCCAAAACGGGAATGAATCTGCACCTTATGGATATGGAATTCAAGGTCAGATACCTGGTCTAAATCTTTTGTCCCAGCAAGGTAGGCAGAATCTTCTTTTGCCGTCTGCCTCAGGAGAGAACGATGATGTTCCTCGGAAGAACCCATTTATTGATGTTACTGCCAACATTCATAATGGGGATGGTCCTATAACTTTGATCTACAGCCCTCTAATGCCATCTGATGGAAGGGGTATCCATGCAGAGGAATTATCAAGGTTCCAAAGGAAGCGAAAGGTATCTCAATGCATGATTCCATCATAATATATCACTAGTGAATGGTTGCTTATTGCCTTGTGTTCATTGCAGAATGAAGAGGCTAGAATGCACCGGGAACTTGAAGCACAAGAGAGAAAAATTAGAAAAGAGCTTGAAAAACAGGATATTCTAAGGCAAAAGGTTTGAGTCAGAGTTTTTTGTACTCCTTTGATGATTATATATATTCTGTATCTTATATTGTTTTTTCATTCATCAAGAGAGAAGAACAAATCAAGAAAGAGATGGAGAGGCGTGAACGTGAAAGGCAGAAGGAAGAGGACAGGTTATTGCGTGAGAAACAGCGCGAGGAGGAAAGGTACCAAAGAGAACTGAGGCGTGAACAGGAGCGGCGGGAGAAGTATTTACAGAAGGAATCAATCAGAGTATGTAAGATTGTTCTACCAATTAACTCTGATCTGTCATGTGAAAATTAGTTAAGCGGATGTTATTTTTTCTTGCAGGCAGAGAAATTGAGACAGAAGGAAGAGCTACGCAGGGAGAAAGAGTCAGCAAGGATCAAAGCTGCCAATGAGAGAGCTGTTGCTCGCAGAATTGCCAAAGAATCGATGGAACTTATTGAAGATGAACGTCTGGAACTCATGGAGTTAGCTGCATCAAAGAAGGGACTTTCTTCAATACTGGCTCTTGACTATGATACTATTCAAAATGTTGAAATATATGGAGGTTAATAATTTCATATTTTGCTTAATTTTTCTGCTTATTTGCACTTGCTATCTTATATCTGCTTGCTGAAGATCGTGCAGTTTGGTAATTGAAGTGCTCATATTAGAATGTTCTGTTACATTTTTTCATTATGTCTGGACAAGTTCTAACTGATTTTGAAAGCAATGTAATTGAAGTTTGTGGATGCTCCCAATTAACTTGGAAAAAATTGTGTGAATAGGGTAATGTTGAAAATATTTTCCTTCAGATTTATAATTGTTCAAGGGGGCATCAGATTCATTTTGAGTATATGCTATAATATTTGTATTGAAAAGGGGATGCTTTGTTTTTAAGACTCCCACTATTGTGGTGTCTGGGGTGGGATGTATTTAGACTTGCTTGGATAAATAGGGGCTGTTTCCTACACTACAATCCTTGACCATATTAGGTCATAAGGCAGCTTACTGTTTGGCCAAAGATCCCTTATTTTTGTATAAACAAAAAACTTCCCACTGAACTTCTTTCTGCGGTGGTTAAAATTTAGCTTTTGTACAAATTGAGCTTTTTCTTTACAATTGCAGGAAGATTGCAATTCTCATATTTGTGTTGTGAATTGAGAAACATCAATAAATTAGCATTTTTTTATAACTAAAAGAATTCGCCACAATTGTGCACCCTAAATTTAATGGATATGCAAAAATAAGAAATAAATTTATTGTATAAATTTGTAATATTGCTCCAAAATTGTATAAGTTTCTAATATGAAACAATTAATCATACTTTATGTGGAGACTCACTTTGTAGACAGACATGTGTTTGTTGATTGATTAACTTTACTGACATGTTGCACTATTGTTTTGCCCAAATTCATAATTTTCTGCTTATGGTTTGGCTCTGGTTCTTTTGGTTGAAATATTGAATGCTCATCTTAAGGCAGAGCCATTGATGGATAATGCGAGCTTGGATTATAGATTTTGTGTTCAAAACAGCTTATAATCAAAATATTACTACAGAGGTTTTGGGGAAAATAAAGTTGATTTTTCCATGAAACATTAATCAAGGCCAACCATGTACTGTTTTTTCAGATCGGAGGATGTCCTTCCCACCCAAGTCTGTACAGTTGAAAAGAATCTTTTCAATTAAACCTTGGTCAGATTCTGATGAGAACGTAGGAAATCTTCTGATGGTAAGATTAATTTTCCTCTTATGTTTTCTTTTTCTTTTTTGCCTTTCTGATTGGTAGCTGAAATTTGATGAGACTTTGATGTTATTACTGTCTGAGGCTCACCAAACTTGTGAAAAACTATTTCACTTCACCAATATAAAATCTGTAACATATTTATGGTTGGTTGAAATATGTTTGTATATTGTTGTATCATATCATGTTATAAATGACTTATTTTATTTTCTGCTTGGTCTTTCTTTCTTAGGGAATGAATTGTTATTGAACCATGTGACCTGGCTGACCTCTTTGGAAATTTTCTTTTTATCAATTGTGTTCCCTCTATCCCCCACTGGTCCATCAATTACCTAGATTGAGCCTGCAATTGTTTTATTTTTTTTGTTATGGTGATATTTACTGTCTCCAAGATTTAAAGCAATTAAACTGTACCAAGTTTTCCTCTAAATCTCAAATTGATTCTTTTTTTTTTTTTTTTGTTGCATTTTGTAACTATCTGTAGTTTACCAAATCAATCAATAACAATACACGTCAGCTGATTTTAGCATGTACTAGTCACTGTTCAACTAACAGTGTAATTCCATTAATGCCCTCTATATGTAATTCCTTTTAAAACCTTCAAATTTTTCTCTCGACTGTAATATAAGTGCTTTGCATATAGGTTTGGAGGTTCTTGATTACCTTTGCTGATGTTCTTGGACTATGGCCATTTACCTTGGATGAACTTATACAAGCTTTTCATGACCATGTAAGTTATTTTTTCTCCAACTTTTTGCCCGATTATCTCTCTTTTTATTCGGAGTATATTTTACTCCTTGTAAATAAGTAGACAGAAAGATTTTTACTTTACTGTATTTTCTTATTATCTCAAGTATACCTTCAGTTTCGTATCACAAATGAAGAGAAGCATATGCTGAAAATTATGTCTCAATCAGTGTGACACCATGGATTCAATATATATGTAATGAATATATTGAATACTAAGATTGAGTTTTCCCGAGTACTCTATTTACATGATACACTGAACCAGATACTTACAATGAACCTTGACATACTGACACATGTTTCTAACAGTGCTTTATGATGATGGATCTATATTTGCTTTCTTAATAATGCAGGACTCAAGGCTATTAGGTGAGATTCATATTGCACTTCTGAGATCCATTATAAAAGATATTGAAGATGTAGCAAGAACACCCTTTACTGGGTTAGGCTCTAATCAATACAACACTTCAAACTCTGGTGGGGGGCATCCACAGGTTGTAGAAGGGGTGAGTGTTTTTCTGCATTCCTTCAGCTTCAAGTTTATTCTTAGTTCTTTCCTTCTCAGCCTAAAGACTTGTTTGGAATCTACTGTCAGGCCTATCTGTGGGGTTTTGATATAAGAAATTGGAAGCGCCATTTAAATCCCTTAACATGGCCAGAGATTTTGCGACAATTTGCTTTGTCAGCAGGATTTGGGCCCCTATTGAAGAAACAGGATATTGAGCTGGTTCATCCCTGCAATAGTAATGGGGTAATTTATTTTTCTATCACTGTGATGTTTGTGATTTTTGCTTGTCATGTTTGTAATTTTTGCAGTTGTGTTCATAAATAGTATTTGTGTTGCATTGAAAATACATTTCTAAGCATTTGATAATGAAATGAGATTTAATTTCATTTCTTTGTTTTTGGTACTTTTTTCTCTATCCCCTTCTGGTTTACGTGCAGGGAAATGATGGTAGAGATATAATTTCTAGTCTAATCAGTGGAGCAGCTGTTGAAAATGCTGTTGCTATTATGCGAGCAAAGGGATTATCTAACCCAAGAAGATCTAGGCATTGCTTGACACCAGGAACTGTTAAATTTGCTGTATTTCATGTCCTTTCTCTTGAAGGAAGCAAAGGCCTTAATATATTGGAACTTGCAGAAAAGATTCAGGTACAACTAATATTACTGGCTGTCTTCCACATTGTTTCATGTGAATAATTAAATTTTCTTCATATCTTTTTGTTTATCAAGAAATCTGGACTTCGTGATCTTACAACAAGCAAAACACCAGAGGCTTCTATTGGTGCCGCTTTGTCTAGGGATACAAAACTATTTGAAAGGATAGCTCCTTCAACATATTGTGTACGTCCTGCATATAGACAGGACCCAGCTAATTCTGAAGCAATTTATTCCGCTGCCAGAGAAAGAATCAGAATGTTCAAAAGTGGATTTGTGGATGGAGGAGAAGCTGATGATGGTGAAAGGGATGAAGATTCTGAAAGCGATATGGCAGAAGATCCTGAGATTGATGATTTAGGAACTGAAACAAATATGAAAATGGAGATATCCAATTGTGACGAATTTAATGCAAACTCTGCAATGAGAAATAGAAAGGACAGCAGGGAGGTTTTGCAAACTCATGATACTTGCCATGAGAAAGTGGATGATGACTTAGCTTCAATTCTTGTGGAAGACGTCAATGATCGTAAAGATGTTAGTATCACTAGGGAAATTGCTGTTTGCAGCAATGATACGGGTAATCCTAATTTCGAAGGCATAGATGTTGATGAAAGCATTGTAGGTGAACCATGGGTACAAGGGCTTATGGAGGGAGAGTACTCGGATCTTAGTGTAGTGGAGCGTCTTCATGCTCTTGTTGCTTTGATTGGCGTGGCAAATGAAGGAAATTCAATTCGTGTTGTGCTTGAGGTATTCTCTTAGTTTTGTACTTTCTTTTCCCTTCATTGTGGCTGACCTTAAAACAACTTAACATGTGAATGGGGTTTCTGATGAACAATGTTTCAGGAACGTCTAGAAGATGCAAATACTTTAAAGAAACAAATGTGGGCCGAAGCACAGCTTGATAAACGTCGTATCAAAGAGGATTACTTTATTAAGATGCAGCCTGTCTATTATATGGGCAGAAAGAATCAGTCGGCTGTTGCATTTCCCTCTGTAGAGCGTAAACAGAGCCAAGTGCTTACTGTTGATGATAAAAATAATGAGGCGGTGATCACTTCCCATGACCTGCATGAACAGAGCAATAAACTACAGGAAAATCAGAATCATCTTCATAGTCCTCCATTAGGAGTCAATATGCGGATGCAAGCTTCTGCAACTGGCCCAGATAATCATTCTTTCCAACAATCAGGATATGCTGTTGAAAAATCAAGGTCAAATTTAAAGTCATATATTGGTCACCTGGCAGAGCAAACTTATATGTATAGGTCATTGCCTCTTGGTTTGGACCGAAGACATAATCGATACTGGCAGTTCACCACATCTGCTCAAAATGATCCAGGTTGTGGTAGGATTTTTGTGGAGTTTCATGATGGTAGTTGGAAGCTGATTGATTCTGAAGAGGTATTGCTTCAACGCCTCCATGAGGCTGAGTTGATCTTTATGATGATTATATATGATTTGCCAGTGGTCTTTTTGAGCATTTTCTTAGTAACATCCTTTATGTTTTGTCTTTACCCTGTCAAGTTTGATGTACCTGAGGCAAGAGATGTCTATTACTAAAAGTTTTCATATGGAAGCCATTACATCTAATGCTGCCAAGGGCATAGATTATCAGCAAGTTTTTTGATATCATTATTTCCTCCGCGTTTCCGTTTAAAATCTTAAATTGATGCTACACATCTAGTTTGATTCTTATTTCCTTTGTACTTTGTACTTCTGTTAACCTAGATATTTATTTTTGTGTATGTTTTTTACATTATGTTCCTTTTACATGCAGGGTTTTGATTCTCTATTGGCTTCTTTGGATGTGCGGGGGATCAGGGAGTCCCAGTTGCACATGATGTTGCAAAGAATTGAGAAGTACTTCAAAGAATCTGTTAGAAGGAATGTCCAAAATGTAAGCGTAAGAATGCAAAATGGAGACACTGTCGAGAGACTCAAGACAGATGCCGTTGAAAGGGCTTCAAACCAAGATTGCAGTTCTAATATTCATGGTTCTACTTCTCGATGCTTTAATAATCTTGATGCATCAGAGACCTCAACATCTTTTGTGGTTCAGCTTGGAAAAAATGAAGCTGATAACAAACATGCTTTTATGAGATATTGGGACTTTGAGAAATGGATGCAAAAGGAATGCCTAAATTCCTCAGTATTATGTGCAATGAAGTATGGGAAGAAGAGGTGTCGCCAACTGTTGTCCATATGTGATTTGTGCCTTCATGTATACTTTTCTGGGGGAGCTCCATACCCTTCCTCCCATAGAACCGTCTGTGCCTGTAAGAGCAACTCAAGTTCTTCTGAACATATTGTTCATTCTGAAGACCAAATGAAGATTGACACTGATTGTTTTCATGTTTCATCCTCATTGCCTTTGAGGATGAGATTACTCCAAATCTTCTTGTCAATTGTTGAGGTGACAACCTATGTTGACTGTGATTTGTGGATTGACTTTATAAATAATTTCTTAATCATTGTTTAGAATTTATATAAAATGTCTCAGTTTATTGCTTATTTCTTGGTCACTGGAGCTTATAGTGTTTGGCTATGGGTGGTAGGCAACCCTTCCCCAAGAAGCTCTGCAACCTCTTTGGAGAGAAAGATACAGGAAATCTTGGAGTACAAAGCTGGATGCTTCTTCCTCAAGCGGAGACCTTCTTCAGGTTATAATATTGTGCCTCTTGATAGATCATGCTTTGGAACTTTCAGTTTAGTGGGCTCAAGTTTAAGCACTCTTCTTTTGGCCTATGGTATAGTTTTTAAAATATTTGTTTAAGTGGGGAATGGTAGGGTCACCCTCTCAAGCACCCTTTTTCTAATACTATTATTGGTTGAAATATATTGGAAATGACAAATTTTAAACAAGAACCATTAATGAGAGATGAGGCTACCAAAATTTGTAATTTCTAATAAATTTTGGCCAATAATTGTGCGTTAGAATGTAAGTGTTCAAGTGACACTAGCATTTCTGTTTTTGAAGTTCATCTTTGATCATCCCATGACTGTTGCGAACAGAAAGGACTAACTAATGCTGGATTGGTTCTGTTTCCAATAGCAGGGTGGTGCTAATAACTCAATTGGGAGCTGGAAAATATTTAGATAATTAAGACTAAGACAAATCTAGTGCCTTTGTTCTGGGTGAAAGATTATATTGTAATATAATAATACTGATATCATAAGGACAATGGTGCTGGGAAACAGTATTGTGGTTAGTAATCTTTTTTCGCAATTTAACTTTTACGGAATAGAATTCAACTCAATAGTGTTCTTTTATCATGTTCAGTGTTTTAAAAACTCAGCATGGGATTGAACTGGCCTGGTCACGATTTGATTTTGTGGTTGAACTGGATAATTTTCAAACTGGATAACAGGATTGCAGTCTGAACTGTTCTTCCAGCCAGCTGGTGTGGTCCAGTTCTACATTTGATTAGTTGGCTGGTTATGGTTTTAATCTAAAGTATAAACATTTTAAAATTTGGTATTGATGCTTAGTGTCCCTTTTCTCATAACAAAAATCGTTTCATACCTTATTGCTAAACATGTTAGTTTTTTTGTTTTTTTGGGGTTCGTCATAATATGCATAGTTAATCTTAAGCTTTTCATTCATTTGTTTGCCCTGTTACTAATGTGTGAGATATCATTTCCTTCTCAGATATTGACTGCATTGGAAGGAGCTGTAAAGAGGGAGTATTTGGATTCAAACTATGAAACTACTGGTGATCTGTTGGGTTTGTTTAGCTCATCTGAATGTCGCACTAATGATTCCATGGATAGTGAAAGGATGCCTGTACTGCCATGGATTCCATGTACATCTGCTGCTGTAGTGCTGAGGCTCCTGCAACTTGATGGATGCATCTTTTACACCTCACAGCAGAAACTGGAGTCTCAAAAGGATAAGAAAATTGGAATTGTGATGGTGAGCATCCTTATCCAAAATTTTAAAAGGATTTGACATTGAGGACAATATACAAATATTAAGTTGTAGTGTTCATAATTCATTTAAAATAAACAAAGAAAGATTGAAAAGGCTGTCAAAGCCCTTAGGGGAGTGGATATAGAAGTGAGGACACTTGATTTGGTTTTGCAAAGCCCAAATCAGGCTCATTTAACTTGAGATTAGTTAATGAGCACCCCCTATTCTAGTTGGGCGAAATTTCAGCAAGAATTGGTCGTAAGATGCAGATTAAAAATGTTAAAGCTTTTGATTTAATTTTAATCACAAGCAAATGTGAAATTCTAGTTGAATTGGGTTTTTCTTTTTCATGGAAAAGAAGAGAAGAGCAAAGCTTTAAGATTGATTGACTCGATATGCATTTTTATCATTGCCATACATGATTTCATAGTGGCATGTGTCTATCTGCACTATGGTTTGAGGGGAACATGGCCAGTGAATGGAGGAGAAAGAACTGCATGTGATATTTAAAGAAAAAACAATTCAAAATAAAGACTCTTTAAAACTGGGCAATTTTGGAACATTTATACATGATAGCAAAATAAAGAACAATGTGCTATATCATCCTTTTTTAAGAGCGAGGACTAAAGAGCAGAGGAAGTTTTTGAAGTTTTTTTATGCTTCTATGATTAGCGTTGCTTCCAATACCATAAATAGAATTTTGAAAAAAGAAAACAATAATTTGGTTACAATTGATTGTGGGAATCAGTCTATTATTATTGACCTTTGTATGTTTTCATTTGAATTTTCCCTAACTTCTTGTTTCTCACCTCAAGTTTCCATCAAAGCATGCTTCTGCCAAGAGTTCCTACAAGGCTGGTGCAATTGAAACTTCACATCGAGCTGAACGTACTGTAGAGAACTGGGTTGATCTTGGTGCTGGTCTTACGAACTACAGCAGAGGACAAAGGACCCAACAAGGCCATGACAGCCATTCTCATGGTAGAAGATTATCATCATCAAAAGGGAGGGTTGTTAGTTCAAGTTCTGGTTCTAAAAGGAGAAGCACAGCCTCTAGAAGCAGGAAAATGGAAAAATTACTTGGATGGAAAGGGAGACCTTGTAAACAAGGAGGAAATATCCGTGGTCGTCGGAGTATTAGAAGCAGACAGAAATCAGCAGCCAAGGTGGATGTGATCACTGGTGAGAGGGATACCCCAAAAGATATCATAGAGGAACAAGCTGGTATCTTTGTCAGAGAGGAGATTAATGAAGGTGAAATGGAAGCCACTGCACTAAATGCTAGCAGTACAGAGAGATCAGGCTATGAAGGTACTGATACTTATCAAGCTATAGGTGATGATTATAATAACAGTGATGAATATCAGGGTGGATTTAGTGGGAAGTCTGACAACTTGTTAGATGGGAGCCACTATGATGTTGATGGTGAGGAAGATATGGATATTGATGATCATGGGCAAATTAATCTTGATATTAAATATTACATTGATGGGGGTGACTCAGATGCAGGGAACAATAAAGAAAATGCAGAACAAAACATGGATCTTGATCAAGTGGGTTCAATATCATCAGACCCTAGTGATTAGCACCAGTCATGAAAATTACTCCGCAAAGAGTCTGCTAGTTAAATTTTGATTTAGTTTGTTCAGTAATGTAGGAAGTGACCAATGGGAGTATATTTGCGATAGAAAATTATGAAAGGAAACTTGTGTTATAATTAAATGTTTAAGAGTAGGAGAAATTCCATGTGTCAGATTATTTGACGCTCGGGGTCTTAAAAATGGGGATGAACTTTCTCTTGTTAAATTTTTACTTATATTTTTACTATTTAAACTTTCTCGCAGATTTTACTCTAAAATATGTAGCTTAAGATAGCCTAAACCAAACTTGTAGTAAATCACTATGTTGAGATGACATCCACTGTTTCATGCTTCTTAGATCTATAACATCAGGATATATGCCAAATAAATTTTAACTCACTGAATAAGTTCCTTAAAACATGTAACAAGAGACATTGTTTTTCTCTTGTATTAAAACCAGAGATTAGTACCATTAGCTAAATATTATATTTGATCGATAATTTACAGTTTTCACAGTAGAAAATTGGCTGTACAAAATATTTAATATCTAGAGGACTCTAACTCTTTGAATATAAATTAAGTATACAACTTTGGTATCAATATAAAGTACATTAATGTTTAATATTTCAATTCATTCTTACTTGCATATAAACATGTAATGTTAACAATTAATTTCCTCACCAACAACTAAACAATTCAGGAGCTCATCTAAATTTAGACCCGTGTAGAGTGGTTCAAATGTAAAATATGCAGTTATTTAATGCCAAAATTATTTTCTTTTGATTTAAACATTTAGAGATTGTAATCTAAGATACCTGTTACATCATTCAAGTTTGCAAGGCATGTATTTAACTAATAAACCATACAAAAAGAATCAAATCAAAACTTTTTCCACTTAGTTACAACACATACAGAAAACAACCAAATTTATTGGTAATTGTTCCATCTTCGTAAAAGTGGCAGCAGATCTTGCAAGTACTATACTATCACCATCAATGTATATCTAATCTCATGCTTAAGCAGTCAAGAGTTTTCTGATTCCTGATTTCTGTTCTTCCGTGAGCCTAGTTGGGAACTTGATATTGAATTTTATCCTCAAGTTCCCCTTCTTTGAAGGATCCTTAGGAAGTGGCATTCCTTCTCTTGGAACAACTTCTTCATAACTAGGGTGAATAACATTATTGATTGGTATGGTTAAGTTTCTACCATCCAATGTAGTAAGGTGCACTGTGTAACCAGTTAAGGCATCTGCAAGAGAGATCTTCTGGGTGACAACTAGGTCATTTCCGTCACGAACGAAGACACTGTGTGGTTTTTCATCTATGATAAAAACAAGGTCTGCAGGTGTCACATTTGGCTGTTCATTTCCCTTCTCAGGGAAGGTGATCTTTGTTCCCTTCTTCCAGCCAGGCTTGACATTAATGGTCAAGATTTCCTCTACAGGCATGGTTTTGCTGCACCACAAGGAAAGAGAACAAGTTAGTATTCAGTTAGAGACAGAATGAAGATCAAGTGATCAAGCAATTATCACAAGAAGAACAAACTAGAAGTACATACTAAATGACTATTGCAATTTTAAAATAAATCCCCAACATCACAATTTCACTCAAATAGATTAGTTGTGTATGAAAGAATCTTCAGAACTTTTGGTGATCAAAGAGAAAGGGAATGGAAGTTCAGTGTACCATTTCAAGTTCTCGATATACATCTGTAACATTTTTCATTAAAAATAGAAATCCACACCAAAAAGAAACTATCTAGTACCAAAGAAAACTTGTAGTTCTAGGTGCCAAACTGGATAAACTAAACTGGATAAACTATACAAGTTTAGTTCCAACATATGTAAAAGCTTAAAGGGGCATTGAAAATCCAAGACAATGTTTGGCAATTAAACATCACTACAAAATTCTGAACCATCAGTGAACAATTAAAGAATATCTTATTGTGAAATGAGAGGGTGTACAAACTTTATAAAGTAGTAAGGATGAACAACAGGATATTTCAAAGTACAAAATAACTAATATTCATTCAGCTATAAAAATAAACACAAAACTTCGATACAATTCCTAAGGTGTTGTTCTTGTTCTCCAAGTAAAATTGATACTTCACCTTAGTAATACGTTGATTGCAAATGTAAACTCCAATTCCGATTGAACAACAGGACAAACAACACAGGAAGACATGTAGGCAATTTTCTTTTTCAAACAAATAAGCAAATGACGCAGAATAGCAAAAGAACAGTTTATGCATTAACCATTGTGTAAAACTAAAACACATATAAAACACGTAACAATCTAAACTTACATTGCAAACAGAAGGTGAACTAGAAATACCAAAATATAGAGAAGAGCACTCAATAGCTAATAGCTATAAGAACATTCATAATGACAGCTAGCAAACATCAGTTGTTAAGTGTAACTTTTCAGGCCAAGCACTCAACATGAGTGAAAATAGTCCACTTTAGACATAATTTGGTATCAATTAGAATTGCCTCAGTGGATCTATACATGTTTTTACTTACCACCAAATTGAAAGTTCAACCATTTCAGTCATGCACAAAATTGACATATTAGAGAACATATCACATCAACAAAAACTAAGAAAACTGAAGATACATAGAAGAAACAGTCCAGGCAATAACATCTACTCACCCACTTGCATCTGCAATTTCTCTGGAAATCTTCATCTTCTTTGTAGTCCCTTTATATATCTCCTCGAGAGAACAAGGCAACTTGTTCTCAATAGGAGGAGCTTTCCGAGGAGCACCTTGACTCATATGTACACCTCCTCCTTCCCCAAAAGATGCAAACATATCATCACCAAACATTCCACCGGGGAACCTTGACCTCATGTTGCCGCTGCCGCCTCTCCCGCCCATTCCACCAAATGGGCTTGAGAACCCAAAAAACTCAGCAAAAATGTCATCAGCATTCCTTGGATTGAACCGAAATGATCCTGGTATATCACCTGTGGAGAAGTAAGTAGTCTCACCTCCAGCACCTCCGGTGTGTGGAGGGGGAACTTGACCCTTTAAACCTTCTTCTCCATATTGATCATAGATAGCTTTCTTCTGAGGATCACTAAGCACCTTCAATAGTCACACCAGAAACAAAGTAAGCATTATTACACTTACAAAATTCTATATTGGAATGAGCTATTCACTCCAAATTTTAAGGAAACAAAAAAAAATAAAACTCAACTTTTCAGTACCCATATGGAAAAACATCCGGGATCACAACAAAAGCTAAAACATTGAAATCACAACAGGGGAAAAGAAATAAGCATCACCCAGACAAAGTATTTAGAAATTTCACTATTTCACTCCTAACATGAGAAAGAACAAAGATAACAAATTTTGCAATACCCTTGTGAAAGAAGAAAAAAAAAAAAAAAAAAAGACTGGAATCACAGTACAAAAAAGTAAGCATAACTCAGACTGAATATTTTATGGAGTTTCACTATTTCACAGCTAATTCAACAAAAAGATGAAAAATTTACAACATCATACGAAAACATACCTCATATGCCTCAGAAATTTGCTTAAACTTAGCTTCAGCCTCTTTCTTATTATTTGGGTTCTTATCAGGGTGCCATTTCATAGCAAGTTTTCTGTAAGCCTTCTTCAGATCATCCTCTTTGGCGCTCTTATCAACCTGCAAAATCTTGTAATAATCCACACCCATCTTTGTTTCTTCTTCAACTACTCTCTTTCTCTTCAGTTTTACGGTTGTAATACACCTTGTGTTCTTCTTCTAGTTCAGTATCAAATAAAGAATCCTGAGAACTTGTGCTTAGAATTTGATGAGGTTGATGATGATTTAGAAGTACACTTAAATGAGTTGGGCATTGAAGTTATTATTTTTCAAGCGTGACATCTCGATGACTGTGGAAAGTTCCAGAACCCTACACGCTTGAGGTTGATTTTCTATTTCTAGGTTCTTTCAGAAACTCCCCTGTTGCAAAAACTGTTTTCTAATTAGAGAATATTTAATTAATTAATTTTGTTAGTATAATAAACTAATAAAGTATCTAGTAAGAAAATATTAATTATAAGAACAATTCTTAAAATAAAGAAAAAAAAAACACAAACAGTATGAAAAATATAATAAAAGAAGTCACTATCTTTGTGTTTATTTTCATCAAGTTTTATTTTATATCCCTGATGTATTAGTGAATTAGACTTTTTTCTTACTGTGACTTAGAAATTTTTTTAAAAAATTTCTTAATGGTGAGAAATGCTAGAGATATAATTTTCTAACTAAACTGCTGATTAGTAACTAAGCAGGAGAACTTCGAACCTACAAAATTTTGAATAAAATTTAACTTAAAAAGAAAATATATATCCAAAAATCTGTTAAAAGATGTGATTTTAATATTTCTTCTTCAATAATTTTTATTTTTTTATTAATTTAAATATTTATTTATAATCAATGTTTAAAATTAAAAATAAACTATAAATTAAATAACTACAAAAATATTTCAATTAAAATAAATAAAAGAATAATAAAGAATATAAATAAATTATTCACATATTATAAATAATAAAATAAATCAAAATATCAACAATAAAATATTAAAATATATATAAAGACAATTTAAAATGTTAATAATTTTCTCCAGTGACTAAAAATCACATTAAGACAAAACACTGTGGATGTATTTGATACAAAAATGTTTCAGTTGAAAATTTTAGATTAAAAATGTTATTTTTACAATTTCAGTTCCTGTCTTCAAAAGTTAGTTTCAAGAAATATTATTTTAAAATTTTATATTGAGTCACTTTTTTTACTATAATAATTTTAGAAGTAAATGAGTTTATCTATCATTTATATCCATGTAACTCCACAGAATTTACATCAGAAAATCTGGTAATTTAATTTACTTAATTCTAAGTTCACAACCGTGTTGCAAAAACTCATGTAATGAATGCACTAATCCAAAACTGCAAACAGAAAATATAAATACAATCTTAGGTTCTAAAATGTTATTGAATGGATGGACTCTTCTCAATTTTTTAAGAATATTAAGACCTAATAAATAAAAAAATATATATAAATGAATATTCTCAATAATTTTTGCATAGAAGATGAAAGTTTATTCCCTTCTTTATGTGATATTTAAATTAACCTAAATTAAGGTTGAAGAACCGTTTACTTTAACTGCCATCACAACTATCTCATTGAAATCATCATGAAATCATATTACAACAGCACAAACTAAAACAATTAACTAAATCAAGCTAAATCAAGATTTTATTTAAACAATGTTAAAACAATAATCAATTAGGAATATATATATATATATATATATAATTAGAAATAACAGAAGAGAGTAGATTAGATACTAAATTAATTGGATGATGATGGTTACACCATCATAACAAGGATTTAGTTTATATAATAAGGATTTTTATCATAAAGTACGTACTAAATCAATTGAATTATTGTGATTTATTTTAGATAGTCATGGTATGGTCTTTTCAACTTCAAGAGTAAACATGTTATTTTCAAAAATTAAATTACCTCAGCAGAGGAGGTTATGAACTTGGTTAAGGTAGATTAATGATTATGGTGTAAAGTAGAATGGAGAGGTTTCTCTCCATCTTTTTACTAGTAGTCTTCCTAGCCAAATTAATTTTATAAGGTTTATGAATTTAATATCTATTATAGTTTTATTCAGAATAAAAATGATTTTAACATGATTATAAAATTGCATGAAAATAACACATAATGTAGATGATTAGCATGTAAATGGAAGGATTTATTGATGGAAAAAAGATATGTAATGGTTCATGTATTGTCATGTATATCATATGTAGGGGTGGTATATTAATATTTTTTTAAAATATATTAATATTTATTTCTCATGAATATATTTTTCATGCAACTTAAGAATATTTTAAGATGAACTAAATATAATTTATTTATTTATAAGAATCATGTGTTTAAAGATATATAATTTTCAAAAGGCTTAACATATTTTTGTCTTCATATTTTTACTTTTTTTTTGTTCTAATTTTTTTTTTTTTTTTAATTTTAGTCTATGTAATTTTATCGTTTTTGTGTTCTCCGTCTAACTTTGTTAAAATATGTTTATATGACTAATAGTAATACATGTGTACCTGGGTGCATGTTCAATTGAGTTTATTGTAATTTATTTAAGATATTTTTTATCTATGTATTTAAATTTAATTTTGTTTTCGACCCTTATAATTTTATTAATTTTTACTGTACTTGAATATTTAAACTTTTTAAAAATATATCTTATTCATTTGAAAATATATTTATATATATATATATATATATATATATATATATATTGTTATGTAAAAGAAAATTTATAAAGAATAATATGTCTATTTGGAAATATATATTTTTCTAATATGTCATTAAAAAATATATCCTTTAAATATAAACTTTTTATATTTTAAAAAGATAGAGTAACAATGCCTTATAGGGTTTGATTTGACATACGTACGAAAGTTGTATTAGAAAATTAGTGGATGCTCTTATAATTCAAAATAAATCCGCAAAAGAAATAGTGGATAATTTTTAAATAAATTTAAAATTTGTAACAAATCCATACGTGAATAGTGAGGATTAAAATATACGAAATTAAATTAATTTTTAAATTTTATTAAAGATAATATAGAAAAATAATAATAATTAAATTATAGAAATTATAGTAAAATTATCTAATAAAGAAAGAGGACAAAAGTAGTTATAGCGAAAAATCCTTTATTAATGGTTATAGATTAAAAGATAAAATTTATCCAATTGAATCTCTTTCATTAATAGTTAAAACATAAATATTTTTAAATGATAAAGAAGATACATTAAAGAACTAATAATATAAAATTAAAAATACATTTAATGTTTATGATAATAATATAAAATTAGATTTCAAAAAAATGACAAATTTTTTTCAACAAATGTAGTTACCAATCTAAGATTTTAAATACTGATCACTGATTGTCAAATGTCCAGAGAGAAGATTGATTGTAAAAAAAAAAAAAAAAAGAAAAAGGAGTATATTGGAAATTAACAACATTTATATCAACAACTTAGATAAAATTTATTTTAATATAGGAAAGTCGATCCAATATTAAATAGTGTGGAAATCTTAATTATTTTTACATTGAATGTAGTAACGTAATCATGAATGTAGCCGTGTAGTTATTAGAATGCACATTAATTATATTGTTTTTATTATTTGAATAAATTAACACATATTTTTTAATTCATTTTTCCTAATTAACATGTATTTTTTCTTTTTCAGTTAATAGAAATTTATATAAAGACCCTACTAATTAAGGAATAGAATCCGTCACATCAAAAATAAGATTAATTTATTTAGTAAAGTCTACATAAATTTTATCCAATAACCAAAAAAGTACATCAAAAAGAGAATATTATCATTTGTTTTTTGAAACATCACTCAAAAGAATGAAACATATATAGCTTTTAAGGTTGAAAATGGTATTCAATCTTGAATCATAAATTAGGGTAGTGCCTCAAAAAGAAAAAGTACTCCACACTAACTAATTACTGTGAAAAGAAAGGGACTACACCAAATATGTATCTTCTAGCAAGGAATCCTTTCAATGAACCATCTAAGAACTCCAATAGGAAACTTTACAAGATTTGCACCCACTAAGGTCACTTCTCTCCAGCCATTGCAACATGGACACAAGCAACTCAATATTGATCTGAATTGACATCATCAATATTCATGTTCAGAAAACCAAAATAAAAAACAAAAAGCTATTCATGAATTAATTCAAAACTTTTTAGTAAGGAAAATTTTATATCTATGAAATATTCTAATGAATCAACAAATTAGAAGCTATGGTAAATAATCCATTGAATAGTTATTATAAAAATTAACACATGTATTTTAGATAATAAATTGTAATTAAATAATAATATGTTTTAGACAAAATTTATGAATATTAGTTTTTATGTTATTTATATATCAACCAATCATCCAGAAGTGAAAAATAAAACAAACAGATAGGGGTTAAGAACACAAATAACACAACAGAAAAGCAAAACTTAGAACAAGAAGATGAAAAAGTAAATAAAAGTGAAGAGATATTAGAAAAAATATGCATACCCAAGAAGCCAGATTATTGCACCGATTGGAGAGAAAACAAGTGAAAGTAGAGCGAAGGGTAATCCAATGACGAAACCCAATGGTCTGCACTCACAAAATTCACCTTCCATATGTTATCTGTTTGTAGGATCTGAATCTGAAAGAGAAGAAGAACAAAGAGAAGTGGGAATTTGTTTAAAGAAAGTGTTTTGATTCCGATGTAATTTCTTCGTTGGAAAACCCAGCGTGACGAGAACTCCCATGACTTGCTTTTATTCTTGTTTAGTCACGTTGACCTTCAGTTGTTGTTGCATATGTATTCATGTGGACTCTCTTGGAAAATATATAATTAAAAATTGTTGGATATATTTTAGTGGTTGATAATTATACAGGCAAATTGGATAAAATTTGAAGTAATTGTAAGTAAATATTTATTAATTTGAAGAAGGAGTTTGAACTTTGTTGATAGGGATGGATTTTATTAATTTTTTTTTGTCTAATTTGATTAAAATAATTTTAGTGGGTTGAATTTATGTAGTTTTTTTTTATTAAATTTGAATTGAATAAATTTAATTGTGTGTGTGGATGAAACAAATAAAGCAAAATTTAATTTTCAAAAATTATTTTAAATTGTTAAAAATTATTTTGACTTTTAAATTAATTTTATCTTTGTAAAATAACTTCTAAATGATCATATTTGTAATTACTAAAATACATAATCAAATATTAAATTATGTTTCAAAGATTTTTCAGATTATTAAAAAAAATTCATCCCGTACATTTAAATATGTCCAAACTTAAAAAAATTTGGAAAATATTTTAGTAAGTAATTAAGATTAGAATTGTCATTCAGCACTCTCGTCTCTCCTCGTCTCCATTTTACATGGATAATGAAAGAGATTAATTCCCCTCTTTATTTCATTAGAATCATCAGTTTACATACATTAAATATAAGAGTATAGTTAGGGAAGCTAGCAAATTAATTAGGCTATAATTAAGGAAATTAAATGGACACATAATAAAGATGATATACACAATCTGTCAGAATATATTTATCATATATTCTAACACACCTTCGCAGTTGAAACAGGAGGTTGTTGAATGTTAAGATTGTCCCGAAAATCCTCAAATAACACTAACGGAAGACCCTTGGTGAATATATCTACAATCTGATACTGCGAGGGAACAAGTAACACTCGAACTTGGCCACGAGCCATCTTTTCGCAGACAAAATGTATATCCATCTCAATATGTTTAGTGCATTAATGTTGAACAGGATTACCAGTCAGATAAATGACACTAACATTATCACAATACACTGATGTAGTCTTCTGAAGAGGACAATGAAGCTCCAACAACAAGTTTCTCAACCAACATGACTCAGAAACCACATTGGTAACCCCACAATATTCTGCCCCTACACTAGAACGGGATAAAGTAACTTGACGTTTAATGGACCAAGAGATCAAGTTATCACCCAGAAAGACACAATAACCCAACGTTGAATGTCGTGTATCGGGGCACCCACCCCAATCAACATCAATACATGAAATAAGAGTTAATGCGGAAGATGGATAAAGGTGAAGACCGAAATCCATAGTGTAACACCCTCAAAATTAATTTTCATAAATAATTTCGTAGTTAAAATATTTACTAAAAATTCTATAAAAATGTGCATATTAACTGTTTACTGTTATAATTTGATTAGACAGAAAATGTAATTCAAAAATAATTTATCATTGGGTAGCAATATTATTACGTAATTTGAGAAAATTATGATTACATTTCTAAATAAAAATGTAGTAGAAAAATAAATTTGTTGTTTGACATTTTTATTATTATTTGATATTTCAAACATTATTTTAAATTTATGAATTACTGTAAATTCATTGTTTTAATTATATTATTATTAAGAAATTTTATTTTATATTTGATTTGAGAAACAAAAATAAATAAATAAATAAATAAACTTAGAATAACCCATGCAGGATTCGAACCTACAACCTGCAAGTTATTAGACCACCACTCTAACCAACTGAGATACTAGGTCTGTTTGATATTTTTTTAAAATAAATATAATATATATAATAAGTACGAGAAAAATATGTAAGAAAAATAGGGAAAAATATTTTTTAGACTCATTATAATATAATATTAATTATAGAATAATCATATATGATATTTGAATAATGGAATTAAAATAATAAAGTATAAAAAAAAATATAATAATAATAATAATAATAATAAAATAATAAAATAATAATAAAATAAATAAATAAATAAATAAAAGTTGGAAAATTCTGAACAAGTGCAATATGTCATGAGTGATGGAAAAATGCACTAAGTTAGTGGTGTTAACATCAATTTGTTTAGTGGAGCATTAAAAAGAAAAAGAATTATAATTAATTGTTTATGGTAAAACCACTAAGTATAATAAATGTACCACTAATAATATTTTAAATTTTATTTCATCTATAAATAGAAACCATTTGAGAACACTTCAGCCATGAATTCATTTGCACCAAAACAATAAAATTTTAGTTTTTCCAATTTACCAAAACCATAAACCTATTTTACTAAAATTCCAAATTTTTCTAAATTTACCAAAACCACTTCATTTAACCTTGTGTGAGAAGTAGGATCAACCTTCTTTCAACCATTAGAAGATCTTTCAAAGCATTTCCAAGAGGGAGAAAAATTAAGGTGAGGGAAGTTTCTAAATTATTTTAAGTTTTCAATTTAATTAAGTTTTCAATTTTCTAAAAATTCTAGAATAATCTCAAAATATTTGTGTTCTAAAATTTATGAACTTATAATTATTATTGAATTGAATTTTTAAAGTAATAAGAATTGTAAGAGAAGTTGCAATTTACTTAAATTTTCAAATATAAAAAAAAAATAAAAATAAAAATATATATATGTAACTATGAAGTGAGCATGACTTGAACCCAAGACCTTGGTATTTCCAGTCATGTCTTAACCAACTGAGTTAGTCCAGATTTTATTTATAATACCGCATATTTATATCTTTATATTTAAATATTTCCGCTTTCATTTGTTTATATTTCATATGATAATTTGTGATCTTAAAATTATGAGATCTAACTAGGAGGCTCTGCCACCTTTACTGATTTCATAATTTTAAGTTATTTATATAATATTTAATTTTATGAAATAATAATTTGAGATCTTAAAATTATGAGATCTAACTAGGAGGCTCTACCACTTTACTTGATTTCATAACTTTAAGATATTTATATAATATTTAATTTTATGAAATGATAATTTGAGATCTTAAAATTATGAGATCTAACTAGGAGGCTCTGCCACCTTTACTAATTTCATAACTTTAAGTTATTTATATAATACGTAATTTTATGAAGATTTTTAACAATTTTAAAGAGTAATTGGAAAATTTGATTTGAATGTGAATGACTTTTGACGTATATTTGGATAATGACTTGGATTGTGTATGTTTACCTTTTTCTTGAATTTGGTTGATGATTGAGACTGTGATTAATTACCTATGCTATGCACGTTGAAGATTGTGATGAAAACTATGATTATTATACTATAAATTATTAACCCATAATATAAAATATAATGATGTAATGGACTTGTAATATCAACAAGATTGGTGTTGTTTTAAATGAGATTTTTAGAAAGGGAGATAAGTTTTCATTCATTCATGCATGCCTCAAAAGAGGTGGCCTCGGTTAGAGGTGCAGATAATAACTTAATCCGTGCGTCTAGGTGGGATGCCAGACTTGGGGGATTTTTATAGTGAGAATTCATTTAATTCATGATGATCACATGATTGTTTATGAGATTTTGTGCACCACTGTGAAATCCCAACTGGTCGGTAAGTTTTACGATGATGATGTCGTATTATCTGAGATGGTACCACATTGCATATTTTTGGAGTTGAGGTTGGAGCATGCATCATATAGAAATTTCATTTAGTCATAATTCATTCTTTATTTATGTGAGTATGATATGTATCATATTAATATTTTTATATGATATGTATTATTATTGATATTTTTATATGCTATGTATTGTTATTTAAATTTTGGAACTTACCCTTGCGTGTTTGTGTCTGTGGTTTGACACCTGTGATGATCCTAAATTTTATTTGGGGGAGCAGATTAACAGGATAATAATTCTATTTGGAGATGTGAAGGAAGGATAGTTAATATGAGGATTTTTGTGAATAATGTGTATTTTATAATTATCACAATATTACGTACTTATGTGACGTTTTGTAAATAACTTTTGATGTATGGTTACGATATGATCTATGTGATGTGTTTTATTTTGGTGACGTTTTTGTTAGCAAGGAAAATTATTTTAAGATTTTATTTAAAGAAATCTAAATGAAGGGAAACATTTTCATACAATAATAATAAATAGATAAAAGGAAAATATTTCAGCAATGAAAAATAGCGGGGCGTTACACACAGTATCCTGTATGTAGCGCAAAATGCGCTTAAGAGGTGCATGTGCTCCTCTCGCGGGTCATGCATGAATAAGTGTACTTGTTGCACAACATAAGTAATATCGGGTCTTGTAATGTAAGGTACTGAAGTGCCTCTGCAAGACTCCTATAAAGAGATGGATCCTCAAAAGGTTTGCTTGTAGTAGCACCAAGCTTCAGTTTTGTATCAACCGGAGTAAGAGATGACTTACACGATGACATTTTGGCTTGAGCAATGATCTCAGCAGCATATTTCTTTTGAGATAAAAATAAACCACCTGTATGACAAGTGATTGCAATGCCTAGGAAATAGCTCAACGGGCCCAAGTCCTTTATAGCGAATTCCGAGCTAAGAAGAGATATGATAGATTGACAGAGCTCATCAGAGGAAGCAGTCAAAATAATATCATCGACATAGAAGTGTCACGACGATAAATGAACAAAGAATGATTTGAAGTACTGTGAGAAAATCCAAGAGTATGGACATAGTCAGCAAACCTCTTATACCAAGCCCGCAGAGCTAGTTTCAGTCCATAAAGAGATTTCTTCAGCAAACACACATGATCAGATCTATCAAGATCCCGGTACCCCAAAGGTTGATACATGTAAACAGTCTCCTTGAGTTCGTCATGTAAGAAAGCATTTTTTATATCAAGTTGATGAATTGGCCAAGCCTTTTTGAAATAGCCAAATTGAGAACTATGTGAATAGTCGCCGGTTTGACTATCGGACTGAACGTCTCACCACAGTCCATATCAACCTGTTGAGTTTTACCATTACCTACAAGACGAGCTTTATGCCTCTCAAATGAACCATCCGATTTTTCTTTATGAGCAAAAATCCACATAGACCAAATGACATTAACATTTGGAGGACGGGGCACCAACTTGTAACACCCTCAATTCCTACCATTTGTAACATCTTCATTTCTCTTCGGTTCCTATGAAAATAACTATGTCATCTGATAAAGTCAATCAAATCTTATTTTATAAAGTTATTTCAATAGTAATTTCTACAACTATATATCCCTTATAAAATAAAAACTCTTTCAAATAAAAAGGTATTTATCATGTAACAAGAATTTTAGATTTCTAATATTACTATATAGTAGCAATCACTCAAACGACAAAAGGAAAAATGAATATCATGTCACGTCTTCAAAATAAATCAAGTTCTCCTCTTAGCCTACGATCTTTACATCTCCAAACAATTGTTTATCTGCTCACACATTCACGGTCATCACAAGGTGTCAACCATAGACACAACCATAGGGTTAGTTCACATTTTAATGATAATAATAAAATCACAAGAACAGTACACGCAACAGATATAGAAAAGACATGGAAGAATCAATTTACAACTCATCATAATTAATTATGCAACTCAGTATGATGCATGTCACTCACAATTCACTCTCATGCCATGTGGTACCATCAAAATAACTAAGCGATGCCTAGGAGTACATGTCACCTCTGACACTCTCACTAGAAATACTAGACAGTTACAGTCAAGGCAACCGGTGGTTGCAACAGAGTCACTTCCCACTCATGGTGATTAGTCACAATGAAGGTTTTCCCCACCGCGAATACCCTCAAAGTCCTAGGCCATTACATTGACCCGTCAGGGACCAACCGTACTAGTTCCATTCATTCTCACCTTTCAAAAATATTTTCATACGTTCAACATTTATAATAATCTCTCTCCATTTTAAAACAACAAGGGGCAACCTCACTGCTTATTCTAGCAATAGGCATCCATCCCTCTCATCAAAAACATTTAGAACAGATTATCATGAACCTAAAAGACTCATCAATGCAATATGACCCACAAAATTAATCTCTCAATCCATATCAATCATCCCTCATAACAGAATATTTAATTTAACAAAAGGCATTAAGATCAACATACAATTAATTAAACATAACTAGCATCATATAGCCAAAAAGGACTAAACACTAAATAAGCGGTAATTATTACAATGTAATAAATCAAAATAACTTATAAATCAAATAAATCGTCATCTAAGGAATTACCAAACAAAAGACAAAATGATACAAGGAAGGATGAAGATATTAAGAAAATAATAAAATAGTAATCAGGGGAAAGAATTAAACTTATTGAGATTTTATCAGGAAACACAATATAACTAAAAGTAATAAATATTAACTAAGTAATAATTATCATAATATAATAATTAATTTAAATAAATCATGAACCAAATAAATAAGATGGAATTAAATGATACAAAAAATATATCAGTAAAATAATAAATACTAGAATCGAAATAAACCGATAGCTTAATAAAAGACGAAAGAATAAATCCTAAAACTTATTGGTAATTGATCACCAAGAATATTCACTAAAATTCCAAAACTTCCTTTTAAATATTCACCCTTATTTTTCGGAAATTATTCTATAAGTATTTTCTAAATATGCATAAGTAGACAAAATAATTATTTAGAAATTGCTTGTATCCTTTCACTACAACTGGGACTTCTAAATAACATCCATATAAATAAAAAATATTACAATTAGCTAAATTTTTATTGAAATAAACGAAGCATCATCCCAAAATATTCATCAACGCATTGAAAAATCCAATCCACAACAACCCGACCACTATTCTTATACTTGTTAAAGCCATTTCAAAATGGTGTAACTTATTTCAATGAAGCATGGCTAATTGTATACTGATGAATAAAAAAATGTTTGCTAATATGAAAATAAAAGGAAGGGTAATAGTCATGAAAGTCACATTGTTAATACTAGATCCATTATTTAAGAAAAACTAAAAACTAAATAATAAAATTAAAAACTAAATAATAATTTGACTAGATGTTGCATCATCAGTATACAAAAATATTTGAAATCAATAAATAAGTAAGGTAAAACCTAAACCCAAAATCTTCATATAATCACTCCAGAGTAATAGCACACTGATCCAATAATCGAACCAAATCATAAGGAATCTATTTTCCTAATTTGAGTCACAAAGTAATCCAACGTATATTCACAACAGATGCACACATTCACTTGAATATCTAAAGGTTCGATGAAAGCTTCATAAATTTGAACAGAAACAAAGAAAAACTAATATTTCAACACATCATCGTATAATACCAGTCAAATAGGTTTGCAAGTTGCAACAAAAACATTCTACGGTTAGAATGAAGAGAAATTAAATCAAATACTATAAATAATCAAGCAGTCATGATAGGGTATTGCATATAAGAAACATAACTGTGATAGCATGGAAAAATAGGGGGAGCTTATTATTATGATTAAATTTGAAACTACCCTAACCTGGATATGAGTCAATCACGCATGTAAAGGGGAAAATTGAGATCAATAGGATCGTAGTCTCTGCTCTCAGTCGAAAATTTCACTTTTTGTTTTGGAAAGGTTTGCAACATAAGAACGCGCAAGGGATATCAAAGTGATGGAGAAGAGATATCAAAGAGATTTAAGTAGATTTTCTGGTGAGAATCTACAACAACCCACTCACATGAACTCCCTCAAGATATTTTCTTTTATTTTATTTATTTTATTTTTAAAATTCGGGCTGTTACACAATCCCCACGTCTTATTTTCAAAAGAGCCTTATATTCATCATCCATGGCCATTTTCCAATTCGGGTCATGAAGAGCAGACACAGGGTTACGAGGTAGAGGGGATTTAGAAACTGATGCAAGAAGGTTGAAAGACTTCTTAGGCTTATAAATCCTATGTTGACTCCTAGTAATAGGACCTGTAGGTATACTAGAATGAGAGGTTGGAGTTGGAGTTGTCGTGTGAGGTGGGAGAGTAGAAGTAGAAGCTGGGCTTGACGAGATAAGCTCAGGAGAGGGAGGAAGGGGTGCGACCTGTGGGTTTGTTGGAGTGGTGAAATGATGGATCATGTAGGATGTAGGGAGATGGTCCATCGTCCAAAAGGAAATTACGTCTCATCAAATAGGACGTGACGACACATGATGATTTTTCTAGATGATAAATCAAAGCATTTATACCCACGATGATGTGAAGGATACCCCAAAAAAACACAAGGAGTTGACCGAGGTTAAAGTTTGTGTATGATTGTGGAGGGAATAAGAGGATAACATAAACACCCAAACACCCGAAGATTGGAATAAGACGGATCCTTTCGATAAAGAATGCGAAAAGGAGATTGATAGTTTAATAGCTTATGGGGAAGGATATTGAGAAGATAAGTTGTCATTTGCAAAGCATGATGCCAAAAGGAAGGAGGAAGGGAAGCATGGGCCAATAAGGTACGAACAATGTTGTTGATCGTACGGATTTGTCTTTCAAATTTCCCATTTTGAGGGGATTTATAAGGACATGAAAGAAGAAACGAAAGGTCATTTGCTTTACAAAAGTCCCAAAATGGGCCATTATCAAATTACGTGTCATTATCACATTGCATATTCTTTATGTCCCTCTCAAATTGGGTTCGAATAAAGGTCTTGAAATTCAAAAATGTTGAGAAAGTTTGTGATTTTTAATATCAAATGACATAATAGTGCTAGAATTTAAAGTATAAAATGGAAACTTAATATGTTTTCCAAGAGGATAAGAATGACAAATATGAGTGTCTTTAATTTGATTACATTCAATCAATTTATTCTCCCTAAGGGAATTCAAAACAAGTGCTCTCGGATGACCCAAGCGATCATGCCAAAGGGATGGTGCCACAACAGCAAAAGTAGATTGAGACGAGATTGGATTGGTGATGAGATAAAGCTCGCCTCGACTTTCACACCTCATTAACGACCTCCCTGTCTAAAAATCCTCCACAGAAAACTTAAAGGGATCAAATTCAATAGAGACAGAGTTGTCAGTTGTAAATTTTCTAACTGACACAAAATTTTTAACAAGGTGAAGGGCATGGAGGACATTATTTAATTGTAAGGGAGGACACGGGAAGGATAATTTAGTGTGACCGTAGCCATGGATTGGAATCGATTGACCATTACCAACAATTAGTGTGACCGTAGCCATGGATTGGAATCGATTGACCATTACCAACAATTATACCATGTTCGTTGCTCATATTGAAATAAGATGTGAGGTTACCTTGTGCGGATTTCATGTGAGAAGTGGCACTTGTGTCCATGTACCAATTTGCATCTGGAGGAGTAATACCAAGAGTATGCATTGCGGCTTCAATGTCGGTTGGAGTTGGAGTTGTCGTGTAGGCCTGCTAGGGTTTGGGCCCAAGTATACCATGTTGTGATTTATGTTGCTGTCCATAAGTGGACCTGGCCCATGAATTAGACGAATATGGACACGGAGGTATATCCTAAGATGCCATCTAGGGCCACGACTGCCCGCCAGACCATGGAGCATTGGTCGGAGGGTGTTGACCTGGCTAGCTACGCCCACCACTGCGGTTGTTGCCACCGCTAATTGGACCACTACCTTTGGCATTACCCTCTCTGCCGACACCCCCTTTCCGCTTCCACGACCACATTGTTGTTGCGATTTTTTCCTTCATTACTACTGCGGTTTTAGTGTCTCTTGCCACCATGAGTATTATGGTTGGAAGAGGAATGATCAGAAATATCATTAGCAACCATGGCGGATGAAGAACTATGTGCCGCCTTCTTAGCAAGGCCTTCCCATCATGAGTATTGTGGTTAGAAGAGGAATGATCAGAAATATCATCAGCAACCATAGCGAATGAAGAACTATGTGCCGCCTTCTTAGCAAGGCCAGCCTCTTCAAGACTGAGCATCTAACGGGCTTGATAGAATTGAGGTAAAGGATTACTTTGGCAAATAAGAGTGGCTACACCTTTGTAGGGCTCGGTGAGACTAGAGACCAATTGAAGAACAAGTCTAATGTTGTTGACGAGAGAGCCAACATTCTTGAGTTGGTCCGACAAAGATTTGAAATGTTGACAATAGGAAGAGACATTTGGAAAATCTGCCATGTCTACATGAGTGAAGTCATACTCAAGGGTGACGACACGAGAGTGTTTGTTATCCTGGAATGTCACATAATCTATTCTAAGCCTTCATTGTCGTAGTGTCAGGTTCAAGAATTGTATGTAAAAGATCATAAGATATAGTGACGTAGATCCACAGTAGAACCATAGCGTCAAGATTCAACAAAAGTTCTTTCTACCCCTCTGTTTGAAGCAGTTTCTCCTTGCCCTGCGCTGTAGGAATAATATGATCAATTACTCTATGGGATCGTGCATGAATCTTAAAGAGTTCCGTCCATGTGGAATATTGTACGTTCTTCATCTCAAGAGTGATAGGAACATGATTCTTGATGTTAGATACAACAAGAGTAGGATGAAAGAAAGATTTTGAGTTAGACATGGTGATTGAGAAGAAAGGAAGATGAAAAAGAAGAGATGGGCGAAACTGTGCGGTGGAAGACAGAGAAAGGTAAGAATCTTTTCCGTAAAAATCTGATACCATGAAAGAGATTAATTTCCTTCTCTATTTCATTAGAATCATCAGTTTATATACACCAAATACAAGAGTATAATTAGGCTATAATTAGGGAAGTTAGGAAACTAATTAGGCTATAATTAGGGAAACTAAATGGACACGTAACAAAAATAATATGCATAATCTCTTAGAATATATTTATCCGATATTCTAACAGATAATAACAAGGCAAATTTAACTTTTACATACTACTACACTGTCTTGTAAGATTGGGTCGTTCATTATGCCGAACATGGTTAGTATTTTGAATCTATTATTACATTTTTCGGATTTTATCGAGTTTAAGTTAATAAACTCATTAAAAAACTTATTTATGCATGCTTAAATACATTATATATTAAAAGAGTATAATTAGGTTATAATTAGGGAAGTTAGAAAACTAATTAGGCAGAAACTAAATGGACACGTAACAAAAATGATATGCATAATCTCTTAGAATATATTTATCCTATATTCTAACGGATAATAATAACGAGGCAAATTTAATTTTTACATATTACTACAATGTCTTGTACAATTGGGTCGTTCATTATGCCGAACAGAATTAGTATTTTGAATCTATTATCACCTTTGTCGGATTTTATCGAATTGAAGTTAATAAATTCATACTAAAAAACTTATTTATACATGCTTAAATACATTATACATTAAATTATTAATTTCATTTTAAATCAAATAATAAGTAATAAATGACAAAATTTTTAGTTAGATATATTATTTTAGGTGTTATATTATTAATAAAATAATTAATTTAAACATATTTATAAAGTAGACGAATTCATAACAAATTCAAAGCGGATTAGCAAATTCGTGTGCAGGTTTAGGGTGAGTAATGATTCTTACACCCCGTTTAGAAAGAACAAGGTGAGTTTCAAATTTCTTATCATTTCTACATCCTCATCCGTTGGCATGAAAGACTTTTCTTTCTCGCTCCTATCTATTGGGTTCTCAAATTTTTCTCATGGCTCTTCATGAATATAAAAAAAATTATAAATTCAAATATAAGAAAATTTAGAAATCTTAAAAAAAATTTAAAAACATACAAATCAAATTTAAATAATATAATTATTGTCAAATAAAATAATACAATCACAAAGAATAAATTCAAATTTCATTTACAACAAACAACAATAACATAAAATTTGACAAATTTTACTCTAATAACAAATACAAATTTTGTTAAATAGCATAAAAAATTCGACAAAATAGATTTTATAACAAACAGTAATAATAAATAGAAATCACATCAAAAAATAAAAAGAATAAAGGTCATTCAAGTGAGACAATTACCTCCTAATTAAATCTATTATTTCTCCTCTCTCTTTCTTATTTCTGATTACTAACATTTAAATATTTAATCTTCTATCTGTATATACACCTTAAGTAATATTACGTTCACATGAATATGTGTTTCTAAACATTATAGTCTAATAATTTTATAATTTCTGAGTCTTCTTGCCCATTCTGCAGAAAAATAGTCACTGATTGTTTATGTATAAGATATTATCATTATCACTTAAACAATTATAAACTCAATAAAAATGAGCCATTAATTTATGTATCATATATTATCATTATGACTGGACAACTATAAATTTAATCTAAAATCGGAACAACCCAATTACAAAAGTACAATTCTCTATCAATTGAGCTATATCCCTATTTTTATTCTTTTCCTTAAGACTAGTTTATAATAATAATATTTTTAAATATTTTATTATTCTTTTAATACCTATATACAATCTTAAAATAATAAATAAATTAATTTGTTCTTTTACGAATTTCATAATTAATTTAAACTAAATCAAATCTCATTACACTAATATTAATAATTTTTTTTATTTAAATGGATTTTAAGTCAAAAATCAAAATCCTACCACAAACACAGTTAGGAACTTAGTCTCTGAAAAAATACATGAAGAAAGAAAGAGCACATAAGAAAAATAATGAAAAGTGATTTGGTATTTGAAGATACAGTACACGGTTTCATTAATACAAAATTCACTATTTGTAATTTTTTAACGAAAAAGTTACACATTCTCCTGACATGTAATTTTTGAACAAAAAAACTACAAACGTTTCTTACATGTAATTTTTGAATGAAAAAATTACAAATCCTCTCCTTAGTATTTGATACACACTACTAAAAATCTAATACATTTATTTACTAGATTTAAGAATGTGGTGCAAGTGAATAAAATCTATTACTCTATCTTATGTAAGTTTTTCATTACTCTTTTTTTTTAATGCTCACTAACGTGAGACTTTAAATTAACATGAGACACAATAAATTTTCCTCTTAATTCAAAGTCCTGCACTTGTGCAACAGAATCTGACTAGGAAAACTCTATCCTTCCTTACATCAAAATCTGACTAGCAAAACTTTTCTTCAGTGAACCTCTCTTGCAACATAATTTTGTTTCTGGCAAAATTCTTCTTCTCCCTCAAACTTTGAATTGTTTTTCTTACGTGAGACTTTGATTGTATCCCAACATGCACTTCTAATACTAAGTGACTATTTAATTAACTGTTATTCCATTGAAATTTAACAATTGTAGACACATCTAAAATAAGTAAGAAGGTTAATTGTGTCCAAAAAATTATAGATTCAAACTTTGTTGTAACGATTGAAGAAAAAAATAATAAAAATCATTCTATCTCTCGTTCACTTTTATGTATATATACTATATATATATATATATATATATATATATATATATATATATATATAATTTTACCCTCATTATATTAAGATACTTCAAAAACTAATAAAATTCCTTATTTTATTCATTCATTTTTGTATATTACAAATCAAGGACTAGATAAGGAAAATATAGAATCTTATCTAATCAGATATTCTCCCTCTAACTATATCTGATTATGCGATATTTTCTATATCTTAACTGATAAGATAATATCTATAATTTTAACTAATAAAATATTCTTTTTTTTCAACACTCCCCCTCAAGTTGGTGAATAGATGTCATACATTCCCAACTTGTCTAATAGTTTCGCAAAAATCTGACTTGTAACAGCCTTGGTAAGAATATCTGCTAGTTAATCTTCAGATCAAATATTTGACAATTCTAGAATATTTTTATCAAACTTTTCCTTGATAAAAAATTTGTCGACTTCCACATGTTTCATACGATCATGTTGGATACGGTTGTGAGCAATGTTGCGCAACTTTGTTATCACAATACAACTGAATGAGATGTGTATGTACATACCCTAAGTCCTGGAGAAGTAGTCTAAGCCACATACCTTCACAGAGTCCAAGAACCATTCCTCTAGGTTCAGCTTCTTCAGCACTGAAACGAGCTACAACATTCTGCTTCTTGCATCTCCATGTGACGAGATTATCTCCTACAGATGTAAAGTATCCAGAAGTTGATTTTCTATCATCAAGAGCACCTGCCCAATCTTAAGATTCGTATGACTGCATCCTTGTGTTGTGCACCAGGATTGTGCATGAGCTGACTCACCACACTAAGAGCAAAAGCTAAATATGGCCTGTTGTGTGCGAGATACATCAGTCTCCCTATAAGTCTCTGAAATCTTCCTTTGTTGGTCAGAGTTTGATCTTCTTCAATACACAACTTCAATCCCCCTTCGATTGGAGAATTTGTTTGTTTGCATGTTGTCATCCCAGTTTCTTTTAACAAATCCAATGCATATTTCCATTGAGACAGAAAGATACCTGATCTTGAGACCTCGATCCCCAGAAAGTATTTCAAAGAACCAAGGTCTTTCATTTCAAATTCTCTTGTCAAGTATTTCTTTAATGAATTGCGTTCTTCTTGATCATCTCCCGTGACTATCATGTCATCAACATAAATAATAAGAATTGTAATTTTTCATCCTTTCCTTTTTAAAAACAAGGTATGATCTTCATTGACTTGGTAAATCTTCCAAACCATGCTCGGGGTGATTGCTTTAGTCCGTACAATGATTTCTTCAGCTTGCATACCTTCTTGTCATGTGTATCAGGGATTTTACATCCTTTTGATAGCTACATATAAACCGAAAAATGCTCATTTTTGCTATGGAAGCAAACGTTTCAGTATAATATATTCCATATGTTTGTTAGGAAACTCAACCTCATGAAAAAAAAAAATACAGGGGGAAAGAGAAAAAGAGGACACAAAAACGGTTAACGTGGTTCGGTATATCAAGACCTAATTCACGATCTCATTAGGATAAAATTCACTATTTATAATTTTTAAACGGAAAAATTGCAAACCCTCCTTAGATATAATTTTTCTGGCAAAAATTATATTACATGTGTAATTTTTCTGGTAAAAAATTACAAACATTTCAATGTGTAATTTTTCTGGAAAAATTACAAACCCTTCAATATAATGTAATTTTTATGGCAAAAATTACAAACCCTTCAACATGTAATTTTTTTGGCAAAAAATTACAAACCCTTCAATATGATGTAATTTTTTTGGCAAAAATTACAAACCCTTCAACATGTAATTTTTCTGGAAAAAAATTACAAACCCTTCCATGTGTAATTTTCCTGGAAAAGTTACAAACTCTTCAATATGATGTAATTTTTATGGGAAAAATTACAAACCCTTCAACATGTAATTTTTCTGGCAAAAAATTACAAACCTTCAATGTGTAATTTTTTATGGAAAAATAACAAACCCTTCAATATGATGTCATTTTTCTGACAAAAATTACAAACCCTTCAACATATAATTTTTCCAGAAAAAAATTACAAACCCTTCCATGTGTAATTTTTCTGACAAAAATTACAAACTCTTCAATGTATAATTCTTTTGTTAAAAATTACAAACCCTTCAATAGTGTTTGGCACACACTACACTTCTACAACAATCTTTCTTTACATCAGAATTAGAAAAACTCTTCTGGAGCAATCTCTTCTTGCAACAACAGAAATATTCGACTACTAGAATAATCCTCCCCTGTAGTTCTTCTTCTCCTTCAAGTTCTGCATTGTTCTTCTTATGTGTGACTTTGATTGCATCCCAACAATCCTCCCCTCAAACAAAGGATCATTATACTTTCTCTTTCCCTGCAGCGGAAGACTTTCGACAAAGGGAATCATCTCAAGATAGGTTCACTTGACCTTCATGGATTCATCTCTTGCCAAGTCGAACCATCAACTCGGAAAAAATGCGGAAGCAAAGTCTCTCAAGTTCGGGAGCTCTGATACCAACATGAAAAACTAATAAAATTCACTATTCCATTCATTCATTTACTAGATAAGGAAAAAATAGAATCTTATCTAATCAGATATTTTCCCTCTAACTTGTTGGGAATTCAGCCTACTTAAAATATTGTATAAGGGAGAAAGAAAACGAGCACACAAAAAGATTAACATGGTTCGGTGCCTCAAGATCTAGTCCACGATCCCAGTGGGATAAAATTCACTATTTGTGGTTTTTGAACAGAAGAAAAATCACAAACCCTCGCCACAGTGTGATTTTGAACGGAAGAAAAATCACAAACCCTCGCCACAATATGATTTTTAAACGGAAGAAAAATCACAAACCCTCGCCACATAATAATTTTTCCTAGATGGGAAAACTACAAACCCTCCCAAGTGTTTGACACACACTACCTGAAATCTAAAACATCCATTATAAATTCAAAGATGTGATGCAAGTGAATAAAACTTAATATTTTACCTTATATAGATTTTTCACTCATCTATCTTTCTAATATTCTCCGAGGCGAGACTTTAAATTAACATAAGACTCAACATAACTATATCTGATTATGCGATATTCTCTGTATCTTAACTAATCAAATAATATTTATAATGTTAATTAATAAGATATTCTTCAATATCCCGTAAAGGTCTCCTCCTTGCTTTTCGGTCTTTTAAATCCTTAGAATGATTATGTTTTGACAAACATTCCACGAGTTTAAAACTAACAATGGAGTGAACTTTGGGTTGAGCATGGGTAAACAGAATGTATATTCTATCTGCGACAGTGTGACCAACACAATAGAACAGACATTCTTTTTGTTAAGATACATTTTATCGTGTTAATAAAATTAATTATGTGTCTATTGTGTTATTGTAGTGAACTATATATATATTTCATTTGTTAATTAAGGGGCAAATCTTCTAATGGAATGTTTATTCCACGAGACCACAGCTACCCAATTCGGTGAAATCTATATTTTGTTCTGTTGTATAATGTCTAATATAATAGAACTTAACGTAGATTTCGTGTATTGTTTAAGGGGATATAAATTCTGTTAAGATAGGAAACCAAAAAACTCACTACAAGAATTGTAATAATGCCTAAACTACCCGAACAACAATGCAATTTTATCGCTGAGGCCACAAGAATTGTATCAAGAACGATGATGAATCTGAGAGTGATGGAAGTGGACAGGGAGAAGTAGGCAGAAGAACGGTGGAAGAAGATAAAAGACTAGAGGGGTGAGTTGGGGTGGGATTCAATTTTACTCTCACAGATGATATCAATTTTATTTTATAACTAATTACAATATATACTAAATTCACTCATATAATAAATATATATATATATATATATATATTTCTCTAAACAATTATAATTAGTTGTCAAATATATTCGTTGTCAATCAAATATTTTTTAAATAATATTTCATGTTAAAGAGTTGAACTTTATCTTGACAAGACGTGAATTTAACATAAAAGAAGTGTGAGAATAGCAATACCCTGCATAACGTAGAAGATACTAATATTTCTTGTAGGAAGTGGATTTCATTATGGGTTTGTTTTTCGTTATGTGGGCTAAAAACTAGTTTTTCAATGGTGATGAAAATAACGGAATTGATAAAAGGAAGAATTTAAGTCTTATAATATATTATTAAGTTTCATTAACACTTGTGATAAGATCTGGCAACTCAATAAACCTATTTAATTCAAATATATTTGGGTTGAATTTTATATGATTTGAGTAAGACAACCGTGTTGAATTTAAGGTATCAAATTTTAGTGTGAACTTGTCAACCCAACATAACTTATAAATAAAATATTTTAAATTTAAATTTTATTTAAATATTTTCGATTGAACATTTAGAAAAACTTACTAGAATTCAAACCAATCTAATTAAATTTAATATTTTGAGTTAGGTATTAGATTTTAGTGTTGAAGCCGTGAACCTAACTCAACCATTAGTAGAATATTTTGAATTTTATTTTGTTATTTATATGTCCTATAAGAAGTTAAATAAAAAACAGAAAAAACATATATGATTAGACAATTGCGTTATCCTAATTTTAATAAACATTTCTTTTTTATTCAGAATTTTTTATTTTTCCTCTTTTAAAATTACTAATTAAATTTATAACATCAATTTTTAACTTTTTTTCCCTCACCAACAATTATTTTTATTCTAATTCAAACAAAAGTATATTAACGCTGCAAAAAAAAAAAGAAAACATAAATTAACCATGTCCGCGTTACATATATTAATTTACAAATAATAAAAGATAACAAAACTATTTTTCGGATCTTAACTTTGTGGCTACGTTAATGTTTTTATTTACTAGTTCAAAGTCTCATAACCATTGTTAACATTGTGAAAAAGTCAATGATTATCGTATATGTTAATATGTGTTACTTATATATAATATAATCATTTAAAATTTATATCTTAATGTTATTCTAAAATGAAAAGGACAAAATTTATTTTAATTTTTAAAAAAAAATTACATTTTGTCCTTATCATTTTATTAAAATTATACAAATTCAATCTACCCTAAACTAAGCTATTTTAATAAGACGAAATAATGATTTAAAATATTTAACTCAAACCTATCCATTAACACACAACTATATTGTTATTTTATAAGTCCTTTGTTATATTGAAGAAGGTTAAAACTTGAGAGAGATTTAATGTGAGATCTAGAATAATATAAATTTGAAAATAGAAACTTACTTGTGAAAACTTGATCTTTACTTATATATGTATAATAGATCATATTTTTAAATAATGTAAGATCCCTTGCATATTACTTTGTCACTAATTTATATATTGATAAACTATCTAATAAAAGAAAATAGCAATAATTTCCTTAAAATTATTTATAATAATAATATAATTGATGATTATCATGCAAGAAGTACAACTAATTATAATAGTTGAAATAATAAATAATTAATTTGCATAATAAACATTTTGTTAAGTCATATTTCTTCCATATCTGTATTATATTATAAGATAAAGTCATTGTCCTTTTCAGAAAGACACCTCTCACCGTATAAATATTAATTAAAGTTAACTTAATAAAGAACATTAATGATTGGACTATAGACAAGAGTTGTATGTTAATTTAAAATTTAATGAAAAAAAAGGTAAAAAATACTTAAAATAATATGTGATGAATATTTATCAAACCATAAGAATGTTGATATCTAAATCAATTAAATATTTTGTTCATTTATAAAAAAAAATATTTCTAATTATTCACGCCTATTTTATTTGAAGGAAATTTAATGTAAAAGGACCAATAAATGAAAAGTTACCAATGGAGTAAATCCCACCCTTATCTCAAAATTATTTCTTTTTGATACAGGAGAGAGTTTCAAGGACATTTAATTATAAAATTACATGTTATACCTTGAGTCTCCACACTATTTAGCCAGATGTTCACTTTGTCTGCATGGAATTGTTATTCTCTACGGTGGCAGCCTCACAATCACTCGCTCATAGTCATCTTGCAAAATCGTCATCTTCTCCACAGGTGTGAGCAGATGTGACCTCACCTTATAAAAAAAATTATTACTTGAATGGTTTACTAAACTAAGAACAAAAATTTGACTTAACAAATTATTACTACTTAAATTGTTCTCTAAAAACTAATAATATTAAGTTAGTATTATTACAAATTAATTGCTTCCTTGAACTAACTATAAAAATTTTATTCAACAATTTTGCATTGCTTTTCTAAACTAACAATAGTGTAATTTCATAACAAATATACAACAAATAAAAAAAAAATTATTATAAATTTAAATTAATACTACAAAGCTTATAAGTATCAAAAATATATATTTCATAATTAGGAAAAAAATGACCAAAACAAAAAAAAAATTAGAGTAAATTTAGGCAGAAAATAGACATAGAAGAGGAGAATGAATGAAAGCAAGTTTGGCCAAACTATAAAAAAATAAAAATAAAAATAAAAAAAAAAAAATCAGCATAACCCTATTTATTAAAGGAACCGCTAAATAAATATTATGCACAAAAAATTTAACGTATTTAACGCGTGACAGCACTTTACCAAAGCCACTGCACTAACCTATCTACTACATAAAAATTGTGCTAACTAAGCGTGTACATTTAACATGATTAATTTCACGTCTTCCCATGCTATATACACTGGCATATCTAACACATATAACTTATATACACCAACCATCTCAACAAATATAACATTTATTCCATAGCTACTCATAAATTTTATTTACGCAGACCCTCCATAAGTAATTTGTAAAAGAGAATCATTATTGTTCATTTCCTTGTCTAATATTGCATGCTCCTGTGCACATGCACCCCGTAATTTTGGGTACCACTGGTGTCTTTTATTAATACATATACTCAGGTGTTGCTGATATATATACATACATATATATTGTGTGTGTGTGTGGGGTACATGATTCGATGGTGATATTCTTTTGAAAAATACAACGTTAGTCTTAAACATCTTTCTCTTAAGTAATCAAGTTTAGTGTAACAAAAAACTGGTGAGAAAAAAAAAAAAGAGAAAGAAAAAAGATCCCTGGCTACTACTTCTCTTTGTATCTTCCCCCAAGAGTCTAAAATAAAGTGTCATTTTCTTCATTTATACTTGCATTCTAGGTTTACACAGGGCTATCACAGCCTGATTTAAAGTCTAAGGTTTTCTAACTTCGTTGAAGAACTTTTTTTAATTGTTTAGAATAACATTTATATTACTTGATCTAACATTCTAAAAATAATAAAACGAAACAAAAATATTGTTGATATTATATTATAAGAATTATATTTCTTTGAGACCAAGTTATTAATACAAGAAAAGTCATTTTTTTCTTTCTACTCTCTATTCAACTAAACAAGTTAAAAAAAAATTACTCTTGTATCACTTTTTTTATTGTATTTATCTGATATCAAATAACTTAAAATTTTACTTCTCAACATTTTCCTTCGATTTAACTTTTCCTTTATTGCTATTTTTTTCTTTTTTTATATATATAAATCAAACAAAGTAGATATTGTTACGAACTTTATGTAGGATAATCAAGTTTGTGCAAGTCATGGTAGACTTTAAAAGTTATAAGGTGGACAGGGTAGTCAAAGGACGAAGGGAGAAAAGATAAGGGAAATAGACTTTAATCGTTGTCTTGGTAGGTAAGATAATTTAATCTTTGAAATAAAATATTTTTGAAAATGTAATACATTTTAATACATGAAAAATATTTATTATTATTTTAGTTTACTTATTATCATTTTAATCCTTAATTTATAAGACTAATATAATAGACCAAAATGGTTAAATTCAAAGACTAAAATGATAATAAATTGTTAAATTTATAATTATATAATAACAATGAATATCTTTTAAAAATCAAAATAATAATATTATAAATTTAGAGACTTTATAATTATTATTTTTTAATCTTTAATGATATAAATGGTCTAACTCACACGATGGTAATAGGTGAATGTCACACGTTGGAACCATATCATTAAAAAAAAAAAATCATATGAACCTATACGGGTTTTGTGGCAAATTGGTGGCAACTCGTAAAGTTGTTTTCACATTGTAATCAATTTTTAGGTTCAGTGGTTTTCAGTTGTAGACCTGCAATTATCAAAACCTGGATTAGTTTCCTCTCTACTAGTACTGGTAGGCCTATTGGCCCAATTATCCATGGAACAGGTCTATCCTTGTCTTGTGGCCCATCAAATTAACAACGATATGTGTACGTTACAACAATGATGGTGCCGCAGTGTCTTTCTCGTTGTATACACATACTTATACAGATATATGCTTAAATGCAAACAAAATTAATCAGTGTTTGAATTCAATATCCAAGCAAAATGTTTGTCACCACAAAACCTCTAGAATACTTCCATACCCATGAAAGACAAAATGTTCTTCTCCACATATACCTACGGAGATGCTTACACCACACTTCTTTAAAATATCATTTCCATAACTCATTATTCCTGTGGGCTGTGCCCCTCCATATCTGGTTTCCTTTTCACTTTTAAATCATTTATAATTTATACCTGAAAATTTTCTTTATGAGAGAATAATGAGTGTTTTTTTATAGATTGTTTTAAGATTATTGGTTAAGTTAAACTAATCTTATGTCACTTGATCCAATCATTCCACAGTATAAGAAAAGCATACTATTACTTTCTTTTGACGAGTCCTAGCTATTTATTATATAGTAAGTTAGTGTGTCTTGTTCCCAAAATAATAAGACTAGAGTCGTCTCAAATATTTTGGAGGCCCTACATATCCAAGTTTTTGTATGTAAAACTCTTTTTGTAATTTTTTATTTTATTTATTTTCAAATAACTATGTTTTTATAAAACTATTAGAAACTTGTCAATACTTTACATAAAGTTGTCTTTAAAAGTTGTTTAATGAAATTTTATAAGATTAAATAATACAAGAAAAAAAATAATATTATATATTTATGGAATATTATATATATATATAGATCCCGTGACATATACTAATCTTATAAATTATAAGAAAATTAAATTTATGAATCATATTTATGAAATTTAATTGGAAAAATAATGTGAAATCTAAGTTAGGTTTGAATAATCACTAGTTACTAATCCAATTGATGGAATTCAATCAGCTATGAACTTTTTTATTCAAAGTATAAATTAGTATTTCTTATATTTATTGTTTATCGTCATATTTAATAACTCCAATTGGATATTTAGACTTTTCTATGTATATGTTTCATTCTTCTTTGTTCGATCCATCCAAGATTTGATAGATTTCTTTACGCGTTGAGGTGAATATGTAAAGACATTTTGATGCTCAAGTCAAGACTCGGCTACAAAGTAAATATCGAACTAAAATAATACTTGTAGACTTTGTCTTTTATTTATACATCTTTAGCGTGGGTCTGGAGGCTACCTCCCAGCTACTCTAGATAGGCCCAAAGACTTCTAGGTTGTTTATGTGTTTAATCTTCCTTTAATGAGCTTATTCTCCTTAATTTCACTAACTTGTTCTAGGTTGATCATCTATGAGTTATCTTCGGCTTAAAGGTTTATTGGTCAGCTAGTTGGCCGATTGGCCAGGGACATCGTTCCTTGACCTTTAGAAACTCATTCGTATTACTATGTTTATGGGTGAGTTTGTTCGGTCCCTTCACTCCATTTTTGTGACATGGTTGGCAACATGTATCGGTCAGACAATCGACTATTTGAGGTCCGAGTGCTTGTCTAGTATACAAGCCCCCTAACCTTATAGTCGAGCGCATGGAAAGTGATGAAGGCTAACAAGTCATTGACTTAGCCTATTTACCACCTCTGGGCTTGAAAGGTTGTCTTGTCAAAGTCATACAATCATATAGTGTGAAATTTCACGATGCATGTCAAATGGTGCATAAGTAAGTGCGCCACAATATCAGTGGGCTCCTATGGTGACTCTTGGCTTGCCAAGCACATTATGCCCATGAATAAAAGGTTTCAAAGGTCACTTCCATTCTATTGTTTTTGCTTTGTGACCGAAGGATCAATGTTGTCGAAGGACTTCACTCTGGGTAAGTTATTTCTTCATCATGCATTAAGTGCAAAGGTTAAGGGAAAAGTCAGAATCTTCACTCAAGTTTATAGAGTTGTCTTCGCCAAATGGTTCAAGAAACGAGATAGTCGCCAACAGAGTGGATGAAGCCAGTTGTGCTTCATTAGCCAAGGAAGCTAAAGAGACAGGTTTCCCCACCATCCGATATGTCGAGTACTAATGGGTAGACCGTGAAAGGAGAACCTATTACCCTAAATATGTTGGCAAAGGAAGGTTGGTGAACTTTTTAAGTCACTTCATGTTGATGACAATAGAAAATGATGAGGAGATTCTCTTTGATCTTCATAGATGTCAGGCTTAGGTCTATCTCACGCTAGAGCAAGTGTTTATGGGAATGGAGAATGACCAATACGAGTTCTTCTATATGTGTGGCTAGCTAATGCTTAAGTTGAGGGTCGTGATAAGACAGTGAAACACCACCACTGTATCTAAATTCTGGATGTTGAGGGTCGTCTTGTTAAACATCTTCATAAAGGTTTTAAGTGTCTCATTCTTCTCTTAATGTTTTTTCACCAAGGTTACAAAATCGAGTTGATGGGGACGACTGGTAGTAAAATGGGTTCCAAACAACGATGTCAACCTTTCAAATGTCTCCACAAAATTTGAGGGAAGACTGGTGAACTAACTAAAGGCTAGCCCCTTCAAGGAAGTTGGGAACACACGATGCAAAACAACATCGTTGGCGGTATACAACTCCACCTGAGTAGTGTATATGTCTATATGCTCATCAGGTCTATCGTCCCATCATAGTCAAGGGTATCGAGTTGGCAGGAAAGGGTTCCTCCATGATACTGGGACGAAGGGGCAGCGTCCAGCAGCCATGGCTTGTCGATAGTGCTAGGTGTTCGCAGAGGACCTAGCCCGATGTGGCCTAGTGGCAACTGACGACTTTGGATGCGTGTCAGTGGTTCTGGTTTCCATTTTATTCCTTACGTTCCAATTTTCCTCATTCAACTGTTGCATCTCCAAATTGTGTTGTTTCTGCATTTTCTTCTTCTTTTCCCTTGTCTCACTTAGAGCCAAAATGATATTAGCTTTCATTGGTGCTTCCCCATTGTCAATTGGTTGTTTCTCCATTTGACTCCTAGTCGCCACCATCACTTCTATCAATCTGACTCAGAGGCACGAGATAATAGTTTAGTCTGGATTTACGATGGGTGTCAAAATGTACCTATTAACACACTAATAACTCCAGCTAGATCTTCAAGTCTTTGTATGGTGCGTCTTCCACTCCTCTCCGTTTTTAGTACGTCCTAAATTTAATGGATCTTTGCGCATGTTAGGGATAAACCTATAAGGACACTCTAACGTTACATTCATTACTCGGCCACAAAATAAATATAAAACGTACATACCTACTTAGTAAACTTTGTCTCCTATTAATACATCTTCAACATGGGCTTGAAGGCTACCTCCCAACTACTCTATGTAAGCCTTACGCCGTTTAAGTTGTTTATATGTTTAATTTTCCTTAAATAAACATATTCTCTTTAATTTTCACCACTTATTTTAGGTTAATCATTCAATATCCTTGCTAGATATTTAAATCTTGTAAAAATACACGTAGCAGGCAATTTATAATAACTCACTCATTGAAATGTGAAGGAGAGTAAAATTAGAAGCAGGTGTAAGGCAATAAGACAAATAGGTAAAATTTGAGATTTCAATTTTAGTGAACATGCTTGTTACGCTTTGATTCTGTTGATTCATCCATGTCTTGAATACCTTCAAGGATGATTGCATGGGTTGTTTATGAATACTTGTGTAGGTTTTGGTAGCAAGCTTTTGATCAATACTTTGAGTAGCAAATCAAGCATGTGTGGAAGATATATTTTCCATCACATATTTCTTTTCTTCGTATAAAATTTGTGTCGCGTCAAAACATGTAGTTTTGCCCTGTTCCAACTTATGCGACTATCAAATATCCTGTCATGGGTTCTACAACGCTGCTACATACGTACATATTTAATAGCCTTCTAGTACAGGATGGATCCGGAAATTATAAGATCATTTTTTATTTGATGTTGGAGAGATCAATAGTCTATATATAAGATCATTTTTTGTTTTGTTAAAATGTCAAATAAAAGGGGATAGAAGTAGTTTATAAATTTCTTCAAACGAAAATTATTATAAATTTTTATAAAGAATATAATTTCATGACAAAAAAAATAGAAAGGAAAAAGTATATTAGATAAAATTAGTAGTGATCCATTCTTTCTTTTATATATTTTCTCTTCATTTTATTTTATTATTTTTTAATGGGGGAAAAAAACTTATTTTTTTCAAGGAGCAAATTTATTTTCTAAACATGTTTAGGTTAAAAGAAAAAATTAATGGGGGCAATTACCCCAACACAATCTCAAGTGGGTCAGTCCCTGCTTCCGAATATGCATAGATCTTTCATACATGCTTCTTATTATTGATGCAATCTTTTTGTTGTTCGAAAGCTTCTTTTCTTTTCAGTATTAGGAGGGATCTTCAAGCATGCAGTAATATCATTGATCATTTTTAACAAGTGTCTGTGATGTTGCTGATAGAAAAAAATAATATATATATATATATATATATATATATATATATATATATATATATATGTTTCTGCATGTGATTTAATTTATAGTTTTATGAAAACAAAGGAACAAAGGTTGGTCCTCTCAAAAAAAGGTTGGTCTAGTTTATAACCTTGATCCTTGAGGTCTATCGACTATCTTCATCTTCATCTTCATCGCGAGCCTTTGAATTTTTTATTTTTTGAATTGAGACTTTGAAATCTAGTTCATTCAAAAAAATATTGTATAATCTTATTAAGCCTTTAATCTGAGAGGTTACCTTTAAGATTCGGGTTTGTTTTTCATCAATTTCAAATATAGAAGTAATTGTCCATTCGGAATTCGTACAATTGGGTACTTAATCATATGCACGATGCTTATTTTGTTTATACATTCGAGACATGTAAAAAGTGGCTTTTTATAAGGATCAGTGCTTAACTTGTTATATATATATATCATATTTTATTCATTTTCACACAAATTCAACGAAAAAATAAAGAGAAAAATGACTGAATATTGAAACTGCAAAATAAACATTGAAGCTCCAAATTAAAATCAACATTCAAGATCAGAATCAAACTAAATTGATAAATATTTCAAATTATAATTTAAGCATTAATAAAAAAATATTTTATGTTAAAAAATAGTATAAAAATATTATATGCAGGATTATAAAATATTGAGAAATTCTTATAAAAAAATTTGCCTTGGAATAAATTTATGAGTTGTAACTCTTATAATATATTACGTTTCTCGATCACTTTCCTTCCACTTAAAAACTCAAATTTTTATTTTATATAAAATAATTCACAAAATTAATTGATTCAATTATTTTATATTTTAAACTTTAATACTATTACTGAAAACTCATGAACTAAAATATTTAGTTTGACCCAAATAACCAATTAATTTTATCCAATATGTGAGTGTTAACTGTCAAATTAGATCATTTCATTTAATTCGTTTAATGATAGGTTAGTTTAAATTTTCATACAATTTTAAAAAAAATAACTTTTTCTATAAAGGAAAACCTACTAATAATCTCCGTAAAAAGAAAAGTAAATATAATATTATATTATGTGTTATCCGTTGCCGTTAAGGAAATGATGAGACTTGATGAATAAGTTATAAGCGGAAGGACTAAATCATGATTTTTTTTAAAAATAGAGAAATTATATATTTAAATTAAAGAAAAGAATGAGTAAAATTATAATTTGGTTAAAAAATTTGAGAGATCAAGGCTATATTTAATTTCTATTTTTAAAACTTTTTCATCTTTTTAAATTAGAAATAATATGATCTTATACATTAAGAACTTATGTTTTAGCACACTAGTACAGAAATTACAAATTACTATACTCACACTACTACGATTTTACATCATCATCGTGTGACACAGTGACATTTTGGTAATATTGATGTTACAGACTAAGACGGTTCAAATTAAAACTGTCGTAGTCGTGATATTTTTGTAATATTTTCCTTACAGACTAAGACGGTTCAAATTAAAACTGTCGTAGTCTGTTGGGTACACATCTTCTTCTTCGCGTAGAATCCTGGGCACACACACTCCCTCCATTCCTTCTCCCTCAACCCTCAATCACTTAACCTTCCCCCTCAATCATTCAACTTTTACCGGCGAACTCCCCCGTCACTGTCGAAACCCTAAACTTCGGCGCTCCTTCCTCCTTTCTCCTTCACGAAACGCTTCTAAAAGGTACACTTCTAAATGTTTAATTTGATTTCTCCTTTAATTTGATTTCGCGTTTGAGTTAGGTTTGTTAATATTTGTTATTGTTGATTTCTCCTTTATTTTAATTTCGCCTTTATTTTAATTTCGCATTACGAATGTTCAATGTATATAATTTTGTATGCTCAATGTTTGGTCAAATAAGAATGGTTATTGTAAATTGATTTTTTATGTACATATTCTGTTGAGATTTAGTTATAGGCATTATTATTGTTGCTATTAAAATTATTATTGTTTTTAGTCACAAGTGGAATCTAGCTTGTATTTTGAATTAGTTTTTGGGAGAGAAGAAAAATATAGAGTACACTTCAACTGCAACAATGTAAAACTTGCCCTTCATAAGAGTGAAGATGACTTTGCATGATGTTGAATAATTTTTAATTTCCATATAACAAATGAATGGATGAATATGTCAAATGAAGAAAAACAAGTTACAACTCACCTTACACAAATCTTCAACGGTCAGACTCAAACTCCTAAACACTGCACCATCTTGACAATAATAATATAATAAAGAATACGAGCTTTCTTTAAAATAATACAAATTTTCACCTAGTCAAGAGAAAAGAAAACATTAAAGAACCAAAAAAGAAAAAAAAAAAAAAGGATAAGAAAGAGAATGATGTAACTTCTTGGTAGCTCCTGCAATATCATCATATCATATCATATCTTTCCCTTAGGCAGAATAAATTTCCCTTAGTGCGCACTAGTGTAAAAAAAACCTTTTACATCAGTTAGAAATTTTTTTTCGTCGGTTCTATTTAAAATAGACGTGGAAATTTTAATTTTTTTTTAAAAAAAAATCAATAATCTACTGTGCTGAGACAAGAATTTACAACACACTCATTTCAACAAAATTCATCACTTGGTTCTACATCATTGATGAAGTTAACATACATGTAAAAAAATAAATAAATAAATAAAAATCATCCGATAGGGAAGAGAATACTATATACAATGAGGGAAAAAATTCCGTGAAAAATAATACTACATATAATGAGGGAAAAATATAAAAGGGAAGAGAAAAGGAAAAGATCTTTTAACTATTTTTGTTTTTTTTTTAAATACTTGTTTTCAAAATAATTTTTTAAAGTTTGATAGAATTTAAATAAAAATAGTTTGCTAGTTAATAAATTATATTAGAAAACAGTTTTTAAAACAAAAACTAAGAAGTGATTTAAACATGTCCTAAATGTATAAATTAGAAGAAAAAGATATTAAAATTGCGAATTTATTCGAAATATCCTAAATGCAAGGAAATGGTATTGATCAAGTAACTAAGACCTACAAGGAGGATATGCTGGTTGAATTATTGAACATGGTGGGTCTCCATCTGTCTGTGTCCTGGTCATGAATTTGACCTAGTGGATGACAAACTTTGGTGTCAGAGGGAATTTCTATAAAATTATCTATTTTGACCCTTAAAAGTATATTAGTCTCATCGATTTAATTCTTAAAAAATAAAATAATAAATTAAATTTTAGAAATATAACATTTTTATTATTTAATTTCTAAAAATATTTACTGTTATTTTAATTTCTAATTTATATTATCTAATCATTTTACTCTCTCAATTTAATTATTTATTTTTATTTTAGTTTCATGAATCATAGATCAAAATAAAAATAAATAATATAATTTAAAAATTAAAATAATGGTATATATCAATTAAAATGATAGAATATTATATTTTTAGGGTCTACTTTTTTATTTTAGAGATTAAATTATCCTCTTTCAATTACTAAAATAATTATTTACTCGATTTTTTATTTTAACTAAATTGATTTTTAAAAAACATAATTTTATTAAGATTAATTTTTTCTATTAATAACAAAATTCAATCAATATTTTAATGAAATTCAACACTAATTATCAAATATACTTAATCTTATTGATAATGGGTGGAGAATTTAGGTGTTGAGAAGGATCCTTATAATTGGATTGAGAAATCTAAGGTTCCTTTTTACACCAAGTAAAATCATGAGCAACAACAACAATTGGTGTTGCTATTTTGAGGACCCTTTTGAAAAAGGAAAAGACGTACATATACACGGCCAGTGTCATTGTTAGGACCAGTGATGAATAGAGATCGTTGTGTCATTTTTCATGTAGTTGTAAGAAAGCATGCCCCCTTTGGTTCAAAGAAACATTAATGGTGTCCCCACTCTGGTCCCAGCATCCACATGGATTGAATTTCAGTTGAAACACCCATTAACTGCTTAAGAATTAAATTCGATCTCATACCTATTATGGTAAATTATAACCAATCATTATAAGTTTAAATAAAACAGTACAGTACTTACATTTTATACCAATTCATTAGGGTTTGCAAAATAAATTATGTTGGAACTCTTGATTGCTACATACAAGTATATTTAATTAATTGTGTCAATTTTCAATGACCAAATATCATGAAGACATGAACATCTTCAACAATTTTTCTAGAAATGATACTGCAAATCTAACGAAACGGACAGATAAACTTAAAAATTAATATCTTGAAACGCGTAACAACGGACACCGTGATATCTACAGAAGCAGAAGCATTGCATCCATAACATCTTCAACAATATCTATCTCGAATCTGACACGTTATTATTGGTTAGTTTGTCTGGACATATGTAATATATGCTAAGTATTTATGAAGTATTATTGTCATCATTTGTTGCCATTTTATATATATTATAAGTTCATAAGTGTGTATTTAATTTTTGTTGCAAAGTAAACTTAGCGTTCACCGGAGAAAAAAAATTCTATACAAGTTAAACTAACCTAAATTCAAATCTCTTAAACAAGATTTCGAGTATAGTTGCAATGGAAGAACAGATTTTATTAAAATTTTACCCAGATAACATAGATTAGTTATCAATTAAGTTTATAGATAGTTCAATTAATAAATATGGTAAGAAAACAATTACAAATAAGACAAATAAGAAAAAATGATGCAATGATATTTGGTTAAACATGCAGCGGGAAAATTTCTGGTTGAAATTGATTTGTTGCCTGTATACGTGCCATGAGCAAGAAAAGAAAATCATGAAAACAAACAAATAGACAGAATAGTGAATCATGCACACTACATAGCCACTGAATAAGACAATGTCACTTTAGGTTGCGTGGTTATAATTGTGTAACCTCTCAGATGACAGTTACACGTGTTACGTGGTAGCTCATTGGAATATTATTTCACCAAGTTACAAAGTGATTTTGTAAAATCATGATTAAAATGAAGAATGAATCTAAATTCTTTAGAGGGATAATTAAGTTGTAAATTGATGTAATTCTAATTGTTAGTTAAAAGTCACATCACTTTTTTTCATAAAAATATATTTTCTCTTTCAACAGAATTTAAGCGTGTTACACTCTCAATAAAGCATCAATTGTCATATATTTGGAACATGTTGATGAACTCTTCAGGAAGATTTTTTTTATCAGAAGAAAATAAAAAAAAATTAATCATATTATTTTAAAAGTCAAAATTAATTTCATATTATTTAATTTATAGAATCTCTCTTTGATTATATAAAAAGAAAAAATTTAGAGGTTAAAAATACGTATAATTTTAAATTATATATATTCTTTTGCACATTACACTGTTCATTCGCATATTGCAGCCAGTGAACAAGACAATGCCACTTTGCTTTGCGTGCCTCATAGATGACAGGTACACGTGGTTAGCTCAAAGGACTTCACCAATTCATGAAGATGGAACAAGCTTACAAGCAAGAATTAAAATATAAATACAACTATAGTTGTTATTTTTGTCGCGTCCAATGACGATATTGAAAATTGATATTAAGATTTCATATATCTTATACTAAGCCAAGTTGCTAAAGTTGTTAATTAACCCTACTAGTAAATTTACTTTTTTAAATACAAGGTTACATAAGTTTTACTTCATAAAATGTATTTTCTCTTTTCAACAAAAATAGAATAAAATAAAATTCTGTCAATAAAATTTGATTGTGTATTTTTCACTCTTAAGAAAGAGATGCTTCAGTAGTCATATTCAGTTTGAGGTATTGAATCACGTGACATCTTGTAAGGAAGTGACATGATCAGAATAAGATATTGGCATCAACCAAGTGTTTCAAGCTCCTGTAGTCATCAGTCACCACCATATCTTGTGCAAGGAATTGAGAAGCATAAAAAATAATTAATTATTAAGATTTTTAAATTAGATAGGCATTTTTATTTTGATGTAAAATGATTAAAATTATAAAAAATTACTAAATCGATATTTTGGTATTTCTTTTAGTCTTTCCATAAATATTTGTTATTTGCTAATATCAATTTGGATAGTAAAATATGTAAATTTTCACATCATGTATCTATTAATATTAATTTTATTTTATTTCATATCTAATTGAATATATTAATAGATAAAATATTAGAATAAAATAATGAAAATATATAAAATTAAATTTTAAAAAATAATATATAATTGAAAGCGAAAAATAAATGACAATTAAATAACACATATTTAAAAACAATTAAAACAAATTAACAAAATATTAATTTATAAGTTTTTATGATTTTGTTTCTTCTAAGAACCGAAAGCAAAATATCTACTTAATTCAGGATTCAAAATAACTATTTACTTCATGAATATATATATATATATATATATATATATATACCAGTAATTTGTACACTAACTATTACGCTATCAATAACTTAAATCTGAATAATTCTTTAACAAAATTCATTATTAGGTTAAAACTTCCTTTAACATAAATTACACAAACAAAATTCTATATTAATAGAAAACTACCCTATACCTCCTTCGTATAGATCAAAATTAATATACTATATTTTTTAAAATATATTAAAATATGAATCATTTGATTACTTTATTATTGTTATTCAATTTTCACAAAATTTAATACAAACAATCTTCGTAATGTATATTTACAAATGAAAATTTTATCAACTTATTGAGTAATATAATAGTCGATATAAGTTACACTGATATAATTTAATTTTTTATATATTTATCAAATTTAAAATGGGAAATAAAATTTTTACGGAGTATTTAATATTTAGTAGTCAATTTATTGATTTTTTTAAAAACAATATAATGATCAATTATTGAAAAATGAATTTTCTTTATCAGAAATGAATATTCTTAGAAGGAAATATTTTTTCATATATAAAGGTGTTGGTGAGCAATGAAAATCTAATTTAATAAAAATTTCACACATGTGTCTTTTAATTTAGACAAAATTATTGTGCTTTTGAACTTTGAGGGGGCAAGAAGAGCTGTCAAATATCTTATCCCTGATCCTCAAGGCTCAAACACATCACACGTGAATGTACATCATGACATGTACAGTTTCTAAGTGGTTGACATATTTATTCATATTAGATTATTTTAATGCAAATTGAGAAATTAATTTAATTATTATCGAAGAGAGTTAATGCAAATATATATATATATATATATATATATAAAATTGGCTTAGGGTACTTACCACGACCACAAATAAAATAAAATAAAACGTTTATTTTAAAAGATGTACAATAATGATATTTATTTTATTATTTTAACATTGTAATATGAATGTAATGGTATTATCAAACTGATAACATAATGAAAATAGTATGTCTTTAATTGTATATGCTCTTTTTGTTCTATTTCAAATTTAATTAAGAATATTTTAAGATAAAATATAAGATGAATAATAGATTTCACATTATGAAAATTTTAAATAATTGAAATTAAAAGATGCAAATAAAATTATATGATTAAATATTATAAGAGTTGAAAATCAATTAAAAGAATAAATTTATAATTTTAGAAAATTATATCTTTGTTCGTAAAATAAAATTAAACTTCATATAAGAATATTATATAATTATGTCAATTTTTTTATCATTTTACATTTATAAGTATTTTAAAGTATAATTTTATGTAATATTATAATTTCATAAATTAACTTAACAAATTTTAGCTTTAGACTGTTTACTAATGATTTTCAATCAGTGGCAAATTTTTTTAGCTTTAGTAAAATTTTCAGTTTCGAACAAAATTTTCAACTTTTCATGTAGCTTGTCAATTACTTTGCCAAATATAGCTTAAATTATCTTTACAATTAGTAAGCTATTCTTATTCTTAGAACTAAATTATCGTAAACCATTTGGCCCTATACTTAAGAAAACAATACAAAATTAATAAAGAATGAGTAACGTATAAATATTTTTACCCTCCCAATATGATATAAACTATCATTTCATTCTCATTTATGATAATTGTGCGTAACATATTTACGAAAAAGATAGAGGTAAAGCCATATATAATTGAAAACATATCATTAACATTTTCTTGAGTGTTTAAATTGATGAATATATAAAAACAAAATGACTTAAATATGTTGTTAGTTCTAGTAAATAAGAACAAGTTGTTTTTATATTAGTTCCTAAAAAAATTATCTTCTTTTTGTCCTTTATTTATGGAAATGTGTGTTTTTTCATTTACAAAAATTGTAATTCGCAGGAAAAAGAAAAACTAAAATTGAACTCTTTTTGTTCGATGGTGTATAAAATTAAAAACCATATAAGAAAATAAAAGGCAGTTAAGTTTCTCAAGACTGAAAACGACAAACTTTGCCCTTTTTGTATGAACTAAAACCATTTAATTCAAACAAAATTTTCTTTCAAAAACAAATAGACAGAAAGAAATAGAAGGGTTTGTTTCTTTTAATAAAACTAAATTACCAAGACAAAATGTTTAAAAGGAAATATAGAGAGAGAAGAATAAAGTTAGAACAAAATAATGAATAAACATTTAAGATTATAAAGTACTAAATAGTTAATTTAAAATAAAAATAGAAAAAATTAATAAAGGAAACTTCAATAGAAGTCTATATAATGCCTTTTGTCTATATTAACTGTTGATCCATTAATTAATTATTAGTGATTATAGGTGCAAAGACTTTGACTAGTGTTGAAAAACATGATGCAACACAAAAATAATGGTAAGACAGAATTAAATGATGTATTGTTTTAAAAGAAGAGTCGTCTTATTAATTGATATTCTCAAAATACCGATTAAGAAACAATAAAAAAAGATAATATTTATTATATAAATTATAAAATAAAATACAAAAAAATATTTGAGAACACAATTTTACATATTTCAATAAAAACATTTTTTAATTTCTTAATTAATTCACTAAAAATACTATATATCATTTGTCTTAATAAATCATATACAGAGAGAATAATAAACGTGTATCATTATTTTTCCTCAAAAAAAATATGTATTATTAGTAGGCCACAACGTGCTTATTATTCCGGAGAATCGATAACCTCTAACTAATTATAACTAAACATAACTTCTTAATCAATTTCGATCTAGTTATTTGTAACATATATATCCCTCACGAGCTGGAAGAAGCACGTTGGGCTATTGTACATTTACATTTTGTGATGTATAAAATACATACAATGAAGAAAGTAGGAATCACATTTACTAAATTCGTTGCATCATTTATATATATGCTGCCAAATAACCTTAAATTCGAAGTAATGAATGAACAGTGTCGCAATTGAAGCAAAAGTTTAATTATTACAGAAAAACTATAATAATTGTTCAATTCTTTGGTAGAAGTAGAACCACACATTCAGTGGCGGAGCCACGTTAAGAGGAGGGGCAGTTGCCCCCCCCCCCCCCAAACTTTTTCTGTTTTTTTTTTTTTTTTTTTTTTTTATTTTAAATAATAATTATTTTAGTTTTATAATTTTTAATAAATAATTATAATTATAATATTCCTAAAATAATTATTTTAAAAAATCATTATATATATAAATAATAATTTATACTAATAAATTTTAATTTTTGATGATTTTCTGTTTTTGATTTATAATTTTATATCTAATTTTAATATATATATATATATATATTAGTAATAATAAATTTAAAAACATATATTTTAAAAAATATTAATAATAAATTTTTGTATATATATTAGTAATAAATTTATATATATATATATATATATATATTAGTAATAAATTTAATATATATATATATTATTAATAAATTTATATATATATAAATTAATTTTTATATATAAATTTATATATACTAATAAATATATATATTAATAATAAATTTTAATCTCTCCTAAATTTATTTTAATCTTAAAAAAAGAAAAAAATTATTATGTATTCAATGGATTTGCATTTAATTAAATATTTCTTTTAAAAAAAATACATTTTAAAAAAATTTTAAAAAAATTAAAAAAAAAATTTTAAAAAATTTTAAAAAATTTTAAAAAATTTTAAAAAATTTTTTTAAAAAGTTTGCCCCTCCCACACTTTTTTTTCTGGCTCCGCCCCTGCACACATTATCAATAACAATAATCGAAAGAGAACCTTAACCCACTCAGGCAAGTAAAATCCAAATATTGCTTAATTTCTAAGAAAAAGTAAACAACAGCCAAATTAGGCTTCACTAATTAAATATATAGAAATTAGAGAGTTCAAATGTGCAAAGAATGAACAAAATAATTGATCTGCTTGGATAAATTTTTTCAAAACAATTTTAGAAAAGAAAAAATTAAACAAATTCTTTCAAAAATTAAAAATAGTGTTTACATTATTTAATTTGTAAAAACTCTCATATTTTAGAAAAGTTGAATAAGAGAAATTTTATATGTTAACTAATGTAGAAAATAATTTATTTATTTTAAATAAATATTTTATTTCTGTTTTTATACCATTTAAAAGAAATTTATTCAAACAGTTTTACCTAAATTAGCTCCAGATGTGAAGTTGAATCGAGATAGATACGAAAAGTAACATAATCTCATCTTAATCAAAGTGACTAATCTAGTTATTACAATTACTATCACAATTAGTTAATTACAATACGTTCATCCTCTCTATGCAGTGTGGCAATATTAGAGCATAAACTAGCACAAAATAATACCAAAACATCCATGAAATTAATCGCATTTTGCACTCAGCGATACACCAAAAATACATTCATAATTGATGAGTTTTAATTATTTTGTTGATTTCCCTTTACAAAGAGGCAAAGTATATCCTAATAATGGCAAACTCAAAAAACGAATGATAAAACATTAGTTTATAATAATAAGTGGAGATACATGTATATGAATCTGCTTCGATAAATAGTAATTGGTATACGTATCGGTCCTCATGAACAACAATTAGTATGGTTGAGTGAATTTAAAAGAGAATTAAAGTTATAAATTATGGAGTTACCCTTTTTAAAATCATTAATATGTATCATATGGGCCATCATTGTGATTGGAGATGGAGAAATAAAATTGAAAATTTTAGAAAAGTATTTCTATCATGTATAAGATTTTTTTTACGATGGGACCTAACTTAACCTTTGATATTAAATGAAGGGAAAGCGACTAAGTTTGGGAGGTAGAAGGAGACAACTTCGTCAAGTGTTAGATAAGCATGGGGTCATGTCAGATGCGTAAGAATAGCAATGTCGCTCTTTTATGACAAATTCAATATATGTACGGTTTGCATTTTTCATTTTTATTATTTAACTTTTCTCCAACAAAACTTATTTCATTTTAAATATATACACACACACACGGTGTTTGTTACATCGTTTTAAAATTTTTAATTATTTTTATATTTTAAGATTTTTTAAAAATTTCAAAAATTATACATATTTATTATAATTAATTGATTTATATAATAATAATAATAATATAATTAATATCGTTAATTTAACGGCAACGCAGTAGAATTTGTTTTTTTTATAAATTAGTTAATTAATTGAAGAACGTGAGTAAGTCTCTCAAACAAATAAATTTATTCTAGAAGCTCGTAAAAAAAAAATTACGGTGACATTCTTTGTTTCCAAAACAGATCCTAATTTATTTGTTTTTAAATGAAACACAAATACCATTTTTATATTTAATACAATTATATACTAATCAAAAGTTAAAACTCAAACTTTCAAGAACAAATTAAATTAACAATTTCTGAATATTTATGATATCACCCGGACATTTCTTATTTTTTATGTTTAGTTGAAAAAAATTTCAAATATTTATAAAAGTAATATATAATATTTTTTGATAATTAAAAATTTAGATAAAGATGAAAATATAAGAAATATTTAAGTAAATAATTATTTTGATTTTTCATAGACACTTTTACATTTTTCTTTTAAAAGAATTTGAATTGAAATTTTATGAATTATTTTAATTTTTTTAAATGAAAGTTACATAATTAGGTCAATGTAGATGACATGACATATTAACTATCATTTTTTAATATGTCTAATCATACATCAATTCATGTTTTAATTTTTTTTTATATTTTTTAAGTTAATTTAGTTTTATTTACAAAATTAGAACATTAAATTGGTAAAATAAATTAAAAAAATAAATATGATAAAAGAAATAAACAAATACAAATAATAATTAATATATCATGTTACTCATAGTATACCACGTTACTCAAACAAATACACGAGGAGAACAAGATTTATAATCATACATAATATCTTTATCTGTAAAAATCCTTTCAGGAGAAGTCTACAAAGCAAATCTAAGGTGGTTTAGGAAAAAAACGGATGATATATTTTGCCACTTATTAGCTACTGAGAGGGTTTTCTTCAAAAAAATATCTCTTATTAATGAAAATATTATCCATATTTAAAAATCCATGTATTGTCCTCTTCTCTTTCTATGTGATGCTTTAATTGTATCCTAATAATATCCAATATTAAAAAAATTAACATAATATTAGAATTTTACTAACTAACTTTCTGAAATATTTTTTTTAAGAAAGAATATGAAAGTATTTATTCAATTCAAAACCACGATAACTGTTTACTCAAAATATTAATAAAATCTCGTAAAATCTATTGTAATTTAATATAATCGTGCTTGTATATATTGATTTACACCATTGATGGTAAACAAGTCTGCTACGACATACATACCTTTTACATATAATATAATATGTGGTGTCCTAACTTCATTACCACTTAAGGAAAAAATATTACTTAGTTAGTTAAAGAAAAGAAAATATTAACTAACGTGGCTAGCAAACCCATCAGGAAAATTTCGAGAGTTTGACAGATGAATTGAGATCATGTGCTATTACGTACTCACAAAATATGTAAATAAGTACGTGAAACGTGTCTAGTTGATAAGTCAAGAAACCAAACATTATAATAATTATCAGCCATTTTTCTCCAAAAGTTCAACTTGATGAGCTTTGCAATTACGTAACTATCATAGAAGTAATATGTATATAAATATATTTATATTATATAGCTGTTATCTATAATAAATGCGAAAAATACAGCGGTCCATTTTGTCACCGGCAAACATTAACACAACACATATCTTCTCGATTCACTGTGTACTACTACAGTGAATATGACACCAACGTATCTCTCTTCATTTAGAATGCGAGAACAGAAAGGTATCTCGTTAACCTAAATATATAAATAACTATATAATTAAATTGTTATAATATATAAAGAGAATATATATATATATATATATATATATATATATATATTTTATGAGTGAGTAAACGGTATAATAATATCATTAATTTTATTTTTTTTAATGTATTTATCTAACTCAATCAAAATTATGTATTGTAAAGTTGATCGTGCCAACCAATATAATTGATTAGGAAAGTCTTATATTTAATTATTTGGAATATCTTCTGTATTAAATTATAAATTAAGTGATTATAATATTAATTAATAAAATACTGGAATATACTTGTTTCAAAGAGTTCACGATACTTGTGAATATTTTTATAAACAAATTACTATTTTAGATTTTAATTCTTTTGCTTTTTATAAAATATTAAATTAAAATAGTTAAATATTAATTTATTTATATATATGTAATATTTTCATATTAATATATAAGTAAAGTAAATTTTTAATTTTGTTAGTGTTTTTATTCGTAAACGTGAGTTTCTTTTATAAAATTAATAAATAAATAATTTTTTATTGAAAAGTTTAAAATTTGAATTTGAATTATTTTATATGTTTAACATTAGAAAATAAAAATATTGATAAAAAATAAATAAAATATTAAAAAATGACAGAATTCTTTTCTTTTTAAATAGACTAAGAGCCCGAAATGTAAAATGTCGAGAGAATAAAAACTATTAAAAGAAAAAGAAAGAAACCCTTAATTTGAAGATTCAAAAAAAGGGCATCCACAAACAAAAACAATGCAATATAATGGATGCAGACCAACAGTGCAAGTAGTACACGCACACTCCCAAACGAAAAGCATAAAAACAAAACCTCTTTTAAAAACTCGACCAAAACAAAGTTGTGGTCGAGATCCAATCTCTCTTCCTCCTTCACAACACTTCCAAAAAGGGAACATCACATAAATAAATTAACCCTTAATTCCATAGAATACAACGCACCATTATATGAGCACGTACGCGTTAGTTCTCTCTTTTGCTCTAACCTTCATTCATCACCCATCTTCTTTAGATTCAATTCAAACCCAAATTCCCCTAACCCTTTCATTTTATTCATCATTGCCTCATCTTTTTATTTCATGCACGTGAGCTATACTACATAGTATATACTATAGCTAGTTTTTGCATAGCATATCATTGGGGCTTCCAATTTTGTGTAACATAGTGTATTAATTTGGATTGATGCTTGCGGTGTCACCTTTGAGCAGCATCAAAGATGAGAAAAACCAAGGAGAGATGGAGAGTAATTTTTCAACTACAACAATGGATGATGTTGACTTTGGTGACCTATCTGAAGGGCACTTGTTGGAGAGCATCAATTTTGATGACCTCTTCGTCGGTATCGACATCGACAGAGATGTCTTGCCGGACTTGGAAATGTTCGGCGAATTCTCTGTCGACGTTAACAGCGGCGAAGAGTCATCGGAGGTGAACTCATTTGTGGAGAACAACAGGGTTGAGACTCATGAGAATGATAATCAAGATGTTAATACAATCACCCCATCAAGGAAAGAGAAGGACGATAAAACTTCTTGTGGTGGTTCAAAGAAAGAAGGGGAGATAGTGAGCAAAAGAGATGAATCCGCGGTGGTGAATCCAGCACCAAAGGATGGTGGAAAAGGGAAAAAATCTTCATCGGCTCAATTGAAGAATAATAATAGTAATAACAATAATTCTCAAGGGAAGAGAAAAGTCAAGGTAGCTAGATAGTTTCTTCAACTTTTTGAACTTATCTCTTCTAGCTATTTTTTTTTCTTTTTTTTTTTCTTTCTTCTAATTGAGGAATTAGATTCAGTGAAGCTAGCTAGGTAGCTAGCTCGTGACATGAGTCATGTGCCACTGTGTTAATTGTTAAGGTTCTGTCACTGTCTCAATTATGAGTCTTGACAAGTTTCAATGGTGTCAAACGAATTCACGGGTACCCTATAGTGTGTATCTAGAAGAGAGAGAAGTAGTTGAAGAGAGTTTCTAGTTAAATACTCTTGAAAAAGAGTTAACGGCCATGGTACCATTGTAAATTTAAGAGTTTTGATGTTGTTTGGTCTGACAGATTTTGTTGAGTTTTATAAACACAGGAAGAAGAGGAAGGAAGAAAGAGGTTTTTAATAATAATACTAAGAAAAATGTTACAATAGGGAAAAATTTTTACTGCCATGAATAAAATTACATTGTTAAAGTTTTTTTTTTTATGTTTACTCATGAAATTAAATATTTTTTTAATTTCTTAACCAGAATATTTAGAATATTCACGAGCAAGAGTGCTAAAAATCTTAAATTTTACACATAAAATTTCTTTACTTAAAATTGTTAAAATTATTGCTTGACTTAGTGATGGGTGTGTATTAATGTGTATATATATGGTTTTTTTCTTAATTTTTTGCTTGGATTTGTGTAGGTGGATTGGACCCCAGAATTGCACAGGCGATTTGTGCAAGCTGTGGAACAGCTAGGAGTGGATAAGGCAGTGCCTTCAAGGATTTTGGAGATTATGGGAATTGATTGTCTCACTCGCCATAACATAGCTAGCCACCTTCAAGTATGTTCTCCAACTTGTTCTTCTCTTTTCTATATATTCATTTTCAATCTTCAGATTCAAGCTCCAATTAAACTTTACTCTTCGTTTCAAAAACTTTTAGTCGATTTCATTCTGTCACATCAATAGTGCTTAATTATTACATCTCTTTACGGAAACAAAAGTTGAACTTGAGTTTCAACTTTAGATGTAGTGGCCAAAAGTGCCCAGGTAAGTTTGCTTGGATTTTATGTTTGTCTCGTGGTTCCACAGGTTAGATACTTAGATCTGAACTTATTAAAGACATACATTTCTATAAATATTATGTACACTGTTTTCTATTAAAATTTGGAGTTTTAACCTCTATAATTTGTGCTTGTGAACTTTTATTACGTGCATTGTTGAATTTAAAGTACAAACAACAACATATGATTATATATATTCTTTAACTCGTGTAATTCAACAAATAATATTAGTTTTAATATTCCCACTCATATATATTTAAGTTTTATCTTTGAATTAATCATAAATAATTCAACTAGGAGAGGATTCCGAGCATGTATTTTATTTTTTGTTAAAATCATATTTGATGAAAAAAATCTATTTTTCAAAATAATTTTTTTTTCAGTATTTGAAAATGAAAATTACTAAGCTTAATGTAACTATCATATAAAATGAAGATTAAAGAATGTCTTAAAACCTAGAAGAAAAACGTGAAATGTTAACGTGAGTTGTTAACCAGAGTTATATCAAAGTATAGATGGAATTATATTGAATTTTAACTTTAATTTAAATTGAGTGATGAATCTGACTTAACTTCATATATATATATATATATATAAGAAGTGGACGATGAGAGTCTTCTAACAGAAAAAATATAATTATTAGATGTATAAAATTACTTGTCTAACATATTTATTGCTCTTTTAATTTCTAAATTAACAATGGTTAACAATGGCAGTTATATAAATATGTACTGAATATGTATTTGTATGGGTGAATGTAGAAATATAGATCACATAGGAAACATTTGCTAGCACGTGAAGCCGAAGCAGCAAACTGGAATCAAAGGAGGCAAATATACAGTGGTGGGAAAAGAGAGGGGAGTCCATGGCTAGCACCCACCATGGGTTTTCCTCCAACTCCAATGACTCCATTGCACCATTTTAGACCTCTACATGTATGGGGCCACCCTCCCATGGATCAGTCCTTCATGCATATGTGGCCTAAGCTTATGCAACATCCACCACCACCACCGTTGTCATGGCCGCCGTCGACGACACCACCGCCTCAAGACCCTTCTTTTTGGCAGCAACGGGTGAGCTCTTTATACACTCTTGCCTTCTCATCAAACCCTTCTCAATTCTCTAAGCTTTGTTTTGAAGAATGAAAAGATAAGGAGTTAAAGATAAAGGGAAAATTTTATTTTATGTATCTCAATTTTTGGTTTTAGTTTACTTCAAAAATACTTTTTTTCATTGTATTTTTTTTATAATTGGTTAATTTTGTCTCTCGCACACTAGTATGTTAAATTTTTTATATACAAAAAAATTCATTGATGAGAAAAATTATTTATTACATGAGAAATAAAATATAATAATTTATTTGAGTTCTTTTCAAATTGAAATTATATTTGTCTGTGTTAATTTTTTAATATTTTTTATTCTTAACCTCTCGTGGAAAAATAGCATGTTATTAAAAGATATACTTTCTTATATATCTAAACATTATTATTATTCTTGATAATAAAAAATGCATATATATATATATATATATATATTGAGCTTTATAAAATTGTAACAAGACTCCAGTTTAATTTAATGAATATCTCATATTAATCAAAAGAGTTAACTTTATGAAATTATAATTAAAAAATCAAAATGTTTTGAATATAATTCAGCAATGCATTATTACATTTTTTTTTTGTTTCCCAATAACTGAAAAGTAAACCTAATTATGAATTCTACTGTTGCTATTTGTCTAATACATTGTATTTGAAACAGGCTCCAAATGCACTAATCCCAGGAACAGGTTGTTTTCTACAACCTCTGACACAAACGGTAACTACTCATTACAGGCCTTACTATTTTGTTGGCATGCACATTGTCTTGGTGCACATTTGAATCTAGGATTTTTACAAACATTTATTGCAATACAAAATTAATTATTGTCATATTTACTTGCTACCACAAATACAAACATGTAGTTGTATAAGTTTGGCTCACTCACTATAGTGGAAAATGCAAAATATGATGCAGAGATTTGCAAGTCCCCCTGTCCCCGGCATCCCACCCCATGCCATGTACAAAGCAGATCACACCATTCCCGTCCATGCTCCTCGCCCACTTTTCGATTTCCATCCGGTAAATTTTCTTAATCCTTAACATGTACATAAACAATCTACTTTTTTTTTTTTTTTAAATAGGAACTTAAAAAATCAGAGTAAATCATGAGTGTGGTCCTTAAAAATATAGTAGTAACAGTTTAATGGGTAAAAGATAAAAAAAAATAATTAAAAAATATAATATATTTATTATTTTAATTTTTAAGAGATACATAGTGTTATTTTAACCCATAAATTATATAATTTATTATAATTTTAATTTTCAATTTAAGAAAATAAAACGAGAATAAATTATTAAATTCAGAGAGTAATACAATAATAAATAGCTCAATTCATAAATTAAAATGATATTAAATATCCTTTATATATTATTTTGTTATTTTTTAATTGTCAAGACTAAATAATTCAAATTCTTATACTTTACATTAAAATTGTGGTTCACTCTTGTATATATTACTCTAAGCATGTATTCATGCACCAACGTTACCCATTAAGTGAAATTGGGTTAGGATAGATTTGAGTTTCTTGGTAAAAAAAATGATTGGAAAGAAAAATTCTACTAAAAGCAATTAAATAGAATTTTCAGCAAAAATTGGTCATTAACATAGTTGGTAATTACTCGCACCTATCATATAATTAAAAAAAATAAAAATAAACATGCATATGTATTATATTATGTATGAGGTAATTGTTCAAATGATTTTTCTTTTGAATAATGACACTTAGAGTACAAGGTTATAACATTATGAGGACCACCAAGTACAACATATAATAACACCTCACTCTAATTGTGCCCTTATCCATGAACCATTATATATAGATTGAGAGCATAAATATCTCATGTAAATTGTGAAAGGTTAATTTTTTGCTTTGTCTTTCTGAGTACTACGTAACTTCTTTTTTTTTCATCCAAAATCATGCATATCATTGTTCGTCTGTGTCTATAAATAGAAAGTTTGCGTCGTTTCGTCCCATGGGTTCGTGCATGTTTCATTTTCAATTTAAATTCTTCACGTTTCAAATTCTTAATTTTTTTCTTATTTATTATTATTATTATTACAAATACTATATTTTCTCGATTTCTTCCTGTGTTACATTTCTTCTCTAGTGGTGTGTGTCTATATATATATATATATATATATATATATATATATATATATATATATATAAATTCTAAGGAATGTTAAATGATAGTACATATTTTTTGTTTGAAAGTGTAAGTAAGATACACCCTGATACATTCTTTTTAACCTTCATTTTATGATTTATTAGAATTTATAAAAAATTATAAAAGTAAAAAAGTGAATCATTAAGTAATAAGTGTCATCAACAAAAGTATATAGTTTTAATGAAATTTCAGTTAAAGAATATATTTAAAAGAGTGTGGTGCTAACATTTCTCTTTTTAATTTACATGTATGAAGAGTAGAATTATGTGATTAATTAGTTTATATATTGTTTTATTCATTCAGTCAAAGGAGTGCATAGATGCAGCTATTGGAGATGTTTTATCAAAGCCATGGCTGCCACTACCACTTGGACTCAAGGCTCCAGCACTTGATAGTGTGATGAGTGAATTACAAAGACAAGGAATTCCAAACATTCCACCCTCTAGTGCTTGAAAACCAATCCCTTAACCCTAATTCGACGACTTCTCCTCCAATTAGATGTTACGTTGCATATATGTTACATCTAATTAAGCTACTATGTGAGTGATTCATATCTTTCTTCTTTTGCCTTAAACAGCAAGAAGAAAAGAAGAAAAAAAAAATTACTTTCAAGACTTTTCGTGCTAATTTTCATGTGCTATAATGCATGAGTTAATGGTTTCAAGCCTTGGTCATTACAGCCATTTTGTATATGTACGATTGTAAAGGCAGTGATTTTTGTATTAGCTACAAGCTGAGGAAATCTGAATAAAGCACTTTTACCAAATATGTCTTTTTAGGGTAAATCTCTAATGAAAAAGAGTGTTTAAATATTCTAACTTTATTTTTACATTTTTTAAATAGATGCTTTCAATTTTAATTCTATCACGATTAATTCTGAAATTTTATTATATTTGCAAATAGATATAGTATAAACTTTTATTTTATTTAATTATTTCTTTAAAAAAATTTACATTTTTTTCTAAATTGACACCCTGAACTTTAATTACTTACTAATTTATTCTTTTTATATATAGTTTTTAACCAAATTATAATTAAATTATTCTATCTTAAATATCAATAAATCATTCATTAATTTATTTTCGTCATTCGTTACAATTCATTTTTATTATATTAAATTATAATAAAGTATGAATTTAGGATATTTAAAATAATTAAAATCTTTAATGAAAATTAATATATAATTGAGATTTCTTCTTTATAACCCAATTTGGTATAAGAGACTATTTATAAAAGGGTATGTTTTAAGGTGTAAAAATAATAAAGTTTAAGGATTAATTGAAATACAAGTAAAATTTATGATATTTACTAGCAAATAAAATGAAATTTAAAATCAATTATATTAATATTAGAGTTAAAAAAATTATTTAAATATCTCAACTTCATTTTTTATTTTTTTAGTATAAATTTTAATTTTAATTCTACCACAATTAATTATAAATTTTATTTCATTTGTAAATAGACAATATAGATTTTGTTTTATTTTAATTAATTCTTAAAAAATTTATCATTTTGTAAATAGACGATTTAAACTTTAATGACTTTCTACTTATTCTTTTTATATAATAGTTTTAATCAAATTATAATTAAAATATTTTATCTTAAATACCGATAAATCAGTCACTAATGTTTTTCTTCATTCGTTACAATTATTATTATTATTATATATTAAATTAAAATAAAACATGAAATTATAATATTTAAAATAATGAAATATTTAATAAAAAAATTAATAAATGATTAATATTTCTTCTTCATAACCCGATAGAAGAGACTGACTATTTACAAAAAGAAGTTTCACGGATTAATTGAGATGAAATTGAAAATAATTATTGTATGTGTGAAATTGATAAATTAAGGATTAATTGAAAAAAAAATTATGGTGTTTATTTATTAACGTTAAAATGTCTATTCATAAAAAATAATGTTGAGATAAGTACTCACTTTAGGTTTTCACATTAATACTCTCATTTTTTTTAAACTATGTATCATTTACCTCCTACATTTGATATAATAAAATATAAGAGTATAATTAATCGTAAAATTTGGGGGTTAACTTAAGGATAGGATAGAGCGTGAAAAAGAATTTGGAAAGAAAATATTATTTTGAGAGTGTACCAGGCTGGATGTAGATGTACCGGGCTGGGGTAAGCTGCCGAGCTTATCCCAGTAAATGCCGGGCTCATTCCACTAACCCCGGTCAAGATGGGACAATTGACATAGACACAGCATACCTATCCCATCAACAATACCCATTCCCTGATATTCCGGGATTTATGCGTGAGACAGTATGACTACCGGGATTTACGGACCTAACATAATCATAAGATTTTCCCCATAATGCTTATAAAAAGGGGACATTGAATCAACAGAAAAAACACTAATTATCCAATCATATACACAATATGTAACGCCCCGCTATTTTTCTTTGCTGAAATATTTTTATATTCTTCATTTATCATTATTATTAAAAATGTTTCCCTTCATTTAAATTTCTTTAAATAAAATTTTAAAGATACTTTTACTTGCCAACAAAATGTCAAATAAACCACTTCACATGGATTATGCCATAACCATACATCAAAAGTTGTTTTACAAAACGTCACATAGTTATGTAATATTGTGACTATTTTAATATACACAATATTATTTCCAATCTTCATGCTATCTAACATTCCTTGACATCTCCCCATTTTATTACTGAATCTACCTGTCAATCTGCTCCTCCTAATAAAATTCAGGATCATCACAGGTGTCAAACCACAGACACAAACACGCAAGGGTGAGCTTTCCATTAATAGCATATAAAATATTAATATGATATATTTCAAAATCAAATAAATAAATAATGAATTATGACTTAAATGAAATTTCTATTGATGCATGCTCCAACCTCAACTCCAAAAATATGCAATGTGGTACCATAATAGATAATACGATATAATCATCGAATAACTTTACTCGACCAGTTGATTTCCCATGGTGCACGAAATCTCATAAACAATCATGTGATCATCATGAATTAAATGAATTCTCACCATAAAAATCCCCAAGTCCGGCATCCCACCAAGACGCACGCTTAAGTTTATTATCTCGTCCTCTAACCGAGGCCACCTCTTTTGAGGCATGTATGCATGAATGAAAATTTTACCTCCCTTTCTAGAATATCATTTAAAATCATTCATATTTCAAAATACCAAAAACAATCAATAACCACCAATAAAAAAAATCAAGAAACACCCATAAACTGTACCGTATACGTGAATAGTACCGTATACAGGAATAGTACCGTATACGTGAATAGTACCGTATACGTGAATAGTAACGTATAAGTGACCGTAGTCCATGAATAGTACACCAGGTAAGTTCCCAGGAAAGAGTGGTGAAATCACAAATGGATTTCCTTAATAACCAGGTCTTTCCTTAGCCAGAACTTTCCTAGACATGCACTTCCACACTACCACCCTTTTCCTAACAACAAGAATAGTTCTTTTCTGATGTGGAAGATCGGACAAAACCGCAACCACAGAGCATACTAAGAATACATGAATAGTACCATATACATGAATAGTAAATATTGTATACATGAATAGTAAAATAACGTATACATGAATAGTAAAATAACGTATACATGAATAGTAAAATACGGCATACATGAATAGTAAAATACGGCATACATGAATAGTAAAATACGGTATACATGAATAGTAAAATACGATATACATGAATAGTAAAGTAAGATAAGGACAACTCCCCTTACCAATTCCTCTTAGCTTCCTATCTTCCTCTACCTACTTATTTCTCTCTTGATTGAAGAGATTTCTTCCTAAGAGATTTTGAAAGAATGAAAGAATGTTCTTAGATTTGTGATTATAATTGAAATTCTAGGCCCTATTTATAGAATTTCAAAAGTTACTATTTGCACAGTAATTTTTACTATTTGCACAGTGATTTGATTATTATATAAAACTCGTGTAACCCGTTAATTTATATTTTATGATTTTACTATTTGCACAGTAATTTACTATTTGCATAGTATTTTACTATTTACACAGTTTTTTACTATTTGCACAGTATTTTACTATTTGCACAGTATTTTACTATTTGCACAATAAATTACTATTTACACAGTAAATTACTATTTGTACAGTATTTTACTATTTGCACAGTACTTTACTATTTACACAGTAATTTACTATTTACTACAGTAATTTCAAAAATTCATAATTTTTAATTATTTTTATATTTCTCTCTGTTATAAAAACCTCTCTTAAACTATATTTAAATTTTTGGGATGTTACACAATACACACCTACAACAAGGGAACCCACCCCTTCGTCACTCAAAATACAGAGGGCCGAGCAGAACTCGGACACCCCAAAACCCCGTAAGAACATTTGGCGCCCAACGTGGGGCGAGATAATCCCTTATCCCGCCACCACAATTTCATTCTCCATCTCTAAAAGCCTTCAGATCACACTCAAGTTCTTTTAGATTTGATCAAGATGGTTTATACGCGCAACCACTCTAACGCCACGGTGGATCCCGCCGTGGCAGACCTTATACAATCAAGTATAGATGCTGCTTTGGCCGAGGCACAGGAAAGAATGGAGGCTCGCGTGGAGGCTTTGCGAGTCCACAATCGAGAGACTGAAAGGGCTTTGCAGAGTACACAGGCGAGCCTAGCCGTTCTTCAACAACAGAGAGAGGCGGATCTCTTGGAGTTACGGACTTTGCGACAGAAGAATCAAGAGACAAATGGTAGAGCTCCTCTTGGTCTTAATCAGGATGAGGAACCAAGACATAGGGAGGAGTCTAGATCTAATTCACGCGCTGGCCCCAGTCAACCCCGAAACGCCGAAGAAGATAGGTATGGAAGAGGTTCGGCAACGCAGAATGCAGATTCTGGTATTCGAGTTTGGCCAAACACATCCCCGGCTAGTGCTCATGGTCGAGCTCGGCCACATGTCTCTCCAGGTGCGCCCACCAACCTTGGGAGCTCGTCCGGACATGTTCCTCATAGTCGAGCTCAGCCGTTCACAGACCTAGGCCCCCCCTCGTGCACCAGGATGGGGTAATGTATATAATCTCCATCCATTCATCCCGGCTATTCTATCTGTCCGGGTCCCTGAATCCTGGAGGTGGCCATCTCGGGATAAGTATGAGGGACCACGGACCAAAGAACTCATGTACGGGCTTTCCTCACCCAAGCTTCTATGACAAGAGGATGATTATGTGCTTTGTCGGATGTTTCCTTCTACTCTGAAGGGGATTGCACTAGATTGGTACTTCTCACTCCCTCCTCTATCAATAGACTCATTTGATTCTCTGTACCATCATTTCCAAGCTCGTTTTGCTGATGCCAAGCCGACACCGACTACATCGTTGTCACTCCATCATCTCGTGCAAGGAGAAAAGGAATCCCTTAGGGACTATATGTCTCGCTTCGCCTTGGCATGCCGGAATATCCCTGACCTTCATCCCGCTGTAGCATTACATTCCATACAGGCCGAGCTCAACCCCGGCCCCTTCTCGGACTCTCTTTTTGCTGAACCGCCGATTGACATGAACGACCTTCGTTCCCGAGCCGCCCGCTTCATGAGTATAGAGGAAAATTCGGCCGCTAAACGCGAGCTCGAGAGCGGGATCTCCCACCCAAACAAAAGGAGTCCTCTTCTTCTCGTCGGCCAGAGTCAAGGAAGGAACGACGAGCCAATATGTACACCTCGTACACCCCTTTGAATGCGTCTAGAGAAAGAATCTTTAGGGAAGCCTGCGCACTTGAACTGGTCCAACGCCCAAAGGCTTCGCGGTCTCCCCAACAACGCGATCCGACCAAGCGGTGTGCCTATCACCAAAACACGGGGCACACCACGAAGATTGTCGTCAAGTGCGAGACTTGATAGAACGACTTGTAAGATCGGGTGAGTTAAGGAGGTTCGTTCAAGAGGAGCGAGAAAGCACCCGAAAGGTATCTTTGGGCCGAGTTACAAGACAAGACCCCGGACTCGGAGCGTGATCCGGGATGGCGAAATAAGCGTAGAAACGAGGGTTGGGGAAAGGAAGCCGATCGAACCCGGATAAGGTGAAGGAACCATCAATACAATTCTTTGGAGGATTTGCGGGGGAGGAACGACGTCATCATCCGAAAAGATACGCGAGAAGCGTTAATCATATAAGGACTCCCAAGAAAAGAATGTTGCCCCCCATCACTTTCTCTGACGTCGACTTCAGCATAGATGACCCCGACCAAACTGATCCCATGGTCATCTCGTGTACCATAGCCAACTGGCGAGTGCGCAAAGTGTTGATAGACCAGGGCAGCTCGGCCGATGTGCTATATTGGTCGGTGTTCAAACAGCTCGAGATTCCTGAGTCCATGATCAAGCCATACCCCGAGCCCCTGCTCGGATTTGCTGGAGAACGGGTCCACTCCCGTGGATACATTGACCTTCTTACCACATTTGGTGGAAGTGATGCCTATAAAACGGTGGAGGTAAGATATATATTGATTGACGCCGATACCTCCTATAACGTTATCATTGGAAGGAGAACCCTGAATCAGCTGGGTGCCATTGTCTCCACCCCACACATGGCCATGAAGTTCCCTGATGATAAGGGAAAGATAGTTACTATCAAGGCCGACCCGAAGATAGCTCGAGTATGCTACGCTCGCAGTTTGAAGGTCGCGCCTTACTCCATCAAGAAAGAAGAAAGAAGACCGACTTCGAACATTTGCTCTGTCCACAACAGTACCGATGAACTATTGGATATGGATCCTAGAGCCGAGTTTGAAGAGGAGCGCCCCTCCTTCGCCGAGCCATTGGAACCATTACAACTCGGCAAAGAGACCGGTCAGGTAACCAAGGTCGGCACTTCTATGCCGACCTCTTCTCTCCAGGACGTGATAACCACCTTGCGTGAAAATGCCGATCTCTTTGCGTGGAAGCCGGCCGACATGCCAGGTATTGATCCAAACTTGATGTGTCACAAGCTGTCATTGCTTCCCCATGCTCGGCCTGTAGCACAACGAAAAAGAAAGCTAGACGAGGAGCACCGCCTAGTGGTTCAGAAAGAGGTCAGCAAACTCTTGGATGCGGGTTTCATCCGGGAAATTATATACACCACTTGACTAGCCAATGTGGTGATGGTTAAAAAGTCTAATGGCAAGTGGAGGATGTGCACTGACTATACTGACCTGAATAAAGCCTGCCCCAAGGATACTTATCCGTTACCTAGTATAGACCGTTTGGTGGACAGCACAGCCGGGTATGAGACGTTCAGTTTCATAGATGCGTATTCCGGGTATAATCAGATACCAATGTATCCCCCTGATGAGCCGAGCACTGCATTCATGTCCGACACTGCTAATTATTGTTACAAAGTTATGCCTTTCGGTCTTAAGAATGCGGGGGCTACTTATCAGAGATTAATGGATAAGGTCTTCAGCGCTCAGATCGGTCGTAACATGGAGGTCTACGTGGACGACATGGTAGTAAAGTCCAAAACCCATACTTAACACGCCTCCGACCTTAGGGAAATATTCTTCGAGATACGCCGACATCATATCAGGTTGAACCCGGAAAAATGTGCTTTTGGTGTTGGAGGGGGGAAGTTCCTTGGCTTCATGATCTCACAAAGGGGAATAGAGGCCAATCCTGACAAGTGCACGACCATCACCAACATGCCGAGTCCAACGTGTCTAAAGGACTTGCAGAAACTGAATGGCTGCCCTGTCTCGGTTTCTACCCAACCTCGCAGCGCAGAGCAAGCCTCTCTTCGCATTATTGAAACGAGCAGCTCGCTTTGAATGGAACGAAGAGTGCGCATCCGCGTTTGACAAACTGAAGGCTCAAATAGCCTCACTGCCGACTTTGACCAGCCCTTCGCCCGAGTTGCCTCTGTATGTGTACTTGGCAGTTTCGGAAGTGGCCATCAGCTCGGTCCTAGTCAAAGAGATTGACAGAGTACAAACCCCGGTCTACTTCGTGAGTCGAACACTCCAACCGGCGGAAACCAGATACCAAACAGTGGAGAGGCTGGTACTAGCCCTTGTTTTCACCGCTCGTCGTTTGAGGCATTATTTTCGCAGCCATGATATGATTATAAGGACGGACTACCCTATCAGGCAAATATTACAACGACCCGATCTCGCTGGTCGCATGACGGCTTGGGCCGTGGAGTTGTCCGAGTTCGGCTTGAAGTTCGAACCCAGAGGTCCCATGAAGGCTCAGTTCCTGGCCGAGTTCCTCACTGAGTTACCCGAACTTGGCAACGGTGACCCCTCCTAGACCCTGAGAGTTGATGGCTCTTCCAACAAAAATGGGAGCGGAGCTGGAGTCATTCTTGAAGGACCGGACAATATCATATTGGAGCAAGCGATACGCTTCTCCTTCACAACCTCTAATAATCAAGCCGAGTATGAGGCCCTGCTCGCCGGTCTCGGAGCTAGCCGGGATATGGGTGTGCGGCACTGAAATGCCTAAGTGACTCCCGGTGGTCACCTCTCAGGTTAAGGAAGAGTACCAAGTGAACGAGCCTCTCTTGCAGCAGTATTATCACAGGGTGAAAGACATGCTCTCCAACTTCGCCAAGTTCGAGATTATCCATGTCCCACGCGAACAAAATGATAGAGCTGACATCTTGTCCAAACTGGCTAGTTCTCGTCAAGGAGGACAGCACCACTCTATCATTCAAGAGATACTCGTCTCTCTCCGAGATAAGGACGAGGTATACTCGGTCGGTCTGAAACCGGGCTCGTGGATGACCCCGATCGTATCTTACCTCCAAGATAATGCTGTGCCCGAAGACAAAAATGAGGCTCAAAAGCTGCGTCGTCAAGCCTCTTACTATACCATGAGGGATCAAGAGTTGTTCCGGAGAGGCTTCTCAACTCTTTTGCTCAAATGTTTAACTCCGGAGCAAGCTCAGTATGTGATGGACGAGCTCCATATAGGCATATGCAGCATGCACTCCGGAGCTAGGAGCATGGCAGCCCAGTTGATTCGAGTCGGATACTACCGGCCTACCATGAAAAAAAAAACGCCAAGGAATATGTTAAGCGTTGTAAAAAGTGCCGGGAACATGCTCCCTTACCGACTCCGCCGACCGAGAGCTTCACCTCGTCTCTTCACCTTGGCCCTTTGCCTTGTGGGGGATGGACATTCTCGGACCATTCCCACCTGCACAAAGACAGACAAAGTTTTTGCTCGTGGCCATAGACTACTTCACCAAGTGGATTGAGGCCGAACCTGTAGCGACCATTTCGGCAAGACAAGTCCAAAAGTTTGTATGGAGGCAAATTGTTTGCCGGCATGGTATACCTTATGGGTTGGTTACTGACAATGGAAGACAGTTCACAGATTCCACATTCGAGACCTTCCTATCCCAGCTCGGCATTCAACACCGAGCCTCGTCAGTAGAACATCCCCAAACCAATGGGCAAGCTGAAGCAGCCAATAAAGTCATCCTCAGTGGGTTGAAGAAAAAGCTCGACCTCATAAAGAAAGACTGGGCAGAAGAAATACCAAGCGTATTGTGGGGATACCATTGCACCCCCCAGTCTTCCACCAACGAGACACCATTTCGTCTCACTTATGGGTTTGACGCCATGATCCCGGTAGAGGTGGGTGAACCCTCATGGAGGAGGCTGACCTTTACCCCCTCGGATAATGAGACTGCCATCAGGGAGGAGCTCGACTTTATTGAAGAAGCACGGGAAGAAGCTAAAGTAAAGGAGTTAGCCACGAAGTTAAGAGCAGCCCGTCGTTATAATTCCCGGGTTAGAGAGTGGTCATTTGTTCCAGGTGACCTCGTATGGAGAAAAACTGGGGACGCCAGACGAGACCGAGCTCATGGCAAGTTGGCGGCCAACTGGGATGACCCCTTCCGCATCCTTGAGGCCCATCAAAATGGAGCCTACAAACTACAAGAGATGGGAGGACGCCTAATTCCTAGGACTTGGAACGCTAGCCATTTAAAGCCCTATTTTAGTTAACTTTCTTTACTTAAATTTATTGTCGGCTTACATGTTAAGTTTGTCATTTGTCAGGAAAATGTACTCGGGCTAGCATTCAATAAAAGGTAATTGCAGCTATCAATTAGATTCTTAACCGTGCTCGGCGGCTACCGAGCTAAAGGAGACATCGCGTCCCTTTACCATTCTTACCGTGCTCGGCGGCTACCGAGCTAAAGGAGACATCGCGTCCCTTTATCATTCTTTACCGTGCTCGGCGGCTACCGAGCTAAAGGAGACGACCATTCTTTACCGTTCTAAAGGAGACGTCCCTTTACCATTCTAAAGGAGACGTCCCTTTACCATTCTTAACCGTGCTCGGCGGCTACCGAGCTAAAGGAGACATCGCGTCCCTTTACCATTCTTACCATGCTCGGCGGCTACCGAGCTAAAGGAGACATCGCGTCCCTTTATCATTCTTTACCGTGCTCGGCGGCTACCGAGCTAAAGGAGACATCGCGTCCCTTTATCATTCTTTACCGTGCTCGGCGGCTACCGAGCTAAAGGAGACGACCATTCTTTACCGTTCTAAAGGAGACGTCCCTTTACCATTCTAAAGGAGACGTCTCTTTACCATTCTTTACCGTGCTCGCGCTTGGCGGTTTCCGAGTTAAAGGTGACGACCCGTTGGAAGTCGGTCACACGATTCGCTGAGTTCGATCCTAAGACCCGTTGGAGGTCGGCTAAGGAAATATTAATAAGTATACAATAAAGCGGCACAAGTAAAAGCAAGACGAGCAGTGAGAAAAGGGTAAAATGATAAAAATAAATAACTGCATTAAAGAAATAAAAAGTATTCGGCCCGAAGACCTTCATTACAACTCAAGACCGACCTGGCGGGCCGGCCACAAAAATTTTCTATTTACACTAAGTCTACAAGCTTCCCGTCGACCACGTCCTTGAGCTCGTCGAAGGACTCGGGATCAAGAGTAGGTGCCATGAGACATGCCTGGCGAACAGCTTGGTCGAAACCCGTGTTAAAGGTTGTCACCATGGCATCCTCCATCCGGTCCACGGTAGCTTTGAGATCTTCATTTGACTTCTCAGCTTTCTCAAGCTTGCCCGTGATGACCCCGAGCTCTTCCCGCAGCTGGACGACCTTTAATTCGGCGGATGTAGCCGGTCCCCGCCGAAGACACCTTACCCTCAAGCTCTTCTTGAATAGCCTTACTGGTAATGAGCTCCTGCACTAGCTCGTCTTTGGCTGTTAAGGCGGCAGCAAGATTCTGCTCGGCCTGCTCCCTCTCCTTCTCGGCCGTCTCCTTCTCCGACCTCAGCCTGTCGGCCTCCACTCCCCAAGTGACTAATCGGGTCGCGAACTCGGATTCACGCAGAGCAGAGGCATTTTCCAGCTCCGCTACCCGGCCTTGAAGCTCGGCCGCGCGATCAGCCCATTTCTTGGCATGGCGAGTGATGGCCAGCAACCGAGCTAAGAGGACCTCGGCCCCATCCAGATTTTCCCTGACCCCCACCGCGTCTAACAAGGAGTTGTCATATGAACTGGGGAAGGGATCTCCAAATTTTACATGGTCTCCCCGAATGGACGAGTCCCACAGTGATTGCCCGGGAAGGACATCGGCCATTATTTGCTCGATGCGCGGCTCGGTTCCCTCCTTGCTGCACCATGAAGCACCGAGAGGGAGCTTTGCAGAAGTCTTCACGGATGGAGCTGGGGCAAGTGATGAAGGAAGTGAGGCCTCTGCCTCTACTACAGCCGAAATGGCCATAGGAGCCGGAGTGATTGTAGTGGAAGGCATTGATTCCGGTTGAGAAGCCGGGATGGTTGAAGTTAGAGAAGCTAATGTGTCCTCAGTACGGGGAATGACGGCGAGAGTTGAGGTATTCTCGGTCACCTCAATCCTTGCCCTTTTTACGGTCACAGAAGGGCCCTCCTCTCTTGGTCTTTTGGCCGGGGTAGGCGCAGAGGAAACTTGAGGGGCCGAATTGACGTCCTCGGGCAGAGGAGCCAACTTGAGAGCCCCCTTTGGCTTTGAACCAACTGAAGCAGGACCACCCCGAGTTCTTGGACCCGAGCTCGCACGACGGGCGTGAAGTGCACGGATGAGATCAGTATTATCTGCCATTAGTCCTGCAAACAAACAAGAGACACACCACATTAAAAATGTCAATCAGTAATAACATCAAAGATTTGTTAAAGGTTATTACCTAAGAAGTGCTGGTAAGGATTCTCTTGCCGAGCCGAGTGAATCAGAGCTCGGCTGCTCAGGGGCAGGGGAAGGCTGTCTAGAACTTGAATAATGTTTTTGTCAGCAGAGGACAACCTCTCCTCGGGAAATTTTGTGTATTTATGAGGAATACACCAGTACAGTGGGTACCTTGGTGACAGATCGTCCTTCAAGAAGAGGGCTTTGACGACATGATTATTGATAGGAGATAGTTTGAAGAACCTCTCCTTAAAGTTCTTGTATGACTCGGTGTAGGGAATAAGCAGCCCTCTAGTACGGGCACTTCTCAAAGAAGCCCAGCCTACCTTGCGGCCACACCTCAACTGATAATAATAGAGAAAAGCACGAGAGCTCGGCCTAAGGCCGAGCAACTTGCACAAGACCTGGAAGGCACGAAGAAAACCCCAACTATTGGGGTGAAGCTGACTAGGGGCTACATTTAAAAAAGAAAGCACCTCGGTCTCACAACGGTTTAAGGGAAAGGCTATATCAAACTCTTTGAACATATACTCGTATACCGAGATGGCATATCGACCTCCTATGAGAAACCGACTATGAACCCTCTGATGAGGCTTACATACCCGACACATAACCCCATCCTCAAAATCCTCTCCTACAATGCTATATCTTTCCACGATGGCTTGAACACTCTCCCTAGTGGTAAGGCAGGAAGCTCGATTAGACACTTCTGCTAAAAGCCACGAAAAGTCGGGCTCTTTATCAGGAATGGGAACGACGAGATCGACCCCCCTGGTCGGCCTCGCTACCCCCTCTTCGGCATTACCGGGAAGGGAGTTTCCCCCGTCGACTACATCTGTAGCGACTTCGACTTCTCTCACCTCAATCTCAACAGGGGAGATTTCGGCGATATGGGCAGATTGTACCTCGGCTCCATCAAAGGGAACCTTGGTAGTGGAAGGAGGTCCCGATCTGAGATCGGTGGAAGGAGGTCCCGATCTGAGATCGGTCTTCTCTGTGGATACTTCAATGGAGGAAGTCCCCATTGATTCGGGTTCAGAACCCGTGACGCGAGGAGTAGGTTTCTCACACCGTGAGTAGCCGAAGAATGAGAAGAAGAAGACATACCTAGTGGGAAGGAGAAATGAACACGAGACTACGAAGATGAAGGACGAAGGAGGAACTCTGAAGAAAACGAAAATGGCAGCAAGAGAGAACACCGAGAGTGAAGAAGAAATGCGAAGGAGAGAAAGAAGTGAGAAACGAAGGGGCAAAACACTTAAAAAAGAGAAGAAAAGAGCCGTTACCAGAAGAGTAACAGTTAGGCCCATCATCGTTACGGCCCGTTATCCAAACTCGAGGCCCATCCATCGCATTTAATGAAAAATTAAAACGAAAATTTCAATAAAAATTAATTAAAGAATATCAACCGTCACGGGACTCCTTACTCATGAACCTCGACCTACCGAGTACAACTCATGACCAATAACTTGGACATGAGCTCGGGGGGCTGATGTACCGGGCTGGATGTAGATGTACCGGGCTGGGGTAAGCTGCCGAGCTTATCCCAGTAAATGTCGGGCTCATTCCACTAACCCCGGTCAAGATGGGACAACTGACATAGACACAGCATACCTATCCCATCAACAATACCCATTCCCTGATATTCCGGGATTTATGCGTGAGACAGTATGACCACCGGAATTTACGGACCTAACATAATCATAAGATTTTCCCCATAATGCTTATAAAAAGGGGACATTGAATCAACAAAAAAAACACTAATTATCCAATCATATACACAATACACACCTACAACAAGGGAACTCACCCCTTCGTCACTCAAAATACAGAGGGCCGAGTAGAACTCGGACACCCCAAAACCCCGTAAGAACAGAGTGTATTACAATAAAATAGTGGAGGGGTGTTGTTGGTTGAATTTAAAGAAGTGCCAACTATCAGTATTGTTAGAGTTCTACAATAGTTGCATGCATAAATGCTTATATATATACTAAAAAATATTTATAATTAAAATTATAAGAATTGTATTTTATATTTAAATAAAATATTTTTAAATGCTCTAAGCTTATGGTTTATACAATAAATTCTAACATAACTTAGAAATATAACGTAAATAAAAAATGGTAAATATATATTTAAGAAACAAGGATTATATAGTTTGAAAAACTAAATTTAAATTTTCTTAAAACTTTCAAACAAGACAAGAACCGACTTCAAAATTGTAGTGTATATCAGTATATACGAGTTCGTTGTTTATTAACCAGAGCAATATAATTGGTTTACACCTTTGATGTGATCTTATAAGTACGTTATCTTTTAGCACGGGAAAGAGTTGGGTTAGATAATAAAAAAATTATATAATAATTTTAGAAAGGTGATATATCTATATGTATCATAATTTTTTTAAAATATTTATTGTTATTTTAATTATAAAATTTAATTTTTTATTTTTATTTTAGACTTTAAATTTAATAGTTATTGTGATTTTTGTCTTTAAATTTAATTATTTGTTTTTATTTTAGATGATAATAAATGACATAATTTATAATATTAATATGACGATAGACATATTTTGAAAATTAAAATGATAAAGATATTATATTTTTAAAAAATTTTTTTATCATATTTTACATTTTAAGCACCAAATTATTTATCTATGGTATATTTTCATTTACAAAATAATAAGTTACTCATAATCTTAATATGAAACATGAATAAAAAATACTATGAACAAGTACTGGGTTTTGGCCACCCTTAAAATCCCAATTTCCCTAATCACTATTCCAAACATGTAAATCAGCCATCAAATCATTGGGGACCCTCAATATTGACATGAATTGGTAGTCCTTGGCATGTCAAGGTGAATTCTTGATAAAATTCTGTATTAAGTGAGACATTAATTTTTTTATTTAATTCATGTAAATATTAATATAAAAATTATATAATTAAAATTAGAATTTATTATAATTAGTCCATTAACAGTGATTTTTTAATTTAACTGAAATATATTCACGGAGTTTTGAAAATGAACTCATGATTAATAATATAATTTAGGGTAATACAGACTGAAGAGATGAAAGTGTAGACATTTTTTTTTTTAAATTTCTCTTAACATGAACCTCTGCCAACGTTATTTAAATAAAAAATTTAATTTCTTTTCTATAACAAAATTGTTTTAGAAAAAAAAAAATCTTGATTGTAAACAAATTCTTAATAATTTCATGAAAGGGAAATGCAAGAGTATCAATATTTAAAAGAGTATAAAGAATATATACTATATGGTATGAGTATATGCCTCAAAAATCACCGAACAACAAAGTGGTTCAATTTTGTTATTATTCGCAAATAATGGGACCAAAGTTTGTTGGATTGGGAAGGAGCCAAAAATTCAGTGTTCGAAGATGTGGAAAATAAGGTACCAAACATGTTTCACAGGAATTGGATTAATTGTTCATAATCCGTGATTTATATTTAAATAGTTACATTGTCAAATCAACTTTATAATTAAAAATTTAATCTAAATTTTTATTCAACATGAAAATTATTTAAAATAAATTTAAAATTTAAAATTAATTATAGATTCTTATAAAGAAAATTAATTCTAAACTTTAAATCATTTCACAGGTCATGTAAATTATTTAGTGTGATTTTTAATTAAAGACTAAAGTTTTAATTAATTACCAGTGTTTTGAAGACATAAAAAGGAAAGAAAGTGAACCATGAGAACTGTCATTTATGCTGGTTACGAGAATTGTCATGGAAATCGAATAATTTAGTTTTTATTTTGATAAATTAGACTTGAAATATATATTTGAAATTTGAATAGTTTGATCTTTGCTATGCATGACGCTTCGTAGTTGAAATATTTTACATTCAACTAAGTTTAAAGGGAATTTGAAATATTTGAGACCTGAATTAACATTAATCAGGATAAGAAATTTAATTATAAGTTTAATGGAATTTGAAATATTTAAGACCTGAATTAATTAAATTTATTTTATTTTTAAAATATTTTATTTTGATATAGTAATTTAAATTCCTCTGTTCAGATAAAGAATTTTAATTTTCAATAAATGAATAGTTTTGTTTTTAAATGTTTATTTGAAAATTTTAAAATTTAATATTAAATTATAGGTTTAATATACATTTCAGTATCTGTAATTAAACTACTTTTTACTTGTGTAACATTTTATTTTTAACTCTTATACTTTTTATCTATATAATTTATTTTTTATCTATTTAATTTTCATAAATTAATGTGTTTTGATTTTTAATCTTTGTAGAATAATGATATACAAGGATTTAAGAAAGAAAAAATTAATTATTAAAATTGAAATTTAAAATAATTTTTTTAAGGTAAAGAGAAGAAAAAATAGAGAGGAGAGAAAGAAAAGGAGGGAGGGAGAAATAGAGAGATGGGACACGAAGATATAAGAGTAAAAAAAAACAGAGAGAGAGGATAGAAGAGAATTTTAAGTAAAGAGAGTGTTTCAAATTTTTTATTTTGTGAGAAAATTTGAATTTCTTTTATTTTAAGTAATAAAATCATTTTTAAAATTACTAAAATTTTATTTTATATTTAATTTTTTTGTCTTAATAATTTAATTTGTTGGAGAATATTTAAAATTTTCTAAAATTATAAATTACTTCTTTGATGTTTTCTATCCAAACATTATTTAGATGAAATTTGAGGAGCTACGAAAGAATGAAATCTTCAAAAAAAAATGTTACTTGTTGTCTATTTCGAGGAATGACGAAACAAATAGATCTGGAAAGAAAAAGAAAAAGAAAAAGAGAAATAATTGATGAAAGGTTAAAAACTTAAAAAAAAAAAAACAAATCAGAGAATTTGTTGTAAAGAGAATAATCAACAATTAAATAAACTATTATTTATTTTATGTTTTAAAAACGATTTTACAACCATTTCTTTTAATAATAAAAACCTCGGCTAAGGTAAGAATAGTGTAAAGTCAACTAAAAGATATGCACATAAATTTAATAATTTTAAATAAAACATTACTTTAATATTTTGAATTTTTTATTGTTTAAGTAAATTCTAACATAGACTTGAATACTACAATAAAAATATCTACCATTTAATCCTTATTCATGTATATAAGGCCACGCAGATTTAAATAATTTTTTAAAAAATTACTTGAATATTTTGATCATTTAAGTTAATTTCTTAATTATATAAAATAATATTTTATTGATGAGCACTTATTAAAAACCATGTATATATAAATAATTCAATTTAGAGATGCACTGCTATATTAATTGCTCCAATAACAGAATTTATCAAAAAAAATATTATTTATTTTTAAACAACTCTTATAAAGTACAGCATTAATTGAAAATGAACTTAATATTAATACTGTTTAACTAAAACCTCATAGCTATCTGTCTATTTGTTTGAATGATGATTATGACACATGTGTATGATATGTATCAATCGATTCATAAGAAGTTAGATTTAGAATCTATTTATCATCTGTCTTGTTCCTTAACCATCATTATCTCACCCAATAAGGTTAGTCGATGCTTCTAATTTGGCTATAAAATTCAATTTATTTTCATGCTAAAGGAATGTGGAATCCAAAGTTTGATTCGTGTATCAATTTATATACACTGGATGCATGAATCTATTTTCTGTTAGAGTAATTTTATCAGATTTATTTTTGTTTTAATCTTGTAATTTCTTTTAAGTTATTGATTATAATGTAATCATTTGTTTTATTATATTACACAGGAGAAAACAGAGAGTAAAAAAAATAAAAATGAGAAATATACTTTTTCACTGCATTTAAAGGACACTATTTATTTTTCTTAATTTATCAATGGTAATAGATGATTTATCTTTCGTATTGAAAAAAAAAAAATAAGAGTTAAGATGAAAATTACTCTTAAATTATTATTATTATTATTATTATATATATATAATCTGTTTTATTAGGTATATTATTTCTGTTAGAAATAACAAGTGTTTTATTAGTTACATTGCTTCTTTATTTAAAGAACACAATTGTATTGTATGATGTAGGGATTTAATTTTCTAGGGATCATTATTATACTTCCTAAAATAGCTTTTAAACTTTGTATAAATAATTGTATTTTGAGCATAATTTAATAAGATCAATTATGTTATTTTATTCTAAATTCTGAGATGGTATTAGAACTCTTAAATTTTAGAAGTTGTCTCTGATTGCACAAACTAAAATCCTAGACAACCGCTTTTATTGCTATTAATCATATATTTTTAGCAGTCTTTATTATTGTTGGAATTTGCAGTGTTGTCAGGTTTCATTATTGTCAATCAAATTTTTTTAGCAGTCTTTATTGTTGCTGGGATTTGTAGTGTTGTTTCTTACCGTTGTACTATGGTGGACATGGAAGACCCAATTTCTAGAGTAGTGAATACTAAGTCACAGAACATTCAAGAACAACTGCAGAACCTCAATACTGCCTACCGATTGAATGGGAAATTTCAATTACTTGAAATGGGCCTAGCTAGTCCGCAGAACTTTGAAAAGGAAAGGGAAAGTTAACCACTTGACTGAAGATGCTCCTAAAGAAGAAGATCCCAAATTCACAAAATGGGATGAAGAGGACTCTATGATCATGGTATAGAACTCAACGATCCTAGTAATCACTGATACTTGCATGTTTCTTAATTCTGCAAAGGAGATTTGGAATGCCATGGAGCAGACATACTCCAAAGCTAAAGATGCTGCTCAAATATACGATGTGAAGGTGAAGATTGTGACTGCAAAACAGGGAAACAAGACCGTTACAGAGTACGCCAATCAACTCAAATCATTGTGGATGGAGTTAGACCATTACAGGGTCACAAAAGCCAAGTGCTCAGATGATTCATCAATGCTCAAAGAGTATATTGAACAAGATAGAGTATATGATTTCTTGGTGGGGCTTAACTCTGATTTTGATCAAGTGAGAGTCCAGATCCTCATAAAAGAAAAAATTCCAGGAATTAATGAAGTAGTGGCTATGGTTAGAAGTGAAGAAAGCAGAAGGGGCATAATGCTAGAAACCTCAACTGTGGAAAATTCAGCCATGGTAGCTTCCGGATCGACCATGATAGACTAGGGGGAATAGCCAATATGGAGAAGAAAAGTGAAGGAGTGTGGTGTATCTTCTGTAACAAACCTCGCCATACTTGAGATAAATGTTGGAAGCTGCATGGAAGGCCACCTAGTAGAGATTAGGGCCCAAAACCGAGACAAGGAGTGGGGAAAAAAGGAGACAACACCAGAAAGGGAGGATAAGCACACATAGGTGTTGCAAACAGTGAAAAAAATAGAAGAGGAGTGGTTCAACTTAACCAGGATGAAGTAGAGCAGATGAGATCATTCCTCAATAAGTTGGATAAGTCAACGGGTAGTTGTTCTCTGGCACATTTAGGTACGTTTGGTGAGACTCTTTTTTCTTTTAGACTAAATGCCTCATATAAAAACTATAACCCATATTGGATATTGAATTCTGGGGCTACTGACCACATGACACCCTTACCTAAACATTTCTCCTCTTACACCCCTAACAAAAAGAAAGTATCCACAATAGATGGCTCTCTGATGACTGTAGCAGGTCAAGGATAAATTCAAATAAGCCCATCCATAACCCTTAAAAACATCCTTCATATTCCTAAGTTATCTGTCAGTTTGATTTCCATAAAAAAACTCATAAAAGACCTATCATGTAATGCTATTTTTTATGACAATGTTTGTATACTGCAGAACAAATACTCGGGGAGTACATTTGGACATGCTAGAGAATGGAATGACTTGTATTACTTGGATAATCTGAATTTGCCAACAGATCTGAAAAATAACAACTCTTTTTTCTCTGATTCAATAAAAACAAATAGGGAGAAAGTCTTTCTACATCATTGTCGCCTTGGACATCCTTCCTTTAGAGTCATAAAATTGTTATGCTCTTCCTTTTTTAGCAAATTAGATGTGGAAAGTCTCCATTGTGAAGTGTGTTAGCTTGCTAAACACAAGAGTGTACCTTTTCCAGTTAGTAATAATATGAGTACATTTCCCTTCTATTTAATTCATATTGATGTGTGGGGTCTGATACACATAAACGGTGAGTACACCGCTTGCGCTTTGCTATGGCAAGTATATCACAGCCGTCAAGTAATAAGTATTTATAGAACAAGGTTGTCGATCCCACGAGGACAAGCAATTAGAAACCGTATTCTTATTTACTTTATTAATTTCCCAAGAGAGCATGAGAATGAATTCTTGGTTTATAAATCGATTTAAATTAATTAGTAAAAAGCGAAGAGCAAAGATTTAGATAAAATAAGAAGAGTGATTGAGATCCCGATTTCACCACTAATCCCCCTCTATACTTTTCTTTATATTATTTATGTATAATTATGGTCGGATCGAATTCCTACTTTTGTGAGAATTTCTCTCAGGATCATCCACGCCGCCTAGGTTAATCAGATTAATTAATCTCTTAACTTAATACCAAATTAATTAGGAAATGAGTTCTATGAATCCAAGAACAACTTAGGTGCATTCTGCATTACTACCTACTCCCATATCTAGGATCCTAGCATAATAATGATTTAATTCTTCAGTATTACTATTTATACTTTGTCAGAGTGACTCTAGGTTACTAATCAATTTATTAGTTGTCAATTAATAAATAACATTAAGAATAAAGAACAAACCCCCAAACGAATAACATTGAGAGTCATATAAAGGGGATAATTAGGGTTACATCATTCTCCCAATCAAATGGGGAATTAGTTTATGATAGGAAAGAAAACTACACAAGCAATAATTGAAAGAGAATACATAGTGAAGTCTAGAATCTCCTTCTCCTCTTCCTCGTGATTGAACTTTGTCGTCGTCTATGAACTGGAATGATTTTCCGTCGAAGTGCAACCGCCGTCTAGGTTTTAGCCGTCGGGAGACTGAGAATTAGGTCTAAGTCTACAACTCCGTGACTGAACGAGCTTTACTGAATGTGAAATAATGTGTATTTATAGCCTTTAAAACTTTTGGAATTGGGCCTGCTGCGAGTCCAACTCGTGCGAGATATTAAGCAACTCGCGCGAGTTCATGTTTCAAAGAGGAAACGTGTGTTGTAATCCAAACCACTTCACGCGAGATGAGATAGTTGGGCGAGAGATGAACGCGAGATAAAGTTCTAGAGAGTTAACTTCTTCTTGAAGTTACGCTACCTCGCGCGAGATGATGTTGTTGAACGCGAGATGAATGCGAGATGAGGTGCTAGAGAGTTAACTTGCTCTTGAAGAAAGGGTTTCTCGGGCGAGATATGAAGAGATGAGTGCGAGAGGAGGTTCCGAAAGCTTTTCTTCTTTTGCTGGAGCTCTACTTCGCACGACTTGTGTTCCAACTCACGAGAGATGCCTTTCTGGACACGTTTTTCACCTATTTTTGGCTATTTTTCACCCTAAAACACTTAACACACCATCAACAAGCTCTAACACAAATTGTTATGAATTAAGATCAATTTAGAGTTATTTTAGGTGGCTTAAGAGTATGAAAAGGACAATTTATGATATAAAAAGAGTATAAAAATAACACTTTCGTGAGTTATTAGGGTCCCTCAGCTGTCCCAAATGTTTCTGGTGCCCATTGGTTCTTTACCTTTATAGACGATTGTACTCGTGTCTCATGGGTTTTCTTATTAAAACAAAAATCCGAAGTCAGCTATGTGGTTCAACGTTTTATCCCCATGGTAAAAAATCAGTTTGGTGTTAGCATTAAGAAGATTAGATCCGATAATGCCAAAGATTACTTTAATTATGAGCTTATTTCCTTTTGTAAAAAAAAAAGGCATCATTCATGAGTCATCATGTGTTAAAATACCTCAATAAAATGGGATTGCTGAGAGGAAAAATGGTCACCTACTAGCCCAAACTCGGGCTCTTCTTTTTCAAGATGAGGTTTCTAAAAGGTTTTGGGGGGAGGTTGTCCTTACTGCATATTATCTAATTAATAAACTACCTTCTAGTATTCTAGGCTCAAAAAGCCCTATGGAGGTTCTGTCCTCCTTTTATCCTAATGTGGCCATATCCAACTAACTTGTCCCAAGAATATTTAGGTGTGTATCCTTTGTTCATGTCCACAATGGTAATAGAGGTAAACTTGATCCTAGAGCCTTAAAATGTATTTTCATAGGATACTCACTCACACCACAAAAGGGATATAAATGTTATCACCCACTATCTAAAAAATTCTTCGTGTTCAGAGATGTTACCTTTTCTTAGCACAAAAGTTACTTCCACTAAGATCATCCTCAGGGGGAGACTGCAAGAAAGGAGGATGATCTTCTTATGCTCCTTGACTTAAGTTTCAAACCAGAAATAGGGACTAAAAGTGTAACAACTAAGAAGGAACCCACTAGATCCACTCAAGATGGAGTTGATGTAAGATTTGGACAAAAACTGATTTATACAAGGAAGACAAAAGCCATTTCAGAATTTGTCCATGTCTAACAATCCAACCCAACATTACATGAGGTAACTACCTCTAATCTTTTAACCTCTACTGAATTCAACCTCGATTTTCCAATTGCACAAGAACTCGAATCTAGTTCAACAACACTTTATGAAGACCTAGATATTCCAATTTCCCTTAGAAAAGAGACTAGGAAATGTACCACCAAGCCACTGTACCTTCTAGCAAATTACCTATCCTTTAAAAACTTTTCATCTACCCATAAAGCCTTCCTCACAAGCCTAAACACTACAACCACACCTAGCCAAATAATTTGAAATTAAGACCCTGAGAAAATTAAAGTAATTTTTGGGAATTGAAGTGGCCCATTCTAAAAAGGGAATATTCATATCTCAACAGAAATACATAACTGATTTGTTGAAAAAGACTAGTAAGACAACATGCAAGCCTGCAAGTACACCAATTGATCCAAACCTGAAATTGGGAAACGTAGAAGAAGATATTGCAGCTGACAAGGAAATGTATCAAAGGCTAGTTGGTAGACTAATATATTTATCTCACACTAGACCTGGTGTTGCATTCGTTGTGTGCCTAGTTAGCCAGTTCATGCACCAACTAAAGGAGGTTCACTTACAAGTTGCACTAAGAATTGTGCAATATTTGAAAGGGACCCTAGGCAGGGGAATTTTGTTCAAACGAAATGGGAATTTAAGTCTGGAAGCATATACAGATGCAGACTATGCAAAGTCAATTGTGGATAGGAGGTTAACTATAGGACATTGCACTTTCCTTGGAGGGAATCTTGTGACTTGGAAGAGTAAAAAACAAAGTGTGATAGCCAAATCTAGTGCTGGAGCAGAGTTTAGGGCAATGGCATAAGGGATATGTGAACTAATCTGGCTGGAGATCATCTTGGAAGACTTAAAAATAAAATCGAATGAACTAATGAGACTGTATTGTGATAACAAATCTGCTATTAGCATAGCTCATAATCCAGTGTAGCATGATAGAACCAAACATATTGAGGTTGACAGACATTTTATCAAAGAAAAATTAGACAATGGTCTGATCTGCACTCCATATGTCTCCTCACAAGACAACCTTGCAGAAATTCTAACTAAGGGGTTGAACAACAACAACTTTGAGAGGATTGTTTCCAAGCTGGGAATGGAAAATACCTATTCACCAGCTTGAGGGGAGTGTTAGAATCTATTTTATTAGCTTATTATTTATGTCAAAATCTATGTTTTATTAATTGTATTGCTTCCTTATTTAGCAAATTAAAATTATAATGTATGATGGGAATATCCCCAAATCATAGAAATCTAGTTGTCTAGGTGCTATTATTATACTTCCTAAAATAGCTTTCTAACTTTATATATATAATTGTATTCTCAACATAACTTAATAAGATCAATTATGTTATTTTACCCTAAATTCTGAGAATATATATATAGGTTATTTCCTCAAAATTTTGTTCCTAAACGATTTTCTTGAAATCAAAATAAAATAATTTGTTTCCCAAAATACTTAATGATTATATTCGAAATGTCACTACCTAAATTTTTCTAAAGAATTCCTTAACCTTCTAAAAAAATCTAGTTCTTTGTAGGTTACTTTTGAGTCTTGTAGAATATTGAAGAATTGTGTGGAGTATTCTAGAATAGTGTAGAACTTCTTAAAGAGCTTTGTAGATAAATCTAGAGTAGTGATCTAGAGAGTTCTTTACCCTTGGATTGATGACAAATGTTGCAATCTTAACCATTCACTATACCAAAAGTTTCCTATAAATAGAGGGAGTCTCATTTGTGTAGATCATCAAGTAATAAGAATAAACAAGTTCTCTAGAGTTTCTCTATTTCTCCAAATTTTTTCTCTATTGTCTTGAAATACTTAGAAGATTTACTTAGGGGTTTAGTGAAGACAAAATCTCCTAACGTCGCACGAGACGTGAAGGATTTCTAGGTCCATGATAGTTGGCATCAGAGCAAGTTAGGATGGAAGATCCAAGTGAGATCACCATGGATCATCAAGAGCCACGAAGGAGCAAGAGGTCGAAGGATTCAACCTCATCTATGGAGTCCTTTCTCGATGGCATTGAGAAGGCCATGAGCAAGATATTGGCCAAGATTAAGGAATGAGATCAATCTCATAGGAAGGTGAGCACCCTAGACAACTCTGTGATAAGGATGAAGGTGGCAATAGCAGATGTCAAGGACCGACTTGACATTGTGGAGCAAAGTTTGGAAGAGCTGAGATTGGAAAGACAATCTGAATCACTCAAAGAGTCCATTCTAAGTGCCATCAACCCCACCATCGAGGCACAATATGTTGCAAGTGTTGCTTTCCAAGACCGGGTCTTGGGAAAGCTAACAAAGCTCCAAGAGAGAATGGAGGAATACTGCGTCGGTCTGGAGGAAACCAAAGCGGATTGGGCCTTCTGCAAGCGGGTAGTGGCCAATGTGGACACTATTGGAACCAGAATGATGGGTATCAAGAGTGGATATCCCTAAACCGAAAGATTTCAACGACAAGCGGGATGTCAACGACTAGATAACTACACATGGCACATGGAGTGTTACTTTGAAGCTTTAAACATGCAAAATGAGCATGTCAAGGTACGTATTTCCTTTCTCTACCTTACTAATCTTGTTGGTGTTTGGTGGCATCGTAAGCATAGTGAGATAGAGAAAGATACTTGCACCATTAACTCTTCGAAAAAGTTCAAGAGTGAACTGAAAAAGCAATTTTATCTTGAGAACGTGACTATCAATGCACGAAAGAGAATGAAGAAGTTGAAACACACATCTTCTATCCGTAACTATGTTGGAGAAATTTCTGCCTTTATGCTTCAAATCATAAACATGAGTGAAGAAAATCTCCTCTTCAACTTTTTCGATGGTCTTAAGTCTTGGGTGACCCAATAACTCAAGCGTCGTGGAGTCAATGACATCTCCACTGCTTTAACAGTGGTAGAAACCCTAAAAGAGTTTGAGTATCATAAGAGTACCAACTCTTCAAAGCCATAGTCTTCGAAGGATAATCATAATAAAGATAGGGAAATAAAAGGGTTCAAAACTGCGCAGTACAAGAACCAAAGAGATAAGTCTTTAACGTCTAAAGAAGGTAAAAAAGACCACTCCAAAAACAAGAAACCAAAGAATGCTTGTTTCACAAAATGCTTGTTTCCTTTGTGATGGACTGGGCAAGAAATGGTCCTCATGAGAAGGCCCTCAATATCATATTAGAAGAAAAGGAGATTAAAAAAAAATAATATTATAAAGATAATAATCAACAATTAAATAAAGTATTATTTATTTTATGTTTTAAAAACAATTTTACAACATTTTTTTTAATAATAAAAACCTCGTCTAAGATAAGAATAGTGTAACGTCAACTAAAAGATATGCACATAAATTTAATAATTTTTAATAAAACATTACTTTAATATTTTGAATTTTTTTATTGTTTAAGTAATTTCTAACATAGACTTTAATACTACAATAAAAACATCTACCATTTAATCCTTATTCATGTATATTTTATAAGGCCACGCAGATTTAAATAATTTTTTAAAAAAATACTTGAATATTTTGATCATTTAAGTTAATTTCTTAATTGTATAAAATAATATTTTATTGATGAGCACTTATTAAAAACCATGTCTATATAAATAATTCAATTTAGAGATGCACTGCTATATTAATTGCTCCAATAACAGAATTTATCAAAAAAAATATTATTTATTTTTAAAAAACTCTTATAAAGTACAACATTACTTAAAAATGAACTTATATATAACACTTTGATATCTTATAAAGTTAGATGTAGGGGCCATTAATATTGTTTAACCAAAACTTCATAGCTATTTGTCTATTTGTTTGAATGATGATTATGACACATGTGTATGATATGTATCAATCGATTCATAATAATTTAGATTTCGAATCTATTTATCATCTGTCTTGTTCTTTAACCATCATTATCTCACCCAATAACGTTAGTCAATGCTTCTAATTTGGCTATCAAATTCAATTTATTTTCATGCTAAAGGAATGTGGAATCCGAAGTTTGATTCCTGTCTCAATTTATATACACTGGATTAATCTATTTTCTGTTAGAGTAATTTTATCAGATTTATTTTTTATTTTAATCTTTTAATTTATTTTAAGTTATTGATTATAATTGGTGATTCATTTTTTTATTATATTACACAAGATAAAATGACGAGTAAAAAAGAAGAATAAAAATAAGAAATATATATTTCTTAATAAATTTAAAGGACTCACTATTTATTTTAATTTTATTTTTTTTAATTTATTCATTTTAATGGACGATTTATTATTGACAATGAAAGAAAGAAAACGAAGAGTTAAGATGAAAACTAAGTTTTTTAAACTTTAATTATTCTTAAATTATATATATATATATATATATATATATATATATATATATATATATATATATATATATATATATATATAAGACTTTGTGAATCTTATGTTTTTTACAGGTTATTTTCTCAAAATTTTGTTCGTCAACAAATTTTTTTTTAATCAAAATAAGATACTTTATTTCCCAAAATACTTAATGATTATATTCAAAATATTAAAAGAAGTAAACATGAATTTTTATCTTAATTCGTCAATTAATTCATAAAATGTACATATTTACTTATTTTTTTTTATTAATTTTTCATATTTTATAAATAATTATATAAAATTCTCTACTAAATATTTCTCTTTAAAAAATGCCTAAAATTTCATAAAATGCTTTCAGACCAAGCTGGATGAATTTTCCTTGACGTTTTATTTTATTTTTTTTAAAATTTTCTTAAAAGGTAAAAAGAAAAAAGTCTGGATGTCATATTTTTCTTTGGTAAAGTATGCAAAGGCATAAAAAAGAAGACATATTAATTGCAGAAAGGATCACATATAACGTAAGAGGATTAAGTTAAGAAAATTTTGCATGGTTTATTTTGAGGGAAAGAAATAAATACCATCAATAATGCATACAATTAAAAAAAAAAAGTCTCTGCTGAAAAAAAAAATTGTTGTGCAACGTTTGAGGGTAGTCTTGCTTTAACTTTTATAGTTATTATCATTTTCAATTAATAAACACACAAGAGTCAGCTTAATGGTGGAGATTTAATATTTTTGTATGAGATTTTAGGTTCAAATTTCGTTGATGTTATTGTAAATAAAAGAAATCATTTTCTACTAATAAGTCTTTATTAGTTATTATTAAACTACTGCATTTTATTTTATTTTTAAATTTGAAGATTTACCAATAAGAATGCTATATATATATATATATATATATATATATATATATATATATATATATATATATAAAGAGAGAGAGATTGTAACTCAAATTAAATAAGGTGTATGAGTTGTTATAAATTTTTCATGTCTTCCATTTCTACTGATAAAATAAATAAATAATAGATAAAGTTACTGAATAGCCTCTAGCTTTTTTTTTTTTTTTTTTTTTTTTTTTTTTTTTTTTTTTTAAGAATATAGTATATTTAGAAAATTAATAATCCAATGTCCAATATAGCTCAATTTGAACTTCATCATCTATGTCACTCTGCTTAACTTTGTGCTTCTGTCAAAAAAAATCTTGTTGTCTTGTTAAATTTTTTAAGAAAAAGCTATGAGAAATCAATGAAATATTATCTGTTTTGTTAAATAACCCAGAAAGAAGAATCAAAACACATATTTTATCTATCTTTCCTCAAAATTTTCTTTCACTGTTATTTCTAAGACATACTCTTGCAGCTTATGATTTGGTATGCTTAATATTACCATTCTGCTAATTAAAAATTAAAAACATGTTACAAAGACAAACTAAAAATGTGTAAAGAAGTTAATAAGTTTTGAATAAGAACCTAAATTCTAAGTTATATTGAATTGTACATTTAACCAAGATAAAAAAAAAAAAGTAAATCACATTTTTCGAAAGCAATGATTGAACAGTTTAATATTTAAAAGATGAAAAATAATAAAATTGAAACATAATAAGTAATTAAATCCATATATTAAAATGAAAATGAATATTTTTTAGTTATTATTCTACTATTTTTTATTATTTTTTAAAAAAAATTAGTTAGAATAAAAAGAAAATATGACAAGTGGTGTTGTTTTATAATCTGGGTCTAGTATTTTGTGAGAAGCCCGAGACTTGTTTTTAATATGGGTTTAGTAGTTTGTGATAAGCCCAAATAGTTTCTTAACGGGCCTATACAAAATAATTGAAGGCCCATTAAAGTGAGAAAATCCTCAGCAACAAGAAACCTTTCTCTTTGTCTCCTATTATACACTCCAAAGTCCCAAACACTTTGCTTCGTTACGTTTCCTGGTACCAGCAACACTCTACTCGCGAGATTTTCGTTTCTATTATATCGTAGTTCAATCCCCTTTTCACTTTAGGGTTTCTAATTTCTCCGATGGCGCCCGATCCCAATCGCGCCGGTACCAGCTCCAGCGCCGCCAAAGACGACGCCGTTGCGAAAAAGAAGGTCGAGACCGAAGATCTGGTCAGTCCAAAACCCTCCCTTCGAAATTTTCACGCATTCTAAAACTTGAATTTCTGTTAAGCTTTCTGTGGTGAGAATAAAAGATTAGAACTGATTGTTTCTGTTGTAATTTGTGTAGTCCGATGAGGATTTGGCGTTGAAGCAGCAACTAGAGTTGTATGTAGAGAGGGTTCAGGATCCCGACCAAGGGTTGCAGAAGGTTGCACTTGAGAGCATGAGGTAAACCTAGTTTTGTGCTCCAACGGAACAATTTTGGATTTGAATGGAGGGGTTTTTAGCTGTTTTGTAATTTTAATTGTGTATTTGGAATTGGAATTTGGATGTGTTTTGTAGGCAAGAAATTCGAACTTCAACTAGCTCTATGACTTCGGTTCCTAAGCCGTTGAAGTTTCTTCGCCCACATTATGGCACTCTTAAGACGTATTATGAAAGTATGGGAGAGTCTGATTTGAAGGTATTGTTAGTTTATTATTGGTGTGCTATGATATGGTGTTACCTTTATTCAAAATGGTGGTAGGGTTTTCTTTTGGTTAACGACTCTGTGTTTCCTCAATGCAGAAGTACCTTGCGGATATATTGTCTGTTTTGGCACTCACAATGTCTGCTGAAGGAGAACGAGTAAGTTTGCTGTGTTAGAAATTGAAAATATGTTTGGCGATTGATTGTCATGGTTCTGTTTCAAGCTTGGTGGTGCTCCTTATTCATTCAGATGCCTTTTAAGACCTATTATAATCGGTTTTTGTATTGACTCTTTCCTATGGCTCTGTCAGGAAAGCCTCAAGTATAGATTATTGGGTTCAGAGGGTGATATTGGTTCCTGGGGCCACGAGTATGTTAGGTGAGAATAATTTTTTGGGACATTTTTTCTTTCATTTATGGTTAAAGAAGGTAATTACTAGGAAAAAGATATTTCTGGTGATTGAAATCTGACTGAGGATTAATCGTCAATCTGAATCTTACTAGTTATGTTTTCTTTTGTTGCCAGGAATCTGGCCGGAGAAATTGCACAAGAATATGCAAAACGTCAGGTTGGCTATCTGGATAATTAAGTTTTAATATTTACTACATCAAATTGCTTTTACTGTGAAATTTTCTGTACTATTAGTCCAATGAATGAACATGAATCCCCTTTCCTTTTTATTTATTTATTAACTTACTATGTATGTCTTCAGCCATAGTCTAGTTTCGTAATTGGAGTAGGGTTGAAGAATTACTGAGATATTAAATCCTTTTGCAAAGTTGAGCATCCCTTGGTGTGCTCCATTGTTTTAAATTAAGAATAATAATTAATAATAATTTGTTTGACTTAACATTGATGTATACTTATTAGTATAATATTGATGCTTTGATATTGAACAGCCTTTGTGAATCGGATTTTTGTTGAGTGGTGTTAACCGTTAATTTATCTTATTGTTTCCAGTTTTTAATTTGAAAATTGCTGGGTTTTTCATGCTTTTACAGAGTGAAGAGGCCCCCATAGATGATCTGATGGAACTTGTGCAACAAATAGTTGCATTTCACATGAAGGTACAATATATTACATTTATTTTGCTCAAAATATTATAAGATTATTATTTATTTATTTTGATTAATTTCAATTGTGCTGCAGCATAATGCAGAACCTGAAGCTGTTGATCTTTTGATGGAGGTAATATGCCAGATCCTTTATTAGGTTGTTCCTTAGCTTAGCTACTTCAGTTGGCGAACCCAACTGCTAATGATACATTTTATTGTCAGGTTGAAGACCTTGATATGTTGGTTGAACATGTTGATAAAACAAATTTTAAAAGGACTTGCCTATATCTCACCAGTTCAGCTAGGTAAGTGCAAACAAGCCTCAGAGGATTCAATTGAACACATAATAATGACTAAAAGAAAATTAATATTTTATGGTCACATGAACTTTTGTATCTTTTGTGGTTTAATGATATTTTGCTTGGTTTGTAATTTTGTACATTTTCATTTAATTTTCTATTTCTATGGTCCCTCTATTTATTTCTAAATTATTATACTCTAATTATTTAATAGTGAAGTGATACATATGGTTACCATCCTGGAATAAGTGATAAAGTGATCCAATTTAATCATATAATAATGAAGTGATATCTCAGGTTATTATCCTGGAGTAAGTGATAAAGTGATCCAATGATTTAGAAATGAGAACTATTGTTAGCTTGGTTTGTAGTTGGAGTGTTGGATCTCTTACTTCAGTTGTGTCTGAGTATACTGGAGATCAGGAGTTCTTTGGTCTAGTGACAGAATAATTTTTGTTTAGTCATAGGATTGGCTCTGAAGCTTCTTTGTTCTACTGGAGTTTTGGAATTCGTTCTAGTGACAGAATGATTTTGTTCAGTCATAGGACTGGCTCTGAAGCTTCTAAGTTTGATTTCAAAAGCTTTTGGAGAGTGGCATTTAATAATTTACAAGGTTTATGGATGGAGTTTGATTATGGGAGTGGATATTATAGCAAATTCTTTAGGAGGAAGCTATTTTTACTTGTAAGCATTTTGCTGATAAATCAGATGCTGCCGTCTTGATTTTTACTTTTATGTTGTCTGGGTAAATGTTTTCTCTCTCTGACAAACCTGTTAGATTTTATATTTATATGTATACTTTTATCTAATTTTGCAGATACCTTCCTGGTCCAGATGATATTCTAGTTTTGGACATTGCATATACAATCTATAAAAAATTTGAAGAATATCCAAATGCACTCCAAATTGCATTGTTCATGGATAACATACAGGTGTGACAATGAAATTCTTTGTACAGTCTTTTTTAAAAATAGTTTCTGTTCAATTCTCTCTTAAGGAGTCTCTCCCTCTGCTCTGTATAATTCACGAAACAATTTCTTTCTTTTGTATCTTAAATTCTCGTGGCATGAAACTAATTAGTTATTGTGTTGATGACAGTATGTGAGGCAAGTTTTCACCTCTTGTAATGATGTGCAGCGAAAGAAGCAATTCTGTTACATGCTTGCACGTCATGTAAGTCCTCAATTCTATATTAGTTCTTTGTGAAGCTATTTTGGCTCATGTTTCTGTGTGTGAGGTAGCTGTTACACAGAAATTGTTCAAGCTAGAGTGAGATGTTGATGTTGACAAATGGCAAAGCTAGAGTGAGATGTATACTGAGAAGATTCCATTCTCAGATTTATCTAGAGACTCTTTTGATGGTTTTGTGATAGATATTTGTTGTGTTGGTTATTTTTTACATGTAGGGAATTACTTTTGAGCTCGATGAAGAGATGGCTGCAGATGACGAGGACAGAGAGATGTTACAGGATATCATAAACAATTCCAAGTTAAGTGAAGGATATCTCACCCTTGCTCGTGATATTGAAGTCATGGAGCCCAAGTCTCCTGAGGATATATACAAGGTGTGATTTTGATTATAATTTTATTTCTGCGTCAACGAACTCTACCAGATATAACTCCCTGTTCATGTATAAATTTACATCAAGGCCCTGAGACTTGAATTTTACTTAAACTAAATTATTACTGAAATTGATAAAATAATATATAAGCAAATCATGATTTTTTTTAAGCATTAGTTTTGCTTGCAGCTTATATTATGGTTGCTTGTCATTTACAGGAATTTGATTCTGATTTGTTAATATACTCCTGTTAACATTGATATAATGCCTTGCTACAGAATTGCCTTATCACATTTAATATTTAGTATTTTTGTACATATGTGATAATCGTTTTAATAATGTTTCAAATGAGATTTTGTGGCTAATTTGTAAATGGAACAATTGATTCTAATGTGCTGGTTTCTGTTAAGTCAAATTTGGAGCCTTACTATTGGGGAATTTATGTGTTGGTCATCAATGATGTGGCATAAAATGTTTGAATTATTTGTGTGAGTCTTGAGGTGCCTTCCTTGCTAAAGCAGCAGCTGCATCTTCGGATACTTGTATTTCAGAAACTATACTTCTTTCATTAAATTGCTTTATGTAGATAGCAATTGTATTATTAATGAGGCAACTTTATGCAACCTGCTGCAAGAAGTCTGTGTAGCCTGAAATTTTAATCTGTGATTGTGCTCTTATTCCATGTATATAAAAAAAGGTTCCAGATTTGCTAGTTTGTCTTGTGTGTGCCATTTTGTTGATTTGCTGTCTACCTCATGTTTCACTCTGCTTGGTTTCTCCTCCTAGGCACACCTGCTTGATGGCCGGGCTAGTGCTGGTGCAAGTGTTGATTCAGCTAGACAGAACCTTGCTGCTACTTTCGTAAATGCATTTGTAAATGCTGGCTTTGGTCAGGTACAATGTATTTCATATTTTAAGGTTTCTTATGTTGTAATGGTTATGATTTTTGGTTAATGATCTCTTCTGCTCTTCAATCTCCTGCTTCCCTCACTTCCTGTTATTGTTTTGCAGGATAAATTAATGACTGTTCCATCAGATTCTTCAAGTAGTGGTTCTTCTGGAAACTGGCTTTTCAAAAATAAGGAACATGGGAAGACTAGTGCTGCAGCTAGTCTGGTATGCATTTTCTTACCTAGTCAGTTTTTTTATGTATTGTGGACCAATATATTCATTTCCAATACTTGTGTATTTTAACAGGGTATGATTTTACTCTGGGATGTTGACTCGGGACTTGCTCAAATTGACAAGTACTTCCATAGTAATGATAATCACGTTATTGCTGGTGCATTATTGGGAGTTGGAATTGTCAATTGTGGTATCAAGAATGACTGTGATCCTGTGAGTTTCCTTTTATCCTCCCCTTTGTTTGATATGAGAGTATGACCCATCTTTTTAGTACTTATATTAGATCTTATTTGACTCCTTTTGCAGGCAATGGCACTTCTAGGTGACTATACAGATAAGGAAGACACTTCAATCAGGATTGGTGCAATTATGGGTTTGGGCATTGCATATGCTGGTTCCCAGAATGAGCAGGTGAGCTTTTCCTCTATTAATGTTTTGAAATCTTCTTAGTTATGTTATTTCTTAAGAACTTGGGATACATATTACTTTCTATTTGTAGATATAGAATTTGTAATTTATTCTTGCTTCTTTCAGTTACGTGAAAAATTGGTACATATACTGAATAATGATGCTAAAGCTTCACTTGATGTGATTGCTTTCACTGCTATTTCGTTGGGCTTGATCTATGTGGGTTCTTGCAATGAGGATGTTGCTCAAGCAATTATATTTGCACTGATGGACCGTAGTGAGTCAGAGTTGGGAGAGCCCCTTACACGATTTTTACCTCTTGGCCTTGGTCTTCTATATCTTGGGAAGCAGGTAATTAGATGTTTGACAGTCTGCTGTCTCTGTTTTATGAATTATAGATTATTTTTCTTTTCATCTCATTCGGTTGTATTTCGATAGTTTCTGAATAATAATTGATAGTTAGGTGGGTTCTGCTATGAGTTGAGGTTAAAATTGACACAGTCTGATATTCACTTGTTACATTGGGCTTTGTGGTTACAGGACAGTGTAGAGGCAACTGCTGAGGTTTCAAAGACTTTTAATGAAAAAATTAGAAAGTACTGTGACATGACTCTACTATCATGTGCCTATGCCGGAACTGGAAATGTTCTCAAGGTACAACTGTATGATGAAGTAGTTATAAAGTTTTTTAAAATATAAATCTCGCTGACATTTACATTTACTGTTGCACTTTTATGTTTACAATTGTTGATATTTCTTTCTTGCAGGTTCAAAATCTCTTGGGTCATTGTTCACAACATCTTGATAAAGGTGAAAATCACCAAGGCCCTGCTGTGCTTGGAATTGCTATGGTAGCTATGGCGGAAGAATTAGGACTTGAGATGGCAATTCGATCACTAGAACATCTTCTACAGTATGGAGAGCAGAATATTCGCCGAGCTGTTCCTCTGGCACTTGGTCTACTCTGTATATCAAATCCAAAGGTAAGATGGACTTGCTTCCCTGCATTTTATCACTTTGACAGTCATTTTACCTTGCTCTGAGATGACCTATGGTAAAAACATTGTAATTGGTGCAAAATGTCACTTCTAAAACTTTGCTAACCTTTTTATTTAATTGTTCAAGGTCAATGTTATGGATACCTTAAGCAGACTTAGCCATGATACCGATTCAGAAGTAGCTATGGTATGATGTTTGAGCCTCTTTACTTTCAACAATTTTCTCTATACCTTGTTTGAAGCTAAAAAAACAATTTATATGCTTTCAGGCAGCAGTTATCTCACTGGGTCTAATAGGTGCTGGAACGAACAATGCTCGAATTGCTGGCATGCTTCGCAACCTTTCAAGTTATTATTACAAGGATACCAGCCTTCTATTTTGTGTAAGCTTTCTCTAAATTGTCCTCTTTAATCCTTATTATCTAATTTCCATTGTTTCTATGGTCACCCATTTTCTTCTATTTCATCTACAGGTGCGGATTGCCCAAGGTCTTGTACATTTGGGAAAGGGTTTATTAACACTTAACCCATATCATTCTGATCGCTTCCTTCTATCACCGTAAGTGAAGTTCTATAAGTGCTTCCCATAGAGTTGGCTACTTAAAAATGGCGCATACAGCATTACTGTAACATTTACTAATCCAGATTCTGTATCGTTTTCCAGAACAGCACTTGCTGGACTAGTTACCATGTTGCATGCATGCCTTGATATGAAAGCTATCGTGTTGGGCAAATATCACTATGTTCTCTACTTCCTCGTTTTGGCAATGCAGGTTTGTTTTAGTTTTATTTGTTCTTTCCCGTTCTTTTTTCCATTTTAGGGCATTCTCAGTTGTATTCTGTGATTTGTTGCAACAGCCAAGGATGTTGTTGACTGTGGATGAGAACTTAAAGCCTCTTCCAGTGCCTGTTCGTGTTGGTCAAGCAGTAGATGTTGTTGGACAAGCAGGTCGCCCTAAAACAATCACTGGCTTTCAAACCCATTCTGCCCCTGTTCTCCTTGCTGCTGGAGACAGGGCAGAGCTGGCAACAGAAAAGTAATGTACCCTTCCCTCAAGACTTTAAAACCAGCTTATATTTCTAATACTAACCATTGTGTTTTTTTTTTTCGTTCGTTCAGATACCTTCCCCTATCACCAATCCTTGAAGGTTTTGTAATTTTGAAGGAGAATCCAGATTACACGGAAGAGTGAGAGGACCCACCGGGGTGATGCTTTTGCTTTTGTTCAAGCAGAGTAGTGAGTTAAAATGTACTTGACATTCTGTCAATGTAGAAGAAATTATTTAAAATCATTTCTTCGTTTGGAACAAAATATGGTCAGAGAATCCTTTAGGTTAACAGTTTTTAATTTCTATTAGTTATGAGCATATTCATACACGAGTGCAATGGTCATGTCTAACCATGGTATCTATTGATTTGCAAGATAAAGTCTTGCGGTGCAGAAATGTTTTTATTTCATAATCTTAATGTTGTCGATTATCCTTGTGTAATTAACAAGTGAAGCGTTATATTAAAATAAAACAATTCATGAAGTACGCATCAATAAACCACGGGGTTTGCCCAGTGAGGTTGGTATAATATGTATGGGGTCGTAGGTTAAATTTTCATTTTTCAGTGTCATCATTTTAAAACAAAGGTAAACAAATTTTTAAAGTGAAAAAGTCATGTGCTATTGAATATATTTTTGGCAGGCATAATGCACTCGTAATGCTATCAATACTTTCGTTTTGATTAGTTCAAGGGATATGAAAGGAGGAAATTTTAATGGAAGGGAGGTGGGTAGTTTTGACTTAGGAGGAGGATGCATTTGCTCACGACGAGAGGGGAGAAAAAAATTATTATGTATTTCCAACTGTGAATAAAATTAGGTTTAGTTTAATTTAATTTAATTAGTACAGATGTTTCTCTCGATCATTTTCTTTTCAATTTCAGAAATCAAAGCTAATTAGGATGTCTTTAGTCCGTTTGTATTTGGCCTTTAATGACACGTGATTCAAGAATTATAACAAGTTTTTTCCTCAAATGGTGTAATTCTTAAAAACTATTAAAAGTTGATTACTTATACAATAACAGCTCTCGACTTCTTGTATAAAAACTGGCATACCAATCAATGATGAAATTGTATAACTAATTCATAAATTTAAAAACTCTTAAGCAATTTTTATGAGTTAATCTTGCTTTCTTCCAAAAGGTGCAATTAACGATAAATAGATTTGATTAGTTCCACCTCTCGACAAAACCACGAATAACAAGTTAACAGCGAAATGCTATTACATGCTCACATCAATATTAATACCCTGCCAGTAAAGTTTACTGAAGTTATTTCAACGTTATCTAAATTTTACTAGTGTTTATATTAACTCGAGTCAAGTTTTAGCCTATAAGAACGTTGATCTTCATTTTGAGTTTTTTTTTTTTTTTTCCCTGCATTCTATCATATTTCCTTCTTGCACCTTTTTCTTTACATCATTTTCTTATTTTACCCTTAATTCATTAAGGAAATATGCTTGAGTTACGAATTTAAAAATCCATAATAAATTTTTTACACCGTAAATTACCATATCTGGAGTGCTCCACAATTTCTAATCTCTTTTGCCAAGTTTCCTTTGGTTATAAAACCTTGGCTACTTTTTCCTCTGTCATCTTTTACTGGGGAATCAGGTATGGTATAGAAGGCCGATACGGAAACTAATTTGATCAGAGAAAACTTGTAGAGTCAGCGACAATATGGCAAATGGCTCAGTATTTGCATGGAGGGCCTAAGAATCTGCATTTTTATTTGTATTTTTCTTACCATCATTGATTAGTGTTCTACACTCTTGAGATCTTTGTAACTGATATCTAAAGAATATGTTCCATGTAAGTGAAGAATAGAAATTAAAGCCAAATCTAGATAATCATCAAATCACTAAATTTTCAATCTTTAAAAAATAATCATGTCAAGTGAACCATACTGTAAGCGGGAATTTTCTGAATTCCAGCCTCCGTTATTTCTCTCCTCAGATCAGCAGCATGATCCCATCTTTCCTTCTCAGCATTCATGCTTGACAATAACACATATTGGCCACAGTGTTGTGCATGCAATTTAAGCACCCTTTTCCCTATTTTTTCTCCAAGTTCAATAGCTCCATGAATCCTACACGCACCCAAAAATGCTCCCAAAACAGATGCATCAGGCTGAAAAGGCATATTTCTTATGATCTCAGCTGCTTCTTCAATATGCCCTGCTCTACCCAAAAGATCAATCACGCATCCATAGTGCTTCATTAACGGTTCTACTTTAAAATCTTGCCACAATGATCGAAATAACTCTAATCCTTCCCTAACAAAATTTCCACGAGCACATGCTGTAAGAACTGCAACAAAGGTAATGCTATTTGGTTTCAACCCATGAAGCTTCATCTTCTCAAACATGCCAAGCGCCTCCTTCTCTTTACCATTTGAAGCAAGCGAAGAAATCATTGCATTCCAAGTGCATACCTCTCTCGAAACCATTACTCTGAAAACATTCTCAGCATTACTCAAGCACCCCATCTTCCCATAAAGGTTAATCAACGAAGTTCCCACAAAAACCCCCAACTTGACCTCATTCATCACTATATATCCATGAACTTGCTTTCCACAATCAATAGCCACTTTTCCATCTAAATTGGCACAAGAAGAGAGCACACTAACACAAGTAGCCTCATTAGGCTTCACCAAACCATTCACAACATCCTTATGACTCATCATCATTCCAAAAAATCGAATTGAAGCACCGAAATTCCCATTCAAAGCAAAACCATTCACAATAGTTGTCCAAGTAAAAACATCCCTCTTAGGCATTTTTTCAAAGAGTGACACAGCAGCCTCCATGTCACCATTCATGGAGAAAGCATTGAGCATTGCATTGCACGCAACAATGCAAAACATGGACACTTCATCAAACACCCTGCGTGCATGAGGAAGGAGCTTGTTTCTTGCATAGAGGGCAAGGAGAGTAGTGAGAATGAAGGGATCAGACAAAAGGCCACGCTTGAGGGTTTGCGAGTGAAGTGTAGTTCCCAAAGCAAGATTGGAAATTTTGAGAAGAGGAGGGAAAGTGTGACTATTGGGTGGGGCTTGGTTTGCAAGCATGTGAGTGAAAATGTAAAGAGCCTTATGATTGTGACTATGGTAGGCACTTATGAGGGCGTTGTAGAGAAGTGTTGGCATCCATTTTTGTGATGATGATGGAGCATTCGGGTTATGAAGGAGGTAACCATTGGTGATTATAAGGGAATGAATTTGCTTCATTTGTTTTTGAAGCTTCTTGAACCTTTGTGCAAAACTCAACAAAATCTCACCTGAGTAACTCATAATACTATTCACTATTACTCAGCTTCATAAGATTATTATTATAGACGCGAAACTCTCTTTCTAACTATTTAAAGTTAGAATTTGAAGTTAGTATCAGTGATGAACTCAAACAACTTCGTACTAATTCATCTAATTGATGATTCATATTCATAACACTAACTTCAACAAAAAGTTGGAGACCCAAGTGGGAATTGGAGAAAGCTTGTTGCTTTTGGCCTTCAATTGCGTTTCAAAAACAGAAAATTTCGAGAACATTTAGTCAATCACAATGTGAAATTCCGAGGGAACAAGAAAATTGCCACTCTTACTAGAGACCCAGATGGAGGAATTGGAGAAAGCTTGATTCTTTTTTGAATTATGATCTTAAAGCTTAATGCTTTGGGTCTGCATTGCGCTGTGAAACGAGAAAAAAAAAATCTATTTCTATTTTAAGTTAGAAACTTAAAAAAGGTTGAACATGAAACGGAGCGTTTTGAAGTTTGTTTTGTTTGGTCCCACGTTGGCGTTTCGCTATAAAAGAGAAAAAAGTCACGTGCTTTGAGGGTAGCAGTGACGAATGGACGCTATTGGAAGTGGGTGTTGGGGTTTGTGGAAGTGGAATCCATTGCCCCAATCTAAACGGCGTCGTTTTCGCCCCACATCGGGTTCCGATGGTGCAACCGGCGGAGGCGGCTACCGGTTTCCGGTGAAGCAGGCGGTGACCGCCGCCTCCCTCTCCCTGACCGGCGACACAATCGCTCAGCTCAGCAACCGTTGGAGGAAAGCAAAAGAGGAGGGTGGTGGCAGTGTCTCTCAGGTGAGTATAAATATTGTTACTTTGAGATTCTTCATTCAATGAATTGAAGAGAGAGATATAAATTATGATGCTTTTTTGTGAAGGGTTGTTAATTTTACGTGAAATTTTTTGTATCATGCGTTGCTTCTTTGAATTTGAAAAGAATACTTCATTTAAAGAGAATAGCTTCCATTTTTTGGTTAAATTAAAGGACAATGCTTCTATGTTAGGGCCCTTATACTTTGAGAAAACGCATTTTGTATTTACTTTCTATTACTAAATTGTCACTTTGTTTTCAAATTGGTTATTGTCCTCAAAGATTTTACATGAAACACAGTGATGACAACCCTTTTTTTCCCCTGTAACAAATCTTTGAAAATGGAAAACAGATTAGAAACATGGTGACATTTTTATGATTAAAACTAAAAGAGGACATGAAAACAGAAGTAAACAAACCCTTAGATTTTCATAACATTTTTTAAAGGCTTGAATAATTAATTCATTGATATTTATGGATTTTCAAGAGTATCAGTGAAGTAACTAAAGTATGAGTGATGCTTCATATGTTAAAAACTCTGCATTGTGTTTTTTACTTGGCAATAATAATGCATAGTAAAGATACTGAGGGGGGTTGTTATTAATAAAAAAGGGTTGTTATAGGATGCATTGTGGAGCCATCTTTCAGAGCATGATTGGCTACGTGCTCTGCGAATGACTTCCTATGGATTCCTTCTCTATGGCCCTGGTTCTTATGCCTGGTACCAGTGTCTTGACCACTTTCTCCCCCAACCTACAGTCCAGAACCTATTGTTAAAGGTACTATCCTTCATATATTTAATTTATTGGAGCAAGCAGAGTTAAGGATATGCCTTCTATGTTGTCTATGTTTCTTCTCTTCTGGCAGGTTCTGTTAAACCAGGTTGTGTTAGGTCCATGTGTCATTGCTGTTGTTTTTGCATGGAATAATTTATGGCAAAAGAAGCTCTCTGAACTTCCAGAAAAATACAGAAACGATGCTCTTCCAACGTTACTTTTTGGTACTAACCTTGTTGCCTAATTGATATTTGTCATAACTTCTTCATGCATATTTCATGCCAGTTGATGCCACCCTTGCTGTCTAATTTGTCTCTGCAGGATTTAGATTCTGGATCCCTGTCAGTGTGTTAAATTTCTGGTGCGCATCTACATATCCTTCTATATGTTTACCATTTTACCTTTTCTAAATGAAAAGATGGAAGATTGACATAAAAATCGCTCTTTTATAAACGAGAAGAAAGACATTTTCATTTGGTTAGAACCATTAAATCTTAAACCTGAGCAATTTGAACAAATTCATTCTTAGACAGATACCTTTGTAGAACATGTGATTTTTCCCTATCCAATGTTCCTAGCATTGCCTAGAGGATATGGAAATCTTTTACACTATCATGTTGATACTCAATTCCAATTAAAGCAAATATGTCCAGTTATTCGTAATGCCTTGGTTGAAACTGCTATTAAGAAAAGTTGCATGTTGTAACAATTAAATTAATTCATGTTGAATTTATGTAACGTGATGAATAATGGCGTCAAATAAGTAATACCATATTCAGAGTTGCAAAATCCTTTTATGCTGTGCATATGAAACCTCTTATCATGCTTTAGTGAATCATGTGCCAAGCAACTCAAAAAAAAAATAAAAAAAATTGAATTTCTCAGAACCAGTGTAAAACAGTGGTGAACTAGTTTGATCTTTGAACCGATTGTTTTTCTTTTTCTTTCTTAATTCAATCAAAAACATGTCCTTTACAAAAATTAAAGCTCAATGCCAAGTTACAAAAATGTTAGTTATATTAAGTTACAAAAATTCAATGACATGCTAGTTCTCTTTTTTAGGCTTTAATGTTAGTTATATTAAGCATGTGAGTTGCATATTAAGTGTTGAAGTTTTGGACACATCTTTGACACTGACACCTCCCCTTCTTCCATATGACACATGTCGGATATTCCTTGCTAGAATTTTGATAATTTTACCAATTTCAAGCATACTTGCTCTAGATTTCAAGTATATCTGAGTAATCATCATCTAGTTATTTATGGTTTGAATTCTTTAGACTGCAAGTCTGATATTTCTTGGCTATTTCTATGGCATATGTATAGGGTGGTGCCTCTTCAAGCTCGAGTGGGTTTTATGTCAATGGGCTCAATATTTTGGAATTTCTACCTCTCATCAATAATGATCAAGTAAAATGATTGTTTTACCAGCAATTTGGCTCTGTTTACAATTTTAATATTGAGGTATGTTGTGCATACATTATTATTTGTCTTAGTTTGAAGACTATTCCCTGATAATGTAAAATAGTTTTACACAGTCATCCAATCATAAATCAGATTTTACATGATTTTTAAGGATTTTTTATTAAAGTTAACAAATCCATCATTCATAGTAGATTATGATTGATAGACTGTAAAATGTTTTACATAGTCATTGCATAGCCATTTTTCTCAAATTGGTTGACTGTGTAAAATATTTTACAACCAGTGCATGAATATTTTGTTCTTATTTCTCACCTTTAATGATTTTGATGGTTACAACTTTAACATCAATCCTTGTGTTTGTAGATTAATCAAAGTCTAATAATTTTGGTTAAGGAAAGTGGTGGAGGATTAGTTATGACTGGGATGTTCCCATTCATGTGCCATGCAGGAGATTTTGCCTGCTTAATATAAAAGCTTATTATGATATCAAAAAACAATTACATTTTTCTTTCCTTATTGACAATTGTAAAATTTAACTTTCATATGAAAAGTTATAGTTAGGTCTTAATCATCCTTTTTACTTTTATTAGCTTGGATTGGTTTATTTTATTGCACCCCTAATTTGTTCTAATTCTCACCGAATAAAAATAAATTATATTCGTTTTCACTTCTTATTGTTTATGACTAAATCTTAGTAAGTGCAATTGTATGAAATCAATTTTTATTTTATATAACTAAAATTAATTAGTGAATATTTTGAATATATAAATTATATCATAATGATTTAATTAAAATTTGTAATAAATATTTCTTTTGAACATATTATGTTTTAACTATTTATAATTTTAGAAAATAATATTGATTTTCAGTTTTGAAAAAAGAAAGATTAAAAAGATGTGTCCTTAAAGATAAGAAAATGAAAATATTTTTTTAAAAAATATATCCATTAAAAAAATAAGAAAAAATACTTAAACACGCGTGCGAGGTATTCATAAATCTTATAAAATAATTATGATATGCATTCCAAATTTTTGTAAACCATCTTCGAAGAATTATTCAGAAAAAATTATATGAATCATTCCCAATGTATAAAATCATCTTCGAAACTTTGTCACCTAATGTTGTTCTCTATGCATGTTAGGTTAAACACAAATATTGGTAAACAGAGGTTGAAACCATTTTAGGTTTAGTCCCGCACAAATTGATGAATCACTTTCTATCATTTGTTGTAGACTTGTAGCTATAGCATCGTTAGAAGATTTCTCATTTCTCTAATGTTTGATAACCCAAACTAGAATAATTATTTTAAAATACAATGGAATGGAATGGTGAGAGTTTTCATTGTTCCAAGTTTCGTGTAAAATACAAATAAAAAAAAAAGATTGAATTGTGTTTATTAATTAAAACTTGTTCAGATGATGCATTTTGTATTTGCATAAAAATGTTTAATCAGACGAAAACTTAAATTTATCTTTCAAAGATTAATTTTAATTGAGAATTCAGTTTAAGTTGTTATCCCTTGTTAGTAAGTAGATAAAAAATAATCAAAGCAGTAATATTTTTATACTGGTTCGTCTATTCAAGACTATGTACAGTTATCCAACAATTTGCTGAGGTTCCACTAAGATTATTCTTTGAACCCAGTCACTTTTGGCGAAAATACAGATATTCTTTGAACATAGTCTTCTCAGATTAAATCGATATTCTTTGACCCCAGCCTTCGCAGACTAAACTCAAGTATTCTTTGAACACAGTCTCCACAAGCTAACCAAAGGTATTCTTTCAACACTTAGCCTCCTCAGGCTAAAACAGGTATTCTTTGGACCTCAGTCTCCTCAGGCTAAACTCAAGGTATTCTTTAAACACTTAGCCTCCTCAAGCTACAGATTACCACAACAGTGGTTTACAATAAAGATCAAATAGAAAATAGCTTCTATGCAAAGAGAGATTTTACAATGAGAATTTTATTCTAAGTTTGTGGCAAGCAAACTTGTATTTTGAGAGCTTGAGCGAGTAAATGAATATGGTCTTGATCAGAGTAGTTCACCAACTTGAACTCGTAGGGATGAAGATCTTTTATAGGCATTCGTGAAGTATCTTGTTAGATTGTAGAACTGAACTTTAGTCCTCGTGTTGGGTACTTTCACATCTGACAAGTGAGTAATCAGAACATTTAATGTAAAGTCAGCGAATGTCAACGTGAGATCGGGCTTTGACTTGATATACTCATAAATTTCACTGAAACGTACAACTGTTTTTCGTGTTGCAGATGTTTATTTTGAAATATCTTTCCACCTTTAGAAGCTTCTGAGTAACGACTTGATTTGAAACGAATGCATGTGTTACTCAACGTCTTGGACTTCATCAAACAGATAGACGAATGAACAAATAGATGAGTTGTGTGTTGAATTCATTCGTTTGTCTTCTACCTTCGTCTTCAACTTCAGTCTTCAAATCTTCATTCTTGAGCACATGACTTGAAGTTGGGACTAGCTCTCCGTCTAGTCATGAAGGTTCTTCGTCTGATGAGATTGTCGTGAAGCATGATGACTTGAACCTTTCGTCTGTTGCATCTTCTGTTTTGAGGGTGCATCTTTTGTCTATGCTGATAATGATCCGTCTGATCATTGTTCCCTCTACGTCTGTTGATACACCCGTCTGTCTTGTAATTATCAAAATTAAGATGCTAAGTCATTTTGACTCAACAATCTCCCCCTTTTTGATGATTATAGACCATACGAGCAAAATTGTTATCTTCTTCTAGGATCAGAGCTTTTAAGGATGTATCAGAGCTTGAAAGATGTAGACGATTCAGCTTGATCTTTATCAGACTAAACTCGTTAACAGACATCTTCATTTAAGCTTGAGTTCTTCAGACTAATAAGATCATACTTGATATATTGTGTAGATATCAGATCAAAATCTGCATAAAAGATGTTAGTTCAAAATACACAGAATATATCAGAGGATAGTAAAAACACATCGATATGATGTTCTTAATCATTCTTCTTTCATATAAAAGTATTACATCAATGAGATGTAATTTTGTACAATTATCAGAGCAAAAACAAAATGTAGAGCCACATGCTCTAAATTACAGAAGAGATTAAAAAAAATTAGCTCCTCCTGAGCTTGATCTGTTTCCTCTTCGTCTAGCTCCCCCTCAGACTGATAACATAATTTTATGTTCCCCCTCAATTTGATCTTTTTCTTCTTTTACTCCAATTTTTTTTTTTCGACACCCCCTCAATTTTGCTTTTCTTTTCTTAATCCTCCTCTCTTTTCTTCCTCTTTCTTCTTCTTCTGATCCTCCTCTCTTGGCTTCCTCTTTCTCCTTTTCTCCCCCTTAGGCTGCAATTATCAAAACAATAGAATGAAATCATAATTCAATGCCTAGATGTAGACGATGCACCTTGATTTCTTTAAGCTAGAAGTGCCTTCATCAGTTCTTCCAATGATTCAATTCTGCTCACGAGAATGCTTTGTGTGGACTTGTACTCCAAATTTTCTTGTTCTTGAACAGAACACTTTCGTTTGAGAGAATTGTAGGCATCAACAGAGGGAACTTCAGCCTCCAAAAAGTGAATAGTTAAGAATGGGAGAACTGTTGTAAGAGCCTGAGGTTCATCCCATCTCCAACTAAATTCGCGCTTGATTGGAGAGATCTTAAGATTATGAAGAGACTCAACATTCCCATATGCAAACCCATCTCCAGGGTAAACGCTTCCACAAACGAAAGTGTCTTGCATTTCAAGCTTCTTGCCAGAGGACTAAGTCAATGCGGCTTCATGATCACGAATCTTGGCAAGGGTCCTATTATCAAAAGGACCATGTTGGAGAAGATGATCATATTCTGACTGAGACAACAACTTAGGTATGTGGCGTGCCCATAAAAATTTCTTGGATTCTGAGTAAAATTTCTTTTCTTTTCCCTTGGCTAAGAACTTGATTTTGCAAGGACTAAGTCTATCCAATTGAATAAAGAACTTAGTTGACAGAGAAGAGATAGACGAAAATTGAGCGCCAAGAAATTGAGGCAGATGCCTTTATTCTTTTTCAGCTATTTGTCTGATATGATGCAGAGAGGTAGCTTGAGCTTTTCTTTCTCTTCTATATGAATTTGTCATGTTATGAAAGACGTGATCATAATCAATTGGCAAAGCATGTGAGAGATCTTCTGGAGATTCAAAGCTCTTGAGATAAGTTCCTGGGTGAAGTGAACTCCTGAGCAGTGAGGTCTTGTCCAGGGAAGAGTTATCCCAAATGAATATCCAACTCCTGGATATCCAATCTTGTTCATGGGGATGGTGAAGGTAATGGGGTCATGTTTATCAATAGCATCTAATGACCACCATTTACACCCATTGGGCACAGAAGGACTCCATTTATTGATATCAAAAGTTGAGTGAAAGAAGATGGTTGAACCATGCTTCTTTGGAGTTTTCCATGGGCGAGCTTCTCTAAATCTAATGAAGGGCTCATATCCAAGAGCATGACCTTCAATTAGAGAGTCTTCAAGATATTTCTTGTATGCGTAAGCTCCGTCTAGGCCTTTGATGTTGGCCTTTATCAATCCATCTCAATCAAGATTTTTCAGCCAAGTTCTTTGTTGTTCCACAAAATATATCTTTTGAGTGTCAAACTGAACTGGCTTGAGAGGATGGTGGAAGAGAAAAGAATTTGGACTTCTCTTCTTAGAGAATCCTCTTTTTCCTCGGTAGACATAAGGTTCAGCAATTTCAAAGAAAGGAGATGATTCTATGAAAGCTGATGTCTTCACTGTATCTTCTTCACCTTCTATGGCAGTTGTTGAAGAAGTGGAAGGTCGAGGTGATCGATCACTAAGAATCCAATCAGGCTTGATTGGTCTTTCTTGTTCATGTCCATGCGGAGAAAATTTTTTCATATATAGCTCGTCTAGGAAGGAATAATCCATCTTCCTTGGCGGTGTAGACACAACAATTTCTGAGTACAACAACGGCTTTGTTCGAGTGTATGTTGTTACTGTTGGGCACATCGATGTTGATGCATCAATGGATGCAGATTGTACATCACAATGGACTTCTTCCATATGTATCGGTTTGATGTTTTCAGACGCAGATACTTCCTTCTGAGCATAGGCAGGTTCAACAGACGCAACATCTTCCATCTGTTGAATTATTGGTGAAGTAGACTCAAAAGGTACCACAATGGGTTCAGCTTCATTTTTTGGTATGTTTTCCACCCTTTCTTCTACAATATCCAAATTCATAGATGTATGTAGATTATCATCTAGCATGGTGGATAGTTGTTCTGACAACAGTTCATTATCTCTTAAAACTTGAGCAGATTCAACTGTATCTGGCTTAGTCTGTTTGGGTTCAGGTACTGTTGCAGATGGTACACCTTGCATTTCTACAGAAAGTTGAGCAGTCTCGGTTGCGTCTGTCATAATGACATCATCTGCTTCAGCTTTCTTTCTTGCAGACTCAGGTTTATCAGTCTTCCTCTTTATTCTTCGTTCAGAGTGTGCGTCTGATCTCTTTCTTTTCTTGATCTCATCTTTATGTGATTGATTTAGATGAATGATAACAAAGCAAATTCTTTTTGGAGCAGGAGGTTGTTCTAGTAAATGATCAGTTAGTGATTCATTTACATGGTCTTCTGTTTGGGTTTGTGTTTGGGATGATTTGGTGAGTTTGATGGATAAGTGAGGTTTTCTTTTTGGAGATGATGGAGGTGGTTGTTCTGTTTGGGTTTTTCTGACAGGAAGTTTTATTCTTTTGGTTTGTTTGGATGGTGAGGGATTTTATTCAGATGCACTCTTCTTTGAAAGAGATTCAGATGGCAGACGTATCTTGGAGAATGTGCTTTGCTTGACCTCTTGACTGCTAGAATACCATTCTCTTCAATAACCTTGAATACTAAGTTAATGATGATGTTGGAGAAAAGAGTAGGATATGGGACACTTGTCTTCTCCTTCTTCAACAAGTGATAGAGACAAAATCTATCTCTATTGCTTACGTTATCCTTAGGCCCAGTTCTAGGGGTGAAGAAGTTGAAGAGAAGTGTAAAAGACAAAAACACAAGAAGGGAGATTGAATTGTGTTAATTAAAATTTTTGTCCTTTCGTCTGTTGTTTTCAAATGCTATCAGACGAAACTTTTAAACTCTTTAACTGTTGATTTTAATTATAAGACAGTTTGATAGTTATCCCCGTTAGTTCAAAATAACAGTTAAACACAAGATATTTTTATACTGCTTCGTCTATTCAAGACTATGTCCAGTTACCCAGCAACTACTGAATTTTCACTGCAAACCGTAAAATGGTTACAAGTATTATTTGCACCTAGCCACTTCTGGCTAAACCGATATTTTTTTAACACAACCTTCTCAGTGTAAACCACTAGGTATTCTTTGGAATGCAGCATCCCCAGGCTAAAACAAGAGGTATTCTTTAGAACACAGTCTCCTCAGGTTAAGGCACCACATAAGTGGATTTAAAAGAGTTTCTAAGAAACAAACTTCCTCTACGCAGAGAGGGTTTTACAAATAAAGTACAGAGCTTTTAAGCAAGTGAGCGAAATCACAGATAATAGCTTTTTGCAGCGTGTTCGCCAACTTGAAAAAGAGCAAGTGAAATCCTTTATATAGACAACGTCTTTGAGATATTCGTTAGACTCAACTTTGGTGACCGTTGTCCTTTTCTATAAGCTTTCACATCATGTGACAGAGATCAATTAGAATAATTAATGATGAGTAGCGAAGTCAACGCACTTTAAGTACCTTTTTCTGACTTGATCAAAGGAGATAAAAAAAGCATGATTTGCTTTTCGTGTTGCAGAGGTTTTGCACAATATCCAACCACTTTTGGAAGCTTCTTCAAGTAACGACTATATTTGAAAATTGGCGCGCGTTACTCAGATGAATGACTTGAACTTCATTATTCTTCATAGACGATCGATCTTCATATTCTTCAGTCTGATGCTTCATCTTGAAAAGACTTTTTTAAGCTTGATCTAAAGACTTCGTCTTAAGCATATCGTCTTATGCTTTTGTCTTGAGGCATGCTTTGCGACAGACGAATGACTTGAACTAAGATGAACTTTGAGGAGTCATCTTCCTTCTGTTCTTGTTCCATCTAACTTTGGCTTGCAATGATTCTGATGTGTTCCATCTATTCTGTAGTTAATCAAAACTTGAGACGTTAATCATTTTGATCTAACAAGAAGATTGTGCAATATTCTACATTTAGGAATCAAGTTTCCAACTCTTAGAAACTTGCTATCTTCAAAGACACGAGCCTTTCCATACAGAGCTATGTCTATGGTTTCTTCGTCTATTTGTGCGTTATAGTTGGGGTGGAAGAAAACTCCTTCTGTTTTGCATCTTCCACCAGCAGCGATGACATCTATGTTTATCGAAACTCCTTTTCTTGATACGAACCCGCAAATGGTGTCATTGACATCCTGAGATTCACTCTAGAACTCGGCATAAGGCTTCATCAATCATGCTCCTTGCCATTCAGCGAAGTTCATCCATCCAGCAACTTCCAATATCTCAAGAATATTCTTAGAAAGGTCCTTGAAAGTTTCTCTTTTAGTTCACTTGCAAGGAAGAAACATTTCTTCAGCGCAGAAGGTTTCTGTGCTTTCAGTGGTCTTCACATTCTTGGCATCCATTTTTGGATTTGAAAAATAAGAGAGTGTAGATAAGTGTCAGACACATTAATGCTTCATTAAATGCTTCTTTTTGCATACTCAATAACATATGTTAAAAGATAACCTAACGTTGCGTCTGTTGAAGAGTCAGATGGACTAATTCAACTTTTAATCAAACGCAGCGTTTCGTCTTAACACGAAATAATATAGACATAATACATGCAGACGAAAGTAGTGAATAGACTAAAGATTTAAACAGACAAAAGAGCTTATTCAGATAAAGGAATAATTCCCAAATTTTCTTTTATGAAATTAAATCTGGTTTCGTCTAAAGCTTTGTAAATATATTAGCCCATAGAAAGACAGTTTGCACAAATTGCATATCAAAGACACCTTTTTGAACATAATCTCTGATGAAATGGAATCTGATTTCAATATGTTTGGCATTTGAGTGTTGAATTGGATTTTTACTCAAATTGATTGAACTGGTATTGTCATAATATTTGGGTATATGATTTTCAAACTTAGAATAATCTTTCAGTTGATGTTTCACCCATAAGATTTGTGAACAGCCAACAGCAGAAACATATTTTGCTTCTGTTGTAGAAAGTGTTCTGGAATTTTGTTTCTTGTTTGACCAAGAGATAAGTGATGATCCTAGAAATTGACACCCTCCACTAGTACTCTTTCTCTCCACTTTATCACCAGCATAATTAGCATCACAAAACCCACTCAGATTGAAATCGTCATTTCTTTTGTAAAACAAAGAGAGATTAGTGGATCCAACAAGATATCTTAATATATGCTTTACAGCTTGTAGATGAGAGATTCTTTTGGGTCAGATTGAAATCTAGCACAATGACAGACGCTAAACATAATGTCTGGTCTGCTAGCAGTTAAGTAAAATAGAGATCCAATCATACCTTAGTATACAGTTTGATCAATAGACTTACCAGATTCATCTTTACTTAAACTAGCTCTAGACGAATGCATGACAGTTTTCATAGGCTTGACATTATCCATTTTGGACTTCTTCAAAAGTTCTTTTGTATATTTCTGTTGATGGATATAGATGTCTTACTTCATCTGCTTAATTTGCAGACCTAAGAAAAATTTTAACTCTCCTATCATGCTCATCTCGAACTCATTCTACATAAGCTTAGAGAAGTCTTTGCACAAAGATTCATTAGTTGCACTAAAAACTATATCATCTACATATATTTGCACAATAATGAAATCCTTTGAGAGGTTTTTCTTAAATAAGGTTGTATCAACTTTTCCTCTTGAAAAACCATTTTTAAGTAGAAAAGAGCTTAGTTTGTCATATCATGCTCTTGGAGCTTGTTTCAGACCATATAAAGCTTTCTTCAACTTAAAAATGTGATTTGGATGTTCAAAACTAGGAGGTTGTTTTACAAAAACTTCTTCTTCAATAAATCCATTTAAAAACACACTTTTTACATCCATATGATATAAAACAATATTTTTATGAGCAGCAAATGCAAGCAATATACGAATGACTTCTAATCTAGCAACAGGTGCAAAGGTTTCAGTGAAGTCAATACCTTCTTGGTGATTATACCCTTGAGCCATTAACCTTGCTTTGTTTCTGATGACTTTTCCAGCTTCATTTAGCTTGTTCTTGAAGACCCATTTAGTTCCAATGATGCTCTTATCTTTAGGCTTTTTAACCAGAGTTCATACATCATTTCTAGTGAACTGTTTAAGTTCTTCTTCCATGGCAAGTACACAGTCATCTTCTTTAAGTGCTTCTTCAATGCTTTTGGGTTCTACTTCTAACACCAAAGCATATCCAGAAAGGTTTTTAAAATTCGACTTGGTTTGCACTTCTTGATGCTTGTCTCCTATGATCAGATATTGGGAGTGATTTGAGGCAAATTTCCATGTTCTGACAGAAGTCTGGATATCGTCATGTTGAAGAGTAGACGATAAGGGTTCATCTGATCTAGCAGATGCAGTTTCGTCTGGTTTAGCTTATGTGTCTGCTCTGACGATAGCATCACTTCGTTGGCTTGATGGATTGACCTGTAAAATGTCAAATGAGGTTTCTAGGTCTGACATTTCTTTGTCAGCCTTTGAACTATCTTGAAATTTGGCATGGATTGATTCTTCAACAATTTGAGTGTTAAAGTTGAACACTCTAAAAGCTTTAGATGTATCAGGATATCCAAGAAAGAATCCTTTACAGATTTTAGAGTTAAACTTTCCAAGATGAAGGATGAAACATTCACATCCAAAAGGATGGAAATAATATATGTTGGGTTTTCTTCCTTTCCATAATTCATAAAGAGTCTTATTCAATATGGGTATTATCAAAATTAATAACAGGATGTATTTATTACTTCTGCCTAAAAATATTTTGGAAGTGAACTTTCATTTAAAAGAGTTTTAGGCATTTCTTGTAAAGTCCTATTTTTCCTTTCCACAACTCCATTTTGTTGATGAGTTATTGGAGAAGAAAAATCATGGAATATGACGTTTTCAAAACAAAAGGCTTTAAACTCAGAATTTTCAAATTCAGTTCCATGATCACTTCTTACAGATACAATGCATACTCCTTTCTCATTTTGAACACGTTTACAAAAAATCTCAAAGACATTGAATGACTCGTGTTTATGAGCTAGGAAATATACCCATGTAAATCTAGAGTAGTCATCTACAATGACAAATTCATATCTCTTTCCTCCAAGACTTTACGACTGGGTAGGACTAAAGAGATCAATGTGTAACAACTCTAATGATCTTATCGTAGAAACAACATCTTTAGATTTAAAAGATGATTTGAGTTGTTTCCCATGCTGACAAGGCTCACACAGACAACTAGATTTTCAGGAAATGTTTGGCAAGCCTCTCACAAGATTCCTCTTAGATATTTTTGAAATATATTTCAGACTTAAATGTCCAAGATTTTTATGTCATATTTCCCTCTCATCGTCTACTGAGAGTAAACATGTTACATTTTGATCACTAAGGTTAGAAAGACAAACCTCATAAAGATTATTCTTTCATTTTCCTTTGAACATAATGAATTTATCATTATTTCTGACTATGCACTCATCAGAGTTAAAGGAAACTTCATATCCGCTGTCACAAAATTGACTTATGCTAAACAGATTAAAGTTCAATCCTTCAACGTATGACACATTTTGTATGAGTGGATTGGGTGTCTTACCTATAGTCCTAATCCCAAGAATCTTACCTTTTCCAGACCCATATAAGACAGACCCTTTACTTGGTTTGAGATTTTGGAACATAAACATGCTTTTTGTCATGTGTCGCGAGCATCCACTGTCTAGATACCAGCTTGAATCCTTCTTTCTTTCTATTGAGGATATCCGCAACAGGAATAATTTGTGATTTTGGTACCCAAATCTTCTTGGGTCCTGCATTGTTAGTATAAGGTTTTCTTATGTTAAAAGTCTTTGGATGACTTTTATATACGTTTGGAACCTTGTTATAATTTGCATGCATGCTCTTACGTATAGACGGAAGAGTTGATGACTTCTTTTCGTCTGTACTAGGATCATAGCCAAGTCCACTTCTATCAGATGAAGGTCTCCCATAAGTTAAAATATTTTTTAGCTTGGAAGAACTTGTTGTGAACTTGGTTAGGTCCTTTCTTAGAGAATCATTTTCTTCTTTCAGACATTCAATTTCAGAAAGAAGATGATTCTTTCCAAATTCATCTCGAGATGAAATTTCGTCTGATGTTCCTTTCTGTGACAAATTTTCATTTATAGCTTGTAGTCTTGAGACTTCTTCCGCAGCTGTTTTTAGTTTGGTTTTGCAAGATTTATATTTTTGAGCTATAAATTGAGAATTTGCTAGAAGGACATCATAAGGAATTTCTTCATCATCAGAATCTGAGTCTGAAGAAGATGAATGAGATTTGTTCAGAATTTTTACCTCAAATGTTTTTGTGTCTCCTGCCAAGAGACATATATTTGCGGTTTCTTCTTTGCCAGAGTCATCTAAGCTTTCTGTATCGAGGTCCTCCCACGTAAGAAGGCTTTTCTTCTTGTTGTCTCTTTTGGGATTCCACCTCTTCTTCAATCTTGGGCAATCAGTTTTTATATGCCCTAGTTTTCTACACTCATAGCAGACAACTTCAGATTCTTCTTCTTTATTGGAAGGTTTCTCAGAAACCGTCTATCTTTTTCCTTTCAAGAATATTTGGCCACGTCCTTTCTTCATCATCATTCTTTTGAATCTACTGACCATCAAGGAGATCTCGTCATCTATTGATTCTTCTGAATTTTCAGATTCATTTGAGTCAGCTTTGAGGCATCATCATTCTTTTTGTCTTTCTTGCTTGACTCCTATTTTGGGGCTTCATCGATGGTTGGTAGAGCAATAGGCTCTTTGACTTTGATCTTGTCCCTTTTGCTCAGGTGAACTTCATGTACTCTTAGAGTACCAATGAGTTTATCCAGAGTTAAAGTTTTCGAAGGATATAACAATTGACATGGCTTCCGAAGGAGCAGGAAGACTATCTAGAATTTTCATATTGTTTTGGGCTTTTGAGAAGGTGATTCCCAAAGCAGTTAACCCATTCAGAATTGTTTGGAATCTTCCAAACATTTCATCTATCGATTTTCCTTTCTGCATGGAGAACATTTTGTACTCTCTTTGAAGGGTGGCAGCTTTTTTGAGTCTAACATTCTCAGTTTCTTCATGAGAGATTTTTAGAGCATCCTAGAGTTCCTTAGCAGTTTTATAGGCACAGAATTTGTTGTATTCTGTCCTAGATAAGGCATACGTTATTGCATAATGCGCTTTGCTGTTAAACTCCATTATAGCATATTCTTCATTTCCCCATTGTGCTTCTGGTTTAGTTAGGGGAATATCTCCTTCAGTAGTAATCTTCCAAAGTCTGTATTGGGTGGACTTGATGTGCATCTTCATTCTGACCGCCTAGTAGGGATAATCATCTACAGAGAAAGCTGGAGGTTTGTTCATTGAATCTGCTATCAGCATCGTCTTAAAAGTCTTTATCCCGGATCTTTTCCTCTAACAGCTGTCAGACGCTCAACCGTTAAAGACTGAGCTCTGATACCAAACTGTAAAATACAAATACACAAGAAGAGGGTTGAATTGTGTTTATTAATTAAAACTTGTTCAGACGATGTGTTTTGCGTCTGTATAAAAATGTTTAATTAGACGCAAACTTAAACTTATCTTTCAAAGATTAATTTTAACTGAAAATTCAGTTTAAGTTGTTATCCCCTGTTAGTAAACAGATAAATAATAATCAAAGCAGTAATATTTTTATGTTGGTTCATCTATTCAAGACTACGTCCAATTACCTAGCAACTTGCTAAGGTTCCACTAAGAGTATTCTTCGAACTCAGCCACAAGACTACATAAAGGTATTCTTTGAACACAACCTTCTTAGGCTAAAGTAGTATTCTTTGACCCAGCCTCCACAGGCTAAACCCAAGTATTCTTTGAACACAGCCTCCACAGGCTAACCAAATGTATTCTTTCAACACTTAGCCTCCTCAGGCTAAAACAGGTATTCTTTGTTCCTCAACCTCCTCATGCTAAACTCAAGGTATTCTTTAAACACTTAGCACCTCAGACTACAGATTACCACAAAAGTGGTTTACAATAAAGATCAAATAGAAAATAGCCTAGAGAGCGATTTTACAATGAGAATTCTATTCTAAGTTTGTGGCGAGCAAACTTGTATTTTGAAAGCTTGAGCGAGTAAATGAATATGGTCTTGATCAGAGTAGTTCGCCGACTTGAACTCGCAGAGATGAAGTCCTTTTATAGGCATTCTGTGAAGTATTTGTTAGACTGTAGAAGTGAACGTTAGTCCTTGTCTTGGGTACTTTCACATTTGACAGAGTGAGCAATCAGAACATTTAATGTAAAGTCAGCGGATGCCAGCGTGAGATCAGGCTTTAACTTGATATGCTCAGAGATTTCACTAAAACGTACAACTGTTTTTTGTGTTGCAGAAGTTTATTTTGAAATCTCTTTTCACCTTTAGAAGCTTCTGAGTAACGACTTGATTTGAAACGAATGCACGTGTTACTCAGCGTCTTGAACTTCATTAAACAGATAGACGAATGAACAAATAGATGAGTTGTGTGTTGAATTCATTCGTTTGTTTTCTACCTTCGTCTGTCTTCTACCTTTGTCTTCAACTTCAATCTTCAAATCTTCACTCTCGAGCACATGACTTGAAGTTGGGACTAGCTCTTCGTCTGGTCATGAAGGTTTCTCGTCTGATGAGATTGCCTAAGTCATTTTGATTCAACACTATGTTTTTAAAATTTTATCATCTCATAGCTTTTTAAACATTTTTTTTTATTTTGTTCCTTCAAAATTTAGATTTTTTACCCCTACATTATAAAAAAAGTCACAATTAAAAGAAAATTCGTGACAAAATAATCATGATTATGATAGTTCAAAGAGAAAAATTACAACAAAATGTCTTGTGACAAGTTTTCTACTTAAAAAGATAAATCATAAGATTAAAGAATTTTGAAAATAAAATCTGCGAGATCGTAAAACTTTGTACAGATAAAGTATAAAACTTTGAAATGACCTTCTTTGTTTTTTTTTATGAAATTGGAGTAAGTCATGATTCTTAGGAGTGAGTTAGCATATGTGGTGTGCACTAGTTTGTGGGGTGTTTGTTTGCATGGTAGTTTTGAAACAACTAAACAAGACACTTCACATTTATGTGAACTTCTTTTAGTTAATTGAGATTCACTTTCGTTTCCTTTTCTTTATTTGTTTTTCTTCTCAGACCTGTTTCTTGTTCTCTGCATCTTTATTATTCTTTCATTTCATAACAGTACCATATTCTCACGCACATTTGAATTTCTTTACTCTTAAACTTCAAATTTCCAATTTTTTTTTTCTCCTGGTGTTTTCTAGATCATGGGGTGGCACAGTAGGAGAAAGCTCGTTATTGATCATTTTCATGGATTGGCTTCAAGGCTTGTGCCTCAAAATCCAAGTTTTCAGCGAAATTTGAGGATTTGTCAATCTGGGTATGTGGATTCAGGTCCAAAAAGAGCTAGCTTTAATGGGTTCTCTTCATTTTGTTCAATTTATCAGAGACTATGCTCTCAAGGTGTTGTTGGAGTTACCAAGAACTTCCATAATCCGTTTCTTTTTGGGACCAAGAGATTTTACTATGTTGATCCTTACAATGTGCACCATTTCTGGCCAAGGGGACTAAGGTATTGGGTTCAGAATCGTAAACACATTTTCATTGTGATGATTTGTTCTGGGGTTTTAATCACTGTGTATTTTGGGAACTTGGAAACAGTTCCTTACACCAAGCGAACCCGGTTGATTCTGTTGTCGAAAGCCGTGGAGAGGAGGCTTGGGGAGAGCCAGTTTGAACAAATGAAGGTTGATTTTAAGGGGAAGATAATGCCTCATGTACATCCCCAAAGCGTGAGGGTGACAATGATAGCTAAGGATATAGTTGATGCATTGCAGAGAGGGTTGAGGAATGAGCATGTGTGGAATGATTCGGGGTATGCACTAAAGCATCCTATGTTGTTTGAAGGGAGTGAAGAGAAGGTTGAAGTGAGTTGGCACAGAGAGGATAAGATTCTTGACGACAAATGGGTTCAACAAAGCCGAAAAATTGATCAGAAGTTAGGGTCACTGACTGCAACATCACATTTGGATGGATTGAATTGGGAGATTTTGGTGGTAAATGAGCCAATTGTTAATGCCTTCTGCTTACCAGGTGGGAAGATTGTTGTGTTCAGTGGTTTGTTTGAGCATTTTAAAAGTGATGCAGAGATAGCAACTATTATTGGACATGAGGTATTATACTTGTCATTGGTTTAAGTTTAACTCCTTGCTTTTGCAGTTTAATATGCCTAGCATAGGAGACCTAAAGCAGAGCTTACACCTTACAACTTGCTAATTTGTTATTTGCACAAATGATATTTAGATATGTCGGTTTATATGGATTTTCTTGTTAATTAGGTTGGGCATGTTGTGGCAAGACACAATGCAGAGGGGATTACAAAGAATATGTGGTTTGCTATTCTACAGTTAATACTTTATCAACTTGTCGCACCCGATATTGTCAACTTAGTGTCATCCCTTCTCTTGCACCTACCTTTCTCCAGGCGGTATGCTTTGTTCACTGTCTCTCTTTCAAACCAATTGGTTTTCTGTATGGTCTTTAACTGTAGTAGATTCATTCCATAGAAAGATAATATTCTTAGAATGTGAGTTTAGATTAAACTCAAACCTACATAATTAACTTAATTAACTTATTAGGATAGAGATTTCTTAATACCATATGTTTATCACAGTGATTATTTATATTCATAGTACCTATCGTGTCACCTGCTGTCGAATCATTCTGTCTAATCCTATAAATTTCACGTTTAAGATGTCTAATCCTATGAGACAAGTGTATTGAAGATGCCACATCATCCATGAAAGGGTCACATTATTGAATATAAATAGAGGAGATGATTTTATAGGATTGAATTAGGCATAATTCACGATTTGTGGAGAAATGTTACTTCGGCCTTCCTAATAAATTGCTTTGGTAGACTAAATAGAACTTATAGCTTATCACAATTTTCCTTCAATTTGACTGTTTAACCTTAAGTACTTACATTTTTCTAACCTGTGAAACATAATTTGAGCTTATAATATCAATTAATCTTCTATAAATTGAATAAGGTTCTATTGCATTACAGGAGAAGACGGTAAAGAAAAACAGATACCATTTTAAGTTTAATTACTAGTTTGAATCTATATGCAAATTGCATGCTTACAATTTGTATCATGTTAAGATGAATCAGTTGATGAATACAAGTTGAATGAATGGTACAGTTGAAATTGAAAATTATTGTAATGGAGGGGTCAATAATTGAAAGACATCTTTAATGCAAGTTTATTTGGACTACAAATTTTGTAACAATATCTAATTATTCACTATTTTTAGGATGGAAACGGAAGCTGATTACATTGGGCTGCTGTTAATTGCATCAGCTGGCTATGATCCCCGAGTTGCACCCAAAGTGTATGAGAATTTGGGAAAAATTGGTGGTGATTCTACCTTTAGGGATTATCTCTCTACTCATCCTTCTGGAATACAGAGAGCAGAATTTCTGACTCAAGCTGAGATAATGGAAGAAGCATTTACTATTTATAGAGATGTAATAGTAAGACGTGAGGTTGAAGCTTTTCTTTAGGACTTCTGATTGAAACTTCAATGGAAGTTTTTTAATACACTCTTGTATATATTTTCAGTTAACTTCACTGTAAATAACACAACTTTTCTTTATGGTTTCTGTCAACCCATTTGCAAATTCTTCTCAATTTCTATGGTTTATGCTCAGATCACACATAACCATGGGACAGCATTGAGTTTCTCATTTTTACAGGAGTTGACTTGCTTTATTGTCATAGTGCTTTGAATTCTGGAAGAAATGAGAACTGTAACATTAGATGGTTGATCAATTTATGTTCCATCTTGTATCAGTGAGTGCTGCATTTGTTCAAACCTCATAAAGTCTTCATACTTGCTCTTAATTATTGTGATGCCATCTGTCTTTTGTTAAAGGCCTTCCACCATTAGCACCATTTTACCAGCCTCATGAAGTCAACCATGTAAACCTTGCGTGTGACTGTGAGTGATGACTTGCATATTTATTCATAAAAAAGGAACTCGTGCATGAGAGTGTGATTTAGTATTAATGTCAACACACATTATGAAGTTACATTTTACCAGTAGATAGGAAGCCTGACTTATCTGTAACACATTAGGATTCATTTTATTTTGATTAGGTAAAAAAGAATTCAAAAACCTGCACCATTTTAGTAAAATTGCAAAGCAATTGCACTATTTCGGTTAAAAAGCCCAATTTATGAACATTTTTGGTTATGATTAAAATGAGTTTTTTCATATAGTAACCAAACTGAAAAATATGTAAAGTATATAAACACTTCAAATCTTTAATTTAACCTTAATATTGCACAGCATTGAGTGATTAACTTGTTTTGATAGTAGACCTAATGAACACCTGTGTTGGAAATACGATCAGATACTAAATATATAGTCACCCCTATATACACTTTGGGTTGTTAATTTATTTAGTGATGTGATACCAATTAATATGAATTTCTATGCCTGCCAAAATAAATTTCTATGCCACCGCAAGAAAAGTGAAAGATTATCCATGATACATGTACCAATGAACTTCGATGTAAGAAATATACTGATCGGGGAAATTAACAGAATTAATTACCTAAAAAACATAACCTCGTTAATGATCGAGATGCTAAAACGTTTATAAGGAAACTGAGCACTATTATGAGGACAACTGGTGGCAAATCCGTTCTAATACCGAAGGCAGACACAAATTCCGGAAATGTAAGTGACAAGCATGATTCTGCAAGCCAGAGTTGCTTTTAGGGGAGTTCACAGACCTATACAAGCAAAACATTGAATCAGAACTTGAATAAGAGGGGAAAAGGAGATTTAGCAGAAGTCCACGATTTAAGAGTTCAACCATTCAAAGCTCAAATTACATTAAATTTGAACTAGCAAAAAAAAAAAACATCCAACTTTGGTATATCATGACCCATTATATACGAAAAGATAACAGTCCAGAGATAAAAACAAGTTTCCACATCCATAAACTGTCCTCCTTTGATAGAAGTTCTCATAAAAAATGCCAGTATCTGAATCCAGTCACCAAAGGACGCAAAGCCAACTCATTAGACTCATGTCATTGGCAAGGAGAAAGCTCATATTGAAATCAAGGAAATGATGAACACATCTGACATAGTTTGATATTCTAACCTGTGAGGCATCATTGTAATGGAATTACAGAAATTTCACTACATACTCCAATCTTACATTCTTTAAGCATCCCTAAATGATTCAATATGAAAATTCTAATAAACATGGAAAAACAAGATGAAACTTTATTAGTACTTCCACTACTTTGTAGTGCATTTCCAAATTGTATGCCTTTAGGCACTAAAGTACATATGGATAAAATAATAAGTCTTTAATGCATCTGAAATAGAAAGAAATTAAAGTTCCTTCTTCGGAATCAACTTGTCCCTACAGTAGCCAAGTCAAATATCCTAATTTTTTTTCAGCAGACACTTTCATACATTGCAGATTGTTATGTAAAAGTTTGCTTGAATCTTCTTCACCCTCATCAAACATCATCATTGCAATCTGATTAAACAAAAAATATCAGTATATTATACCCCTTAATTACTGATTGACCCAATAATGCATGACACAAACAAATCAGCAAAAAAAATTGAAATTTGGCAATATGGTTATCATAAAAAAATCAGCCTGACGACAGATATATAGAATACTCCAACTCTCCAATTAAGTATTTGTAGAAGGTACTATGGACTAATAAATGGAAATTACAAAGTCCCCTACAAGAGTCTGTGGGCGTATTTTATATCAATCTTTTCATAAATAACTTGTAAATTTGAGATGTTTTTATTTAACAACCCACGAGAAAACAAAGTCACTGTTTTTTTTAAAGTCCCTAACAAATGATAAATTTTCCAAGATGAATAAACTCTGGACAATATGGCTTCTAAATAGATAGAACAAATCCTGATATAACTAAAAAGTGTTCTGCATAATGACATACAACAAATTGAGGAGCACAAAAATGTGCTATAAATAATGTTAAAAAATTAGTCATAGATGCCTCAAATTATTCCGAGCAAAATCTTGTTTAAAGCTGAAAAATCATATCATAGAAAGTCCCTTCAATCCCATTTATGCTTCATGATCTTCAAGTAGTCTGCTTTTGGCCTACAACCAAAAGGAGCAGGTATGGTTTCACTAAATGAATAATGGGCAGGGAGCAAACAGATAAAGCAGGGATTAAACTAATCGATCAATCTTACATAAAGGACTAGTGGCTATAAAAACACATGGTCAAGCATCAGATGGACAAAATGCCTTTAGCCTATTATTATGGTTATATTAGATTACATCATTACGCACTTATCTTGAATGCATCATCATGATATATTAAAACTCACATGACTCAAGAATCGAAAGAAAACATACCCGAAAATTAATTGTAGAAAGAACATCAAGGAATCCTAGAGATGCTAGCTACCTAAGTCAGAAGAAAAATCCAATTGTCAGGCAATCATTATGAACCTAGAGAGGGTGACCACAAAACAACTTTTTTTCCTAGTTCTGATTCTATTGCCTTTTGGTTTTTTACCAAAAAAAAGTCTGTAAAGTTATATTCTGAATCCCTTTCCAACAAAATATCCAATCCACAATGAATACACCTAATAGCTAGAAAAACATTGAGATTTAAATCCTCTTTCAATTGCATTTTGGATGAAAAAGTTCAGGGTAATGAGCATTGATAATAATGAAAAATCAATTGCTGTGATTACAGTAAAATACACACATATGGATGACAAATTATTAAGTTCTTATACGTACTCAATTAGAATACAGGTTTTACATTGTCATTCAATCATAATTGTCATGCATGGTACGATTGTAAACTTTGTAATAATCACTTTAGAAGTCATATATAGAAAGATTATTATCGGTAGATAGACATCGTATGAAAATTAAACTCTCGTTATAATCCATTGCTTGATTTTCCAATTCCGCACACCTCTAGTTGTAGAGGACTTAAGTCCAAAATAATAGCCCAATGCAAGTCGTTTCATTTCTAATGCATAGAGTAAACAATTCCACTAACTAAATCAAAGTCATTAAGTACATGTTTGGCCATCAATTGGAGTCAACTAAAATCAGATAGGAATACAAGCTAAGGTGATTCTAGGTAAATATTCAGTGTCTGGTCTACATCAAAAAATAAATTCTGAATCCAACATTGATTCTGTGTTTTAGCAGATGTAAGTAAATTTTGCATAGAATTAAAAATACTCAAACATAAATTGCTTCACTTCAAAATCAATTTTGTAACACTCAACCACACATTATAAATTCACAAAACCACGCATTGAATTTTCTAAAAGCGTTAGTACGATTGACGATACCATCAGGAAGCCAAGCACACGAGCGGCTAGAAATGGAGAGCATGGAATTCATGAGCGCCGAAGCAGTGGCCGTGTGGTACGGCATCATCGATTCCACACACGAACTCAATTCCACAGGGAACCTTATCACACAAACGAAACGCAACGCAATCAGTCAGTAACAAAGTAAGAAAGAAGAAGTTTCAATGAATGTGTGTTGGCTATTACCTAAGAGTGGATTGGGACTGCGAGAGAGGTTTATTGGACGCGGTGCGGAACGGAGAACGAGCCGGTTTGGCTTCCGACGCGACGCGAAACGATGACCGGGCGGAAGAACATGATCGGAATATCGATCTGGCGGCGGCGGATGCCATTTTCGTGATCGGAATCGTTTGGAATCGGCGTAGTCCAAAACCCTAAACCCTAACTCTTGTGTGATTGAAACTGTGAGTGTTACACGGTCGTTGGGCTTGAGTCACGGCCCAATATGTGTTGGCCCTAACTTTAACAAAGTGAAGATCTACGTTCTTAGAAGCATCTCCAGTAGCATATTCCACTATTTTATTCTAACGGTAAATCTTTTGATATTAAATTATATTGTATATTATTAATATTTGTTTATAATTTATTTTTTAAAAATTTTAAATTTTAAATTTTAAAAAATAATTAAAAATTTATATTTTCAACATTTATTCCAATTTTACTTATTTTTTATAGAAAAAGTATTTTAATGTAGAGCAAGTCTTAATGTTAAGATTATCTATTAAACTCTTATATAATTTTCTCACCTAAAATTTGACTCGTGATAAAATAAAGTTTAAATTTATATAAACTGTGTTTTGGAACACCTAATTTATAAATGTTCGGAAATTTAAATTATTTAGAATTTGAATTATTTTTAATTAATTTCTTTCATTTTAAAAATAATTTATTTGGATAAATCAGTTCATAATTTTTATATTTTTATTTCTTTGTTTAGATAAAATAATTTAATCTTAAATGAATTCAGTTTTTCATTTTTAAATATTTTTTAAAAATAAATTTTCAATATTTGAATTTACTAAAATAAATATTATTCATTTTCTAAAATATTTAATAATTTCAATACTGTACAATATTTGATTGTTAATTTTTGTAATATTTAATAATTAAAATTACAAATATTTAATAAATAAAATTTATAAATGTAATCACATAAGGACTTCCTGTACAGATTTTTAAAATTTAATTATACGTTAAATAATTGCATCAAATTTTTTAGGTAAACTAGTTATGATATTAGAAAGAATATTTTCAATAATTATTTTTATTTTAACTAAGTTTCCACTATAAATTTAAAAAATATTCTAAATATAAATTGCACATGAATATTCATGGTACATTGGAAACACATTCAGAACATCGTAGCTACATGACATCGAATACTCCTTTATCGCAAATCTTTCTGGTAGCTATTGAATGAGAAAACGAGAAACATGTTATCCATAAGAAGTAATAAATTATTAGTGCAAATGCTACCTGAAAATATGCTTCAGGAAAAGAAAAAAAAAAAAAAAAAAAACATCTAAGGAAACATAATAAGGGGTGTTTTATTAGGTGTTTTGGAAGACACTTTGAGCCATTATGCATTGTCCCAACACTTCAAGAGTCGTGCGTGGCAACCCAATGAATAGAAATTATGAGCCACCAGAGTGGGACTTGGATTTGCTGCACAAATCGAGAAGAGGGTGTGGAGTCAGAGTTGATGAGACTACACAATCTTGCTGATCTATCAGAGTTTATCTTCCTTATCAAAGAGGAAACAATAGAAGAATTAGAATCTAAAGATGGTAAATGTGTAATAAAAGCAAAAAGGGGTCAAGAACATGGAGTATTAGTGATCTTATGTTAACACCCATTCTTACCCCGCATAAAATGAGTGTTAACATAATTTAATCATATCTATCACAATTTTAATAATTATGTATTCCACACTGCTTCTTTAATTGCTCAATTTCATCTTTTGTTCATCCTTTTTAAGAAAAACTCTTGTGACATGTACCAAGAGGAAGAGAATATCTTAGTAATATTTTATATTACTCTATTATTTAAATGTATCAAAAGCACTAACAGGTACATATAATCTTTTATTTAAAAAAGATTAGCAATCACTTAGTATTAAATACTATTACGATAGAGATGAACTTGAATTGTCACCTACTCATGTAATAAAATTAACAGTGAAATCAATCAAATAAATGCAACTCCAACATAGTTCGGTAAAAATAAAACAAAGAAATGCAAATCAATGAAATTAAACAGTGAAAACAAAATTGAAACACAAATCAATGAAATCAAGAGCAAAACACAAATTGAGCTAATAAAAACTAGATTACACAAATGAGCTAGCAAGAGATGAACCTGGATGATCCACCATGGAGAGAGTGAAGACTCTATGAGCAAGAGAATACGTGTGCATTGTGAGAGAAAGTCTGGTAAGAGAGAAAAAGTGTGTTACGACTTGTGGGAGAGAAACGTACCGAACTTAAATTGTGAGAGGTTGAACTTTCATGATTTATGTCGATTAAATTACCTTCTAAAATTACTTTCATTTTAAATTCATCTTAAATACATTATCCAAGCCAGACATTTTACGACACAACATTTTAATTTCTTAAAATTCCTCACCCAAACCCACTATTTTTGTTACTAGCTTGTATCATTTCATAATAGTTATATTCATACACATATTTTCTTTTTCATACACATATACTTTGTAAAATGGTGTCTCGATGATTAGTAAGTCACGGGCTCAAATCCAAAATCAATCTCTTTACTATGCAAATACTGACGTGGCAGTAAAAGATGACGGAGAGGAAAAAGCAGCCAAGGTTGTGCAACCAATTTTCGCAGAGGCAGTGAAACTTGACAAAGAGGAGATGAAGAAATACATGATCTGAACAAGTTGAATCTTACGTCCGGAACCATTACTGAAGATGGAGGAACCTTTGCTGCGGTGTAGAAGAAGTGAAATCAGTGGTTGCTGATTGGGGCCTGTGAGTGTCCTGACACTTTGATCTTCAACATTGATTGGATCAAACTTGAAGTACAAAAGGAAAAGAAAGGAGGCAAAAATATTTATACAGATGGTCCTAGAATAAATAAAAAAAAACAATATAGAGAGAATTCTTAAGGTCCTCCCCAAGAAAAGATTCGTCATGAACACCTGCAGAACGGTCTCTGATGCCTTTATCCAGAGTGTCATGGAGCAATTGTCCATAAGAATTGTGGCTGGTCCAAATGACAAGCCAATAACAATGGATGGCAGAGAAACAAACGAAAAAGTTAGCAACAAAAGCCAAGTATGTTTCAGAGCTCTGGCGCATTGAGTTTGATGTTATGAACTTGTTGCATCTGGTGAAATGCATGAAGTGATAAAGGCCACTATCAGCCCAAGCTCAGTGATGTTTTCGTCAGGAAAATGTCAACAGATCCACCACAATTTCTACTGAGTTCCCCATAGCTGGCTAGTGCCGCGATGATGTTTGGGAATAGTGTTGAACATAGTTTTTTGGGCTTTTTACCTGTTTGGAAATATAAGCAATTCAAAATACAGTTTTGGGTGTAGTTCGTAACAAAATACCAAAATGGGCTGGTTGTTGTTTGTGTCGCGACCACCTAGTCGCAGACAAATTCGCGACCGCTTGTGAGTGTGACACGTGGCAAAAATTCCTACGTGGGGTGCTGAGTTGGACAGTAGTCGCGGCCATTTCCACGACTTCATGTGGTGATGACACGTGGCGAGCCACGTTGGGAAGGGAAGGTGACTATGTGCCACGTGGCGTAGTCGCTGGATGTTCCGCGACCAGGCCACGTGTCACAATCTGAGTGCATGGAGGGGTCGCTGGTGTATCCGCGACCAGCCTTAGATTGTGCCACGTGTTGACATTTTGGTTGGCTGTTTGTTGGTCACGGCAGTTGTTGTGACCAAGTTATTTTGGCAGTTATTTTCGCGACTACGTAACCTTCCGCTATTTTCCCTGCGACCACAACACAATATATATACCCCATCCGCTACACTAATCTTCACATCTTCGCAGTTATACACTGAAACAGGTATAAATTTTATTCTATGTCTAATATTTTGCTTGTTTATTTCGTTTAATTTTTTTTTTTAAAAATAATAATATGTAATTGTAATTTATTTATGTTGTTTTGTGTAGATAAATTAAACTTGCATGACGCGTACAGTAGTTGTTGTATATGCTAATGGAAGGATCACAGAAACTGATGAAGGAGTAAACTTTGAAGGATCTAGAAGGATTATACAAATAGAAAGAAATATTAATTTTATTGGGTTAAAAAAAACATTACGTCAAAGATTAAAATTACATGAGAATGAAGTAATAGGATGCATTACAACTAGATATTTTGTAGATAATAAATATGCATTATTTGAATTAGTTGATGATAGTGATGTCAATCTAATGATGACTAATTTCGAACAACCGGGGTTAGGTCATTTAGAATTATGCGTAGAAATAGTTATTGCAGGTAGTGCGTCGTCGTATAATGAAGGTGGTGCATTTGAGTCAAATGTTTGTAGGGCGTACGATGAAGGTGGTACGAGAATAAACTCAAGTGAAGAAGATGAAACTTATATCGTCTCAGATTCCTTCGGGGATTCATCTATAGATTCTTTCGGTGAAGATTTTGAAGGTCATTTACCTGAATCAGATGATGATGAATTAAACAGTGCAGGTTTGAACGTTCAAGCAATTGCGTTACCTGATATAGTAACAGGTGAGATTAATTGTGAATTTGTTTCTATTATTTTAAAAGAATGTATTTAATTGTATCATTATGATATTGTAGGTGATACGCAACAACCGTTTTGGCACAATACACCGCACTATACTCAAATAAACTGGGATCATCCTGATGAAGAAGATTTGTTTGGTTTAACTGGTCGTATAAGTTGGGAGGAAGGTCAAGAATTATTTGTGGGATTAGAATTTGAAGATAAAAAAAGTGTTCAAAAGGCTCTAAAACTGTACATGATGAATGTACATCAAATTTCGAAAGCCGTTGAGTCAAAACCACATAGGTATGTCGTTAGATGTCCTGATGTTGGATGTCTTTTTTATATGCGAGCCAGTTTATCAAAACGAACACAGAGATGGAAAGTCGTTCAATGGGGAGGACCGCATACTTGTTTAAATGCTACTTTGAGTCAAGATTACATAAATCTTTATTCTGATTTGATCAGCACATGCATACTTGGTATGTATTATATTTGTTGTTGAATGATTGTTGATCTCTTATCTTTTGCTAATATTTGATTTTATTGTATACAGGTATGATTAGGGAAGATCCATCAATTAAAGTTGCATTTGTTCAAGAGAGAGTGTCTAGCATTTTCAATTATAAAATTTTTTACAGGAAGGCATGGTTAGGAAAGCAAAAAGCAATGACTATGATATATGGTGATTGGGCTGAGTCATATGCAGAACTTCCTGTCTGGCTTGAATACATGAGAAGATACTGTCCAGGTTCATATTATGAAATTTGTGATGATGATTTTTTTGTTGGTAACACTCTTAGTAATGAATTTAGACAATTTGAGCGTGTGTTTTGGATGTACAAGCAATGTGTCGATGCATTTAAATTTTGTAAGCCTATTATACAAGTGGATGAGACTCACCTGTATGGGAGATATAGAGGAACCTTATTAATAGCAACTTCACAAGACGGAAATGAGAGTGTGCTACCTCTTGTGTTTTCTGTTGTTGAAGGGGAAACACTATCAGCTTGGTCGTGGTTCTTAAGGCTGTTACGTCAACACGTGACTGACAAATTAGGGATATCGATCATTTCTGACAGACATCGTAGCATAAAGTCAGTCGTAGATGATGAACAAAATGGTTGGAGTCGGCCACATGCATATCATTTTTATTGCATTCGACACATTGCTTCTAATTTTAATCATAAATTCAAGAATCAGAAACTAAAAAGCATGTTGGTTAAATTAGGTACGCATATTTTTAAAACACAACTTGATTTATATTTTCATTAGTACGAGAATGTTATTCCATTTTATAATTACTTACAAATTTTTTTTTTGTAGGTTATACTCCTTGTAAACATATATTTGACAGAAATTTGGAAAAATTTTGTGAATCAAGTGTTGATGTTTGTAGATGGATAGAAGATATTTCAAAGGAAAAATGGAGTATGGCATATGATGAAGATGGACGACGGTATGGACACATGACAACAAATCTTTCAGAATGTGTTAATAAGGTTTTTAAGGGATGTAGAAATCTTCCAATTTGTGCCCTGGTTAAGGCCACATACAGCAGATGTAGAGAGTATTGTGTTGAGAGGGGTCGTCGTGCTCAACAAGAAATGTTGGAAGGACAAGTTTATTGTTCAAAACTGATGCAACTGCTTCGACGTTATCAAGATGAAGCTTCCTCTCATACTGCTCGTGTGTATAATATTCAACAGACAAGATTTGAAGTTGAAGAAGCATTTAATCCCCGCACACAGCGTGGAGGCCAAAAATGGACAGTTATCTTATCTGAACTATATTGTCAATGTGGACGTTTTAAGGCTTTCCATTACCCTTGTTCTCACGTGATAGCTGTTTGTGGACATGTTTCAATTGACTTTCTACAGTTTGTTGATAATGTTTACAAAAATGAATATATCTTGCAAGCATACTCGGCAGAGTGGTGGCCTTTGGGGAATGAAGATGCAATGATACATATTGACCAACCTTGGAAGTTAACCCCCAATCCAGCAACGCTTAGAGGAAAAGGTAGACCCAAATCAACAAGAATCAGGAACGAAATGGATTGGAGTGAACCATCACAAAGACGACAAAGATGTCGAAAATGTGGTCAAGAAGGGCATAACAGAAGGAACTGTCCCACAAATCAACAAAATTAGTGTTACTGTTATTTTTAAAGTACTAATAGTCATGGTTAAATTATTATATATTCGTGGTTAAATTATTTTATCATGCAATATTTTGTAATACCTCCATCGCATTTTCATAAGAAACATAATTAATTACATAATATAAATGTCAACAAAATGTCTACATATGATAAAATGTCCTAAAAAAATAATAAGTCCTAGACTAGATAATGAAAAACTACTGATCATGATGATGTCGATGACCATGTCGCCCATGCCTACCACCCGTTCCACACGGGGGATCATAGTGTCTCGCATGTCTGTCAGGATTACGGCGAGGTGGAAGTACCTGACTCGTACCAGCATCATGAAAATTTTGTCCTCCATCACCCCCAAGCAGATCATCCATATATGCTAAGTCGGCGGGGATATCATAAGGTGGGTCTGCCTGAGATATGGGCGTCCTGATGTCAATAGACGCAGTGCCCATAGGTGAAGTACCAAACAAATCATGTACAGCAAATTCGGTGTGATCCTCAAAAGGCTGTAATGCTGGTGATGGATGATACGAGACTGGATGTGTATGATCAGGTGATGACTGCGAGACTCCGGGATAATGGTACATCGGAGGAAACTGAGAGGGTGCTTGAGTATACTGTGACGGTGTATAATACATGCCATGAGGAATCTCTGCAACCGGAGGAATAATATGAGGCTGGGACTCCATCATCGTACGACCTCTAGCAATACCACCCGTCTCGACAGTATTAAGCGGAAGCTGGACATCATCAACATGAATCCTCTCCACACCCAGAGGGGCACAGGTAGCTAGCGCTAATACTCGCCTGGCCTCAGTACTAATCATGGCCAACCTCTGAGTGATGTCCCTCATCGTATCCAATGTCAAAGTACTGAAACCTTGTGGAGTGGATAAAAATGCATGGTTCTCTACCACTTCACCCTGAAACAATAATTTAGATATTAGTGAAAAAGAATGTTAATAAATATATAAGGCAAATTTAACATTTTAAAGTAGATTAAATACCAAGGCAGCTGCGTGGGCGTGTTTGGGGTCGACAAACATAAGAGTTTTCTTCCTATACCAGATCATGTAATCATCATTGTAACTCAAAGGACTTGAATCTAGGATGCTGTCAACAACATACTGTAGCCGATTCTGTCAAATATCTAGAATAGACTGTAGAAGAGTAGCCCAATGCTGATCATGTTTCCCTCTGAGTGTCAGCTGGTGAAGACTGTCTAACTGAGAAGGCGCAGCGGGAATAAACTGCCTCATGCCAAACTGCCTCAGGACCCTATCTAGCTGGTGCCACTCAGCAATCTGAAAACAAAGAAGTGGCACAACAGCTCGCCAAATAGGCTGACCAGCACGACATATCTCTGGTACATACTGTAATACAGCACCACTATATGGCTCCCAAATAAACTGCACAAATAGAAATTACAACTTTAAATATTTTAAATCATATACACAAAAATTTCATATAATTAAAATGTTTAAGTATATTACCTCTTCATTAGTAAGAAGATCTAATACGTGTCTAATCACTGTGACATCATTGATCAAAATGAATATTTTCCATAACAGGTAACCACCTACACAAAAAAATACACAGTCATCTAATTTAGATATTATAATTAACAACAAATTAAAATAAAAAAAATTACTTCTAATGGACATACCTGTGAGCTATCGGTGACTGTGGTAGTCTAGGTGCAATGACTCGTGGCACAGTGCAAAGAATCCTCTCCTAAGCCAATAACTGCACTAACACTATCATGCCACCAATTTTGACGTTATCTACATTAGTTGCATTGCACAACTCTTTGTATAGAAATCCTAATAAAGCACTACCTCAGGCATAGGTAGTGATCTCCCCAAAATCAGCGAGGAACTGCAACCATTTGAGGGATACCCGTGATCCAATCCTATCGGGAAACATAATACCACCGATAAATCATAAAATCCATGCACGTACGTATCTCCGCAGTGCTACTGGATCGTCTAAAAATGGTGTAATGTCTCCAAAGTTCTCAGTTACCCAACTGAGCTTCACTGACGATCCCTTCACAACATCCGGTGTTGGTCTAATACCCAACACCGCCTCGCATATATCAGACCATCGGCCATGGGTGTCTGCAATCAAAGGTCTGCCATCAATAGGTACACTCAATAACATAGCCACATCCTGCAGCGTAATAGTGCACTCTCCGCAGCGCATGTGAAATGTATGAGTCTCTGGTCTCCAGCGCTCCACGAAGGCATTCAAGAGTCCCTGATGTACCTGCGTAAAACAAAATAATAAACATATCAAATAATAAAGTTAATACGTAACTAAATTACTAACGAAAATTACTTAATAAACATAAAATAAAAAAATTATTCGGTACGTAAGTCAACTACTAAATACTAATTAAATTTAAATACGTAAATAAACTACAACAGAAAAATAAATACTTATGTCAACAATACACAAAATTGAAATAAATACTAACTTAAAGCTATACTAACTTACGATAATCACTAATAATAATAATAATTAAAATTTTAACAATAATTATCTAACCACCTATTTTAAATATTACTACTTATAATACTTTCTTAAAATATAACCACCTAAAAATATAACCAAAAAATATTATTGCTTATAATAATATCTAAAAATCTAACAATCTATTTTAAATATTACTGCCTATAATATTATATAAAAATCTAACCACCTATTTTAAATATTACTGCCTATAATACTATCTAAAAATCTAACCACCTATTTTAAATATTACCACCTATAATACTATATAAAAAACTAACTACCTATTTTAAATATTACTGTCTATAATACTATGTTAAAATCTAACCACCTATTCTAAATATTATTGCATACAAAACTACCTTTAAATCTAACCACCTAGAATAATTCTAATTTCATCAATAAAAAATAATAATAATTTTTAAATTAAAAACTTTAAAATATTTAAAATACCTTCAAGTAACCAATCTTACACACCCACAGAAAACCAGCTTCTTCGAGAAGGTCCATGATAGCATCTGGTATGGTGGGTCATCCTAAATATAGTGGCGATTTCCTTCGTAATACTAACCGCCTGCATTCTCCACTATTCCATACATGCTGGGAAATGTGAGCTTTCTGAAGCCACAATACATCTCCCTCAACTGGACCACACTGAATAACTAATCCATCAGATGAAGACGAGAATGTCATAGTGAAAAAATAAGATTGACCAGAGGGAGAAGTAAAAAGAAGGGGGAGTGAAATTTTTTAAACTCCCCCCCCCCCTTTTATAGTGGTCCCGGAGGTGGGCCACGGGGTGGGTGAGGGGGTGGTCGCGGGATAATCCGCGACCAGGGCTGGTAGCTGGAAATCCCGCGACCACATGACGTCATTCTGGCGTGGTCGCTGGAAAATCCGCGACCAGCTACGTCATCATAAACTCGCCATTCACAAGTTGACAAGTGGCACAACGAGAGCGGAGTCGCTGGGATTGTAGCGACTACGCCACGTGGCACATCCAGCTTGCCACGCGTCCAACTCAGCACTCCACGTTGGTATTTTTGCCACGTGTCGCTCTCACAAGCCGTCGCGGATTTGGCTGTGACTAGGTGGTCGCGACACGAACCGCGACCAGCCCATTTTGGTATTTTGTCGCGAACTGCACCCAAAACTGTATTTTGAATTACTTATATTTCCAAACAAGTCAAAAAGCCTAGTTTTTTGTGGTATTTCTGTCATGCACCTCTGATGTATAGTTTAAGATGCAAATCTATAGTTTAAGATGGATATCCACCACCACCACCATCATCTTATAGGGCATTGTTACAGCCGCTGGTTCTACTAGTTTTCTCTAATTAGTTTACATGCTAGTTGGTTAGGTTTCTAACCAATTTGTAGCTCCTCTTACTATAAATGTATAATGAGCTTTGTATTTGCATTTTAACAAACCTACTAGAATAGGCAATTTATCTAAATGGGTTATAAGATCTGACACCGTGCTAAATTTCATTTTAAAACCAATTGGTGTTAATACTTACTAAATATATATAAGCTACACCCTCAAACTTGAGGCAGATGGTGTAAGATTTTCTAACATGAGTATCTATGTCATATGGTAAATTGGTCATCAACTATATATTAATTAATATATAAGTGCACATATTTGAATCAATTTGTGCAATGAAAGAACATTATAATTTATTATTTTTCACTTAGCTATAACGAAATGCCCCATCTATAGGGAGCAAGATACATATTTGTGCTAAGTGACAAGAGATGAATGAATACATTTAGACAACAGGCTACTATGACTATAGAATGCCTTTTGATTGCAAATATTGAACATTGTCTGACTATGAAAGCACATTTTTATTTCTAATCTAATATCACAGAAATGACCGATCTGTGGGTGCAAAATACATTTTTATTGCCAATATAAAGAAATGGCCAGATGAACAAACACTCTAGCTTTGGCGTTGTTGTTCAGCAACAACTAGAGCTTGCTGCTGTTCCTCTTCCTCAGGTTCTGCCACCACCACCAATGCTTGCTGTTGTTCCTTCTCTGCCACTTGTGCTTCACCATTGTCTACGTTTTGCCGGAAATATCTGAGTATTACTAGCAATACAAATGCTGCAAAGAAAATTACATCATAAGAATCAACTCTCTGTCACAAAGTTGCTAAATGCACATGTCAGGTATCAATGAAGCTGTTAAAACATTCAAGACAGAATGAATCTCTTAAGGATCATACTCCACCAAGGAAATATGTGAGAGTTGCAAAAATCTCTCTTCAAGTAAACGTTGTTTTTATATTTCAAGTTAGGTTAGACTAGTATTACAATTTTGGAGACTGTTGATGCTTAAATAGCCATGCATCCTTCTGCAAAAGGCTGTGAACTAGTACATTGTGGTCATAACTAGGTTAAAACAACTTAAAATAAGTGGTTCACTGGAGAATTACCGGTGAAGATTCGAGTCTTTATGGAAGATAGATTCCAGAAGGTAATAAGCAATGATGTGACCACTATCTTCTTGTGAGTGCAAACACTCCAACAGTCTAACAATCGCAATTTCAAGCACTCAGCTGCATGAAAAAACTTTATCTTAGTATAAAATACGAATGTGGGTCAACCTATAAATATTAACAAGTGCTGGAACTATACCACGCTGGTTTATCTGAGCAGAGTAACAGGAATAAAGCTTTGGTACACTGAAGCTGACAAAAAATCCTGCTCATAGGTATATTTAACAATTTAGCAAGATATGCATCATCAAAACTAAAATATAAACAGACAATAATGCTAAACATAATAGAGCTCATGATGTCCTCACCAATGGCACAGACCCTCCAAATTGTAATAAGATGACCATACTCTGCTCCTAGTAGAAGGAAAGGAGCTACCTGCAACAAAAAAAAAGGTTAAAATACAATCTGATATTCTGATGGCACAAACTAAGACTAAAATGGAAATTTCGCACACAATCAGGAACCAAGATTATAATTGCGGGGATTACTTTCAGGGTCATGGACGGTTCTCCCGAAAACAGCTCTCTAGTCTTTGAAATTGCAAAATTTAGTGCAGGAAGAATCAATTTTGCATGATGTAAAATGTCATCTTCTTTCAGCTTGGCATAACTTCTTTTCTCAACCTGGTTTCTGAACACATTAACAAAAAAAAATTCGTTGAGTACATCCAAATCCAAAACTGGGATAGCTTAGAAGAAAACCAACATCATGACAAACTAAACTTGTATCACCTTTGAAGAACTGAGTTTGATATGAATGAGACACCCAACAAGACGATTGCCAGTCGCGCTATGGCCGAGAAAATGCTGAAATGACAAGCACGGGAACATCTCAGACTCTTCTACTAGAGAGACACGCACAAAAAGAAGAAGCACAAAGAGAGAGAAGTTGCAGACCTAAAGTTAAGTCCATTAGTGAAGCAAGAAGACAAGAAACAAAGACACCCGAAACCAAACCAAAGGGTCGATTTTGAAACTTCTTTCCACATAATCAAATCAACAATCAACATCCCAACACGATCCAAGTCATCCTCATTCTCTTCATCAGCTTCTAAACATCAAACCAAGTAAAACACATCAATATCTATACATATAATGCTTTAAAATAACATTGAATGATCTTAAATATAAAGAGCAACAAATAAAATTAATAAATCCTCAAATCTAGTTGCGCAAAATTTACTGCTATTCTTGGTCTGTATTGTAACTTTAGGATAACAATTATTAGATCATAATGGTCCGGGTCCAAATGCCGGTGCCTTGTAATATCAAGTTACTCAAAATTTAGCAACGGATAACGGGATAAATCTATATTAGTTTAGTTTATCTTCAACATGCAAAAATTTCGTTCCTGTCTCAGAATCACAAAATTCAGCTGGATTATTTATTCCTTATATAGAATGTCCAATACTGAAATGAAATTTAGCCTGTCATCATTCAAGAACTTATATATCACAAATTTAGAATCCAAATTTACTGAAATATAATTTAAAAAATACACATTTTAATTTAATAAGCTCCACAAAAACTTATTAAATTAGAGTTTATTTTATGAATTTAATTTGAACGCACTAGTAATATATATAGTAATTTTTATAATAATTACCTTAAAATTCTAGTATGTCATCTTACACATAAATAATGCGTGCCATAAGTAAAATTGCTATTAAATATTTATGCAAAAATATACTATATGTATATATTTCTTCTGTTTTACTGACTTATATAACATTTTTTTTTTTAACAACACTGACATATATAACTTAAACTCTTAAGAGAAGCGAAATAGAATTTATATGAGCATGATCTAATAAATTAACATCGCTAACTAACATTTATTATCTGTAAAACCTAATTAAGAACATTGCATTAATGCATACTTGGACATGAAGTAGTAGAAGGTGGTGCCTGAAAAGGCACCAAGCTCAATCTCTCTTTCCGGTGTCTCCCACTGTGTCTTCTCTTCCTTTGTTTCACAGCCTCAACAACATCCACCGCCACCGTCTCCTTCTCTTCCCGCCGCCACCGCCGGGAGCTTCTCGGCGACGCAGTCTGCGCCGCCGTTCGACTCTTGCACCGCCGCCGCACTCCGCCGGCCTCAGGAGAATCCTCGTCAAAGCGCGCCTTCGACCGCCGCGCCGAGGAAGGAGAGAGAAGGAGAAGCTCCTTAATCGGAACAGAGCTCGTCGGAGATCGGAGGAGAGACAGCGGAGACGGCGACGAAGCCTTCACTGTCGTCAGCTCCGGCGTCGGCGACGGCGAGTGAGATAAGTCGAGTGAAATTTGAAGCGGTTCCACCGTTCCGTTTTCGGCTTTGCGAGACAATCGCGACGCTGATTTGGTTCGAGAACGGTGACTGTGGCGGTGATAAGAGGAAGGAAAACAATCCATGAATTTGAATTTGAATTTGAATGTGAATGAAGATTGTAAGTGAAGTTTGTATTCTGGGAGCCGTTGGAGAGAAACGTCGACGTTTTTATAGTTGTGAAGTTGTGAGTGAGTGTTTTATTTTCAAATGTGGGACCGTGAAGTTAGCTCAACGGTTAATGCTAAAGAAAAAGTTAAAAAATGTTGTCTGAATACGTTGGAACTTACACTAGTGGACTTAATTATTGATCATGTGAGTGTGAGTGTCTTTTGTTAATTTGGAGATAAAGTATTTTGAGAGTGAGTGTCTTTTATTATTTTGAAGATAACGGGAAGAATGGATGTATTAGTTTCTTCAACTTGAAAGTTTAATGCATGACTTTAAGCTTGTTTAGTTTAAGAAACTTTTACCCCAAAAGATGGTGATGGGTTTCAGAAATTAAGGTCTAATTAGTCTTCTTTTAATTTCCTTTATTTATTATTTATCGTTTATTTTTTAATTTAATTTTGTTATTGTTAAAAAATTTACTTTGGTCTCTTCATTTTAATAATTGATTCAATATAGTTGTTTTCATCCTAAAGATAATGTCGTTAGTTAAGAAAATGTGTTGGTGTTACTTAATTTATATGGTTCTAATCCAAATTGTAGTAGTTTCTCAAATTCTTTCACGTAATCACTTTCGATCTATTATAAATTTAAGCATAAAAAATATTCTCATATGGAATTAAAATAAAAAAAAATAAAAAAGACAAGTTGATATTTATAAAACGATGGAAAAAATTGATATTAATTATGAAATTAAAACCAAAACAGCTCAATAAAATTAAAATAGAAACATAAATTGAAGTAATGATTCTTAAATCTAATTAGAAAAGAAATATACAGTGAAGAGAGAATTAAAGAAGGCAAAACAAACTTTTTTTAATTCAAGAGTATGAACAGAAAATAAGGTTATTATTATTAGATATAAATATGAATGTTCAAGATTCAATCATGTTATTAGTTTTAAATAAAGTATTGTTCTTATTTTTGGGATTGAAAAGTTGATTAAACAGAGTCCTTATTAAAATTAAAGACTTATTATTTTGATACGAATCATATAATGAGAAATAAGTTTTTTATAATTTTTAATTTAAATTATTCTTATCATAAAATTATTATAAATGGAATATTAATAATATATATATATATAATGATTTTTATTAGATAAAAAATAATAAATCTCATTTAATAATTTATATATATAAATAATGCTCATATAGATCTAATTATTGAATTAATTTAATTCATAATTTTTAATGATTAATATTATTTTAAATTATCAATAGACATTTTTTAATAAAAAATATAATAATTTTCTTTTACCTAAACCTATCACAATAATTAACAAATTATTTATTATATTTTAATATAAGACATTTAAGTATTTTAGAGTACTAATTAAATGGATATTGAATGTAATTAAGTAATTGTAAAATTAATGATTAATCAAAAAGGAGTCTATTAAATCAAAGTAATGAATTTAAGATTTATGGTAAAACTTAGACTTTGGCGAGGCAATTGAATGAATGAAAAAAAGAGTTTATTAAATTATTTACTTAATAAATATATTAGTACTTTAATGTAGTTTAACATTAATATCATATTTTAAAATTAACTTTGAGATAATTTTTTATAGGTTCATATGAGTAAAAAATATTACTTCATGTTATTTGGATATTAAAGAATATTGTCAGATACTTACCTTGATAAGTAAATTAATATGATTAATTTACTATTGATTTAGTATTGAACTTACGGTATTACACACAAACAAGTGTGTCAATCCTTGTCAAAAGAATTTATTTTATTTGATAAATTAAATTAAAAAATTTAATTTAAGTCAAATATATAATTTTATGTGAATTATTATTATTATTTTTGCTACCATAAAAAATATAATTATATAGATATATCTATAAAAGAAAAGTAATATTTAGTGAAAATTGTTCACCAATACCTTAATTTGTTAATGAGATGATAAAATCTACTTTTGGTGAAAATAGATTTTATGGTTGAAAGGTATATAAGATTAGAATTTTAAATATTAGTTGACAAATCAAATCAGTTTGATAAACCAAATCAAATTAATTTGAGAAATTAAATTAAATCAAATCGATTAGAATTTTAAAGGTCTAGAAGATGAACTCTTTATCACGACTTTCACTTTTACTTTCACTCTCAAAGATTTGATAATAGAGATAGACTAGTACATAATAGAAAATAAAAATCGCCTATCGATGTATATAAACATAGAATCTTTATAAAATTGAAGAAAGTTTTACACTTTAAGAATTAATGTTCAAGTACATAAAATATAAGCTTCAGATTTATATTTTGTTCAAGTATAATTTAAACATAAGATAGATCTTATTTTATCTGCAACATGTACTACAAACACATTAATAGAATTTTTTCCACTATATGTGTTTTAAATACACAAACCCTTTCTATGTCACGACATGTGTTTTGAACATATTAATAGATCTTTTCTAGTGTATGTTTATAATTATTATGAACATAATCCTTCAATTGGTATTAGAGTTTAGGATTTCTTTTTTTATGTTTAAGTTTACATTGCTAAAAAGTACTTAAGAAGTTGATATATGGATTCTGTTGGATTCAAAATCCATATAAGTGTACTTGGTATGTTTGTTGGAACAAATTTAATTGAATGTATAATATGATTATTGACTTTTATTAAACTGTGGATTTTAACTTTTATAATTATTGAATCACGTGTTTCAATTATGCGTAATGAAAGTATTCTTGAGAGGCTTTATATCAATAATGTTTCCTTGTGAATCCTTCTTGATTTTGAAGACTCATCTACATCTCTAATGGAATGAGGTAAAAACTCAATTATCACATGTGTTTCATTCATCTTTAACCTTTAAAGCTTGTTTACAACATATTTTACATTAAAAAGACATTTTAATTATGAAAAAAAAGAAAACCAATATAAATTAAGTCTTCATCTTCATTTTAAATTAATAACATAAAACGCACTATTAAGAAAGACAGAAACATATAATATGCTCTAATACCAAATGTAACTTATAATCATATTGATCTAAACATGTCAATCAAATTAAATAACATATTCAGATTAAAAAATAGAAGCTAAACAATAAAAATGTACTTCCAGCCATTGCAAGTCAAACACGCAACAGTCTAAACAAAAACCCTAACCATCTTTATTTTTCTAGACCCTCACTCACTCAAAATAGATGGTATATTTTCGAATAAATGAGCCAGACTTGATGATTCAAAAGTAAGAGCACCTCATCTTATTTACAAAATTTGTGCATCGTAGAATCTCAACCAAAGGATAACAATTGGAGTTTGTTGTTGAATGTTGCACAGTGAAAAGTTGAATGTGAACAGAAAATGGATCAAATTAAGAAAACCAATTCCTAAAAATCATGAAGGAAAAATTATGGGAAGATCGTGGGAACGTTTCAAAAAGCAATGGAAAGGTCCATGTATACATCCAATAATTTGATCATATTTCACATTATTTGCTCTTAGTGATCATTAAGGAGTTTACCTGACGTGTCTATCTAAGACCCGTAATAGATTGCCTTAGTTATGTCCTTATCTTTATTATTATTTTCAAGGGATCAAACCTATAGTTTTGATTGGATTATCAGGAATAAAAAAAACATTTAAAAAAAAACTAAGGTTATGACTTTAAACAATAGTGCAAAAATTTTACCTCACTCTTGTTGTAAATTAATATTTGTGTGAGAATATATATATATATATATATATATATATATATATATAATAAGAACTAAACTTTTATGCATGACTTGGAAATACCTCTCATTTTGGCTTTCTCCAATCCTACCTTACTGTATGAGTGTATAGATAAAGATGTTTATCAATGGAATGAGGTAAAAACTATTATCACATCTATCTTTAGTCTTGGTTAAACATTCATTGATGCAAATTATGTTTGGCCCTATTAATTTGTTTGGTTGTTCCCAATAAAGGGTCACACAATTTTTGCTAGTAAAAATTTGTAAAAGATAAAACACAAGAAAGGGGGTTGAATTATATTAATTAAAAAATTTAATCCTTTTGTTTGTTGGTTGAAACAGTGTCAGACAAAACAATGTTTATCTTTTAAAGATTGATTTTAAGAACAGACGTTATACTTTGGTTATCACCGTTAGTTACAATCTTAAAGAAAGGAAACACGGTTATTTTTATATTGGTTCTTGTATTCAATATTACGTCCAGTTACCTAGGAACTAATGAGTTTTTACTATCAACCGTGAAATGGTTACAAGTATTGTTTGAACACAGCTACTTCGGGCTAATACAAGATATTCTTTGACCACAACCTTCCCAGGCTAAACAACATGGTATTCTTTGAAACTCAGCCTCCTCAAGCTAATATAAGGTATTCTTTGAGATCATAGTCTCCTCAGGGTAAAGCACCACATAAGTGGATTTAAGACAGTTTTCTAAGAAAAGAGTTCCTCTTTACAGAGAGGGGTATACAGTGAAGTTTAAAAAGAACAGTGAGCGAAATCATAAAGTCTTAAAAATTGTAGCGTGTTCGCCAACTTGATCTTGAGCAAGTGAAGTCCTTTTATAGGCAAATCTTTAAAGATCCGTTAGAGACAAGGAGAATGTCGTTGAGCTTTCCAAGTGAAGTCTTCAAAAGGTGTGAGAGTGTAATCAATGAAATGATGGCTTGTGCAGCGGATTTGATGGCACGTTCGAACCTTTTTTTGACTTGTACCAGAGATATTGTCAAAAAGGGTGTTCCCTTTTCGTGTTGAAGAGGTTATCTCGAATCTCCATACTGATCTTGGAAACATTTGAGAGTAACACATGGATTTTGAATTTGGCGCGAGTTACTTCATCTGAGCTTCACTTTCTTGACAGACGATGTACTTCTTCAGTCTTAAGAGTTGTCTTGGATGCTTCGTCTGAAGAGTATCGTCTTATCTTCCGTCTGATGACTTGGTTCAGGGACAGACGAATGACTTTAACTTTGAGGAGTCATCTTCCGTCTGTGCTTGTTCAGTTTGACTTTGGCTTGCAATGCTTCTGTCTGATATGTTCTGTCTGTCTTGTAATTAATCAAAACTTGAGACGTTAATTATCTTGATTTAACAATCTCCCCCTTTTTGATGATTACAGACCGTACAGGAATCACTGAAGAATGCATCTGCTTAAGACAAAGTTAGCCAAATAACAGTTATAGCAAACCAGAATTACATCAAGACGATGTTCTCTGAATATACCTCTTTATAAGAATTGTTACATCAATGTGATGTAATCCATTTATACAATTACAAGGTTTTAAACAGAGTAAATAATTACAAATAAAAGAATATCAGAGCAAGAAATAAAATTTTACAAAACTTCATCCTTCATGCGTCTTCAACTCCCCCTCAGACGATGCTCTTCTTGATGTTCCAAAGGCTCCCCCTTAGCATAACTCCCCCTTTTTCATAACCTTTCCTCAAATTATTCTCCCCATTGGGCTAAGAATCATCAAAAACTTACTTTGGTGGAGGCTGAGGTTGATGTTGCACAAGACCCATGACTATAATCTTGAGCTGCTCCATCTGAGCAGTGATAGACACTTGATTCTCCTCAAGCTCCTTATTCTTCTTCTTCAAGTGCTCACGGTTTTCCTCTAACGCATCATACTTACGCTTCAAAGCATTATACTTCTCAACGGAGTCTTCAAATGATGGCTCAGGCGATTGAGGTTCAGATGATTAAAGTTTAGAAGGAAGCTGAGGTTCGTCTGTATCTGAATCTACTTCCTCTATAATAGGCTCAACTTGGGTTTCCTTCAGACGCAAGGAGAACAAGGGCAACTCCATATGAGAGCTGAATGTTCTGTTTCATTGTCATGTGTAACTTTTGTTGAAGGCCACAAGTTATAGATATTAAGGCTCATGAGGAGGAAGAGTATGGGCATACACACCACCAGGATAGACATTGCCAACAGTGGCAAAATCTTCATCAAAAGTGGTTCCTGAGTAGTGAACCATGGTTGCTTCATGTTCTTCTATCATCTTTAGCATCTTAGGATTGATAGGCTTTGAGTCTTGAGCTTGAACAGCTTTCATGTGATTGTAAGCAACGGAGGGTAGACGCTTAGCAATGTGCATTGTGTACTTGAAGGTCTTGGGGGTAGACAGTTCCTTCTTTTCATTTCCTTTTGCCAAGAATTTCACTAAGCATGGTCGCGAACGATCCATAACCAGAAAGAACTTGGTTTCATTCTTGACTAGGGATGAGAATTGAGAGCCCATCAAGAAGTGTAGATACCTGAACTCTTTCTCAGCTCTTCTCTGGATTAGATGAAAGGAGGTCAACCTACCTTTTTCTTCTGCTCTGTAAGCATTTGCCATCAATCTGAACGCAAGATTGTGATCTTCTGGCAAAGATTGAGCAAATTCTTCAGGGTCTTCATATTCCCGGATATTCAATGAGTAGCGCGGACGAATCCCAGAGCAATGTGGTTTTGTCCAAGGAAGAACAAGTCCAAGGGCACAGCCTAGCCCCATATACTCCGTCTGATTCATGGGAATGGTGAAGGAGAAGGGATCATGACTATCAAAGGTATCCAAGTGCCAATGATCAAAGACTTTTGGCTCATAGATTGTAGACTGTACATCACCAAATCTGCAATGATGAAAAACGAGAGCATTCATCTCATGTTGAACTTTCCATTTGGTGTGTTGTCTATAAGGGATGTTGGATTCATAGCCAAGTGCTGGTCCTTCAATCATCTGCCCAACAATATGATCCTTGTAACTTTCAATATTTTCCAAATCCTTGATGTTCAGCTTTGCCAGTTCATCTCAAGGCAGACGCTTCAGTCAATCGCGTTGCTTTTCTGGGATATACTTTTCTTCCAAATCGAAATCTTCTGGCTTCAAGGGTTGGTGATAGATGATGAGATTGACAAATCTCCCAAGTTGGAATCTTTTCTTTCCTCTGTAACAATAAGGATTAGTCAACTCAAGATAGGAAGAGTCACGAACAAAACAGTCTTCATCATCTGCATAATAGCCATCATTGGCAGATTCAGACGGTTCACCATCACTTAGATCAGAGGTTTCATCAGCTTGATCTGACAATAACCAATAAATCACAAAGATGAATAAAATTATATTAAAAAAAGATTTCATATTATTTTTTTAATGGTTGAGGCCATGTCACGCATTCATAAAGTCTTTTTTACGAATCTTTTACTTATGAAAAAATGAGTAACCTAAAATAAAAATGGAAAACATAATCATCATGTTATTAGTTCATATTTTAGATGTGTTATAATCCTAAATTTTTTAATGTCATTGCAAGCTTATCACGTAGTAGTTTAACATAAAAAGCAAATTAATAATAATATGAATGCAAAATTCAGAAACCAATAAAGATGCTAGCTAAAACAATACATTTACCATATTAACTTCATGACATAAGTAATATTTATTAGAAATGTGAGAGGAATGTCATATGTGATTAATAGTTTAGAAAGAAAAAAATATAATCGTTGATAATCATAGAAAGAGAAATATTTGATAACCAACAATAATACAAGTCAACTAGTTAATTATTTCATAAAATGTAAAGAAAGAGAAAAAATAATAAAAGAAATATATATGTATATATGTTTTGTGAGATAGTTGGTTGATTGACTTATATTGTCGTTGGCCATCAAACATTTCTCCAATAGAAATTACATTTATATCTATTATAATTAACTACGACTAGAAAACATACGGGGCCAACAAAAATTATATATAAAGAAGGATTTAACATATTTGCTCCACATGTGAGTATTTTTTCCTTATCACTTACTAATGCATTTCATATTCTCCGCCTTAAATATTTCATGTAGTGAAGTAATTTCTTTAGGCGTCACTACTTATGTTATGGAAGAAGGATATAATTACTAAAAAAAAAACAATGGAGGACACAATTAAACACAAAATTAATTCAAATTTTGAATATGATAAAATCCTATGATTTTTTTAAGTTATTACCTGTTGATGGGATGAGAAGAAGATGTAAAACAATGGAAATTGAAGAAGAAGAAGACGTCGTTGAAATAATAAATTTATCATATCTATTTCTGGCAAATAATGTGATTATGCCTCGAGGAATCTTTTATGAAAATTAGGATAAAACTTTTAACAAAATTAGGGGTATTCAAATCCTAGGTTTCTTAAGTTACTGCATGTTGATCAAATGATAGTATCACATTAAAATATGTTAATAATGGGAAAATGTAAGAAGTAAAACTAACGAGAAGATGTTAAAAAAAAAATAATAAATTTATTACACTTACTTCTAATTTGGTAAATAATACGAGGATTCTTTTAAGCAAATGGGGACAAGAAAAAAACTAAGATTTGATGATAATAACTATATAGTCATACAAGTTTCTACTATAATTAACAATGAAAAAATAATACTTGGGGTTCACAATTTTAAGGAATAAAAACATAGAAACCTAGAATCAGTTTCATTTTGCTAATAATTACAATGATGAATAGGGAGCAAAATGTCTCGTCATTTACTTAGCTTGTATAATTGGGTAACTATTATATATGTGAGATAAAAATACTCGGTTGAATTCTTGTCTTTGTTATTTATTTTACTTTAATTATTTGAATTTATATTAAAATATGCATATAATATTTTTAACTTCTTTCAAATAAATACTTATTTGATGGTAGATAATTTTATTTGAACTCTAATGTTCATGATTGTCTGGCTAATAATGTAAAAGTTTATGATAAATATATTAAATATATTGATTTTGTATTATATCTAATTAACGTGACGGACTTGTAAAAATAATTTTTACAAGGTATAAGGTTGATCTATTTTAACTCATCATTATATAAGAGTTAAAATACATTCAATACGTGACTTAAAATTTACATAAACAATTAATTATTCTATAAAATTATGACACTTGATAATGACTCTCAAAATCTGAGCAGACACGTCCCCATTTATAATTAAGCACGCCAATATATAAACATTACACGCTCAAACTAGATCAACCAGACAAAATATAAATACCTCGTATTTCTTTAAAAAATATATTTAAATTCTAAACTACATATATATACATTTATTTTCTCCATCACAATCTTTACCAAACATATTTACTAAACTTAAAGATTATAAAATCTTTATAAATATCACCTCCAATAACTAAAAATCATACAAGTCAATTAATATAACCCGATTCATAAACCCAAGCCGAAAACTACTTGCCACTTTAGTGTACATCAACTCTACCTCTAATCTCCACATAGAACAAGTTCAACTTCTTTTTAGTTTTTAGAAAAGCTTTTCTAAAAAATTTCTTTTTAGAGCAATGGTTTTTTTCCAAAAGTACACATGATTGATTTCTTTAAAAACCAAAGAAGTATTTTATTTAAACAAAGACGTAATAAAAAGCACTCATTTTAACTGATAAATCTAGACAAACTGATACATCCTATAATGGGTCCATCTCTTTAATGGATGCAATGGATTATCTATCCACTCTTCATTAATCACAATTTCAATCTCGGTTTTCCGTTTTCCACTTTTTTGTCGGCGTAAGGCTCTTTTGCGCACATTAAAATCAGCAAAGTTTATGGTTTACAATTCAACCCCGTCACGCGCTCCGCGCCTCCGTTCCGTTCCATTCCTTACAGAATCGTGCGACCAGAAATGCAAGATGAGAAACGAAGTAGGTCACGCGACGCTGAGCGTGTTTGGATAATTAATAAGTTATGAGAGAGAGACAGGACGCGATTTTGGATGCGGGTGGGAGGCACCGAAACAAAGGTTCCAAGTTTCAAATGACGCGTCAAGTAGAAGAAAGTGAGAAAGTGACTACACGTTCTCATTGGCTATGTAAGGTTCACTCCCCATTCACCAAACAAAGAACAATTCAAATAATCGATTACTGTATACTAACACTGACACTTGTTAACTAGTTTAGACAAAGTCATTCTTGTCCCCAAATTTCCTCTCACTTTCACCCCTGTGCAAAAGCGCGTACCAACACTATTTTATTACAACCTTTGTTTATTGTTATAAGATAAGAGAGATTTTTCAGAAAGGATATGTTCAAATTTTTTTTTTAAAAAAAGTTAATTTCCTTCGTTTTTTCTGTATTATAATTTTAAAAAAGTATAATATTTTTAAAATTAAGAAAATATTAATATAATGTATAAAAAAAACTCGTTCAAGTATTATATAAGGATGGAAAAAGTATTATATGTTTGTAAAATCTCAAAAAAAAATATATATGATAGAATGTCAACCGAATTGGTGCATGTAATCACTAGCAATATATCGCAATTTAAGGGGAAGGAAAAATAATTAATGCTAATTTTCTTTCATGTTGTGAGATTTTCATTTTGGATTCAAAAGTATTTTATTTATAGTTGCATCAAATGGAATACGTTGACTTACACTATTTATTAGTGTTTTTAAAGAAATGATGCAATATTCTGCAATTCAGCAATAGATTGTGACCTCTTTTAACCTCTATCTGTTGGAAGTGAAATTAGTTGATGAAAATGAATTAAGCAAAACTAGAGGACGGAAAAAAAAATCACATGACTTTTATAAGAAAAAAATGTCGTTGAATATAGTGAAAATAATAAAAGAAAGAAAGAAGTTTTCATGTAATAAAGATATCGAATGTCATATATATAATATTCTAATTTCTGCCAACTTTATACTTCTCTCTTCTACTGATATGATAACATCTGTATGAATAAAAAAAAAATTACTAACTACTGTTGATGCAAAACCAATTTATTTTTCTCACATTTTATCCATCAAATAACAAAAAAAAAAAAAAAGAATTGTCTTTTTCTTTCCTTAATTTTATCTCCGCATCTGAAAAACCCATTAGAATAAAGGTTCTTAATTGAAAAAATAAAATAAAACGGAGGACCTATATACAATCAATTTTTTCTTACAATAAATAATTAATAATTAATATCCCATTTTTTTACACACAGACATAAACTAAATTCTATATATATAAGTGAAAGAATTAAACTGTAAAGAAATAGTAATGAATAAATCTCCCCGGTTGAGTTTTAATTATAGAAAAATATAAATCAATTGGATTGGTATATTCAACCAGTAGGATTATAACCTTTTTCAGGGGAACAAAAAAAAAATGCAATTTTTAATTCTCTATGATTATTGTTATTATTAGTAGTAGTATTATTACGTAGGATTCAAAGTATTCGATTTAATTGTTGCTACAAATATACTTAATTGACAACTTATTTATCAGTGTTTAAAAAACAATAATGCAACTTCCGCAACACATCAATAGATTGTGTTTTTTTCATCAATAAAAATCAAATATTGATATCAGGAGATTATGACCTTTGACTATTGGAAGTGAAATTAAATGGCGAAAATGAGTTAAAAATGAGAAGAAAAACAAAATCACATGATCTTCATAGTCAAAAATAGTCCTTAAATAAAGAGAAAATTAATAAAAGAGATTAAGGTAATAAACTTATTTAAGACTGGAGCCCCTTGTATCCATACAACAACATCTATTGATGCAAAATCAATCAATTAACTTTTCTTACATTTTATCCATCAAACAATAAAAAGAAAAACATGTTTTTTCTGTTTTTTTTAAATACATTTATCTCTGAACAAACCATTAGAACAAAAGTTGATAATTGAAAAAAAAAAGAAAAAAAAGTGCAGTACCTTCTAGATACGAGAACTTTTATGTGGATACAATCAACTTTATTTTTATATATATAATAAGTAATAAGAATCACACATTCTTTGAAAACATAGATAAAAATTAATAATATTTCAAAAATCAAAATGATATTGATCATATATTAAATATTTTCTTCTTTGATATTAATAAATTCATTTATATATCTTTAGTTTCTAAAAATATGAAAATCTAAATACAACTTATGAAGTCAACAAGGAAATACAATTTTAGTCAGATTTAATTTTATTAAAAAAAGAAAGCGCGTGTAAAAAGTTTGAAGAAGAGAGAGAGTAAGTAATGTAATCCTTGAAAACGGCCATTAGGTTAAAAGCCGGCACGCATGAAACCCCACCTACGCCGCTTGTCTCGAAATTCCCGCGTGCCACGTAACCCTATCCCATTCTCCCTGGGCGGCGTCACTCACAACTCACACGTCACACACAATCTCCTTTCATTAATTAATTCAAAACAAATATAACTTCCCACACCGCTTATTCACTTCTATATATACACCCACGCACACCCAACCCAATCAACACACATTTCCTCACACACCCATCACGTAACACACTTATCACTCTCTCTCTCTCTCTCTCTTTGTTGTTCACGTCACACCATGGTGGCCAAAGATAAACCTGCTAAGAGTAAGAGACCCAACAACAATGCCGCCGACGAAGTTCACTTCCGCGGCGTCCGGAAGCGGCCGTGGGGCCGCTACGCCGCCGAGATCCGAGATCCCGGCAAGAAAACTCGTGTCTGGCTCGGCACCTTCGACACCGCCGAGGAAGCCGCACGCGCCTATGACACCGCCGCACGTAACTTCCGCGGCGCCAAAGCCAAAACCAACTTCCCCCCTCTCCCCGACACCACACCCAACAACATCAATAACCAAAACAAAAACAAAAACGTTGTCGTTTTTAACGATAACAACAGCAGCAACAGCAACAACAACAGCTCTCCCAGCCAGAGCAGCACCGTGGAGTCCGGCACACCGGAGCGTCACATCACGCGCCACCCGGACCACAACAACAACATCATCAACCGCTTTCCTTTTCTCTCCATCCAGCAGCAGCAACTAATCGTGACCCCCGTTACCCCGCTTCCCCCGGTTTTCTTCATCGACCGGTCCGATTTTTTCGCTCAGACTCAGCGCTTCCCGGTTCGGTTCGAACCGGGTCCGGTTCAGAGCGATTCCGACTCGTCCTCGGTCGTTGATTTCCAGCCCAAGAGAGAGCTCAATCTCGATCTTAACTTGGCTCCTCCAATGGATCTTTAGAAGCAAAAAAAAAAAAAAAAAATCTTTTTAATTTTTTAATTTTCATAGACCGTACCTAGAAAGAGAAAGAGAAAGGACGGCTAAGAGAATTTTTCTTTCTTTTTTGTAGGAAAGATTAATTATTCTGCTATTAATTTCTGGTAGATAAGATGTTAATCAGAAAAATTACATCTCTTTATGTAAATAGGTTAATTTTATTTTTAAGGTCTTTAAACAGATAACAAGGACATGATCTGAAATTGTCAAGATCTGGTATAGCACTTAGCAATTCTCTGTATCCTGAAATATGAAATTCTGGATAATGTTAATTATCTTTTTATATATGATAATTTCTTTTTTCTACTCACATTTTTCTTATAGTTATTCTATTTCATAATTATAAAGAAGGATCTGGCTTCGTTACTAAGATTTTTTAATCTCCTTAAAGAAAATGTTAACCGGATTGACCGCGTTTTGGTTTAAACGGGTGAAAAAAAGTAAACAGTTTCGGTGTTTCATGTGTAAAACCGAAGGTCAAACTTGGTCTGGTCTAGGAAAGATTTTTTTATTATTATTATTTAAATCCTAATTAGTTGCCTAAACCACCAACGTTATATTGACTATGTTCATAAAGTATATACGAACCATAATGTAGCGGTGGCATGCTCTGAACGTGGGTTACAGATGAAGGATTGAAAAATTAATGACTATAGTTTTTTTTCTATGTTTCTCGATTATATCTTAATGATGGAGATCTTCGATAGACCGATTTGTACTGTATTAATTTATTTAATGCATAGTTTTATGTTTTATCTTATTTTGTAATATGATATTAATTATTTCAATTTTACATCATTTTCAATCAAAAAATTAATTTCATAAAATTTCCAGCCTCTAAATTAAAAGCTAGTTTTGTCGGTTGGGACTGGAGTCTGGTTATCTTTTCTTATCACTTCTTTATATGGTCATTTGCATAACTGTAATAAACAATCATCATAAATAAATCAAATAACATGTATGAAACAGCATGGGTTTCATATGTTTCTTTTTAACCGGAACTTTAACATGGTTAACGCTCTTCAAAAATAAAAAATTAGATGGTTAGAAACACGAGGTTTGACTTACTTTTAATTCTTTTTAACAGCTCTATTTTAAATTATATGATTTTTTTTTAAAAAAATTATTTCACTTTAAAAAATTAATTATTTTATTTTAAGAATATCTTTAATTAATATTAATAATATCATTTCTCTTTTTAATATTACATTTTTTTATGTTTTTATAAGTTACCTTAAATTCAAGAATAGATGTTTATACAAAGTGTCATATTAGATTTGGTTAGTGTAAACATGTTTTTGTAAATTAAATATTTCAACTATTTGAATGCATTAATTTTATTTTAAAATTTTTATTTAATTAGTGTTTGTAAAAATATTTTTTCTTTCTGAAAATATCTTTTTTCCTTAAACATATATTCACTTTAACATACTCCAATATGCACATAAATACATAATGTACTTATCACAGACATTTATATTAAACACCTTGCTAAACTTACTTTAGTATCTCTATAAAATTTAAAACATTAGTTATATTTTTTATATTTATGCAAAATCTTAAACTGTTATATCATTTAAAACAGAGGAACTACAAATATAAATACAATTAAATAGAATTGCTTAATATTAATTAATTAAGTATTTCTGTAAAAAGTAAATTAGAATTATCAAATATCAATTAATTAAGCATTTCTGTCAAAAATAAATAAATAATGAATGATTGTTTAAATAAAATGTTCAATTCACTAAAAAATTATTATTTCAGTGGCAAGATCTTAACTTTGCATTTTGTGTATAGTTTTTTTTTTTTTTCTAGAAAAATCTGTATATTTCTCGTACAAAAGTTTCTCTATCATGTCTTGAATGTTCTCAATTTAAATATATAAAATTATCTGTATGCAAACTATTATTCAGAGTCCAATTATGCTGCTAGTAATTATCTCTACTCTCAATCAAGCATACGAGGCTTTCACTTTTTAATAATTGTAAAGATACCAACCCATCCATCATAAATAAATCACTTTCTTCAATATTCTACTTTCAAAATTAACCATAGGTACTACTTACTCGACAGTGTCGTGTTGAATAAAAGTCAATTTTTACTTTAGACTTTAGTCCTAAATTAATGACCTATTTATTTCCTGTGGACATGAGGCATACTGCATGGTTTAATTAATTTTCTCATCAATCTGAGGTAATACATTTAAATTATTTAGTTTATAAATTTAAATTATAGATATATTTATATAAATATTTCCTCTAATTCACCTTATACAGCATTTAAGATAATGGGTACAATTTTTAAGAAGCATTTGATTACACAATTTTTTTTTTTATAAAGCAGTCTTATTTGAATAAAATACTTTCATTATTCAAATAATTAATTACAAAGCAGTCGCAATGATACACTTACTAAACCATTACTTCTTTAGAACACTAGAAATAGTTTGAGACAAAAAATATTTTAAAAAATTACCAATAATTTAAACAAAAGGGATTACGTTGAATCAATTTTTATTTTTCTCACATGCATTTTCCTTCAAAGACACACATTTCTTAATAAGATTTTAAATCTTAATTCCTCTTAAGAGATTAACATTTTCTCTTAGTGTATGCTAATTTGGTGGAGAGGATGGGAAGTATTTTAATGGACAGGAGAAGAGGAGAGGATATAATTTAGAATTAATTAATTTATTTATCTCTATTGATAAATTAAATTATAATTTATTAAAAAATTGAATAAAATAATTTATTTAAATTACATAAAATAAAAATTTAAATATTTTTCTCTTTTCAATATCTGGAATTAAAATTAGATGTGAAATATTCAAACTATATTAAATTCATTATTTATTCATAATAAACAACCACTCTAGTAGTGGAACATGTATACTGTGTTATTACAAAACAACAAATAATAATATTTATGAAAATTACAACTGAAAAGTAACATATAAAAATTAAAACATCAATAAATTCATTTTCTACTAATCATAATATTAATATAAATTATCAATAATCAAATACAGCAATAAATAAATAAATAATATAAATATATACTTCTGCAGCTATGTTGCAAAGTAGCATGATTGGGGATGGGGCATTGTGGTGCTACTATAGTGTTCCAGCATGCCACCACCAAAATAAATTATCACTTTAATTAATTAACTAATTAATGAGGTTACCAGCGTTGGTGTTGTTGATGAACCGACGGCAAAAAAAAAAGAAAAAAAAAAAAAAAGAAAAAAAAAAGATTTTGGAGTATCGTATTTGGGCCCCACAGAAAGCGCTCCGTGTTGACGGGGAAGTCTTCTTCACTTTGGACGCCACGTGTACTCTTTTGCCGTCCACACATACTCTTTGGTTTTACTTTTTCTAATTTCTTCAGCTAACTTTGCACAACTACGTGTCACTCTTATACGCTTCCCATTACTCCCATCCATCACATCACATCACCATTTTGTTTTATTTTTCCTACAAATCAAAACCATTGCCATTTCCTAATAGGGATACCTTGATTTACTACCCCTTTCCAAATAATATTTTATACTTTATTTTTATTTTTTTAAAATAATTTAAATATTAATGTTATAAAATGAAAATTAAAACTAGAACAGAATTTTATTTATTTTTTATACGTGAACGTACATAAACTAAAATACATAAACCTAATTTGTTATGAGTATATTGAAATTATTGGAAGGGAGATAGAAAGAGAGTGAGAGAGAGAAGGAAGGTAGAATTTGGAGAGTAGTTGAATAAGTTGGCGCTTTCGGTAGGACCTGCTAAGTTGCGTGCGTCAGCCGAATCTGTGGACATGATATTCCTCTCCTTTTTTCCTCTGTTACTCCCACTTTCCTTTTTTCATTTATTAATTTCATTTATTGTGTATGGTTAATATAGAGGATTTTTGTGATTTCAATTAATTTCATTTATTGTGTATGGTTAATATAGAGGATTTTTGTGATTTCAATTAATTTTTGTAAAAATTATAGAATAATTGTTATTAAAATTAATAAATTAATTATTATTTATTTGAATAATCTTATCTATGATCTTCGATGAATGAAAAAGGAATGACGGACAGACTTAAAAATATAATAGGTAAGTGTTTTTATAAAAATTAATTAACAAAACTGGTAAATATTATAACAAGGTTATCATTAACAAAAGGACTCATAATAATTTGTGATAAGATTTTTTATTTATTTTATAATTATCAGAAGGCTATCATACACCAATATCATACATTTAATATTTTAAATCCCTTCCTAACAGCTTATATTGTTAAGTTATGTTTATTCAGTCCATTCATAAAAAAAAAATTATAGTAATATATTATTTGATACACTGTTTTTAATACAATTTTCATAATTAATTAATATTCGTTAAAAATCACATCTTTGTAGGTGTTTATTATTCAATAAGTAGTTTTTGGGTTTATAATTTTAATAAACTATATCACTAACATTCCTTAATATAATACATTTTTACATTATTAATATATATATTTTACATTAATTAATACAATTTTAATAAATTGTTAGGAAGTTCTTATTTAGGAGAAATTTTTTGATGATTTAGGAATATATTTTGCTTTTAAAAAAATCATGATATTTGAAATCAGGTTTTTTTATTTTATATTTTTAAATAAAAATAAGAATTCTTTCGGTAAGTATAAAAAGAAGAAAAATATGAAAGTTAATTATTTAATAGTGGCATTGGATGATAGGAATCTTTGATACATCTCCATTGTCTAATATAACTTGTAACAATAAAAAATTGATTAGCTGTTTTCAATTTTTGATACAGCGCACGCGCCGAGAGTGGGTGTGGTAGTGAGAATCTGATAGATACGGCGCAGAGTGAGAAGAATCGAGGGAAGTTTCGCCGCCAGAGTTGGGGACGCGTGACACGTTATATTAGTTGCAGTGGGACCCACAGAAGTTGCATGGTAAACCGCCACGTGACACGCTGCACCAAATCCAAATCCAAAACAAAAACAAAATGATGTGTTATAGGTGGCGGCTACATGCCGTCACGAGTCAACCACAATTAATTTACTCACTCCTATAAACAACAATATAATTTAAAACAATTTTTTTTATTAAAATATATAAATAGAAAGAATAATCAATATTATATTAACAATTAAAATAGGATTAGCAAAATATTATTTTATGGTAGTCAGTAATATGAAGGAAATTTCGATGGAGGCGCATGATTAACGAGTATGAAGGAAATTTCGAAACTGATAGCACTTTTCATTTTGATTAAAGATTAGGAGACAGTGGCGTGACCTTTGTAATTCGTGTAATGCACGCCATCATTAATACCTGATCCTATATTTTATTTGGTAGCCTTTTTCATGAGATCTAGACATTAAAATTCAGGATGAATAAATTCATGCCTAAGCTATGTGAACAACTTTTTTAAGACTATGGATTTATTTCATAGTCCACACCTGACTCTCTTAAATGATGTCATCAAAATTTTTAAGAAAAAAAAGAGAAAATTATGGATTTAATTTCTAAATTTTAATATTTTTTAATTTAGTTTCTAATTGTTGATTAATTCTATTTTCATTGAAAATGTCATTAAATGATTATGTGTTAATTCTTTTATTATTAATAAAAATCATTACATTGTAACTTAATAGTAATTTTTAACAAAAATACTAAAACATAATTGGAAAAATATTTAAGAACTACAACCAATAAATTTTTAGTTTAGAAATTGAATTAAAAGTTACTAAAAATCTAAGAAATAAATTATAATTTTTTTCAAACTAAAAATTCTGATGATCGATCGAATATTTTTTAAATCATATATGTTAAAAAAAACTGATTCTCATGATAAATTTTATGAGAGAAGATTCTTATCTTCCTATATTCTTAACTATAAATCACTTTTAAATTAGAAAAAAAATAATTACTAGTTTTAATCTTATTAAATATAATTCTACCTGTAACTTTTAAAAAATTTCATATTTAAAAATAATAATTTTATTAAGATTTAAATTATTTTTTATTCCGAAAAATATTGTAATAATTTATTTTATTAAAATTTCATTTATTAAGAGATTTAATTTTCAGTAAAAAAAGGGTTGACATTACCTTTTAAATAAATATTTATTAGAGAAGTTAACGAGTAGGTAAAAAAAATTAAACATTTTTCATGAGATAAAATTAATTTATGTATTTCAGTTTTTATTTTATAATTGTCTCATGTAACTTTCATAAAAACTACTGATGTGTATAGATTAATTTTAATTTTGAAGAAAAGATCAATTCATTTTATTTCATATTTTTAGTCTTTAATAAAATACTGAAACTCCTCTTTGTTTTAAAATTTACTAAACAGATGCAATTTTTTATTTATACTTTTTCAGCACTATTGAACAAATACTTCATATTTAGTGCTTCGATCGAAATTATATATATTCATTTTCATTTCTTGAAAAAAAATTATAAGGGTTAAAATGAAAAAAAATATGGGGACAAAAAAAATAATTACTAAATAACGGGATGAAAAATTAAATAAAAATTTAACAATGAGCAAAAGAAAAAATTTAAATTAAAAGGACCAAAGTTGAAAAAAAAAACTTAAAAAAACTAAAAAAAATCTAAATTAATGTATATTAAAACAAAACAAATAATGCATCACTGAGCATATATTCAAAAAAAAAAGTTAAATAACTAAAATTTATAACCCATTATCATATGTAATGAAAAAAACATATTCTTTATTAAATATAAGTAAATTTTAATTATTTTTATTTCTTTAAATCATATTTTATCTAAACTATCCTTCTTTTTAGTTAATGCCTAACGACCCTTTCATTCCAGTGAAAAAAGAATATTATAGAATTAGCAGTAAAATTTATTGTAGTTAATATATATATATATATATATATATATATATATATATATATATATATATATATATATATATATATATATATATGAGAGGATGTGTTTATTTACTTGTCTCTTAATAAATTTTAAGTATAATCTAACTGTTCAAGTTTATCAACCAGATTATGTATATTATAATTCTAAAATTATTTAATAATTCATCAAATTACATTATTTTAATGTATAATATAATATTAATATATATCTATATAAATAAATGTTAATTATTAAAAAATATATTAAAAAATATTAAATTATATATATATATATATAATAACGATAATTTTATTTATATCAAAGATTATTAATAGAGATTAAGTGTAAATAGATCCCTTTATATATATATATATATATATAAAAAGACCACACAAGGACAATACTCAACACAATTTTGTTAAAAGAATTGAATTTGAGTATTTTTTAATATTTTAAACAGGTAAAATTAAGTTTGTATTTTTTTTCACTTCAGTTTTTTCATTCATATCGAATACTTCCCTTGAAATATCTGAAGGCACTTCAAAGAAGATGTGCCTTTAGACTTTAGTCGCATTACGCAATCGCTTTAGCAAGTAATTAAATAAATTAAGCAGTCCAATATAAATAGTATGCATGTTAGTGATCATAAATCACTTTGCGTTTAATTTTAGAACGAATATTATTTAAGGAAAAAAAATCTAATGTATAAATTTTAAGTAACATACAACTCGCATTCCCTTCCTTGTTTACAATAAATAATCTTCATGGCATGCTTATATTATTTGCCGCATTAAATGTTAAGATGGTAAATTTATCATTCCGGACAATGTCTTTGGTGTTAGTTTTCAGTTTTGGCAATCTTATCAATATTAAATACCTTTTAATTGATACTATCACGAGCATATAATAAGTCTAAAAAGTTTAGGATTGTTTCACATTCATAATATAACTATATGATGATTGTGCTCGCTATTATTATTCTTAATTGTTATTTAATTAGGTTATGAGAGAAGAGATTAAGATGTTAATAGTTAATATATCAGTAACACTCACACATTTAGCAGATAGTATGGAGTTTTTCTTAGGTAACTTTTCTTTGCATCACTTCAATTTTTGTCACTTTTCTAATCATGGTAGAAACTTGAGTGACTTCCTAATAATTATCATCGTATCTTGATATTTATTGTTGGCTCAAACCTTCGTATCACAAGTTATGTTCTTCTTATTAGCAATAATTATTCCTCACAACATAGTTATGTTAGAAGATAAGACGAGAAATTTAATATTTTAGCAAACATTTTCCATATTGATTTCCGTTATTTGCATTCTTATTGTTATTAGTTTGCCCTCTACCTAGCACAATCCTCAAACAAACGTGGAACAACTTTGAAAAATTTATAGACACATCACATTCAAAACTTGTGATTCGAGAAGAATGAGGATATGGACTAAGGATATATATGCCTGACATAGAGCTAAAGCACTCGCACATTGAACAAATAATATGAAATCCTTCGTATATAACTTTTGTAAACCCCATGTTATTTTTTTTGTCTGTTTTTCTAGTTATGGTAGAAACTTGTGTGACTTTCTCTTTACTATTAATGGATTTTGGTCTTTTTTTTCCACGAACCTTTGAATAAGTAGGTGCATTGTCCTCGCATTATGCTCCTTTTGACATGTTCACATTATCTAGCACATTAGAAGACAAGAAGGAAAACTTAGTGTTTTGGCAAACATCTTCCTTGTTATCCTTTATTTTGCATTCTTAGGAATGTTAGCTTACTTTCTATGTGACACTACGTACCCTTCAACTAGCATGTAACAATTTTGAATGTTCTATGGTTATATCACTTCTAAAATATGAATTAATTGCACGACGATTCTTTATTTCGTTACTAAGACATTACTTTATTGTTTAATCTGGTTGATAGTGAAGGGGAGGAAGACTAAGAATATTAATGGGTGACATATCTATAATATGCACATTGAACAAATAATATGAAGTTTTTATACATAATTTTTGTTAGTTCCGAATTTTTTTGTGACTTTGCTGATCATAGTATAAATATAGGTGACTTTCCCATTATTATGCACAAATCTTGGTTTGTTTTTTCTCAGCTCAAACCTTTGAATCACAAGTTGCATTACTTTCCTTGAATAAAATGTTGCTCACAGCATAACCACCTTAGAAGACAAGATGAAAATTTATTATTTCAGTAGATATTTTCCTTAATTTAATTTTTATTTTTGATTTCTCAGTGTTATTAACTTGTTTTTTTTTTTTTTATGTGATGCTACAAGCATGTAAACAACTTAATTTTTTTTTACAATTATATCACATCCAAAATATGAATTAATTGCATATGGTTATGTTATATATTTTACCTATTTTTTTTAATGGTTATATACTTATGACACTTGCATGTTCAATAAATAGAAAAATATTTGATAGACAACTGCAATACACAGACTAATTATAAAATGTGAAGAGGGAGAAATATGTATTACAGTTGTTAGCTTAGTAAAATTACAACAAATAATATATATAATTTATACATAACTTTTTGCCCCTAATATTTTTGCTGCTTAGCTAATCACGGTAGAAACATAAATGATTTTCCGCTTATTATCAACAAATCTGGGTCTTTTTTCTTGGGTCAAACCTTTTGCATCACAAGCTACATTCCCTTCCCAATTTGCAATAGATAATAGATATTGCTCGTGACATTGTTATATTATTTGACACATTAGAAGATTGGATGGAAAATCTATTATTAGCAAATATCTTCAATGATTTTCAATTTTTACATCCTAACTATTATTGTTGACGTTACCCTAAATTGGTATATAACAACTTTAAGATATTATAGTTATGCCTCATTTAAAATATGAATTAATTACATGATAATTATTTCATCTACTTTTATTTTTAACCATTACATCCTTTCTCACACTTAGCAAAATATAAAGAGATAATTCTATTGTTTAATTAATAAATGGCAAGCCTATACACACATATTTCCACAATAATAAGCCCGGTTTTATTCTCGAAATTTTCCTAAAAAGTCTTTCACTAATGAAATTATATACGTGTGTTTATAAATTTACGTGATTTCTTTTATTTATATAATGTAGGATTTTATTTACGAACAACATCCCAATAAGTCGTTTGTACTTAACTTTTGTTGGCCCAACATAATTTTTTTATCGCTTTGCTAGCAATAGAAACGTACGTGTTTTTTCCATTATTACTGATATGTTTGGGTTTTTCTTAACTCTTAAGTTATTTTTAGTTCTTTAATTTTTTAAAAAATTATTTTAATTTTATATTTTTAAAATATTATATTTTAATCCTTTTAAAAAATATAAATTTTGATATTACCACGATTATTGACCACGACTGTATGTAATTTTTTTATCAAATAGTTGATCCAACATAAAGTTTACCCAAATAGGGTTAGATAATACTTTATTCTACCTGTATGACATACCAACGAGCTATGCTGATAAGTTCAAACACAAGCACTGGAATTTCAAGATGCCACATCTAGTATCAGGGGACAGAATTAAGCTAAGTTTCTAGTGGCATGTTGCAGCTCTCCAAAACGCATTGCATATAATTACCAAATCCTGCCAATTGGCTACAACGACAATTGGTCACACCTTAGGTGACACATTCTACAACGTGGGGCACTTGACAAGATTACATTGAGACATTTTAAATTTAAAAGACTACAAATTTAATTTTTTATTTTATTTAAACCTTCAAATTACATGTTGCAATTCCCTTCCATTCGAAATTCCATCAAATAATGTTACATCAATCATTTACTGCGTTAGAGGCCAAGGCGGTAAATTTATTATTTTGAAAAACATATTTTTTATCTATTCCTATTTTTTTCTTACCTTCATTTCATCATTAGCTTACTAATAACGATTATAGTGTATTAGGTGATAGCTGATAATAATTATAATGTCATAAATAAAAGAAAATAGAGGAACCTACAAACTAATATGTGGGAGTTATATACCAAAATTGTTTGAACCTGTGTGGTATCTAAAAGAATCTAGCCCATCCTACATATACATGAATTGAGCGAATTTATCCACGAGGCTCATGAGCATACCTACAAATTAGTGTAAATAAAATTAGAATAAAAATGACTTGAAATAAGAAAGGGGAAAATTCTAAAAGATTCATACTAGAATGTTAGTGCATGAAACTAGAAAAGTAATATTAGAAAAAGTTACATTACACTATATTTATGTGAAAATATTTGATAGACAATTAAAATACGCAGACAACCAGACAACTAGTTATAAAATGTGAAAAAAGAAAAATACATATATGTATAAAATGTGATGGAGAGAAATACATATATATATATTATGTGAATGAGTTGGCTGGTTAGCTGCGTATTATAATTGTTAGTGAATTAAAGCTATATTTACATTCCTACTTCTCTATTCGCAGTTCTCAATTTTCGTAAAAAAATAGAAACACATCTTAGTATTATACTCACACTTTTTTATCTTATCTCAACACACTAAAAACAATTATAATTAGAAACACAATTTTTCGTCTCTAATTGATTAAATTTTCATATGTAATAATTTAGAGGCAGAAATAAAGATGAACACTATTTCGTATTTAATATGGACGTTCCTAAATTTAGAAACGAAATTTTGTATCTAAATTAGACACGTAATCATTACGTGTCTAATTTCGTCTCTAATTAAATATAAAAGAATTTCGTGTCTAATTCTTTCTTTAATTAGAAGTGAATTATTCCGCCTCTAAATTCATGTTTAATTAGACACTACGTCAAAATTTCATCTCTAATTTTTTATAAAATAAATGAATTAGAGACAAATTTTTCCATCTCTAAATTGTTTACCATCATCCTTCCTCGATTGGTAATTGTCCAAAAATCACAAGTCACAACTTACCTAGATTCACAAATATAAATTGAACACCATATTATATATCATTCATTTATTCATATTACAATAAATCTTAATACACTAAATATGTCAATATCACAAAAGGTGTCATCACATTATTTCAAACATCAAAAATAATATTCACCACATGTATCAAACATAACAATAACTATCATCACATCTAATTATCTAATCATCCTTATTATTGGCACTATGATATAATGCTCCAGCATATTAAGTTATCACCTTGAGATGTTTTCCCACCAGACAAAAATCGTCTAATTAATTCTTCTAACTAATTCATGCATTGTTGCCAAATATTTATTGATCTTAACTCATTATTCATTCATACAATAAATCTTAATACACTAATTGTTTTTTTTTGTTAGATTACATTTTAAACATTAAATAGTAAAATGTAAATTAAATCTTAAATATTATTACACGAGTATATATGTAATAATATTAGGAAGATGAACAAATATACCGATGATATAAAGTTTAGCCAATAATACTAGTCATTGATAGGAATAACTCAGAAGAACACAAAATTCATATGCATGATCTCACTCACATCATTGCAACTTAATAAATACATGACATCCCTACAAAACAATAGCTAATGAAATGGAAAAATAGATAAATTAATAAAAGCACTCACACAATATACCAAAAAACAGACCAATTAATAAAAGCATTCTGGGTTATAATTATTGAAGTTGCTGCAACGCTACCGTTGTAGCCAATTAAGACATTCATAAATATATTTTTAAAAAAATGAAAGATTCTATATTCATGGTTTTATTATTACATCACTATTTTCCCCGATTTCTATAACTAGTTTCCATAAATACGAGATCAGAATAAAAAAAATTATTTTAAGAAACTGAATTAAGGTGAATATTTTAAATTTATAACAATTAAAAACATATTTAATTTTATTTTTTTCATTGGATATAATAATATATTTTGATACATTATTAGCCTGTGTGGGAAGAGTTTTATTCGTATCATTAAATAAACTTGACATGTAATTTAATTAAACACAATAAATGTCTTCACATAGATAATTTTGTACCATACAGATTCTAATATACGTTAAGTGAAAGAGTAAAGATAGTATTTTTTTTCTCCATATAAATAGAACACTATTATGAGAAGGTTTGTATAAAGTGCATAAGTGTAGTAGTTTAAAACCATTGATGTGGAGTTATAAACATAAAAACATTGCAGATGATGGCATCATTCAAAATGATTTCTCTAAGTTAATATTTTTCTTGTTCTTTATTCATTGTATAACTTAATGTCTACCACGGTCATATATGCTAAAGACTTAAGGGAAAATTTATGATTAGAAATGAGGAAAGCTAACCAGTATTACAAATTTCCTTTTAACATAAGTTTGCAGAAACTATGCTCTGATTATTTTTAGCTTATAATGAACCCTTTAGAGCATGCCCAAATTTTCAGAGCATGCCCAAATTTTTTACATCTTCACTTAAGCTCAAAGATATAGACTTTTATTTAAAATTTAAATAACATCACATTTGTAAAGAAATGGATGTCAAGGGGCATGAATTTTCTAAAACGTTTGAATGAGACTTGAAGTTAAACCATATACTAACTAGCACACATCACGAACCAGAAACTTTACAAACCAAAGCACACATTACAGCAGAAAACGATTTTAGAGAAGAAAACAAGAAAGATCAAGTGGAAAATAAGATTTGATCATTACAAACCAGCAATGCTCTCACACATAGTAGACACAGCAGAAAACAAGATTTGATTATTATAACGAGTTTTCAAAAACGTTTCATAGCAAATAGAAATAAAGTGGAATTTAAATTACAATTCATATGCCCCATTGCTACCTTGAAACCTCTAGTCATAAAGATAGATTGATAGCAGTATTTTTGGTTTATCATAATGCAGTTAAATTAATTCTTCTGCAATAACAAAATATCGAAATTGTTAAATCTATGACAGATAAAAGTTGTTTGCCTTAACGAGTACTACATCAAATGCACGGTATTTTGAAGAATTTTTTTAAAGTATTTCAAAAGGTAAAGTTTTATATTACCTATAAATAAACAATTTTGCAGACAAGATGTATGGTTTTGGAGTTTATTAATTTCATAATGGTCAACAATTTCAAAATTTCACGCATATTATATAGGGTTAAAAGGTTATCACAACCTTAGAGAAAATGAAATTGCTCACAACGAAATGCAATTACAAGTTACTTTAGAAAATTGTAGTCTGATGTATGTGCCACTTAATTTTCAACAAGAGTTTGTGTTTAACTGCTACTTTTTGGAAAACATAATTAGTAATAATACAATGAGTATTATTCACCTTAAAGTATTTTTCTACACCTCTATTGTGAAATTAAATCTGACCACCAATTTAGGGTTCTGATCATTCAAATAAAATAATCAAAAGAACAAGAAATAACAAGGGAACACACCATAATCCGTTCTTAAAGACAAGAAACCCCATACCTTATCAATGATAGTCTTGGGTATGTGGTTCTTGAGAGAAACAGATATAATTTTATTGATTATATTTTTACACTTAAAATATCATATTTAAATTTTTTAAAACTTGAATCTTTATTTAATTATTAATTTTAATTTAATTAGTTAATTTGGTATTCATAAAAATGAATTAATATTAAAATTATATTGAAATATAAATTTTTAATCTATTATGGTAAAAAAACATAATTGATTAAGATATACATAAAATAATAGTTACGGTAATCATTTAGATTTTAATAGGATCCGCGATTTACCCATTCAATAACTTTGGTATTCTCAAAATGAATACTCTACTTTTAGGTCAGGCGAATTTAATAATAGACATCTGTTGGCATTCCAACCTTCCTCCTCCCTTCAGCGTCTATCCAAGAAGAAAAAGAATTCTTCTTGGGTGTGAATATTTGAATAAGACAAATTTGTATGGATCTCTTTACTTCAGAACAAAATAATTCAAATTTGGTTAAGGAGCTAGTCATACTGAAATTCGTTACCTTAACCGTCAAGAAAAGGGTGCAAAAAGACATGACTAGTGACTCGAGTGAAGTCGTAACAAAGTACCTAAACAAGAATGTGTGATTGGATCACCTCCTTTTCCTTTATCATGATCGATTTAAAATTTATACATTATAAAATTATTATCGATTAAATATATATATATATATATATATATATATATAACTTAAAATAATAACAAATTAAATGAAATATATTATTAAATATAATTAATTAATAATTATATATTTAATATAATATTAAATATATTGTTAGATCAAGGTAATTAACGTCTCTAAGTTTTGATTAATTACAAGACAGACGGAACATCTCAAACAATGCATTACAAGCAAAGTCAGACGGAACAAGCACAGACGGAAGATGACCCCTCAAAGTTGAAGTCATTCGTCTATCTCAAAGCCCAAGTCATCGACGAAAGGAGAGACGAAATTCTTCAGACGAAGCTTACAAGTCAATCTTAAGACTGAAAATTTACATCGTTTGTCAAGAGAGTGAAGTATAGTCTGAGTAACTCGTGCCAATTTCAAATCTGCTAAAGTACTCATCAGAGCTTCCAAGATCAGTATGGGGATTCGAACTTACATATGCAACACGAAAAGGTTTTTCCCTTTTCCAAGAAAATCTCTGTACAAATCAGAAAAAGGACTGAGCACGCCATCAAATCCATTGCGCACGCTATCTATCACTTGATTGCACTTTGACACCTTTTTGAACTGTACTTGGAGAAAGCTCAACGACATTCTTCTGTCTCTAACAGATATCTGAAGACCCTGCCTATAAAAGGACTTCACTCTTCCAAGTTTCAGTTGGCGAACACGCTTATATTGCTAAGACTTTCTGTCTATAAAAGGACTTCACTCTTCCAAGTTTCAGTTGGCGAACACGCTTATATTGCTAAGACTTTGTGCTTTCGCTCACTGCTACATTTGAACTTCATTGTATACCCCTCCTCGCGAAGATGAACTTTTCTTTCATAAAAAACTTTGTAAATCCACTTGTGTGGTGCTTTAGCCTAAGGAGGTTGTGTGTTTAAAGAATACCTGGTTGTTTAGCCTGAGAAGACTGTGATCAAAGAATATCTTGTATTAGCCAAAAGTGGCTGAGTTCAAACAATACTTGTAACCATTTCACGGTTTGTAGTGAAAACTCAGTTGTTGCTAAGTAACTGAACGTAGTCTTGAATAGATGAACCAATATAAAAATACTTGTGTTTATCTTTTTTAAGTTTGTAACTAACCGGGATAATCAACAACGTTTGTTTATTAAAACCTATCTTTAAAGATAAGAACTTTTTCGTCTGAACCTGTTTAAACTAACAGACGAAAGGGCCAAATTTTTTTTTTATAACACAATTCAAGTAGATTCTCTGTAAGAAAAATTGTTTATAATTTTAATTATCTTTTTGAAATAAAGTAGATTCTCTGTAAGAAAAAGATATTTTATGAAACTTAACTGAAAATATTTTTAAATTTTAATAACATTAATAATAAAATATATAATATTATAAATATAATAATAAATATATAAAACTAATTATAAATAAAATTTTCAAAAATTTAGCAGATTTAATTATACTTTATAATTCCAAATTATAATCGATTATATATATATATATATATATATATATGTATAAACTAATAAATTAAATGTAATATAATATTATTATATATAATATAATATAAATAATTTTGAATTATAATATTTTTTTTAATTTTGTAGACAATATTTGAGGTATTGAGGCGTGATTGTGTGAGGGTACCATATTTCACTACAAGAAAGCCAAAAATTAAAGACAAAATCTTGAGACATAAAACTTTTACCCATAATTTGTGCCGTTTTGTGTCTAGTACGTATGTAAAAACAATTTTTTTTCTTAAACTTTAGAGACAAATTAGAGAAAGAATGTGTTTCATTTCTAAATTAATTGAAAACTTTGTGTTTAATCAGTGTCAAAAATTAATTTTTTTTTAACAGTTTTTCATATTTTTTGTCTGCCAATTTAGAGACGGAATGATCCCGTGTCTAAATTAATAGTAAATTTTGTGTTTAGTTCTATGTTTAATTTGTATCAAAAATAATTTTTAATATTTATTATAATTTTTTTACCAATTTAAAGATTGAATTAGACACGAAATTTTCAGTATAAAAATTTGAAATTTTATATTTTAAAAATATTTGCTAGACATGAAATTATCATAAATTATTCACAACATATTTATTAAATAATAAAACTAACCTTTTCAGATAAAAAAAAATTAGAAATTATTGTCTTTACTAACAAAGTTAAAATATTATATATTTAAATATTTGACTAATTTGCTTAAATAGTTAATTAATAAGATATGATTATTATGAAAAAAAGAAATATAATTTTTTATCCATCATAAATATTATGAATGTTTTGTACGATTTACTAATTATATTATGAATGTTTTGTACGATTTACTAATTAATTTTATAATATTATATATTTTACTATTAATGTTATATTAAATTTTAAATTTTTTTGGTTAATTTTAATAAAATATATTTTTCATACATAGAATCTATTTTATTTAAAAAATATAATTAAAAATTCAAAAATTATTTTAAAGATTAGACGGGCATAAAAACATATTACGAGAACATAAGCATTAGCATTTTGAAAAACATTTAAACTTTTTAGATTAAGAAAAAAAAAAATTAAAAATTACTTGAAATGTTGTCTATATTATTATATATGATATTAATTTATAATCTTTTAAATTTTTGAAATGTTGATTATATATAAATAAAATAGTTATTAAATTAAATAGATTTGATCATCACAAATAACTATAGATAGAACTTTTGAATATTTCTCAATTAACTTAAAATAGATTATTTTTTTAAGAAAAAAATATTATAATTCAATATTAATTATATTATATATAATAACAATATAATACATTTAATTTTTTAATTTTTAATATATATATATAAAATCAATTATAATTTGAGGTTATAAAATGTAATTAAATCTTGTAAATGTTTAAAATTTTTATTTTACTCTTATAATTTTTATTTATATTTAGTCTTTATATATTTATTATTATGTTTATAATATTATATATTTTACTATTAGTATTATATTAAACTTTAAAAATATTTTCAGTTAAGTTTCATGAAATATATTTTTCTTATATAGAGTCTACTTTATTTAAAAAAACATAATTAAAAAATTTAAAAATATTTTAAAGAAAAAAATAGGGAATAAAATATAGAATGTTAGAAAGTAAGAATTAACATTTTGAAAAACATTACTATATGATATTTATGTTACTAAACTATTAGTATTGAGTATATGAAAATATTGTAGTAATAATCATTGTATTAGTAATTTTTATTGTGCTTTATTTCTATATTTATTGAATCTACAATCAAATGATAAGCTATATTCTTAAAAAAAAAATATTGACAAGGAAATTTGCCTTTATTATTTTTCACCTGAACTCGAACATGTCCAGCTCATTTTAAATGGGTGCGGAGGCCAGTGTAGGGCATTATTACCTGTTTTGAATCCGCACCGTCTTGTATAAATTAATTATTTTAATAATAAAATATTACATAAAATAATATATTTAACTAAAAAATTTGTAATTTTTAAATTTTTATTATTTAATTTTGTTATTTATTATTTTTATATATAATTTGATTTAAAATACAAGTAATAATTTAACATATATATAAATAAGAATTTTTGTGCTAAGATAGTTCCTTTCGTGTTAACCAAACCCACGCTCCAACTCACCTTATTGCCGTCCGGGCATAATTTTCAAGAATAGAAAATATAGTGGAGACAATTAATGAAGAATAGAAAATTAAAAAGGATAATTTGGTTTTAAAAAATATAAAAAAGATAATTATTCAAATCTTTACCACATTTTTAAACCTTAAGGATTCCCACCAAAATCGCTCCACACGTATATATATTACTCATCAAATTCTACTACAAGCCTCTTTGTTTTTATCCTTACATTAATTTTTTATAATTATTTGAAAAAGATTGTAATAATACTCTTTATTTGTTTAAAATATTTGTATTTAAACCTGTGAAAGTGGACAAACTTGATCCACTCGAATTAACCCACCAATGTTACTCAAGAAGTACATGACTCAAACTCAACTTAAAAGTTAGTCAAGTTTTGGTCATCACATGTTCGTGGGTTAGGCAAGTCAATCCACTTAAAAGTTAAAAAAAAAAAAAAAAGAATTAATTTATTTTTTAGAAAAAAAAAATTAATTTTGTGCGTGTGAAAGAGAAGCTGGCAGTGGTATGATGGTGTAGTGAAAGTGAAGATATGATGGTGGGCTACTGGGCCAGTGAGGGCATGACTCATAAATAGAGTGTGTGGTACGTTGATGATGATAACTTTACGAAAATAGTGAGTTAGGTTGTGTGGAGACTATCATAGTGACGTCATAAGGGTTGTACATGGCGTAGTGAGGTCATGAGGATGGTTGAGTCACTGTGTTTACTCATATAGTGAAAAATATTTATAATATGTAAGCAATTAATTATAAAAAATAATATATATCATAAGTAAATTAATTAATAGATTACATATTAAAATTGATTGCGAAATAAAATTAAAATTAAGTTACGATTTTTATTTTCTTATTTAGGTTTTGGCATTTTGCTCTAGAGCGATTCACTCAAGGGCTAATTCAATTCACCACCAACGGATTATGGAAGGTGAGTTTTAAATGGGTCAAATCAAATTTTTAAATAAATAAAATAAAAAAGAAGAAAGTATTCGTTCTAATGATATACCATAATTACCCAAAAATTAAACTGATTTTAACAATTCTAGTGTAATTTTATAAAGATGGCCTAGGAAACATCAAAAAATAAAAGAATTATATGCAGTCTATGATAGTTTAATTCACACAATCTCTTAATTTATCAGTGTATCTGTATTTACTAGTTTCTAATTTTTTGTTACATATAACCTTTTAATGGTTAGGTTTACAGAGGGAAATCAAGAAAATGGAAATCATATACCTTCATCAGGTTGGTATTTGTAGATGGGCCAATTAAGTTTCAAGTCCCTTAACATTATTAATTTGTAGATGGGCCAACTAAGTACATTTTTGCCCAATCATCCACAAGCCCAACTACGTGGTCTGCATTTTCCTGGATCAGTTTTTCTTCATGCATGCTCCATTTTTATCATCATGCTCCCTCCCTTATTCAATAATATAAAAAATATCCTTCATAAAATGTGTAAATTAAATTTTTTTAAATTAATTCAACTAACGGATATATAAAATCTATAAATTAAATTTTTTAAGAAAAAATAATTTACCGATTTACTAAATTTGTAAGTTAAATTTTGAAAAGATAAAACTTAATCCGTATGTTAAAATATTTAAAAATAATTTTATTTACGATTAAAATTTTAAAAATAATTTAATTTATGAATATATAAAATCTGTAAGTTAAATTATTTTTAAGGTTTAGATCTGTAAATTATTTTTTTAAAAATAATTAAACTTACTAAATTTGTTAATCCGTAAGTTAAATTATTCTAAAAAAAATTTAACTTACAGAATTTGATAATCCGTAATTCTCAATTGAAGTTCTAACCTAGTTGAGAGTAAATATAAGTCAATTACAGACAATTTGAATTCATTGTATAAATACGTAAGATAAAAGTAAAATTATTTTTCAAATTTGTGAAATTCGAGAAAATCCACAGTCTAAAAAATAATTTTTTTAAAAACTTGGAATAATAAATTTGTGAAATTGGTAAGATTTTGGAATTCACAACTCCATATGACATAAAAGAAACGAGAAAGATGACAATGGAGAAAGAATAGTTGTTGAAGGAGAAGGGTACAGAGAAGAATGTAAGTAATGAGAATAGTAATAAATAGGTGTATGAAAGGTAAAATGCGACATTAATAGGGTGCAAGCAGAAATAAAGTCCTGCGGAGGGAGAAAAACTCCTAACATCACAAGTAACTATATCCTGTGATAATGTTGGACTAACAAAAAAACAAAAACATGCAATGTAACGTATGTATATATATTTTTAAAATGTTGAATAATTGCATGTGGACCAATTTACATCATCTCCACTCTGCAAAATGATATCATCATCCATAGCTTAATTAACCTGTGGACCCTGGTGCAATAGAGACAATTTCAAACACAATTACTTGCTCAACGGTTTGCCAAATGAAATCACAACCATACAATATTATTATTTTTATTAATTAATAAATCAACGGCTCTTATTATTATTTTAGTCTTGAAAATGTAAGGCTGAAATGTAGGGATATATTAATATTATTAAACAAAAAGAGTCTAGTGCCTGTGCATCATAGTTAAATTCGGTGAGAAACTAATGAGGCTAATTCCCTATCTAACATTAACCAAAAAACACAAGAAAGTTAGCATAGCTATTTTATCTGCTAGGGATAACAAACTATGGCAATCTTCCAAACATAAAGTAGTCAACTTGTTAGGTATTTGAACTATCATACTTAGTTTGGGTAAAAGATTTTTCTTATTATTGGACAAAGGTCCAACCTAGCTAAGATTTTTTTTAAAATATATGTTTGGCAGATTAGCATTTTAGCTCACAGGTTAATAAATTTTAATCAGCTAAAGTCAAATGATTTAATTTGCACTTCCAAAGAATCTAATCTTAATAGTATATATTAATTGAAAAGCAAACGGGCCAAGAAGAATGTTGAATTTAGAAGTGGGGTTATACATGCTTCGATTTATAGAAGAGTATAACACATCTTAAGGTCTTCACAAAACAAGAAAAGATGCTCTGGGGTGATAGCAACACTATGTAATATTTAAATCAAGGAAAATGACGTGTAAAATTCATATAGCATAGCTTTATTCTTTGGTAGGTTATGGAACGTGTAATTCGTACAGAAAACATACGAATTCGTAGATGCAAACAAATTTAGTGACCATTTGAATGGCACGTATGGAAGGAAGGGGACAACTCATTATTCAGGCAGGACAATAATGTACTTGAGCAACTCTCACTAGATCTCAACTACAAATTGAATTGAAACTCTAGCATTTGATTGAAATTGAAATACCAAAGTGCATGAACATTGTGAACTTTAGCACATTCACATTTAAGAGGGGATGGATCTCGCAACCTTAATTAACATAGACACTATTTAGCTACTCATGCCAAGCAACATTTGGTGCATTGAAAATCTTTTAAGTAGTAGCAATAGGCATCAATTGGTCTATGTACCCATTTCACAGGTGTCGGTAGTCTTGCCCCAAATTCACAAATGAAGAGTCACAACCCTATAATAAGAGTATGGGTAGCTTGTCCCACAAAAGCTGTTGTTTAATTTCTTCTATGAAGGAACATCAAATTGTGACACAAAGTTAAGGGCATAGAGGGGACCTCAAAGCTCAAAATGGGTCATTTTAGCATGGGGTGCTCCCCCATCCCACACCATTAGGTGTGAGTTTATGGCAATCACTACCTAACCCATAGTACCTCAGCAAACCATCAAACCCCACCAAAAGGACTTACTCCATACACACCCTTATGGGTCATTCTCTCACACCCCACTTAGCTGTCTTTCAGATAAGTTTACCTCCTAGGAAACAAATGTTACGCTATCAAAGAATGGCACACTACCCCATTTTGTTCTATGATTTAATGTTGTTCTTTAAGGAGTAATGGATAGCAACACCATTTTGTGTTGATTGCACCCCACCTATTTTGGATCTAAATTCAATTAAGTATTTATGAAAGAAATTGGAATATCCACAAGTTAAACTTCAAATCAAATGACTTGTTAATTAAGCTTGTCCCATTCTTGATGAAATTTAAATCCAACCTAACACGCAAACAGTTATTTTTGATGGCAAATGGTAACTAACAAGAACTTCTTTTCTCAATGCTAGTACAATGCATGTACACATTTTTTTACACTTTCAAAATTTGGAGAAAAAAAAAAAAGTAATGAGTAGAGTGTGATGGGATGTGGCTTTCTTGTTTTTATCACTTAAAATTAGTATAAAATTAATGTAACGAAAATGATGTATATGTAAAATGTACTACCACTACTAAAAATAACCAAATTGGATATTGCATGAGTCATTTAGATAAAGATAGTGCTAGATTTGAACAATGTTAACCCCAATTCATTATATTATTAAGCTAAAATAGAACAAATACAACCATCTTAGGCAAGTAATTAATATTGTCTCGTATGCAAAGTTCCCTCCTCATCACATGGCCGTGTCCACCACTACATATGATTATCCAATAACATGGCAATATAATGAAGATCTCCAACTCAGATCGCACAACCTTGAAAGAAACTAAGTTCATCATCTATAACCTATAATAGGAAGGAATTTTGCAACAAAAATACATACGTACTCAATTGAAATTACTCTATTGTTTTATATACTTCTGTATGACTCCAATTACATCAGATGTTCATGAAAAAGACAAGTGTATATACACAGTTTGTATAAATTATTTGTTCAGAATATACAACTGAAGCTAATAAATAAATTCGTCGATATTCATCAGACCTAAAACTATGAGACTGAGCAAAACAAGTTGTGATGATTGAGAAGAAATTTTTAAATAAAAGTGGTTAGTGTTAGAAATGGGGTTAGAGACCTAATTCAATCTTATAAAATCGAGTTGGGAGATGAAGACTGTTCCTCGCTTATATACATATAATAGATTCTATCTCTAGACGATGTGAAATTTCCAACATTTCCAATACACCTCTTCATGTCAGCGTGACAATAGGGTACAATAAATTCACAACTATAAAAAATCACCAACAATGGGATACAAACAGAACTATAAAGAATCTCAATAATGGAGTACAAACAACCCTTACAATGAGGTGCAAAAGATCCTGACAATAGGGTATAAAGAAGAATATAAGATGCAGAAGATCCTAGCTAAGTGATGAACCTAACTCATCTTATAAATCGATTTATACGATAAAAACTTTTTCTCTCATTTACGTACATACAACAGCCCTATCTCTAATTCCAACATTTTCAATTGAGTTCAGATTTTCAACATTTCCAACATTTAAACTATATTTGAAATGAGTTGAATCTCATCGTTAATTAATTTAATATAACGTATAAGAACTAAACTCTACAAACTAAAATTATAAAAACAAAAACCACTAAAATGTGAAATGAGTTGAACCTCATCGTTAGTTAATTTAACATCAACGTATAAGAACTAAACTCTACAAACTAAAATTATAAAAACGAAAACCACTAAAATGTGAACATCAACGTATAAGAACTAAACTCTACAAACTAAAATTATAAAAACGTGGTACGAAGATCAAAATCAAATTTAAATAAAAGTTAAAAACCATAAGACTTAAAAACCCCTTCTCTACATTGGTCTCCTCCTTTCAAAATGGAGTATGAAAGACTTAAAATGCATATAAACTAATTTTTGGAAAAACACTATCATCAAAGTTTGCCTAAAATTCAAACAACGCAAGATTCTTATACACGCAGTTCGACTTTCTATAAATCAAAGGGTAGTGGGAAAAGTATAAAATATGATGTGAAATCCGAGTTAGAGAGATGGAAAATGAAGAAAGAAAGATACAAAAGGACATTTATGGGTTGAAAATGATAAAAAGTTATAGTTTTTTTAAGTAAATAAAAGCTAATTTAAGACTATGCCAAAACTCTTTTTTGCAGGGGCGACGGTTTTTTTCCTATTCCTTGTCTCCAGAATTTCATTTTCAAATCAATTTCCTTTTTATTAACTGAGAAAATTTTATTTATAATCAAGAGAGAAAAAACCAAAGAAAAAAAAGCATGTAAAGTTACTAATACACGCAATGGGAATATAAAGAAAAAGAATGTTGAAAAAAATACTAAAAAAATAAAAAATAAATTAATGTAAAGGAGAGAGCAGAAAATATACCTAATTTATTTATGAATATTATTTCCCCAGATATTAATTTGGGTGCCCACCTCGTGAGTCACGAAAAAGAAATCTTTATCAGGGTGAAGAGTACGTTACGACTTACGATAATTTCAATTATTAGTCCCAAAATCAAAGTAAAGATATAATACTCCCCACAAGAAATAAAATAGAAAAAATAAATAAATAAATAAAATTACGCAGAACTGCATATAATACAATAAAATAAAATTCCCGAAAATATTATCTTATTATCTTAAATTTGGTCACGATAAACATTGCATGCTTGCCATGTGTAAGAATTTGCTCTAGACTTTAGTAGCAAGGACCAACAGAATTACAAAATATCTAAATCATGATTCCACGACTAACCCGCGTAATTATCACAATAGAAAGAAGATTAAGCCAACAAAATATATATCCAAATTAGAAAAGAAAAATTCAAACTTAGCATTGTGTAAAACCATGATTCAGTAATTTCCCTTTCTTTTCTACACAATCCACGGAACAAAAGATCAAAATCTAATTGATTAATGGACATAATAATAAAAATTACAGAATTAAATTTCTTGACAACCTTAAACAAATTCAGAAAGCAATTAATTCACTGAAAATTAAACAATAATTAACAATGTAGAGGCCAGGGATATGTTGCTTCCGTGCTCTTCCACATGTATTTACACTTGCTGAATATTCCTCATATCATCACATCACATCACAATTTCCATCACTTTTGTCATCATGTGGATAATCTACATCAACAATTCATTCACCCATGCGAGATCTGGGGCAATGACATCATCAACAACCCTCTTTTCTTCCCTGAAAAATCTCACATTCCCGTTTCTTGAAAAGTTCCCACTAGCGGTCATGGTTGGTGAACGAAAACTGAACTCTTTTTTATCCTCAGAAGCATCTAGCCAGGACAACTTGTGGGGCTTAGAGGCAGACATTGGTGAAGCCTCACCAAAACTCAAACCCTCCATGGAACACATAAGCTCAGAAAACATATCATAGTTAACAACACCATGATTTTGGTTAGGGGAAGAAGTAGAAGAAGGTGACAAAGGAGGAGAAAAATGAGACATACCAAACAAGGTAGAAGTTGGTGAACGAGTAGAAGAAGAAGAGCAATGACAAAACATACAACAATGATTGTTATTATTACGAGGGCTCAAATTGGTGCAATTGTTGTTGATGTTATTGTTGTTAATATCATTAGGAGGCAAAACCCTAAGTTGGCGAGGAGTGTGAGCAAAGAAGCAAACTTTCCTCTTGCAATTTTTTCCATCCTTGCAAGCTTCAGTTCTATACCTAGAAGGATGCAACCAACATTCAAAAACTCCATGAGAAAACTCACATGCATCGCCACGGTTACACTGACCGCGGCGAAACTCTGGACAACCTGTCCCTGAGTAGTGAAACCGGCGAGGGTCGCGTCGGCGAGCTTTCTCGCCGGGATGTGCAAAAGGACAGTCTGTCCAGTCATGACTCCGGCTACGCATGCACCGCCGGATCTTGAACTCATACATGCGGAAGTTGTCCGTGGTGTATGGGTCATCGGCGTTGTCGCCGCCGAAGTCAGTGGAGTCATTGTGGGGGAGATATTTGTGTATGAGTGTTTCATCGGGAAACATTTCTCCGGCGGCACCGTCGTGGACGGCGGAGGAACGGCGGGTGAGGAGTTTCCTTGGTGGGATGTCAATGTCTCTCAAGGATTTCTTGAGGGAGAGAAGTTGGTGGGAGGGTTGAAGTTGGAATTTGTGTTCTTGAAAAACACTACTCATTTTTTTTTTTCTGGTAAAAATAGGGTTATGGAATAGAAAGAGTGGAGAAGAGAATGAAGAATATTGGATACTGTTAAGAAGGAAATATGGGGTGAGTTATATAGGTAAGTTAAGGTCTTCAACATTTTCATATGAAATAGAGAGAGAAAAATTGATAGGGATAGCGTATGAGGATGGGCGTGGCTGCATAGCATTTGGTGTAACCATGCAAATGAGGGTATGTGGCAGTGTCACAATTAGTTGCAGTCATCACTTTTGGCTATGTGTAACTATCCTATGAGGCTAAGTTTGTTGAAATATGCTATGCTAAATTTTGGAACTTACTTTTGCTTTGGGTTGTTTTAGTACCACCACACGTGGAGGCTAGAAGAAACTTCTAGGTCATGTGAGGGTTGTACCATAAGGGGTGAACTCAACATAGGGGAGTTCTTTCATTTTTTTGACTAAATTGCCAAGAGTTAGTTTCATTTCATAAAGTTTGATAGCATTTACTTTTCTTTATCCTCTTTTCTAGTATCTCCTTGACTTTCAAGATGTGTTTATAAAAAAGTTGATTTGAAATTGATGTTCCTGGTTAAAATCTTTAATGTAGACTTTGAGGGTTATTTTTCTTTCTTGACATTTCAAAACAAATAATAATATTATAAGGGCATTGTTAGTTATCAGTCAAAGATAGAGAGGAAAAATAATTTAATATTTATAAAAAAGTTGGATATTTATTTAGTGTCAGTATAAGAATTTTATATTATCAATTAATTAAAAAATATAATCAATATAATGTATTATAATGTAATTATTTATAAGATAATGTAAAAAAAATCAGAATCTTGATGGATATATATTATTTATTTATAAGAAGTGTTTGGTAGAAGAATTAATATTTTTTTTTTAATTTTTCTTAATTTAATTTCCACTGAAACTTGTGCACGAAAGAGGTGAGAACATAAAATTAATATCTGTGACAGAAGGAACTGTTTTTTATGTTTCTCTTTTCTAAAAATATTTTTAAAATTTCAAATATATTTATGAAATTTTCAGAAAACACTTTTTTTTTAAAATAAAAAAAACTTAATGTTTAGAAATGAATAAAAAGAAAGAAAGACTATTTGGGACCTCAAAAAAATATTGTTATAATATATTTGGAACTTCGAGGTATGAATTATACTTTCAAGTTATTCTCTAATTCAATTCCTGTAATGATTGAAAATTAGGTAAGACAGTAAATTTTCAAATTAAAAACAGGATATTGGGACCATACCTTACAAGTTACTAACACACATTACTATGCTTTCTTTTAGGACAAAAGTTATAGTATGTCAACAAAACAAGGTATTGAAGCACCATCGATCTTGTTCAGTAAAAATTAATATTATAATCTTTCGAGTTTCAAAATTCCATCACAAGTTAATTTTTTCTATTCAGAGAAAAACACAGTAAAAGAAAGTAGGCAAAGAAAAATAGTGGATTGTGTAATTTAGAAGTTAGGCAAAGAAATATTTATGAGTGGTAGACTTTTTCCAAAAATAGAAAAAGATTTGTATGTAATTTGTTGACTGGGCTAACAGCATTGATTTGCCATAAAAGATAAAGCGTTTTTGTTCGGAAAATTTCTATTTGTAAAATATTTTTATACAATTCTTTTATAATTAGGAGAATTATATAAAAAATTGAAATAATAAGAGAAATGAGAATAAATTAAAAAATATGCATTATTTTGTACGATAGATTTTTACAACAATTTCTGTACATTTTTTTTTTTTTATTCTCTGGATTGCATTATTAATCTAGCCCATTGATATCATTAAATTATGAATGGCATTAGGCCCATTTAAGAATTAATCCATTCCATCACAGTGACATGAACCAAACTTTTTAGGACCATCACTGTTTCGAATTGAAAGTTTTGCAGTGTAGTTACTTTCCCTAGAAAGAATATTGAATCAACTTGATTTAGGTGCAACCATGACACTTGTTGAACATCTGCTGGAGTTGCTGCTCAATTTCATGTGAAGTAATTGCCAAGTTCGAGGTTAGGTAATGGCATGATAATGGAGAAAAAGAGAGTCAGAAGTTTTGTCTTCTTTTCCTTCCATTCTACCCAATTATTCCAAGTGCAACAGTAATAGTAGTAAAGGTTAATAGATTAATGTCATTCCATCTTTTAGGGATTATATTAATACCAAGAAAACTTAGTAAAGGTTAAGGACTTTTAATCAATACTAATTTATTTCTTAGTTTTTAAGCAACTGATTTAGCGATTGATATTAAGATATAATAAATAACTTTTTATTTTATTTTATTTAAATATAAATTAAAATATATAAACAAAAATAAAAATAAATATTAAATATTAAAATAAGAATAACTTATAAAAATTAGTAATTATAACAAAAGTGAATAATTTATTTACTTAAGAATGAGTATAATCACGTCTCTTAAACGATTAATTTACTCTTTAATCAATTATTTTAAAGATGATCGTTGTTTTAAAATTTTGATTTATTTTAAATTATTTGTTATTTTAAAATATTACTTTTCATTTACCTTCAACCTTACTAGTAATTTTATTAAGTAAAATGAAAAAAAAATCAGTATAGTAAATTGCTAATTCAATTAAATATAATTGTATTTTTCAAATTAAAATTTTATCAATTTTTAATCCTTACCCAAATAGAGTGTTTATAATTATTTTATTGAAGAATGTCTAACTTAAAAATGTTTGTCGTCTCTGTAATTATTTTTATTTTTTATTTTATTCTTTGAAAAAATAGTTCTGATTAAATACTATTTCTATCATAATTTATTAATGACAGTATACTTATATTCTTAATCAAATAATTTAGAGATCAATGTTTTTATCTAGTTGGATTTTATGTGATACACATTACATATTAATACTAAAATCACTAAAAAGATTTACTGGACATAACATACATATAGATTAGGGAAGACAAATATTGTCTGCTAACACTCATAATAAAATCCACTATAAGATGGAAGGTTAAGTTGATATTCATTTATTTACGGGATACGAAAGGGTAAAAGACTTATCCATACTCATAAATATTTTTATTTTAGAATTATTAAAACTTATAATTATATATAAAGTAAATTTCTCTAATTTATTTTTTGGTATACATATATATATATATTAAAATTATTTATTTTTAATATAATATATGCTACAAAATTATTTTTAAGTATATAAAATATTCTTTTTAATTTAATTTAATTTTTTAATTATATTTAATTTTTTTGATTTATATATTTACAAATATTTACGATTACTAGTAGATGTCCGCAAATATCCACTTAACAAAGTACTCATGTTAAGACCACAAAGTGTAAATTGATCACTAGCCACACATATCTAGTCTTATTGTCATATCTAATCCAAACATAAACGACTATTCTAAATGATATGTCACATAACATGTCTAGATGCATGTCAAATCATTGATATCATCTTTAATTACCAAATCAAAGGACAAACTAAGAAGAAAGTGATGATGGGCATATTGAAAATCAAAACATTTCATAAAATTTATATTTATGTTGTACCTAACCTCTTATTCAAAGGGTAATGCCCCACCCCGTGTTTTTATATATATATATATATATATATATATATATATATATATATATATATATATATATATATATATATATAGTTTGTTAATTTGCATTATCTAGAACTGAATTTCTTTAGAGGGGGATTCACCATCATCTAAGGACTAGTTCAGTATAACAAAGTTGAAGCTTATATACAATAATCTTTTATGTGAGTATAGATCAACAATTTCAATGTGATTGACACCTTTGTCCATATTTTAGGGTTGCCATCAATTTAGTCATCAAAAGTATATATATATATATATATATATATATATAATGATTTTAGTCTCTTTAAATTTACATATATCTAATGCAGTTCTAAAGAGAATTTTTTTTTATCCCATTTTATCTCTCTAATTTAAAATTCATTATTTTGATGCTCGAAATTTTTAAACAACGCTTAATAATGTTGATAAAAAGTTACCTAAATTATTTTAGAAATTAAAATTGATATATTTTTAAATTAGATATACTAAAATAGAAAGAAAGCTTAAGAGACTAAACCAAATTTAAGAGGGGCTAAAAAATAAAATTATATTTTTATAATCTGGTATTGATGTGAAGTATACCTTGAATAATTAATCTCTTTTAGATAGTTGATTGATCACTTTTTAAAAATAATTTTTTGATCAAATTTTTAAAACTTAAATTTAAAATCGATTTTAAGTAATCTAAATAAACTCAATTCCACTTGAACTTAGATGTTGAAAATAAATTATGAGTAACAAGAAATCGCAATAAAATGGATAATAAATTCGTCAACATATATTGACCCGAGTGAGAGGAACTTAATAGATTCCTTAATTATTTTATGTTGGATTCAATCCTAGAAATCCACGTTACATGGAAAAAAAGAGTATATTAAAATAGACATTCATTTTGTACTTTCATCTACACTTAGGAAAAAGATGGACAAGAAATTTCACCAAGATGTAGTAGGACCACCAATTGTGTGGCAACAAACATCCATTCAAACACAAATAGTTTAAAAATTTTAACTAAGATAAGTAAAAGCTATATATGATTGGATCATTTATACATGCAATGAGTGCTAAATTGTGAATTTCTACAAGCATACTAGCTTATAAAAGAACTTGAAGTTCATCTTAGATACACATAGGTTCACTTGGTGAAACATTGCTCTGCATAACCATAACCATAAACATGTCATTGGAATCTCACAACTATGCAAGATATGTCATCCTTGCTTTTCTTGGAAACTGCCTCTTCTATTAAGTGCTTTGCTGCAGCTTGTGCATCCTTTATGTGTCTAATAGAATCAACTGCTTCTTCATTTGACATAACCTGAAAACATCATAGGAACAATGTCTCAAACAGAAGTAGAAGATGCAAAATCCATCATTTGAATTTGATAAATTGCTAAAACCCCCCATCCTTACTGTACTATTTTCCTATTTAGTAGTGTTTGATTGAGGTTATTTTGTGTTTCTCTTCTCTATGAAAGAAGAATTTGTTACACCAAATAAAACAATGAGAAAATAAATTTTATAACAAAACCTGCTTCTTCTTTTTTTAATGAAAGTGATAACAAACGTCTTTAAGATACTACTTAACAGTTTGAAAGTGAAAATTTTTTTATGAAAAAAAGTTACTAATGCATTACACCATGATTTCCAATGAAATCCTATCATGATTTTCCATAAAAAAATTATTTTTTAATTTCTTAATCAGTGACACTGTAGACAAGTTAGCAAAATCATTTTTTTAACAAAGTAAGCTAATTTTAATAAACTATGAACTATTCACTTCTCATTTTTCTTTCAAATTCTCAAGATGCAAGAATACACTGTACAGGACAATATTTCAACTTGGAAGTAACTTGTAAACTTCAGAAATCATCAAATTATCAAATAAATTTAAGCTTAAATATTTTTGAAAAAGAAATGGAAGTAGCTTTTAATTCCAAAAACTAAAATAAAACACTATCAAAAATGAATATAATGAAGTGAAAGAGAAAGAAAAATGGTCAAAAAGCAAACCTTCCATATTCCATCACTAGCCAGAATAAGAAACTCTGTATGTTGATCTACTTCCTCTACAAACACATCAGGTTCTGAACTAAGATGCATCTTCAAGCTCTTGTCACCAAAAGCCCTTGCAACTGCTAGCTGTCCATCTACTCGAGGGACATCACCTGCAGGAAACATATATTCAAGTATTCTTTATTAGTAATACTTATTAGTTATTACCAACTTTTTGTTCACTATTCCTGATTACATTCTATTTGAAACCAAAATGAATATATAATAGATTATAGCATATACTTGCAAAGCATGTCCTTCTAACAAATGATTCTTAAGACAAAAATATCATTTGAAAGAGCTTATTGTATTTACAAAAATGACTTACAAACCTCACAATCATTAGAGATAAGTTAACATGTGAGGAGAGTTTCTTGAAATAGTGCTTAAATAAGTTGTTTGCGCAATCACACATGCACATGTTGCTCTACTTGGAAGAAAGCTAACAAAACACTCTCTAACGTACTTTTTTATAATGCATTATCTCCTATTGGTTAGAATTTATTGATAATGGTAAAAATTACACGAGCAAATCATTAAATAGAAAGAAATAGGTTCAAAAGAATATATCAGGAAGTGTATTCAAGAGAATATGCCAGATAGAAACCGTGTTTCTAACTTATTTCTTATGTGTTACATATGACACCTCAAAAAGCTGGTTTTACCTGGAATCTTTGATACAAACCCTCCACGCCTCTCAATAGATTTTTTTTCCTTGCTTGGTTCATGATCAACCGATAATTGTCTGGCCTTTCCATTCTGACAAATAACAGCTCTTGAGTCTCCAACATTTGCTACTACAAGCTTCTGACCATCAATTAGTATTGCAGTTACTGCTGTTGACCCTCCTCGCCCTAACTCAAGTGCTTGTTCCAATATTTTCTCATCTGTTTCAAGATAAGCTCTCTTCACTGCTTTTTCTGTCTCATTCCAAAAGTCATGCTGCTTGACAAAACATAAATATTAATCTAAGTTGAACAAATTGAAGCAGATTCAGAAGAAGGGTATCTTTATCAGATATTGTGGAAACTTGTACTTATCAAACATTGATGAACTACCAAATAATTATTGAACAAAAGTTACATATAGTTCCTTACATGCTATTAATATTATTCTCCAATCAGAATTAAAGTTTTATTTCGATAATCTGGATGATGAAGAAATGTATTAACGGATCACATGCATTACTGCCATGAAACTTTGATTCTGGTTGAAAATAGTATCTTAGTACTAACACTAAAGATCAGTGTATCTAAGTTTTGTCGATGACAATTTTCATGAAAATGTGATCAAAATGAAGTAATTTGAAGTTACCTTACCTGATTCAAGATGTTATGGAAAAGGTGGTTCTGCAAATAGCTTGCAACATCATGCCCCAAGTGGCCATCAAATATAGCAAACAAGCCTAATTCTCTGTCCTTGTCTTGCTTAAATTCTGAAACTAAATAATCTTCCATTGGATGAGCCGATTTTCCCTTCATCAAGTGAAAGCCATGTGTAATGTGTTTTGATATTTTTCCTTTTCCTTTTCCTGTGTCCGGTGTTGATGATCCAAACCCTGCTTTCACCTAGACACATGGTTCAGGTAAATATTTCAGTCTCAGTGTTTTGAAACTAAGAGCATCTTTGAAATCTATTGAACAACTATTTCTTCAAAATAAATAATAATGGTAACAATAATGTGGAGTTCTAATTATAATCAGAGTGAAAAATAATTGAATTGCCATTTTTGCATATGGCACAGGAAAATTGATCTAAAACACAGTTAATGATAAGTTTCCCAATTGAAAAAGTCAACACATCAATATCTTTTCATGGCCATTCAAGATCATACAATTTCTGCAATCATCAATTTTAGAAGCTACTATGCACATTCCTGATGAATCTCCACATATTTGATGCAATGCATTGAAATTTTTCTAATTTATATTATCACATAAATAAATCTTATTATATATTCTTCTTAAGCAAGAAAAATACATGAAAATAAAATGCACAAATCAATACGTAAACAAAAAAATAAAAATAAAATAAATAGTACCATATCAAGAACTGTCAAAAAAGCATTTGAAAGAACTAGCAAGTTGCATTCTTGCAAACAAATCCATAACATAAACCTCAAGATAACTCCACAATATTGCAAGAACTTGCATTTGCAAAACATATACCTATGAATAAACTAAACTATGTATGAACAAATATACATATTTCACATTTGACATGCTTAATTTGCACAAAAGAAATGAAGGGTTGTTTTCTACTTACCTTCATCATGTGTAGGATTTCCCTGCCTGTCATGATGCTACAATGCTAGAAAGTTGTGTGAAGAGTTGTTCAATGTTCAATGTACAAGATTTTAGAAAGAGAGAAAATGAAGATAGGTGTATAAATAAGGTTACTTTGACTTTTGAGCACGTGACTTGCCCTTAACTTTTATTTTTGAAGCCCGCGTTCTTTGACAACTACGCGTTCTTGCCGACGTATATATATATCTTTCTTTTCTCCATAATCCGTTCTATCTCTTTTCAAGACCCTCTTTCACATTATTATGTTCTTAATATCAACTTTCCCACTTGTTTTCTTTTCCCATTTGTATCAATGAAAACATAAACTTTCATTTCAAGCCAACAAACTCTATATGTGTCATTATGTTTTACTAGGTAGGTCATGAAGTAACAATTAAGCCTAATTGAAACTTATAATATAGGAATATATTTAATGAATAATTAATTATAAAATGTAAATAAAGAAAAATACGTGTATGTATAATGTATGTATAAATTATGAAGAGAGAAATATATATATATATATATATATATATATATTTTATGAGTGAACTGTTTAATAAAAAATTGTAAAGTAAAGTTGTATAATATATATAAATTTTAATTTAATTTTATTTTGTAAAAAAAATGAGTGTAATGAATTATAATAATGAATCAAAAACACTGTTTGGTAGGTGAGAGAGAATTTTATATTGAGAAGAGGGATAATTTTATTGAATTATTACAAGGAGGTGGTTGTGACTGGATCATGGGATCATGGATGATTTGATATGGATACAGCTGAGTCAATCAAGAGCAGCCACATGATTTAGAATGGATCAAAAGGTGACTCTTTAATAAAGAAAAAGAAAATAATCACTGCTTTAATTTGTGATTGATGTGTGCCTAAATTGAATAGTGGAACAGGTAGATTGATTAATTTGCATGCAAAGTTTTGCTTGTTATAGAGCCACGTTTCGCAATTGTATCAGATTGAAATGTTAGTGGATGATATAAAATTAAAGAAAATCAATCATTGTAGTAAGTTATTAATAAATATCAATGAATAACAAAGGTTATATATAAAAAAATTATCATATATCAAAAGTTTATTTAACTTTTATAAATATTCATAAAAAAATATTTATTAATATTTTATTAAACATTATTTAATAAGCAAGTAAGACATAGGAAAAATAATTGGTACCGTTCTTGTTTTTTAATTTTTGTTCATTATTAAATGCTCTGCTTATCAATTTAGTGATAATAATTAACAAGGAGTGATAATTTAACAAAGATTTTCAAATTTTAAAATAAAGTAAAGAAAAATATTTTAGAAACTAAAATAAAATTTCGTTTACCGGAATAAAAATATATTTAATTTGTGTAATATTCATATTTAATCATTTATATTATCAATCAATAAAAATATAATATATAATAATTTAATTTATTATTTTATAATAATCACTTTAAAATTAATAATTAGATATGGATATAAAATACAATTAGAGAAAAGTTAAAAGATTTTAGTTAAAAATATTTCAATGCTTAATTTTAATAAATCCTAATTTTTATACAAATTTTTTATAATAATTTTATATAAAATCAAATATCACCTTAAAAAATTAAATAAATATTACTATAATCTCTTTTTTTTTTTAATTTTTTCGTCGTATACATAAAACGTCTTGGAAGCAGCCGGTCCTAATTAAAAACAAGACTAATAAAGTAACAATCAAATGTTAATATATAGTTTTCAGAAATAAAGAGTTATATTTATTCTATTTCAATTAGCAGGTTAAAATCTGATCGAGTCAATTATAAATTCAGTAAGATGAAAGATAAGAATAAATATTATAAAATTTAAGTAAATAATTATAATTTTTAATTATTTTTTTATAAAATAACAAATTTTTTTAATTTAGAACCTATATTAAACATGTTAATGGTCGCACATGCTCGGAAGAATAAAGAAAAGAGAGGCAAAGCCCTGTTAAGCCATGAATTCGTCCTTCTTCGTGATTAACATAGTTTATAATGATTCTTTTTTTATTTATAATGAGTTCATAATATAAATCATTTCTATAAAGATTTAATATTATAAATTTTTTTTTTAGAAATTTTATTATAAAAATTTCATATAATTATTTATTATTATTATTATTATTATTATTATTATTATTATTATTATTATTATTATTATTATTATTATTATTGTTATTTTGGTTCCGTAATTTGCATTTGGATTTTTTAAATCAGATTTAGAACTTTAAAATTCATTCACTTTATGGTCGAGATATATTGAATTCGGGTTAATTTGCAAGTAATTTGATTTAAAATAAATTATTTATATATTTTAAAATAATTAAATTATTAATTACATTTATAAATTAAATAATATACAAATATAATAAATAACAAAAATTAATAATAAAACTTTAACAATTAAACAAAAAATTTAATTAAATATAATCTTCTATATATTACTTTATTATTAAAATAATTAACTTTTACATATTATTTATATATTTAGACGAATTTAAATATAAATTTGAGACAGATAATGATATATCTCACTTGTCCTCACCTAAAAAAATCACAAAAAAAGTAGTTAGGTGAGTTTAAGTTTCATTAAAGGAAAGACTAACATAAATTTCCGACCCATTGTCATCATTATTTTATTTTTTTTATTATTATTATCAATATTATTATTATTATTATTATTATTATTATTATTTCCCATAAAAAAAAAAGTTGCGGGTGGAGGAAACAAAAATCTTGTATCATCTTAGATATTTATACCTTTAAGGAAATTTAATATACTAAATTGCCCATCATTTTTTCTATATACTTTTAACACTAGAATGACTTTTGTTTTTTAAAAAAATCAATTGAATACCATCAAATTTTAGTACATTGTTTTAAAAAATATAATAACATTAATTGAAAATCGTAAAACTTGTTTATATTATTTAAAAATCTTAATTAAATATATAAGAGAATTTATATAAAAAAATTAAACTTATAATCCAGTACATCTTGCAACGTAATTTTTTTATATATATAAGATGTTAGACATACAGACATTATATTAGGAATTTGATTAATTTAAATTGACTAAGAGTATCTTGTAGGAGTGAATTGTAAAATTATTTTATATTAATCCTTGACGGGATGACAGGTATCTGACATTATATTAGGCATTAACTAACTTAAATAGAATTAGAGTAAGACTATATTAATTATAATATCTAAATAAAAGAGTAAGATTATATTTTGGAGAAAGCAGGAGTAATAATTATTACACTAGTTAACTTTTTATAACTTGAAGTTAAGTTTTATTAAGTTTAAATTTCGCATTTTTAATATTCAAAATTCAAGGTTGTCTATTTACAGGCGATGATATTTAAATATTTAAGTACTTTATCAACATATTTTATTTTTCTTCATTCTTTTTGTTCATCAAATCATACTATCTATTGTACACATATTTTTTTCTCTTTTATTATTCTTTCATGGAGTTTTTGCAGCCAGTGCACTTCCAAGCGCGCATATATATATATATATTATAATTTTGTATAAAAAATAGTTCATATAAAATAAATATAATTAATCCTAAAATATATTTAATAATTTTATTTAACTATTCACTGTTATACATTGTTACACAATTTTCTATTTTTATCTCCCGTTACAGGGAAATAATTATGAATAAACTTATATATATATATATATATATATATATATATATTAATTAGTATTTTATTAGTAGATTAATAACTTAGAAATTTTTTTTAATCTTTTTAATATGATATTAAAGCTAATTCAGAATTTCTCTCTGCATTTTATAGTTTTATTGAGTGATTTCTGATGATTTCTCTTAATACTATTATATGAGTTACATATGTTGTCCATATGCAAGAATTCTTCTTAATATTTACTCTTGAATCTCTTATACATACTTCTCCTATAGGATTTGTGGCTAGCCATATCTAGCCTCCCTTATCTTTTTATTTTTATTAGGAATAGAGATTGGATAATCGATACATATGTTACTAACTTGATAATCTTATAAATTTACTCACCTTTCTTCTCATGGTTATAAAAATATCATTATTATTATTATTGGTGGGGTATCATCTCTTATTGATGGTATTAGTATGATATCTCTTCCACCTTTTTATTAGTTGTTTGTGTTTTATTTGTTCTTATTTTAAATTGCAATTTTTTTTCGGCTTGTAAACTAACATAAGCTCATGACTATGTTGCATCAGTTTTTTCTCCTCATTGTTTTTATCTTAAACATGATTGACAGTAATAAATTAAGAGGATACTTATACTACTTGGAATATGTTTTTCAACAAATCCATAAAGAAGTATTGGCTCATTTTGCAAGTGATAACTAATAAAATAAAAGCAATGAAGAAATTTGACTGTGACATAAACAATTAGGACATCACTCTTTTGGCTAACTAAAAAGATTGTTTTCATCTCTATTTCATAAAAGTAATTTTTCATATTTTTTTTGTGAAACCTGTGCTATGGCCAAAAGTTATCGTGCTATTTTTCACCTAAGTGATAATAAAGCTAATTTTCCTTTTACATTAGTGTGTACTGATGTTTGTTTGAGACCCTACATTGAACTCCACACATAATGACTTGAAATTATTCTTTAGTTTTGTTCATGACTGTACTCGAGTAACATATATTTCCTTAAGTATTTCGTCACACAATTTAATACATCCATAGAGGAAAATATTTTAAGAGAGAATTAATAGAGTTCATAAACTCTAAAGATATTCTACTACATGTCATCACACATTTCAATAAAATGGGGTGATTGAAAGGAAAAACAGACATACATTTTAAAGGTTATGAGATCATTCTTAATAAGTGGTAATATTCCATCTCATTTATTGGAGGAAAGTTTAAAATTTGCAATTTATTTGATTAACCAAATCTCTTCTAGTGTTCTCAACTTCAAATGGTCTCTAGATGTGCTATTTGATCATTATTCTCTTCCTTCCGTTGTTCATTTACACCTAAGGTGTCTTTGAATGTGTAGTCTATGTTCAGCTACACTCAAATCAACATACAATAAAAAATGAAGAGTTGGATATATTTCTTAATTATAATTCTGGGAGATAAATTTTCTGAAATTAAAAAAATAAAGGTTAAATTTACATTTATCCAAAACTTGAGTTTTGAGGAACACCAATGAATATTCTTCTTTTCTATCGCATTTTCTCTCTGCACAATCTTTGACTTTCTCCTTTTACTTTCGTTTTTCTGGCATTGATTGTGAGGTTTATATATATATATATATATATATATATATATATATATAAATAAAGAAGATTAAATTTTAATATAGATTAAATTTAAGTATACGTAATTATATGAGAGGACTATATAGCATAAAAATCTATTTTATAACTTTATAATAAAAATTGTTTGATAAATTACAAGATTACGTTGAGTGAAAAAGAAAAATTAATTCTGACTAATTTATTTCATTTGGCAACATTTCACAATGCATAGAATTGGTTTCGAAAGAAATAAAACATTTTTAACTTTTTTATGAGTAAATCTCTTTTATACATGGAACTTATAATTGATAGAGTTTAGTTATTAGGTATTGTTAATATAAAATATTTTATTTAATTATTTAATTATTTCATTAGAATTTATGTTTGGTGTACAAAATTTAATTGCTATACGAAATAAAAACTTTTTACATAGATATTAGATTGATTTTTCAATAAATATTAAAATAATTCACGCTAAATTATATTTATAATTTAAAAGTAAAAATATAAGTTGGCTAATTTTTATTTTAAATATAATCTTAATATGAAATATCAATTGTCAGATATAATAAATCTCTATACTATGTTGATATGATATGATGTTTATATCATGTATTAATGACTCATATATTTAACTGAAATGAAATAATAATTCTGTCATGTATGTATGTTATGATAAGTCAGTAATTGATTTATGAAAGTCTACATTTATTATATCATATCAATATAGGACATGTGTCTACTAATATGTAAATATTTACAATTTTTGTAAGTCATTATTACTTGATAAGGTCGATTAGCACGTCCCATGTCCTCAATAATAGCTGGACACGCCAGCCCGTCACTTACTCCAAAACTTCTCAAATACCTCATACGGTCATTCCAACAACATATAAATAAAGAATAATCCCTTATTCTCTCTCTCTGTACTCTTAATTTATTTTTGTACACTTATTCTCTCTCTATATAAAAACACTCACCCACTTACTAGTTTAAGCATTAAAGGGTCTTTGTAAGTATCAAATCCAAATGCAAAACTTGAGAAACCAACACCGAAAGGAAATCATGGCCCTAAGAAACCAAATCTCTTCATCCTACATGAGAAAGAAACATAATACACCTAACTGAACCTACCTGACTCTTCCTTACGCGAGGAACACGAGGCCAAATCTAACCCATCTAAACAGAACTGAGACCAACCTAGATCGAGCACCAATAATCAAATATCCCGCCAAAACCAAAAGATACTTAACCAAGAGCAATCCATCGTCCCAACACCCCACACCCACGTGAGTTAACCCTGCTCACAATATATACCTCCAATGCCAATCTTGAACCACAGGACCCGACTATACAAGGACTCTCAACCTTCCACCCATTTACTCCAAACATAATGCAGACTTGTATGCCTGATAATTGGAGATGACCGAGTCTTAACAAATATGAAGGAATCTCGGACCCCACCGCCCACGTGAAGGCTTATCGTACTCAAACAGACTTGTATGCCTGATAATTAGAGATGACCGAGTCTTAACAAATTTGAAGGAACCTTGGACCCTACTTCCTACATGAAGACATATTGTACTTTAGCCGAGCTTGTGTTTGATGACTTAGAGATATACTACCAACTATTTCCGACCACCCTCAATGGTATAGCCCTTAAACGATACTTCACCCGGTGGCGGAACCATGTCTGACATTAAGGTGACCATGTCCCCTCCCCTAAATTTTTTCATTTTTCTTTTTCACGCACGCCACGCACACACACACACACACACACATATATATATATATATATATATATATATATATATAATTATTTTAATTAAATAATTATAATTTTGGTTTTTTAATCATAATTATATATATAAATAATATATATTATACATAATAATAATAATAAATTTTAAATTTTAATGATTTCCTGATTTTAATTTATAATTTTATATCTAATTTTAAAAATATATCAACTTAAGACTCTATTTAACTGATTTTTAATTTTAAAATTTTTAATATTCATCTTTAATTTTAAAATCACATCTAAATAGTTTTAATTTTGAATCATCTTTAACACATGAAATATAATGTAAGTATGACTTTCCTAACTTAATTTATTACATATTTAAGATGGCTGTAACTTAATTTATTATATATTTAAGATGACTGAGATTCAATCTTTAAACTACTTACGTAAATAACTATTACTTTGCTCACCATTAAAAAAATTTAAATAAGTTAGTTAATTTAAAAAGCTCTAAGTTTAAAACTTAAATGTAAAGGGAATTTAAGTAAGTGAATAAATTAATAAATATATAATTTTTAAATATTATAAAACAAAATTTTAATATATCATTATAATGATAAGAATGATGACCTTTTAAAAAAACTTTAAAAACTTTTTAATTATCACAATGATATCATAATGTAAAATTTTTTCATAGTATCAGATCATCATAAAATGCTGTACATTAATTGTAAAAAAAATAAAATGTTATCTTACCTTAAAAGTTTTTGTATTGTGGTTAATTAACATTAATGTGAAAATTTCTCTGTACATTATTATAAAATATGACCGTTTAACTAGTTGAGTTTTTTTAAAAAAATTTAACCTAATTAGTATATGATTAGATCATAAATACTAATCAGATTGAATCACATTTCTTAATCACTCGAACTTAATTGCATATCACATGTATTTGATGAGAAAATCGAAATTTTAGTTTTGCATGATTTCAATTTTTGATTTGTTGGTATATCTTGGATTTCATATAAGCAAATAAGTTATTTTTTTTAACTGTACAATATTTTTTATAATTTATATATTATCAATTGTCAGAAAAAAAAATGATTACATATTACTGTGCCAGTTTTAAAAAATAAATTATACTATCAAAATAATAAAAAATTATCTTAAATATAACCTTTAATACGGTTTTATAAAAATTAATGAACTTAACATATATGTCAATATGTGATCAAATCATATTTATTTTTCTAAAAAAATATTAATTTTTTAGTTAAGAAATGTTTAATTTAACTAATTAATAGAATGTATGAGTTATGAAAAATCTTTTAATTATTGGTATTTAAATCTTACCAATAAAAAATATAATCAATTTTATTTTAAAAATTAAACCCAAACCCATAATTTATTTGCATACGTGAGATTATATGTTTTACACATCATATATTTTATAATTACCACCATCTAATTTTTTTTATATAAAAACAGAAAAAAAAAAATTGAATGTGTGAAACTTGATGTGTATTATCTAAATCTCTCGTTATTAACTATTTCTGGTAATTTTTTTCAATTCTTTTTTATTACATTGTATTTCTGGCCTTCATTATTATATATTTTTATATTTTTTTTTTATTACTAGTTCTAGTTAGTATTATTGAATTATTTAAATATTTGCCTGCATTTGGGATATATTCTATATGTTAGGATAAGTCAAGTGATCGATTTATGAAAACCTACACTCATTATTATTATTATGAGACACATGTCTACTAACATGTAAAAATTAACAGCCGTCGTAGGTCATTATTACCTGATAAGGTTGACCAAGTTGGTCAACGCGCCCCATATCTCCAACTATGGTCGGGCATACTTACCTTAAGACTCCTCGAATGCGCCAGAAGGTCATCCCAACAACATATAGATAGAGAATAATCTCTGAGGAAGTCTCTCTATACTTTTAACTTATTCTCGTACACTTATTCTCTCTAGATACAAAAACACTCACCCATTTATTGACTCAAGCATTAAAGGGTCTTTATAGGTACCAAACCAAAATGTAAAACTTGAGAAACCAACACCGAAAGAAAATCATGGCCCTAAGAAACTAGATCTCATCATCCCAACATGAGAAAGAAACACAACACAACTAACCGAACCTACCTAACTCTCCCTTGCGTGAGAAACACGAGGCTAAATCCAGCCCATCTAAACAGAACCGAGACCAACCCAAGCCGAGCACCAATAATCAACTATTCAGCCAAAACCAAAAGATGCTTAACCAAGAGCCATCCATCATCCCTACACCTATGTGAGTTAACGTTACCCACAACATATACCCTTCAATGCCAATCCTAGACTACATAACCCGATCATATAAGGACTCTCAACTTTCCACCCATTTATTCTAAACATAGTATAAACTTGTTTGTTTGAAAATTGGAGATGACCGAATCTTGACAAATATGAAGGAAACTCATACCTCACCGCCATGTGAAGGCTTATCTTACTCTAGTCGGACTTGTGTTTGATGACTTATAGATACACTGTCGACTATTTCCGACCACCCTCAAAGGTTATGCCTTTGAATGGTAATTCACCTTCCCCCTCTCTTCGTGGACTCATTTATACTTTATGTTGAGTCCATTTATACTTTGTGTAAGATTCGTGGCTCAATTTGCGGATTGTAAACCTATTACCACAAACTTGTCCTATTAACAATATCTAGTGCAGGAGGACCATGAGACTTTGAGAGAATATGTGACGAAATTTTCTAAGGTAATTATGAACATTCTCAACTTGCACCCAACCGTTGCTATACATTCCATCCAGATCGGCCTCCAACCTGACCCCTTCTCAAATATTTTCTATGCCGAGTCTTCCTCTATTTTATTTAATTATTTTATTAGAATTTATGTTTGATGCACGTAATTTTAAATTTAATAAAAAAATAAATTTTTATATAGATATAAGAAAAATAGTAACATCTTAAATATTCATTGATTTTTCTATAAATATTGAAAAAATTCACACAAGATAATTAAACCCTATCTATATTTTCAAAGTAAAAATATAAATTGCCTAATTTTAAATTTAAATTACATCTCAAACATGATGAAATATAATGTAAGTATGACTTTCCTAACTTAATTTATTACATATGTAAGATTGCTAGATTCAATGTTTAAACTACTTACGAAAATAACTATTACTTTACTAACCACTTTGAAAAAATTTAAATTAGTCAGTTAATTTAGAAAGCTCCGAATAAGCTCGTAAGTTTGAAATTAAATGTAAACGGAATTTAAGTCAATGAATAAATTAATAAATATATAATTTTTAAATATTATAAAACAAAATTTTAATATATCACTATTATAATGATAAAAACGATGACCTTTTAAGAAAAACTTTAAAAACTTTTTAATTATCATAAGGATACCGTAGTGCAAAAAAAAAAAACTATTGAATGTTATCTTACCTTAAAAGTTGCACAAATATTGTATTGTGGTTAATTAACATTAGCGTGGAAATTTCTTTGTACAATATTATAAAATATGACCGCTTAACTAGTTGAGTTTTTTTAAAAAGATTTTAACTTAAATAGTATATGGTTAGATCGTAAATACTTCACAAATAATCAGATTGAATCACATTTCCTGGTCAAGAGAACTTCATTGCATATCACACATATTTGATGAGAAAATCAAAATTTTAGTTTTTCATGATTTCAATTTTTGATTTGTTTGTATATCTTGGATTTTATATAAGCAAATAAGTTATTTTTTTTAACTGTACAATATTTTTTATAATTATATATTATCAATGGTCAGAAAAAATATTACATATAACTGTGCCAGTTTAAGAAAATAAATTACACTATCAAAAGAATAAAAAATTATCTTAAATATAACCTTTAATACGGTTTTATAAAAATTAATAAACTTAACAAATATGTCAATATGTAATCGAATCATATTTTTTTTTCTAAAAAAAATGATTAATTTTTTAGTTAAAAAATGTTTAATTTATCTAATTAATTGAATATATGAGTTATGAAAGATATTTTAATTCTTGGTATTTAAATCTTACCAATAAAAAATATAATCAATTTTATTTTAAAATTTAAACCCAAACCCATAATTTATTTGTCTACAAGTGATGATATGTTTTACACATCATATACTTTATAATTACCATCAATCATATTTATCTAATTTTTTTTTTATAAAAACAGAAAAAAAAAATTAAAATGTGTGAAACTTTATGTATATTATCTAAATCTCTCATTATTAATTAGTCCTAATAATTCTCTTTTAACTCTTTTTTATTACATTGTATCTGGCCTTCATTATTATATATTTTTACATTTATTCTTTTCAGTATTAGTTCTAGTTAGTATTATTAAATTATTTAAATATTTGCCTGTTCACTGTACATTTAGGATATTCTATATATATTTTTTTATTTATTTTTTCCTTTTATGAATGGAATTCCGGGGTAACCAAAACGACAGAGTTGGACAGCATAGCGTCTTGTTGATGAAAAACTAGCCGTTACAAACATACAGTGAAGTCGGTTCACTTGATGAGGAAACAGTTCAAATATTTATATTTAGGACCGTTAGAGAAGTAACCGTTACACTTGAACATTACACACTCTCTTCTCTCCCTTGCTCTTTTTTCCTTTCTAATTCGCAATAGACGAACACGCTCTCACTTCTTCTCTTATTATTATAAGGTGTTCTTTTTAATTTCTCTCCGAGGAAAACCCTAATCGGAACTTTAAATGGCGGTGACGGAGGAAACTGGCGGCGGCGCCACTGTGATCGACGAAACCTACGAGTTCTCTGCGCCGCGATTCTTCGATTTCATCAACGGAGAGTCTGACGATGAATCTCGTAAGGCCGAGCTCTGGTTCGACACCGCACTTACTTACGCTCCTTCTCGTATGTTCCTCTTCTGTCTTATTCATTCTCGTGTGGTATCACTCCATGTGTTGTTGATTGATTAGTTTCCATTTTCACTGAGATGTTAATCAGAATTTTAGGGTAATTGAGGGAAGTTAGGGTTGACGTATTTGTCTGAAAGTTTCTATTCGTAAACCGTTAGTGAGTCTATTGATTGGAGATTTTGGCAGAGTGGAATATTGAAGTGAAATTGGAGATTTTGGCAGAGTGGAATATTGAAGTGAAGGAGAGGAAATTAGGTTTTCTTATTGGTTTTGATGCTTTTGATTTTGATCAATGTTGAATGACATTTTTTATCAGAGGTGTCAAATCATATGACACAGTTTGTTTCCAATTGCTCCCAACTTGGCTAAAGCTGAAGTTGTTGTTCACTCTCAGCTTTGTTTCAAAACTCTGTAATTTTTCTTACAAGAAATTGGTATTATTGAACTCTTTCATTTCAAATTAGTTCGATTCAGTGCATGGGGTTACCTATGTAGTGAATGGTGAATGGTTCTTAGCCTAAACTCGGTGATTTTTCCACTATATGATGCCTCAGAAAGGGATTTAAGTCCGTAATTTGTAATTTGTTTTAGTAGGAAATTGAAATTCAACTATTTCACTCTGATACACAACTCAATTAGGTGTTATGTTGTGAACGGTGAATGGCTCTCAGCCTAAACATGAAAGTTTCTTTTTTTCTTTTATGTTGTCTTAGAAAGTGATAGTGATCAAGGAGCTTGTCACATTTTTAATTGTTTTGTTTTATGTATGAAAAGAAGACTTAGTAGAGTTTTTTTGTTTTTTCAAATTGTTGTTACAGCATTCATGCCTAAAATCAAGACTGCTAGATCTATTACTGCAGCTAGCTTGTGTGATTTTAGTGAAGCTGACCAAATGCAGCAGGTACTATTATTATTGACTTCAATTTTGATGATATAGAAGTACTCTAATTTTGACTATTTTAACTTATTATCTTTTTTTACTTCACTAGATGGTAGCTACTGTTGATGATAATAATCTGGAAACCAATATACAACCACTAAGCATGACTACGAAAACAGAGGAAGATGAATCTGAGAAGAGACAGAAGGTACTTTTGCTTCAATTTGAATGATATATATGCACTTTAGATTTGGTTCTTCTGATTAATTATAAAATATATATTATATATTATTTTAGATTTGGTTCTTTTGATTGATTATATAATATATATTATTTTACTAGACGTCAGTAAATGTTGATGAGAAAGTTCTGCAAACCAATATCAAACCCCAGTGTGTCACTGTAAAGGAAGATGATGCACCTTTCCCTAAAAAGGAAACAAGTGAGAATGATCATAAAGGAGATAGTGCATGCTTGGTTTCATCATCAGGAGGAGCATCTGTTGAAGTAGCTAAAGATGCTTGCACACCAAAACCAACATTGCAGAAAAAAGTCATCACATCCACCAATTCGAAGAAGACACAGAATAAGAAGATTACCACGAATACAAAACCTCAAATCAAGTCAGCAACCATGAAGAGCAGTGCTGGGACTCCTAACTTGACCCAAGAGAATCAAGCAATTAAGAGGCAAAAGTTGGAGGGAGGAAAATCTAGACAGGTTATTTTTATCTTCACTTTTTGAAGTTATTTTTTTGGGTTTTATTTGAAATATATTCTTATTTATATTTTTTAACTTCCCAGATTCTCAATGTCAAACATCAAACTTTGCCACATAATAAGTCAAGATTGGGTTTACCTGTGTCTTCGAGCACAAGCAAAATTCACAAAGAGGATAGAAAGGTTTGTTTTGTCCCATTAATTTTCACACACACATATTAAATAATTTTTTTTCTGTTTCAAATTTTTGGCTGTTCTTCTTGTACTTAATTTATTGAATTGTGTATTTAAAGGTTTATGTTCGTGAAACACCAACAACACCAGCCTCTGCAACATTTGTATCGATGGCAGAAATGATGAAAAAATTTCAATCCAGTACCAGAGACCTTCCGCTACCAAGTGCTGTTTCTCATGTAATATATGGATCCAACTTTTCTACTCCCACTTTATCTTTTTTTATTGCACCATGTTCCAATGGTTTCTTTTACTAATATTCATAATGGTGCTTCCTTGATCCAGACAAAACCAAAACAACTTACATTGACTAGGCCTAAGGAGCCTGAATTTGAGACAACTCAGCGGATTCGCCCAGCTAGGGTGAAGAGTAGTGCTGAGCTTGAGCAAGAAATGATGGCTAAAATGCCAAAATTCAAGGCTCGGCCAGTGAATAAGAAGGTACTATTTCATTCTTCTTTTCCCTTCCTGATTGGTTATATTTGTGTGAGATTTATGTGTTTCCTTTCTTGTTTATTGTTATAGATTTTGCAAACTGCAACTCTGCCTCCCATCCCAAGAAGTACACCACAGCCACCAGAATTTAAGGTAAACAATTACCAAAGAATAGAAGATTGAATTGCAAATTACAATATATGTATAACAAGTCTCAAATGTTATATTTTGAATTATTCACATATTTCATTTTATTCAGGAGTTTCATCTGGAAACTTTGGCTAGGGCACATCAAAATGCAGATACAGCTTCCATGGCTTCAACAGATGTGTCTCATAAGGTATATTTTAGAAATAACTGAATCTACTATTCATCATTTATTTCAATCTCTAACCACTCCTTTTTGTTTCAAAAAATAGGATAATTCATGGAAGCCACATCTTACAGAACCAAAAACACCTTTACTCCAAACTTCACTAAGAGCCCGCCCATCCAAAGTGAAAAGCTCATTAGAGATAGAGCAAGAGGAACTTGAAAAAATCCCTAAATTCAAAGCAAAACCTCTAAATAAGAAGGTAATAGAGCCAACCGAGATATTTTCCCAAATCTAGAAGTTTCATTCTATCATTTAGATAACTGAATTTTGTTCTTTCAGATCTTTGAAAGTAAAGGAGATATTGGAATCTTCTGCCATACCAAGAAACATATTACCGAACCTCGAGAATTTCACTTTGCCACAGATGAAAGGATTCCACCACCTGCTTCCGTGGTTGATTTATTTGGCAAGGTAGTCTTGAATGAAGATTCAGTAACCTAGAAATAAAAAGAAGATTGTATATTCTATTCATTTTTTTCTGGCTGTCTAGTTAACCATTTATTTCTTTGGTGTTGCAGCTTTCTTTGAAGTCTGAACCTGCACGTAACCCCAAGCCTATTCCAAGAAACACAATTCCAAATCCATTTAATCTCCACACAGAGGTTTCATTACTTTACGTTAGTTGGAGAATAGGTTAATAGAATGCAATGTTTTGCTCTAGTTCTTCTAATGCCAACATTCTTAACCATGACAGGAAAGAGGTGCTGAAAAAGAGAAGAAACTGATCATGGAACTTGTGCAGAAGCAGTATGAAGAGGAAAACGCAAGGGTTCCCAAGGCTAATCCATATCCTTATACTACCGATTACCCTGTGGTATAGAAACTTTGTCAATTGGTGGTTCTTTCATCTCTATTTGCCAATTGAAAAAAAATATTACAGTTACTGATGATAATCATTTGCAGGTCCCACCAAAACCAGAACCAAAGCAATGCACAAGACCAGAGCCATTCCAATTGGAGAGCCTGGTGAGACACGAGGAAGAAATGCAAAGGGAACAGGAAGAAAGACTTAGAATGGAAATAGAAGAGGCCCGGATGAGAGAGTTTAAGGCACAACCAATCTTAAAAGAGTGAGCAGAAATCGAGACTCTTTTTTTTTTTAATGTGCAAGTGTGTGTATATATATATATATTATGTTAGATGAAATACTACAAGGTGAACTAATTCTTTTTTTTTGTTTCCATGGATGTTATTAAATGCAGGGACCCAATCCCCCTTCCGGAGAAAGTCCGCAAACCCCTCACTCAAGTTCAAGAATTTAGTTTACACGTGAATCATCGAGCTGTGGATAGAGCACAATTTGACGAAAGGGTAACGAAAATTTCCTTATCACTGTGTAAAAGAAAATTCAGAGAAATATTTATGATTTTTACAGTAGTACTCATCGCTTATTTTTACAGATTAAGGAAAAAGAAACGATGTACAAACGATACAGAGAGGAGAGTGAAGCAGCAAGAATGGTAACCCACATTTACTCTCACTGATATGATCTGAGAAAAAAAATTAGTTGCATGGTTGACACTGATATATATTATTATTGTAAATATGATGAATGCAGATAGAAGAAGAGAAAGAATTGAAACAGATGAGAAGAACCATGGTTCCTCATGCTAGACCAGTTCCAAATTTTGATAATCCATTTTGTCCCCAAAGGTAAGCGAAGGAACTTAACTAAACTTTTTCTTTTATATTTTAATATCTTGATTACTTTATCTTATACATCATGTTGCATTAGGTCTTCCAAGGACATAACAAAACCCAAGTCGCCAAATTTGCGTGTTCTCCAAAGAAAGCAAAGGAGAAAGGTATTCAATGGAACTGTGGTCTCAAGTCCTGCATCTAACATGAGATGATGACTCAAGTTTTTCAGTTCCAACCTTTGATCAGTGTTCAAGAACTCTTGAATCCTTGACCTCCTTAGTTGTTGTGTTTGTGTAGTCATAACTCGTTCTCAAAACTTAATTCTTTGATGTATATTTTTTCTAAAACAAGTCAGTGGCAAATACGTGTATCACTTTAAGCCATACTGTGTGATGTCATCTTTAATTGTGCTATTATTAAATCATGAGTTCCTCTGAAGCTGTCCCTGGAGCAAAACTGGAAAAAGGGAAGGAATCCTAATTTCTTGTATTTGTCTCCTTATTTATTTATTTATTTTTGTATAATATAATGTCAAAAAGGGGAAGAAATCCTAATTTCTTGTATTTGTAACCTTATTTTTTTTACGATGTAAAGTCACGAGTCATGAAAGTAATATAATAAAAAGGATCACTAGACTCTTTCATATTTTAATATATTAATAATATAATAAGAATTTCATATTTTAAGTTTAAAATTTTATCTTCAACAAGATATTTCAAGATTTTTTAGAAAAATAAAATAATAACTTAGTTTTAAGGTAATTTTGGCTTATTGAAATGTTCAACTCATTTTATGTAAGTATACATACAGAAAAATTTAGTTGCTTTTGGTTAAATTTATTTTATATCCTAGAAAACAAAAATCTTTATTCATAGAACCACATAGAAGAACAAACTAATCATAACCAATGTCAACTTGGGAATTTCATCGAGGTACGCAATAAACCAATTAATAAAGATTGAGTTTAATTTATTACGTTGTTCAACATCATTTTCACACAAAAATTATTATTTAAACTAAATAGTTATTTTCTCGACAAATTAGATAAAAACTTTCACTTTATCGGAAAATAGTTTCAAAAAATTCTTTAAATTACAAATTTTGCTACTTTAATTCTTATTCTTATGTGAATGTTTATTATATAACTAATGAATTTGACTAAAGGGATTCATTAATTGCTTACCTTTCGTTAAATTATATATTATTTTATTTTTTAAAGTTGTGATAATAACATCATCACATCATATTTTTCTTCCATGTATTCAATTAATGACACAAAACACATTACTTGTATCAATAATATTGTCAATTAAAAAAAAAATGAATCATTCAACGGAACTATTTTCATAACTTAACAAATTCATTCTTTCAAAAAAGTAAAAAAAAAAAAAAAATCACTTTTTCCACACAAATGAACAAAACAAACATAGAAGAAGATAAGAAATGGAAAGAGTCGTACCTATTCTTTAACTTCATCCATCAGACATACCCAATTCCTCACCAAACACACTATCAAATGCTTCGCTTAATTTTTCATATACTCTCTGAAAGTTAATCATAACTGCCTCCATCTCCGTAGTATGAACTAAAAATAAAAAAACATAAAATAAATAAAAAATCAAAATACCCCATTTGTCAAAACTCACACCAATCAATCCAACTCTTTCAAATAAATGTTCAACATTAACTATTTCACATCTTTCAAATAAATTCTCAACTCTTTCAACACATTTGATATATATATATATATATATATAATTATGAATAATGAAAATTCTTCTTACTTAATTTATTTTTATTTAATAATTTTAACCTTTTAAATTTATGAAATTATTTATTATATGTTATTAATTCATTTAACATTACATTTAATAAAAGTTGAAAATTATTTAATTTTATGTTAATTTTTATGAAACATTTTATTTCTCGTAATTTACATATCAATCCTTCACAATTTTTTTAATTTATTTAAAAATTAAAATTATTAAATCTATTATTTTTATCATTTTTATTTTAAATTAAATATACACCCATAACTCATTTTTGTCATACTATTTATTTTTTTCTTATCATATTTTTATATATTATATTTTTAAATAAAATTTTATTATGTAAAAACTAATTTGTTTAATGTAATTTTTATTAATTGTATAGTTTTATCAAAACTGATACAGATTGGAAACTTAATTTAAAATAAAAAGCTATAAATAGCAAATAATTTGAAACGGGCCATTACAATATTTCTCATTCTTTTCTTTTTCAATTTACTTTAATCTTTTATGATTTTTTTAACGTAATTCCTTCTTTTATTTGTATCACACATCATTCATTCATCTTGCAGCAGATTTGTCACGGATTTCATTCATTCATGCATTTTTTTTCTTTTATTTATTCATTCATCCATTCATTTTTTTACTTATTTATTTTTTTATTCTTTTACTTGTTCTTGCGTCCATTCTTTCATGATTGTTCTTCTATTTATCTCTGTAGAGTTTCCTCTATGCGCAAATTCCTTTGTTATGATCAGGTCCAGTTTGTGCTTCTCAAGATGACGTGTTTTGCCTTTAAAACAATCTCTCTTGTCACTTTTTTCATGTTCCTTTATGTTTACACAATTATGCTTTATTTCTTGATTTATTCATGTTCAGTTAAACAATTCCTGACTTTTGATGTTCAGCTTTGTTAAGCTCTAGTGTGTTAATGAAATTATGTGTTGGTATAATTTTTTGTGCTATTGAGTTGAAGATTGATATAAAGAAGTGGTCGTGTTATGACCCTGAAAGATGGACTAGTAATCTTGTTTCTTTAGTTCTTTTATTTACTCATTTTTTTACATCTGATCCATGCATTTGTCTTTGTTTTATTCTAATTCTCTTTTATTATTTATGAATTTGATGTAGGCGTAATTTAATTGTGTCTTAATAAAAAATAAATTGTCAATTTTTTTTTATTATTATTATTTTTATTATTGTTATTTGATATTAACATTAATTAAGTTGCATTCAATTGTTAGTAAGATTCTAAAACTATAGAGGGATCTAGTTGGAAGCTTGCATTGTAAATCAGTGTTTTTTGTATTCAGGTTTTGCTTTGTTGTAGTTTGATAAAGAACTGTTTTATTTACTTATATTATTGTCTATTTTTGAGCAAATTGAGATCCAGATCTGACTCTGTCTTAAGGATTACATGGCTTACTTTTTTCTTTTATTTTTTTGAAAGTAATAGTGTGATATCTGTTTTATAATTGTGACTCTCTCTACTTAACGGACCCAAAATTTAAGAAAAAATATTATACATAAAGAATGAGGTTGATAATGTATGGATATCTAACACCTATAATATCCTCATTGTTGGTTTTCTTAATGTAGATGTAGATTTGTTTTAACTCACTGATATAATTCTGTAATAAGATTAAACTTATAAAAATTAAGAAATAAATCTGTCTGAGGATATCAGCTTCAATGAGAAAACGAGCGGCCAAGGAAGGAAATTACAACATATTACAAGATTTGGATCTTGTCATCATTTCATTTACCATGCGTTTAGATGCAGAATTTGAAATTTTTTTAAAAATTTAAATACCCAGTATTCTAATAACTTTGATTTAATTTTTTTTATTTTGTAAACATTTTATTGGGATGAAATAATTAAATTTATTGTATTTTAATTTTTTTATTTAGATAAAATAATTTAATTTTCAAAAATTACAATTTTTTATTTTTAAATATTTATTTAAAAGTTAAATTTTTAATATTAAATAAAAATAAATATTAATCATTGAATATGCATAATCATGTGATGAAGAATGAAGAAACTAAAATACTTACCTTTTAGATGAAATTTTTAATTTTTCAATTTCACAATATTGAAATTCTTATTTAAAATAATATAATTTTAAATTCTTCAACGTACTTTATTTAAATAAGTTGATTAATAAGACGATAATTCAAATTCACGTAATAAATGTATTTCTCAATAAAATTATCTTATCCAAGTAGAAGGTCTAAGTTTCTCAAACGACAGAAACATTTCTCTCCCTTTCTCTCTGTATTGATCTCCTCCTTTAGTTGTTCAGTGAAACTAATTTTTAGAGGTAACAGATACTTGTAGCTTTGTCATTGACATGAACTTTGATTTGTTTGTGCACTTTTCTATCTTTCATTGATATTCAAGCACTTAATACTACATAGGTTAGTTGATTTATACTTTATAGTACTTTTTAGGCATCTTTCAATCATATTCCCTAGCTCTCTAGATTCTGTTGAAAATATTTATGCATTAAAACAATCAAGCACCTGATATGTGCTACTTGCAGCTGATATTTGTATTAATGACATAAATTTCATCTAGTTTACTTATGGAATATCAACCATTTTGTTACTTTAAAATAGTTTAGTAAATTCTTAAGGGCTTGGCTAAGGCTGTGCTCACACCATTTGCTTTATATTCGCAATGATATTTATTATGAATGTTTCTGTTTGGCATGATTCAATCGTATCGGTTAATTGCAGACAACTTGTCATGATCCTTAACACTGGTAAATTACTGGGAATGGAATTATGTTTTCAAATGGTTGCATTGATGATTGATGAATGATTTGTTTTTAAGCTTAAGCTTTCAAAGCCTAAAGTAAAGCTTTGGGCGTTGTTTGTCTGTTTTAAATATTGAGGTTGTTCTTGCTTCTCTGTCAAGTATTTATAGCACATTTTTATAAATTATGAAATTATTTGTCTAATGTGTAACAGCTTATGTTTTCTCAAATCATGTCATGTAACAAAAAAATTGACATTGCGTACATGAATTATATCATGCTTTAATTTTTCTTGATCTCTAAATGCTTCACCGAAGTATTTTACATTTTAAAAGTCAAATATCTCTTTTGCCAGCATTGCTTTCTATATGCTGGGATGCATTAATATATCTTACTTGTTTATTAGGTATTCTAAGCTTCGGATTTCAGAGTTGTTATGTCAAACTTTTGTGTTATTGTTATTGCATTTAATTAATTGTTTGAATCTTATTAGTCAGTAGCTAGATGATTATAGTTAGTTGAGTGGTTAGTTAAATGGTCAGTTAATTCTCTACATATAACCTACCAGGATGAGGTGTAAAGTGTAAATAACTAGTATCATTTGGCAAACTTTAGAATAATGCCATCTCATATATCCTTCTAATACTACTATGTTAAATTAAACAGAAAAATGAATGCATTACAATTTCATGGGCTCACTACATTTTCCATTTGTGGCCTATGGGACATTTTTCATTCATGGCCTGCGGAAGGGGTGACAGGAGGAAGCTATTAATGCCACCCAAATTTCATCTTTTGTCACCTCATTAGTAAAAAGACCGGATTCTATAATTCATGCTTAGGAAGAGATTTGATTTGTTCAGTCATTCCTTCATTAGTCGTAAATTACACTTAACCTTGAAAAATGATACTTAAGGTGCATTATTCTCCTCTTTTGTTATAGAATTACACCCCTTCACTTGAGAAATTGATATATTTTGAATTTAATTCATTTTAATGTGTGAAGTTCCAAATAAGACAATTATTTGGCTCACCGTTATCAGGAATCAGTTCTGAATCCCTACTATCAACGGAAAGTTCAACATCAATCATTTGATGTTTAAAATTAACTTCCATTTCCCTTGGACGTTTACGAGAAACAGTGACCTTAGTAGACACAGGTTGCATTATTGACTAACTTCATGTATATATCCTGCTATAACACAGCCAGAAGCAAAACCATATGTCATATTACAAGTTAAATTATCATCGGCTTGAAATTATACTTGAAATCTTCGTAAATCACAGTATCTTTTGAAATTATTAATGAATTCTCCGTAAATTTATAATGACCTATTGTTCAGAAATACATGGTTATTACTCTTAACTTGAAATTAAAAGTGAATTTTTTATTAATTCATAATGTACATAGGTTTAGAATTATAAGTGAATTCATAATGTCACTCAGTATGAAATTACAAGTGAATTATTTATGCATATATAATGATCCATTGTTCGAAAATACATGGTTAATTAGGAATTAAAATTGAATTCTTTGTAAATTTATATTGTCTATCAATTTAGAATTACAAGTGAGTTTTTTATAAATTCACAATGTCCCTCGCTATAGAAGTAATGTGAATTCTTAATAATCCTACAACGACCCGTTATTCAGAAATATCTGGCTAATTGCTCTCAGCTTGGAATTAAAAAGTGAGTTTTTGTTTTAATTCACAATGTCCCTCAGTTTGAAATTACAAGTGAATTTTTTGTAAATTCATAGTGTCTCTTGATTTAGAATTACATGTGAATTCTTTATTAATTCATATTGACTCATTATTCAGAAATACATGGTTAATTACCCTCAGCTTGAAATTAAAAGTGAGTTCTTTTTTAATTCACAATGTCCCTCGACTTAAAATTAAAAGTGAGTTCTTTTTTAATTCACAATGTCCCTCAGATTCGAATTACAAGTGAATTTTTTAAAAATTCAAAATGACCCATTAGTCGGAATTACATGGTGAATTACCCTCAGCTTGGAATTAAATGTGGATTCATTGTGAATTCAAAATGTCACTCGATTTGGAATTACAAGTGAACTCTTTGTTAATTTACAATGACCCATTATTCGGAATTACATGTGAATTATCCTCAACTTGGAATTAAAAGTGAGTTTTTTGTGAATTCACAATGTCCCCCGGATTAGAATTACAAGTGAATTTTTTAAAAATTCAAAATGACCCATTACTCGAAATTACATGGTGAATTACCCTCGGCTTGGAATTAAAGGTGGATTCTTTGTGAATTCAAAATGTCACTCGATTTGGAATTACAAGTGAACTCTTTGTTAATTTACAATAACCCATTATTCGGAATTACATGTGAATTACCCTCAACTTGGAATTAAAAGTGAGTTCTTTGTGAATTCACAATGTCTCTCGATTGGAATTACAAGTGAATTCTTTTTGAATTCAAATCGACTCAGTATTCGGAATTACATGGTTAATTACCTCGACTTGGAATTAAAAGTGAATTCTTTATGAATTGACAATGTCACTAGGTTTGGAATTACAAGTGAATTCTTTGTAAATTCACAATGAACTCATTATTCGCAAATACATGATTAATTACCCTTAACTTGAAATTAAAAGTGAATTTTTGTGAATTCACAATGTCTCTCGGTATTGAATTACAAGTGAATTCATAATGACCTATTATTTGAAAATACATGGTAAATTACTCTCGATTTGGATTTAAAAGTGACGTGTTTGTGAATTCACAATATCCCTCAGTTTGAAATTATAAGTGAATTCTTTTTTAATTCAAAATGATTCATTATTCAAAATTACATGGTGAGTTACCCTCGACTTAGAATTACATGTGATTTCTTTGTGAATTCACAATGTCAATTAGTTTAGAATTGCAAGTGAATTTTCTTTCTGAATTCACAATGACCTATTATTCAGAAATACATGCTTAATTATCATGGACTTGGAATTACAAGTGAATTTTTTATAAATTCACTATGCCCCTTTGTTTGGAATTATAAGTGAATTTTTTATAAATTCACAGTGACCCTTTATTCGTAAATATATGGTTAATTACCATCGGCTTGAAATTAAAAATTAATTCTTTTTGAATTTACAATGTCTCTCGGATTTTGAATTATAAGTGAATTCTTTAGAAATTCACAATGACCAATTATTCGAAAAAAACATGGTTAATTAATCTCGACTTGAAATAAAAAATGAATTATCTGTGAATTCACAATGTCCCTCGGTTAAGTATTACAAGCGAATTCTTTGTAAATTCGGAATGACCCATCAATCGAAATTACATGAAGAATTACCCTCGGCTTGGAATTACTAGTGTATTATTTATGCATTCACAATGTCCTTCGGTTTAGAATTACAAGTAATGTGTTTATATATTTCACAATAACTCATTATTAAAATATATATGATTAATTAGTCTCGGTATGAAATTAAAAGTGAATTCTTTCTTCTTTAATGAAATTAGCCTCGGTATGAAATTAAAAGATCTTCTTCACTTTCTAGTTGGCAACGGTAGTCATGATTACCATCGAGTCATCCTGGTCATGGTCATTAGTACTAAAGTCTGCATCTGAGAATGTAATGGTTGGCATGGTCCGGGCTGGCAAGTGATTCACTGAGTTTATGCTCTTTAAGTGCCTCTTTCGAGCATTCTTCGTGGTTCCTCCCCCTCCAAAGCCTCTAGCAATTGTGTTTATCGGTCCCCTCACACCATTTGGATTTGGTTGGGTTTACTTCCTCCTAGGAGCAGGTGGTGCTCGGTCATTATTCCTTCCTCTTATAGATGTCCTTGTACGGGGACCGTGTCCTTGTCCCCTCCACGAAGCCCGATTTCGTCCTCCCTTTTGGTTATTTCCTTTAGCGTGATAATGGTCCTGACCTTATTAGATTTTCAATGAGGTCCATCACTTTATTACACTCCTCCGCAAGGCTTGGAGGAGTCGGCATTAGGTGGAGAGGGATAAGGCACCAGTACTTGAAGTAGTTCAAGGTTAAACGCTTTCTCAACACAACTTCGTAATTGGCGTTTAAAGGAGTGTAACTATCAAATGTCTCTGTCCTTCTTCTCTTAGAGCTCGTGTTTGGCTAATCGGAGGTCGAACCTCATGCTACGTCCTTGGATTTTTTCTTGACTGTTGTGTTTTCTTCAATGCTCATAAAACGTGCTGCACGAGCTCGGAGCTCATCCATGCATTGCTTCGTCAGGCTTTCGCCCATTGCGGAAAATTCCCCACTGCTGCCTTCGTGAAAGAAACGGTCTCCTATACAACAGCAAATCAAGTAAATTATAAGATTCCGCGATATTATTATAATATATATATATATATATATATATATATATATATAAACTTACAATTTTGGTTTCTGGGGAGGCTCTGCGTAGAGCGAACCTAAGAAAGGCCCAGACCGAAGTGTGACCTTAATGGAGTGCATAACAACAGCTGGGTGCAAGTTAGGGAAACTCATTCTCGCTTCAGAGAGCTTCGTCATAAAGTTTCTCAAGTTCTTATTATCTTCTTGTACTATGTGTTGGACGGAGGACGAGTCTGTGGTTATTGGTTTACAATCAACAAACTGTGTTGTAAACCTAGCACACAAGGTATCAAATGAGTCCAGTATAGAGGAGGAGGGAATAATACCACTCAAGGGTTACGTCTTTGAAGGTAGTCGAGAATAGCCAACAATGTATCCTTAGATCATTTGATACAAGTCCAACCTAAGTGAGGTAGGCTTTAACGTGGGCAATGGGTATTTTTTGTTTTTGGCTCGATATTTGGTGGTGAGTGTTTGTCTTGGTATGTTCTCGGTTGTGTTTGGAAGGGCTAGATTCGGCTTTATGATCTTCACGTGGTGGGGAGTTAGGCTTGGGGTTGGGTGTGTTGTGTTTCCTTTTCTTGCTGGAAGAAGGATATTTGGTTTTTAAGGGCTAAAATTTCTTCTCGGTGTTATTCTCTCAGGTTTTGCATCTCGGTCTAGTGTTGGGACCTCAACTTTTGCATGTCTTCACCAAGCTGGTGGTGGACCCCGGTCATAGCTGAGTCAATATGTGCCTTAAGTACATCTAACAACGTAGTGTCCATATTTATCTATGAGGTTGAAGCTGTCGTCTGACTTTTAATGTTTATCGTAAAAGATCATGTGGTCCTAGGGAAGTTCTTACTAGGGCCCCATAGTGAGCCCCAATGTTTTTTTTTTCTGGAACTAGGTAAGGGTGACATGGTCGAATGGATGAAGAGTATGTATCTGAGGTGTGGTCTTCGGTCTAGGAAGTTTGTCTGAGATGTTTGCCCGAGTTCCACGCAATAGTCTTCGTCGCCGGAGGGGGTGATACCTGCAATGACCCTCCGATACTTAAGTTAGTATATGAATATGGGAAGTGTTTCAAAGTAAGAGTAAGAGTAATAAGAGAGTTAAAGATACTTCCTCATAGGTAAACCCCTATTTATATATGTGGGAAGGTGGTGTGTTCATCCGGGAATGCATGTGTAATCATGCTGACTAGCATGGTCGGCTTTGTCAGGTAATAATTACCTAGGAGGGGTTGATGACATTACAAGTTTTAGAACATGTGTTCATCCTTAATTCGTCAAAGAAGTTGAGAGTAGATTGATTTGTGACTCAACATTAAATATAAATATAATCAAGTTATCACATCAACTCAACGTATCAATCATAATTAAATATGAGGTGAGATAATACATTATTAAATTTACAAATATTACACATTCATTAAATATGCTAATTTAAGTTAATAGTACCGAAGATAACTTGGGTTTATGGAGCTTTATAATAGCTATAAAAATAGGGCTAGAAACTTTACCAGCACATCGCAACAAATATGAATATGAAAATAAATACTTATTTTTCGAAGGCATAGATGTAAAACTAAATATTATATATCCCTTACTCAAGTTCACCATGATTTGTATCTCTTAATAAAAGGAAAAGAACGAAGGAAAATATAAAATAAGTTGAGAAATGCATGTCCTGTTTAACTCAGATATTACAATTGAGCATTTTTATTGAATTTTGAGATGGTACTAGCAAAATTGGTTTTAAGCTATTGATTTTACAAAAATAATTTTAGTTAAAATAGATTGTAATGCGATATTATTTCCCTATATCCTGAACCGCTAAATGTTTTAATTATCAAAATCAAGTTAATAACAATCCAACATAAAAGCAATTTAAAGATACTTCAATTTGAAATCAATCATAGTTCTAAAATCAATTCTAAACTTTAAAAAAAAATAATAAATACATAAGAATTTATTTTTAATTAATTTTTAGTTCAGAGCTAAACGCACATTTATATGACTTAAGAAAATTTCACTTGAAAATGGTCCTATGTGCGAAATAAGTCCAGCGTAGATAATAAATTGATAACGGTTGATAGAAAATAAAATTGAAGCTCTGAAAGTTTGGGGAGTTTCGTCTCTTTGCGGTACGATACACGTACTTCTGTTTATTATATCACATAGATCTCTGTGCACAGTGCTTGGTTTAAGCGTGATTTAAAATAAATAAAATTAAAATTAACAAACTTACGAGACTACAACCTAACATACCAAACTTGCATGCAAGTAGAAACAAACTCTTGTATATAAAATAACCTTTCGGGAGGTTCATGTTACTTCACTATAGTTTTTGGTTCAGATTTTTCCTATGTACATACAGAATAAGCTTGACATAATATCAAAACTGTCTATAACATTTCGGGAGGTTCATATTACTATATATGGTTATGTAATAGAAAATTGAAAATTTTCTCCTATACGTACAGAATAAGTCTTGGCATTCATAAATCTCAACTTCCTATAAAGCTCATTCCTTCCGCCTGTATGCCAGAATCTGAAACAGCAGAAAAAGGATAAATTTAGTGAATACTGGAACAATCAAGAATATTGGCAAAAATAAACTTGTTGACACTTACCAAATGCCCCCTTTCAGATATGCATTTGATTTTAATCCCTGCCAAAGATTCATGCCCTTGCAACGTTTCCAGTTCATCTTTGCTAGGGTCTATAACCAGAGTAGTTAGCTCTTCAGGTGATTTGTCACAAACTGTACTGCAGCATCCTTTGACTGCCAATATCTCAACTTCTTCAACTGGCAAAGGTGTATGACGAGCAACGTACTTCGCAAAAAGAGGATTCATATAAATATTAGAAAACCATCATCAGGCTTAAAATTGGCTCATCCACAAAACAGACCATTAGGAAAATAAACGAGTTTGTTATGCATGTCAAGAAAACATTCTTTTATTGGCTAAATATCAACAATTTAAGCTAGTAAACGTAAACCAATAATGCCAGGTGTTGGTGTCACGACATCGTTGAAATTGACTTGACCACAAACTATTATTGCCAGAAAGAAGTGATCAAAGAGAATCTCACCTCACAAAGGTGCTTCACAGACAATGTTGGCCGACAGCAAAGGTGTGGCTGCTGCAAGCTTGGTGTACTTTCTTTGTCCAAAGACAAAAGCATGAGATGGACATCAAACTGCAAAGATGAATATAGCATTTATAAATTGAACTGAACTGAAACTGGAATATACTCATTCATTAAAGAAGAATTCAACAGCAACCTGTACCTCATCAGTGTTTTCATTCAAGTTACGGAGATAATCGACTAACTTAGCCAAACGACTATTGCGGGAACTTTTACTATTGCTTCCATTGCCACTGCCATGCCGTGTGTGACTCCTAAAACCACCCCTTCCCCAAGTTAGCTTTTGAGGTTTTGACACGTGTCTAGAAGAAATTCCTCGATTTTCTCTACTTATATCCATATCACTTTCTATGCCTCCCCCATCAGGACTTGCTGTTGATGATGATGGCTGAGAAGGGCGAACTCTGGTCCGCCTCTTTCGCCTTCTCTGCCTGAGTTCTGTACCTCGCTCATCCGTGGAAGATGAGTCCTTTTCATTATTGTCATTTTCCTCCTCATTATCTTCAGATCCTTGATTATCAATCACTTGGTTTTGTCTCCTAGAAGCAACATTCCGTTGATTGCGCTGTGATCTCGTCCCAAAAGAACCTGGTGTATCTCTTCGTCTCTTGACCAGTGCTTCAGATTGTCGCTGAACAACTTTTGCAATTGAAGCTTGAATCTGTCCCCCAAAAAAAAAAGCTATCAAAACAGAAGTACTCTTGAACATGCTGAGATCTGACTGATAATTTAGAGCATGTTGACCACTGATAAAAGTCAAAGTTAATAAGGATAAGTCTAAGCAGTAAGTAATAATAAATTGATGGATGGGAATTTAGGGGTTGGCTAGCCATGCAGATAGTCAACAAGTCAGCTTTTAAGAAAAAAGAAAGAAAAGGTCATTAACACAGGAGGCTATGATTTGAGTCTTTGTAACCCAGGAGTGTGATACAGCCAATAACACATTCCTGATGAAACTTTCCTTACTAATGTGACTATTATACACGTGATACATCTGAAAGTTGAAGCATACTTAAAAATGTTTACAAAAGAATATTCACCAGCTTATTGCGGTTCTTGTCCTCTTCACGAAATTCAAGTTCCTGCAGTAAGTGTGTGGTATCAGTAGTTAAATGATGAAAGTTGATGTGACCTCCATTAAATATTAAGTACAAAACAAGTGAACTTATACCTCTTCTTCATACTTCTCAATATCTGGATATAAAGCTGCAATTAGGGCATCGTAGTTTGGATCATCTCTCAAAGAACGACGACTGGCACAGTGTGTACGACAAGCAGGGCATTCATTGTTCCTGAGATTACACATAAATGGTCAATCTGGCTGCACATAGTCATTACAGTTTTTCTGATAAAAACACAAAATAAGCAAGATGAAGACCTAGTTTACAATTATCACAAGCATATTAATTAAATATAAGAAAAAAAGTCTGGAATATGTTCATGTGACCTACCCTAATCGCATTGACTTGTCAATGCATTCCCTGCAAAACCTGTGCAAGCATTCCATAACAGTTCGTGTTTTCTTAATAATACCTGTTTAAGTAAAAGCACCAGAAATACATGGTTATATCTTCATCAAGCAGGATGCTTGTTAGAACTCCAGCATAACATGCATTGGAGATTTAAAAAAAATCCTACAAGGATAAAATCCAGCACTACCTGGTAAAACCATAATTATGATTATAGAAGATTATAGGGACCAAAAATAATGGGTGATCACATTATGGTTCACATACAAACACCAGATCTACAGTGAAAAAATATATTAAATTGCATACATCAAACAAACTATTATGCCCACACAGAATCAAGTTTTCAAGTTTTGACCTATTCAGGTAATATCCAGATCTTGCATCTTGGAAATTTTATTTTAAAAGCATGACTCTACACAGTCATATGCATTTCAAAATAGGTGTGATCACAACTAAGTTCCCATTAATCACTCATAAACTTGAGCTCCAGCAACAATAATCATTCTGTTATATTTTGTGTAACAAATTTAGAGTTTCTAGTTTCAACACTGTTCCAGAGTCTTGATGTATAGCAAATACTCTGTGATTGTGCAAGATCCTCTCTTTAGTGTTTTGAAGCTCCCACTGAAATTAGCACACCTTCGCATATGCGTGAGTTGATGTTGTGAATCTTGTTGCACAGTTGCCATGAGTGCACACAGCCAAATGACACACTTGAGTAGAGAATTAGAAAGTGACAACAGAAGCCATGAGAACAAAAGCTGATCTTGCTGCTCCCAAATAAGATATGCATCACTGGCTCAGCCAAGATCATGATCTGCCACTGAAGCAAACCACAAAAAAATATCAGGCTTGACAACCAAATATCATAATCAGTTAACCTTGATCAACACATAGATTGGCTGCTTCAAAATCCCAAAATTGTTCTCATCAAGACAAACCACAATGGAGTAAGACAAAGTTTCCAGAAGCAAGAACTTGGAAGGACGTGATCATAAGCCAGCGGAGGTTTGAAACAGACTTGATGGTGAAGACATGGCTCAAGGTCAAAACAAGCTCATGATACCAAATTAGAGTTTGTGGTTGCAGAGAAAAAAGGTAGAAAGCAGGAGAAAACAGATAATTAAGAAAAAGAATGATCATTGAGAATTGTTGTTATGATTGTTAAAGGACTTGTGTGGTTCTTGTACATATAGGAGCTGATAGAAGCAGACAGAGATGTGTTTTCCAACTGACCAACCAATTCTTAGCTTACTAATGAAGTTTTAACACTATCATACCTATTTAGTTGTAACAGAATTGCAGTGTTGCTGACAGTTAAGCATGCACTCTATGTGAATTCATTATATATTCTAATAGCAGGAAATCCTCAGTTTTTAGTTTTGTATAAAATGTTCCTGGGTACTGTTTAAACCACAGGAGATATTTGCAATTGGAAAGGGGCATTTGAAAGAGACAGGAATTGTGGAACAGTGGCAGCAGGAAGCAATTCCACTACAAAGTACAAAGTGATTTGGAATGAAAGACACCCAAAAAAAAAACTAAACCATTGTAAATGAGACAAATGAAATTATGTCAGCATTTCTGATTCCCCCAGAGTTTCATCATCATCAAGATCCCTCTGCAATTCTCTTCAATTCAAATTTCAAACTTTTCTCTCTTTCCACCCAACCAAACATAGCATAAAAAGAGTTTTATCATAACATTGATTTTCCCATCCAACCCACTGATAGAGTGATATCCATTTCTGTTTATACACACACAGAGGTCACCCAGCTTCTGCTGAGGCTTGCATCCTGAACTCTTCTTTATAACTATACAACAGGGTCAACTTTGAGCCTCTTTTACCTTGGTTTTAATTGTAGAGTTATGCCAAGAACTATCAGATAAGAAAAAACATGCACATACCAAGGCAAATTGGGCACTGGACTTCTTTGCGTATATCCAATAGTTCAACATACACAAATCTGTAAACAAAGCAAAGTGCATAAGCTTTTATTTATATAAACTTGTTAGGAAAAACAAAACTAATAATCTAAATAATGCAGTTTATAACTTGTATATGCTGATCGGATAAGTCACAAAATTCTTCACTCACTTTATAGCTAACAGTGAAATCATAAATTCAGCTGTTTCTTAATAATTAATTATAGACAATATTAGACATTGGCCACTCCCACCCTCGTAAATTTACAAAATTCGTTATATGCCTGTAGAAAGAAATTCCATGAAAAGTAGCCAGCAACCAGTTAAAAAGCCAGAAAGGGGCATAAATGCAGCTTTCAAGATGAAGTTTGGCAGTCCCGCAACTTTTCATTTGAGATATTTGATTTATTTCCTATTATAAATTATCAGTGAAATTTTTACCCTTAAAAAATCGATGCAATTCTTCGAAGCGTGCTAATAATTATGGCTAAAGAATTCCAGATATTAAACGCCCTTTTATAGCAAACGCAAACTTCACATTCAAATAAACATATCTATGATTCCAACTCAAACTTCAAATTCAAATAAACACGTCTATTTTAATACATTTGTATTAGAACAAAACTTATCCCCTTGCAACTAAAATTTCAGAACAGTGAAACCTAAATTCAGCTTCAGATATTGATCATACTTATCATATACCTAATATAGTGTTAACAGATCTATGATCTGTACGTTAATTCATTTCTTTCTTCACGCCAGCTTAAACTTTAGGATAATAAAATCACCATGCAATTGTTCGTGGTAAAATCTATACTCATAACCCGAACTATTCTACCGACGGTTCAAGAGTATTAAACAACCCCTATTAAAGTATAACCACTTCATTTTCATCGTCAATCCAAAACATGACGCAAAAATGACTAAAGATAATGTGCTTAAGACATGAAATCATAGTAGAAAACCACTTCGAATGAGATCTCCAACGCTAATTCGATTTAAGCAAAAACACGCTAAAAAAACGTAAGATTCGTACTTAGGACCTAACAACAAAACCTACAGAAGAATTAAAAACGACGGCGTTGCACACACACGAAGGAGACTAAAATCAAAGCATGCAAACGAGCGATTACGAATCAAATCGGGGGAATTGAGAAACCGGAGGAGGCGTCGTAGGTTGAACGACACGAGGTGGATCAAAACGACAACGGCGAAGGAAAGAAAATAGAAAGTAGAAGTTTATATAAGTAATGCGTATGATGCAAGCTAGAGAGAAAGAGTACTCAGATTTGTCTTCGGAGGGAGAAGATGGCGCGTGGTCAGAATCTGATAAGAGAAAAAATAAGGAAAGGTAAGAACAAGAGAGAGAGAGAAGAAGAATCTAGAAGGAGGAAGAGAAGGGAAATATATGTAAATGAAAACGAACCATCTGATTTGTTATTGATATCTTGTTCTTCTTCGTCTTCTTCGTCTTGTGGTTGTTGCGTTTCTTCTTCTTCTTCTTCTTCTTCTTCTTCTTCTTCTTCTTCTTCTTCTTCGTGTGGTTGTTGTTGGTTTTGTTTGGTGTGGCGGTGGTGATCGTGAGTGGAGTCAGCGAAAGAACGCTTTTGAGCAGGCATTGTTATTGTTCACTCTCTGTGTGGTTGTGGAGAGAGTAGCGAGAAGAGGAATCACCAGCGCCAAACGGAACCGCAGGAATGAGATTCGCGATTTTGGTGTGTGTCAATGTTTTCTCTCTCTCTCTCTCTTTTTCTTTCTTTTTCTCCTCGCAGCGTTGATATCATATAGGTAGGTGAATTTTACGTACATCACTGATGGTGGATCAGTGGATTTTATTCAATTCTTTTTATTTACTTTTTACTACCATGACAGGATAATATAATAAATGTTAATTTTTTATATATAATTTTATTATAATTATTGAAATTTTAATTTTTTTTTTTTTATCTTCTATCCCCTTGGAATGGTACCGTGGTAAGAATTGGGTAATTAACATGCACGAGATATTTATACATAAAAAGAATCATTAATCTTGAAATTGTATTTTTGGTTAAGAGTAAATTTTGATTTTAAATTTTACACAAGTAAATAGTTTTATTATTCTAGAATTTTGAAAAAAAAATTGTCATTAATAAATTGTATTCGGTTTAAAAATTTAGATATAGGAATTAAAGGCGTCACATATTTATATAGTACCATATATAGTAGTGTGGGTTATATGACAATAATTTTATAGTTTCAAGGAATGAAAGAAAAAAACAGACAATTTGATAGGAATTAAAGCCAAAATTTACTCATTTTATATATCCAAAAATATATTTAAACGAGTTACAAAACACCGTAATCTTGGTGATTTAACCAATTTGCAAATTATAAATTTATAAATAAATTTTAATGCATATATATATACATATATATAAATTTTTATGATAAAACTAAAACATTTCAAAAAATTTAAGTTATACTGTTTACTCAAAACTTGGTTGATATTAAACTCAGCTACGCATTAAGTACACACTTAAACTTTGTTCTATGGTATTAGGTTGATAAGATAAAGGAATATTTTAGCAGGTTGATAAGATAAAGAAATAAAAAAAAAATATGTCAAATTTTGTCATGATTTGTCTAAGTAGAGATGATTTATCTTACTAGTATTCCTTTTAATACTTGTTTCTATGTTAATATATATAAAATTCTTTCCGTTGTCTTTTCAAACACTTAAATATTCTTTGAAACACTTAAATATTTTTTTAATAAGTCTTTTAAGCTCAGACAGACTAATAAGTTTTAAAAATAGATAACTTTAAATAATCCTATGTGTAATTATAAATAAAATATATAATTATAATTAAAGTATATATAATGTTTCAAGCATAATAAATTGAAATTTTTTCTATCTTTATAATTTTTAATCTAAGGGATTGTATAGATGACTATCGATCTTTTTAAATGTAATGACAGGGTCATTGAAAAAAAAGAACGTAATAAGGATAAGATGTAGTAAAATAATTGAAGTTGGCTTGTAACTTACATTTCAACTTATTATTAGTAAGACAAGAAATAAGCTAAAAATTTGATCTAAAAATGAACAAAGCTCCCACCATAATATAATATTTTAATTGGTGAGTCATATTTTCCATTATACCTTTCACATACATCCCGAGTCTTCATGAATGTACAGGATAATTTATATTTATTGAAAAATAATATTTTAATCAATTGTGTAATGCAGAGTAATTTATTAAAAAATTTCATAATTGATTAAGGTGTATCCTTGGAATATCACCGTGAAAAAAAAAATGGTGCAAGAACTTATAAAGGCTGATCTGTGTATTAAAATAATTTCATAAACTTTTGTTTTTAACCTTTTAAAAATTAAGTCTATTAAAGTCAGATTTAATTAATTTTGAGTGAAGTTAATTTATTAGAAATTAGACGATAAAATTAGTGCAGAGAAAAAATAAATTCAATTAGATAATAAGAAAGAAAAAAATTACAGAAATTTATATTGATTTTATATTAGTTCATCTTATAAAAGATTATGCTTAATTTTTATAGTAGAACTTAAATTTCACTGTTAACAGGTAAAAATATAAAGCAGTCTCTTTAAACTAAACTGACCCAAGTATTTTTTAAAATCTAATATCTCCAGGTTAACAACATCGAGTATTCTTTGAGACACGATCTCTCCAGGTTAAAACAATATTTTTTGATAATAGTTTCTTCAACCTAAATACCATCAAATGTGGATTTAATAAAAGGTGTCTAACTTTGATATTCAATCTCTATGTAGAGAGAGATTTTATAAAAAAAAGTTCAACCTAAGACTTAAATACAAGAAAATTATATACAAAATTTATCAGACCTTTAACTTCTTCTCAAATTACGGTATTTTCGTCAACTTGAAATCTTCAATTTATGCCTTTATATAAAAGAAGATGAGAGGTAATATTTTAAATAAAAGCCAATTCAAATTTCTTTTTCATTCAGACAAAAAAGAGTGCAAAGTTCATGAACATTAATTGCAACAACAAAGGAAGCATGTGTTGGTTACTTTCAAATCTAGAAAGTTTCTAACACAATCCTAGATGCAACACTTCAAAAGTTGGTTTGTTTTTTGCAATAGATCTTTATGTCAAATATATATTTTTGACTTTCACTTGAATAGAGCTTTTTAAAACTTGTACAAAGTTGATACTTCTAACTTGAGCGTTGGCTTCTTTTGCATAGACTTTGCAAAGACAAAAAAGTTGGTTAGAGCATGTTGATACAAGGTAGATGAGATAGATTGATACTTATCTTTTATTCTTGCAGTGCATCTGTCAATTCATTAATTTGTCATCGAATACTTATGATGTTCTTCTCGTTCATTTGTTAAAAACCATGCTTCATCTAATTAGTCTCAAGCTTTGTCTATAAGTGACTTATTCATCTTATAAGTGTAGACTTTTATCTTTTGATATTGTAATTATCAAAATTTGAATAGTATAATTTGTGGAACAAAGAAATTTTACATAAAAATACAAAACATAATCAACTTGAATTCGGGACAACTATTCAAAATCTTAGTGAAAGACTGGATTTATTATCTCATGTTTGCTTTTCGTGAAAAAATACCAATGGAAGTGGGGGGTTTCTTCAAACAACAGGGGACTGGGTCAACTATTCAATCAAATGATATTGAGCATGTTTCCCATCTCTTCTTGACAAATAAGCGGGCTATTTCTTCAAGAAACCATTATTATTTTTAGCCAACACTTCTCAATTTCCTCATTAAGCTTTATTCTCCCCCTTTATTTTGGTTTATATTCTCCCTTGGTCTTTTCTTCTAAAGTCTCTCCCTTGCGCGAAAATTCTTAAAAGAATAACTACAAAGAATAGGAGATACCTTCATGTGCCATCAGTTGCATGAAGATCCCTTCAAGCCTTTGGACCTTGGATTTAAGGAATTGATGTTCCTTTTTAAGCTCAGTGTGCTCACTTTCCAAGGCTAAGTATTTTCTCTTCAAGCGCCAGTACTCATTGCCAGTTGGAAGCTGTGAATCTTCTTTGAAGCAAATTGTGATGAATGGAAGGGTAACATGAATTGAAGAGTCTTTGTCCCAAGTCCACTCAAAAACATATTGATATTGCAGCAAGATGAGATCCTAGAGTTAAGGACCATGAGTATAGATGAAACCATCTTCAAGAAACACTCTTCCAATGATTGCAGTGTTCTTTATCCTCAAATAGTCATCTTCCATGAATAGCAAGCTAGGGTTTTCTTATGGTGTATCAGATGTGGAGCAGTCAATTCATTGAATGGATCTTCTTCCTATAACGTCTGGTACTCAGTTCTTGTAAGAAGACATGGTTACTCCGTCAAGTCTTTTCGATCCGGAGCCGGTCAGTAGTGGACCTACTTACCTTGCTTGGCGGTTGCGATACCACCCAAACCAATTGAGGGAAGTTGCATCCGCCCCATCGTAAGCACCTACAATGTCATGATCACATTACATTGTTTTACCCTTTTTTCTTTAGTAGTTCAACAGATGGTCGCCCCTCCAACAAGAAAAGGTATAAATATGGAAACTTCTCTGTCATTTGGATCGGAGAATTTATGGAGGAAATCGACTTTTAAATTTCCAGAAAGTGGATATGCAACATAACTTTCGCTTCTTTTTCTCTGTCTTCCAAAATTTCCTTGCTTTTGGCGAACATTTTGATCTAATAAGGTCTTAGTCTATCTAAGCATATCGAAAACTTGGTGTTGGAGCTTTTAAGGCAGGAGAATTGTGAACCGAGCATCTTAAGAACTTTTTTTCCCTCTTTTTCTGCAAGAATGTGTCTCTCCTTGATCTCTTTTCCATAAGTGTTGGCAATGTTGGTAAAGGTGAAATCATAATCCATCGTGGAGGAGTGCGTGTGCACCTCAACTATGTTTTAATAATATTTCTCTTTTATTCTATATTATTTTAATTTATTCAAATAACCTCAACTTCTTTCATGTTATTTTATATTCGATTCTATTCTCTTTTGTTCATTCTTATCTCTTTCTTTTACTCATTCCAAACACACTCAAAATTTATTAATTTTTTGTATTGTTTTTCATACATATACATGTTTTCTTCCTACATCACACTAAAGCAATAACCTAGATTCTAGTTATTAAATTATCTACGCTATATTGGAGTGATAACTTATGGATAAAAAACCATGGAAACACAAAAAAAATTGTGATATTAATGTCTCGTAAGTAAAGACAATGACAAACCAACAACTTCGCTGAAGAATTTGTGAAGAGTGAAATAATTAATTATTTAATGACTACTTCAAAAGTTTACTATACATTTAGGCTAAACTTAAACAAATGTTTTGAATGTAAAGACATATCTTTCTTTGAATTATAAATTTTTTTGATAATTATTATAATTATTTTTAACTAAAGAAAAATGTAGTTCATAAAACGAGTCATTTATCACTTCAAATGTGCATCGATGTTATTCATATATTAATATATAGATTATATTTTAATAATGTTGATTATTATGTTAAAATTAGAAAGAAAAAAAAAATCATTGCACTAGGATGCTTAAAAGGATTTCAAAGAGGTATAAACAAGATATTTGGAATTTAATACTTGAAAATACTTAATTCATGTTTGGATTAACTTTTATAAATATAAGTCTAAATCAAAAATATATTATGAACTGTTATTACAATGTAATTTATGTTTGGATATTTTTTTGTTTAAAAGTACATATGTAAATAAATTTGTTTAGATATTGCTAATTAAATGTATTTTTACTAATGTTACTCTTGTAAAATTATTGTCAACATAAAGTAAATTTTTCGAAAGCAACATATGTTACTTTCCACCATAACTCAATTTAGAAGAAATAATACAAGTGGAAAAATTGCTTTTAGGACAACCATACATAATATAACACATATTCTTAAATTATATTTGATTAAGGGTCTCAAGTACTCAAATATACTTTTAAAGCACATTCAACTTTTAGTTCAAAAGTGAGGGTTGAACATACTTTTGGAAATTAAACTCATTTTGATCACATGTTTGGTTACTCTTAAAATTATGTTTGCATATGAAAATTTAACTTAAAAAATCTATTTTGTAGAAGAAAGAAATGAGTTGGTTTCACAGAACTAAAAAATGCATTCAATAGTAATGACGTTAAACATCTACTTTAAATGAGGAACATATGACTTTCTAAACATTTGAATTCTATTAATTATATGCATGTCAATTAAAAAGAGTGTCCAATTGCGTATAATAGTCAATTTTCATAAAATTACCATTATTAGACTAACAATTATTCTTAAATTAGTGATATCACAAAACTTATGAAATTTACATGGATATTTTAGAATTATAAGTTCAAACATTGAGATTTATACATGAATACAATTTAATGTGTTGAATGATGTATTAGAAGAATAAGCTTTCGCAATGTAATGTGTAGCCAATAAAAATCCTAAATAGTATATGTAAAGTACAAAAACACACAAGAATGAGGGTTGAATTGTGTAGACTGTTTAAAAACTTTTTCTCTAAGACGATGTGTTTGTGTCTGCTGTTTTCAAAGCTTGATCAGACGCAAGATTTTTTTTCTTCTTAAGATTGATTTTATTATCAGACTGTTCAAGTTAAGTTATTATCCCCTGTTAATTAACAGATAAAACAATAAAGAAGACAACAATATTTTTATACTGGTTCGTCTGATCAAGACTACATCCAGTTCCTCAGCAACACGCTAAAGTTCCACTATAAGTATTCTTTGAACCCAGTCACTTTTGGCTAAATACAGATATTATTTGGGCACAACTTTCTCAGGCTAAACAGGTATTCTTTGAACCCAGCCTCCACAAGCTAAACAAGGTATTCTTTGAACACAACCTCCACAGACTAATGCAAAGGTATTCTTTAAAGCACAACCTCCTGAGGCTAAGAACACCACAATAATGGATTTAGGAAGATGAAAGAATAAATTTATCCTCTACACATAGAGGGGTTTTACAATGAGATCTATTCTAAGTTCAGGGCGAGTGAACTTTGCTTGAAAGCTTGAAGCTTGAGTATAATTTCTTTGTTGTGCAGTTCGTCAGTCTTCTATTGAAGTAATGAAGTCCTTTTATAGAGAGCTCTGTGAAATATCCGTTAAACTGAAGATTTGAACGTTAGTCCTTTGTCTTGGGGTCTTCAAACGTGTCACAGAGATCAATCAGAATAATTAATGTTTGCATAGGCTTTTTCTGACTTGATCAGAGACATCAACAAAAAGCATGGTTACTTTTCATGTTGCAAGGGTTTTGCACAGATCTCTATTTTGTCTTTGGAAACTTCTACGAGTAACGGTTAGATTTGAATTGGGGCGCGAGTTACTTAGTCTGAACTTCATTAAACGAGGTAGACGAATGAATAAATATATGAGTTGTGTGTTGAATTCATTTGTCTGTCTCCTTCCGTCGTCTTCAAAGTCTTTCTTCTTGAGCACTTAACTTGAAGTTAAGATGAACTCTCTGTCTTGAGCAATGAAGGTTCTTCATCTGATGTAGTTGCTTTGAGGCTTGATGACTTGAACACTTCATCTTGTGAGTCTGTACTTGAGGGTGCATCTTGACTATGCTCATTAATGATCCGTCTGATCATTTTTCCGTCTGTTCATTCAGTCTGCTCTTCAGTCTGATGCTTCTTCAATCTGATACTTCTTCAGTCTGATGTTTCTTCAGTCTGATCATTCAGTCTGATGCCTCTTCAGTCTGTTGACACAACAGACTGTTCTGTAATTATCAAAACTAAGATGCTAGGTCATCTTGACTTAACAATCTCCCCCTTTTTTATGATTACATACCACACTAGCAAATCCTTGATCTTCTACTTGAGACAGAGCAAAAAGATGTATCAGAGCTAGAGAGATGATCTTTTATCAGGCTGAACTTAATCAAAATCTGCATAAAATATGTTAGTTCACGAAGGCACAGTATTTATCAGATCATACATTTTAATCACATCGAGATGATGTTCTTTGAAAATCTCCTTTCATTGAGTTTATTACATAAATGTGATATAAAATTGATCAGAGCACAACATTTCTTAACATAATAAGAGAAAGATAAAATAATGAAGAATAATAATTTAAAGAGCTATTCTAAGCTCCCCTCAACCTGTTCTTCATCCTCTTTTCTTCTTTTGCATCTGAACTTCCTTTCAGACTGAACACTTGTATTATGCTCTCCCTCAGCTTCTGATCTTTTCTTTTCATTTTTTTTTTATTTTGCTCCCCTCAACTTTTGCATCTTTCTTTTTCTTCTTCCCCTTGAGTTGCACATATATTTTTTTATTTCTTTAATCCTTTTTTCTTCCATTCTTATTTCTCTCCCATCCTTATTTCTCATTTCTCTCCCCTTGGGCTGCAATCATCAAAAACATCTTTTCTTAAATCTTTTGCATCCTCTAGGTTTTCGATGAAGGCTTCCAAGGCCTTCTTATATCTCATTACCTTCTTCCATCTGATGAGGTGTATCTAAGGATAGCGTGTCTCTTGCTTTAAAAAAAAGCTAGACATATGTAATGCATTAAAGAGCTTTGTCCTATCCACTCAACAAAGATGTTAGAAGATAACATGACGATGCATCTGTTGAATATTCAAAGAACTAATTCAACTTGATCAGACGCAGCGTTTCGTTTCAAGATGATAAGGATAGATGAAAGAAATTTAAACAAACAAGAAAACTTATTCAGATGAAACAATTATTTCTAAATTTTCAAAAATGATTTGTTTAAATTCTTTGTAAGAGAGTATTGACCCATTGAAAAACATTTTAAATAGATTAATATCAATGATAAGCAACTCACCTTACTTTTCTTTCTTAAAACATTATATCCAGCTCCATTCAGTTGATATTTGAATGCACTTCTTCAATGCACTTGGCTTCAAATTTTTGACACCAATGCATGTTCAGAAGGGTCTTTAAAATTTGACTTGTTTGCATTTTTTTTGAAAATTTTGCCTCCATATGGATGAGTGGACGAAGAGGATTTGTCTGATCTTTTAGACACACTTCCGTCTGGTTTGGTGAATCTGTCTTCTTAAGACCCATAGGTGGTAGATCTCTTACATGATCAGTTATTTTGGAACAAGGACATGTTGATGATCACATATTGCATGTATCCATTGTCTAGATTGTACCATCTTCAGACATTCTCTCTTTCTATCTGCAACAAAAGTTATTTTTGATCTTTGTACCCAAATTTTCTTGGGTCCAACTTTGTTAGTTGTAAGGTGATGAGTCATTATTTTGATCATTTTCTCTGCATATTTTATATCCTATTACAGCATGATTAAGAGTCAATTAGCATGATTTAATGCATTTATGAGTTTAGGCTCATTTGGGCTTTTAGTGATATTTTTGTCCTAATTCGTTATATTTTTCCAGATTTGACCACTTCCAGTAAAACATGCATATCTCCCTCTACAGATCTCCGTTTGAGCTCCACTTTATATCGAATTAAAGAGGATTCGCAGAGCTACAAATGTCATGAAGACATGAAGAGCCAATTCGGACTGCATCGTGGGTTAATATGACCTTGAAGTGGACGTACGAAACTGATGCGGAAATTCCAACGATTTTGGACCCATTTAAATTATGTAATTGCAACTCTATGTAAATGCTTTAGGTGGGATTTGAACCCTGGACCTCTTACACTTAGAATGTCATGTGCCTTGCACATGAGGGGGGCTGAAATTGTAATACAAATCTGCTGGACCAGGGGCTGCAACACAATTCACGTTTTAGTTTTTAGGTTTAGGTTTTAGTTTTAGGTTCTCTCCTTTTCTCTCCTCTCTTCTCTTTTCCTCTTCGTTTCTTTTCTTCTTCATTTTGCTGTTGGTCCTCTCTTCTCTTTGCTGCTGTTCAGAATTGCATTCCATTTCCAATTAGTTGCAGTTTGTTCTCTTATTCCCTCTTTCAATTCAATTGCAATTTGCTTATATTTCCATTTTCATTTTGCTGTCCAATTGCAATTTCATTGCTGTTTTCCACTTTCATTTTACTGCAATTTTGAATTTAGTTTATTGTTCCATTCAATTACGTTTCTGCACTGCATTCCATTGTCTATTATATTGTTTTGTTCCAATTCGTTTTGGTGTTCCAATTAATTTATCTTGCACTTGTCGTCCAATTGTTGTTCCAATTCGTTTTTCGCATTTTGGTTACTACACTTGTATAATTAATAGGTTTAATTGCAATTATGTGTAACTAATTTCATTAACCAATTCGATCTCAAAAGGATCCCAAATTTCCTTAGGTTTTCCGTTTCTAAGTTGAATGAGCATTTGTTTTAGATTTTATAGTTTCGGATTCACTACGTTGATTGATGTGTTGGATTCAGATTTTGAACTCTTTCGTTGTTGATCAATAACGAATGCAGCGAACTAATTTTGGGATTCGAAACCAAGTTGTGTGCTCTCATGCGATTGTGTGAGTTGAAAGGCCACCGAGTGTTTGATGAAAACTCTCTGAGGATTTCGAGCGCTAGTTTGGTGTTGGAACGCAGAGATTTCGGTTCCAACACACTGCATAAATACATGCTCTTATTTTGTTGAACTGGTGAGGGAAATTAGGATCTGACAGAGATCAGATTGGTGCCTTTAATTCTGTTGTAATTGCTGTTATTGATTTTGTCTAGTTGCTTTAATTGCTTTAAATTTCCGTAAGCCTGAAATTCCCCCCCACTTCGTGTCTTGTCTTTGATAGAAATCAATTGATGGTCCTTGAGAGACGACCTAGGAGTCACTTCCTAGTATACTGCATTTAATTGTTTTAATTTGCACGAGTACGGCCTCGTGTCATAAGGTTCCGACTGTCAAAGGTTCTTAAATGACCTTCAGACTGTTTCAGAGACCTCAAATGAAAATCATGCATGATTCTATATACAGACGAATTAATATTTGACTTTCTTTCGTGTGTCACAAGATTATAACCGAGTTCACTCTTGTTAAGAGGAGATCTTCCATATTTTAAAGTATTTTTGAGCTTGGAAGAACTCAAAGTGAACTTGTTTAAATCTTCCTTTAAGAGTTCATTTTCTTCTTTTAAATTTTTAAATTTAAGAAGAAGATGACTCTTTTCAGTATCAGACGAAAATGATGATTCATCTTATATTTTTTTCTCAAATAACTGGACATTTATGGCTTTCAGATTTTCAATTTCTTCTAAATCCTTTTTGAGCTTAGATTTGCAATTTTTATATTCTTGAGCTATAAAATGTGAGTTAGCAAGAAGAACATCATATGACACGTCCTTATAGTCTGACTCTGAATCCGAAGAAGATGAGAATGAACTAGATATATTTAAAAGATTTACCTCAAATGATAGAATGTCTCTTGCCATGAGACAGATATTTGCATTCTTTTCTTCAGATGATTCATCTAAGCTTTCATTATCGAGATCATCCCAAGAGGTTTGTTTGTTTTTTCTTCTAATCTTTTTGGGATCCCTCTTCTTCATCAATCTTTTGAATCTTCTTGTCATCAAGGAGATTTCTTCTTCTGAAGGATCTTCTAAATCTTCTGACTCTCCATCAAGCTCGTCAATGTTCGTCAATGTTGGATAGAGAAATAAGCTCTTGAATTTTCAGTTTTTCCCTTTTACACAAATGAACTTCATGCACTCTCAGCGCTCTAATGAGTTCATCCAGAGTAAGGGTCTTCATATTTCTCCCAACAGATATAACAATGGACATAACTTCCCATGGTGCAGGTAAGCTATCCAAAATCTTCATGTTATTTTGGGCTCTTGAAAAAGTAATTTCCAATGCAGCTAGCCCATTCAGAATAGTTTGGAATCTTCCAAACATTCCGTCTATTGATTCTCCTTTCTCCATGGAGAACATTTCGTACTCTCTTTGAAGGGTGGCAGCTTTCCTGAGTCTAACATCTTCAATTCCTTCATAAGAGATCTTCAGCGCATCCCAAAGCTCTTTGGTTGTTTTGTAGGCACAAAATCTGTTATATTCTGTCCTAGAAAGAGCACACGTTAAAGGTATTTTTCATTTCCCCACTTTGATTCAGGCTTAGTTAGGGGAATGTCTCCTTCTGTAATGATCTTCCAAAGTCTATATTTTGTAGATTTAATGTACATCTCCATCCGGTCTGCCCAGTAAGGGTAATCATTTCCAGAGAAAGTTAGAGGAGTGTTCATAGATGAACCTTCTACAATGAGCATCGTTTGGGAGTTCGTCATCCCGGATCTTTTCCTCTAGCAGCTGTTAAGCCCTCAACCCTTAGAGGTTGAGTTCTGATACCAACTGTAAAGTACAAAAACACACAAGAAGAGGGGTTGAATTGTGTAGACTGTTTAAAAACTTTTTCTCTAAGTCGATGCGTTTGTGTCTACTATTTTCAAAGCTTGATCAGACGCAAGATAGTTTTCTTCTTAAGATTGATTTTATTATCAGAATGTTCAAGTTATTATCCCCTGTTAGTTAACAGATAAAACAATAAAGAAGACAATAGTATTTTTATACTGGTTCGTCTGATCAAGACTACATCCAGTTCCCCAGTAACATGTTAAGGTTCCACTATGAGTATTCTTTGAACCCAGCCACTCCTGGCTAAATACATATATTATTTGGGCACAACCTTCTCAGGTATTCTTTGAACTCAGCCTCCACAAGCTAAACAAGACATTCTTTGAACACAGCCTCCACAGGCTAATACAAAGGTATTTTTGAAGCACAACCTCCTGAGGCTAAGAGCACCAGCAAGATGAAAGAATAAGTTTATCCTCTATGGAGGGATGGGTTTTACAATGAGATCTATTCTAAGTTCAGGACGAGTGAACTTTGCTTGAGAGCTTGAAGCTTAAATATAATTTCTTTGTTGTGCAGTTCGTTAGCCTACTCTTGAAGTAATGAAGTCCTTTTATAGAGAGCTCTGTGAAATATCCGTTAGACTGAAGATTTGAACGGTAATCCTTTGTCTTGGGTCTTCAAACGTGTGACAGAGATCAATCAGAATAATTAATGTTTGCACAGACTTTTTCTGACTTGATTAGAGACATCAACAGAAAGCATGGTTACTTTTCGTGTTCTAGGGGTTTTGCACAGATCTCTATTCTGTCTTTGGAAGCTTCTACGAGTAACAGTTAGATTTGAATTGGGGCGCGAGTTACTCCGTCTGAACTTCATTAAACGTGGTAGACGAATGAATAAATATATGAGTTGTGTGTTGAATTCATTCGTCTGTCTCCTTCCTTCGTCTTCAACTTCAGTTTTTAAAGTCTTCCTTCTTAAGCACTTGACTTGAAGTTGAGATGAGCTTTATGTCTTGAGCAATGAAGGTTCTTCATCTGATGTAGTTGCTTTGAGGCTTGATGACTTGAACACTTCATCTTGTGCGTCTGTGCTTGAGGGTGCATCTTGACTATGCTCATTAATAATTAAATCGATCATTCTTTAAATCGCTCTTTAGTATGATACTTCTTGATCGATCATTGATCGATGCCTTTTCAATATGATGCTTCTTGATCGATGCCTCTTGATCGATCATTCTTGATCTATTTAGGCACATAAAAATCGTTATGTAATTATCAAAACTAATATGCTAAGTTATCTAGACTTAACCGTATGTATATGGTACTATTATGTTAGTGATATTTATTAAGTGTGGGTAAAGTTAGTTAAGACCATTTCATTATTACAAACATTTGATGTGCTACCATCTTGATTTATAGTAGTATTTTGTCAAATTACTTCTAAACTCTTTGATTTAACTTCTCCAAATCCTGAAACCTTAATAGTAATTTGTAAAGCTAAACCACCTCTTGGACAAGCTTCCCATAATCAAAAGGCATAAGTGAGACAATAAAATAATAATAATTTGTTAAATATGATGTAAACATAACCCATCAATAACCTATACATATTTGATGTGTGAGATAAAATGTTAATTAAGTCTATGAGTCTATCTATAATAAAATAAAATTATTTTAAAATTAAAGTAGAAATATTTAAATTAAAGTAGCTAGAGTGTAAATAGATGAAATGAGTTAAGGATATTCCTAAACTCAATGCAACAAAAGTATAATATGAGTCAAATGGGAGATGAATTTAAGAGGAATGAAAGTGGAATTTTAAGTGGAAAAGACCTTGGATTGTAAGACAATGGAGTTTATTAACATTTTTGTTGTAGGAGTTGGCCAAACCTACAAAGATCAATGAAGATGGGTGGTGTTGGAATATCAATCGAACAAAATTATTCTCTACCATAAATATAAGTTATTAACACACTACCAACCACAAGTTTAAGAGAGAACACTTAAGATAACTTGATCTAAACTTATTCTTTAAATAATTAAGTTTTTTTTTTTAGAGACTTTATCATGACATGTTGCAAACAAATGATAATTTGGCTAAACACAATATTCTAATTCAAAGAGGACTTATTAATTGTAAGTTGAGTCAAAGAATACAGAAAACATGCTCATATTTATTTTTTTTCCCTCGTGAATGTGACCTATAAGATATGATTATGGTGTTATAATTGGCTTGCTTTTGTAGTGAATACTTCTAAAAAATACTATTAGTCACATATGACAACATTAGGGAATAATGAATGGGAAGAAAAGGAAAGAAATATGGCAAGTTGTATAGTTGTAGGAACAAAATTTTGTTTGAAGAGACAAAATTAATGGGAGAAAAACAAAGTAAAGAAAATATTATTTATATTTTTTGGGATGGCCAAGAGCAAGAAAAAAATCGATTTCGAGATCAAACAAATGAACCATTATTAAATGAGAGAATGACTTATAACTTATAAATGGACACTCGAACATAACCCATCTCTAAATATAAAATATGTGACACCGTATAAATATTAATAAAAGAGATATTACAATGAAATAAAATCAATATATGAGAAATCGTAAAAAAATATTTAAATATTAATATATTTTCTACTGTATAAAAGTATCTTAAATATTTGAGTATAAAAGTATCAGATTAACTGTTAAGTTTGTTAAGTTAAGAAAAATAATTTTTTAAATTAAACATCTAATTAGGAATGTCATTGAAAAAAAAAGTGGCGAACACATGTAAAAAAAAATTACCGATTAAAAGTTCATTATAAAAATATGAGTAAAATATATAAATGATAACTATTAATTTTAAAAAATCACATGCAATAAATACTCTAGAATTGTGATATTAAACACAATATATATATATATATATATATATATATATATATATATATATATATATATATATAGTAGAAAAGTGTTAATAACATTCTCTAACACATTATTCAAACCCATTCTTTCTAATTAACTTAGATTTATTAAAAACTATAACATAAAAAATCATCAAATATAATATAAATCTCAAACAAAATTATCTTTTGTAACAATAAATTTTAGCTTTCAAAATAAAAACATTCCTAACATTTTATCTAATGTATCGGAACGCCATGTGCTAGCAAAGTCCAAAACTTTATATTTTTAAAAATAAATAAACGAAGTAGATTCAAAAATGTTGCAGTTTCCGCGCTTCAACTTTTCAGTTCTCAGATAATCAGATTCTACCATTTTTGTGTCTCTCAAACAATGACCACCACGCTCAGCGACTCACCACGGCGTTTCAGAATATCCGTCGACGCTCCTGACGACCCTCTCTTACCCTATCTCTGGTTCTTCTCTTTCTCTCTCACACTCTCACACACACTAAATTCCACAATCTCATCAATTTTCTACATTTTCTTTTGAATTCAGGTCTATTAAGAAAGCCGTTGAAAATTCCGACACTCCCGCTCCGAATCTCGCTAACTTACTCAGAGATTGCATCACAAATTTCAAGGAGAATGACCGCTACCGAAACGACCTCAGATTCCTTAAGATCTGGCTCCTCTATGTAATTCTCGCTCCTTTTCTCTTTACACGAAAATATTATATCGTTGATACTGAATTCAACACGCACTAGAGTATATATAGATAGAGAAATTAACAATTCGGCGCGTGTTAGTGACTAATGTAGTTAATCACTGTGTCTAGTGTGCAAGGAATCTGTTTGGATAAACTTCTCTGTGAGTAATTATAGAAGAGGAAATCAAAAAGCAAAATGAATAAGGTCTTGTTTGAATAAATCTTCTTAGTAAATACATGTAAGAGGAGAAAATAAGAAGGTACAATGAATTAAAGTTCTCTTTTGTTAAAATTAGTTTATGCAGAAGTTAAAATCATCTTTTGGAGAAGCTAAATAATAGGGTTTTTGTTTATGCATAAGTCGATTTTAACTTACAAGAGAAAGTTCATGGATAAAACTTTGGAACAATTCTTTAGGTGTTGTTTATATTGTTCTATAATCAACATTGGAGTTTCACCTTGGTAATTTACGTAGTTAGAATTGTACTAAATGATTGTGTAGATTACCGATATTAAACTTCAATTCTGATTGGAGAATAGTAACCAAAAGAACTTTACCTAAGTTTTTTCCAAGCTTCATTTACTTTATCTTCTTATTTTCTTTTCCTATAAATGCTTATGGACAAGTTTATCTAAACAAGGTCTTAACATTTTTTATAAGTTAAAATCAACTTATGTATTCCAGCTCTTGGAAAAGTTAAAGGAGAGAGCTTCTATAAAAACTGAAGTGCATAGGTTGATTTTAAATCATAAGAGAAGGTTAGTTCATTTTATCTTATTTTATAAGGACAAGTTTATCCATGCATGTGCGTAAAGTAACGATAGCAGTTATGTTATTGGAAGTTTGAAACGGTTCACGAGCTAGTGGAATGTTGTTGCTTTGAGGAACTACTGGAAGGGCTCACCTTGGTTCTGTTGGTTTCTATGTGCAGATGGGGGTAAGGGATGATTTTGACAGTGCTTTCAAGGAAATGCTAAACAGTAATGTATGTGCCGACAATTCTTTACTTTATGTGTGGTCTGCGAGTTTTTTTGAGTTGAAGGGAAGATTGCACGATGCTCTCACCATCTACCAGCTTGGCATTTCCAGGTTGGTGTTGTTGATATTGGAATTTGAATAATAAGAAAATGTTGTTTTGATTTTATGTTTGGGTTAATGTTCAATAGGAATGCGGAGCCAATTGAGTGGTTGAAGAAGGCACGGGCCTTATTTCTCAATAGAATTTCTGAAATACAGAATGCTGCTTCAACTGAGAAGGTATGCTACTGGGCATATTGGAATAATCCCTTACAATTGAACAAAAATTTTGTATGCTATTTTAATTCTTTATGGTCTCTGTCACATGTGTCAGTTCAATTTTGAAATTTCTAATCATTTATATAAGAATTCTTATATATTATCCGATTGCAGGTTGATGATAAGGAATCGAAGAAATTGGAAAATAATGGTATTAATCCTTGGGATACCTCCATCAAGGATAGCCTGTTGAAGAAGATATATCCTTTAATCATGAAATTTGATGTGAGATGTTTTAATCATTTGTTATCTACTTGCCTGAATTTAAATCATCTGACCAAGAATCATTTCCCTTATTCTTCTTTAAATACATTTCAGGGGTATCGTTCAAGTACTAAACCATACACAGGAAAAGTGGCCTTATCTACTTTGAAGAATTCATCAAGGAATAAAGTTATAGAGATAGGTTATACTCTCCTTGATCTTATCATATTTATTATTTGAAATGTGAGAGTAAAACGCCATTTTGGTTCTTGAAATATTTGGAGTCGTTCACATTAGTCCCTAACAAATCAAATCACTATTTTTGTCCTAAAAGATGAAAAAAAATGATCAATTTAGTCTTGAAAAAGACTATATTGATTAACATTTTCATCTTTTACAGACAAAAATGGTAATTTACATATTCTAGGACCAAAATGATGTTTAACATGAAATCTGAATATAGTTATCTTGACTGTTTTCCAGATTTCTGCATATGCAAGATCAGCCAGAATAGTTCATTTTAGATGAATTTACTTGCTTATGTTTTCTTCAGTCTACCTTTGTTTATCAAGGATTTGAAACACTAGCATTGGGAGTAAACGGATACCTTACTTGGATTTGAATTCTTTTCATCTCCCCAATATTATTAGCTTATTTTCTATACATAATAATGTTCCATTAGAGTTTATACAAGAACTCGGTTTATTTATTTCTGTATTAGCTGCCTCCTCACATGCGAACTTCAATTTATTTTCCTAACAGCATTGTTGCTCTTGTTTGTCCTTATCATGACATTAAAGGTGGAATGAAGTATCATATCAAGGGCTGTGCTGGACAAGGTAGTTTTGCCCAAGTATATAAGGCAAATGTCAACAGTGATCCTGATGAAGTTGTTGCACTAAAGGTGATGATGACCTTTCAAACCATTTTTCACTGAAATATATACTATTATCTCATCGGATTGTTTTTTGAACCTTAAATGGTAGATACAAAAGCCAGCTTTCCCTTGGGAATTTTACATGTATCGTCAGCTTGATCAGCGCATCTTAAACAGAGAGGTATACTGATATCAATTATACCATTAACCTGCTTTTTTACGTGAACATCTGCTTATTCTGAGTTTTACTTTATCAGAGATCAAGTTATGGTTTCGCTCACGGAGTTCATCTCTATTCTGACTGTAGTATACTCATCTGTGACTATTTAGGTAATGGGACACTACAGGTCAGTTATTTTATTTCCTTTGTTTTTCCTTATTATCTTTAATGCGCTTTGGTATTAATTGTCAACTGAAAATACTATGCAGGATGCAATAAACTCATATTTGGTCCAAGGAAAATCCATGGAAGAAGTGTTATGCATTTATTACACAATAGAAATGTTATATATGGTTGAAGCTTTGCATGATGTTGGCTTGATTCATGGTGATTTCAAGCCTGATAATCTGCTAATTCGCTATGCTAGGTATATTTAAGCTTCTGTTGCAGTTCATGCTCACGTCACTTATTGTCTTATTTTAACAAACTCCATGCTTGTACAACAATCAGAACTACTTGAAAGCTTCCCTTTCTTTTCAAGTTATCCATTTGTCTCTTTCCTTCATTCCTTGGTTTGTTTGTACCTTGCAAGACTGTAATTGTAAAGTTGTTCCCCCATTCTTAATTTATGAGGGTATGACTAAATGTATCTAAAGTAATAATACTCTCATCCCATTATTTGTCCATGTTATTTTATACTTCTGTACCTAAGGATGTGAGGTTTACAAAGGCCCTATGTACCTACCAAAGCATCATCTGCTGGAGTGAAAATTAAAATCATCATCAATATAATCATATAAACATGCCTTGATATATTTACTGACAGAACCCACTTTGCAAATACTGGAAAGTTTTTTGTTTAACGAGCACTGTATGGTGTGCAATGCATGCTCTAACAACCATGCATCGTGTCAAGTTAATTACATGATTTTCATTTTTGGATGGTTCTTATTACAGTTCTTGTGATTTTTCAGGGGTGACCTTACAGAAGATGAGTTCTTGGACCGAAGTGGTCCTTGGCATGATCAGGTCAATTTTTCTCCAAAAGATACAATAAGATTCTTTTGATGGTTTCATTATCTGAATAAATCTTATTTTATCTTCCAGGGTCTTAGCCTTGTTGACTGGGGAAGAGGGATTGATCTACATCTCTTTCCAGTTAACACACTATTTAAGGGAGATTGCAGAACTTCTGGTTTTCGCTGCATTGAGATGCTAGAGGATAAGCCCTGGAAATTTCAGGCAAGTCATTTCTTAAATTACAGTACGAATGCAATGAAATTCATTATGTACTGCCTTTTGAGTTTCCCTTGTCTGCCAACAGGTAGATGCATATGGTCTTTGTGCTATTGTCCATTTGATGTTGCATAATTCCTATATGGAAGTCGTCAAAAAAGAACGATCTGATGGTAGCTACGAGTATCTTCCCAGATTACCCTTCAAACGGTATATTCCCAATATTATTCTGTACGCAATTATTACTTTTCTTTAGTGCTGCGATTTGTTTTGAAAGGATCATTGTATGAAAATTGTCTATTTCCAGATTCCTGGTTACTAAAGTCAATTAATTTGGAAACTTCAATGCCACAAAAGAAATGCTTTTCACCCTGCCTTTTTATTTTCAACTTCCTTATTCGTTCTGATATTTTGCTTGTTGAATCAAACAGTTACTGGAACATTGAGCTCTGGAAGACTTTCTTCACTAAGATGCTAAACCAATATCCCCATGATGATGATAGGAGTTTGCTGCAGGACTTGAAGAAGTCCTTCCAGGACTATATGGGCTCCAACCCTCAACTTATAAAGAAACTAAAGGAGTTACTATCTAAGCAAAAGGCTTCCTTGTGTTCTGCTTAATGTTTAAGATCATTACACCTCCACTTTGTTTTAACCATCTTTCAGCTTCTAAGCACCTATTATATTCTCATTCGAAGGTAGCGACGTAAACAAATGCAGAATGCTAGCAATTAAGGACCGATTTAGAAGGTAAACTTCCTTTGCTTGTTGTTTTGTTTTCTAGCTCATGCTCTTTAACTAGGGAAATAACCAAGTTTTAGTGAGTTATGATCATAATGCACTTGAAATTAAATCAAGGGTGGATACGGTCTTACTTATCTGCTATAGAGACAAAGTTACCTTTTGTTCATTAGCCTCGATTAGCCCCTGTAATTCTAATTATTATTATTTTTTGTTTTAGTTTGAGTAAGGTCAGAAATTTGACCTTTTTGAGTAATGGTGTACATACATGTCAAATGTAGTGTGTTGTAAGCAGGTATTACAGTTGTATATGTCGTTATGTTGATTGTCTAGTATCATGTTCAAATTATCTAAAAAATTCTGAGTACTTTAAAACCTCTACATGTTATTTGCTTGAGTTATATGGTTTTCCTTTATTTTTACGCTATGGAAGTTACGTAACATATTACTGGACAGAGTCTTGAGAAGGTTCTGCAAGATAACATGAAATTTCACTTACTACCTCTTCTAAAGCATATGGATATGAACCAAATCAACACGGAATGTTACCAGAACATGGAGATTCTGGGATTAATTTGGTGCTCCTAACTGTCCACAGTTAGGTCTACTAGGTTAATAAATGATTGGTGTGATTAATTAATGTGTAACTTGTGCGTATAACTTGATTAAATGCATCCACTTGGTGCACTAAAACGTTTACGCGTTAAATTTATCAAATAGCACTTGAGCTGATCTGCCCATCTCTTGCTCTCAACTGTTGTGATGTTAAAGATTTAAAATAAAATATTATGATAAAATTCATTTTTAGTTTCATATAATTAATAAATATATTTTATAAAATTATTATTTATTAAATATTAAATATTTAAATATTTTTTAATAAAAAAATTAATATCTTTTTATTTGTGTTTACGCTGTCCTTGTCTCAAACAGAATTTTACCTTTTTCCTTCTTTTAATTAGAGTGGATCTTTCTTCTCAAATCTTGACCCTTTAGCCTTTAAGCAACAATAAATTTGACGTGTTCTGTTTCTACTGCTTTCTTAGTCAAAATATGTTTTGATGATAGGTAAACTATTTTATATTTCAAATTATATTATGTGATATAAACTTAGTTAGGATCAAAATAATAATTATTTTATTTTTTTGTTATCTCATTATAGAAATTTTAAGAGATAATCTATTTGATATGGATTATTATGATAACTACAAATAGTTATCGTCTTTATTTTTTTTCTTATTTTTTTTCTCATCTTCTCCTTTTTTCAAAGAGTTTAATGATTTTTAAATGTCTTAAATTTCCACATCTTAATCTTTCTTTCAATTCTCTCACAAGTCTCTAAGCTAGAGACAAATCACTCTCTATCTCTTGAAAGCTCAATAATGGTGTCAACAATGATAACAATGACACTTTCAGTGTCATAATTTAGTGACATATATCTACATATTTTGTATCTCCTTTAAGTCAATTGATAAGTTGCCATGTTTTTGAACTCAATCATCTTCGTCAATTATATTTTTTAATAGTCATTGAAATCAATGCCTTTGCAAAGTTTGTTTCTTCATCATTTAAAGTGTTCTAATATTTTATGTGATATCAGAGTCTATTTTTCTATGTCGTAATTCTGATCTTTCCATACTCACCATCATAGTATCATGTCACCATCCTAAGTATGATTATAATTTGTTAATATTTATTTATTTTCAAGTTTTATCTGTACTCTAGTTAATTTAAATAAAAGCTTTATCTACTAACTTATAAATAATTTACTAACATTTGATGTGTGTTAATTTCATTAATTTGTTATCTTCATTTATCTTATAAATAAAAATTTTAGCTCAACATATATAATTATTAAAATCAAAGAATATAATTTATCTTTAAAAAAATTTAATTTAACATAAATCAAAATTAAAATAAGAAAACTAACTTTTTTGGAGCTACCTTCATGGGACTTTATATTTATGTAAGCAATAATTGATCCAGACTAATCATGTCATGTATTAGGCAAGAGAAAAAAGAAAGAACTCTCAAACTTTAACATAAATAATAATAAAATGAAAATAGTTGAATTTCAAATATTTTCTCAAACGAACAATGAAAATTTAAAAATATTATACATTAAAATGAAAAAAAAACTCAAATATACTTTACCATAAAATAATATTTAAGTTAAATTAAAATTATAAAATGTTATTAATAAATAACTACATATTTATATCAATACACACTAACTCACTCATATTAAAAAAAAAAATGTGTTAAAGTGTGTATGTTAACAAACATATGTCTATACATGTATATATTAAATATATTTATTTATCTATTAATATATACTTTTCTAAACTTAAAATATATAATTTAAACTTTTTTCATTTTCCCATTTATCTTTTTCGCATTCCTTACAGAGTTAATAATAATAGATATATTAAAAAGAACAAAAAATATTGTTTACTGGTATTATTTGGGAGTATTAGGACACTCATATATGGGAGTATGTCGGCCGCAGACACCCCTCAGGTTTTTTCTCCGAAAAAATGGTACAAGTCAAAAGTAAAAAATGCGAGGGGCAAATCCGTCATTACATTTAAAACCCTAATGCGCTCCTTTGGTGCTCCCATTTATAGTCTCACTTCATTTCTTCCCTTCCTTCACGATCTGAACTGAGAGCACTGTCTTCAGGTCTTTCATTTTTCTTCTCCTTTTCTCTGCTTTTTCCTGTTTCCTTCGCATTGTTTTTGCTTCTTGTTTTCTTTGCATATGTTCTTTCTCTCTTAGTTTTTGTTGTGTAGTTAGTTCCTGTGTGATTTTGCTGCTACTCGATTTGCGTGCTGTCCGATCTGCTCGCGGTGTTGACTGACTGAACCGAAATTGGAAAACTAGAATGAGTTTGTGATTTGTGAGAGTGATAGTTAGATCGAATGTTCTTGAATTTTGCAGTGTTTTTATTTTATGGTGATAGTTTTTTAGTTTTGATTGCTTCGTGCTTAGTCAGATGCACGCATTATGCTCCTTATGAACTTTTATCTATTCCCTTTAAAGTAGTGATGCTGGATTTATATATGCTTAGGTTGTGTTTATGAAGTATTGTGCTGTTAGAATTTACGAAGAAGAAAATGTTTTTCCTATCAAGTGTTTGATTTATAAAAGAGGTTGATAGTGAACTTCATTTATCTGTGTTTACTATACTTATGTACATGTTTAACTTTTTTGTACATTTTTGTAAATGCTCCCTGGAGCATTGTTGTGTTAATGTGTTCAATTTTAAGCAGAATTGCCAAGTTTACACCAGATTTTGGGTGTGTAGTACTTTTGAATTTTTTTTTTTTTTTTTTGTAATGGTGGGGTCTGTTAGTGTGTGTGATTGTGCTAAAACTGATTTTGAATGGAATTTATTTTGTTATTGTTGATTTGTTAGAATTGATTCTGAACTAATGTGATTTATCTTTGGATTTTCTATTATTCTATAACATTAGGATCAATTCTTCAATATGCAATCAAATATATGAACATTTACCTAAAACCATGTAAGTATTTCCACGTGAATCCAAACTTGCACTAATTGTTATGGTTAAAATATTCACAGGTCACCATCTAGACTGCAATCATGGCTGATGGACTGCAGCATCCATCAGTTGTTCAGAAGCTAGCTGGACAGTCTTATCTGGTTTCCAGGCTTAGCCCCAACTTCAACTCCAGGAATTATTCTGCAACTGGTTCTTATATCAATGGGGGAGTGCATTCTTCCGGGTTGGCCGTTGTGTCACCTTTATCTCCAATTACTGTGCATGCTCCTGCAGAGAAAGGGGTGAGTGGTTTTCTGATAGATTTTCTGATGGGTGGAGTGTCTGCTGCTGTGTCAAAGACAGCTGCTGCTCCAATTGAACGAGTCAAATTGCTTATCCAAAATCAGGATGAAATGATCAAAAGTGGTCGGTTATCAGAGCCGTATAAGGGAATTGGTGATTGTTTTGCTCGTACCATGAAGGATGAGGGTGTAATTGCTCTTTGGAGAGGCAACACTGCTAATGTTATCAGATACTTCCCTACTCAGGTGATAATCTAACTTGTATGATGCTGTTTAACAGTTCTACTTATGGCTGCCGTCATTTTATTTTTGCCTATAGAAGTTAGACATGCGGTATCAGTTGATCCTATCAGTGGTGATACTGTTAAAACTAGAAAATATGATTAAAGACATCTGATTTTAATTGTTTTTGACACTAATTTTCTGACAATGCTTGATTGTTCTTTTACATTGCCTTTGTTTCTTTGTATGCTACACACAGTCCTCCTTGTTTCTGTATCTTGCGATTTTCTGCTAGATGTGTGCAGTGTCACATCAATATGTAGGTCCATATACAATCTATTGACTGTGCTCATTGGCTATCTCTTTTAGGTGAATTAACATATATTTTGGAAGTGCAAGGGTTTTAGATAATATCTATTATAGTTTCCTTGCTGTTTACCTCCCTTGAGCATTTGATTCTTGAATTTATATTATTTCTGTAATTTCTAATATCCTCCTTTACCTTCCAGGCTCTGAACTTTGCTTTTAAGGATTACTTTAAGAGGCTCTTCAACTTTAAAAAGGACAAAGATGGCTACTGGAAGTGGTTTGCTGGGAATTTGGCATCTGGTGGGGCTGCTGGGGCTTCTTCCCTCTTATTTGTCTATTCTTTGGATTATGCTCGTACACGTTTAGCAAATGATGCAAAGGCTGCAAAGAAGGGTGGTGAGAGGCAGTTTAATGGCTTGGTTGATGTTTACAGGAAAACCATTCAGTCTGATGGCATTGCTGGCCTTTATCGTGGATTCAACATCTCATGTGTTGGAATTATTGTGTATCGGGGTCTTTACTTTGGAATGTATGATTCTCTGAAACCAGTTGTTTTGGTTGGTGGGTTGCAGGTATGTGCAAATTTTGAATCTGAAATATGGTATTTTTCTAATTTGTACTTTGTTATGTATTTTAATAACACTCATCTTTGGCTCATTTCACTTTGTAATGAAGTGTTATCTAAACTACTTTAAGGGCAAAAAATGTATTTTCAAATTAGAGGGACTAAACTTGGGAAAACACGCTTTTAGAATTTTAGAGGGATCAAAAACATTTTTCCCTTTAGTTAATTAATTTGAATGTCAGCTACATGAATAATTTTTAATTGTGTCATCTTGAAGCTTTGGTATGTGGATTAACATATTTGACACTTGTGAAGTGTCTAGGCAATTGCATTACTAATGCCTATATACAATTTATCTCAAATACCTATTCTTGTAGATATTATCCATTATGATTTATGACTACCTAATTTAATTGGAAATTTGTACTTTTAAAATTGACTTTCTAACCTTTTCCCCATATTATCTTGATTTATTTTTATTTTTGTTTTACTCACGCACTGTTCTCTCGTTAACAGGATAGTTTCTTTGCGAGTTTCCTTTTGGGATGGGGAATCACAATTGGTGCTGGTTTGGCTTCTTATCCCATTGACACAGTGCGAAGAAGGATGATGATGACTTCTGGAGAAGCTGTGAAGTACAAGAGCTCTTTGCATGCATTCCAAACTATAGTAGCAAAAGAGGGTACCAAATCACTCTTCAAAGGTGCTGGTGCAAACATATTGCGTGCTGTTGCAGGTGCTGGTGTGCTTGCTGGTTATGACAAGCTGCAGCTTGTTCTGTTCGGAAAGAAATACGGATCTGGCGGAGGCGGCTAAAATGATGACGACAATTTCCTGGGTGATTATGTTGATTCCCCTGTGATTTGAATAATTTTGGATGAAAAATATTGGCTTTGATATTTTCCCAAATTTAGGACACCTTTATATTTAGAGATCATAGTTTTGTGAAAGAGAATATTCATTCTGGTTGTTTCATGTCATTTGCTTATAATCCTCGGAGTTTTGAGCTTTTGGTTGAAATAATTAAGACTCGTTTTGATTTCTCATATGTGGTTGAAATGCGATCGTGTCTAGTGAAATATTCAAATCACGTTTATTCTTCAAATCTTGATTATATATGGTATGTGAATATTAATTTTAGTTGTCATCAAGTATGAGAAAATTTTAATTGTTTAACGCATCCTAAGTATGTTCGATTGTAATGTTATCTTGTGCCGTTGCATAGGCTGTCATAAGTTTATCATTTATTGTTTGTGCATTTAGTTTGTGTTTTTCAATTTTGTATTTGAAAAATATTGGAAAGCAAATTTTCTTTTTTGACTTTTGAAGTTATCAAAACTAGGGCTCAAAAGTTAGAATCAGATTTATGGCTTTGCCTGATAGTTTGTTATTATTATTGACCCAGTCTAGGGTGCGTGAATAATAGGGTTCACAAGCCCCGTAAATTTATTTTATTTTTTAATGAGTTTGGTATGGTTTTACATAGAAGTTTAGTACAGTATTTATTTATTAAAATCACCCCCATCTCATAAATTTCTAATCTTCTCTTCTGTCGCTACGTGGAGACCCACTTTTCCCATTCATGTTTTGTAAATTTTTAATTCGCACGGCCCACTCTCACATCCCATTGTTCAGCAAGGGACAAATTTATCCCATGCATTTCTTTCTTTGGAACAGTTACATTTTGTTATGTCCTAATACGTTGTTAGCTGTTTTTATTCTTAAGAGTGCATATAAATAGAAAATTATGTTTGTACATGAGGGTGAAAAAAATACAACAATTTCTTATATGACTCTCTTATTCTTTTTCTTTATTTTTTCTTTTTCACACAATAATTTTTTGATTGAAAAGAATCCACCTGAGGTTCCCTTTTGTATTTTTGTTCTTCGGTGGATCTTTGAAGAGTTTCTAAAATTGTGATACATTATTATTTTAATCAATTAGCATATTACAACATTATTAATGTTCAATTAGCATGATTTGGTGCATTTATTAGTTTGAGCTTAATTGAGCCTTAGGTGTTTATTTTTGTTCTAATTCGCTCAAATTTTCAGTTTTGACAATGTTCACTAAAACAGACATAACATTCACTATAGAATTTTGTTTGAGCTGCAGTTTAGATCGAATTAAAGAGGACTCAAAAACCTACAAAAGTCATGAAGATATGAAGAGTCAATTCAGACAACATCTGGGATAAAATTGACCTTGAAAGTCCAGCGAAAAAGCTTAGCTTAGGCCCAATTAAAATCTCATGTAATTGATGCATTATTTTTGCTGCAACAGGGATTTGAATGCAGGCCCCCTGACTCGTTAAAAGTCATGTGCCTAGCACATGACTTGGGGTTTCCCATATAATTGTGAAACACATTCAGATTGGGCATGACTTCACATTGCAATTTGAGATTTCTATTTTACAGCATTTGATCCTCTTCTCTTCATTTAGTTTTCTCTACTAGGGTTTGGGTTTCCATTGCTATTTTCATTTTTCTCCTCTTCTTGCACTTTAATTCTTCTATTATACAATTCCATTCCAATGCAATCTGAATTTTGTTTCTGTTCCTAATTGCGGCAATTTCAATTTCTTCTCTCTTAATTTCCAACACTTGTTCTTGTTCTTGCATTAGCATTTTGATTTCATTTTTGATCTTGTTTTCTGCGTTTTGAGTTGCTGTTATGGAATTCCGAATTATGCTTAGTCTAATTTCAATTATACGCAACTAATTTCATCAACCAATTTGATCTGAATAGGATCCATAATTTTCTTTAAATTCTCTGTTTCTAATTGAATGAGTACTCGTTTTGGATTCTGTAATTTTGATTTCATTATGTTGATTGATGTTTTGAATTGAGATTATTGATTTCTGACGTTGTTGATTAACAATGAATGCAACGAATTAATTTTAGGATTTGAAACTGAGTTGTGTGCTCTCATGTGATTGCGTGAGTTTAAAGGCCACCGAGTGTTCGATGAAAATTCTCTAACATCTTAGAGCATTAGTTTAGTGTTAGAATGCAGAGATCTCGGTCCTAATGCATTGAATATGTGAGTGCTTTTATTTTGTTGAACCGATGAGGAAGATTAGGATCCGACAGAGATCGAATTGGTGCCTTTTAATCATCTATTAATTGTTCCTGTTTCGTTAATTGCTTACTATTAATTGCTTTTATTTTTCCCTAGCCTAAAAACCCCCCCAAAATTGCGTTTAACTTTTTGCTACAGAGAAGTAACGAAGTAATTCATAAGGAAACGATCCAATCCACTATTACTGCAAAGTAGTAGCAAATTCTAGTATTATTTGACGCACGTTCGGCGCGTGTGTCAAACCACTTTTGTTCTTATCAATTGGTATTAAAAGGACCTTTCAGAGGTAAAATGACAGAATTAACATGTTCGGCTTAAGCTGTTAAAGAAATGGAAGAACGAATTTCTCAATAGATGGATGCACATTTTATGGGGTTGGCTATATCCTTGCAACAGACTGTGACTCTTTGTTTGAAAGAAACGTTGCAAGACATAGTTACTCAGGTTATTAGGGATGATATTAACAATATTTTCAATGATACCATGACACGAGGAGCACGTTCTAGTTCTTTTTTATGTGTGTAACACTCGATTGATACGTATAGATTTTCTCAGGTTTAATGGGGAACATGTAAACCAGTGAATGCATCAATGTGAAAACTACTTTCTCATAGATAATACCTCAGACAAATTCAAGGTGAAATTGGTCATTGTGCATTTGGAAGGAAAGGTGTACAACCCTAATGAAATCTTATTCATATTTCTTTACGCTTTCTTGGACTAAATTCAAGAAAAGATTAATTGAGCGATTTGGGATCTCATGGTAGAATTGATGCGATTGAGGCAAAATATATATGTTAATGAATATCATGAAGAATTTGATTCAATCATTACAAGATTGAATCTAACTGAGAATTATATTTTAAATTGTTTACTTGGAGGATTAAAGATAGAAATACAGATGACAGTGAGAATGTTTCAACTCACATTAGTCCAACATGTTTTTTTCTTTAACCAGAATGTATAAAGTTGCAAATTTAGTTAATGCTTCTACTAGGTTTCAAAAGGGAATTTTAGGTCCAACACGACCACCTTTATCAGGCATTACTGTAAAAGACAAAAACACAAGAAGGGAGATTGAATAGTATTAATAAAAAATTTTGTCCTTTCGTCTGTTGTTTTTCAAACGCGGTCAGACGAAACTTTAAGTTCTTTAACTGTTGATTTTAATTGTAAGACGTTTTGATAGTTATCCCCGTTAGTCAATGAAACAGTTAAAGACAAAGATATTTTTATACTGGTTCATCTATTCAAGACTACGTCCAGTTACCGAGCAACACACTGAGTTTTCACTACAAATTGTGAAATGGTTACAAGTATTCTTTGCATCCAGCCACTTCTGGCTATATAGATATTCTTTGCACACAGCCTTCTCAGGCTAAACAACTAGGTATTCTTTGGAACGCAGCCTCCCCAGGCTAATACAATGGTATTCTTTGAAACACAGTCTCCTTAGGCTAAGGGCACCACAAAAGTGGATTTGAAATGTTTCTAAGAAACGAAAATCCTCTTCGCAGAGAGGGGTTTACAAATGAAGAACAGAGTTTAAGAGTAAGAGAGCGAAACTTAGATGAATAACTTATTAAGCGTAATTTCACCAACTTGAACTAGTGATGGTAAAGTCCTTTGTATAGGCAACGATTTGATAGATCCGTTAGACTCAGAAATCTGTCCGTTGTCCTTTCCTTCTTGAAGTCTTCAACTTGTGTTAGAGTATAATTATAGATTTGACAAGTTGCACAACGGAGTTAAAACCTTTTTCTGACCTTGATCGAGATATCAACAAAAAGTAGATTTACTTTTCGTGTTACAAAGGTTAGCATGAATCTCCATTCTGATAGTGGAAGCTTCTTGAGTAACGACTAGATTTGAATTCTTGGCGCGAGTTACTTCGTCTTAGCTTGGACTTCACTTGACTTGATAGACGATGGGCCTTGAAAAGGTTCAGCTTGAGACTTCGTCTATCCTTCAGACTTGAGTCTTCGTCTTGAGCTTTCGTCTTTGAGGCATGCTTCATCTTAAACTAGCAGACGACATAAGATGGAATTTTGAGAAGTCATCTTTCGTCTGTGCTAACTTCGTCTGACTTTGGCTTGGAATGCTTCAGTCTGAGACGTTAATCATCTTGATCTAACAACTACACTAGCCACTATAGTGCCAAAACCCAGACAACATAGAAGTTTAACACCCGCTTATATGGCAGAAAGAAGAGCCAAATGATTGTATTTTTTGTGATGAACCCTATTTCAGTAGAACACAATTTGGTGCACAAAAAATTTTAAATCCATGTAATTGGAATGGAGGATGAAGACGAGTTGACTAATGGATCTCTTGTGGATGGGGTTGATCGGATACAAGTTTCAGAACCACAAATTTCAGTTAAAGTGTTGACAGGGGTGGCGGGATTTAGAATGATGAGGATTACGAGGTATTACCAAAAAAACCCTTGCATAATCTTATTGATCCTACAGTGGAAGAAAATTTAGTTGGACCATTCATTATATAACTTTTACAACTGATATGCTTCTTCTTCCTTTTGGGTGTTGTAATTTGGTTTTGGGGATTGAATGGTTGGTTAAATTGGGTGATATTTTTATGGAACTTTGATAAACTCACAATGGAGTTTAGGGTACAAGGGAAGCGACATATGTTGCAGGGTTCTTTGGGTTCCAAGCTTGAACCTGCCAGAAAACAAAAATTATGCAAGACCCTACCAGATTGAGTACATCTATCTATGATGCAGATTATAACAGAGGAAGAAGTTTTACCATACTCCTTAACTACACACGCAGATCAGAAGGAAATACTCAAAGGAGTAGAAAATTCATTACAAGAATTTTCTAATGTGTTCCAAGAACCACAAGCATTGCTATCTTTCATACCTTGACAGATAAGGCTAAACATGCTTTTGAAAAATTAAAGAAGTTGACGAGTAACACTTCTGTTTTAGCACCGCCAGATTTTTCAAAAACTTTTTGGGTGGAACTGGATGCCTCAGGGCAAGGAAGGTGTAGTATTAGTGTAGGATAATCATCTTATTGATTTTATTATTCAGATCTTCAATCAACAACAACAGACTTATTCACCGTATGAGAAATAATGATTGGAGGTGATTTTAGCAATACAAAAGTGGCACCATTATCTGTTGAACAAACATTTTATCATCTAAAAATCATTATAGCCTTAAGTATATCTTGGATCAGCGATGTACTACAGATTTCTAGCAGAAGTGGTTGGTGAAATTGATGGAATTTGATTTTTTAAAAGAATACATAAAGGGACAAGATAATGTGGTGGCAGATGCACTTTCTAAATTGAAATAGTTAAATGCATGGGACTTATTACTTTACAATTACAATCAGATGTGATGAATCAAATGCAACAATCATGACTTATTAACATTCATTTGCAGAAGATGATATAAGAAATACATGAGAAGGATGCTTCACATAAACATTATACTTGGAGAAACATTGAATTGAGGAGGAAGGGAAACTTGGTGGTAGGAAATGAAGTGCGATTGGAACAAAAAGTTTTACAATGGTTGCATGCATCAAGTGATAGGGGTCATCAGGGATGAATGCTATGGTGAGAAGAGTAAAGGAAATGGTTTATTAGAAAGGGTTTAATAAAGATATTATACATTTTATTCAAAGATGTCCTATTTGTCAGCATAATAAATATGATATTGTTGCCAATCCAAGGCTGCTAAAAACATTTGGCAGCACATCACCATGGATTTTATAGAGGGATTACTGAATTCAAAGGGTAAACAGGTCATCTTTGTGGTGGTGGATAGGTTGAGCAAGACTGCTCATTTTATGGCCTTAACTCATCCATATATACAACAAAGAGTGTAGCTCATTCTTTTCTGATAATGTGTTTAAGTTACATGGATTTCTTGAAACTATAACTAGTGACAAGGATTTAGGTTTCGTGAGCCAATTTTGACAAGAGTTTATGGCAGTTCAGGGAGTACAAGTTCAGCTCTCCACAAGTTTTCACCCCAAACAGATGGTCAAACAGAAGTTGTAAACAGGTGCTTAGAAAGTTACCTTAGATGTATGTGTGCAGAATCACCTCATAAGTGGGTGAAATGGCTTCCTTTGGCGGAATGGTGGTATGATACTACATACCACACAACTATCAAGGCTACACCTTATGAAATCATGTATGGTCATGCTCTTCTTATTCATTTACCATACTTACATGGGGAATCTAGGCTAGAGTTAGTGGATAGAAGGCTCAGTAAAAGAGAAGAAATAATAAAGGTAATTAAGTTTCCTCTGAAGAGAGTTCAAGAGAAAATGAAACAAGTGACTGATTAATCCAAATTAGATAAAAGCTATGAAATTGGTCACTGAGTTTATGTAAAATTGCAAGCTTACAGACAAATTTCGGTAAGCTTCAAAGCTAATGCCAAATTAAACCCCAAATATTTTGGGCCCTACAAAATTCTAGACAGGGTGGAGGAAATAACTTACAAACTAGAGCTTCAAGTAAAATCAAAGATTCACAACATGTTCCATGTATCACAACTTAAGAAGCACATGAGAGAGGCAGTGGCCTCCACGAAACCGCCTTACCAAGTAGATGAGAGGTTATAAGGAAAAGAACCAAAGGCCATCCTTGATAGAATGACTGTAAAGAGGAGAGGAAAGATAGTCACCAAAGTTTTAGTGAAATGGAAGCATCAACTTCTAGAAGATGCGACATGTGAGTTTTATTTCGACTTGAAGAAGAAATACCCTTCATTCCATTCTTGAGGGCAAGAACGTTCCTATGGGAGGAGTATTGTTACATTCTAATAAGCTATTAGCTGATTTTATTCTATTATTAAGAGTATGTATAAATAGAAAATCATATTTGTGTACGAGGGTGAAAAAGTATAACAATTTCTTACTTTGTTCTCTTCTTATTCTTTCACCTCACTTTTCCTTCTTGCACACAATAATCTTCTCGATTGATCAAAATCCACTGTGGGGTTCCTTTTTGTGTTTGTGTTCTTTGGTGGATCTTTGGAAAGACCCTAGAATCGCTTTTGTTCTGATCACATTCCTCTATCTAAGTCTAATCTTCTTTTTCATCATTTCGTGAAGTATAGATGTCAATTAAATTAAGATTCTTTGGAAAAAATGATCTTCCTCCTGGTATGCCCAATTGTCACAACTCTAATAGTAGCTTCAACAATAAAATTACCTAAGGATTTTGTTGTGCCATTCTTGAGTAGAAGCAAAGTAGTATAGTTTTTAACTTTTATTTAAAAATTAAATGGTATATTTAGTACATATTATTTAAGGTTTTTCTTTTTACACTCTTTCTTAAATAAATCCATTTTTATCATTTTATTATCAAAATATCTTTTAATTATTGTTTATTTTATTCATTATATACTCCATATTTTATTTTCTTCCAAAATCACACTCCTTTTCTTTTACATCACAATTTTGTGTATGTCTTTTTCTCTGGTCATTAACACGAGTTTTCTTGTCTGGTTGTACGTGTTAGTTATTTCCTTTAGTCGTTATTGTTAGTTCACTTCTTTAACTATTGACGTTAATCTTTTTCTTTAACTATTATGTTAACCTTTATTTAACTACTTGGTTTACCTTTTCATTTAATTGTTTGTGTTACTCAACATAATCATTACTATTACTTTGGAAAGTACTTTCTTAAATTAAAACACAAAATAACATAATGAAACAATTTTTCAGAGTTGTTATTGTGTTGATATATAGAAATTTTTTTAAAATCAAATTATTTTTTTCTTTAATAAAAAATGAGATTGACACGTATAATTGAAAACGAAAACTGACATAGGCGGTTAGATAAAGAAAATATTTCAATTAATTAAAGAAATATATTAGTGTCATAGTTAAAGAAGAAAACTAACTCGAGTAAAGAAGAAGACTAATATCAAAGGCTAAAGAATGAAACTAGTGTTAATAGTTCGAAATAAACTAATATGGAAAGAGAGTATGACTTAAAATGGATGAGAAATGTGATATTAAATATGATGTGATTTTAAAAGAGTAAAATCCTCCACTTATAATAAATAAAGATAAAAAATAAAAAGAAATTAATATTTTAATAATTAAATTAAGAAAAAAAGGAGAATATAGTTAATCAAGAGAGAATTTAAAAAAAAAAAGTAAAAATAAGGCGTGGCTTCCATTATGAATCTATGTATTGGATTGGGTTACCTATTAAATAGGTTGGTTTTTAAGGTTTTTTTTAAGATAAAAAACTCTATGTATTGGTTATGGGTTAAATGCGTTCGTCTTAGTTTAGAGCAATCAATTAGTGGGGTTTAGTTTTGTATTCAACATCCAGAAAGTGCACTTTAAAAATTAAAGCATAGAGTACTTTCATTGGAATATCTCTAGCAGCAGAGGGCTGAGATATATACACGGTTTTATATTCAAATTTTGTTATCGTTTTTACACATAAAAAATAGAATAAAGCACGCTTAGAATTACTAACTAAAAATTCAATAATTAGCATTTGTGATAAAATTATATATATATAGAGAATAAAATTTTAAAAAAATTGTGATTTTAATCTCTAATTTTTAATTAACAACTATAAATTTTCCGTGCATTAATGCACGAGTGTAAACCATATGCAAAATTCACGTAAAAAATATCTGTATATAAATAAATAAATATTCTGTATAAAAATATTATGAAGATGTGGTTTGGAATATTTTTAAATACAGAAAATCATATTTTGAAAAAAAAAATCATATTTTAAATATAATTTAAATATACGGTGGCTATTTAACCCATGTACTAATTAGCCCCTCGCATTTTCGAAAATATGTTTTCTTTTACTAAATCTTCTTTATATTAGACTAATGAAACAAAATTACCATCTTAATCTTATAATTAACTATAAAAACTGACACGATAAAGAAATTTGATTAAAAATACATTAAACACAATTAATATATATCAAGAAGATTTACCTCATTTTGTGTCCAACATAATAAAGTAATTAAAAATACAACACACACGGTAATGTTTTAATACTAAAAGTAAAAAAATAAATAAACAAAATGAAACAACCTATTCATGAACATAACAACTCCACTGTCATCGTTGTATGCTTTAAACTAATAGGTAAAATGTGAGGATCATCATGCTCACAAATAAAGCTAGTCTATGCTAAAATGATTCAACTAAGAAGTCAATAGACAGAAATTAACCAAAGGTGAAGAATGACGTGAAAGGAGTACAACACTAATCTGGTTTCTAAAATTAATATCATGAAAATATTAGTCTAATTCTCAGAATTAACATTAAGTAATGTAAATTTTCACGTAAAGAGAGAAAACTTAATCACTAAATTTAATAACTAGTTAATTTAGCCCCTAGAATTGGTGTCCCTAGAGGTCCTTAATTTTATATCTTTATATCTATAAAAGAATATTTAATAGATAAATATAATAAACAGATAATTAATTATAAAATATAAAGAGAGAAATATATATATATATAAGAATTGATTGATTACGTATTGTAGTTAGTTACGAAATAAAATTGTATATTATATATTATAAGTCTACTAAACAAAAATATATTAATAATAAAAAATAATTTTTTACATAAATACTATATCACGTTTCCATACAACTCAATAAAAATAAACTCAATAAAAATAAAGGTGATAAAATTTAACATAATTTTATTTTAATTTATATTGTTAATTATTAAAATTTTTTATTGGCGAGCTGAGGAAAAAATAAATCCTTCTTGACACATGTAACCATCTCATTAAAATCTTTTTCCTTCTATCTTTCCTATTTGTCTTTTTTCTTTTCTTTCGTAGATATAACATTTTATGTAACACTACTATTGATGAGTTATAATTCATTCTTTTTTCTTTTAAGTCAATGAAATTGTGAAAAAATAAATAAAAAACAAATAAAATTACTTTTGTGAGATGCTATAAATCAAGTTTATTCTAAAGATTTTAGAGAACAATTAATATTTTACTCATATCTTTGTACAAGAGTTCAACCAGAAGCAATAGACAATCTTGAAGCAGGGGTAGTTGCCACAAAGGACTTTGTACATTAATCTGAGGCTAATCTTCATCTAACCCAAAATTCTTTGTGATAACTTTGGTTTAAAGAAAACCCTTTCCTCATTTGCTACTATTCTAGGAGAGTTTCTTCTCTTAATGTCCCTCTCTAACTCCACTCAAACTACCATGAAAATAACATGGAAGGAGATAAGTCCTTGTAATGCGCATGGTCAAGTGCAAACAGAATCAAGAGCACTGTTGACTTTGTATGTTAGTACAAACCGTATCTGTCATCAATGCCATCATGCTTGTCATATAGAAACTCATTGGTAGAGAACAAAACCTACAATCCCCAAATTGTTTCGTAGGTTTTAGTAACGGTTAACCGTCACTTTTAACAAGTTGTTGTGATAATCTTCCTACTTTGGATTAACCATCTTGGTTAATACTAATCTGAAACGTGAGCAAGACAACAATGATTAAACAAAAGACCATGCCTTCTCCTTTGAAAGTGAAATGAAAGACCCTTTCCACTAAATACTCTCTAATTACACTAATAACCAATTAAAATTCATACTGGATATAATTTTAAGATAATTGTTAGAAAAGTCAATACATTGACAATTTATGATGCAACAACAATGTAAGATATTTTGTATAGTCTGTATAGATTATTTTCTTTATACATCGAGTTTGATTCCAATGCACTGCTTATGTAAAAAATTCATATTGTTTACTAATAAAAATTATGGTAAGAGTAATTCTTAAGATAATTATTGTAAAATTCAGTAAACTTACTTTTTATGCATAATAATGTGATTTTGTAATGAGTAAATTCATTTATACTGTATAGACTAATTTCTCCTATTCATTTGCATATATAGTGATTCATTCTTTAGCCATTCATTGCCATAATCTCCCAAAGCAATGGCTTCAGCTTCAACATCTTATTCCTTTACCATTAGTGCATTATTCCTCCTTTTTCTTCACTTATCATGTTTCATAAACAACATTAATGGAAAGCACAACAATGCCAACAGTCACAACCACCATCACAAGCAACAAAAGAGTCAAAATCCACCCTTAAACCCAAGGCTTCACATGGCCTTTCTTGGCCTCCAAGCATGGAAACAAGTGATCTATTCAGACCCAAATAACCTCACTTCCAATTGGGTAGGTCCTTCAGTTTGCAACTACACAGGTATCTACTGTGCTCCCTCACTTGATGACCCTAAAGTCACAGTTGTGGCTGGCATTGACCTTAACTTTGGAGACATAGCAGGGTTCCTACCCAATGAAATAGGCCTTCTATCTGACCTTGCACTACTTCACCTCAGCAACAACCGTTTCTGCGGCATCCTTCCGATGTCCTTAACCAACCTGACATTACTCTATGAACTTGATCTTAGCAACAACAGATTTGTTGGACCCTTTCCTTTGGTTGTGATTTCCCTTCCTATGCTCAACTACCTTGACATTAGGTACAATGAATTTGAAGGATCAGTGCCTTCACAACTCTTCAACAAAACCTTTGATGCAATTTTCCTTAACAACAACCGCTTCTCAAGTTCTATTCCTCCAAACTTAGGCAAAACCTCAGCTTCAGTCATTGTCTTTGCCAACAACAAATTTGGAGGGTGTCTCCCTGAAAGCGTAGTAAACTCTGCTGACACTTTGGAGGAGCTTGTGCTAATCAACACAAGTTTGTCAGGTTGTTTGCCACAGCAAGTAGGTTTTCTCTACAAACTAAGAGTGTTGGATGTGAGTTTCAATAGCATTGTTGGTCCAATACCTTATAGTTTGGCAGGGTTGTCTCACTTGGAGCAACTAAACTTGGGACATAACATGATGAGTGGCACAGTCCCTATGGGGGTTTGTGAGTTGCCAAACTTGGAAAACTTCACTTTCTCTTACAACTTCTTCTGTGAGGAAGAGGGTATTTGTCAGAACTTGACATCAAAGAGAATAGTGTTTGATGATAGAAGGAACTGTTTGCCAGAGAAGCCACTTCAGAGGAGCCAAAAAGAGTGCAGTGCCAAACTTGAACACCCTGTTGATTGCTTTGAACTTTGCTGTGTTGTAGGGAGCAATGTCTCTTCTCCTGGCTCAGTGGCTGTTCCACCTGCTGCAGTTCCTGCTGCAATGCCTGTGTCTGCACCTCTTCTTTCACCAAGCAACCCTTAATCAAAGTGTTTGTGTTGATATGAAAAATAGGAAAAATAAAAGTTTGAGTTTGAGTTAGGGAGTCGCCTTGTACATGCAAAGTTGTATGGTAATCGATGTGTATGTATTCTATTGTGTGATGAGTCTTGTTTCTTGTAAAGTGTTGTTATATTTGACAGGATGTGAGCAAGTTCATAGATATATCTCTTGTTTTGTGGAAATACTAGGTTCAAAGGGTGAAGCCATAACCACAAGGAGACCACTCTACCTTAGACCATGTTTGGTTCTTTTCTGATGCATCAGAAATCTTAAGAGACTAAGGGCAAACGGAGTGTTGGTAAGAAAATGTCAACAACCTCATGATTATTTTTTTTGTGATTTTAAGAAACTAATAATTAAAATTTTAACGTAATTCATTCTTTCTTAACGAGTTTTTACATATATCATATAACTTTCTATCAATTTATTTTGGATAGTTGTGGTTTATTCATGTTTTGCGATAAATTATTTAAGTTTAAAAAAAGAAATGTGATTTTTATAGATCAGACAGCTAAATTATTAGTTATAACTATACATCACCTAATTTCCTTGTGTTAAATTTTGTAAAACTTAAGTAAAAATAAAAAATAATAAAATGATTCATATCTTTATTTTTTTATTCAAAATGTATATTATGTTAATTTTAGTGTACATAAATGAAAGTATGAAATAATTTTGAATTAATATAAAATTTTATAAATACATTTCATATCAAAAAGATTGTCAGCCCAATTGTGAATTTTGAGATAAAATTAGCCAATTAAAAATTATTTAAAATAAAATATTAAACATAACACATAATAATAGATATCTATATGAATATTAAAAATATCAATTTTAAGAACAAGGGTACTTGATATTATTCATATATTTATAATATTCATATATATATGGTACTTGATATAAATATTCATATATTTTTAATATTCATATAGAAAACTTATCTATATGAATATTATAAATATCAATTTTAAGAACAAGGGTACTTGATATTATTTTAGCATAAAAATTGTAACTTTTATTTACATTACATGTCATAAAACCATGCGTGGGAAAACACACTTGTCAGTACTGCTCAGGATGGAAGTCAAAAGATCCTCATATTGAATTTCTAATGTACAACATTCTTTATACATATCCAGTGGGGGAAAAAAAAAAAAAAAGAGACCAAAATTATACCAATAATGCATTATACAATTGTGAGTAGTATCGTATACAAGTCTTGTATTGAAGGTGAAATTAATACGGAATATGGATTCTATCCCAACCTGCAAATCAGAAGAAAAAAGTTGTAACATGCAAATTCATTAGTCATTACTAATGGACTCAGGATAAGGTAAAGAGCAGAAAACTAAGATATAATTGCTAACTTCAGTTTTGAACAGAATCACAAAAGTACTCTTATATTTTCACCAAAAAGGAAAAAGAAAAATATATTACATGTTTTAAAAAGGAAAAACAAAATAGTTACAAAATTGAAATCAAATTACAAGATTTTTAAGCTGAGGTATCATTCTCTTGCATCAGAAAACATTAAAAGCTAAAATAGTTTAAGACAAACAAAAATGAAGACTTGGTTGGCACTAAGCAAATTACCAAAATTATGTAGTTGGGCAGTGTGAGTTGATCCTATTGATATGAACACAGTGGAAATATCTTCAAGCAGGCGGAAGCGCGCGCCGGCAAGTCGGGCACTCCATCTTTATATCCATCCATCTTTGCAAACAGCCAGAGTGGAAAAAATGATCACAAGGGGTTACCTGTGAAAAGAGTTGGTGTATTAGACTTAGGTTATATTCAGATTGTAAAGATTAATTTCAATAGACAAAGGTTATGTTGACGTGCCATGCAATCACTAGATCGCGGAGAAAGATCAATGGCTGCCATGCATATAACACAATCTGTGGCATGATTTGCATCTGGAGCAAATCTCCTATAATAGCAGTATTTCTCGGGTAGAAACTGCAAATCACAAAGATAAAGTTAGCTGTGAGAGAAGCATTATGTGAAAAAGGAAGATGCATGATCAGTTAAGAAAAGCTAGGGCAAAACAATGAGTGTTATTAATTATTATCTTCAATACTATGCTCATGATCAAACAAAGAAACCAATACTATGAAACAAATTTATCAAAATAGTGAATAGAGCCACCAATATTTGTAGAATGTCAAGCAAATCCTTCATACGATCAAAGAAACATCAGGTACAACTAATGGGTCCGTTTGTTTAAACATTTTGTTCAAAACGTTCATCTTTTTTGATAAAATTAACAATTTTCTACTTCTCTGATGTGTTTGTTTAAACTGTTTCTGCTTAAAAAAAGATTTTTATGCTTTTTTAAATAAGCAAATCCTATATGCTTCTTAAAATATTGAGTTTTAAGAAAAAAACACTTTTTATAAGTCTTCTTTTATCATTTTATACAAACAGACCCTAATCATAAAAAATTAACTTCAATAAGTTAGATGAAATCAAATAATTATTTGTGGTTCAAAATTATCAAGAAAACAGAGTTGGGTCCAACCTGACGAGGAATGAACCACAAGGCCCCAAAATAGTGCTGAAGCAAGAGAATTGCAGCTTGAAGTCCGACAAATATAGTCAAACAAACACACCAGCTCTGATCTGGTTCTATGCGCAAGAAGTTGTTAGGACAGCCAAAAATATATAACGGGATAGCTAGCCGAGTAACAGTTATGCCTAATATATAATGAGGATGCAAGGGCTTGCGTGAATCACGAATAACATTGGTGATTATCTGAGGTATCCAAAAAGAGTATACAACAAGAAGAATAGGTCTCAAATGATTATGGAATTCATACATGAGCAGAATTCCTCCCAACAGGATCCCATCTGCAAGAGAAGTTAATCAGTTAGATCAGATCTAAGCCTCACTTCATAAAAAGAAATCTTTATACATTCTATTCTGCTTATTTAACATAGGAACCCTTGGCTCATTCGTACTTTGTTCATAGGTTCATGGCGGCATAAAAGCAAATGTAATCAATAAAATGAGAAATCCACAGATGATCATGGATCTTATGGAACCATTGCCTCCAGGCATATATCCACAATTATGAGACAAAAGGAACAGATTGCAAATGAAACTTTAATTAAATGAACAAACTTACAGAAACGGCTGTATAAAACTGACAGTTCACGCCTCATTGTCTCCCAACCTTCACCACTGCTCAAAGGCCTACTTGCCTTCCAGATGGCAAGGAGATATCTCATTTCAAATATAGAGAAAACCACAAACTTGAAAAATGCAGCAGTTGCAAAAGCATTGAACAGCGATTCTGCATGGCAGGAAGGAAGATAGTTATTCATCGGACAAACTCAAAAAAAGAGAATAATCAACCACTCAAGTCACATCAATCAAAGTAACAATAACAATATACTACAATCAATTTGAACACAAATATATTTACAACCTTCTCTTTTGGTAATGAGGGTGCAAACATCAAAACCTATAACCTATTCCAAACTAATTCATAATATTCATACACTACTACGAACCAAAAGAAAACAATTGAGCTCTTGACATGGCACAGATTTAAAGCCTTGTATACCACAATTTCCTGGGGTGCTCTAGGAATTAGATGTCTAATTGAACTAATTTGATTTTAGGGATTGAATTCTAAAGAGAGTAGGTTGGAAGGTGCAAGGTGGTAATGAAATCATAGAAAGGTTTTGTGCATCCAATCCAAGTATACACATCTAATTACTATTGGGTTCGATGTCAAGATTGCTATCTTCATTTTATGGGACATGCACCAGTGTTTTGGGGGAGGGATACTGACACCAATGTGTATTCATATGGCCCAGATAAATATGGCTAATAGTTGTTCAAATTAAAAAGGATCCTTTTGAAATTTTATCTCTCCCCAAAATTGGTACCTCAAAACTGTACAAGGATACCAGAGATGTTTAAGGACAGATAGAGAATTAAAGAGCAATCTCAATGATTATATGAATATGCTTATTCCTTAGCACTTATGTGGAATACTTACCAACGAGTATTCCTGCAGTCAAATGTATAAGGCAAAGATAAGCATCTACTATAGCTTGCTGACCAATCATTAATATTGAAACCTTAGCAGCCCCCTGAAAGGGTATACAAGAATCATATTCATTATAATGAATAAAAGAAAATAATAGCCAAAAGATTCAAGTAAATATTGAATTATTTGCATTAACTAAATTCATTAGATCTATAACATGAAATTTCAAATAAAATTTTGAAGCGGTTTCTTACAGATTGGGTGCTGCTATGTTCCATTTGCCGAATTAATAGAAGAACTTGCAAAAATGAGACCTGGTATAAGTAAATTAAGGAAATCGAACAGCAATGGACAATAATAACAGAGTTTTAAAGTTGAAAGGATGTTGGTGACTAAAGGATACAAAAGTAACCATCAAGGTATAGTTCACTGCTTTATTATAGTAGACTTCAATGTTAATAGATGTTGCATTTAACTGTAAAGGTGAGAAGCAGTCCCCATCATCGTCCACAGATGGACTCTCCATTAACCCTTCTAGCTGAAAAGAATCTTGCTCCCCTGCTATTATTAAACATATAACAACTTAGTAGATCATATGATGAAAATTATAATATTTTCAACAATAATAAGAACGCAATCAATGAACTTTGAAATGATAAAGAAAAGAGCCATAATTCAATTCTTCTGCAATTAATTACTAGAGAAATGCTAGTGTCACTCTCTAATTTGGTTGAAAATTATTGGAAATTACAAATTTAGGTGAGTCCCATATCTAAATCAGGGAAGTGAATCATTAAATGAGATGTGGAGTCCATAAAATTTTTTTATTTTTAATAAATTTCAACCAATCATAATGAGGGTTAGAACGTGTCTGAGAGAGTGATGCTAGCATTTTCTCTTAATGACTAATATTCATTAATAATCAGCAACTGTGATATTGAATATGCTGATTTCTTGTCCTAACCCTAATTACTGAAATAAAGGAAATCAATCACAGAAAATAATTCTGAAATAAACCTGTTAGGATTCACGACCAAGATCCTGCTGCTATTGTACAAAATGAATCAGGCAAGGCTAAGCCTTGTTTGGTTTATTCTAGAAGGAAGAGAAATGTTAGGAGTTAGTTACGAGTCTCTCTTTTCCATTGTATTGGGTACTATTAGTAACCACGGAGGAAGTCAATTAGGGAGGGGGCGCACGATAATTCTAGGACACGATTTCAGCATGATAATTCTCAGGTTCTGGGAGAAACGAGATCCAAGAACAATTCCAGTGGAGTCAACCTAATCTTCTACAGGAAAAGGCCCAGTTGCTTCAGAAGGGTCTTCTTCCTCTGTCAATCAGAGGTCTACTGGATCTTCAACCAGAGACAGAGGTGTTAGGCACTTGTCCAATAGAGAGGTCTATGATAGAAGGAATAGGGGACTCTGCTTCAAGTGTGGGGAGAAGTATCATCCTCTCCATGTTTGTGCTGATTGTAAGGATAGGGAACTAAGATTGGTGTTACTGAGAGATGTGAAAGAATTACTGAAACTGGAGAAATTGTGAAGCTAAAGGCTGGATCAGAGGATTCTGAGGAGGAATTGCTGACCTGCAACTTCATATCACCTAAAGTGGTACAGGCCTTAGGCCTGAAAATTGATAATAATGGAGGAGTGAATGTCAGATTAGGAGATGGTCACAGGATTAAAACCTGGGTGCACCTTGGCAATTTTCAAGTCCAACTCGCTGCACATGTGTTGGAGCTTGGGGAATTGGATATGATCTTGGGCATTGCTTGGCTAAAAACACTGGGGAAAATGGTAATCGATTGGAGAGATCTTTCCATGTCTTTGAAAATCAATGGTCAGCTAATAGAATTGAAGGGCATTGGGACTGAAGTAAGCACTGTCCCAACCTTGAATGATCTGTTAGTTGGCCAATATTGCACAGTTAAGGGTCTTGCATGGGGGAAAACCACCTTGGAGGTTCCAGCATCTGTTTCTCAGTTGGATCCTCCAAAATCTGCAAAATTGCAAGAACTGTTGCAGCAGTTTGCTGTGTTATTTGAGAACCCAAAGGGTTACCATCTAGGAGGGCCAGTGAACACTCTATTGTGTTGTATCCTGGAACTGGTCCAGTGAGTGTGAGGCCCTACAGGTACCCTCACCATCACAAAGATGAAATAGAAAGGCAAGTAGGGCAATGGTTGAAATCTGGAATTATAAGGCATAGTACCAGTGCATTCTCTAGTCCAGTTATTTTGGTTAAGAAAAAGGACTCGTCATGGTGTATGTGCATGGAATTTGGGGGTAAAGACAAATAAATCTAATGTTCAATATGATTATTATGTGGGGAGAAAAACAAGAAGGAACAGAAAGTATTCATATGCTGAGAGAACTCAAGTACCATGTTTTGATGATGACAGGCGTGAAACCTGTGCAGCGATTTCTACATTGCAATGTTTCTCCATGCCATGCAATGGAGCTGCAGTAAGAGCAAACATGAAAGTAGCAAGTTAGTACTACAACAAGAAGTCAAGAACCAACGAAAGAGAACGGGGGAATCTCTTCAAAGTATACTAGTGAAGTAGATAAATTACAATGCTTTCTTCTCCACATCTTTTGTTGTGAAGATTCTTGGAATACTTGAGATGAGAAAACTCCAAGCTGTATACAGAAAGCCATATATAGCAATTTAAGTACTTAATGCTCACTATACTCCCAAAAATAACAAAGATCATATATTTTTATGATCACATATTCATAATGAAAACATACTAGAAGTGACTCTCCTCAAATGGTTCCACCAAAATAATGACAAGCAGCTAACTTGTACACACATGGCCACACCCCACTCTATAGAACCTAAGTGTGGCGTAATCAAGCATGTTTTTGGGGAGATATGAAGGGATTCTAACGTCAGGAAATTTTTAATACAGTCAGTTAGAAAAATATCACAGCAGATAATAACTTGCAGCTTCAAATAAATTTACAAAGAGTATGATTAAGCTATCAAAGCAAAGACCAATTATGTGATTAATAGAATTATTGCCTATAATTTATGAAGTAATTAGTCAGCTGTTAACATTCAGTAGGCTGATTCATTGTTTATTACTTATATAAACATGAATTAAGGTTGCAATTCCAATACACGTCAGAAATTCGTTTCTTTATAAATAAAATTAAGCCTGCAAAAAGGATAACACAGATTTGGGTCATACCATCTTTAAATTCTAGGACTATATAAAATGTCAATTTTACAAAATAATCAACATTTTTTTTATTGATCTTTAAAATCAGATGTGTTGCTAGATATAATTGTATGCTGTACAATCAATAAGTCAGTAACAAATGTGAACAATCAATGAAAAAAAAGATGCAATACCAGATGATATGGATTGGATAAAATATAGTCTCCGTCCTGATTTAAACCCCCCTCTTTTCCACTGCAATAAGAGAAAATAATAAAGAAATTAATCAGCACATTTCAATATCACAAGGCTTAGCACCAGAATTTGAATTGCAAATCGATTTTGGTTATCAAATAAAATTCAACTCAACAAACAACACAGATTTAAAGAACTGATTCAAGAGAAAAGGCCAAATCAGGAAGAAAAGAAATTTAAAAAATTTAAATGATCATGATAACATATCCCAACTTGTCTGCCAAATTATGCACAATTGGGTGTGCAGAGAAAAGTAAAGCAAGGTCCAACTGAACATAAATGAGATTAAATCAGAACTATTTCATAATCTCTTACCTTAAAAACAAAATACACCTGCTAGTTTTAAGTACAAGGCATGTCTTAAGTACTATTAATTGAATTCCTTTATGTCATTAATTTACTATAACACTAAATAAAGATGGAGCTTTTGTGATTAGTTTAATGTTTCACTCTTTGTTATACTAGCAGCTGATTACAACCAGTTTTATAATAAATTAATGTTTTCAACTACAAGTGCTTACTACATTCTCAACACAGATTTAGCAATTTATACTTAATTATCCATTTCACGGTATTTGCCACATGCATATATGTTAATCAGACTATCTATTTCATTCTCAAATTCCAAATTCCTCTAGCTAGTAAACAGTACGGCATTAGCAAGAAAAGAGAAAGGTATTATTTATCATATAGCAATCTGCAAGTTGTGATGCATAAAAAGATTTAGCCCATTAAAAAAAAAGTAGATCACTCTCAGACTTGATACTCTAGGTATCTGAATGCAATAAGGCTAGCATATAAAATGAGTTGCACAACATATTGATGTTCACCTGTTGGCTACCATTCGAAGCTGCCTATAGGGCCATATATATACACCTTCTACTCTGATTTGAACACCACCAACATTGTATTCATTGTCAAATACATCATGGAATATAACTACCCCCTGATAAATAAGAGTAAAAGAGAAATAATTTTTGTGAAAATTTGAGATGACTGAAAGTCTATAAACTTATATCAATACAAAAACATATTTTTTGACAATCACAAAAAACGTACAATTGCTTAGTGCCATAAACAGGTCATGTATTTAGTTTTATGATCTCCAAAATATGGATTCCAATCCTAGACTAAATTATGATAAAGCATACACATACACTAGAAAAATGAAAAATGGATATTCAAAATACATGTTTTTTATGCATGAAGAATTTATCAAGAATAGAGAAAGACTGCAAGCGGGTGAGAACTTCTCTATAACTGAAAACTACATCAGGAGAGAGAGAGAGGGACTAAGAGCATGAAACATGCAGTACAGCACATCAATCTCTCTGCAGAACTGGCAAAGACACCCTTCAAAAGGCTTTTGGGGTAACACCGAAGAGATGCTTAGCGAAAAACCCACCCCTGTCCCAAATGAAATCCAAAGGTAACACTTGACTAGTGAAAATTCTAGCATTTCTTTCCAACTAAATACAGTTGATTGACACTACAACATTTGATCCCTAACATCCCAAGGATCTGTAGAAATTATTATCCTTTCTAACGCTGACAGTCTCTGATGTCCTTAAGAGACATTGTTTCATGCCATAATGCAAAAGCATTTTATTACACTAAAGTGAATAAGGCCTTGTTAGATGTGTTTGAAATATTGATTCATTTACAGCAAAAGGCCCAACAATTCAATGCATTCATTGCATACTATGGGTTAGAATACTAGGGTTATTTATGTGCTTGGAATCTTGTTATGGTAGAAGTTTTATTGTACAGTGTTTGTATCAGTAGTACAACATGTAACACTAAATTGACAAATTATCTTCAACTACATGAGATGGAGTTATGTATCTGCCAAGGAAAACAGAATGAAACAAGATATTTTAACTTAAAGGAACCTTTGATTCCCTCAATATTTTCAACAGTTATTCACAATATTAATATAAGTAAACAGAATTTAAACACTTAAGGAAGAGAAGTTAGAAGCTTCTTCATTAGAAGTTCTGGTGTTATTAATATATAACAGAAATTATAAGAAACTGTATCACATGTGAAAGCTGACCTCCTTAAACTAGCCAAATAGTTCAGCAACTCACCTGCACATAATGTACACCAGTTATCTTTGTGGGCATACTAACTAATTCAATTACAGAATTTCCATTTACTTTTCTGATGTCTGGAAATCTGGTAGAGACATTTGTAGTATCTAAAATTTTCCAAGTCCCTGCATTCAAAGAGGACCACATAGATATATCATCAGACTGTAACAGGCTTGTAAACTCGTTTCAACATAAATTTGTGAACAAATTTTATTCTTAATATGCGCTTATTTTAAAAAATGAAGCATATTTTAATAAATTAAACAAAATTCCTTTTAATGTTACATAACTAGTCCAAATGCCACAGGCTTAGTTTGCCAACGGGAGCAAAGTGTCAAACTTTACAAACAGATTCTATCCTTGGCCATTATATTCACTGTGCAGTGGTAATCAACTACAAACGCTTATTAACTTAAGCAAAAAGGTAAGAAGCTTTCACGTATAGTCTTAGGATCCAATTGCAAGATTTGGGACTTGAGTACATTGGAAGTTTGAGATTCTACTGTGGCGTTTATAAAGCCTTGGGCTCTTCGACTACAATAGCTAGCTTTTGTGGTGTGGGTTTCCCAAGGTTTTTATCACATAGCAACAAGTTTGGTCCTTTCAGAAACAACTATTGGACCCATGAAAATTGGAAAGCATGAACCCATTAAAAATTCAAGTAGGCACGAAGAAAACAATTTTCAAGTCATAATATCATATAGTAGTAATTCTGTGACACTTCAGATATAGTTCATATCCAATCATATATCCTCTACTCTAAACAGACATCAAACTAAGCATTAACCATTTTGAATTTGGATTGAGCCTAACTCACCCCCAAAATCTAGCTCATGAGGTGAGATTGTCTAAGCCTTTACGATCATATCAACAATTGATATGGGATCTCAACACATCTTGAACATGCCTAGGATTGGACATCTAGAGCATGGAGATTGTAGGAATAATTTATATATAATTATATATATGTAATATGTATATAAATAGATTGATGGATCTCAACAAAGTAGAAACTCAGCAGTCAGAAATATATCCAACGATGCAACTACTTACATCAAACATTTGCACAACAAACCACCACTATAACCCAATGCTTTCAATCTAAACATACATTTCTATAAGTAAAGAACACCAACCTCTGTAAGTTCCACTTATGTTCCATTGTGAAAATGGACCTAAGTCACTTTCGTCTTTTCTTGAAAAAACCCACTGAAAGAAGCAATGTCAACACAAGTATATGAATGTATTTGACACAAGCATTAAAATATCAGTTTATCACTGTAAACAAGAAGGATGAGTTCAAATGTATAGTTCCTTGTTAACTTTAAGAGGGGATAACTACACCACTCCAAATATAACTACATTTAAGTATGCAATAATAAAAAGAAAACACAAGCACTATTTCACTGCAGTTTCTTACTTTTCTGCTTCAGTGGTCTAAAGCAAGGAGCATGCTCTCTCTGATTCTTTCATCAAGAAAATTAAGTGTTGATTTGACACCAAACACATAAACTTAAAACTCAACCAACACGCAAATGCCTTCAGTCTTTTGCCAAAACAACATTGTTTTATTTACTATTCTAGCTTGACATTAAACATCAAATTTTATCTTTCGACTTTCACAACAGGAAAAAAAAAAAAAAAAAAAAAAAAAAAAAAAAAAAAAAGCAGCAACACCTAACCTAAGCAACCCTTCACATCTCATTACTTAAAAATCAAACTTGAAGCAAAAAATGATAAACTCTAAGGACAAAACAAATGATAACAAACTCGGTTCAAAATTACAATCAGAATCCACAATTACCACTCTGACAAACAACATAGAATCTAATTCTAAAATCAATTACAACAAAGCAACCAAAAACTAAACACAACATAATAACCATACCTCATCGCCCCACGAATTAGTTCTATCCCTTAAGGGTCTCAAACCTGCCACAGGACTCAAAAACAACATAAACACCAACCACCCACATGAAATTCTAAGCAAAATCCCCACTTTCCTCCAGCAAAATTTCAACCTTTGCGAGTCAACCTCAACCATGTCAAACCCCAAACACACCATATCTCACAGAAACTTCAATTTGAACAACAACCCAGTTCCCAGTTGCAGCAGCTGATCACAGAAAACCGAACCCAAAAATCCAAAACCCATCAAGGAAATTGCTTAAGAGGGACAAAAGGTTGCTTCAAAAGGAGTCAAAGGAACGAATTGCAGGGTAACAACAACGAGTCACCTCACAGAGAGGTTGATCAAATAACAACAGAGAGAGAGAGAGTGATAGGGCAACGAACGACTTGAAACTGAAACAAAATTCCCTTGACCAAGAAAGCAAGGTGTGCCACCAAATGTAGCCAACTTTGGTGTAATTATCAATGGCAATTATGGGTTGAGAAAATGTTATTATATTTTTCGGTTTGGAACAGAACAAAATAAAAATGTGAACTTTGAAGAACAAAGACAACGACTAAGGTTGGGTGTAATGTACTACGGAGTTGGCTGCGGTTTCTTATGCCATTGAAAAGTCCACGCGCCCTGTAGGAGGTGTTCTCACGTGCCATCCAAACCTATGTTTTATATGCCTCAAATTTCAATTAGGATGTAAATTCAGTTTAGAATTAGGAGTATGTGATTTTTTTATTATTATTATTATTTTTTTATACTTGGGCGTTTATTTCACGTGCTAATTTATATTTTCATGAATAATATTTCTAAAAATATTTTTATATGGTTTAAATTTAAAATAAATATTTATTAGATAAACAATTATTTAAGAGATAGATAAAATTTCTATCTTTAAAAAAAATACATAACTATTTTTTATTAAAATAGAAACTGTACAGGTAGAAAATTATTTATTTATCAAGAAATTTTTTAACATATAAGTTTCAATCAACTCATCCTATATTTCGTTATTTAGAACCTTATTAAATTGAAAAATAGGTTTATTTTCTTTACATAATTCAAATTCAACCAACTGAATGTGGCTTGAACATAACCAAATCTAATTCTCTATATTCCTTATTCCCCAGTGAAGGTTCATGGTATATGTAGTATGTAATTATTAAACTACTTTTGCATGTACAGTGTTTGGTACAAGGAAAGTTTTTAGCTTTTTCGGAATCTAAAGTTTGGAATGTATATTTTGGTTTATAATTTAAAATTAAAGTTAATTAATTTTTTTCTTATTTTATCTAATTAAATTTCTGTGGTAATATTTTAAACTATTTCTTTTATTTTACCCTCAACAATATTTCATCATCAATTTCAATCCATTTTATTAAATTTTTCGTAAAATAATTAAATATGCATCACTTTAGGGTGGATAAAATATATTTTTTTCACCACAAAACAATATTTATTTAATCACTTAATAAAAAAATTGACTAAAAAAAAAGTAACATAATTTTTTAAAAAACTAATAACGAAAGATATATATTTAAAAAACTAAAACAAAAATTTTAAAAAGATCAAGAACAAAAATTAATTACCCTAAAAAATATGATCGCCGTAACTTGGATTGTCTCGACCTTTTTATCTTTAAAAGGTTTTATATTTCTTACGAGATTATTCTTGTCCAGAAGTGAGAGTCTTACTTTAGTGAGTTAAAATTATCTTCTGTGAATGAAAAATGCCACATTATTTGTTTGTTATTTAATGCAGTGAGTAATTAAAGTTACGAAAAAAATTATATTAAAATTAGATGTAAAAATAGAAATACTTATTCTCAATAATATTTTTGACAAACCAACTATATTTTAGATATTAGATAGTATTTATAGAAAAAATAAATTTTAGAAGAATAAATTTCTTTTCTTTTAATTTATTCTCCTAAAAGTTCTTAAAAAAAAAAAAAAACTTATCCATCATTAAGAATTATAATTCTAATGTGTAATTTCAATAATCAAGATTCCACTCACCATTTTAAGATCGGACCACCGGTTTGAACAGTTGAATATATTTTTAATTGTTTGATGAGAAAGAGAGACATATCGGATTGTTACTTTATACCCTAAATTATATTTAAACAAACGGTGAACCATTGTCATCACCTCAATCGTATCTAAATAGACTGGTCCATGACATTATGATTCATTTGAGGTGGTTCTGAGTTATTAATTTTTAATTTTTAAATATAATTTTTAAAACTAAACAGGTTTGGAGTTTGAATGATTTTTAACTCAAATTTAAAACACTCTTACCTCTTGTAATCAAGAAAAAAATTATGAACCTAAATTTTAATTTTAAAATATACATACATCAATAAATAATTATTTTTTCACTATTTTTATTATTCACACTACTATCATGTTATTATTGATATGATTAGGGTTTTTATTTTTAGTTATATTATATCTATTTTAACTAAATCTAAATTTATAAAATTAAATATAAGAATTTTTTTATTTATTATTTAAATATAATAAATTATGAATATATTTTACCAAACTATCTTAAATAGATTGAACATTCTAGAAATTACCTTTATCAAAACTTAGAAGAAGATCCTAGATAGTCTTTTAGGTGTCTAGGAAAATATGTTGACAACTATTTCTACGGGAAGAGATATGAAAACCTTTAACTCTTGATGATTTCATAGGAGTTTTTATCATTAATGAAGTTTATCTTTACAAAAAAGACAAGATCAAAGTGCAAGAACCCATAACTCTTCAAGCTTAAGAAGAATACCCAAAATATAAAGTTTTCTAGTATGATAAAAAGAAAAATAAAGCTTTTGAGGTTGAAGCTAAAACTATCTCTGTTGAAAGCTTTAAGGAATCATCTAATGATGACTTCTCTCTCATGGTAAAAAAAATTCAAGAGAATGATAAAGAAGAAGGGTTGAGATAGTCACTTCTTCGAAAAGAAAGAAAGAAAGAAGACTTATAGGGAAGAAGTCTTCAAAGGAAAAAAGTTATGAAATCGTCTACTATGAATGCAGAAAATTAGGTCGCACCATATCTAAATGTCCTAAGCTTAAGAGAAGATGGAATCTTAAGAAGGACAACAAGAAAACAACGATAGCAGTGAATCATCCGATAAATAAACTATAAATATTTATCTAATGGCAGACATAACAGAATCGTCTGAGGTACCTTTTCATATCTTAGATTGTAATTCATCTTCATCTTCCTCTAATTTAGATTTTGATAATGATGAGATATCTTATGACACTCTCATAGCTAACTCTTAATTCATAGTTGAAGAATATAAAAAGTACAAGAACAAATTGAAATTGACCATGATTGAAATTTCAAAATTAACAAATATGAATGAAGATTTAATAGGAAGAAATCATCTAATAAGGTTCATCTGATGCTTGAGTCTAACAAGGCAAGTTTTCTTTTTGAAATTGAGATTTAAAGAAAGAAAATGAAAGCCTTGAACTAAGTTCATTTCTAGTTCTTCCAACTAAACATGTTTTTAAAATACAGAAGAACGTTTTTTTTATGAAAGCGGGTTAGGATTTGATCCTATAAAGGAGGAAAACAAAAACTCTTACAACATTCCTGCATTTATATGCAAATGATGTGCTAAGAAAGGTCATATTGAAGTGACCTATGAAAAACTATCTATGTTTAGATTAAAGACATAAGCATAAGATGGTAAGAGGAAAAAAATTTGCCTAAAGGCAAAAGGCATGCCAACTACCTAATGTTGCTTCCAAACACTTTATTCAAAAAAAAAATGATAAAGTCTAGCAAGAAAATACCTAAAAAAATTTGGGTACCAAAATCAAAAATTATTTTTGTTGCAACATCTTTAACAAGAAGGAAAATTATCTATATTTCAAGACCTCAGACCAAGTAAAGAATCAATCCCCTATAGATCTGGAAAAGGTAAAATTTTTTATATTGGTTAGGTAGGGAAGACACCAATGTCATCCATTCGTGATATATCACACATTAAAGGTCTAAAATTCAACCTACTTAATATAAGTCAATTTTATGATTGTGTGTATGAAATATCCTTTAACAAAAATGAATGCATAGTCTAAAACAAAGATAAGTCCATTCCCTTTACTTATAGATGAAAGAATAACCTCTATGTAACATGTCTAATCTTAGCAGATGATGAAATAGATATTTCACATAAGAATCTGAGACATCTAAGTCTCAAATATATTTCAAAAATTATCTAAAAAAGATCTTATAAAAGGTTTGTCGAAAATCTCTTTGAAATTAAATTATCTATGTGAATCTTGTCAGCATGATAAACAACTCAAAGCCTTTTTTACATATAAAAATGTTTTTACCACTACAAGACTATTTGTTACATATTGATCTTTTTAGTCTTATACAAACGCAAAATCTTGGTGGGAAGATATATGAATTCTTCATTGTAGATGTCTATTCTACATATACACAAGTATACTTTCTAGCTCACAAATAAGAGTCTTATAGAGTCTTTGAAATATTCTGCAAACGAATACAAAATGAAAAGGTTTTTGCATTACTCCTGTGAGAAGGGATCGTGGAACTGAAATTGAAAACTTAGAGTTCAAAACCTTTTTTTTCAGAATAGTATCATGTAAAGATGAAAAACACTAGAATGGGTTAGATTAAATATTTTTGCAAGCTTTTTATTTATTTCCAAAAGCTAAGTCTAATAAAAATTATACGCAAGTTCTTTTTATAAGACGAATAAAGTGTTATGTAAAATAGATGATAAAACGAACAATGCAACCCAAGTTAGTTAAACAAATGAATAAGTAAGACAAGACACAGAGAGTTTATATTGGTTCGTTTTAGAAAGACTACATCTAGTTTCTTAGCAAAAGTTAAGTTTTCACTATACACAAGTGAAAATACAAAGTATTCTTTGATTTAGTCATTCCTGATTGATCCAAGTATTGTTTGAAAAGTAGTCTCTTTAGGTTAACAAAAACCCAAGTATTATATGAAATTCAGCCTCTTCAAGCTAACAATTTCATGTATTAGTTGGGACACAACCTACTCAAGCAAAGACAATATTCTTTGATCACAACCTCTACAGACTAAGTACCACCAAATGTGGATTTATAGGTGTCTAACTTTTATGTTCAACCTCTACGCAAAAGGAGATTTACAACTAAGATCAAACTAAGACTTTATAAAAGAATGAATAAGATAACAAAGCGAGATAGATAGAGTTCTAAAATCTTCAGAGTTACATCATTCTAACTATCTTGAATCTTCAAACTTCAGTATTTTTATAGAAGCAGATTCAAAGTAGTCATAAGACTCAGCAACTTTGAATTCTTCACTTCAAGTTGACAATAACATCTTAACGTTTTTCAACATTTAATGATGGTTTGCTTGTTAACAAATCTACAGAAAGCTGTTCTGATATGAAGTTCAGTGCTTATGAAAAGTAAATATACTTTTTGTTGCAGATCTATCGTGTCAGAGAGAATTCTCCTTAAATTAATGGGCACAATTTTAGAAAAGGTATTTTTTGGAATTAAACGTTGTCTTACGTTATTGAACACTTAGACTTTGCATAAATAATGAGTTAGATTTTGTGTGTAACAGAAGAAATATAGAGCTGATACTTATGTTCCAGTTTGTTATGCATCTATCCTTTCATTATTCCTTCTTGGATTATCTGATGGTTATCTTCATTTGTTGACACATTGACTTACAACATCTCTTCACTGAAAACACCATGGAAAATGGTGTAGTTGAAAAAAAGAACAAAACCTTGTAAGAAATGGAAAAAACTCTGCTATGTGAAAATTATCTTCCTAAGAACTTATGGGCAAAAGTAGTAAACATCACATGTTGCATCCAGAACAGAATATTGATAAGAACCATCATAAATAAGACCCTCTATGAAATGTAGATAAGAAAGAGACCCAACATCTCATACTCTCATCATTTCGGATGTGAGTGTTTTATTCTCAGCGCTAGAGATCAACTTAGAAAGTTTGACTCTAAAGTGGATAAAATATTGATAAGAACCATCATAAATAAGACCCTCTATGAAATGTAGATAAGAAAGAGACCCAACATCTCATACTCTCATCATTTCGGATGTGAGTGTTTTATTCTCAGCGCTAGAGATCAACTTAGAAAGTTTGACTCTAAAGTGGATAAAATATTGATAAGAACCATCATAAATAAGACCCTCTATGAAATGTAGATAAGAAAGAGACCCAACATCTCATACTCTCATCATTTCGGATGTGAGTGTTTTATTCTCAGCGCTAGAGATCAACTTAGAAAGTTTGACTCTAAAGTGGATAAAAGATTTTTCCTTGTATATTCTAACACTTTAAAGATATATAGAATTTATAACTCTAGAACCCAAGTGATAGAAGGAATCTATCCATGTAAAATTTAAAGATAATTCTAAAGTTGACAAATACATGTCATACCTAGATTTTTTTTTTTATTATTATTTCTGACAGATAAGAGCGTCTGACCAACCGTTAGATTAAATAGAAAGATTAGACGATAGTATCAAGATAGACGAAGTCACTCCATTCGAACCAACAACACATCCATTTGTTTCTCAACTTGATACATTTCAATAATCAAATCAAAGAAATGAGAAATTTATGACCAATCACTCTAAAAATTTGAGGACCAAATCATCCCTGAAGCACAAAGTGAACTATGTTATTGTTTCAAAAATTGAACCCAAGAACATAAATGGAACACTTCAGGACAAGACTGGATTATTTTTATGGAAGAGGAACTCAATTCGTTCACAAGAAATGATGTTTGGAGCCTAATGTCGAAGCTAACACACAAAAGCATCATTGTGGTCATTTAGAAACAAAGCAAATAGATTAGGAAAAATGGTAAGAAAAAAAACAAGGTTAGTAACTCAAGGTTATAACCAACAAGAAAGTATTTATTTCAATGAAACTTTCGCTCTTATAATTAGATTAGAAACTATTCAAATTTTACTAAAAACATTACTCTTTATCAAATGGATGTTAAGAGTGTTTTATGAAATGGTTTCATTGAAAAAGAAGTTTTTGTTAAACAACCACCTAGTTTTGAACATCTAATTCTTACAAACCATTTTATAAACTTAAAAATGTTTTGTGTAGTCTTAAGCAACTCCTAGAACTTGACATGATAGACTAAGTAGTTTTCTGTTTAGTAATGAATTTGCGAGAGGAAAAGTAGATACACCTCTTTTTTGAAAAGAGTTAAATAAAGATTTCATCGCAGTTCAAATTTATGTTGATGACATAATTTTTTATGCTACTAATAAATCCTCGTGCAAAGAATTTTCTAACTTTATGAAGAGTGAATTCGAGATGAGCATGTGTAAGTCAAGTAGACAAAGGAAAACATCTACATCCATCAATAGAAGTATGCAAAAGAACTTTTGAAGAAATTTAAGATGGACAATGCTAAGCAAATGAAAACCTCTATGTATTTGTCTCGTACAAGTTTAAGCAAAGATGAATAAGGTAAACATGTGATATGAGCTTACTTGAGAAGAAGCTCAAGTTTGGCCCAATGTTCATCTTCAATTGGAAGCTCCACGGAGATGCATCATTGGCGGAAGCATTCATGACTCAAGAACTTAGAAGAAAGATGAAAGTGGAAGAGGTTTAGAGAGTAGAGGTGCCATGCATGAGCAATAAGCCTAAAAGAGAATCGCCACAAGGAAGAAGATTCAAGGTTTGAGAAGAAACCTTAGAGAGAAAACACTCTCAAGAATTAGAACTTGCTAAATTCAATTCATTCAAAATTTGATCAAAAGTTCTTACACTTCAAAATTTCCACTACTTATACTAGATGTGTGGCGCCAACTAAGAGAAGTTTCGGGTTAACTTGTTAGCCCTTGGGTTAAGGAAGGATCAACGCATGGCAAGCCTTTAGGAGGCACCTCACACAGATCCTCACCTTAACCCTTGGATTAGCAAGTTAATCTAGGGTCACAGTGAAGCTAGAAGGGAGGCATGTGACTTGTGAATCAAGTTTAATTCTCCACCTCTTGATTAGATCTAAATCATGTGGAAGAAATTCACTCTTGAGTGGTGGGAAACATGTAACTCAAATTTGAATTAAGACCACATGATGAGATCTTGATCAAGAGCCAAGAATTACTCTTGAATTGGTGTCAAACATGCTTGACCGAAATTCAAACTTAAGCCCTTGATTTGGATATAATCTAAGGGTTAAGTTTGAATTAGAGTTAGTGGAATTGCCACTAACTTTCCCTCCAATTTTTCTCCACTCTCTCCAAGGAGAGTGGGGCACACCCTCTCTCAATTTGCTTAGGAAATTCGGTGCATGCTTCCTATGCTAGGATGTGAGCTTCAAGCTCCCAACATTGGGCAAATTGTAATTATTTAATTGTCTTAAAACAAAGAAATTACAAAATTACAAGAAAATTACAAGGTCTCAAAATAAGAGACAAGTCTTCATCTTGAGTTGACTTTGACTTAGTCAACTCTCCTTGTACTTGTTCTTCAATCCTCTTGAGCATTGACCTTGTGATTCTTCTTTGACTTCCTCCATTGACTTCTAGAAGGGATGGTCCTCCATCAACATGTAGATAACATTGTTTATAAATGTATGATTGACTCACCTTTTTATCTTATAACAAGTAGACTTGATATTATGTATAATGTTTGCTTGTGCGCCATATTTCAATTAAATCCTAGTGATCAAAATAAGTGTTGTTCTCAACAACTACTTATATATGTATAGACTCTAATAAATAGAGTTGAATTTTTGTTAACTATGATGAAAAACTTGTTGTCATATCAAGTATGAGGAAGCTAACCATCCTTCACTAAAAAAACAAGGTAAATCAGAATAAAGAATAAGTTATCTGACACAAAGATCTACTGTAGAAAAAAAGACACATTTGTCAGCATTTATCCTTTTTTTTTTTTTTTTACAGAAAGTTGTCATCTTTAATAAGACAATCCATACACATGCATTTAATGCGTATGGAGTGCAACATGTTTTCCAATATATGGATTGAAGACTTTGAAGTTGGTGACTCTAACAATTACTTCAAGTTTCCCATCTATATAAAGGCTAAAGATTGAAGTTTTAAGTGAGTTTTTTCAATGGAAATAAGTCGAAGCTCTAATAGCTTAAAAACTTAAATCTCTCTCTTGTAGAACAATATTAGTGCTCTTAATTGTATATCCTTCCCTTTCCAGAGTTTATTTTAGTTAGACAAAAACCTTCATGTAAATCCTATACGCTGAGTGATAGGCTTTAGCCTGATAGAAGCTGTGGTAAAAGGATACTTATGTAATCTAAAGAGACTGAAGTTAAAGAATACTTGTATAACATAAGTGTTTGAGGTCAAAGAATATTTGTATGACCAGAAGTTTCTAGAGTCAAATAATACTTGTATCTTATTGAAGATAGTGAAACCTTAATTATTCTTAAGGATCTGGACGTAGTATTGAGATAAGACGAACTAGTATAAAAATTTCATGTGTTATCTTTCTTTTGTCTTTTCTTATTTTACTGGCAGAAACTGACTTGTTTAACAAGCCTAAGTTTTTGAAAAATCTATTTTATAAATTTTTTGTAATAGTGCATTTGATCCATCATATAATATATAAAAGTGTTGTGTAAAAAGTGTGCGAAGTTTTTTTTAAAAACACAATTCAACTCCCTTTATTGTGTTTTTACATTTAAAAACCTTAACTCGTAGGTAGCGTTGCACTCCATTATCATGACACTAAAGATTGGTTTGTTCTTGAAAGACTTATGCCTAGATCCACTAGCGACAATGGACAAATTCAAAGATTACGCCTCTGATTATATGTTCATGGAAGAGATGATTGAATCTTTAGAGGAAGCCTAAGGTGCTCTTCAACAAAAGAACCAAAGCGAGGAAAAGAGCAACCCACACTAAGAAAAGAGGGAGGAGCATTGCAATGGGAACATAGCCTGACCCACTCACTCCTAGGTTCTATAACTACACCCTTTTGAGCACTCCTTGGACAAAGTTATTAAAGAAAGCATGTAGGGATGACAAGTTAACTTCCAATTGAGAAGAACCTCTCTACATGAGCAAAGTTATTAACAAAGGAGTGTATTGACTAGAGTAGGTGATTAGGGAGGCAATATGAAGAATATGGAATGTCTTCCACCTTACATTTTTTATGTAGGAACATCTACAAGAGTTACTAGAAGCATGCAAAGGAGGCTAGAAGGGGAGGAGAGAAGACTCCAAAACCATGAAGCTAGTATAGGACTTATCACTTGTAACCTACTTGTAAATTCCTTTGAACATGGTTAAGTCCTATGTTGTAATAGCTCTAGGGTATGACTTGGGCTAAGCCCATGGGTTCTTAGGGCCAAGCCCACGGTTTTCCATAAACACCTACACATGCCATGCTTTCCTAGTCAAGGCCACACAAGGTTTTCAAAAAGCGGCTAAAATCATTTTCGGTTCAAAAACTTGTGTGAAGCCTTGAGACACTTGCTAATTAGGAAGGAGTTCCTTGATTAAGCATTGGATTCATGCCAACACTTAATCAAAGATCTCCAAACTTGATTAGGAAGTGATTAGGATTGATGACATGGCTAATCACATGGGCCACAAGAGGAGACAAACCCATGTGCACCCATGTGAAGGCCATATAAAGCCATGTGCTTCCTTAACTACCAAGTAACCCACATGGTTACTTGGCTTGCAAGGAAGCCCACGGATTGGTGCAGCCCTAACCTTGGTTAGTGGCTCCTAAACCGTGGTTAGGCTTACTTGGAGGCCAAGCTTGGTTCCCTATAAATGCCATGGCCAAACCCCATTGTAAGGGTCTTTTGATGATTTGTTGAATGAATTGCTTAGTGCATTCTTGAGAGCTTAGTTCTCTTGTTCCCTTAGGGAATTCTCTTTGAATCTTATCAATGGTTCTCTACACCCATTGTGGCGGTTCCTCCTAGGCTTATAGGTTACCAACCTTGGTGCCACCACCATCTCTTCCTCCTCCACTTTTTTCGTTTCATTTCTTCACCCTTAAACACTATAATTCTTCTTGGCCGAGACCTTCTCTTGGTGTAACCGTGAGGTGAGTGTTGAAGATTAGATCGGGGCAACCTTGGGAGCTTCATTGGAGCACCTTCCATGGAGCACCTACATCAAGTGGTATCAAGAGCATAGTTGTCTTCACCATTGGTTCATCTTCACAGTTAGTAGTTGAGTTTTCTTTAAGTCTTGTTTTTCTTCTTTGAGTCTTCTTCATATCTAGAGTCTTTCTTCCACAGAGTAGCCTATTTTTGAGTTCCTTGAGTTGTCATGTTCTTTAGTTTTGAGTTGAACATGCTTTGATTCTTTTGGTTGCTGCATTAAGCCGTGATTCATATTGGCATGTTCATCCATAAGTTTCTTGAATACATGATTTTCTAGCTTGCAATTTTGACTCACATGATCATCTAGATTTTCCATGCAAGTTGTGATTCATGTATGCCTCTAGGATTTTTGTTTAGTCTTGATTCTTTACTACACATTATGGTATGCTTGCTGGATTGTACTGCACTTAAAGCTTTAGTTACATATCTCACATGAATGCTAAGTGTTAGGAGCAATTCTAGTGTATGCTTACATGCTACATGTGTTTTAGTAGTTTTTAGTTTACCTTTTGATTTGTAATTTCGGCTAGACTTTGTAAATGCTATGATAAGCTAGATTTGAACCTATAAAGTGGCTCTTAGATCCCTTAAGGTTTCGGTCCAGCCATAGTGAATCAAAAGAAAAGAATCAAAATCAAAAGAAAAGAAAAGAAAAGAGAAAGAAAAACAAGTGAAAAGAAAAACAAGTAGTGAATAGTAGTGGTTCTAAAACTAGTAGAAAAATTCAAGAACCATAGAAAGTGAAAAGAAAAGAAAGATTACAGCAAGAAAAGAGTTAAAGAAGTGAAAAAGAAAGAGGGTTACATAAAGGAAACACCATTGGACCTAGGAAAGAGCCTACATCATTCTAGTGAATTTTCTAGTTTTGAGCTTCCTAGTGATTTGTGTATCTTTTGATGAGTTACATGTAATTTTCTTTTTCTTTCATCTTTTACACTTTGCTGGAACTGTATTGGTACTGCACATATTGGATGTATATTGGATTGGCATTAGATCACATGATAGTTTACCCATTTGTAACCTAGGAAAAATCGATTTCTAAATTTGCTGATTTTTGTTTTTGGTTTCTAAAACTTTTGGTGACTATTTGCTTTGTGTGAGCTTGCTGTCCAGTATTGTATACCATGTTTTCATCTCTGTTTTGACATCTTCTTATGGGCATTTGGATGCTATCTTGCTGCCCTAGTATAAGCCTTTGTCTCCAAAAAGTTTCTCTTGAATTTGAGTGCCTATCATTTCTATTTTTTAGCTTTCTATTGCTTGTCTCCTTTGGATTCCTTGGTTGTGTCTTAGAGTCCTTTGTCTTTCTTGGCCTCTTAAGCCTAGTCTTGGTGCTGTTCTTCTTTCATGATGGTGTGATAAGGCCTTGATAATTGATTAGAAGAGAGTTTACTAAGAGAGCTTAGAGAAAAAGAGTGGTAAAAGGCAAGAGAGAACATTAGAGAAAAGCCTTATTTTTGTGTGATACACGAGTTGATTGAGTGATACACTTAGTGAGCTTGTGAGGTTTTATTTCCCTTTGTATTTTCTGTACACTAACCTTTCTTTGCAGCTATGGTAAGTTCCCCAAGTGTGGGTAATGAGCACTCACCAAGAACCCAAGCTTTGATGGACAAAATGATGGAAAGAATGAATGAGATCCAAATAAGTTTGAGGGAGAGTGTTAAGGAGGGTGTGAGGGAGATAAAAGAGACACATGAAAAGGAGAGGAAAAACAATAAAGAGGGAGGAAGGAGAGGTAGAAGAGGGAATGATGAGGATAGTGGAAGAGAAAGTGAGAGAAGAAGTAGTAGGAGAGGTGAGCACATGAGTTCCATTGGTAGTGATGGTGGGATCTTCTTTGGGCATGGAGCACATGGTGGGAACCCTTTTGTGAATGATAGGAGGGTTGGAAGAGGTGCTGCACATGTTGGAGGAAGAGGGAACCGAGGCTATGGTAGACAAAATTGGGAGGATGAGGACCGATTTGATGAGAGAAGCCTAAAGTTCTTCATACCGAAATTCAATGGAAGTGGTGGTGCGGATGTGTACTTGGAATGGGCTATGAAAGTGGACCAAATACTTAGTAGTTACCCTATGCTTAGTGAGGAAAGGAAGCTGCATTTGGTCACCCTTGAATTTGAAGAGTATGCATTGGTTTGGTGGCATCAACAAGAAAGGGGAAATGGTTACCTAAGGCCACGGATCACTACATGGGAAGAGTTGAAACAAGCCCTCAAAGAGAGGTTTGTGTCACCAACATACATGAGGGATTTGCATCACAAACTACAAAGACTTGTGCAAGGTAGTAGGAGTGTGCAAGACTACTACAAAGACTTGGAAGTTACCATGCTTAGAGCCCAAGTTGAGGAAAGCCTAGAAGCTACAATGGCAAGGTTTGTGCATGGACTCAATAGGGAAGTGCAAGATGTCCTTGAATTGCAAAGATACTCCAACCTTGAGGAAGCCATTCACTTGGCCGAGAGGGTAGAGTCACAATTGAGAAGGAACGCTAGCTTCAAAAGGGTTTCCAATACTACTACATCAACTTGGAAAGGTAAGAGCAACAAAGACCATTCACCTAGGCCTCCAATGAAGAGTAACCGAGAACTCACCAAAGGTAAAGAGGTAGTTCCTTCATCCCAACCCTTTAAATCAAGTAACATCAAATGTTTCAAGTGTTTAGGAAGGGGCCACATTGCATCTCAATGTCCAAACAAGATAGCAATGGTGATGAGGCAAGATGGAGGAATCACTAGTGAAGAATCAAGTGGATCTTCAAGTGAAAAGGAAGATCAAGGTGAAGCTCACTCCACCTTTAGTGAAGAGGTCGAGGAGGGGGATTTGTTAATGGTAAGAAGGTTATTAAAATTGAACCATGATTTGGATGAAACTCAAAGGGAGAATATCTTCCATACAAGGTGTAAGGTAAAGGACAATGTTTGCTCCCTTATCATAGATGGTGGTTCATGTACAAATGTAGTTAGTGAAAGACTTGTAAATAAACTTAACTTGCCAACTTTAGTTCATGCTAAACCATACAAGTTGCAATGGTTAAGTGAAAATGGGGAAGTTAAAGTAGATAGGCAATGTACGATCACTTTTTCTATTGGTAAGTATTGTGATAATATTCTATGTGATGTTGTGCCCATGGAAGCTACACATATGCTTTTAGGTAGGCCATGGCAATATGATAGGAATGTTATACATGATGGGCTTGCTAACACCTACTTGTTTACATTTGAAGGTAGAAAAGTGTTCTTAAAGCCTTTAGCCCCAAAGGACGTATGTGAGGACCAAATCAAAATGAAGATCGAAAGGTCCCAAGAAGAAAAGGTGGACATGGCCGAGAACTCCAAGCCTTCCAAGACTTTGACCGAGAGCCATACAAGGAAGAAACATGTAAAAAGTAGTGTAAATAATTCAAAGTGTAAAGTAGATAGCAAAAACAATTGTAAATGATGGTCCCTACGGGTGAAAATCTAGAGGGGGTGAATAGATTCTAGTTCCACTATAGCCCAATTTCGCGAGTTTCTAATTCCTTTTAATTCAAACAAAACTATTCTTGATTACCTATCAATAGATGAGACAGATAAACAGGAAATATCAAAGATACACAGCGGAAATACCAAAAGGAATAATCAGAAACACGTTAGTAATCAATATACGGCGTAATCAATTTCAGTATCTAACTGTTCCAGTTTCAGTTGATTACCGAGTCAATTACCGAGTTAATTACTGAACAAATTGCAGAAATTAAACAGTGATAACAGCAATGTAAGGTAAAAGGTAAAGAGTATAAGGAAGAAGAAGAGTGCACAATGATTTATACTGGTTTGGCCCACTGCCTACATCCAGTCCCAACCCAATAACTGTTGCGATCGGTCTTCCACTATCAAATGATCCCTTTTGTGTTCTTTTACATTCACTCTGCAACAAGCAACACAAAAACGAAATCAAAACACCCAAAAACCTGTCCTTTGACCCAAGGAACAGTTCTTCCCTGACCTTGGCACACCCAAGATCAAACCTTTGAGAAAATACTTCTCAAATATCCTTACTCTATCCAGAAAGACCTCTCTTCTAGAGTAATAACCCAGAAATCAAAATGGGTAAACAAAAGATCAGTTTAGAGAACACCTGGAGTGTAGATCTGATCACAAGATAACAACTCTATGAATGCCACCCAGTCAGAAATAAGAATCAAGTTTGCCTTTTTATGAAAACTTGTTGATGAACTCTTGAAGTTCTTTATGGGTTTCTTGGAGAAGATGATGAACTCAGTTTAGAGAGAATATGAAAGTGTATAATTAAAAACTCAATTTAGGCAACTTAATGACTTTCTGATAGGGGTAATCGACTGCCAGAAGCTGGTAATCGATTAAACCAGTGAGCAAGGATTTCCTAGGTGATTTTGGCCCATGGTAATCGATTAACCCGAGGGGGTAATCGATTACTCCAGTGGCAAATGTATTCCCACACTCTGTTACCTACTGTTGGTAGTTGATTACCTGCTGTTGGTAGTTAACTACCTTCTGTTGGTAATCTATTACCTCAGTTGGTTACCAAAGACATTTTCAAAATATTTTAGAGAGGGAAATCAAACATTTGACACATGAGAAATCACACAAGATTGCCAAGCTCTCCAGGGCATTCAAACAAAGAACAACTACATACATGTCTAAACTAAACAATCAATACATAGGAAAATCCTAATTACATTTCATCTAAGAAAACCAAAATTACATATCATCAAAAACAAAACACCAAGAGAGACACCAAAACACCTTCAAGCTTTAAGTCCAACAATCTCCCCCTTTTTGGTTTTGATGTACCAAATCTCAACCAAGGTTTTCCTAGAAGTTTAGGATGTGTGTTGATCTTTTAAGAATCCTGCAATTGTTAGAGATTTCCAGATACACAGTATATGCATTGCAGATTCACTGTACAATCTATTTTAATCAGAGCATTATACTATCAATCAGGAAATAGAGTCATCCATACAGAAATATAAGACATGATTCAATTCACAATCATAGACCAAGACCAAAAAAATTTAAAAATAACAGAATCGGAATATAAAACATAGCGCGATTAACAAAACAAAATATTATTACCAAATCGAATTGTTCAAATCCAAATATCCAAATTGTTCAGAACAAATGTTGCATAGAGATTAATAGTTCAAACAGAGCAAAACCTAACACATTTCTACCCAACAGCGCCAGAAATATGATCAATTAAGCACAAATCAAATGCTACTCAATACTCCCCCTATCTAGGATAACCTATAGACATTCTCCCCCTATTTGGTATATCAATAAGCAAAAAAGAGAAGTGATAAGAAGGGAATACTAGAGAGTATCAAAACGAGTATGAAGGGACTCCAGCAGCTCCTTGAGATCCAAGAAGCGGGCATTGTTTGTAGCCTCAATCTCGTCCAATCTTTTGGCGGTGGTAGCTTCCAGCTCATCCATCCGATCAATGACAATTGATTCAAAACGGGATTTAGGGATGTACTCCCCAGCCGCCGAATCATCATCATCAGAAGGTGGATTGGTTGCAGCTTCTGTTTGTTGTTGTTGTGGTGCTTCTTCCCTTGGCACCCATCCAGCATCAGTCTTTTTCAAACGCATCATTTTCAACGCTTTGTCTCCAATGATGTGAATGTCCTTCACTAAATCTCTGTTCTCATTTGTGGTATCAACCTGAAAATGCTCAAGCAAACGTGAAATAAACAGAGAATAGGGGCATTTGTTATCAAATAGCCTTCTCGTCTTGAGCATGTTGTCCATCACAACATGTACCCAATCGACTTGAATGCCATTTTTCAACGCTGCCATCATTACCATATCCTCCTCATTGATCTGAGCATGATTGGCTCCTCTTGCAGCCAGAATCCAGCAAATTGTGTAGTGGAGAAGACGATCGTCGGCGTTCAGCCCGCCGATGTTGTAAGTTATCTTCTTCCCACGCTCCTTCCTTGCAACCTTTTCAGCTTCCCACATTTTGGGATTTTTGAGTAGGCTCATGAAGAAAGAGTCCTTGTGAAGCTCGATTCCTTGTGCTTGCAAGTGCTCAATCGTAGGACGTATACCTTCATCTTTAAATCCAGCAAAACGGAAAAATATATCATGAGTAAGAATCATGGGTTTGCCCTTTACCTCAGAAATTACCGTTCCGGTGGCTTGGTGTAGTCAGAGGTTGGAGTAGAAAACTCTCACCAGATCGGGGTATATGAAACCCTTCAGACCAACAAACTTCTCAAGGTTCTGATCTCGAAGCAGAGAGTGAAATGTGAACCCTTGTGCATCCAGCCATCGGAGGTCCAAAATCTTCGCCGGAACGAGTTCCTTGTTGGCGAAATCTTCATAGAAACGTGATTCTTGTGCAGTAGAGGTGAACCACGGGTTGATTGGGTGTGCCACGGCCTCTCCCGGAGATGTGGGTTCCTTCCTCTTGGAGGAGGAATCTCCCTTCTTTGACCGGGGCGAAACTCTTGGGCTTGTGACCTACGTACTTGATCCGCTTGCCTCGTCCTTGTTCTTCCATTGATGGTGGTGGTGGAGAGGATGAAGAAGATGAAAGGGGGTTTTAGAGTTAGAGAGAGAAAGAGATTTTTAGGGTTTGTGAAATGTGTAGAATGAAGCCCAAAACCTGAAAATCACTTATAAAAACTCCACAATTGAGGTTAGATTCAATGAACAAAGTATTGGACTCTAAGAAATTGTAATCGATTAGGCCCAAATCCATGAAAAAACACTTGAAAAAACTCTTTCAGCAGCAAAGGTAATCAATTACCCAGACGTGGTAATCGATTACTCCAGAGAGTAACCATTTTGGGTTGAAAATAGGGGTGCGGTAATCGATTAACTTGGAGTGGTAATCGATTACTCCAGAGGCCCAATTTCTAGAAAAAATCAATTTTTGTATCGCGGTAATCGATTACCAAGGTGAGGTAATTGATTACTCCAGAGAGTAATTCCTCAAAAAATTTGAAATTAAGCTAGGTAATCGATTGAAACGAAAAGGAAATCGATTATCTATATCAGAAAAGTTGAAAACACTTGATTTTACATGTTTTGAAAGTGTATCGGTCATGACAATGTAATGTAATAAACTCATACCTTGTTGGGGCACCATGAATGATCCAACTTACCATACTTAGAGAATTCATGAGAGATGTTCCTCACTTAGTATACCAAGATTGGTTCTAAGTTTGAAGAATCTCTCCTTAGGTAGAGGCTTTGTGAAGATATCCGCGAGTTGGTTCTCCGTTTCAATGAACTCCACATCACAGTCACCTTTCTCAACATGATCCCTTATGAAATGATGACGCACCTCAATATGCTTTGTTCTTGAGTGCAAAACTGGGTTCTTCGTGATACTGATGGCACTTGTATTGTCACACTTGATAGGAATGTGATCAAGCTTTAGTCCAAAATCCTCAAGTTGTTGCTTCAACCGATGATGGTTTGAGCACAACAAACTACCCGCAACAACATACTCGCCTCATTGTTGATAGAGCAACACATGCTTGTTTCTTGCTGTACCATGAGACTAAGCTTTCTCCAAACAAGTGACATACACCACTCGTGCTCTTTCTATCTGTTTTGTAACCTGCAAAATCTGAATCACTAAAACGGACTAGGGTAGGGGACGTACCTTTGGGATACCACAAACCACAATTCGTTGTTCCTTTGACGTACTTCAGAATTTTCTTCACAGTAGTCATGTGTGATTGTTTTGGTGCAGATTGAAATCGCGCACAAACACAAACACTGAACATTATATCAGGTCTGCTCGCTGTGAGATACAAGAGTGATCCAATGATCCCTCTTTACTTTGTTTGGTCCACTCACTGTCCTGTAGCATCATTATCTAAAAAAAGATTAGTTGACATAGGGATATTAGAGATCTTACAACTCTCCATGTCGAATTTCTTCAGCAATTCTTTAGTGTACTTCGCTTGATGTATAAAGATTCCTTCTTTCGCTTGCTTGACTTGCGTCTAGGAAGAATTTGAGTTCTCCCATCATAGACATGTCAAACTCACCCTGCATGCTAGCCACAAATTCTTTACATAGAGATTGATTAGTTGATCCAAAAATGATATCATCAACATACATTTGGACCAATAAAATACTGTTAGACTTCCTCCTAATGAAAAGAGTTTTGTCAACATTACCTCTGTCGAACCTTTTTGACAAAAGAAATTTACTTAACCTTTCATACCATTGTCTGGGGGCTTGCTTCAGACCATAGAGGGCCTTCTTTAGCTTGTACACATGCTCAGGGTAACTGAAGTCAGTGAAACCAGGAGGTTGTGAAACAAAGACTTCCTCGTTGATGTAACCATTTAAAAACGCACTTTTAACATCCATCTGAAACAACTTAAAATCATGAATGCAAGCAAAAGCAAGTAATACTCTTACAGCTTCTAATATAGCAACGGGCATATGTTTCATCAAAATCTATTCCTTCTTGTTGATTATAACCCTTAGCTACTAGTCTTGCCTTATTCCTAACCACAATTCCATTCTCATCTAGCTTATTCTTAAACACCCATTTTGTTCCAATTAGATTCATATCTCTATTAAAAGGTACTAACTCCCAAACGTCATTCCTTTTAAATTGATTTAACTCCTCATGCATAACATTCATCCAAAATTCATCATTTATAGCATCATCAACACAAGAGGGTTCAAATTGAGATACAAAAGCATAATCATCACAGAACATATTATAGGAGGATCTAGTGGATACTCCTCAGTGATGTCACCAATGATGTTGTCAAGAGAAAGATTCCTTGGTTTCCTCCATTCTCTTGGCAGATCATGAGAAATGGTTGGTGGATCTTGTTGTACTTGTGGTTTGCTACTACTGTCTTCACCTGTATTCTCATCATCATCAACAAAAACACTTCCCTTTTGGGGATTGTTAGATTCATCAAACTTTACATGCACAGATTCCTCAATGCACATTCTCCTTTTATTGAAAACTCTGTATGCTTTACCAGTTGATGAATGCCCAATAAACACACCCTCATCCGCCTTGGCGTCAAACTTACCAAGAGGCTCTTTGCCATTATTCAGAACAAAACACTTGCACCCTAATACCCTAAAATGAGAGATATTGGGCTTCTTGTCCTTATAGAGTTCATAGGGGTTTTCTTTAAAATAGACGAATCACAATTCTGTTTAGAACATAGCAAGCAGTGGAAACTGCATCAGCCCAAAAGTGTTTAGGTAGAGCATTCTCACTTAACATAGCTCTAGCTGGTTCTATTAAAGATCTGTTTTTCCTCTCAACAACCCCATTTTGTTGCAGAGTTCTTGGAGCGCAAAAGTTGTGATTGATTCCATATTTTTCACAAAATTTTTCAAAAGATTCATTTTCAAATTCACCTCCATGATCACTCCTAAGAGACTTGATTTTCAAATCTTTTTCGTTTTGTATCCTTTTGGCAATAATTTTGAAAAGTTTGAAGGTATTGTCTTTACTTGGTATAAATGCAACCCAAGCAAAACGAGAGTAGTCATCTACCAAAACCAGTCCATATAGGTTTCCACCCAAACTAGCAGTTCTAGAGGGTCCAAATAGATCCATGTGCAATAGCTCAAGTGGTCTAGAAGTTGAAACAACATTTTTAGTTTTAAAAGAGTTTCTAGACTGCTTGCCCTTTTGACATGCATCACATAGGCCTTCTCTATTGAACCTCAAGTCAGGTAACCCTTGCACTAGGTTCTTAGATGAAAGCTTATTCAGCTGATGAACATCAATATGAGCTATACGTCTATGCAAAAACCATGATAAATCATCGTTTGACGTAAGACATGCATGATATGATGATGAATGATCAAGTTCAAGGATGTAGATGTTACCATGTCTCTTACCGACCATTAATACTTCACTCGAGTCATCATATTGATCTTGCAAAACCATTATCGAATGATACTTGATAACCTTTGTCGCATAGTTGGCTAATACTCAGAAGATTGAATTTCAAACCTTCCACAAGCAGTACATCTTCAATCACAGTGTTGGATTTGTCTCCAACAACACCTATACCCAGTATTTTCCCTTTGTTGTTATCTCCATACACTACTGAACCAGATTCTTTTGATTTGAAGGAGATAAAATTGCTCTTTTCACCAGTCATATGTCTTGAGCAGCCGCTATCCAAATACCAAGTTGAGTGTTTGGCTCTCAAGCATACCTACACAGAAAAAGATATCACTTTGTTTTTGGTACCCAAGACTTGTTGGGTCCATTAGTGTTAGAGCTGTGACTATCTTTCCTAATCCATTTAAACAACCCACTAGTTATTCCTTCCTTTCTAATCATGCAATTATAAGAGTTATGTCCAGATTTCATACAATAACTACATGGGAAAGTTCTATTTTTGCTGGTTTGTCTAAATGCAAAGAACTTCATGTTATTCTTTTTCAAAGAGGCATCAAAAGACTTACACTTTGAACAGGGTAGTTTCAAGGCATCATTTTCCTTTTTCAAACTTTTGAATATCAGTTTTCAAAACAAAAATATCATTTTCCAAATCAGTAATTTTATTTTTCAAAACCTTGTTCAACTTGCCTAGTTTTTCCACTTCCTTGTAAAGTTCACAAAAAGCAGTTTGCAGCTCATCATAGTCAAAAGTAGATGAATCGGAATCACTTACCTCATCATCAGATGTTGGATTAGCCATGAGACACAAATTTGCTTCTTCATTATCACTCCCACTAGAGGTTGAGGAATCATTCTCTTCCCACGCAATGTAGGCCTTTTTCTTGCGAAATCTGTCCTTCTTGGACCGTTCCTCATGTTCTACTCTTCTAGGCTCACTACTGTTACTTTTCTTCATGTTGGGGCACTCCGATTTGTAGTGACCCACCTTCCCACACTCATAACACGTGACCTTTGAAGACGAACCATCATACCTCTTGAAGCCTTTTTCTGGAATTGTTGAATCTCCTTTTATCGTTGTTCCTCTTCATGAACTTTTTGAATTTCCTTACCATGAGATTCATATTTTCCTATTCAGACTCACTACCACAGCTTGACGCTTCGCTCTCACTAGTTGTGTCTTCCATCTTGAGTGCTAGACCTTTGGCTTTCTTATCTTTCTGTTCCTCATCAGCAATACGGGACATATCCATTTCATACTCCCTCAACTTACCAAATAACTCTGCACTTGTCATCAAGGCCAGGTTCTTTGATTCAGTGATTGCTGTGACAGTTGGTTGCCATTTTCTGCTCAAGGATTTCAGCACCTTCACATTGACTTCTTCCTCAACGAAGATCTTACCAAGTTCTTTGAGATGGTTCACGATGTATGTGAAATGTTTCTGTATATCCATCACAGACTCACCTTGTGCCATTCTGAAAGTCTCGTACTCTTGGATCAAGGTATTCTTCCTTGCCCTTCGTACTTCAGCGGTTCCTTCGTGTGTAACCCTTATTAGATCCCAAGCTTCTTTGGCTGTGTTGCAAGCTGAAATTCTGAAAAATTCATCTGAGTTCAAAGCAGAATGTATAATATTTAAAGCTTTTGCATCATTTTTAGCTCTCCTAATTTCCTCTTGTTCCCACCTCTCAAATGGTTTTTCAATCTCATTCCCATTTTCTATGTTTGTGGGGACCTTGAAATCAGTCACAACCGCTTGCCAAATGCTTCTATGTACAGACTCCATAAAGATTTTCAACCTCACTTTCCAAAAAGGATAGTTATCACCACAAAACAGAGGAGGTCTGTTAATAGAGACACCTTCAGCAAATGGTAATTGATTACTGGCCATTATAAGGAACTATGGATCAAAATCTAGAGCAACCTACTAGATAAAGCTCTAATACCAATTGATGGTCCCTACGGGTTAATCTAGAGGGGGGTGAATAGATTCTAGTTCCACTATAGCCCAATTTCGCGAGTTTCTAATTCCTTTTAATTCAAACACAACTATTCTTGATTACCTATCAATAGATGAGACAGATAAACAGGAAATATCAAAGATACACAGCGGAAATACCAAAAGGAATAATCAGAAACACGTTAGTAACCAATATACAGCGTAATCAATGTCAGTATCTAACTGTTCCAATTTCAGTTGATTACCGAGTTAATTACTGAGTTAATTACCGAACAAATTATAGAAATTAAACAGTGATAAAAACAATGTAAGGTAAACGGTAAAGAGTATAAGGAAGAAGAAGAGTGCACAATGATTTATACTGGTTCGGCCCACTGCCTACATCTAGTCCCAACCCAACAACTGTTGCGATCGGTCTTCCACTATCAAATGATCCCTTTTGTGTTCTTTTACATTCACTCTGCAACAAGCAACACAAAAACGAAATCAAAACACCCAAAAACCTGTCCTTTGACCCAAGGAACAGTTCTTCCTTGACCTTGGCACACCCAAGATCAAACCTTTGAGAAAACACTTCTCAAATATTCTTACTCTATCCAGAGAGACCTCTCTCCTAGAGTAATAACCCAGAAATCAAAATGGGTAAACAAAAGATCAGTTTAGAGAACACCTGGAGTGTAGATCTGATCACAAGATAACAACTCTATGAATGCCACCCAGTCAGAAATAAGAATCAAGTTTGCCTTTTTATGAAAACTTGTTGATGAACTCTTGAAGTTCTTTATGAGTTTCTTGGAGAAGATGATGAACTCAGTTTAGAGAAAATATGAAAGTGTATGAACTTTTCTAAAATTTGTATTCCAAGAAATGTTATTGATTTTCGAAATAAGAGTATTTATAGGTTCAATTAAAAACTCAATTTAGGCAACTTAATGACTTTCTGATAGGGGTAATCGACTGCCAGAAGCTGGTAATCGATTAAACCAGTGAGTAAGGATTTCCTAGGTGATTTTGGCCCATGGTAATCTTAACCCGAGGGGGTAATCGATTACTCCAGTGGCAAATGCATTCCCACACTCTGTTACCTACTGTTGGTAGTTGATTACTTGCTGTTGGTAGTTAACTACCTTCTGTTGGTAATCTATTACCTCAGTTGGTTACCCAAGACATTTTCAAAATATTTTAGAGAGGGAAATCAAACATTTGACACATGAGAAATCACACAAGATTGCCAAGCTCTCCAGGGCAATCAAACAAAGAACAACCACATACATGCCTAAACTAAACAATCAATACATAGGAAACTCCTAATTTCATTTCATCTAAGAAAACCAAAATTACATATCATCAAAAATAAAACACCAAGAGAGACACCAAAGCACCTTCAAGCTTTAAGTCCAACAGTAAAGTGACTTTGCTTATTACTTGTAAGGACATTAAAAGGGAGTACCTTGCTAGAAGGTCTATGTTTCTATTCTTACCGAATTCGATGATATTAAATGCATGTATGAACGAATCCAAGGAAATAGAAGAGGTACTTGAAGAGTACAAAGATGTTTTCCCTTTGGAGCTACCTCATGGGTTGCCTCCTATAAGAGGAATAGAACATCAAATCGATTTCATTCCGGGTTCGCAATTGCCCAACAAGCCATCCTATAGGAGCTCACCACAAGAAGCACACGAAATTAAAAGACAAGTTCAAGATCTCTTGAAGAAGGGATGGGTCAAAGAAAGCCTCTCACCTTGTGCATCTCCAATCATCTTAGTTCCTAAGAAGGAGGGTACATGGCGCATGTGCACGGATTGTCGAGCGGTAAATAATATTACTATTAGGTATAGGCATCCTATCCCTAGGTTAGATGATCTATTAGATGAATTACATGGATCCACCATATTTTCTAAAATAGATCTTAAGAGTGGTTACCACCAAATCCGAATGAAGGAAGGGGATGAGTGGAAAACCGCCTTTAAGACTAAATTTGGACAATATGAGTGGCTAGTAATGCTTTTTGGATTATCTAATGCTCCAAGCACATTCATGAGACTCATGAATCATGTCTTGAGGGAATTTTTAGGAAAATTTGTAGTAGTTTACTTTGATGATATCCTAATATATAGCAAGTCTTCTCAAGAACATGTAATCCATTTGAGACTTGTCTTAGAAGTACTTAGGAAAGAAAATTTATATGCAAATAAAGAAAAGTGTGTACTTGGAACCGAGAAGGTGATCTTCCTCGGCTTTATGGTAAGTGCAAAGGGTGTGGAGGTTGATGAGGCCAAGATTCAAGCAATCAAGGAGTGGTCAACCCCAACATGTGTGAAAGAGGTAAGAAGCTTTCATGGTCTAGCTAGTTTCTATAAAAGGTTTGTTAAAGATTTTAGCATTATAGCTAGCCCATTGAATGAACTTGTAAAGAAGGACACTATGTTTACATGGGGGCCCTCTCAAGAGGAGGCCTTCAAGGTGCTCAAACACAAACTCACACACTCACCTATACTTGCTTTACCGAATTTTACTCTTTCATTTGAACTTGAATGTGATGCATCCAACGTAGGAATAGGCGTGGTCTTAATGCAAGGGAAACACCCTATAGCTTATTTTAGTGAGAAGTTAAAGGGGGGGTACCTAAATTACTCAACCTATGATAAAGAGTTGTATGCTTTAGTTAGGGCTTTTCAAGTGTGGCAACATTACTTACTACCTAAAGAGTTTGTAGTTCACACTGACCATGAGGCCTTAAAATATTTGAGAGGGCAAGGAAAATTAAATAAGAGACATGCTAAGTGGGTAGAGTACATAGAACAATTCCCTTACATAGTCAAGTATAAGCAAGGGTCTAGTAACATAGTTGCCGATGCTTTAAGTAGAAGGCACACCTTGATTAACATGCTTGAGTGTAAGATGTATGACTTTGATCATATTAAATCTATGTATGCCCATGATGAAGACTTCGGTCTTATTTGGGAATCAAGTACCAAAGGTGCATTCAAGGACTACTTTAGGCACGATGGGTATCTTTTCAAGGGCCAAGCATTGTGTGTGCCTAAGTTTTCCTTGAGGGACTTATTGGTGATTGAGACCCATGAAGGAGGTTTGATGGGTCATTTTGGTAGGGATAAGACATTGGCTATGTTGCAAGAGAACTTCTATTGGCCTCACATGAGGGTCCAAGTAGTAAAGCACATTTCTAGGTGCATCACTTGTAACAAAGCCAAGTCTAAGGTCTCCCTATGGCTTATACCAACCCCTTCCGCTTGCTACCACTCCTTGGATGGACATCTCCATGGATTTTATCCTTGGTCTTCCTAAGTCCAAAAGAGGAATGGATAGTATCTTTGTGGTTGTATGCAGGTTTTCAAAAATGGCTCACTTCATAGCTTGCAAGAAGGTTGATGACGCTTCGAATATTGCAAGGCTATTTTTCAAAGAAGTAGTGAGACTCCATGAAGTACCCAAGACAATTGTGAGTGACCGAGACTCAAAATTCCTTGGGCACTTTTGGAGAACCCTTTGGAATTGCCTTGGAACCAAGCTTCTCTTCTCTACAACTTGCCATCCCCAAACGGATGGGCAAACCGAAGTTGTCAATAGGACCTTGGGTCAACTATTGAGGACTTTTGTTGGTGAGAACATTAAGAGTTGGGAAGATTGGCTACCTCATATTGAGTTTGCCTATAATAGGGTTGAACATTCCACTACTAAGTTTTCTACTTTTCAAGTTGTTTATGGATTTAACCCACTCACCCCACTTGATCTAGTGGCTTTGCCTATTGAGTTTTCTTGTAATAGAAGTGGTCAAGAGAGGGCTAGAAAGATCCAAGAGTTGCACACTCAAGTAAAGGAGAAGATAGCAAAGAAGAATGAGCAAATAGCGAAAGCCTACAACAAGCACCATAGAGCTATCGAGTTCAAAGTAGGGGACATGGTTTGGGTGCACTTGAGAAAGGAGCGGTTCCCTACCTTGAGGAGTTCCAAGCTTCTTCCAAGATGAGATGGACCCTTCAAGATCTTGGAGAAGTTGGGCCCAAACGCCTACAAGCTAGACCTACCAAGTAAGTATGGTGGTAGTAACTCTTTCAATGTAACTGATCTTTCTTTGTGTGATGTAGGTACAAATGATGACCTCAACTTGAGGACAAGTTCAAGCAAAGAAGGAGGGTTTGATGTAGGAACATCTAGAAGAGTTACTAGAAGCATGCAAAGGAGGCTAGAAGAGGAGGTGGAAAGACTCCAAAACCATGAAGCTAGAATAGGACTTATCACTCGTAACCTACTTGTAAATTCCTTTGAACATGGTTAAGTCCTATGTTGTAATAGCTCTAGGGTATGACTTGGGCTAAGCCCATGGGTTCTTAGGGCCAAGCCCACGGTTTTCCATAAACACCTACACATGCCATGCTTTCCTAGTCAAGGCCACACAAGGTTTTCAAAAAGCGGCTAAAATCATTTTCGGTTCAAAAACTTGTGTGAAGCCTTGAGACACTTGCTAATTAGGAAGGAGTTCCTTGATTAAGCATTGAATCCATGCCAACACTTAATCAAGGATCTCCACCCTTGATTAGGAAGTGATTAGGATTGATGACATGGCTAATCACATGGGCCACAAGGGGATACAAACCCATGTGCACCCATGTGAAGGCCATGTGAAGCCATGTGCTTCCTTAACTACCAAGTAACCCACATGGTTACTTGGCTTGCAAGGAAGCCCACGGATTGGTGCAGCCCTAACCTTGGTTAATGGCTCCTAAACCGTGGTTAGGCTTACTTGGAGGCCAAACTTGGTTCCCTATAAATGCAATGACCAAACCCCATTGTAAGAGTCTTTTGATGATTTGTTGAATGAATTGCTTAGTGCATTCTTGAGAGCTTAGTTCTCTTGTTCCCTTAGGGAATTCTCTTTGAATCTTATCAATGGTTCTCTACACCCATTGTGGCGGTTCCTCCTAGGCTTATAGGTTACCAACCTTGGCGTCACCACCATCTCTTCCTCCTCCACTTTTTCCGTTTCATTTCTTCACCCTTAAACACCATAATTCTTCTTGGCCGAGACCTTCTCTTGGTGTAACCGTGAGGTGAGTGTTGAAGACTAGATCGAGGCAACCTTGGGAGCTTCATTGGAGCACCTTCCATGGAGCACCTACATCAAGGTCTGCCTAAACCAGAAGCTATAGGCAAGTCTTCTTTAGGAAGAGAAGCAAAAGGAAAATCTGTTTCTGAGAACTTGACATCCCGTAAGACAAAAAATTCATTGGTTTCTATATCATATAAACGCCACCCCTTTTTCCAGTATAGATATCCAACAAAAATACATCTCCTACTTCGACTGTCAAATTTATCGCCTAACCTCCCTTGTTTGTGAGCATAACATAATGATCCAAAATTTCGTAGATGATCATAGGTAGGGTCACGGCCATAAGGAGTCTTTCCATCCAAAACTGAGGAAGGTGTTCTATTTATCAAGTAACCAGCCGTGAGTACACATTCTCCCCAAAAATCAATAGGAAAACATCCCTGAAATCTCAAAGCTCGAGCTACATTTAATATATGCTGATGTTTACGTTCCACCCGCCAATTTTGTTGTGGCGTCCCTTATAAGATGTTTGAAAAATTATTCCATTCTCAAGAAAATAATTTTTCATGCAAGTAAATTTCGTTCCGTTGTCAGTCCGTACAATTTTTACTTGTTTATTAAATTGACGCTCTACCATGGAGAAAAACATTTTCATAATTCGTGACACCTCTTTCTTATCAATCAGCAAATAAATCCACACAACTCTAGAGTAATCGTCAACAATAGTCAAAAAATAGGATGCTCCACAAGAAGAAACATTTCTATAAGGGCCCCATAAATCAGATTGTATTAATTCAAACACATCAGATGCTCTAAAATCATTGACAGGAAATTTTTCCCTAATTTGTTTTACTCTTTGACAAACATCACAACATTTATTCAAATTTTCACTATTTTTCTTAAGGTCGACAGTTGGGACTAACTTAGTAACTTGCATGGACGGATGGCCCAATCGTTGATGCCAAAGATCCAAAGACACCCTTTTGTCAACTTTCAAAGCCGTAATACGTGGTATCCCCTTGAAATAATAGAGTCCATCCCGATGTTCACCCGCTCCAATCAATATCCTCGAAGTGCGGTCCTGCATGACACACATGTTATGAGTGAACTGAACAATACAATTGGAATAATCTATAAGTTGCGACACAGAAATTAAATTGCAAGATAATCCAGGCACATATAAGACATTCTCAAGGAAAAAATCACTGCCAAGAGTGATGGATCCATCCTTGGTAGCCACGATATTGCTCCCATCGGGCAAACCAACAGGACATGGAGATATGGCCCACAAGTTATGCAAATCACTCAAATTTCCCGTCATATGGTTCGAGGCTCCTGTGTCTATTATCCATGACACTTGCTTACCAGTCATCTTATCAGTTGGATGATTATTTTGATTGTTTAGCAATTTCAACAGCGCCTGGAGTTGATCGTGGCGCAGTCCAAGAAATCCCACGTCGTTCCCATCTGATGTACTTCCTATGGTCGAGCTTCCAGTTAAGGCCTGGGTTGCGTTGCCCTGCACAACACCACGTCCTCGACCTGCCCCTTTTTCTGTTCGCTGCAGTGAGGACTGAGATCCCCTGTCACACCCTCCATTCTTTCCGTCAGTGCGCGGTCTATCACCCCACCACTCGGGGTACCCGATGAGTGCAAAGCAAGAATCCGTCTCGTGCGCACTACGTTTGCAATGGGAGCAGATCGTTGCTTTGTCTTTCCCATCCATTCAGCCACGAACAACAAGAACCATTACCTCTCCTCTGTCTTCTTTCCCACGAGCCATGTTCTGTACTCGTTCCTCTTGAATTAGAATCGAGTAAACTTTGTTCAGATTTGACAATGGGTCGTGTGCCAAAATATTAGAACGAACAGTGCCATACACTGTGTCGTCTAATCCCATAAGGAAGGTATGTACCCTTTCCTCCTCTCGTTTCTTGTCAAGTATCGATCCAAGATCACATGTGCACCCTCCGCATTTGCATGTTGGCAACTGATCGTAATTCGCCAATGCATCCCACAATTGCCTAAGCTTGCCATAGTAATTGACAATGCTCATTCCTTTTTGTCTGCACTCAACAAGATCTGACTTTATCTGCTGAATTCTTGGTCCATTGACCAACGAAAACCGGTCGCGAATATCGTTCCATAGGTCCTGTGCAATCTCAACATGTGAGATTGTTGAGCGGAGAGATGGTTCAATGGTGTTTTGAATCCAAGACACCAATAAGGAATTAATGGTCCACCAATCTTCAAGATTCGTCGAGTCATCCGTAGACTTTTTGATTGTCCCATCAATAAAGCCTAATTTCTTCCTTGCTCTCAAAGTCGTTCTTAACGAACGAGCCCATTCATTATAATTTTCGCCCTTCAATTATACCCGGGTAATCAAGAGACCAGGATTGTCAAGCATGGTTATGTCGTAAGGTGAGATGATTTTCTGTTAAAAGGTGTCATCATCACCTGTGATCAGTTTCTCTGTGTTGGATTTTTCAGCCATGGTTCTTTATGGCCGAGTGTGTATGGTTATGGCGTTAGGCTTTGATACCATACCAAAATACCACAAAGATTCTGTCACATTCATTCATTTAGAAAACTAAAATATATACATCAGTACCTTCCTAAACTTTCTCCTAAAGATACATTAAAACAATCAATACCTATCCAATATAACAAACCATATCTCACAAAATATTATCTATCTCAAAATAAACAATATTGATATACAATAAAGATATATAATAATCACAATAAATTTTATGTTTAAGCTCCCTTCTTTATTTTTCTCCAACTACTTTGTATTTCAAAATCAATAAAGAAATGTTTTAAATTTGAGACTCTTTGCAACATCTCCAATGATCCATGAACCGATTACACTTAGAAATGACAACATCAATGTGGTGTTGAACACTTCCTAGAAGCAAGAATGAGCACACATTTAAAAGAAATAAATCGATTAAATTTAGAAAAGATAATATCAGTTTGCCAAACACTTTCCAAAAATAAGAACAAACACACGTATGAAATGTGCAAACGAAAGGATAATATAAGAGTAGATGTCAAACATTTTTCTGATTGTGCAAATGATTTGAATTTTGTAATTCATGATAGCTTTTTGCTAAAAGGAGAAGTGGTACATAATCATATAAGTCCAAACCTAGGCAAGAAACAGCAAAGTGACATCCAACTAATACCAAAATTTTAATTGATATTTACATAGATTTGTAAAATTGAAAAACGAGATTGCTTTCAAAATCACGAAATGGGAAGAAATACGTGAAAACAATTGTAGGAATAATTACTTGTCTAGAACATACTACAACACAGAGGATGATTTATTTTAGAGGATGATTGGACTGAAATGATTAACAGGTTAAATTAAAGACCGGAAAGGAATTTTGAAGATGATCACTAAATGGTTCAAAGTTATCTTTTAATTTTAAATTAAAGTTCAGTATATTTTTAAAAAATCATCATTTATAAAAAAAAATCTTATATCCCATTATAAATTACTTATTATAAATAAAAAATATTTATTTATCAATAAATATTCATCCTTTGCATTACATAAATAAAATATTACTTGTAATTTTATAACAAAACGCAAAATACTTATATATTTAAAAATCATTGAAAATAATACATTTTTATAAATAATATAATTATGTTAGAAATAAAAATTAAATATATTTTTAGTCTGTAAATTTTTTATTATTATAATTTAGTAATTCAACAAAATTTTGAATCCTTAATTTTTTAAATACTTTATTGAAGAACTAAAAATATAAATATAATAAAGAGATATTAAAACATTTACTTAACAAATGTACAAGATCAAAATTTTGTTACAAGACAATGAATTTTTTTTTTTTTAAAAAAAAGACTAAAAATAAATTTGAAGTCTAAAAATATAATTAATCTTTAAAAACAAATATATTTTTTTTAAAACCCAATATTTCAAGTGACACAACAAAAGGAGTAACAAACCACAGTAGTGAGTAATCAAACAAAAGAAGAACGGGAAAGAGAAAGAGAGAGAGAGAGAGGGAAAATGGAGGAATCAGTGAAGAAAGGGACTGTGACTCCACTCGCCTCTGTCTTCTCCGTCGAGGAGGCGCAACAGGCGGCGAAGCGCGTGGAAGACGCAATCGCCGACAAACGCAACGAGCTCGACCGCATACGAGGTTTCGTAGCCGACAACAACAATATCCTCAACCTCGTCCACAAACTCCCCGAAAAACTCTCCCACGATGTCATGGTAACTAATAAACCCCTTTTTCACCTTTGATATATACACACTTGTCTCCCTCAACCTCCATGTAACACAGTTAAGTTTCTAACTTGTTTTTGTGTTCTTAGGTTCCGTTTGGGAAAGCAGCTTTCTTCCCTGGTCGTTTGATTCACACTAACGAGTTCCTGGTACCCTTTTTTCTTCATTTATGTTGTGTTTGGAATGAGCAGAAGAATTTAAGTTAGGAAAGAGAGAACAATTTGAAATTTAAATTGATAGGAAAGTAGAAAGAAAATTTTGAATTTTTGTTTAAGTCAACGTTTTGTTCTATTTTCCTTTCACTCTCTCTTTGCAATCAAATGAAAGAAAACATGATGTTATCTGTGTTTTCTTTGTTTCTTTTTTCCTTTCCTTTCGTTTTCTTTTTGCTTAATCAAACGTACCATAATCTTTTAATTGAGTGTGCATTTAAAAGGTTTGGTTTTGTTTTGGTTGGTAGGTTCTTTTGGGAGAAGGGTATTATGCAGAGAGAACGTCGAAGCAAACAGCTGAGATTTTGCAACGAAGAGGGACGTCCTTGAATTTGCAGGTTGATTCTCTTGAGGCCAATATCAAGGACCTTGAAGCTGAGGTTTCGTTTTTCAGTGCCACAGCTTCTCAAGTAGCGGTGAGAGTTCGCTTCTTGTTTGTTTTGCTCTTCTTCCCACTGTAATGATGTAAGTTTGAATTTGATTTGTCTTGAGGAAATTTTGACCTTGAGGCCAGTATTCTGTTTTTGAAAAGGGTATGCTGTGAATTTGTTTATGGACGAAACTTAGATACAGTTTTCCAGTTAATTTCTCATTAGAATTGGAGTTTTACTTTAGTCATCTATGTTGATATTTAATGCAAATTATTAATACACTTATTACTGAAGTGAAACTCTGATTCTGATTAGAGAGTAAAACCAAAAGCTCAGGTCCCCAAATTTGTAATATCTATAGCTAGTCTGGCTCATAAGACATTCATACTCCAATTCAAGCGAGAGTGTAGAAATAGGTTCCAATATACATTTGTAGATTAATAGGTTTATTTATATTTCCTAGATTCCTTATCATTCTGCTACGTAAATATGAATAGGAAAGGAATGTTACTATGTTAGCCTCCTATTGTTAGTTAGGATTTTATGGCTGTAGGGTAGCTGCCTATGGATAAAGCATGGATGTTATATTTAGGACAGATTAGAATAATAATAATAATAGAAGGAAGTGTTTAATCCTTTCAGTTCTGTTCTTCTTCCCTATTTCTTTCTGTTTCTTTCACTTTCCCACCTATATTGTATATCACATTCCAATTGGTATTTTAGGAGTGTTTGGAAGAACTTATGATGAGTTTACATGAGCTTATGACTACCATTGGATCTTTTTAGCTCATTCCAATTAGTTTCATGGTAAATTGATGGCATAAGACCTCATGTGATAAGGGGCTTATTTAAGCTGTTTTTTATCTGAACACATAGTAAATATGATATTAGAAGTTTAACATTTTTGACTGAACCATTCATCCAACTTTTCTTGGAGAAGAAGCAATGACGGTATACAGGGAATAAGCACCGGCTAACTCTCTGCCAAAACTGGACAATCTCCTGATTTTGCCTTTGTATGCTTTTGTTAGATCTTGATATTAATATTTTGAGATTTGTATAAATTATTAATGGTTTTGGTGGCTTAATTTGGAACAGGAGGGTCTTGTGGAGATAAGGGAAGATTTTGTGGAGGAAGTCTCTAATGAAGGGGAATCTAAATCAGGCATGTTCTATCCTTCTGTTGTTTTTCTTCCAAGATTTGATATACGATGATATTTGAAGTTCATTTATAAATGGGTGCTGGTAGAGAGAAGGCTGGGAAGTCTAATTAAGTTCATGTATTTTGTCTAGGATTTTGAATTTATCAAGATTATTTAAATAACAGTAATTGTCATCTTCTGGCAAATCAAATCTAATTTCGCTTTACTTTGATTTATTCTATGATTTGTTGGCATTAGCATGTTTGATTAATTATTTTGATGTGTTTGCAAATATTTAGTTTTAAGCACTTTTTTTTTTTGTTTTCTATTTTGACACACCAAATGCTATGCTACCTACACGTTTTTTCCTTATCTCCTGCTCTTTTCTCCAAGTTATCAACTTTCAGATACTAGTAGTTTCAAACAACATGTTTATTCAAACAATTATATTTTAAATCAGTAATGTTACAAAACATGGAGTGCCAAATGATACTCATGCAGTAATATATGTGGGTAAACAACCATTTATTACATTCAACAATATTGTTTGAGAATTCTTCAGCAGAGCATGCAGTTGTCCGTACAATTTCTGTGCGCTTAAACAGTTCCTGCTGTGTGTGTTCTTTAGATCATGTCTCTTTTGTATGAATTTCATTTCATATGTTAGTATAGAACTATGCACCAACCAATGACCACACTTGTATCCTTTTTCAGGTCCACCTCCGCAAGATGCTCCGAATTCTGGAAATGCTAATTATAGGGAATATGATCATGTGCTCGCAATAATGGATGAACTTGAGAAAGAAGAGGCTGCTGCGGAAAGTGGCAATCACAGTGACCAAAGTACTGCTGATTTGGACGAGGTATCATATCAGTGACAGATTTACAAAAATCTCTAAAATTCTAAAATTCAAAAGCATCTTCATTGTTTTGCTGAATCCTGGTTTAGAAATCTAACTGAGCACAGTGGACTGTGATATCTTATAACTCATTTTCTATGACTGCTCAAATAGGATCTTCGTCAAAGTGTACCACTGAACCAGACTAATAATGATATTGTAGCAAATGAGTTTCCAAAAAAGCATGATCATAAAGAAGATATAACTGATCAGTTGAATGTAAGATATTATCTTCCTTTATCATAGTTCAGCATTAAAGTTGTTTAGCATGCCATCAGCTGAAGAAGCTTGCTTTTGTATTGTAATTTTCAAAATGCAGTTTGCTAACCTGGCAGTGCAATCTAGGGTCAGAGGTTAGTCTTCAGTAACTTCTCATTTTCTGTGTCTGCACATTTTGTAGTTCTGTCTGTTGTTTAGCATCCATTCTGAAATTAATTTTTCTGTTCGGCCTGAACTACCAGAGAGGGAAAACTTTTCACATCATGTAGAATCCATTGATCCCAGTGAAAAGATTCCTGTTCTTTCTAAAAAAATGACAGCTCAAGCAACTACTGCATCAAAACCTGAGGTATGTTGTTCTTGTGATGAATTTCCATCATAATTCTGTGCTTGTTTTGTAGTGGTTTTTTCGAACCTAAACCTGAGGTATGTTGCTCTTGTGGTTTTTTCGAACCAATTGGATGCAATATTATGTTGCTTTGCTTTGGGAAAACAGACTAATGTCTATTTTCTAGTTGGAAGCAACAACTTTATTATTTTTTAATATCTTTACCTGTATTGAGGTTTCATTGTTCTCTTGTTTCTGAAATAATGCATACTAGTGTGGCTCTTGGTATCCCTAAATTCCCTGCTTTCTTATGAGCCTGCTCCATATGGTTATCAACAGTATCACCATTTGTCAAAGTTGGATTTCTGATGTCAGGAGAGAGTTACATAAGACCTACAAATCTACAACCGTAACATAGCACAGCTCTGAAGGACTCAAGGCTTTAATCTAATTGGACGATACTTAGGTGTCAAGTTAAAAGTTTTAAATGAGAAATCTAGAGTTAGGAATTAATCAAGCCTGAAATTTTAATATTTGAAATTTAGTAAACATGTTAGACTTAGAGAGTAGGTTGTATGGAAATAAAAAGGAGGAATTAGTGCTTTGGTCATTACTCTTAAACAGTGATTTAAAATGTTACGAAGAACTTGATGGAAAACTATCAGATGCTTTCACCTTACAGCATGTTGATTTCAGGAGAATTGATCTTTGACATGTACAATCATTTTCCTTTTCAGGTTCGACACCAAACTTCACAACCATCATTTGACAGTCGTAAGGTGTGTTCAGACTTCATGGTTTTTACCCTTATTAGTCTCGTTGCCCTGAGACTCAATGCCTTGTGACAAGCAACAGCAGATAATTTTCTCAAATAATTACTTCTGCAGGCTTTTACAGGCTCTATTGTAGAGCATGCTGAGAATATACAGACAAGTTCAAGAGAACAAAGTTCAGCTTCATCACAGGTGGATTTAATTTACTGATTTATGTGTGGTATTGCCCATATATATATATATATATATATATATATATATATATATATATTTTAATGCATGATGCTATGAAGTTTCATCATTGACTTAAATCATTGCTGATCATGAGTTTGACCTTCACAGAATCCTGGTTCACAATCTTCAAAACCAGTCTCCAGATTCAGAATGCAGAGAAGATAGCTACAATAAGTTGAGAAGGTTGGAAGATTTTGTATTTGGTGATCTAATGGGTGTAGCATCCATGATTCTAGGATGTGCTGCTTCAGATCAAAAGTAGAGAGTAAAACTGGGATAAACCGTTTTGAAGTCCTTTCTTGTTAGAAGAAAAAAGTGGAAGAAATGAAAATAGAACTAACATTCTTTAAACAAAGATTGTGGTCCTGACGTACTTAGCTCTGTTTTATAGAATTGTAATTGAAATAGTCCATTTCTAATATATTGTTCTTGAAGCATGAACAGTGTAGATGTCATTATGTCTTTGTTATTTCTACTCTTTAACATTTAAATTATCGTTAATTTTGCATGTTGTGTGGATTAATGTCTAGTTGATAATTATACATACAGCTTAACGATTTATTTGGTAAAGTAAAAGAATAAAATAGAATATGGAATGTAATAAAATAAAATATTTGAATTAAAATAGAGTGTAAAATGATAGCATTTGTATTTTCATTTCTTTCTCACATTTTTTTTTTCTATATCAAACATAGCCTAAAAGAGCAAGAGGTTCATGAATTTTCTTTTCCCTTAGCAATCTCTTTTTCTACTTGTGGTGGTGCTAAGGTCCATGAATAAATAATGACAACTATAATACCAAGGTTTTTGTGTCTGGTGAATAAATAATCACAACTATAATAGCAAGGTTTATTTATTTTTATTTTTTTGTTATTTTATGCGGTGTCTATTAAATTTGTTATTGGCGTATAAGTGTCGAGGAGTTACACAATTAAAAGACATTCTTATAAAGTGTGGTACAAGAGATTAATCAAAAGTCGCATTTCTTATAAGGTGTGGTACAAGAGATTAATCGAAAGTGACATTTTCATATTCTTATAAGGTGGTACAAGGGACTATTTTAAGCATGATAAAGTTCAACTCATTGGCATGAACACGTGAATAGGGCACACTTATTAGCATGTGAAGATCACACTTGGGAAGAGAAGTTTCTTGTGATACCCATAAAAAGACAATTTAAAAACTCAAAATAAATTCTATTATTGGAGAAAATAATATGGTTAATATGATATAAAAAAAGAGAGAAAAATAGTATAAAAAGAAATGTTGTGGAAAAGTTTTGTATGAATAGTAAAACTCATTTTTAATCATAGAATCAGGAGTTACATTTCACTTACCATTTCATCATACAATAATCATTTCATCATGCCACAAGGGTTCACATAACATCAAAAATCATAAGACGTAGGCATTACAATATTCAGAATACAACTAATTAATCTATATTTAACATTATACACTTAAAAAGAAAAAAAGGTTCACATAACATAAAAAATCATAAGACGTAGGCATTACAATATTCAGAATACAACTAATTAATCTATATTTAACATTATACACTTAAAAAGAAAAAAAGATGAAACGAGTTCTTTTTATTAACACTAATTAGCATATAAATACATATCATAAAATACATATCATAAGACTTGAATAATACTTAACTTGTAACTCTTCTTTCCCTTAAAAATAGAAACCAACTTAGATTCTTACTAAGGCATAAATAGCTCCAACCCACTTTTCCAAAAAAGGAGGACTTGTCTAAACTGAATAAAAATATCAAACAAAAAAATCATAAATAAGAATATACGTTTAAGATATTAATACTCAAGTGTTGCAAACACTTAACTTGTCTCTAAAAACCTCAAAACGAGTAAGATCAAATGACTTGATAAATATATTTGCAAGTTGGTTTTCTGAATTGTAATTCACTAGCTTTACTTCATCTTATAGCTTCATTTCCCTCAAGAAATAATACTTGATTTTGGAATGCATTGTTTTTCATGAAATACTGATATTGTGAAATGGCTAGAGTGGTTTGGTTGTCCACAAAGATTTCTATGTTATCCTTTTACTCTAAGTGCAGATCATCCATTAGTTTCTTTAGCCGTAAGGCTTGATTTACAGCTGCAATAAACTCAACCTCTGCAGAGCCATCACTTCCTGCTTCTTTGAACACCATGGAAAACATCTTGATTCAAATGTAAAATAATACCCATAGGTGTTCTTCATGTTATCAACTAAACCAACCCAGTCACTATCAGGATAACCCTATATTTTGAATTCCTGAACTTTATAAAACTTGATTTCATATGAGATTGTACCATGTAGACACCCTCATTGCAGTTCAGCTCGTTCCTTCTTCTGCAACTTCTCTTTTTGACCCATAGGAGTAATTATACTCTTGCACTCCTCCATATTGAATCTCTTCAAAATCTATGTTAGATCAAGATGATTAACTCATCAAAGTTTTGATTTTTACAAGACAAACAAAACTTTCTCAGACGGAAGATCAGCAAGCAAGTTAGACGGAACAGACACAGACGAAAGATGACTCCTCAGACTGAAGTCATTCGTCTGTCTCAAGTTGAAGTCATCAGACGATAAGATAAGACGAAACCTCTTAAAAACTGAAGATATATATCGTCTGTCCAAAAAGTGAAGCAAAGTTTGAGTCACTCGCGCCAAGATTTCAAATCTAAAGAAGTACTCATTAGAAGCATCCAAGATCAGTATAGGGATTCGTGCTTACACATGCAACTCAAAAAGGTCTTCACCTTTTGTCAAAGTCTCTGTACAAGTCAGAAAAAGTACTGCGTACGCAATCTAAATCCGCTACACACTCCATCAATCAATCAAATACTATCTGACACCTTTTGGAAAGCTCTCAAGAAACTATTTAACGACATTCATATGAGTCTAACGGTCATTTGAAGAGGATGCCTATTTAAAGACTTCACTTCATCAGAATTCAGTTGGCAAAAACGCTTCTCTTATTCTATCTTCTGAGATTTCGCTCAAGTCTTCTAAATATACTTCATTGTAAAACCCTCTCTGCGTAGAGGAAACTATTTGTTTTTAAAATATCTTTTTAAAATCCACTTGTGTGGTAATTTATCCTGAGGAGGCTGGTTGTTCAAAGAATACCTCTGTTTCTTAGCCTGCGAAGGCTGTGATCAAAGAATATCTTGTAATAGCCAGAAGTGGCTGGGTGCAAATAATACTTGTAAACCATTTCACGGTTGGTAGTGAAAACTCAGTGGTTGCTGGGTAACTGGATGTAGTCTTGTATAGACGAACCAATATAAAAATAGCTGTGTTTTTATCTTCTTATTTGTTTAACTAACGGGGATAATCAAGCTATAACGTTCCTTCCTTAAAAACAATCCTTGAAGACTAAGAAATATTTCGTCTGAACACATTTGAAACCCACAGACGAAAGGAAATATTTTTATTTATAACACAATTCAACCCCCTTCTTTGTGTTCTATCTTTTACAATCTCCTTCAAATATTTCTTCTGGCATACAAAGATTTCATTTCGAGCATGCTTAATCTCCATGTTAAGAAAATAGAATATCTCATCAAGATTAGTAACTTCAAACATCTTCGTCATATCCTACTTAAATGTATCAACCTGGTCAGTATTACTCCTTATCACCAGCATCTCATCTACATATAAAGATACAATTACTATATTAGAACCAAGCTTCTTAACATAGTGTGTGGATTCATTAAGCTTTTCTCAAAGCACAAGCCTAATTAGTGCTCATCTATCTTATTGTACCAAGCTATAGGAGCTTGTTTCAAACCATAAAGAGTTTTCTTCAGGAAGTAAACTTTCTCCTCATGGCCTGGTGAGATGAATCCTTCCGGCTGCTCAACATAGATTTCCTTCTGTAATGCTTTATTCAAAAATGCAGATTTCACATCTAGTTGATTCACCTTCCAACTCTTTTGAATTAACAAAGCAAAGATCATTCTGATTGTATCTAATCTGGCCACAAGTGCAAAAGTCTCAAAAAAATCTACTCCCCAAATTTGTGCATAACCCTTCACCACTCATCTAGTCTTATGGTTATTCACTGAGCTATCAGGATTGAGTTTAGTCCTGAATACACACTTTAACCCAGTGATTTTCTTGTCTTTAGACTTCTCTACTAACTTTCAGGTTTGGTTCTTTTCTATCATAGTCAATTCCTCTTCCATTGCATTCATCCATCTCTAGTCATTCTTGGCTTCTTCAAATCTTGTTGGTTCCAGAACAGTCGCACTGCACCTCTGATATACATCAAATAAAGATCTGGTGCCTCTAACTAGAATATCATCTAGAAGCTCATTTGGTTCTAATGAGACCTCCTTATGCTTGTCTTGTGGCTTATTTGACATCACATCGAAATCAACCTAGTTCCAAGCACAACTTTTTATGGTGACAGTCTTTTTACCCTCCACATCTAAGTATTCTCCATTGTCGATCCTCACCCTTGATAGCACTGATTTGTCAAGATCCCTAAATAGGCTTTCATCACAAGTCATGTGGTTGGTACCACCACTAAAACTGGAACAAGAAGTAACAAATATCTTATCTACCTCTAGTTGGACTGCAGCTTCACCTTGCTATTGATCTCTCTTCTCCTTGCAAAACTTCTTTATGTTCCAAGCCTATATAGAGTACCTAAAGTGTGGATGATTTTGTTTTCCACAGTGTTTAACATGGAGAGTATCATCCTCAAATATTACTTGCACTGCCTTCTTCTACAACAACCTCTAAGTTACTATCATTTCCTATTGTGTAATGTAATTAAGACATAATTATTCCATAATTAGTTCAAATTCTATTTTCTACTTATTAGGACAGATTTGGCGGTTATTTGATTTGTATAACCTTAATTACTTGTTTCCTTCATTAGGTTGTAATTAGTCTATAAATTCATATTGTAACCATTATTTGAAACAGTCCAGAGATTAAGAAACAATACAGATCTGTTCTTCTAAATTGGTATCAGAGCTCCTGATCTTGTCTTGGGAGACTCTACTTCTGCATTTTTTCCTGGCAGCCTTCATTGCTGCAACTATATTTTTCTCCGGGCAGCCTTCGTTGCTGCAATTGTATTTTTCCAGTGCCTAGCCACGGCCTCCATCGTCTGCCAACCGCCACTGCCGGAAAATGTTCTGGCAACGTTCTTGACCGGGACCACCACCGCCGATCTGCAAAGCCTAGTGGATTTCGTCTGACGCCGACCACCACACATTTTTTCCCAGTTGCCCCTCAGACGCGTTCATCCCATGCGCCGCCTTCCTAGTTGTTGTTTGCGACGCTGCTTCCCCATTCGTTGACCTCTTCTAGTTCGTCTTCGAGTTGTCTCATTTTTGCAAACCCTTAACCATGTTAGTTAGTAAGACATCTAGTTCTTGTTCCTTAAACATGACTGGTAAGAGTTCTAGCTTCTTATCCTTTAATGCTTCTAGTAATATCTAGATTATAAACTCTGGTGTTATTGACCATATGACACTTTATTCCTCTTATTTTTCATCCTATATTATATGGTAACCAACATATTACTGTTGCTAATGGTTCTAATACCCCATTACTAGTGTTGGTAACATCCACCTTCAACCTTCCTTTCCCTTAAAAAATGTGCTTCATGTTCTCAAAGTATCTGATTCATTCCCATTGTGTTTTCCAGGATCTTGCCAAGGGAGGATGATTGAAATTACTAAAGAGCAGGACGAGTTATACTAACAGCATAAAGAAAGTAAAAAAGTGTCCTAAATCGAAAGCTTTCACTTCTAATCTTCAGTCAAGCTTTAAATCTTTGTCCTCCTCTCAAATATGACTTTAGCACAGACGATTTGGTCATCCTTCTTTAGCGTCCTAAAGTCTTTATTTCCTGTTTTACTTACAAAAGTGTCTATTGAGTCTTTTCATTGTGATGTTTGTCAGTTTGCTAAACACCATCAGACAACTTTTCTTCTCAGTAATAATAAAAGTTCTAAACCTTTTGATCTTGTTTATTCAGATGTACGTGGACCTTCACCTATTAGTAATATCTCTGGTGCAAAGTGGTTTGTCTCATTTATTAATGATTGTACTTGGGTTAAGTCTGAAGAGATTGTGTTCTGATAATGGAAGAGAATATGTGAACCAGAACCTTTGAATTAACCTGTGTGGACACCCCTCAACAGAATGGGGTTGCAGAGAGAAAAAATCGTCATCTCCTAGATGTTACTAGAGTTTTACTCTTCCAAATGTCTGTTCCTAGATCTTACTAGAGGGGAGCGGTCCTTACTACCACTTATTTGATCAATAAATTACCTTATCGAGTTCTACATGGTGTTAGCCTTGTTCAACTTATGACAACATTCCATCCTTTTATTCCTATTATGACTAGTCTTCATAGTCGTGTCTTCCCTCAAAGTCGTGGAGTCTATTTGTTGGATCGAGCGCTTACCACTAGACCAAAAGCTATAGCTGTTAGTAAGGGCGCAACTCTTTCTATTTAAGAACGTAACAGCCCAAGCGCCACGAGTCAACTATGACTTGGCCTACCCTGGCCTCCGCCATGGGACAATTGATGTATACCCACAACAATCTCCCTCTCAGCAATTGCACCCGCTGGGAATCGAGCTCGTGACCTTGGCTCTGATACCAATTGTTGGATCGAGCGTTTACCACTAGACCAAAAGCTATAGCTGTTAGTAAGGGCGCAACTCTTTCTACTTAAGAGCGTAACAGCCCAAGCGCCACGAGTCGACTATGACTTGGCCTACCTCGGCCTTCGTCATGGGACAATTGATGTATACTCACAACACTATGTCTCCAAGGATGTCACCTTTCATGAAACAACGTCCTTCTTTCATAGTTCTCAGCTTTAGGGGGAAAGTATTTAAGAAACTAAGTTCCTTGAGTTGTCACCTTTTCCTTCTTAGTTGCAGGATTTTACTCCTGTGGAGGATGACAAAGGCCCTGAGCCAACATCTGAGCCAACATCATTACCAGAGAAGAATAATGAGGACAAATATTTTGGGAAAAAATATTAGCAAAGGCAGCAAGAACCCGTCTTGGTCGAACAACTTCAATCGCTCCGAACCAAAGGTAACACAACATACCTTATAAATTTTTTAGTACAGCTTAAATACTATTTGTGAACCTAACCTAGATGATTTACCTATTGACTTGAAAAAATAAAAAAGATCATGTGTCAAATATCCTATGTCCTAATTTGTGTCCACTAAAAAAACTTTATATGCAGCACCAAAGTTTTCTTTCAGCTATTAATTCTATCAGAATCCCTACATCGGTACAAGAAGACTTAAAAGATGAAAACTGGGTTCGCACCATGAATGAAGAAATAGGTGCAATAGAAAGGAACGACACATGGGATATTGTAGAAAGACCGAAGAACAAGAAGGTAGTGGGTTGTAGGTGGATGTACACGGTTAAGTATCAATCTGACGGCACACTAGATCGGTATAAGGCAAGGATGGTCGCGAAAGGGTACAACCAAACCTATGGGATCAATTATGAGGAAACTTTTGCTCCGGTGGCAAAAATGAATACAATCAGGATTATTCTCTCCTTGGGAGCACACTTTGGTTGGGAGATGCATCAATTTGATGTTAAAAATGCCTTTTTGCATTAAAGCTTGGAGGAAGAAGTATACATGGAGATTTCGCCTGGATATGGTGCCACTAATGAAGGGAATAAGGTGTGCAAATTAAAGAAAGTCTTGTATGGTCTTAAACAATCATCTCATGCTCGGTTTGGAAGGTTTACTCAAGCTATGGTGTCTTTAGGGTACCGGCAAAGCCAAGGTGACCATACTCTGTTTATAAAACATTCTCAGGATGGTACACTCACCCTACTCTTGGTCTATGTAGATGATATGATTATTGCAAGTGATGATAAGTTTGAAAAACAGACTTTGTGGGAGAGGCTGGCTGCTCAATTTCAGATGAAGGATCTTAGGAGGAAGTTAAAGTACTTCCTTGGGATAAAGGTTGCTTACTCTAGACACGACATCTTTATTTCTCAAAGAAATACATCCTTGACCTCCTCAAAGAAATTGGTAAGTTGGGCTGCAAGACCACTGGAATGCCCATAAAGCAAAATCATAAGATTGAGAATGATGAGGAGAGCCCAAAGGTAGAGAAGACACAATATAAAAGACTTGTGAGAAAGCTCATCTATTTATTAAACACTAGACCAGACATAGCTTATGCAATTAGTGTGGTTAGTCAATTCATGCATGATCCAAGAGAAAGACATTTGAAAACAGTAAATAGAATCATTCAGTACTTGAAAGCCTCTCTGGAGAAAGGATTAGTATTTCAAAAAAGGAGGGAAGCTTGTCCATGAAAGTATATACTGATGCTGACTATGCAGGATCAATTGTTGATAGGAGATCCACCACGGGATATTGCATGTTCTTGGGTGGAAATTTGATGACATGGAGGAGCAAGAAACAAAATGTAGTTGCAAGATCAAGTGCAGAGACAATTTAAAGTCATGGCTCAAGAGGTTTGTGAACTATTATGAATGAAGAACATACTCGATGATCTCAAAGTAAAATATGAAGCTCCTATAAGACTGGTTTGTGATAATAAGTCCACCATTTGTATTGCACACAATTTAATTCAACATGACCGAACAAAGCATGTAGAGATAGACCGACATTTCATTAAGGAGAAATTGGACAATGGTCTTATAGCCACTAAGTACATCCCTTCAAGACTCCAATTGGCAGACATGTTCACTAAAGATCTTACTTGCAAGCTGAGAATGATAGATATACATTCATCAGCTTGAGGAGGAGTGTTGTGTAATGTAATTAAGAGATAATTATTCCATAATTAGTGCAGATTCTGTTTTCTACTTGCTTCCTTTATTAGGTTGTAACTAGTCTATAAATTCTTATTGTAATCATTCTTTGAATATTCCAGAGATTAAGAAATAATACATATTTGTTCTTTAAATTTTTTCCTTTTTTTTTTTTCCTTTTGTCTTCATGCCCTTTCCACCAAAATTAGATTATGTCTTCGCCAGCAGAGCACCCTCAAGTCCTTGGTATTCTCCAAAGAAGCAATGGTTGTCTCAAATCTCTCAAGTAGAGAGACTAAAATCTTCGACTAAAATCTTCTACACTAACCTGTTATTGTCTAAAAGGACTCTTACCTTGATAGCAATCTCAATTAGCTTATTAGAATACTCCTTTATTGTCTCAAACTCTTTCATTTGTAACCTTTCAAACTCTCTAATCAAGTTCAACACCTTCATGCTCCTAATCCTCTTGTTTCCTTTATATTCATCCTTGAGGAAGTCCGAGATAGCTTTAGCTGAATCATAAGCCATAGTTCTATTGAAAATGGTAGGGTAAATAGCAACAAACAGACAATATTTAGCCTTTGCTTTCCTGATTAATCTTTCCTTGTGGTGCTTGATTTGATTCATAGTTGGGTTGTTTGAAAAGGGACAACCTCATAGTCTTCTTCCATAACCTCTCACGAATCACAACCCTTAAAGATAAGTTTGCATTCTCACTTCCCAGACTTAATTTTTACCATCGAACACAAAAGGAGTCATAGAGAAGGATCCAACTTTCATATTTCTAACTCTGTGGAAAAAAAGTTGAACTCTCTAATTTCTCAATTTTCTCTCAAAGGTCCCTAATACCAATTGTTCTCTCAAAAAGAAAAGGGGAGATGAATGCTTGTTTTTCATTAACACTAATCAATATATAAATACAGATCATAAGACTTGAATAACACTCAACTTTTAACTTCACTGACCCTTAAAAATAGGAATAAACTAAAACCACTACTTAAGCATAAATAACTGTAACTCACTTTTCCTAAAAAATAAGACTTGACTAAACTGAATAAAAATAACAAACAAAAAATCATAAATGTATATATACGTGCAACCTTGAGAAACTAACAAACATTCAATTTGTGAAAAGGAAACATCCAACTATACATCCGAATGTACAAAATTTTAGACAATAAATGTTTTGGCATTGTAAGTAATGATACATGGAAAATCTTTTACCATCCATAGACACCACCTTTCAACCATTGGGTATCTTCTTTTTCTTCTTGTAGTCAAGAAGCACATTTTCTCTCTCCAATGGAGTTGCAGATAGTAACCATTTGCTAAAAGCAAGCTCTTCCATGCCTATAGACTGAGCAAGGAGCCTATATTGGCTTCTCTTACTTTCATCAATCAAAGGAACTTTCTGTTTTTTAGGTACACCATCTGGTTTTTTTCTTTGGTGGTCTAAAGAGGTCCTATGCTTGTGTATGCTATGATCTAAAGGGATGCTTATTTTTCCTTGAATCCCTGGTCCGAAGTTGACAATGTCTTCATTGTGATGAGTATAGACAATGCCTAAAGATATTAAACATGATTTGAGTAGATGGAAAATCCACTATACCATTTCCCAAATTAAAAACAATAGATAAATTCATAGGCTTTACATGCTCATTTCAAGTGCCACCAGAAGCATGGATTCAATGGGCTGAAGCTAATAGTATTTTTTGTCAAGCAATGGTGAATGAAAATATAAAATTTGATAAAATGTCAAGAAAACACTTCATTTTAATTTTATGTTTATGAATATGTAGACATATCCATGATCACCTAACATAAATAACTGCCAGTAAAAATCTGCCTGCTAAGATATTTTAGAAGACCAATACAAATGAAATTGTCATTTCACCACCTTCTTTAATTGTTTTCTCCTTGACGATATCTTTATGATAAAAGAAAAGAAATTTCTTGGTGAGATTTAGGATATACGGAACATACCAAGTTCTTCAAGATCTGGTTTACTTGTTGAAGTCCTCGCAGATTTATTACTGGTTTCTGTGTCCAAAATTGATGAACCTGGTTCTTCTGGAAGATTTACTTTTTCTGGTTGTTCTGTTTCATGCCCATGTTCTTTATGCAATTCAATGATCTCACTAGTAAATAGCTTATCAGATAAATCTCGAAATAAGTTGGAAATGCCAAATAGCTCTCCTTGAAATTCCTTGCAGTCCTGCAAGGAAAGTGTTAGGATATAAGGAGGAGGGAAGTTTAGAATATTAGCTAGTTAGTTAGAGGAGTTTAATTGATATAAATAGTGAAGGTTGGTAGGAGGGAGGTTAGTAGTTATTATCATTTGTAGATTGAGCTTATGCTCTTTGTGAAAGGAGAAATCCTTTCTGAAGGTAAAACCCTTGAAGGAGATATTCGTGTCCTATTCTCAGTTACTTTCCAATCTAGAAACACACTTTTTTTCAATTCTTTCTTCTAATTTCTAGTCTGGGTTCCTAAAAGAAAGTATCTATTATTTAGATTTATTTTTTAAAAAATATATTAAGAAACAAGTCTAGAAATGCAAAACCAAAATACATAGAATTTGGTACCTGCACACCTTCAAAATATCGCTTTTCCATCTTTCCAGAGACAGCAATATTTGAGAGCTGCTGCTTATAGACCTGACGAGAGTAAACAAGTTCTTCAAGTGAACCAGCTGCAAGAAGACGGAACACCACGACATGCCGCTTCTGTCCAAAACGAAAGGACCTGTCCTGAGCCTGTAAGTCCTGTGCTGGGTTCCAGTTAGGATCAAATATTACAACACGGTTTGCACTGACAAGGTTCAATCCAAGCCCACCAGCACGAGTTGATATCAGGAATACCTGAAATAAATAAACAAAAGCCAAATAGAAAATTGAATTGGAAAAGTGCTCAATCAGCTATTAGGTTGAGATGTACTTGTTTGCTTGGACTTGAGTTGAAATCATCAACTAGAGATTGACGTAAATTTGTCGGAGTGGAGCCATCAAGTCTTGAGAAGCAGTAGCCTTTTCTTATGAGAAATTTCTCCAGTATGTCCAGCATCCTAGAAAGAGTAGCGCATAGTTAAACAGCAGAAAAAGAGGTTTCAGAAAAATTCAAGGCATATGCAGAAAGCAGTTTACTAATACCAAGTTTGCCAACAAAGTTCAGTGGTTCGGTCATCTAAAGACTATAAGCCACCATTAGGACATAAGGGCAATAAATAAGAGAAAGTTTTCCACAGTAAAACCTAGACATAAGCATTTAAGCTTGAAAGCAGAATCTAAAAAGACATATGAGTAAAATAACTTGACTTTCAATCACTATAGTGAAAAATCCATCCTAACTTGAAAGACAACCAGAAAAAATTTAAAACATGATCTGAAGGGCATTAATTATTCACCTTACGGAATAGCTGAACAAAAGAACTTTGTCACCCTGTGAAAACCATGAGAACAGTAGTTTTTCAAGTGCTCGCATTTTCCCACAATGTTTCACATCACTGAGACCCATGAAACTTTCATTTTGTGTGTTCCCACCTACTGAATCAATGTCAGGGCCAAAGACAGCAGCTGCAAACTCTGCATCTTTACTTTGTTTGTCAGGGTCATCTTTGGGGTTTGGCTTAATCAGCTCAAGGTGGTTGCTTATCTATCAAAAAGATACATAAACAAGTAACATCAAAATAATGTAAACATGTATCATGATCATGATCATAAATAAGTTTGTTCATGTAAGTAGACCATTAAACAACATATGAACTGCAAGGTAACAGTGCTTTGCACTTTTCTGTCTAAAGTTAAGTGTGGGCCTATAATTGCTGCAAAACTAATACTGCTTTGTACAACTGTACCTTAAGGATCTCAACAAAAGCATTAATGAAATTGGCAATTCAAATCACAAATCCTTGGTTCAGTTACAAGTTCTTTTCCTATGGTATTGTTAGTAACCACTGGTTTTGGAAGCTGCTTTTAGATAAATCTTGAGATTCTTGTGTTGTAAATAATAAAAATATCTTAGAAGATAGAGATAGATATATATTTTATTTACCATGTTCATTATTTCCTAATTTAGGGACAATTTTTTTCCCTATAATAGTAAGATTAAAGAATGTAATTTGTGACAGATTAATAAAATTTGTTTATTTTCAACTTGGTGTCAGAGCTCCTGACCCTGGGAACTCTATTTCTGCTGCCTTAACCAGAACAGAAGGACAACGCAACCATTGAAGCTGGTGATGAAGCAGAAAGGTGCATCTCACCCACACACCCTGTTCCGGCGAGACCCACTCGTCACTGACTGCTCAAACAGGGTTGTTGAGCTCTCCCGTTCCTATTCCAAGGGCGGTGTTGTCCAGATCTGAGTTGTTTTTCACAGACTTGAGAAGTTCCTTTTCAGTGGATCCCTGTTCATTGCAATTTGAATGATGGCTTAAGAGAAGTTTGTTCCATGGGTCCCAATTACTTGCCCAATGAGATAGGACCAAACCGACTTGAAGGTCAGAATCATCTCTAGTGGTCTCCATATATCTGGAGAATTTCTAAAGGACATTTGAAACTGAATAATATCGAAGGGCAAGATCTGCTCCTGAATGACCCAAAGTTTGAAGCATGGGATAACAAGGACTCTCTCATTATGACCTAGATGTGGCATTCTATGGTTCCAGAGATAAGCCGAAATTTTATGTTTTATCCCTCTACTTGAGAGAAGTGGGATGATTTGTGTGCGACCTTCTCCTTGAAGAAAGACTTTGCTGTCTGTTATGATATTCAAAGCAAAATTTTCAATACCAAACAAGGTACCCTCTCTATATCCAAGTATCACAGAATCCTAAATGGGTTGTGGATCGAGTTAGATCAATACCAGACTGTGAACATGTGCAAAACTGAAGCTATTGCTCAAGCTAAAGTTGTGGAAAGAAGAAGGATCTTCAAATTCCTCGATGGCCTGAACCAGGAATATGATCCCACTCGGGTATAGAACCATAGGGAAGGAGAAGCTTCCTTCACTATTTGAAGCATTTTATATTGTACTAGGGGAAGAGACTTGGAGAGCAGTCATGCTTGATGGAGGAAGCTCCAACACAGGTTCCGCTATAGCAACAGGAAAGAGTTCCTACAAGGGGTCAAACTCTGGAGGAGGTTCAACCTTTGGTGGAAAGTCTCTTGCAAAAGGTAATCATGGAGAATACTGCCACAATTGCAAAAGGTCAGGAAATACTAAGGAGACATGCTACAAGCTTTATGGGAAAGACAAGGTCCTCGAATGAGTGGGAGGAAATAAAGGAGCTTCACAAAAGTTGGCCAACCAAACAACTTTAGATCATGAGGAATCAGATCCACTAGCTACTCAACCTCAGCTTGAGTAAGACCTCAAAGCCTTCAAGGAAGAGATTGATTGGCTTCAGACAATGATTAAATCCACGTGTAAACCTTCTGGTTCGTGTAACTTGACCATGAAGGACAAGAAAAATTTCTACACCTTTGATTATGTGTTGCAGGATATGTGGGTTCTTCATTTAGGGGCAACAGATAATATGACCCCTTACCCCACTCTCTTTGTTTCATATTCTAGCATGGTTGATAGACAACTTATCACAGTTCCTAATGGAGATAATGTGCCTATTGTTGGCTTTGGCAGCATTCAACTGGAACCCTTTATTTTGTTGAAAAATGTGTTGTGTCCCAAAACTGGCTAATAGCCTCATTCCTGTACATAAACTTACTATAGAAAAGTCAGACACTTGGGCCACTTTTCAAATATGGTTAGTTCATAAACACCTTGGGCACCCTCCATTTAGTCTCCTTAAGTCTATTTCTCCATATTTACTTACAAAAGAGTTTGTAGAGTCCTTTAATTGGGATGTTTGTCAATTGTCAAAACGTCATCATGCTTTTTTTCCAATTAGTAATAAAAAGTGTTTTTCCTTTCGATCTTATACATTCTGATGTTTGGGTTCCAATTGTGGAATTTATTTCTGGCGCAAAATGGTTTGTAACATTTATTGATGACATGGACATACCTTAGGAAAAATAAACCAATGGTTTATCACATATTTGTCAATGTTTTCGTCTTGTCCAAAATCAATTTGGTAAGTCCATCAAAAGAATTAGATCAGATAATGGCACATAATATGTTAATCGTGAATTCTCTAAATTTGTTGCTGATAATGGCATTATTCATGAACTAACTTGTGTTAATACAACCCAACAAAATGGGGTCACAGAAAGGAAAAATTATCATTTCCTTGCGGTTTCCAGAGCCCTTCTCATCCAAATGTCTATTCCCAACACCTATTGGGGAAGAGCTGTCTTGACCACCACATATCTTATCAACCAGTTACCCACTGGAGTTCTAAATGGTATTAGTCCTACTGTAACCTTATTGCCCTTTGTTCCCTCCGCTTCCTTATTGTCTAGTTTACCATATCGTGTTTTTGGTTATGTTACGTTTGTCCACTCATATAGTCCTCACCAAGGTAAGTTAGATCCAAGGGAAATCAAATGTGTTTTTATTGGTTATCCATCAAATAAAAAGGGATACAAGAGTCGTCATCCTTGAAGTCTTCGTACTTTTGTCTCCATGGATGTCACCTTTCACGAAAATGAGTCATTCTTTGTCAGCCGGGGAGAGAAATCTAGAAGCTGAGGATGAGTCTACTTTAGAGTCATCACCTATCTTGTCAAATATGCCCAAGGAACTAATGATGAGATAGAGGAAGCCTACGATGAAGTTAAAGCAACATTAGAGGAGTGAAAGATTCTTTGGAAAGAAATATCACAAGAGGGAGAAACAACACGCCCCACTCTTATGGCAAAAAGAGTCATCTGACCAGGAAGTAAATGCTCATGAAGGTAACAATGAGGTGGTACGTGTTAATGGTGATATTCCTATTGTTTTGAGCAAAAGAAGACGATCATATGTTAAATATCATGTTTCTCAATATTTGTCCACTAACCATCTCTCTGTCCAGAATCAAAGTTTCATTGCTGCCATTGATGCAACAAAAATTTCAAATTCAGAGATAAATGGTGGGTTCAAGCTATGAAGGAAGAAATGAGGACATTGAAGCAGAATGCAACTCGAAAGATTGTAGACAGACCCAAAGACAAGAAGACTGTAGGGTGCAAATGGATATTCACGGTGAAGCATAAACTTGATGGGACAATAAACTGATTAAAAGCATGACTGGTGGCAAGGGGATACATTTAGACCTATGGAATAGACTATGAGGAAACATTTACCGTTGTGGCAAAGATGAATACAGTACGAGTTATCCTTTCCCTGGTAGTTCTCTTTGGTTGGGACTTACAACAGCTCGATGTTAAAAATGCATTCCTTCATGGAAACCTAGAAGAATAGGTTTACATAGAGATCCCCCTAGGATTTAGACTACAAAAGACATTATATGGGCCCAAGCAATCTCCTCGAGCTTGGTTTGGGAGGCTCAAGCAAGTCATGATATCCTTAGGATAAAAACAGAGTCAAGGTGATTACACTTTAGTCATAAAACATTCTCTTACCAACAAACTCACCATCCTTCTAGTCTATGTGGACAATATAATCATTGCAGGTAATGATGAATAAGAAAAACTGACCTTAAAGAAGAAACTGACAACTTAATTTAAAATGAAAGACCTAGGGATGCTGAAAGATTTTCTTGGAATGAAGGTTGCCCATTCCAAGAAAGGTATTTTTATCACTCAAAGAAAGTATGTCCTAGACCTCCTTCAAGAAACTGGAAAGTTGGGATACAATACCACAAGGGTTCCAATTGAACAAAATCACAAGATTGGAAGTGAAGAAAGGCCACCTGTGGAAAAAGCTCAGTATTAGAGATTGGTAGGTAAACTGATTTACCTATCTCAAACCAGACCAGACATTGTCTATGCCGTCAGTGTGGTCAGCCAATTTATGCATGACCCCCGAGAAAGACATATGCAAGTAGTTGACAGGATCCTCCAGTACTTGAAGACAAGTCTAAGGAAAGGTTTATTATTTAAGAGTGAAGGCACCTTATATGTCGAAATGTACACTGATGCAGACTGTGCCGGGTCAATTACAAATAGAAGGTCAACTTCAGGGTATTGTACGTTTCTGGGGGGAAACTTGGTGACTTGGAAAAGTAAAAAGCAGAATGTGGTAGCTCAGTCTAGTGGAGAGGCTGAATTTTGAGCTATAGCACAAGGCATCTATGGAGGACTATAGCTAAAGATCATTCTTGATGACCTCAAGATTAAGGTTGAGGATCCTATGAAGCTATTTTGTGACAACAAGACAATCATCAATATTGCTCACAATCAAGTTCAACATGATAGAACTAAACATGATGAGGTTAATCGGCATTTTATTAAAGAAAAATTAGACAGCAGTCTTATTGCTACCACTCACATCCCTACAGGGCTTCAAGTAACTGATGTTCTCACTAAGGGGCTTCCTACCATTAGATTTCAGGAGCTTAGAGACAAGTTGGGAATGATAGATATTCATTTACCAACTCGAGGGAAGGTGTTGTAAATAATAAAAACATCTTAGAAGAGTAGAGATAGATATATATTTTATTTACCATATTTATTATTTCCTGATTTAGGACAGTTGTTTTCCCTATAATAGGAAGATAAGAGAATGCAATTTGTGACAAAAATTAATAATATTTGTTTTCTTTTCAACTTCTTGTATACATTAATTTCTCCATAGAACACATAGATCTCATTCAACATAATTCAAAGTGAAAAATAGAGAATCCTGCAGATAAACCAGATCAAGAATGGTTGCCAATTAATTACCTGTATGCAGAAGGTAAAAAAGGAAACCATTTTTATAATTATGCAATTGCAAAGTAACACAAAGTCAATAAGGCTAGGAGTATGGTGGCATTAAACAATGATCAACATCCTCCGCCATGTAATGAAGAGTGCTTGGGTTTCACTTGCAAGATTTAAATTTATCATCAAACTTAACCATATTCTTTTCAAATTGAAAATTCATTTCCTTGTCATCATCTACTTTTATCTTAATAGATAACAAGAATATATTTTCTCGCATCAAGCCACTTCCTTCCCTTCCCTTCCCTGTTGCAATTATTAAGTTGAATCATAATAAATATTTTCTCACTACAATTATGAACCAGAAACTCCTATAAATGAATAAAGTTGCAATAGATGTCCAGTACTATGAACAAAGTAGCTCTTAAACAAAATATTCTGCAAGGACAGTATAATAAAATAGAGACAGAAATTTCAAAGATCTCAGTTAACCTGTTGGAGCTTGACAAGGCATGGAAGGACAAGGCAAAAGGGGCATGAATCACAACCATCAGGGTTATCTCTATGCAGGTAAGGCCAAATAACTCCATCTGGTACTATCCTCTTGCAACATTCGGCTTGAGTAAGAGGGCTACCACAACTACAAGGAAGGTTCTTATTTATAAGGCATTGAATGTCAGGAAGCTGTAACATTCTCCTGTATACACGTTTTTGCACATCACTCATTGCACAAAACACAATGTTATCTTCCTTCCCCATCATAAGATGCCCAATGGTCTCTTCCTTTGTCCTTCTCAACAAATATTTATGAAGAACTGCCACAAGGTGTTGTTTTCTCTTATTGGCAATTTGGACAAATCTATCAGGAGCAGTTGACCTCTGGCCATGCTTAAGAGGTTCATCATAGAACTCACGAAAGTGTTCCCGTGTTCCGAGGGATCCAGGTGCAACCCAATCAAAGAGATTGAACAATTCCATGATCTTATTTTGCATTATTGTCCCGGTGAGACCGTAGCGTCTTAGAGTTTTAATTTCCAAACATGCTTGATAGAGTTTTGATTTCTCATTCCTAAGTCGATGAGCCTCATCAATAATCACAGTGCTCCAGTTGACATCTGACAAGGAACTTCCATGAATCCTGTATGTGTCAAAACTGGTAATAAGTATCTCCACTCCATTTGCTCCCAATTTATCATGTATCAGATCCCGATTTACACCATGATAAATGGACACACTGAAGTTAGACCACTTAGAGAATTCACTCTCCCAGTTGTGGATAACAGAAGTGGGGCAAATTATTAACGCAGGATCTCTTTTCTCTACCTGGTTTTCATTTGCCGTAGAATGTCCTTCTTTATCAAAGACAGCAGCAAGAAATGCTATTGCTTGAATGGTCTTTCCAAGACCCCTATTTCAAATTTCAATATCTCAAAAATGAGTTTCAACATGGTAATTAACTACTTACAGCTGAAATTATGGTTAAATGAACCAAGTTTCACAAAACAACAGAAGTGTAAAAATATACCAACAGATAATATACACAAAAGAACAGAAGAATAAGTCCACAGATTTATAGGGCTCAAATAGGATCGAAAGATGCAACTTGTGGATCTTTAACTTTCAGAAAGAATAAATCAAAGAAGATATGAAAATGAAGAGTACGGACATTTGTTAAACTAGTGAAAAGCACCAAGAAACAAAATAGAAATTTTCTCAGTATTGAAAGCCATTAAATTTTTAAAAAAGAAGCAGTTTGACTCGAAAATCAAATGAAACTAAAACATCAACCTGTACACTTTTTTAGTTAAGTTGAAACTAAAATACCTAAAAACAGAAGAATAGAAATTCCAAAAAGACAGAAAGATGCTCCAAGCCAAGAGGGAAAAAAGAGAAAATGGAAGATATTGCAACTAACTCACATGTCATCTCCAAGCATGCCTCCACGATTGTTCTTGTACAAACCATACAAAAACTTCACTCCCTCTCTTTGATGCTCAAGCAGTCTACAGTTTATAGATGCAGGAACCTGAAACAGTGAACAATTGAACAACAGCTCATAACAACATTTGATTTTGTTTCAAATTTCCACAATCAGAATTTGCATCATCTATCAAAATCATTCAGTATACAAAACCTACACGACTTCTAATACCACATTGAGTTGTCCATAAATAATAATTTCTATAAAAAAACCACACCATTAATAAATTCATAAATATTTGGCAATCTAATCACTATTCAGTACCATGAATATCACTTTCTTTTTCATTTTTAAATGATGCCCAATTATCCTGTTCGTAAACACAATCATTGTGGCAAATATAACTAGAGGGAAACAGGGATTAACATAGGGCCAGTTTAGGTAAACTTGTTCAGAAGTACTCCTAGGAGAAAAAAATAAGGAAAAAAGAATTAAATTTTCTTCTCCAAAAAATTAAATTTAGTTTTTCATTAACTAATTTAGTTCTCTCTTTTAAATTTTTTAAAAGATATGAGACTTTCTACAAATTAACTAATGAAAAACTAATTTTAACTTTAATATAAGTAAATTTTATTTTTTTCTTCTAATTTTCTCCTCCTGTGGGGTCTTTTGAAGGAAAAACACTTAAACTGGCCCAATGTCATAAACTGACACCATTCAATGAGGATCAGACAGTTCAAATGTGGGATGCATATTTTCAGTCAGATAAAATGAGTCATCCGATCTTCATCCAACGGTCCATATTTTCTTGTTATGCAATTGACAGCAACAAGGTTAGAACCACAATCCACAACCATAATTTTGGCTACAAAGTTGTTAAGGTTTTTCAAGTGTTCATAACCACAACGCCACCACAAATGACAGCAACAAGGTTAGAACCTATGACAAAGGTTTTTAAAAAGATCCTCAACCATGATTTTGACCGCAAAATCAAGGTTTTTCAAGTGTCTACTACAATTGGCACCACATTTGTCCACAATTTCCCAATATCCGCAACAAAACTGCGACATTTAAAACCTTGAATCGGACCTAGTGCATAACTACCCAATACCCCAGTAGGCATGTGAAGTTACTGAGTGAATGAATGCATTAAATGGTAATTAGAGGGAATGAGAAACTAGCAACCTGAACGAGGGGAAATTCTCCATGGGAAGACAAGATGAGAGGCTCGAAGGGACCAGTGTGATCAAATTGAAACTGTGGCAATTTGGGTGAAGTGAATTTCGTTCTTTGTATCTCAGTTTCTTCTTCTTTTTCTTCTTTTTCTTTTTCTTGTTGTTGGGACAGTGACTTGTGGGGTTGAAGAGAGGAATCGTGAAGGCGGCGAAGCTGTTGGGAAAGAGAGGATTTGGGGGGTTTTCTAGGGATTGGGCAGAAGGAAGAATCGGAATCGCGGAGGAGAATTGAAGAAGAAGAAGAAGAAGACGTTGATGAAGGTTTTTGGGTTGAGCAACGTCGCAAAGATTCCTTCAGAGCTTGCAGTGACATGGCTATGACATGTAAGTTTTGAATTTTGAAAACAAAAACCTTTGATTTCAGTGTTGCAATTCTTAACCGCCAAACTCATTTTTGCATCCCAAATTTCTACTTTCTCCAACGTTGCCCAAGATTTTCGGTGAGAATGAATTTTATTTTACAAAACTTTTTCTTTTTAACACTGTTGTTATCATGTGTCATCATCTAGACTTAAATAATTGTTTTAGTTTGTAATTTGTATTTTGATTTTAGGTAAAATTTCACTTTTTAATGTCTTTATAATTAACAATTTATAATTATATTTTTTAATTCTCTAATTTTTGTCACCAACTTTAAAACTATTTGTAATTTTATTTTTTCTATTTAATTTTTATAATTTTAATTCATGTATTTTTAAAATATATAATTTTAACTTTAACTCGTAATATTTTTTTACTATTAATATCTTGATATTTACTGTGACAAAATAAAATTTAATATAAGCTATCAAATTAATTGATTAAGATAAAGAATTTTATTTTTCTCTCCGTCAAAAATATTATATTTATTCTGAAATTATCCTTATTCTTTCCATTAAGTTTTTGAAGAAATATGTTACGTTAAATATAGTTTAAGTTTTGATTAGAGTTTTTAAAAAGAGAATTATCTTACTCATTTAATTTTTTAATGTCTCACCTTTACTGAATTCTTCTATCTCAATCTCAACCATTTGGAAGAAAAAAATTAATTTAGAAAAATCAATAAATCAAGGAGAAAATTATTATTTTTAATTTTCACAAAAAATAAATAACCAAATCAATAGAAAATTACTTTAATATAAATAATTTGGAAAAATTAGTGTATTAACTCAAACATGAGTGAGTTAGACCTTAAGTAAGTTAGATTATATTTTATTCATTTGCAACTTTTTTTTTTATATTTTTCCCGGCCCATTTAGATTTATGGTGGTCAGATTAACAACCCATCTCGACGACTCTAATTTTGATTTCAAAAGTCTATTGAAAAGTTAAAATTTGAAAATTAAGTATTTAGATTTAAAAACTTTAATAACTATACCATAGGAAATAAAAATCTTATGATTGTTGTTTCCTTAATATGATCAAATTAAAAACATAAAAAGATGACAATGAAGGAAAAGAATAAAATAAACACAATATTATAATATGTTAAATCATCAACCTAATTAGTTAATTATTAAGGATCATATCTAGATAGTTTATAATAATCTATTAGTGTTTTTTATTTTTTTTCTGTTCTTGATTTGTCTATGAGAAGCGACTATTCTCTTTATATAGGTAATTCTCAGAGTACAAAATGAATATAAATAATAGTGAGTATTAGAAACATAACTTATTAAATAAAAGTAGAGACCATTTAATGAATTCTTTTATTTTAAGTGACACAACCTATTACGGATCATATGTTAAAAAATCCCAAGATTTAATAAACTATATATTAAATTAAATTAATATGTATTCTTATAACATAAATATAGTTAATAATTTTAATGGCATAAGATAACATAAAATGATTAATAATGTTAATCCAATAATAAATTTACATAAATCATAAATCTAATCATCTCTCACTTGAATAGCATTGGTCATTCACTAGTGCATAAATTATAATAGTAGTAATAATTATAAAGAGAGTACATTTCAATCAAAAATTCAATTATCATAAGTCTTATCATTACAGAAATAATATCCCCTAAGGAAGTAAATCATACATGTTAAATATTCACGATAACAAAGATGGAAAACATAATATAATGATCAAGAAAATTATATAATCCATGAATGGTCCAATGAAAGATATGAAGTCCAAGTGACGTCGTCTTGAAAATATCTCATAAGAATAATAATGTAATAATATAAACTTTTAGACTCCCACTAACTCAATATATCAAAAGACTCAACTAAACTTATATGAGTTATATGGCTTTTAAAAACTCAAACAGTCAAGTCTTTAGTTAGTAGTTTAGTAGCAAACATGCTCAATTTGAATTTGAAACTCTAAAACTTTCTCTTTAACAAATAAATATTTTATATCAAAATAATTTGAATGAAAAGAGATTTTGTTGTTGCAAGAGAAATGCACAACAATTTTGTTGCAATATATAACAAGTAGCCTAGATATACTTTCAACAATATGAAAGTTAGAGATTAGATTCATAAGCCACATAGCTTGACAAGTAGCATCATATTAAGCGACATACTATGCTTCCATGGTAGAAGTGGTTGTGAGAGTTTGTTTGACACTCTTCCAAGAAATAGTCTCTCTTGCCATCATGAAAATAGTGTCGGAAAGCAACCTGCAAAATCAGAATCAGAATAACCAATGACCTGAAGTTGATTAGACTTCTTATAGGTAAATAAGTAATCATTGGTTCCTTGCAAGTAGTGCATGACCTTTTTCACGGCTTTCTAGTGACCAAAACTTGGGTTGTTCAAGTATCTCTCTAAAGAATTAACAACAAAAGCAATATCGGAACAAGTACAAACTTGAGCATACATCAAACTACTAACAGAGGAAGTATAAGGAACCTTCTTCGTTTCATCTATCTCTTTGTCATTTTGTGGACATTGAGCTTTATATAATTTGTTGCATTTCTAAATAGGTTCAACACATGGGGAGCGAGAATGCATGTTAAATCGCTTGAGGATCCTTTCATGGTATCCTCTTTAAGACAATCCAAGAATATATTGTGATCTTCCACGATAAATTTGGATGCCTAATGCAAATGAAGCATCACCAAGGTTCTTCATATCAAAATGAGTGATCAACACCAATTTTATCTCAATCAATAGTTTAACACAACTGCTAGCAAGAAGAATGTCGTAAGCATATAACAAAAAATTATGAAATTATTTGTACTAGTTTTCAAGTAAATGCACTAATTTGAGACATTTTCTTTGAATCTTAAAGAACTGACCACCATATCGAACTTTAAGTACCATTGCCTAGGGTTTGTTTTAATCCATAGATGGACTTTTTAAATTTGTGAACCAAATGTTCATTGTCTGTTTTAACAAAACCATTATGCTGAACCATGTAGACATCCTCTACTGTAAAAGATATAACATAAAAAGGGGGTTTGAATTGTGTTACTTTTAAAAAATTGTTCCTTTCGTCTGTGAGTTTAGAGGGGTTCAGACGAAACAGTCTTAATCTTTCAAAGATTGATTTTAATGAACAGACGTTATAGTTTGATTATCCTCGTTACTCAAACACTTAAGAAGATAAATACACAAGTATTTTTATACTGGTTCGTCTATACAAGACTACGTCTAGTTACCCAGCAACCACTGAGTTTTCACTACAAACCGTGAAATGGTTACAAGTATTATTTGCGCCCAGCCACTTCTGGCTATTACACGATATTCTTTGAACACAGCCTTCGCAGGCTAAATAACTTGGGTATTCTTTGAACAACCAGCCTCCTCAGGCTAAAACACCACTTAGGTGGATTTGAAAGAGTTCTTTGAAAAGAAAGTTTCCTCTTCGCAGAGAGGGTTTTACAATGAAGTACAAAAGATACAGTGAGCGAAATCACAGTAGATTGAATACTAGAAGCGTGTTCGCCAATTGAACTCTGAAGAAGTGAAGTCTTTAAATAGGCAACGTCTTCAGATATCCGTTAGACATAGAAGAATGTCGTTGAACATTTTCCTCGAGAGCTTCCAAAAGGTGTCAGATAGTACTTGAGTGATTGATGGCATGTGCAGCGGATTTAGATAGCGTGCGCAGTACTTTTTCTGACATGTACAAAGATTTTAACAAAAAGGTGAAGACCTTTTCGAGTTGCATGTGTAAGTGCGAATCCCCATACTGATCTTGGATGCTTCTAATGAGTACTTCTTAAGATTTGAAATCTTGGCACGAGTGACTCATACTTTGCTTCACTTCTTGGACAGACGATAAACTTCTTCAGTCTAAGAGATTTCGTCTTATCCTATCGTCTGATGACTTGACTTGAGACAGACGAATGACTTCAACTTTGAGGGGTCATCTTCCGTCTGTACTTGTTTCATCTGACTTGCTTGCTGATGTTCCGTCTGAGAAAGTTTCGTCTGTCTTGTAATAATCAAAACTTTAAATATGTTAATCATCTTGATCTAACAGTTAATCATCTTGATCTAACAATCTCCCCCTTTTTGATGATTACAGACCATATTGATAACTTTCTCAAGGAAGCATCTGCATAAGACAAAGTTAGTGATCACAGTTTAAGCACAAGTCAGATTTACATCAAGACGATGTTTTCTGAAACAATACCTCTTTATAAGAATTGTTACATCAATGTGATGTAAACCATATACAATGTTACAAGGTATACAGAAAACCAAAGCTTTAAGAATACATGTATAACGCTATGCAAATAAATAAAGAATCAATACAACATAGCAAAAAGAATACAAAAAAAATATAGAATGCTAACTCCCCCTCAGACGTTTTGCTAACTCCCCAGACGAAGGCTTGCTAACTCCCCCTCAGACGATGCTTGACTCCTCAGACGAAGGCTCCCCCTTAGAATAACAACCTCTACCTCTTCTTCATAAGATATTCTCCCCCTTGGGCTGAGAATCATCAAAAGCTCAATCAAGAAGAAGACTTAGGCTTCGTTTGAAAAAGGCTTATAACGATCTCCTTCAGCTACTGCATCTCAGATGTAAGAGAAGCTTGATTATCCTCAAGCTCTTTGTTCTTTTTCTTCAGATGCTCGCAATTATTTTCTAAGGCATCATATTTACGCTTTAGAGTATGATACTCATCAGCGTCCCCTGCTTCATCTTCAATAACTGTAACCTTCACCTTATCAGCGATCTCCACAAAAGGCGATTGAGGCTCTTCCATGATTGGATCAGACTCTTCTTCTTTGATGACCACAGTTAAAGGCTCAAAAATAGGAGTTTGAGGTTCTTCAACTAATGGTACAGAGTCATCTTCAATGAGCACAGTTGGAGTCCTCTTCAGACGCAGAGTGAAAAGTGGAAGTGTGAGATACGTAGTGAAGTCTCTCTCCCATTGCCAAGTAAACACTTTACTGGGTACAGAGAGGTCAAGATCTGGATGCTCCTGTGACGGATGTGTATAAGCAAAAGCTTCTTCAGGATACACCTTGCCACAAATTGTGGAATCTTCATCAAATGAAGTTCCAGAGCAGAAAGCAGAGGTGACTTCATGATCTTCTATCATCCTTTGAATCTTAGGATTGATAGGTCTTGAGGCATTGGCTTGAATAGATTTGAGATGCGAGTATGCAGCAGACGGAAGTCTCTTGGGGATGTGCCTTTCAAACTTGAAGGTTTTGGAGACAGACGGAGTCTTCTTCTCCTTTCCTTTAGCCAAAAACTTGACTAAGCAAGGTCATTTTCGGTCTAAAACGATGGAGAACTTGGTTTCGTCTGAAATGAGAGAAGAAAATTGAGATCCCACCATGAATGGACAGTCTCTCAACTCCTTCTTTGCTTTCCTTTCAATGTGATAGAAGGAAGTTGATCTAGCTTTTTCTTCCCTTCTATAAGCATTGGCCATCAGTTTGAATGCCATATTGTAATCTTCAGGAAGAGCATGAGCAAACTCTTCAGGGTCTTCATATTCCTTGAGGAGGATGGAGTAGCGTGGGCAAATTCCTGAACAATGTGGTCTTGTCCAAGGAAGAACAATCCCAAGAGTATGTCCTAGACCTACATACTCTGTTTGGTTCATTGGAATTGTGAAGGGTACAGGATCATGGCGATCAATAGCGTCTAGATGCCAATGAGAGCAATCTTTTGGCTCATAGATGGTGGAGCTGGGATCTCCATATCTGCAGTGGTGAAATGCAGGTGCATTGATTTCATGCTGAAACTTCCACTTGATGTTTTCTCTGAAAGGAATGTGGGGTTCATAGCCAAGAGTTGGTCCTTCAATCACCGACTCAGCTAGATGATCCTTGTACACGTTTATTTCTTCTAAACCCTTGATGTCTAAAGAGGCCAGTTTATCCCAAGGCAGACGCTTCAGCCATTCGCGTTGCTCTTTAGGAGTATAGATGAAATCTTCTTTGAAGTCCACTGGTTTCAGGGTTTTGTGATAAATGATGGGGTTGACAAATCTCCCAAGTTGAAATCTCTTTTTACCTCTGTACCGATAAGGATTCTTCAACTCAATATATGGAGTGTCCTTTATAAAGCAGTCTTCATCGTCTGCTAAGTAACCATCTTTAGCAGACTCAGACGGTTCACCATCATCGGAGATATCTTCATGTTTATCTCCAAGAATCCAAAAGCTTGACCGGTGTTTCAAAGACAAGAGTTTTCAGCAAATCTTCTCATGACTAATTCGTTGAGGAACGAATAGTCAGTCTTGTGCTTGGGTGGAAGATCTTCTAAATTTATGACTTCAGCGTGAGATCTCACCCATGATGCATCCACCCTCTTTATATCAACATGTTCTTCATCAGACGAAGAACATGTGTCCTTAATAATTATCACTTCAGACGGAATCTCCATCGTCTATTGGTGGGATGCTTCTTCAGACGCAGTAGATATCGTTGAGAGGAGACACAACAATAAGATCAGAAACAGTTATCCTATGTTCGTTTTGGAGTGTTAATGCAGAAACCTGCATAGTTCAAGCTTCTTCATTAAGCATAGTCTCCAATTCCTCTGCCAACTGAGCATTATCCTTCTGGATCTGGGCAGTTTCTTCACTATTCATGCCTTCTAAAGTTGCTGGAGCAGACGCAGCTTCAGACAATCCAATGCCCTTAACGCTTTCGAGAAAGATTCTTTCTCTTTCAGCTTGAAGCAACATGGAGACCCTCATAGCCTCTTTTAGTTGTTTTGCTTCGTCTGTTTCTCCAATAACCACAGACGCAAGCTTCTGCTTCATTTATTCTTTGCCTTTGGCAGCTTTTTGAAGAACAACTTCTCTGACTCTTGCTTTCTCTTCAACTGCTTTCTTCTGTTTTTCTTCGCCTGAAAGGATTTAAACAGACGATATACCCTTAGACGATATCATAACCCCTTCATCTTCATATGGGATATCTTCTTCTCTTGCGTCTTAGTCGCAACATGCTTTATTCTGATAGTCCTCTTCTTCTTTCTAAGAGGCTCTTCTTGAGCATCTTCGAAAGGGACTTCAGATATGATCACAGATGGAAGAGAAATAGATGTTTGGGTTTGTGTTTGGGTGCGTGTTTGGGTTTGTGTTTGGGTTTTGGCGCGTTTGATGCGAGCTCTGTGAGGAAGATCTTTGGTGATGGGTGAAAGAGGAACTTGTTCTTCACTCGTATTGTGATGAATAAAGCTAGGGCTCAGATGCATCTTGGTAAAGGTGCTTCCTTTGACCTACTTTCCTTCTTCATGCGAAACAACACCAGTGGCATCAAAACCTTGGTTAATAATGATTTTGGAGAAGAGAGTGGCGTAGGGGATACTACTTTTCCTACAAATGTTCCTATTTCTCAACGCATTTATCCAATGGTCGAGAATGATGTGAGGAAGACTCATCCTTGCTTTCCTCAGACAGTAGAAGTTGCAAAATCTGTCACGAGTACTCACATTGTCTCGTGAGCCTGTTCTAGGTGTGAAGATGTTGTAGAGAAGGTTGTGGATAACTCTTCCTGTGGGGTATAGATTCCCTGATCTCAGAAACTTGGGATCTTCGGGGTCGCGGACCTTTCCATAGAGAATCTTGTCTACATGCTCCTCAGATTCTAACCTCATCCAGTCAGCGTTGTAAAAGCGCCCTTCAGCTTTACAACTCCTAGCTTCAGCAATGGAGTCTACTGTGATAATATACTCCTTGTTGTCAATGGTACCTACAATACCATCATCAAATTCCTTCGCGTCACTCCAGAACTCCGCGTAGGCCTCCATCAGCCATGGGCCTCTCATCTCCGCGAAATCCATCCAGCCATTGTGTATCAACATCTTTGATATCTTGTCAGAGATGCCCCCATCATTGTCCTTTTTAATGATTGATTTGACTTCTGCAATTCACAGAGCGTGCTCTCTAAAGTCCTAGAATAGTGCAATAAATGACAGTCACATTTATTGCTTCCTTTAATTTGTCCCTGCACACTTAACTTTAAATTAATTAAATAATAACCTTGCGTCTGTTGAATTTTCTCAGACTGATTCAACTTGATCAGATGCAATGTTTCATCTTAACACGAAAAGATATACGAAGGCAATTTTTAAAATGTATAGACGAAATGAAATGCTCAGACGGAAAAACTTAATCAATTAAAGAGACAATTCCCAAATTTTCTTTAATGAAATTGAAGCGAGTTTCATCTAAAGCTTTTGTAAAGATATCTGCCCATTGAAAATCAGTTTGAACAAACTGTATATCGAAAATACCTTTTTGAACATAATCTCTTATAAAATGAAATTTAATTTCAATATGTTTGGCTTTTGAATGTTGAATAGGATTTTTGCTGAGATTAATTACACTTGTGTTATCACAAAATACTGGTATTTGAGTTTCAAACCTAGAGTAATCCTCAAGTTGATGTTTTACCCAAAGTAGTTGTGAGCAACACCCAGCCGCAATAATATATTCTGCTTCAGTGGTTGAGAGTGCAATGGAGTTTTGCTTCTTGCTTGACCAAGAGATTAGTGATGAACCAAGAAATTGACATCCACCACTTGTGCTTTTTCTCTCCACTTTATCTCCAGTATAATCAGCATCACAATAACCACTTAGATTGAAATCACTACTTTTCTTATAAAATAGAGAGAGATTAGTGGTTCCAATAAGATATCTGAAAATGCGTTTAACAGCTTGTAAATGTGATTCTCTAGGATCGATTGAAAATCGCACATGTATTTACATTAAACATAATGTCAAGTCTACTAGCAGTAAGATAGAGAAGAGATACAATCATACCTCTGTATACCGTCTGATCAACGGTCTTACCTGATTCGTCTTTGTTGAGATTGGCTCCAGACGAATGCATGGGAGTTTTCATTGGTTTGACATTTTCCATTTTGAATTTCTTTAGAAGTTCCTTAGTATACTTCTGTTGATGAATGTATATGCCTTGTTTAGTCTGTTTGATTTGAAGTCCTCCCATCATGCTCATCTCGAACTCATCCTGCATTAACTTAGAAAAATTCTTACACAAGGATTCGTTAGTTGCTCCAAAGACTATATCATCTACATATATTTGGACAATAATAAAGTCTTTTGAAACACTTTTCTTGAAGAGAGTAGTATCAACCTTCCCTCTTGAAAAATCATTTTGAAGAAGAAAGGAACTCAGTCTTTCGTACCAAGCTCGAGGAGCTTGTTTAAGACCATATAGTGCTTTCTTTAGCTTAAAAACATGATCTGGTTGAGATGAACTCTCAAATCCAGGAGGTTGTTTTACATATACTTCCTCTTCAATAAAACCATTTAGAAAAGCACTTTTTATGTCCATTTGATATAGGGTGATATTCTTATGAGCAGCAAAGGCAAGTAAAATTCTAATGGCTTCTAATCTAGCTACAGGAGCGAAAGTTTCAGTGAAATCTATACCTTCTTGTTGATTATAGCCTTGAGCTACTAATCTGTTGGACTTGAAGCTGAAGAAGTCGTCTCTCGTTTTTAGTTTTGATCTACTTGTAATTTTGATTTTAATGATAGATTATAAATAGGAGCTTAATTGTATTGTTTGTTTTTAGAATAGGCTTTGAGTGTGGTTTTATTCAAACTTTTTCACAGAGAAGTTGGATCTACTCTGAAGATTCAAGCTAGAGCAGTTTTGGAACCCCATTTTATTTTGAAATAGTTGAAAAACTTTGGTTTAAAATGGTTTTAAGCTGAAGTAATCGATTACCATATAGCAGTAATCGATTACCAACAGTTTGAGAAAACAGGGGAACCCAAAACACTCTGGTGTAATCGATTACCACTCCATAGTAATCAATTACTTCGTGCTTGAAAGATCAGAGAAGGCAAAATCTCTCTGGAGTAATCAATTACCTCTATCCTGTAATCGATTACCACACCAGAATATATCTCAAATAGCTTTTGAAATTGCTTTAAATAGAAACCTCTTTGAATTGTTTCAAAAAGAAGAAGAAAAGAAAAAAAAAAGAAGAGAGATCTTTTGAGTTTCAATAAGGAAAGGAAGAGCGAAAATCAGTTTTACAAAGAACATAAGAATTCTCTTCAAGTTTTTTTTTAAAATTTTCTCTTGAGATGAAGGTTGTGTGAATGATTGAATTCTTTGGATATTATCTTGATCAGTGCATACACAATCAGGTGTACTCTTAGCTGGTCTTTATCTTTTTGTATTTCGTTTTGGTTTAAGACTCTTAAGAGAAAGGTGTTCTCTAGAAGAGTTAAGGAGTTTTTGAGAGAGGTGCTCTCAAAGTTGATTCTTGAAGGATTCAAGAATCAGGAGGATATGTTCTTAGGTGTAGAACATATGTTTTGAGTATTTTGATTTGGTTTGTGTTTGTGCAGAGTGATTGTATTGAACACAAAGAATCATTATAGTGGAAAAACCGATCGCAACAGTTGTTGGGTTGGGACTGGATGTAGGCCGAACACCGAACCAGGATAAATCTCTGTCTAAACTCTTTTCTCTACCTTATCTCTTATATTTCTCTGTATTTCTTGCTTTACACTTTCTTTTGTTATCCACTGTAGATCTCTGAACTGTATTTGTAACTCAGATAAAATTGAATCGGGAAAGAAAGTGATAAAAGACAATTGTTGATATAAGGAACTAGAATCTATTCACCCCCTCTCTAGATTCACATAGGGACCAACATAATCTTGCTTTGTTTCTTACCACTTTCCCATCTTCATCAAGTTTATTTCTGAACACCCATCTCGTTCCAATGATGCTTTTGCTTCTTGGTTTTTCTACCAAAGTCCAAACATCATTTCTGGTAAACTAGTTTAGCTCTTCTTCCATAACTAAAATCCAGTCATTATCTTGTAGAGCTTCCTCAATATTCTTGGGCTCTATATTTGACACGAGAGCATAGCCAGACGATTCTTTTAGTCTTGATCTTGTTTGAACACCTTGATGTCTATCTCCAATGATAAGATCTTCTGTGTGGTTTGAGGCAAACTTCCACGTTCTTATAGGAGCTTGATCATCATGTTGGTGAGCATCAGATGAAGAGGGTTCGTTTGTACTTCTATCGTCTTGTGGTCGGCTTGCCTGTCTCGGAGTTGACCATTTGAACTTGAGCTTTGACCAGAAGGGTTAATCTGCAAATTATCAAATAAATTTTCTAGGTCTGATATTTCCTTATCAGCCTTTGAGTTATCTTGGAATTTTACATGAATTGATTCCTCTACAACTTGCGTCTTAGAGTTAAATACTCTATAGGCCTTAGACGTATTGGATTATCCAAGTAAGAATCCCTTCACCACTTTTGAATCAAACTTGCCAAGTTGATCTTTAGTGTTTAAGATGAAACATTCACATCCAAAAGGATGGAAGTAAGAAATGTTGGGTCTTCTTCCTTTCCATAGTTCATATGGAGTCTTATTCAATATTGGCCTTATCAATATTCTATTTTGAATATAACAGGAAGTATTAATTGCTTCTGCCCAATAATATTTTGGAAGAGAGCTTTCATGCAACAAAATTCTAGCCATTTCTTGTAAGGTACGATTTTTCCTTTCCACAACTCCATTTTGTTGAGGAGTTCTTGGAGATGAAAAATTGTGAAAGATACCATTTTCAAAACAGAAGGCATTGAACTCAGAATTTTCAAATTTTGTTCTATGGTCGCTCCTAACAGACGCAATACATATTCCTTTTTCTTTTTGAACACGTTTACAGAATATTTCAAAAACACTGAATGACTCGTGTTTATGTGCTAGGAAGTATACCCATGTGAATCTAGTATAATCATCCACAATTACAAATCCATATCTCTTTTCTCCAAGACTTTCAGTCTGAGTAGGTCCAAAGAGACAAGATTCACACAGTCTGATCATATCTGAAGTCCCTTTCGAAGATGCTCAAGAAGAGCCTCGTAGAAAGAAGAAGAGGACTATCAGAATAAAGCATGTTGTGACTAAGACGCAAGAGAAGAAGATATACCCCAATGAAGATGAAGGGGTTATGATATCGTCTAAGGGTATATCGTCTGTTAAAATCCTTTCAGACGAAGAAAAGCAGAAGAAAGCAGCCGAAGAGAAAGCAAGAGCCAGAGAAGTTGCTATTCAAAGAGCTGCCAAAGGCAAAGAGAAAATGAAGCAGAAGCTTGCGTCTGTGGTTATTAGAGAAACAGACGAAGCAAAACAACTAAAAGAGGCTATGAGGGTCTTTATGCTGCTTCAAGCTGAAAGAGAAAGAATCTTTTTTGAAAGCGTTAAGGGCATTGGATCGTCTGAAGCTGCGTCTGCTCCAGCAACTTCAGAAGGCATGAATAGCTAAGAAACTGCCCAGATCCAGAAGGACAATGCTCAGTTGGCAGAGGAATTGGAGACTATGCTTAATGAAGAAGCTTCAACTATGGAGGTTTCTACATTAACACTCCAAGACGAACATAGGATAACTGTTTCTGATCCTATTGTTGTGTCTCCTCTCAATGCTTTGCCTTTGATCAGGCGATACCCGCCGTCGAGAAGAAGCATCCCACCAACAGACGATGGAGATTCCATCTGAAGTGATAATTATTGAGGACACATGTTCTTCGTCTGATGAAGAACATGTTGATATAAAGAGGGTGGATGCATCATGGGTGAGATCTCACAATGAAGTCATAAATCTAGAAGATCTTCCACCCAAGCACAAGACTGACTATTCGTTCCTCAACGAATTAGTCATGAGAAGATTTGTTGAAAACTCTTGTGCTGAAAGACCACCAAGCCCCACCGGATTCTTGAGATAAACTTGAAGATATCTCGATGATGGTGAACCGTCCGAGTCTGCTAAAGATGGTTACTTAGCAGACGATGAAGACTGCTTTATAAAGGACACTCCATATATTGAGTTGAAGAATCCTTATCGGTATAGAGGTAAAAACGGATTTCAACTTTGGAGATTTGTCAACCCCATCATTTATCACAAACCCCTGAAGCCAGTGGACTTCAAAGAAAATTTCATCTATACTCCTGAAGAGCAACGCGAATGGCTGAAGCGTCTGCCTTAGGATAAACTAGCCTCTTTAGATATCAAAGGTTTAGAAGAAATAAACGTGTACAAGGATCATCTAGCTGAGTCGGTGATTGAAGGACCAGCTCTTGGCTATGAACCCCACATTCCTTTTAGAGAAAACATCAAGTGGAAGGTTCAACATGAAATCAATGCACCTACATTTCACCACTGCAGATATCGAGATCCCAGCTCCACCATCTATGAGCCAAAAGATTGCTCTCATTGGCATCTGGACGCTATTGATCGCCATGATCCTGTACCCTTCACAATTCCAATGAACCAAACAGAGTATGTAGGTCTAGGACATAGTCCTGGAATTGTTCTTCCTTGGACAAGACCACATTGTTCAGGAATTTGCCCACGCTACTCCATCCTCTTCAAGGAATATGAAGACCCCGAAGAGTTTGCTTATGCTCTTCCTGAAGATTACAATATGACATTCAAACTGATGGTCAATGCTTATAGAAGGGAAGAAAAGGCTAGATCAACTTCCTTCTATCACATTGAAAGGAGAGCAAAGAAGGAGTTGAGAGACTGTCCATTCATGATGGGATCTCAATTTTTTCTCTCATTTCAGACGAAACCAAGTTCTCCATCGTTTTAGACCGAAAATGACCTTGCTTGGTCAAGTTTTTAGCTAAAGGAAAGGAGAAGAAGATTCTGTCTGTCTCCAAAAACTTCAAGTTTGCAAGGCACATCCCCAAGAGACTTTCGTTTGCTGCATACTCGCATCTCAAATCTATTCAAGCCAATGCCTCAAGACCTATCAATCCTAAGATTCAAAGGATGATAGAAGATCATGAAGCCACCTCTGCTTTCTCCTCTGGAACTTCATTTGATGAAGATTCCACAATCTGTGGCAAGGTGTATCCTGGAGAAGCTTTTGCTTATACATATCCATCACAGGACCATCCAGATCTTGAGCTCTCTGTACCCAGTAAAGTGTTTACTTGGCAATGGGAGAGACTTCACTGCGTATCTCACACTTCCACTTTTCACTCTGCGTCTAAAGAGGACTCCAACTGTGCTCATTGAAGATGACTCTGTACCATTAGTTGAAGAACCTCAAACTCCTGTTTTGAGCCTTTAACTGTGGTCATCAAAGAAGAAGAGTCTGATCCAATCGTGGAAGAGCCTCAATCGCCTTTTGTGGAGATCGCTGATAAGGTGATGGTTACAGTTATTGAAGATGAAGCAGGGGACGCTGATGAGTATCATACTCTAAAGCGTAAATATGATGCCTTAGAAGAGAATTGCGAGCATCTGAAGAAAAAGAACAAAGAGCTTGAGGATAATCAAGCTTCTCTTACATCTGAGATGCGGCAGCTGAAGGAGATCGTTATGAGCCTTGTTCAAAAGAAGCCTAAGCCTTCTTCTTGATTGAGCTTTTGATGATTCTCAGCCCAAGGGGGAGAATATCTTAGGAAGAAAAGGTAGAGGTTGTTATGCTAAGGGGGAGCCTTCGTCTGAGGAGTCAAGCATCGTTTGAGGGGGAGTTAGCAAGCCTTTGTCTGGGGAGTTAGCAAAACGTCTGGGGGGAGTTAGCATTCTATATTTTTTTTTGTATTCTTTTTGCTATGTTGTATTGATTCTTTATTTATTTGCATAGCGTTGTACATTTATTCTTAGAGCTTTGGTTTTCTGTATACCTTGTAACATTGTATATGGTTTACATCGCATTGATGTAACAATTCTTATAAAGAGGTATTATTTCAGAAAACATCGTCTTGATATAAATCTGACTTGTACTTAAACTGTGATCACTAACTTTGTCTTATGCAGATGCTTCCTTGAGAAAGTTATCAGTATGGTCTGTAATCATCAGAAAGGGGGAGATTGTTAGATCAAGATGATTAACTGTTAGATCAAGATGATTAACATATTTAAAGTTCTAATTATTATAAGACAGACGAAACTTTCCCAGATAGAACATCAGCAAGCAAGTCAGACGAAACAAGTACAGACGGAAGATGACCCCTCAAAGTTGAAGTCATTCGTCTGTCTCAAGTCAAGTCATCAGACGATAGGATAAGACGAAATTTATTGGTCCCTATGTTGAATCTAGAGGGGGGGTGAATAAATTCAAGTTCCCGATGTTCAAAGTTTAGCCTTTGTCAATTTCTTTCCCAATTCAGTTTTATCTATGTTAAGAATAACAATTCAGAGAGGTAGCAGCGGACATAGAAAGAAATTGATACACCTTTTCAAAACTCTTTTAGAATGAATCAGTAAAAGCAATTGTAAAGCAATAGATTCAGATAAAGATAGTAGATAAGGTAGAGAGAAAGTTTGGACAAAGATTTATCCTGGTTCGGCGTTCGGCCTACGTCCAGTCCCAACCCAACAACTGTTGCGATCGGTTTCCACTATAATGATTTCTTGTGTCTAATACAAACACACTGCACAAACACAAACAAAATCAAAATAACCAAAATACATGTTCTTCTCCTAAGAACATATCTCTCTAATTCGTGAATCCTTCAAGAATCACCTTTGAGAGCACCTCTCTCAAATTCCTTAACTCTTCTTCTAGAGAACAACTTTCTCTTAAGAGTTTGAACAAAAACAAATACAAAAACAAGATAAAGATCAATAAAGATTACACCTGATTTGTATGATCTGATCAAGTTTATAACCAAGTATTCAATCCTTCACACACTCTTCATCTCTAGAGAAAATCTTTTGAAATCTTGAAGAGAACTCTTAGAACTTGTGTTTTTTGTAAACTCAGTTTTTCGCTCTTCCTTTCTTCTTGAAAAAACTCAAAGATTTCTCTTGTTGAATGAATTCTAAGAGGTTTCAATTTTAAACAATTTAAAAATATTTTTGAGATGAGTTCTGGTGTGGGTAATCGATTACAAGAATGTGGTAATCGATTACTCCAGAGAGTTTTAGGCTCCTCTGTTATCTCAAGCACGAGGTAATCGATTACTAGGATGTGGTAATCGATTACTCCAGAGAGTTTTAGGATTCCCGATTTCTCAAATCATGGTAGTCGACATCGATATATGGTAATCGATTACTTCAGCTTAAAATCATTTAAAAAACAGTTTTCAACTTGTCAAATCAGAGTTAGGGTTCCCAAAGTTGCTCTAGCTTGATTCTCAGAGTAGATTCAACTTCTCTGTGAAGTGAAATTGAATAGAAACCACACTCAAAGCCTATTCTATAACAATCAATACAATTAAGCTTTTATTTACAATCTATCATTAAATTCAAGAGTACAAGTAGATCAAAACTAAAAAAACAAGAGACGACTTCTTCAGCTTCAAGTCCAACAATCTTCCCCTTTTTGGTTTTGATGTACCAAATCATAGTGTAGTCGAGGATCTAATGAAAAAAAGGCTTTGATGTGTCCTGAAATGTTAGTATCCTTTTGCATACAACTTTTAAGTAATATACAATTCATATCACTTTTCAATTAACAGTAATATTATAGCATCTAAGTAATCAATTGCAAAGAAATTAAATCTAATGTTATTACAGTAATCCATAATTGTTTAAATTTTGATCTGCTCCCCCTATGTAAAATACTTAAGAATTTATAGATTCAAATTGTTCAAAGATAATCAAATAACATTCAAAAGATATCAAATGAAAACATAAATGAAAACATATAATAACTACACTTCTACTACTCCCCCTATTTGGTATATCAAATAAGATTATGAGAGGTAGAGTTGAAGTTACTAATCTGTGTCATCCTGGTTGAGTCTTTCCATCATTGTCTCCATCAAATCTTTCATCTCTAGGAAGTGCAAATCTTGACATTTTCCTAGATCATCTATCCTTTTGTTGACAGTCTCTTCTAATTCGTCCATTCAGTCAATCATGATGGATTCAAATCGAGATCTTGGAATGTACTCTCCAGACGCTAGATTGTCTTCATCTTCATCTTCGTTCTGTGCTCCTTCTTCTAGAACTTCTAGTGGATTAGCTTGTTGTTGTTATTCTCTGGTGATCCATCCTGCATCAGTTTTAATCAGCCTCATTATCTTTAAGGCTCTCTCACTGATCATGTGGACATCCTGGACTAATTCTCTGGATTCATCAGTTGTATCAATCTGAAAAATTTCAATTAGTCTAGAAATAAACAAAGCATATGGACATTTATTATCTAAAAGTCTTCAGCATATTGTCCATTATGATGTGCGTCCAATCCATTTGAGTTTCATTCTTCAGTGCTGCCATGAGTATCATGTCGTCTTCACTGAATTGAGCATGGTTTGCTCCTCTTGCGGCTAAGATCCGACAAATGGTGTAATGAAGTAGCCTATCATCAGCATTTAGGCCTCCTATGTTGTATGTCACCTTTTTACCTTGTGATCTCCTTGAATTCTTTTCATCTTCCCAATTCTGTGGGTTCCTCAGCATGCTCATATAGAAGGTGTCCTTTTGCAAATCAAATCCTTTCTCTCGGAGTTTGTCTATATGTGCAATGATTCCTTCTTTCCTGATACCAGCAATTTGAAGAAAATGTGCAGGGGTTAAAATCATTTTAATACCCTTAACTTCGAACTTACAAATCGTTCGTTCCATGTTTGGTTTGAGATTTGAATAGAAGACTCGAACCAAATCTGGGTAGATAAAGCCTTTTAATCCCACAAATCTCTCCAAATGTTGTTGCCTCAGGTAGGTTTGGAAGGTAAAACTCTGGTCATCTAGCCATCGTAGGTCTAGAATCTTTGGTGGAACAAGACCTTTGTTAGCGAAATCCAGATGGAATCTCGTTTCTTGTCCTTTGGTAGAGAACCATCGGTTGACAGCAGATTCAGGTGGAGGAGTTGGAGCTCTTTCTGGTTGAGCCGGTGAAGTAGGTTGCTTCCTTTTGGAGGATTCTCCTACCTTCTTCTTACCTTTTATCTCCTCTTGAGTGTATCTGTTGGCTCTCATTTTGATTCGTTTTCCCTTTCCTTGGTTTTCCATAGTTGCTGAGAGAGAGAGTGATTTCTTAGGGTTTTGGAAGAAGAAGATGAATAGTGAACTTGTAGGATTTCACCTGCAATTCTTATAAGAGAGAAAAAAAGCCCAAGAAATTAGTCCAAGAACGAGCTAATAGATTATCAGCAATTGGAAATCGATTATCTCAGTTCCTTATATAGAGAGAAGAAGGAAATCAAGAAAAATGGTCGTGGTAATCGATTGACCTATTCTGGTAATCGATTACTCCAAAGGGGTTTGCAAAACCTTTATAACCTGGTTTCTGTGGTAATCGATTACGAGATCGTGGTAATCGACTACTACAGTGCCAATCTTTCTAAGAATTGAAAATTTGATTCGAAGTAATCGATTACATTTTTCTGGTAATCGATTATTTCTATCAGAAAAAGATTTTCTTGGAAAAATTTTCACAAAAACAATTTTATGGATAAGTGTAATCAAGTAGAAGGGTTTAGTTTAGATGTTCTTCACTTAAAATGCCGAGGTTTGATCTAAGTTTGTAAAACCTTTCTTTTGGTAATGCTTTGGTAAAAATGTCTGTTAACTGATTTTTTGTATCTATGAATTCGATGTCACAATCTCCTTTTTCGACGTGGTCTCTGATAAAATGATGTCTGACTTCAATGTGTTTTGTTCTTGAGTGCAATACAGGATTCCTTGTGATACTTATAGCGCTTGTGTTGTCGCATTTCAAGGGAATATGATCTATCTTTAGCCAGAAATCTTCTAGTTGATGCTTCAACCATATTGCTTGAGCACAACAGCTTCCCGCAGCTACATATTCAGCTTCTGCTGTTGATAGTGCTACATAAGCTTGTTTCTTGCTATGACAAAGTATTAAACATTCTCCAAAAATGTGACATGTGCCACTAGTGCTCTTCCTATCTGTTTTACTACCTGCAAAATCAGAGTCACTGAAACCAACAAGTAATGGTGAGGTTCCTTTTGGATACCACAAGCCACAATTTATAGTCCCTTTTAGGTATTTAAGAATCTTCTTTACTATTAGCCAATGAGATTGCTTAGGTGTAGATTGAAATCTAGCACATAAACATACATCATACATAATATCAGGTCTACTGGCTGTAAGATATAGTATCGATCCTATAACACCTCTGTATAAGGTAGTATCAACTTCATGACCTGCTTCATCAATCTCAAGATAAGTGTTAGTAGAAATAGGTATATTTGACACTTTACAGTTTATCATATCATATTTCCTAAGTAATTCTTTAGTGTACTTAGCCTGGTGAATAAAAGTGCCACCATCCATTTGTTTGACTTGGAGTCTTAGAAAGAAGCTTAGTTCTCCTATCATGGACATGTCAAATTCTTCCTGCATATTGCTCACAAACTCTTCACAAAGTTGTTGGTTAGATGATCCAAAGATAATGTCATTAACATAAACTTGAACCAATAGAATGTAGTTAGATTTGTTCTTAATAAACAGAGTCTTATCTACTTTACCTCTGTGGAATCCTTTTGATATGAGAAATTTACTCAATCTATCATACCATTGCCTAGGGGTTTGCTTCAACCCATATAAGGCTTTATGAAGTTTGTAAACATGTGTAGGCCAAGTAGCGTCTGTGAAACCTGGTGGTTGTGCTACATAGACTTCTTCATTTATGTATCCATTTAGGAACGCACTCTTTACATCCATTTGGAATAACTTGAAGTTGTTGATACATGCATAAGCTAGGAGTAGTCTTACTGCTTCAAGTCTTGCAACAAAACAAAGGTTTCCTCAAAGTCAATTCCTTCCTCGTTGATTGCGCCTTTTTGCCACAAGTCTTGCTTTGTTTCTGACCACAACTCCATCTTCACTCAGTTTATTCTTGAATACCCATTTTGTGCTAATTATATTCATGTTGCCTTTGTCTGGAACAAGTTCCCATACTTCATTTCTTCTGAACTGGTTAAGTTCCTCTTCCATAACCATGATCCAAAATTCATTGCTCAAGGCTTCTTCTATGCTGGAGGGTTCAACTTGTGATACAAAAGCAGTATTATAGCAAAATAGATTCTGTGAGGATCTAGTAGTTACCCCCTTGTGAATGTCACCAATGACATTGTCAAGTGATAGGTTCCTAGGTGTCCTTCATTCTTTTGCTTGATCAGACATTGGGGTTGTTTGATTTTGCTGATGCATATGATCAATTTCTATGCTTTCTTCACCTGTTTCATCATCATTACGTAGCAAGCTTTCCTTTTGGAAAGTGTTAGTTTCATCAAATCTAATATGGACAGATTCTTCAATGCACATTGTTCTTTTGTTAAAGGTCCTATATACTTTACTTGTATTTGAATAACCAATGAAAATGGCTTCATCAGCCTTTGTATCAAATTTTCCAATAGGGTCCTTGCCATTGTTTAAAACATAGCATTTGCATCCAAAACCTTTAAAGTAAGAAATATTTGGTTTTCTGTCATAGAAAAGCTCATAAGGGGTTTTCAACAAGATGGGTCTTATAGAAACTCTGTTGAGAACATAACATGCAAAAGTGTTCACAAAGATCACCCAAAATGTTTAGGCATCCCGTGCTCATTCAAAGATAGTTCTCCCTAGTTCTATAAGTGACCTGTTTTTTCCTCTCCACTACTCCATTTTGAGAGGAGTTCTAGGAGCTGAAAAGTAGTGTGATATCCCATGTTTTTCACAAAAGTTTTCAAAATAACTATTTTTAAATTCAGTACCATTGTCACTTCTCAAAGCTTTGATTTTCAAATCCTTTTTATTTTGAATTTTCTTGGCAAGTATCTTAAAAACTCCAAAGGCTTGATCCTTTTTCTTGATAAACAAAACCCAAGTAAATCTTGAGTAGTCATCTACAATGACTAGCCCATACAGATTTCCACCAAAACTAGCTATCCTAGATGGACCAAATAAGTCTAAATGCAAGAGTTCAAGCGGCTGAGATGTAGAAACATGTTTAATATTTTTGAAAGATGTTTTTGCCTACTTGGACTTTTGACAAGCCTCACAAAGTCCTTCTTTGGAAAACTTCAGTTTAGGTAGACCAAAAACTAGCTCTTTAGATACAAGTTTATTCAAATGTAATATGTCAATATGTGTTATTCTCCTATGCCATAGCCAAGACAGATTATCATTAGAAGTTAAGCATGTAGAGTAAGGGGATGAGTGATCTACTTCCAATATGTAGATGTTGTTTGACCTTTTGCCAACCATGAGAAGTTCATTTGAGTCTTTGTTGCTGATAAGACAATGCTCATCATCAAATGCAATTCTGTAGTTCTTGTCACACAGTTGACTAATACTCAGCAAGTTGAACTTCAATCCATCAACCAGTAATACATCCTCTATCACTGTATTAGCTTTGTATCCAACTGTACCGTAGCCTAGTATTTTTCCTTTGTTGTTGTCTCCATATACAACTGATCCAGTTTCTCTTGGTGTGAAGGTGCTAAGATTCCTTCTATCACCTGTCATATGCCTTGAACAGCCACTGTCTAAGTACCATATTGAGTTTTTGCTGTTTAGGCTTTCCTGCAAGAGAAAAAGAACTTATTTTACGATTGGTACCTAGCTTCTCTTGGGTCCATGCAAGTTAGTGCTACATTTTTCTTTCTTAACCCATCTATACTTACCACTGGAAATTCCTTTCTTTCTAATAATGCAATTAGAAGATTTATGTCCTGTTTTCATGCAGTAGGTACAAGTGAGGTTAGCATGCTTAGAGTTTCCAGATTTCATGTTATCATGCCTTCTTATGTGAACACAGTTTATAGAGGTGTTGAGTTCCTTTCTTAGTTTTGAAATATCATTTTCTAAATCGCATACTTTCTGGTTTAACAAGGATATTTTCCTTTTTAAAACTATGTTTTCTTTTTCAAATGTTTCAGCTTGATTGTAAAGCTTATAAAAAGCAGAATGTAGTTCGTCATACTCATCCAAGGTAGAGTTTGTATCACTTACCTCACTGGATGATTTGACCATCAAGCACAAGTTTGCTTCCTCATTTTCTCTTTCAGATGTTGAGGAGGTGTAGCCTTCATCCCAAGATATGTAGTCTTTCTTTTTCTTCTTTTCTTTTCTGAAATTACTTTCACTTTCAGATTTTCTTACTTCAGGGTTGTTGCTTCTTTTCAGACTTGGACAATCTGATCTATAGTGCCCAATCTTCCAACATTCATAGCATGTTACTTTGACTGAAGTGTTGTCTTGCTTTTTGACTCCTTTTCTTGATTGACCAAATTTATTTTTAGAATTGTTCTTCATGAATTTTCTGAACTTCTTCACCATCAAATTCACTTGATCTTCCTGTGAGTCATTTCCGTCTTCGAGAATTCGATTCTCGTTTCAAGATGCTTCTATCTTGAGAGCAATTCCTTTGCTCTTTTGTCCTTTTGTTCCTCATCTCCATGCGAGTCATATCCATCTCATACTCTCTAAGTTTGCCAAACAGTTCAAGACCGGTAATAGCAAAATAAGGTTCTTTAATTCATTATGGTTGTCACAAAGAGGTTGCCACTTTCTATTCGTAGATTTCAGAATCTTGACATTCACTTCTTCTTCAATGAAGTTCTTGCCAAGTCCTTTGAGATGGTTGATGATGTGTGTGAATCTCTTCTGCATTTCCATTATTGATTCTCCTTGGGACATTCTGAATGTTTCATATTCTTAAATGAGTGTATTCTTTCTCGCTCTCCCGACTTCAAAAGACCTTCATGTGTTACCATGATGAGCTCCCATGCCTCTTTTGTCAGAAGTGTTTTAAATTCTAAAAAACTCATCGAATTCAGGGCAGAATGTATAATGTTTAAAGCCTTAGCATCGTTTTCAGCTCTCTTAATCTCATCTATATCCCAATCCTCAAATGGTTTTCTATTTCATTCCCATTTTCTATTTTCATTGGAACTCTGTACTCATTTACCACAGCCTGCCAGATGCTTCTATGAATAGATTCCATAAAGATTTTCATGCGAACTTTCCAGAATGGATAGTTATCACCGCAGAACAATGGAGGTCTATTTATAGAAGCTCCTTCAGTGAAGGGTAAAAGATTACAAGCCATCACAGGGAACTATGTAGGATTACTAGATTGATTTACTAGTTTAAGCTCTGATACCAATTGTTGGTCCCTATGTTGAATCTAGAGGGGGGGGGTGAATAGATTTAAGTTCCTGATGTTCAAATTTTAGCCTTTGTCAATTTCTTTCCCAATTCAGTTTTATCTATGTTAAGAATAACAATTCAGAGAGGTAGCAGCGGACATAGAAAGAAATTGATACACCTTTTCAAAACTCTTTTAGAATGAATCAGTAAAAGCAATTGTAAAGCAATAGATTCAGATAAAGATAAGAGATAAGGTAGAGAGAAAGATTGGACAAAGATTTATCCTGGTTCGGCGTTCGGCCTACGTCCAGTCCCAACCCAACAACTGTTGCGATCGGTTTCCACTATAATGATTTCTTGTGTCTAATACAAACACACTGCACAAACACAAACAAAATCAAAATAACCAAAATACATGTTCTTCTCCTAAAACATATCTCTCTAATTCTTGAATCCTTCAAGAATCACCTTTGAGAGCACCTTTCTCAAATTCGTTAACTCTTCTTCTAGAGAACAACTTTCTCTTAAGAGTTTGAACAAAAACAAATACAAAAACAAGATAAAGATCAGTAAAGATTACACCTAATGTGTATGATCTGATCAAGTTTATAACCAAGTATTCAATCCTTCACACACTCTTCATCTCTAGAGAAAATCTTTTGAAATCTTGAAGAGAACTCTTAGAACTTGTGTTTTTTGTAAACTCAGTTTTTCGCTCTTCCTTTCTTCTTGAAAAAACTCAAAGATTTCTCTTGTTGAATGAATTCTAAGAGGTTTCAATTTAAAACAATTTAAAAACATTTTTGAGATGAGTTCTGGTGTGGGTAATCGATTACAATGTAATCGATTACTCCAGAGAGTTTTAGGCTCCTCTGTTATCTCAAGCACGAGGTAATCGATTACTAGGATGTGGTAATCGATTACTCCAGAGAGTTTTAGGATTCCCTGATTTCTCAAACTGTTGGTAGTCGATTACTGATATATGGTAATCGATTACTTCAGCTTAAAATCATTTAAAAAACAGTTTTCAACTTGTCAAATCAGAGTTAGGGTCCCAAACTGCTCTAGCTTGATTCTCAGAGTAGATTCAACTTCTCTGTGAAAATTGAATAGAAACCACACTCAAAGCCTATTCTATAACAATCAATAAAATTAAGCTCTTATTTACAATCTATCATTAAATTCAAGAGTACAAGTAGATCAAAACTAAAAAAACAAGAGACGACTTCTTCAACTTCAAGTCCAACAAAATCTCTTAGACTGAAGAAGTTTATCGTCTGTCCAAGAAGTGAAGCAAAGTATGAGTCACTCACGCCAAGATTTCAAATCTTAAGAAGTACTCATTAGAAGCATCCAAGATCAGTATGAGGATTTGCGCTTACACATGCAACTCGAAAAGGTCTTCACCTTTTTGTCAAAGTCTCTATACATGTCAGAAAAGGTACTGCGCACGCTATCTATATCCGCTGCACACGCCATCAATCACTCAAGTACTATCTGACACCTTTTGGAAGCTCTCGAGGAAAATGTTCAACGACATTCTTCTGTGTCTAATGGATATTTAAAGACGTTACCTATTTAAAGAATTCACTTCTTCAAAGTTCAGTTGGCGAACACGCTTCTAGTATTCAATCTACTGTGATTTCGCTCACTGTATCTTTTGTACTTCATTGTAAAACCCTCTCTGCGAAGAGGAAACTTTCTTTTCAAAAAACTCTTTCAAATCCACCGAATGGTGTTTTAGCCCTGAGGAGGCTGATTGTTTAAAGAATACCCAAGTTGTTTAGCCTGCGAAGGCTGTGTTCAAAGAATATCGTGTAATAGCTAGAAGTGGCTGGGCACAAATAATACTTGTAACCATTTCACGGTTTGTAGTGAAAACTCAGTGGTTGCTGGGTAACTGAACGTAGTCTTGTATAGACGAACCAGTATAAAAATACTTGTGTATTTATCTTCTTAAGTGTTTGACTAACGGGGATAATTAAACTATAACGTCTGTTCATTAAAATCAATCTTTGAAATATTAAGACTGTTTCGTCTGAACCCCTTTAAACTCACAGTCGAAAGGAACAATTTTTTAAAAGTAGCACAATTCAACCCCCTTCTTGTGTTCTATCTTTTACAATGGTTACTATGCTGAAATATATATATAAGAGTTTCTAATTTCAAAGGCTATTATAATATTTAATATCTCAAAATTTTAATGACTAAAATAAAAGCTTGTTTTTTGTAGCCACATATTGGCACACAAAACCAAAAGTAAAATAAACATCTCCACGTTAATTTTTTTTGTTATTTCTCACTAACTCTAGAATGGTAAATTTAGTAAATAGCAATTTCAAAACCATAATGATAACTAGAAGCTCAACAAAAATACAAGTGTGAAAGTAGAATAAAAACTCAATCTTAACAAAAATTACTAGTATATAGTTTTTTGATTTGGAAAATTATTTTTTCCACATGGTAAACCTCCCAAACAAAGTCCTAGTTGTTGAAACTAAAACGTTTATAATTAAATAATGTTGGTCCCTATGTTGAATCCAGAGGGGGGTGAATAGATTCTAGTTCCCGATATGCCCAAATTAATGTCGTTTCTACTTTCTTTTTATTTAAGATTAAATCTAATCTTGTTTAACTAATCAACCTCAAATGAATAAGCGTTAGAACAAGATATATCAAAGATACACAGCGGAAACACTTAAGAAAGATCAGAAAAGCATATTAGCAATCAATATACTTAGAGAATCAATATTTGTATTCAAGTGTTCAAGATATGAATCAATTACGCAGTCAATTACCAAATGTAAATAATGTAATTCAATGTTACAGTTAATCGTATTGACAAAATATAAAAGTGTAAGGTAGAAGAAGAGTGTACAAGAGGATTTATACTTTGTTCGGTTAAAACTAGGCTACGTCGATCCTAATTCAACAATCTGTTGCAATTGGTGTTCCACTATAACAATGATCCCTTTTATGTTCTTTACATTCACTCTGCACAAGCAACATAAAAACGAAATCAAAACACCCAACACCTGTTCTTTAACCTAAAGAACAGTTCTCCTTGGTCTTGGCACCTCCAAGAACCAATCCTTTGAGAAACCTTTCTCAAATCACCTTACTCTTTCCTAGAGAGACCTCTCTCTTAGAGTAATCAACCCAAACCAAAACAAACAATAAAGATCAGCTTAGAGAACACCTGATAGTGTAGAATCTGATCAACATGAAGCACAAAACAAACCAACCATTGAAACTCAACCAAGATTGCTCTTTGAAAACTTTTCTTGAAAACCTTTTCAATTCTTTGAAGGATTTCTTGGAGAAAATATAAACTTAGTTTCAAAGAAGATATGAAAGTGTAAGATCAATTCTTTTCGTAAAAAGTTCTTATGAAATATTTTGAAAGAGGGTTTATATAAAAGACAAGATAAAAACCTATTTTGAGCAATCTAATTGATTTCTGATGATGGTAATCGATTACAGCTGTTGGTAATCGATTATTCCAGCAAGTAAACATCATCTCAAGTGTTTTTAACCTCTGGTAATCGATTAACACCACAGAGAAAATCACAAATTTCCACTCTGTTGCCAAACTGTGGTAATCTATTACCGTTTTCTGGTAATCTATTACCTTAGTTGGTAATCTATTACCAGTTTCTGGTAATCTATTACCTCAGTCAATTACCAAAAACTTTTTCTTAAAAACAAAGAGGGAAATGAATGATTTGAATCTCCAACATAAGTAATGACTTTACTTACCTAAGACTTGTGACACAAGAACAATCATAAGCACAAACCTATCTTAAACAATCAATACAATGAAAAGCTTATTACAATTTATATAAGGAAAACAAAAGATTACATAAAAATCAAAGGCAAAACTCTAAAGGTTGAGCAGCTTCAAGCATCATCAAGCTTTAAGTCCAACAAATAAAATCATTAATATACTATTTATAGGCCTCCTAAAGTTGTCACTATTGTCCCGAACTATTATTTGGCCATTTATATATGCATATGTATATTTTCTTTAGCATGTGGAGAAAAGGTGTAGAGAACGAGCGAACATAACATTGGATAGATAATTGAAAATGGTCACATTTACCTTATTGTTATTACTAGCTTCTTGTGTCAAAGCTCAATCTGGGGTCTATGATGTAACAAAATATGGAGCAACACTTAATGCAGATATAACTCAAGTAAGACCATGCTTGTTGGACTTAAAGCTTGATGATGCTTGAAGCTGCTCAACCTTTAGTGTTTTGCTTTTGATGTTTATGTAATCTTTTGTTTTCCTTAGATCAATTGTAATAATCTTTTCATTGTATTGATTGTTTAGGATAGGCTTGTGCTTGTGATTGTTCTTGTGTGACAAGTCTTAGGTAAGTAAAGTCATTACTTATGTTGGAGATTCAAATCATTCATTTCCCTCTTTGATTTTAAGAAAAAGTTTTTGGTAATTGACTGAGGTAATAGATTACCAGAAACTGGTAACAGATTACCAACTAAGGTAATAGATTACCAGAAAACGGTAATAGATTACCACAGTTTGGTAACAGAGTGGAAATTTGTGATTTTCTCTGTGGTAATCGATTACCACTCGGATTAATCGATTACCAGAGGTTAAAAACACTTGAGATGATGTTTACTTGCTGGGATAATCGATTACCAACAGCTGTAATCGATTACCACCATCAGAAATCAATTAGATTGCTCAAAATGGATTTTTATCTTGTTTTCTATATAAACCTTCTTTCAAAATATTTCATAAGAACTTTGAAAATACGAAAAGGATTGATCTTACACTTTCATATCTTCTTTGAAACTGAGTTTATATTTTCTCCAAGAAATCCTTCAAAGAATTGAAAAGGTTTTCAAGAAAAGTTTTCAAATAGCAATCTTGGTTGAGTTCGAATGGTTGGTTTGTCTTGTGCTTCATGTTGATCAGATTCTACACTATCAGGTGTTCTCTAAACTGATCTTTATTGTTTGTTTTGGTTTGGGTTGATTACTCTAAGAGAGAGGTATCTCTAGGAAAGAGTAAGGTGATTTGAGAAAGGCTTCTCAAAGGATTAGTTCTTGGAGGTGCCAAGACCAAGGAGAACTGTTCTTTGGATTAAAGAACAGGTGTTGGGTGTTTTGATTTCGTTTTTATGTTGCTTGTGCAGAGTGAATGTAAAGAACATAAAATGGATCATTGTTATAGTGGAACACCAATTGCAACAGGTTGTTGAATTGACTGACGTAGGCGCCGAACCAAAGATAAATCCTCTTATACACTCTTCTTCTACCTTACGCTTTTATATTTTGTCAATACGATTAACTGTAACATTGAATTACATTGTTTACATTTGGTAATTGATCATGAATTGATTCATATCTTGAACACTTGAATACAAATACTGATTCTCTAAGTATATTGATTGCTAATATGTTCCTCTGATCTTTCTTAAGTGTTTCCGCTGTGTATCTTTGATATATCTTGTTTTAATGCTTATTCATTTGAGGTTGATTAGTTAAACAAGATTAGTTTTAATCTGAAATAAAAAGAAAGTAGAAACGACATTAATTTGGGCATTTTAGAAACTTGAATCTATTCACCCCCCCTCTAGATTCATATAGGGACCAACAATTGGTATCAAGAGCTTTAACTAGTAAATCAATCTAGTAATCCTTGTTAGTTCCCTGGAATGGCTAGTAATCTTTTACCCTTCACTGAAGGAGCTTCGATAAATAGACCTCCATTGTTCTGCGGTGATAACGATCCATTTTGGAAAGTTCGCATGAAGATCTTTATGGAATCTATTCACAGAAGTATCTGGCAGGCTGTGGTAAATGACTACAAAGTTCCAATAAAAATAGAAAATGGAAAAGAAATAGAGAAACCTTTTGAGGATTAGGACATGGATGAGATTAGAAGGGCTGAAAATAACGCTAAGGCCTTGAATATCATACACTCTACTTTGAATTCTGATGAGTTTTTCAGGATATCAGCTTGCACAACAGCAAAAGAAGCATGGGAACTTATCATGGTAACCCATGAAGGTACTGTTGAGGTGAGAAGAGCTAGGAAAAACACACTCATTCAAGAGTATGAGACATTCAGAATGTTCCAAGGAGAATCAATAATGGAAATGCAGAAGAGACTTACACACATCATCAACCATCTCAAAGGACTTGGCAAGAACTTTATTGAAGAAGAAGTGAATGTCAAGATTCTGAAATCATTGAATAGAAAGTGGCAACCTACAATGACAGCCATAACTGAATCCAAGAACCTTGCTGCTATGACAAGTGCTGAACTGTTTGGGAAACTTAGAAAATATGAAATGGATATGACTCGCATGGCAGATGAGGAACAAAAGGACAAGAAAACCAAAAGCCTTGCACTGAAAATGGAAAACACATCAAGTGAGTGTGATACATCCAGTTGGGCAAGTGAGTCCGAACATGAAAACATGAACCAAATGGTAAGAAAGTTTAAAAAGTTCATGAGAATGAAGTATGGTAAGAAAAGGTTGAACAATTCTAAGAAGGGCTTCAAAAGTAGTGAGAGTTCGTCTTCAAAGGTGACTTGCTATGAGTGTGGCAAGGTTGATCACTACAGGTCTGAGTGCCCCAACATGAGGAATGCCAACTGCAATGAGCCTAGAATATCTAAACATAATGAAAGGTCCAAGAAGGACATATTCAGAAAGAAGAAATCATATATAGCTTGGGAAGAGGATGATTCTTCTACCAATACTGAAAGTGAGATTGAGGAAGAAAATCTTTGCTTCATGGTCAAATCAACAATGGATGAAGAGGTAAGTGATTCTGATTCATCTACTTGTGATTATGATGAATTGCATACTGCTTTTTGTGATTTGTATAAAGAAGCCAAAAGATTAAGCAAATTGAACAAGGTTTTAAAAAGCAATGTTTCTGATTTAGAAAAAATATATGTGCTTTAAAAAATGATGTTCAAAGATTGAAAGATGAAAATGAAGTTTTGAAACAACCATGTTTTAAGTGTGCTTCAACTTTTGTTTCTTTGAGAAAGAAAAATCTGAAGTTATTTGCATTTGAATAACCGTGTAAAAACAGAACCTTCACATGTAGTTATTGCATGAAACCTGGTCATAATTCTTATGATTGCATGATTAGAAAGGAAGGTATATCTTGTGGTTTGTTTAAGTGGGTTAAGAAAGTTAAACTTGATGATGCTAACATGGCTAGACCCAAGAGAAGTTGGGTACCAAAAGCAAAGTAAACTTTCTTGTGTAGATATGCTTGAGAGCCAAACAATCAACAGTTGGTATCAACAATTGGAATCGTGTAACATTTGGTATTCTGGACAATGGCTGCTCAAGACATGTGATTGATGAAGAGATCAAACTTATCTCCTTTCAATCAAAAGAATTTGGATCTGCAGTTTATAGAGATAACATAGAGGGAAGATTTTATACCTATATCTTTGATAATTCATATTGCTTAACATGTAGAAAATCATATCATTGCATTATATTTGGCAAAATATAGCTCATATTGCATGAAAACATGTTTTTAGAAAAATCTGATGCAGATAATCGATTACCACCAAGGGTTAATCGATTACCTGATATATTTTGGCCCCTTGTGTATTGTATATTCACTGGAGTAATCGATTACCACACGGGTCAATCGATTACCTCTTTACATTGCTATATTTGTGAATATTTGATAGGCACAGGTTAATCGATTAAGACCTTAAGTCAATCAATTACCCATGTTTTATAACTAATGTCTTTTCAACTCATGTTATAAGAGCAGTAATAGGAGTCAAGGGTCATCTTTTCATACCTTCTCCAAAGGATGGATGAAATGGAAGCAACAACGACTTGATATTTTCTTTAGTTCGTTCATTCTTATCTCTATTCTCTATATTTGATTATAATTCTCTCTGTTTTTGCCTGTGATATACCAAATAGGGGGAGAAGTATAAGTTGATAGAATATAGTTGATAGGGGGAGTAAGGAGTAAGTAGAAATTTGAGCTCAATATATGGCTTATATAAACTATATGAACAATTATTTCATGAATCTGCAACATTTCTATTTTGTGCTTGCATTGCTAACAAATTGTAGGTTTATCAAAAGAACAATAAGCACCTAGGCACTAAGGAAAACTCAAAGTTGGATTTGGTACATCAAAACCAAAAAGGGGGAGATTGTTGGACTTAAAGCTTGATGATGCTTGAAGCTGCTCAACCTTTAGTGTTTTGCTTTTGATGTTTATGTAATCTTTTGTTTTCCTTAGATCAATTGTAATAAGCTTTTCATTGTATTGATTGTTTAGGATAGGCTTGTGCTTGTGATTGTTCTTGTGTGACAAGTCTTAGGTAAGTAAAGTCATTACTTATGTTGGAGATTCAAATCATTCATTTCCCTCTTTGTTTTTAAGAAAAATTTTTTGGTAATTGACTAAGGTAATAGATTACCAGAAACTGGTAACAGATTACCAACTAAGGTAATAAATTACTAGAAAACGGTAATAGATTACCACAGTTTGGTAACAGAGTGGAAATTTGTGATTTTCTTTGTGGTAATTGATTACCACTCGGATTAATCGATTACCAGAGGTTAAAAACACTTGAGATGATGTTTACTTGCTGGGATAATCGATTACCAACAGCTGTAATCGATTACCACCATCAGAAATCAATTAGATTGCTCAAAATGGGTTTTTATCTTGTTTTCTATATAAACCTTCTTTCAAAATATTTCATAAGAACTTTGAAAATACGAAAAGGATTGATCTTACACTTTCATATCTTCTTTGAAACTGAGTTTATATTTTCTCCAAGAAATCCTTCAAAGAATTGAAAAGGTTTTCAAAAAAAGTTTTCAAAGAGCAATCTTGGTTGAGTTTCAATGGTTGGTTTGTCTTGTGCTTCATGTTGATCAGATTCTACACTATCAGGTGTTCTCTAAACTGATCTTTATTTTTTGTTTTGGTTTGGGTTGATTACTCTAAGAGAGAGGTCTCTCTAGGAAATAGTAAGGTGATTTGAGAAAGGCTTCTCAAAGGATTAGTTCTTGGAGGTGCCAAAACCAAGGAGAACTGTTCTTTGGATTAAAGAACAGGTGTTGGGTGTTTTGATTTCGTTTTTAGGTTGCTTGTGCAGAGTGAATGTAAAGAACATAAAAGGGATCATTGTTATAGTGGAACACCAATTGCAACAGATTGTTGAATTGGGACTGGATGTAGTTTAAGGGAACCAAACAGATAAATCCTCTTGTACACTCTTCTTCTACCTTACGCTTTTATATTTTGTCAATACGATTAACTGTAACATTGAATTACATTGTTTACATTTGGTAATTGACTGCGTAATTGATTCATATCTTGAACACTTGAATACAAATACTGATTCTCTAAGTATATTGATTGCTAATATGTTTCTCTGATCTTTCTTAAGTATTTCCGTTGTTTATCTTTGATATATCTTGTTTTAACGCTTATTCATTTGAGGTTGATTAGTTAAACAAGATTAGTTTTAATCTGAAATAAGAAGAAAGTAGAAACGACATTAATTTGACATTTTGGGAACTTGAATCTATTCACCTCTCCCCCTCTAGATTCATATAGAGACCAACAATGCTGAGTTTACATAATGGAAAACATGACTCATTTTTTTAAAATTAAGTTCAATATACCTCTTGTCCTGCAAATATCCTTTTATGTCAACTTGGTTTATATTTTTTAAAATTTCACTCTTCATAATTTGTAGTTTTTAAAAAGTTATTCTTTTTACCATTAAGTAATATCTTAGTACTCAATGACCTTTATAACATAATACTCAATGAACACTATTTGTTACCTCATCCAAATTTTTTGAAAATTTATCAGAACAAAATCTATATTTTGAAAAATATATATAATATAAAACAAATTTAAGCTTATAATTTAACAAATAAGAGTCATTGTTAATTAAATTCTTGTTTCTGACTGCAACGTTTTATATGTCTACAGGCTTTGGCAAATGCTTGGCGTGATGCCTGTGCATCAACAACTCCAAGCAAAATTGTGGTTCCTGAAGGCACATACCACTTAAAACAAATAGAACTTAAAGGACCTTGTATGGCTCCTATTGAGGTTCAAGTTGATGGAATAATTGAAGCACCACAAGATCCAAGCCAACTAAATGGAAATTATCAATGGATTAAATTTACCTGTATTAATTTCTTTACCTTATCCGGTGAAGGAACTTTTGATGGTCAAGGTGCAATTGCTTGGAATCAGAATAATTGTCAAAAAACCAAGTATTGCAAGAAGCTTTCCATGGTAAATAATGAACTCATTTTCAATATTTCAATTATTATCCATGCCTATGTTATTTTCAATTGAAATTTCTAGCTCCTGTTTTCCTTTTTCATTTTACCTATAGCTAAGAAATAACATTTAATTAAAAAAGAATTTTTTTTCCAGATTGTTCTTAATTATTTTTGTAGAAATCTTATTTCTTGTTAAGTAGGAGAAAAAAATAAAGAATAAGCAACAAGTATTTCATCATTTCATCAAATGCTTTAATGTAAATATTTAATTTCTTCCATTTTTGTTTTTGGCAGAATTTTGGTTTTGGTTTCCTCAATAATACGATTATCTGAGACATAACATCAAAAGATAGAAAAAAATTTCATGTTAACGTTCTGGGCTGTAATAATATTACTTTTACTAACTTTAACATTATTGCACCCGGAAATAGCCCCAACACTGATGGAATTCACATTGGAAGATCAACCCAAGTGAACATTACTAACACGAACATTGCCACTGGTGATTATTGCATCTCTTTAGGTGATGGTAGCAAACAAATAAATGTCTTAAATGTGACATGCGGACCTGGACATGGTATTAGTGTTGGAAGCTTGGGAAAATATACATATGAAGAACCTGTAGAGGGTTTCACAGTTAGAAATTGCACACTAAATAACACAAAAAATGGTGTGAGGATCAAAACTTGGCCTAATACTCCAAGAACTACTACCGTGACTAATGTGCATTTTGAGGACATCAAAATGGTTAATGTTATGAATCCTATAATTATAGATCAAGAATATTGTCCATGGAACCAATGCAACAAACATGTATTTATCTAAGATCACTCTTGTTCATTTCAATAAAAGTTAACAAACATAAATATTTTTGGTAGCGTAATAGTTGTAAAACAAATACTCAATTAAAAATCGGAGTTTCATTATATATCTTCTTGTCTCGATATCAGTCATGTTGTTTTTATAAAATTCTACTAATTATTTTTTCCTTCATTTGTGCCCTTCTGATTACAGAGTCCGTCAAAAATTAAAATAAGCAAGGTCACATTCAAAAACATCATTGGAACTTCAGCGACTAAAGAAGGAATCATTTTGGATTGTAGCAGTGGTATAACATGTGAAGAAGTGGTACTTAGTGACATAAATCTTACATTCAATGGAACATCTACAACTGCAAAACTTGCCAATGTCAAACCTATAACCTAGGGGAAATCACTGCCTTTTCAACTACAATAACCAACATGGCATACTATTGATAGCCATGATTTCTCTTCAATATTTTATATGAAGAGTATGATTATCGCGTGTAATCCTTTGCAAATTATCTATTGTTACAATCATTTGCATATTGATTTTAGTGATGCAATTTGTTTACTTAAGAAATAACATGTAAAATTTAATTTAAATTTGAGTTCTAGGAAGACATAAATAAATTTTATACTTTCTTGTCTTTAAAATTTATTAATTTTCTTTATTAAAAAGAAAAAACTACATTTTCTCATGCAAAAGGTTATACTTTAACTTATTTGAATGTAAATGAATTTTTACAATAGCAATAAACAACAAGTGAACTGAATTCTAAAACTACTAAACGTGTGCATAGATTAATTAGCATGAGATTTTTTAACTTAACTAGTTGTCACATATTTGAATCTAATTTTACAATTTGAGTTAAATAATTAAGAGAAAAAATTATTTATCTACACTAATTATATCTAGTCCAAAAAAATAATTCTAGTGAATGAAACTTGTTGATATGCTTAGCTAAAAGACACTACATGTCCTCATATGTGTCTACGTCATTTTTCAAGTAACGGTCAATCAACGTCCCCATAGAAGAACTAATGTAGGAATTAATATAACTAACCGATCTTAAAAAAGGTTTTAGATTAGAATTTTAGGAAAATTAAAATATATTTTTAAAGATAAAAGATTTTTTAATATTTGAATAAGAGTTTTAAATAATACGAATAATTCCTATGATATTAAGATAAAAGTATTAGAAATTTTAAAATATGATATGAAAATTCCATAGTATTCAACTAACAAATTTTACAACTTAAACAAAAATGTCTTTTGATTTTAAAATAACACATAAATATCAATATATTTTGTGGTAAAATGGATATTGTTAGATTCTTTAATATTTGATGGAGGACCATCCTTCACTAGAAGAATTACAAGAGCAATGACAAAGAGAATACAAGAAGAGGTGGAAAGTCAACTTAAAAGTCAAAGTCAACTCTCAAGTCAAGAGTCAACTCAAGATTTCATCTTAACTTGTAATAGGACTTGTAATTTTTCTAGTATCTTGTAATATTGTAATTAGGATTAAAAATTAATAATTAGGGTCTTGTATTCATTAAAGGTCCACGGTCTAAAATTGTAAAAAAAAAACAAAGAATTAGTGACCATTAGATAGGATTCTAATCCAAAGGCTAAGCTTAAAATCTTGGAGTGCAAGCTTGGTGCCATAACCGTTGGATAAGGATCTACATCCAAGGGTGGAGGATTGATCCTTGTCTTCCAAGCTAATCAAGCTTCCACCACAAGCTTCCCTTTGTAGCCATTAGATTAGAATCTAATCCAAGGGTGGACATTAGTTCCTTCCATAGCAAGCTAAGCAGCACACATTAGTAGTATAAATAGGATTTCCTTTGTAATTCAAACACTTTTTGATTAATTGAGAATTGAATTCAGAAAATTGAGAGTGTTTTCTCTCTTGTGTTCTTGTGAAGAACCTTGAATCTCATCAATGGCTTCCTTGCTCCATTGTGGCGATTCCACCTCAAGCTTATTGGCACTTGCCATGGCGCTTCCATTTCTCTTCTAATTTGTTTTCTCCATTTCTTTTCTCCTTGAGGCGCAAGCTTCTTCTTCCTAAACACCTAAGTCTCCATTGAAGCATGAAGATCCGTGACTTCTATGCTATTCTCCTTGAGGATTGCATCAAATTTGATATCTAGAGCTTGTTCTACTTCAATTGGAGCATCATATCCGGTTTGATTTTTCTTACTTTGAATTTTCGTTTTCTCTTCAATTTCTTGTGTAGATCCGTGTTGTATGAACTTTTTTGAGTTCTTCACATGTTTCTTGAGTTGTCTTCATTTTGAGTTTGATTTTTCATGTTAAAAAAATCCTAGATCTAAAATTCCTACCAATTTCTTGTGAATTCACCGTTTAAATTTCTTCCTAAGCTTGTTCTAGTAATTTTTCACATGTGTCTTGCTTTTGCTTCATTTGAACCATGCAAATCCTTGTTCAATTCGTGAATCCATGATTTGAATGTGTTTGAGGTGCTGTTCACATGATTTAAGTGCTAAGAATTATGCATTACAAGTTCAAGTAGTATCACCATGCTTAATCTTGCTTACTAGTAATTTTAGACTTAATTTTGCCTTAGTCTTAGGTTTTTCTAATTTCGGTCCAGCAAGTAAAGTAAAGAAAAAGAGTATACAAAGGTAAAGGAAAAAGAAAATCAAAAGAAAGATTACAAGAAAAAGAATCATAAGAAAATTCAAAGAAAAGTAAACAAGAAAAGTGAAATTCTAGTGAAAATTCAAGTGACTAGAAAAAGAGCAAATGAAAAGTGATTTTAGTGAAATTAAAGTCTAATTGTGCATTGCAGTAGCTTGACAAATTGAACCTCCAAACACTCCCAAAATTAGTGGTTCAAAGGACTTAGAGCACTAGAGACACTTAGGACTAAGCATTATCACCAAAACTTGAGTTTGGATTGCTAGTAGCCTAGATTCTTGGACTTGTGATCTATGATATGCTTGGTAACTTGAAACTCTATTTTTCCCCTGTATTTTGAGCATATTAATTGGCTGTACAGTGTTGAGAAACTGCACCTAATTGCCTAAAATCATTTCACAAAATCACTTGGAATTTATCCCAAAATTCGGTCTCTATTTCGGCTTCAAATTACTTCTAATTTGGCTTGAATTGTGTACTTGAGTTGCTGTCCAAATTTTCCAGATTTGTGCCTTAAATTGAAAACATATTTTGTGCAGTAGTTTAGGTGCCATTGTCTCATACTAAACTCTTCATTTGAGTAGCCTAATTTTCCTTTCATTGAGTACCTTTTATTGCTTGTCTTCTTGGACTCCTAAGGTTTTGTCTCGAGTTTGTATTTCTTGGAATTCCTAAGCTTGACTCTAGAACCGTTCCTCTTTCACTTTGGATACTTGAACCTTGAATGATTGATTAGAGGTTTGAACAAGAGTATAAAGAGAGGTTGAGTGGAAAAAGACAAGAGTGAACATTTGAGAAAGAGTCTTGAAAGTGTGATACACGAGTGCTACTAGAGTGAAACACTTAGAGAGTGGTAAGGATCTTTTATATGCTTGTACTTGTTATCTAACCTTTCTTTGTGCAGCCATGGAAAGATCTCCTAATGTATGGAATGATCTCTCACCTAAAGAAAAGAAGATGGTGGGATTGATGAGTACCATGATTTACACAACTTTGGAAGAGAGATTCGACCAAAGAAGGAGAGAAAAGGAGGAAAGGAGGTTGAGAAAGGAGCATGATAAGAGGATCCTTGAGAAGGCTAGTAGAAACCATGAACATCATGGGAGGAAAGAGAAAACCTTGAGAGAAAAGCATGAGAAAAGGGAAAGAAAAGAAAGAAAGTTGATAGAACAAAATGAAAGGATTTATACCGAGCTTGTGAGAAAGAAAAATGAGTTGAGAGAAAAAGAATTAAGAGAAAAAGAAGCTAAGGAAATAGAGTTGATGGAAAAACAAATGAAGGAGAAAAATGATTTTTTACTTGTTAATACTAACCCTTCATTTGACATTTTTGATTCTTACCTTGAGGAAGTTGTAGGTGTTGTTCCAAAGGAGGATTCCAAAGAGCAAATTGATCACCTCTTGTGTGAAGATGTTGAAAGGAATGTACTTAATGCTTTAATCAAAGATTCTTGTGATCATCTTTACAAACTTCCTTTTGATGTGATTCCAAATTAAGTGTTGTGTGTGGAGGAACCTTGGAACAACATGGATAGAGGAGGAGAAGTACAAGGGAATTGTGTATTATCAAAAAGGGAAACTTCTTTAACTCTTACTCCTTTTGCTATTCCTACTATGCACAAAAACAATTGTGACACAATAGGTTCTCAAGACCTTAGGTCTTGGAAAGTATGGGAAAATACTAAGTTAGGTACCTTATTTGATTATTTTCATGGGTATTTTTTTAGGTGGAAGGAGGAGTCTAAGAAGGAGGGACGATCACAAAGTCCTACACCTAAAGGAAGCTTCCTAAGATCACCACACCTTAATGAGAAACTAGGAATCATTTGGAAATTCTATCATACCGAGAAACAACATTTATATGCTTTCCTTTATTCTCATGATTGTGTTAATAAAATGAGTTGGAAATACACTTTGATATTAAATATAAAACTTGACAAAGTGTGTTTAATCTTTGATCCGGGTGGAATTTTTTTGTAGGTGAGAACCTAAGTCAACTTGGGGACAAGTTGACCATAAGAAGGAGGGTTTGATGGAGGACCATCCTTCACTAGAAGAATTACAAGAGCAATGACAAAGAGAATACAAGAAGAGGTGGAAAGTCAACTTAAAAGTCAAAGTCAACTTAAAAGTCAAAGTCAACTCTCAAGTCAAGAGTCAACTCAAGATTTCATCTTAACTTGTAATAGGACTTGTAATTTTTCTAGTATCTTGTAATATTGTAATTAGGATTAACAATTAATAATTAGGGCCTTGTATTCATTAAAGGTCCACGGTCTAAAATTGTAAAAAAAAACAAAGAATTAGTGACTATTAGATAGGATTCTAATCCAAAGGCTAAGCTTAAAAGCTTGGAGTGCAAGCTTGGTGCCATAACCGTTGGATAAGGATCTACATCCAAGGGTAGAGGATTGATCCTTGTCCTCCAAGCTAATCAAGCTTCCACCACAAGCTTCCCTTTGTAGCCATTAGATTAGAATCTAATCCAAGGGTGGACATTAGTTCCTTCCATAGCAAGCTAAGCAGCACACATTAGTAGTATAAATAGGATTTCCTTTGTAATTCAAACACTTTTTGATTAATTGAGAATTGAATTCAGAAAATTGAGAGTGTTTTCTCTCTTGTGTTCTTGTGAAGAACCTTGAATCTCATCAATGGCTTCCTTGCTCCATTGTGGCAGTTCCACCTCAAGCTTATTGGCACTTGCCATGGCGCTTCCATTTCTCTTCTAATCCGTTTTCTCCATTTCTTTTCTCCTTGAGGCGCAAGCTTCTTCTTCCTAAACACCTAAGTCTCCATTGAAGCATGAAGATCCGTGACTTCTATGCTATTCTCCTTGAGGATTGCATCAATATTTTAGTAGACAATATGAATACCACGTCCATGTAATGTTTTAACTAGAACTCTATTAGCACTTTTGTAAGGAATTTTTTCTTATGTGGTTTACAACACTAGACTATATAAATATGTTTATAATACTTATCATCTCCCATCAAAAACCACCATTAATTATTTTTTTGAAAATATTAAGTGTTAGAGAAAATTTATCGTATCAGCTATATGAATCATATATGACAAAAATTATAATCATTTTACCTATACACTTCTTCGTCAAAGCAAATTAAAATTGACTAAATTGCACCAAGTGACACAATGGGTCTCCAAGTTTTATTTGAAATTATCAAATTTTTGCCTGTTTTTCCTTTTTTGCCCTCATTGACTTTCAAATCCATTTAACTGCCTATGCTTACCATACATTTCAATTCCAATTCAACGTTTGTGCATGTTTCTTTCTTTCTTTCAATATTGTAATCAAGTTTCTCATTTCTTTCTCACACTAATGTACATTAGTTTCTCTTGCCCTTATTAATTCATAACAATAAAACCAAAGTTTGAGTAGCATTTCAGCATTCGGCATCATTCCCCTTCGTTCTGATGTGCATTGGGTTTTTTGATAGGGTTTATGAACCCTGTTGTTATAATTTTGATTATTCTCTATCAAAAAGTGTTTTACCCTAGATTCACGTAAGAGTAGTTACGCGCTTCTACTGTTGATGATAATGATGAGAATTTCATCCTTATTCATGTCCCAGAGTGTGCTCATGTGCTCTTGATAAAATGGTTGCTACTTTTGTTTTATTGATTATTGGTCATGATAATGTTTGTGTTATGGTTAAGTGTGTATGAATGAATTTTCGCTGAACAAGGCTATGATGGTTACTATGTTGAAATTGATATGTAAGAGTTTCTATTTCAAAGGCTATTATAATATTTAATATCTCAAAATTTTAATGACTAAAATAAAAGTGTATTACAAAATATCTCAAAGACGCTGAATGACTCATGTTCATGGGCTATGAAGTATACTGATACATTTTTATTTTTACTATTTTCTCTACATTTATTATATCCTAATACTACACTATTAATGGTCAATTATTATGATTTAGTGCATTTATGAGTTTGGGCTTAATTGAGCCTTAAGTGCTTATTTTTGTTCTAATTCGTTGAAATTTCCAATTTTGACTAGGTTCACTAAAACAGGCATAACTCTCACCACATAACCCTGTTTGAGATCTATTATATGTCGAATTAAAGAGGATTCAGAGAATTACAAAAGCTATGCAGACATCAAGAGCTAATTCGGACTGAATTTGGGGTGAAATTGGGTTGAAAATGACGCATGAAAATTGTGTGGAAATTCTTGCATGAAGAATTAGTGTAGGCCCATTTCAAATCATGTAATTGGACCATTTCAATGAGTGCATTGGGTGGGTTTTGAACCCTGCACCTAGGCCACTTAAAATTCATGTGACTAGCACATGACTTGACTCCTTTATATACTCCAAAACTCAAATATGAATCACCTCTCGCTTTGCAATTTTATTTTTCGTTTTTTCAGCACTTTGGTTTCCCTCTTTCTCTTCTTTAGTTTCTCTACTAGAATTTTGGGTTTCCATTACAATTTTTCATTTTCCTCTCATTCTTTCAATTTAATTGTTCTGTTATGCAATTTCAATTTATGCTTAATTTAATTTCAATTATGCGCAACTAATTTCATAAAGCAATTCGATCTCAATAGGATCCCTAATTTCCTTAGGTTATCCGTTTTCAACTGCATGAGTACTCATTTTAGATTCTGTAACTTTGATATCATTATGTTGATTGATATTTTGAATTGAGATTGTTGTGTTCTGGCGTTGTTGATTAACAATGAATGCAAAGAATTAATTACGTGATTAGAAACCGAGTTGTGTGCTCTCACACGATCGTGCGAATTTAAAGGTCACAAAGTGTTCGATAATAATTATCTAAGATCTTAGAGAGTTAGTTTAGTGTTGTCGTGGAAACAACATTTTTTGATTTAAAAGAAGCCTTGAGTTGTTTCCCATGCTGACAAGATTCACACAGACGATTGGTTTTCCAAAAGATTTTTGGCAATCCTTTGACAAGGTTTTTCTTTGAAATTTTCAAAATATATTTGAGACTAAGATGTCCCAATTTTTTATGCCATATATCTCTTTCATCGTCTGTTGAAAGTAAACATATTACATTTTGAAAGACAAACCTCATCGAGGTTTTTTTTTTTTTTTTTTTTTTTTTTAAAAAGAATGGATTTATCTTTGTTTTTGACTATGCACTCATCAACATTAAAGGAGACTTCATATCCACTATCAAAAAATTGAATTATGCTAAGTAGATTGAAGTTTAATCCTTTAACGTACCACACATTTTTGAATGATAGGGTTGGGTGTCTTACCAACAGTCCCAATCCCAAGAATTTTACCTTTTCCAGACCCATAAGATACCGAGCCTTTACTTGATCTGGGGTCTTGGAACATAGACAAGTTTCCTTTCATGTGTCGTGAGCATCCACTATCCAGGTACCAGCTTGAAGTCTTCTCTTCTTCTGTTAAGAATATCTGTAATAAGAATAATGAGTGACTTTGGTACCTAAACCTTTTTGGGTCCTATTTTGTTAGTTTAGGGTTTCCGTCTATTTAAGGTTTTTGATTTATCCTTCTATGTGTTTGGAACCCTATTATAATTCTTGATGCGAGTTCGCTGTGAGCGAGACTCGTAATTGGACCGTTCGTATTGATTCGATTGGAAGCTCCACGAATGCGTTAATGGCGGAAATTAGAAATGGACTCAATAATGGCGGAAGCTCGAAGAAATAGATTCACAACTCAAGACTTAGAAGAAAGAATGAAAGCGAAGTAGATTTAGAAGATGATGGCGCCATGCAAAAAGCAATAAGCCTAAGGGAGAATCGCCACAAGGAAGAGTTTCCATGATAAGATTCAAGGTTTGAAAAGAAACCTTAGAGAGAAATCCACTCTCAAAGAATTAGTTCTTGCTAAATTCAGTTCATTCAAAAATTGATTCCAAGATCCTTTTACAATTCAAAGTGTTGTGTATTTATACTAGCGGGAGTTGGGATAACTTGTGAAAGAACAGACGACACAAGCTTCAGACGAAAGAACCCAGCCGGTGAAAGTCCAGACGAAACACGCTTCAGATGAAAGAACTCAGCTTGTGAAAGTCCAGACGAAACAAGTTTTTCAGACGAAAGAACTCAGCTTGTGGAAGTCCAGACGAAACAAGCTTCAGATGAAGACTCAGCTTGTGGAAGTCCAGACGAAACAAACCTCAGACGAAGAACTCAACTTGTGAAAGTCCAGACGAAACAAACCTCAGACGACAAACTCAGCTTGAGACTTCAGACTAATGAACATCAGAAGGAATAGTTCCTCATGTGAAGGTACAGACGAAACAATCTTCAGACAGAGACGAAGAAGCGTCTTAGGTATCGTCTGTTGTAGCGCCTGTGACACTCGTCTATGACAGTCGTCTGTGGTATTCGACTGATTACCATCCTGGAAACATTCCAAGGCTATCGTCTGTACGATATCGTCCGTGGTATCGTCTGTAATTCTATCGTCTGTAGGTATCGTCTGTAACGCTATTTTCTCATAAACACTCCTACACTTTGGTTCAATTTACACACATAAAGGTCGCGCACTTATTCACCAAGCAAGACCCAAAAAAATTGAATGTTCCTAATCTAATTACAAGTTCAAATGATCCTAAGACTATTACAAGGTTTGTTGAACAAGAAGACTTGTTGACCTTCATGTTGACTTTCCACTTCTTGTATTCTCTTGAGCATTGACCTTGTAATTCTTCTAGAATCATTGACTTCCATTTTTATGGTAGATGGACCTCCATCAAACCCTCCTTCTTGAACACAACTTGCCCCCAAGTTGTCATCCTCCTCAAGATCTACAAAAGGTGAAAGATCACAAACATTAAATGAGTTACTTCCACCAAAATCTAAAGGAAGGTCAAGTTTATAAGCATTAGGGCCTAATTTCTTAATGATTTTAAAAGGTCCATCTCCTCTAGGGAGCAACTTAGATCTCCTCAAGTCGGGAAACCTCTCTTTCGTAAGATGCAACCACACCAAGTCTCCTTCTTTAAATTCAATGGCCTTTCGGTTCTTGTTGTGAGCCTTGGCATATTGTGCATTTTTCTTCTCAATTCTTGCTTTAACCTTTGCATGAAGTTCTTGAATCTTCTCGGCATGCTTTACTCCTTGTCTATTATCAACAATCTCAAGAGGTAAACAAGCAAGATCAATAGGGGTTAGAGGATTAACACCATATACAACTTGAAAAGGGGATAAAGAAGTAGTAGAGTGAGCTACTCTATTGTAAGCAAACTCTATATGTGGTAAACATTCCTCCCAAGTTCTAATGTTATCTTTTACAAAACTCCTAAGCAATTGTCCTAATGTTCTATTGACTACCTCCGTTTGGCCATCCATTTGGGGGTGGCAAGTAGTAGAAAATAAGAGTTTTGTACCCAACCTTCCCCGTAATGATCTCCAAAAGTGGCTAAGGAATTTGGCATCCCTATCAATTACAATGCTTTGCGGCACACCATGGAGTCTTACCACTTCCTTGAAGAATAAGGTTGCAATATGAGAAGCATCATCCATTTTGTGGCAAGGTAAGAAATGAGCCATCTTGGAAAACCTACATACCACAACAAAGATGGAATCCGCACCTTTCTTGGTCTTAGGCAATCCTAGGACAAAGTCCATGGATATGTCTAGCCAAGGTGAAATGGGCACGGGTAAAGGTATATAAAGACCATGGTTGGCTAGCTTAGATTTTGCCTTATTGCAAGTGATGCACCTTCTCACAAATTTCGAAACTTGTACTTTCATTTTAGGCCAAAAGAAGTGCTCATGTAATGTGGCAAAAGTCTTATCTATACCAAAATGTCCCATGATCCCACCCTCATGTGATTCACATATCAAAAGTTCTCTTAAGGAACAATTAGGTACACACAAACAATTTCCTTTAAAAAGATAATCCTTGTACCTAAAGAAATCTTTAAAAGCACCCTTGGTACACTCACGGTACATGAGACCGAAATCATTGTCCATAGCATACAAGGTCTTCACATGTTCAAAACCAATTAATTTAGACTCAAGCAAAGAAAGAAGGGTATACCTCCTACTTAAAGCATCGGCTACAATATTTGTGGCTCCTTTCTTATGCTTGATGATGTAAGGAAAAGTCTCAATGAACTCCACCCACCTAGCATGTCTCTTGAAGAGTTTCCCTTGGCTCTTGAGGTACTTCAAGGCTTCATGATCCGAATGTACAATGAAGTCCTTGGGCAGCAAATAATGTTGCCAAGTTTGGAATGATCTCACCAATGCATATAATTCCTTGTCATAGGTGGAGTAGTTCAATTGTGCTCCCTTCAATTTCTCACTAAAATAAGCAATTGGATGGCCTTCTTGAGTCAAAACGGCACCAATACCTAAATTTGAGGCATCACATTCAAGCTCAAAAGTTAGTGAAAAATTAGGTAAAGACAAGATAGGAGCATTAGAAAGCTTATCCTTAAGTAAATTAAATGCAAGTTCTTGAGGTTCTTCCCAAAGAAATGGTACTTCCCTCTTAACTAGCTCATTCAATGGTGAGGCAATAGTACTAAAATCCTTGACAAACCGCCTATAGAAACTTGCCAAGCCATGAAAGCTTCTCACTTCCTTCACATTTGTAGGAGTTGGCCAATCCTTTATAGCTTTCACTTTTGCTTCATCCACTTGCACACCTAGGGAACTCACAACAAAACCAAGAAACACAACACTATCTGTGGCAAATGTGCATTTATCTTTGTTAGCATACAAGGTTTGTGTCCTAAGAGCAATTAAAACATGCCTCAAATGATCTAAATGTTCATGAAAAGATTTGTTATATACAAGAATATCATCAACATATAGTACAACAAACTTCCCAATGAAATCTCTTAAGACATGATTCATCAACCTCATGAAGGTACTAGGCGCATTGGACAATCCAAAAGGCATCACAAGCCATTCATACAAACCAAATTTAGTTTTGAAGGCCGTTTTCCATTCATCCCCCTCTTTCATTCTAATTTGATGGTATCCACTCTTAAGATCTATTTTACTAAAAATAGTGGATCCATGCAACTCATCTAGAAGGTCATCAAGTCTAGGGATAGGATGGCGATACCTTATGGTGATGTTATTAATTGCCCTACAATCCGTGCATATGCGCCATGTTCCCTCCTTCTTAGGAACAAGTATCACGGGTGACGCACATGGAGACAAACTCTCCTTCACCCAACCCTTGCTAAGTAGGTCTTGCACTTGCCTCTCTATCTCATGTGTTTCTTGAGGTGAGGTCCTATAGGTTGGCCTATTGGGAAGAGGTGCACCCGGAATAAGGTCAATTTGGTGCTCTATCCCTCTCAATGGTGGTAGACCGTGAGGTATTTCTTTGGGGAATACATCTCCAAACTCTTCTAGTAAGTCATCTAAGGCACCTTGATCACCTATACAAGTAGCACTCAAAATTAAAGGTGAAGGTAAACATAAGTACATAGACTTCCTAGCTAGGAATTCCCTCTTAACCTCTCCTCTCTCAATCAAGAAACTTCCTTTAGTAGCTGCACTACTCTTGGCATTATTTTTCTTGCTTTTAGGCTTAGAGCTTGGAATAGCAAGCTTGGACGGTTTCTTGGAGCTCTCGGCCGAGCCCTTAGGTTTGTGATTGGCCTTGGGACTCTCGGCCAAAGCTTTCTTCTCTTCATCTCTTTTCATTTTCATTTTTACTTGATCTTCAATAACATCCCTTGGTGACAATGGCTTGAGGTGTACCTTACGGCCAACATGAGAAAATACATAAGTGTTAGCTACACCATCATGTAAGGCATGTCTATCATATTGCCAAGGCTGACCTAGTAACATATGAGTGGCCTCCATAGGAACTACATCACATAGAATTTCATCACTATATCTTCCTATGGTAAAAGCAACTAGAACTTGCCTATCAACTACTAATTCACCTTTCTCACTAAGCCATTGTAACTTATATGGTTTAGGGTGTGGAGATGTTTTCAAATCAAGTTTTTCTACTAATCTTGTGCTCACCACATTTGTGCAACTACCACTATCTATAATTAAAGAGCAAACCTTTCCTTGGATGTTACATCTTGTGTGGAAAATGTTTTCTCTTTGAGTGTCATCTAGTTCATGGTAGGCACTCCCTAGCATCCTTCTCACCATGAGGAGGTCACCTTCTTCGGCCAACTCTTCACTTGAGTGTTCACTTGTACCTTCCCCTTCATGCTCACTTGAAGAGTGGCTAGACTCCTCACTTGTGACTCCTCCATCCATCCTTACTATCATAGTCTTCTTGTTTGAACATTGAGAAGCAATGTGTCCATGTCCTAAACATTTAAAACACTTGATATTAGATGGTTTAGAATTGAGTTTAAGAACATCTTTACCTTTGTCTTCTCGGCCAATCTTGGAAGAAGGCTTGAATGGACCTTCCTTCTTTTGTCTTTCTTTCCAACTTGAAGAACTAGTAGTGTAGGACTTCTTCATGGTGAATTTTCTCCTCAATTGAGCTTCTATCTTCTCGACCTTATGAATAGCCTCTTCCAAGGTTCTATAGCTTTGAAGTTCCAAGACATCTTGGATCTCCCTATTCAATCCATGTGTGAACCTTGCTAAGGTAGCTTCCTTCTCTTCTTGGCAATCGGCCCTCATCATAGTAAGCTCAAGATCTTTGTAATATTCTTGCACACTTCTTCCCCCTTGTGTCAATCTTTGCAACTTAACATGCAAATCCCTCACATAGGATTTAGGAATGAACCTTCCTCTAAGAGCATCTTTCAATTGTGTCCAAGAGATGATGGAAGGTCTCCTCCTCTTTTCGGCATCTATAAGGATTTGGTTCCACCATACCAAAGCATATCCCTCAAACTCTAGTATGGCAAGGTTAAGTCTCTTCTCCTCACTCAAGGTAGGGTTGCAAGAAAATACTTGATCAACCTTAATGATCCAATCTAGCAAACCTTCGGCTCCTCCTTCTCCTAAGTACTTTGGAAGAGTAATCCTAGTATTGGCTTCCCAACCTCTTTGCTCCTCCTCTCCAAAATACCTCCTATGCATGAAAGGTTGTCTTCTATAGATGCCTCGGTCACCCACTCTCCTATGTCCCCTCTCCTCCTCATAGTCTCTATAAGCATCACTCTCATCATGGTTACTACCCTCATCACTATCTCTAGGTGAGTAGTAGTGTCCTCCTTGGCTTCCTCTCAAGTGTTTATTACTTCCTTCACACTTCCTTCCTTTCCCTTTCCCTCTCGGCCCTTCCTACTACCTTCATCCTTATACCTCCTTTCACTTTCTTCTCTCAACCCATTCATCTCATTTTGCAAATGGTTGAATTTTTCCGTCATGAAGTCCATCATTCTCTTAGTCTTGGGTGATAAATCATTTCCAACACTAAGTGAACTATCCATAGCTGCAATGAAAGGTTAGTACACAAAGAAAATAATAATCAAGGACCTTACCACTCACTAAGTGTGTCACTCCAATATCAACTTGTGTATGCACTCTTAGTGGCTCTTTCTCTAGTGTTCTCTCTAGCCTTTTACCACTCAATTCCCTACCAAAGCTTCTAATTAAACCTCTAATCAATTATATAGGAATTTCCTTGTGAAAGAGGCACAATTCTCGGGTAAGCTTAAGAATTCCAAGGGAACAAAACTTCTAAGACAAAACCAAGGATTTCAAAAGGACAAGCAATAAAAGCTAAAATGAAGGAATAAGCTACTCAAATCAAGGAATAGAATGATATGTGACAATGGCACAAACTGGACAGCAAGAAAATAGAGAATATGCTGGATCAATCACTAACCAAGACAAACAAATAATCAAGTACAAACTTTAAATTTGGTAGTGATCAATTTAAGACCGATTTATGCAGTAATATATGGCGGGACAAGTATCAAATACAGCAAGTCTCAATTATGCAGAAATTTGAGTCAAAACAAGCTAGTCACAAGTACACACTACTAGACTAATTTCCAAGCCACTAGTAATTTTACTAGGTGAATGAGTGTGCTCTGTCTTAGCTCTACGTCCAATTTTTTCTTTTGCACTTCTTAAACACTTTGATAGCTTGCTGGACAGAATTTACAAGTCCATTAAATTTACTGCAAGTACTCAAACTTCTAGTACTTTTTAAAGCTCTTTTCTAGCTTTCTTTGAAATTTCTTTCACTTGTTTTTTTCTTCTTGTTTTGATTTCTTTTCACTTGATTTCTTTTCTATCACTTTTGTTTAAGCTACTGGACTGAGAGATATCTTGCCTAAAAAAAAACAAGCACTCCAAGCTCAACTACTAGTGCTAATGCTACTACAAGGTGTAATAGGGATTTAGATCTATAGTAAGCACTCTACTAGCATGTAATGATGTTGATTTCTCAATTTTGCATGTATGAACTTGAATGTACAGAATTATAGGCTCAAGTGCAGTACCAAAACAGAGGAAAAAGGGCATACAATGACAGATAAATCACGATATACCGAATTTCACAAGAATTAGAAGTAGAAACAATTCTACTGGACAAGTAATTCAAAGAATTGGAAATTATTACGGATTAACTCAATTTGACCGAACAATTGGAAGAAACATATGATAATTTTTTGGATCTGGACTCAGACGCAAACATCGACTACGGATCTATGCATAACGATACGGATCAAGTCATGAACAATATGATTTGCATGCTTTTCACCGAACGAAAAGACTTAACAAAAATAATTGACAAAACTACTAAACATATAAGGAAACCTAAAGATGAATCCTAAGCACAGTAAAGGAATTAGACGAAGAACTCGAGAAAATTCAAAAAATGATCGAAGAACTTACTTGACTTATGGAGTAGAGATCCAATCTTGAAGAGAATCAAAACACGCTCTGATTATCACTTAATATGATAATCAAGAGATAAGCTCTGAATACCACTTGATGCGAGTTCGCTGTGAGCGAGACTCGTAATTGGACCGTTCGTATTGATTCGATTGGAAGCTCCACGAATGCGTTAATGGCGGAAATTAGAAATGGACTCAATAATGGCGGAAGCTCGAAGAAATAGATTCACGACTCAAGACTTAGAAGAAAGAATGAAAGCGGAGTAGATTTAGAAGATGATGGCGCCATGCAAAAAGCAATAAGCCTAAGGGAGAATCGCCACAAGGAAGAGTTTCCATGATAAGATTCAAGGTTCGAAAAGAAACCTTAGAGAGAAATCCACTCTCAAAGAATTAGTTCTTGCTAAATTCAATTCATTCAAATATTGATTCCAAGATCCTTTTACAATTCAAAGTGTTGTGTATTTATACTAGCGGGAGTTGGGATAACTTGTGAAAGAACAGACGACACAAGCTTTAGACGAAAGAACCCAAATTTGAAAGTCCAGACGAAACACGCTTCAGACGAAAGAACTCAGCTTGTGAAAGTCCAGACGAAACAAGTTTTTCAGACGAAAGAACTCAGCTTGTGGAAGTCCAGACGAAACAAGCTTCAAACGAAGACTCAGCTTGTGGAAGTCCAGACGAAACAAACCTCAGACGAAGAACTCAACTTGTGAAAGTCCAGACGAAACAAACCTCAGACGACGAACTCTGCTTGAGACTTCAGACTAATGAACATCAGAAGGAACAGTTCCTCATGTGAAGGTACAGACGAAACAATCTTCGACGAGACGAAAGAAGCGTCTTAGGTATCGTCATTGTAGCGCTGTGACACTCGGCTATGATGACGTCGTGGTATTCGATCGATCGATTACCATCCTGGAAACATTCCAAGGCTATCGTCTGTACGATATTGTCCGTGGTATCGTCTGTAATTCTATCGTCTGTAGGTATCGTCTGTAACGCTATTTTCTCACAAACACTCCTACACTTTGGTTCAATTTACACACATAAAGGTCGCGCACTTATTCACCAAGCAAGACCCAAAAAAATTGAATGTTCCTAATCTAATTACAAGTTCAAATGATCCTAAGACTATTACAAGGTTTGTTGAACAAGAAGACTTGTTGACCTTCATGTTTACTTTCCACTTCTTGTATTCTCTTGAGCATTGACCTTGTAATTCTTCTAGAATCATTGACTTCCATTTTTATGGTAGATGGACCTCCATCAAACCCTCCTTCTTGAACACAACTTGCCCCCAAGTTGTCATCCTCCTCAAGATCTACAAAAGGTGAAAGATCACAAACATTAAATGAGTTACTTCCACCAAAATCTAAAGGAAGGTCAAGTTTATAAGCATTAGGGCCTAATTTCTTAATGATTTTAAAAGGTCCATCTCCTCTAGGGAGCAACTTAGATCTCCTCAAGTCGGGAAACCTCTCTTTCCTAAGATGCAACCACACCAAGTCTCCTTCTTTAAATTCAATGGCCTTTCGGTTCTTGTTGTGAACCTTGGCATATTGTGCATTTTTCTTCTCATTTTTCTTCGCTATATTTAATCAATAAAATAATCAAAATATTATATAAATATGTCCAATTTATGTTATTTTATATTTGTTAGCTATTTTAATTGATAATTAGATTTTTCAACAGCTACCACGTAGCTAATTTTCCATACATAGCAAATTTATTTGAGATAATTGCTATATAAGTAAAAATTATAATTATGATAAATAATTATATATTATTTTATTTTATATTTTTATTTAATTTAAGACTAAATTATTATTTTAATCGTAAATAATATACCAGTAATTTAATTCTTAAAATATGAAAAATAATAAAATAACCTTTAAAAATATTTATTATCATTTTAGTATTAAAATTAACTAATTTTTATTTGTTATTTTAAACTATGAGTTGAATAATTGTTTTTATTTTGATTCTTAAATTATGGATTAAAATAATTATGACTGATAAAATTTAAAAATTAAAATAATAATATAATTTTTAATAATTAACATAATGCATTTATTATATCATACTTTTTAAAAAAATATTTTATTTTTTAAAAATTAAATTATTAAACACTTACACTTTCAAAATTAAAATTATAATTTACTTATTAAATTTCCTTGTAATTCATTAAGTTGAATTTCTTTTTAGCTAACTGCTCGATACCAATTTTCAGCTTTCCTCCAATTTATTAATTCTATTTTTATTATTTTTTCATCAAATGTTTTTTATTTAATTTGAATTTATTTTATTTCAAATCAAACCTCAATTCTTCCATCTCTCCTCAAGCCAATCAAATTTTAATTTGCAAAGCCCTTCATTTTTCCTATTCCGCGAAAACACGTAATGATAAAGAAAAAAAAAATACTATAAAGCTTAACACTTGATTTATTTTTATTATTTTCTGACACTTTACTCACTATTTTTTAACTTTCTTCTCCAAATGTTTTATTAATTATTTTACAATTATGTTGAAACAAGTAAAATTATGAAAAAAAAATGTTTCGAGTCAAAATCAAGTGATGCCAATAAAGAAGTACTCTTATATTTTACTATTTTTTTAACAAAACGAATTTTAAAATGATATTATGTGTAATAATTGATCAGGTTAAAACAGTTTGAAATGTGGCCCAAACATGGCTCGGAAACAAAGGAAAGGAGTAAATTAAGAGAGAATTTTGATGAATTTGTTTAGTTTTTGTTCTAGCATATCCTATGAAATAAAAATTTTCATAAATGTTTAAAAAACATTAATTCAATAAACAACTAATTAAATATATTGGCTGAAACACACCCTACTTTACATATCTAACTTTCAAAACTTGTAACACCCTATTTTCAATTTTTTTTTCCCATTATATAATTGCCCATCAGTCACTCTTTTTTTCCTTTTTATTTCAATCCCACACTTTTCTAAAGATGTCTACTCAGAATGTCTAAAAACATGGTATTGTGATGGAGAGTAAGTGTGAGTCGAGAAAATAATATTGGAATACTTTTCCCTTTATTTATATTACAAAATCATAAAATATCATTCAAAAACTAAAATTAATTTTCTATTTTTTTCATTAAAATTAAAATTAAATTTTTATTTACTTTAATATTAGGAAAGAAGTTCACATTAAAGAAATGAAAAATAAAGTTACATGTCAAATTTTTTAAGTAACTGAATGATAACCCTGATATTTTTATTTTTGGATTTTTATCACAAAATCTTTAACAATGAAAATATTATATGTATTTATAAACTTATTTATCATTATTTATTATTTTTATATTAGATATTATTTGCATCCTAATTATTTATATTTTTCTATAATCAATATTTTATATAAATTTCAAAAAATATTTGATATTCAATTCCAATACAAACTAACTAGTCAACTACTTCATAAAATATAAAGAAAAAGAAAAATATTAAAAAATTATATACATATACATTTTATTAAATAATTAACTGATAAATTTGCATTAAAATTATCACCGAACATTTCTCAAATTTTAATATTAATCACAAGTTTATTTAAAATATTATAGGTTATTATTTTATTGTTCTGGTCTTTTTTTAACTTTCTTCTTATTACGTTACGAATAATATATAGTAATTTTTATTTCTCTCTCTGTTTTCTTTTTCTTTTTCATAGCGTACAGTTCAAAATGAGGTGTAAATAACTCATCATTATCCCTTAAAATAATAGAAAAAAGAAATAAACTGAGGGAAGAAGTATTAGTTACCGTTAAGTGTGTTGCATGTTGCCAAGTGTCGACGTAATACTGCATGCTCTAAATTTCACCACACAAACGTACACAAGCAAAGAAACTCCTCTATCTCGAAACCCCCCACGCTCTGATTCGATTGCAGCATAATAATGCCATTATATGCCACCCAATACATCATTTCCCATCACAAGCATTTCTTTCATGTTCTAATCTTCAACGGTTACTTCTAAACCCACCTTCACTATATATAACTATTCTCTCACTTCTAAACTCTTCACACCATTTTTCACTTTTCTCTACTCTCTCTTTCACATACCAATTTAGCTGGCAAGAGAGCTTCTTTTGTTCTTTCCAAGGTTTCGAGACATCATTCCAATGGCAGGGGTAAAGGGTGTCTTGATTTTGATGATTCCGATGATGGTGCTTCTCACCTCGTCTCAACAACCTGTGCCGAGGTGGTTTGATGTTGGTGGCAAAGATGGGTGGGTGATAAAGCCTTCTGAAAGCTACGATCACTGGGCTCAAAGGAACAGATTTCTAGTCAATGACACTCTACGTGAGTATATTCCTTTTCAACATTAAATTTAGATTAATCTCTTAAATTTGGAGTAATTTTATCCATGTTTGGTGTTAATTCTATTCAAGTGTTATTTTCTTTTTATATCAGATGGTTGGTATGAAGAAAATCATGAGTTGGTTATTTTTTTTTTTAATAAAAAAATCATTTTTTACCATAAAATCATGTTTTTTCTTTTTCTATTTTCTAAAAATAAGCAAAACCAGTCAAAAATTATTTTTGGAGTTAAAGTAACTTTGAAGTTTTTTCTATAGCCTGTGCGAGAAAAGAAAGAAATTTCTAAATTAAAAAATGATTTTTGCTCATGAAACAAGCATGAAATTGCTTTTACTTTTCCTTGAATCTATAAAAATAATCACTAAATTATTTTATAATAAAATCATTTATTTTTAATTTTTAAGAAAACAAACATACTCTATTAATCTTTTTTTTTTTTTGTTTTAAAGCAAGATCTCGTGTTAGAATCTTACAAATAGAGCAAAATGAAAAAAATTTATTAAAATTTCCTCAGTGAGATTCATTAGTAGCCAATAAAATTAGTAAATATTATGTGAGTATACTAAAAGACAAAAAATTGTTATTTTTCCTTTTTTGTATTTAAAATATTTCATAACTTTCTATTTTTTTCTTTCATTAAACGAAGGGAGAAAAAAAGGCAAACACTAGACAGATCGGGCTTTTTTCCAAAGGAAATTTCTTTTTGTGATTACAATTAATTTTTTGTGAAAGATTTTCACATTTACACAGTTTAGCAACTCGAATTTGTGGAAGAATGATGGAGTGACTCATTCTATCCTTCTAAATCAAATTTAAAATACATTCAAAATTTCAGTCATTAATTTGATCTTCATCTAACCTATTAAAAGATAAATTATTAATATATGATTTTATATATAAAAATTAATAGATAAAATTTATGTGATTACATAAACTAGATTAAATAATTAAATCAAATAAAAATGAGTGATACTGATACATAAGAGTGTTAATTATATAATAGAATAGTAAGTATGTTTTTATTTTGGTGTTGCATGCAGATTTCAAGTACAACAAAGCAATTGATTCGGTTTTGGTGGTGAACAAGGAGGACTTCGATTCATGCAACACCAACAACCCTATACAAAAGATGGAAGATGGTGATTCAAAATTCATACTTTCCAACTCTGGTCTCTTTTTCTTCATAAGTGGAAACCTTAACAACTGCAAAAATGGCCAAAAGCTTATTGTTCTTGTCATGGCCGTGAGACACCCACCTCCAGCACGTGCCGCCCCACCGCCGGCAAGTACCCTGCCGTCCCAGACGATTCCGGCAGCCAGCTTGAATTCTCCGGCGCCGCCGCCGACGGACAAATCGAGCTCAGGGAGGATTGTTGGTGGGGTGACTTTTGGTGTTGTTTTGATGTTCATTGGATTTGTTGGGATGTTTTAATTAGTTTGTTGGAATTGATGATTAAGAGATTTGAGACTTGTGCTTTGAATTGATTGGTAAAAAATAATGATTGTGATTTGTAGTTTGTATGGGTGTTTAAACTTTGTTTTTAATTTTTATGTTGTTGGAATGATTGATGGATGCATAACTCAAAATTTTATGTTATCTCATTGTAATCATTTCATTTTTTGCTCTTCTCAATTCATCGTTTAACTTACTCCCTCGTAATTACCAAACCTAAAAATAGGTTAAATAATTTAATAAAAATATTAATACAATAAAAAAAATCTAACTAGTTTTTTTAAAATATATTAAAAAATAGATTGATTAAATTTAATTTAGTTTATTCTTATTTTTTACTTGAATAGTTTAAATAATTATGGAAATGAACAAAAAGTTAATTATGTCTTAAAGCATGTTTGAACAAGCGTTGCATTTTATTTTTAATTATTTTTGGTAAATACCTTTTTAAATATACGTTACACCTCTTATAAAATTAGATAAATTATTTTTAATTAAATTTATTCTTATTTTTACTTGAAATAAATAATTTAAAGAATAATCATGGAAATGAATAAAAAAAAAATTAATTATGTCTTGACGTATATTTGAATAAGTTTTGCATTTTATTTTTAATTTTTTTAATGGTAAACACATTTTTTAATATACGTTACGCTCCTTATAAAAATATACTTCTTCTTTGAATGTTTTTTTTCTTTTCTTTTTAATATAACTTCTTCTGCAAATATGTTTGACTCCTATAAATATGTTCAAAATGGTTATCCAAATATGTACTCGAGTAGAACTTGATAATTAGAATCACAGAAAAAGTAACGCATGAAAGGTTTTTTTCTTTATTAATTAGAAGAAGATAATGAAATTGTTTAATTTTTTTACCAGAAAAAAGTTTACTGGATATAATTTTTTTTTTGAGAAATATTAATTTATGGATAAGTGAGAATGAAGTTACCTATACAAGTAGGCATAAAACTTTTTTATAAGAGTTTAATTATCATGTGTTGTTAGTAAATTTTTGTTTATCCTTAGTTGTTCAATCAAAATACATAGACTTTTAACCTTAAAGTATTCATGAAAAAAGTGACCAACATAGTTTGCAATTAGAAGATTTTTGGATTATCTTTATATATCGTTCAATCATTTTTGTAATGAAACATAATATCATCATTAGGAAAACTGAACGACGACTAAACGTATTTTATAAAATTAATTTCTTAATAATCCTATTTAATAAATCCCATTAATAGAAAAATCTTCAGTGCAGGGAATGAGTATGAAACGCCATTTTAAATGTTTCATCCATTCATCATAAACTGGGTCATTGTTCAAAGCTTTTAGTCAATTCAGTTAAACTTTATATTTAAGTATTCAATTATTGCTTAAGTATACAATTAATTATAAATACATTAATAATAAAGTAGTATTACAATTAAAATAAATTAAAATGTATAGTTAATTTTGATCAAATTATTAATTAGTCTTAATGGTACCTGATACGTACGAATCCTTTAAGCAAGGTCTTCAAATTCTTTGAACAGAAAAATGTAATTGAATGATAAAATTTTAGTAAAAATGGTCAGCAATAATTCCTAACATAGAGTAATTACAAAAACATTAGTTATTGGATTTTACTCTGAATCTCATAAAAGTAAAATTATATTATTTTTATTTTGTTCTCACGAGACACAATAATGAAATGACATAGTAAATTTTTTAACTAAATTTAAATATATTTTTAATCTCTCAAATTTAAGATAAAATTGGTTTTAGTCCATTAAATTTAAAATAAAAACTTTCGGTATCTCAAATTGTTTAAAATGTGATTTTAATTTTTCTAGTGTTATCTAACAATTGTTACAAAACATAATTTAAATCAATTTAAATGATCAAAATTATATTTTAAAAATTTTGAAGTACTAAAAATATTAATGTAAAATTTAAAATAATAAAATAATAAAATAAAATCAATAAAAATTTAAATAATTAAAGACGTATTTAAGTATTTTTTTTATTATCAATAAGAAAATACGAACCAAATAATTTATAAAGATTAAATACCCCATATAGTGCTGGAGTAAAAAAAATTTGGTTGTGGATGGGTAAGTGGACCAATCCAATTCACATCCACGAGGACAAAATGGATTTTTCATACACGAGTCGTCAAACCATATTTTTCATAAATACTAACCTATAAAGGATCCATTTAGTTTCAATTTTAATAAAAGCATCATCTAAAAAATAATCTTAATACAATTTATTTTAAAATAATTATATTTAAATATCATATTTAAAATAAAGTTACGGTAAAATAATACATGATTAAAATATAATTTATGAGTCTCACACGCCATAAAAAATTTAAATTTGTATCTTTTTCACAATCGATTTTTTCACTATAGAATTGATTTTAGAAGGAAAACATATCATTAAATCAAATCAATTCTATTAGATTGATTATTTGCGTCACTGATGAAGACAAAAGATACTAAAGTAACAATAATACTAATAAAAAAAAAAGTGCTAAAGCAAGAATTTGGGTTCTACTTTCTGTATCTGACATATTGGTATAGTGGATTACCACAGTCCGACCTACCTGTTAGTTGCCAACTTTTTTCTTGCTTTTCTTTTAGATCTTTAAAATTTGTTTAGCATTTTGGGGACTTATTTTAGCATTTGGGTCATTTAAATAATTCAGCAGTTATATATTAAAAATATCATTAGGCTAGACAGTTAGGTGAGAATAGAAACAAGTTAGTGAATTGACTTATAGATATTGAGATGAGAGAATGATAGAGGATGGTAGTTGGAAATATAGGAGTTGGATTAAATTTCTTAGAGGTTTTTTAATTCAAAATATATTTAAGGTTGTGACTAAATAAATGATTAAGTTTTATTGAACGGTAGAAAAGATTTTATTACTAATAATATATATATATATATATATATATATATTATTTTCTCTAAATAATTTATTTTATCCAATCACATTTCTTTCACTTACCCTGCTAGAGTCTAATTTGGTTACATATAAGACAGAATCGAATAGAGGATTTCTTATTAAGTAAATTATCTAAACACATTGTGCCTAACAAGGAACCATGGCCTAAACCAATTTTTCTTTAAATAATTTGAGTGTATTATAATTAATATGTGAGTATTATATTATTTTTTATATATTAATATATATATATATATATATATATATATTTTTCCTTATAAACAAATTTAAGTATATGATTCTTTATTTTATTTTTTAAATTTTTTTTGAAGCTTTTCGTTAAAGATGAACAGATATTGGGCATAAGCTATAAGTAAAGTTGGTATGGTAATACTTACGTATCTTAAAAGAGGAGGAATATAATTAACTGAAATTAATATATTTGTGGATATGTTTGGAATCATGTCACTTTTAACAACACTTATCCTGTAAAATTTTCTTAAAAAGTTGAAAAGCGTAATCTTTCTTGAAAAAAAAAATTAAACCAATTCTAAAATGCATATGAAATATAGAAAGATGAAATAAAAGAAATATGATGAGAAGAATTTATTTAACTATTTAGTTAGGTTATTGATAATTAAGTTTAGATACAAAAGTCCCGGAAATGATGTGTAAATGTATGGTTGTTGCTAAGTAATAAAATATTAATGTTTAAAAATTATGTTTTAGATTTAGTGATAATAGTTAAGATAAAATTTAAATAATTTGGAGAGGAAAATGATAAGATTTAATTTTGTAATTCAAAAATGAGATAACGAGAAAAAATAAGAAGATAAAAGATTAGATAAAGATTTTGTAAGATTTTAAAAAGTTTAAATTTAAATTTAGAGAATTTTAGAAATAGGGTTAATTACTCTAAAAATTTTTGTTACCCTGATTCTAATAGCATGAGTTAATCAAGATTATTTTTAAAGATGGATTAACTGAAATTATTTTCATACTCTTTTAAGTTTTGAAAACATGGTTAATTATATTAATGGTTTCTGTCGTGGCATTAGGTTTAATCAAATCTACTAGTGTTCTTTATTAATTTGGTTTTTCTTCTTAGAATTAATCTTACTTTCTTGAATTAAAATTTAAGTTATTTAATTATGAACTAATGCATAAGTTCTCCTTTCAGTTTCACCTTAGAAATTTATGATTTTACCGTGACAGGTAGAAATTAGTGGAGTAAAACAATAATTAAAGAATTAAGAAATAAATTGAAATATTTCATATTATTAAAATTAGAAAGAAAACAAGATTTTAAGTATAGACACTAATCTTAGAAGAAAAGAAGACTACTTACACGTATTCATGAGTAATCTCACGAGAAAATATAAAATAGATGAAAAATGTATAATTAAATCGAAAAAAGGAAACCTAGAAAAGATTCTTTGCTCTCATTTTTGCCATTTTAAGATTAATGATGTTCTAAACCTTATTACAAAAGTTTCCTAAGCTATTTAAAAGGGTGGGTGAATAAAAATCTAAGTCTAATTACATTAAAATTGTTGTAATAAAACATAGCAAATGACACACTCATGCTACAAAATTGCACGCATATGTCATTTTTTGTCTAGTAAAAAAGTAATTACTTCACGGGTGTGTGTTAGAGCCAACTTCTTCAAAAGGATAGAGTTGCAATTGAATCTAAATTATCAACTAAATGGCTCTTGAAAACATTAAATAACCTGACAAGTTTGACCAAAAGGAAAAATGTGCTATTGTAACATGATAATATTTTATATGTTAAGTGCTATTATATTAATATTAGCATGTTAGGTATTATTATTTTTGATTATTTTAATATGTTAAATATAAGAAATATGCTAATAGTATTGATTTCATATGCACGTATATTTCCAAGACAAAATAACCTCAATAGTAATACTTTTATACATAAATGGGAGGATATACATGGGTGGAAATGGTATTATATTTAAAGGAACAAGAAATGTATTTAAAATTAAGTATAATTTAATATTCAATGGCTTGAAAGAAAAGATGGTTTGAAAGAAAAGACTTGAGATAAATTTGTAAGAGACAAAATATAAGAAGGGGAGTTGAGTTGTGTTAATTAAAAATTTTGTCTTTTCGTCTGTTAGTTTAAAAACGGTAAGATAAAACTTTGTTCTTTTTTAAATGTTGATTTTAATAATAGACGTTAAACTTTGATTATCCCCGTTAGTCAATAAGTATAATAAAAATAAACACAGTTATTTTTATACTAGTTCGTCTATTTAAGACTACGTCCAGTTACCCCCTAATTACTAAGTTTTCACTACCAACCGTGAAAAGGATACAAGTATTCTTTGAATCCAGCCACTTATGGCTAAACAAGACATTCTTTGTTTACAGTCTTCTTGGGCTAAACCACTAGGTATTCTTTGGAACGCAGCCTCCCCAGGCTGATACAAATGTATTCTTTGGAACACAGCCTTCTCAGGTTAAGGCACCACAAAAGTGGATTTAAGATAAGTTTCTAAGAAACAAAAATTCCTCTTCGTAGAGAGGGGTATAGAAGTTAAGTACAGAACAAGTGAGCGAAATCACAAATGAATAGCTATTGTAGCGTGCTCGCCAACTTGAAAAGTTGCAAGAGAAGTCCTTTATATAAACAGTGATTTGATAGATCTGTTAGACTCATAAATCTACCCGTTGTCCTTTCCTTCCTAGAAGTCTTCAACTGTGTCAAAGTATAATCATGGATTTCACAAGTTGCATAGTGGAATCAGAACTTTTTTCTTACTAAGCAGAGATAGCAGTGAAAAGTAGATGTACTTTTCTGACTTTGAAAGCTTCTTGAGTAATGTAAACATTTGAGTTTTGGCGCACGTTACTTAGATGGAAATGTAACATCCTCAAAGATTTATTTTCATACGTATATTAAAAACGTAGTTAAAACATTTACTAAAAATTCTATAAAAATGTGCAAATAGTAAATTACTGTGCAAATAGTAAAATCACTGAGGTAAATAGTTAATTACAGAATATTCCACAGAATATTCCACAGAATATTCCACTACAGTAATTTTACTATTTACCTCAGTGATTTTGTTATTTATCACAGTAAATTTACTATTTACCATAGTAATTTTACTATTTACCACAGTAATTTTATTATTTGTACTGTAATTTACTATTTGCACAGTAATTTACTATTTGCACAGTAATTAACTATTTGCACAGTAATTTACTATTTGCACATTTTTATAGAATTTTTAGTAAATGTTTTAACTACGTTTTTAATATACGTATGAAAATAAATTTTTGAGGATGTTACAATTCTCCCCCCCCTAAAAAGAAATTTCGTCCTCGAAATTTACCTCATTGAAATAATGTAGGATAGCTTTTCTGCATCTCACTTTCCAATTCCCATGTCGCATCATCCGTTTTCCAGATAACCTTTACTAAAGAAATATCTTTTCCTCTTAAGGTTTTGATTCTTCTATCCTCAATTCTCATTGGTAATGCTTCATAGGTTAGATTATCCTTTATTTGTATATCATCTAACTCAATTACATGTGATGAATCAGGAATGTATTTACGAAGTTGTGAAACATGAAAGACATTATGAAGATTACAAAGAATTGGAGGTAAAGCAATTTGGTAAGCCACGGGGCCTACTCTTTTTATTATTTGGAAGGGACTAATGAAACGAGGTGAAAGTTTTCGGATTTTAAAACTCTTCCAATACCAGTCCATGGATTTACCCTTAAGAATACGTGATCACCAACATCAAATTCCAAATCTTTTCTTCTTTTGTCATGATAACTTTTCTCGCCTACTTTGTGCCATTTTCATTTTTTCCCCGATTAACTTAATCTTTTTCGAGGTTTGTTGTACAATATCGAGTCCTAAAATTAAACTTTCTCCTGATTCACCCAACACAAAGGAGTTCTACATTTTCTTCCATATAAAGCTTCAAACGGTGCCATACCAATGGAAGAATGAAAACTATTATTGTAGGTAAATTCTATCAAAGGCAAAAAGTCTACCCAACAACCCTTATGTTCTAGAACACAAGCTCTCAATAAATCTTCTAAAGATTGGATTGTTCTTTCAGTTTGTCCATCAGTTTGGGGATGATAGGCAGAACTTAATTTTAATTTGGTGCCTAAAGCTTTATGTAGACTCTCCCAAAATCTTGAAGTAAATCTAGGTCTCTATCTCATACAATACTAGATGGTACACCATGTAATCTTACAATCTCACCTATGTACAAATTAGTTAATTTATCTAAAGAATACCTAATATTAATAGGAATAAAATGTGCAGACTTAGTTAAACGATCTACTATAACCCAAATTGAATCAAATCCCCTAGAACTTCTTGGCAAAGCTACCACAAAATCCATAGATATGCTATCCCATTTCCATTGTGGAATTTCTAAAGGTTGCAATAAACCTGAGGGTTTCTGATGTTCTATTTTAGCCTTTTGACAAATTAAACAAGAATACACATATTCACAAATTTCTTTCTTCATTCGAGGCCACCAGAACATTGTTTTCAAGTCTTTGTACATTTTAGTGGCACCAGGATGAATACTTAATTTGCTTTTATGTGCTTCCTCCAAAATTGTTTTTCTAACTTCTGTTATATTAGGAATACAAATTCTATCTTGAAACCTCAAAATACCATCCATTCCAATCTTAAACTCACTACTTTTTCCTTGATTCAAAATTTCCATTTGAGTTTTCAGAAAAGGATCAAATTCTTGCTTCTTCGTAATTTCTTCCAAAAATGTGTTAGAAATTTGTAAAGCTCCTAATCTAATACTCGTATTAGTAGTTTCACACACTAAACTAAGATCTCAAATTGTTCTAATAAATCCATTTCTCTAATCATCAAGAAGACATAATCAAAGACTTCCTACTTAAAGCATCTGCTACCACATTAGCCTTTCCTAGATGGTAATTAAGTTCAAAATCATAATCCTTTAAAAATTCCATCCATCTTCTTTGTCTCATGTTTAATTCTTTTTGACTAAATAAATATTTAAGGCTTTTGTGATCGCTAAATACTTCAAATCTAGTTCCATACAAATAGTGTCTCCACATCTTAAGTGTGAATACTACAGCCGCTAATTCTAGATCATGGGTTGGATAATTTTTCTCATGAATCTTAAGTTGTCTAGAAGCATATGCTACCACTTTACCATCTTGCATCAATACTCCTCCTAAACCCATTTTAGATGCATCACAATACACTACAAAAGGTTCTTTGGGATCAGGTAGAGTTAATACGGAGCAAAGGTCAATCTTTCCTTTAGAGTTTGAAAACTATCCTCACATTGAGTTGTCCAAATAAATGCCTGATTCTTTTTAGTCAAGGTAGTAAAAGGCAAAGCTATTTTAGAAAAATCTTTAATAAATCTCCTATAATATCCTCGCTAATCCTAGAAAACTCCTAATCTCTTACACTTTTAGGTCTCTCCCATTCCAAAACAGATTGTACCTTACATGGATCTACGATATTCCTCCCCCCGACATATCACATGACCTAAAAATTTCATTTTCTCCATCAAAAATTCACACTTAGATAATTTAGCAAAAAGTTTTCTGTCCTTTAAAATCTGTAATACTATATTTAAGTGTTTGGCATGATCCTCCCTAGTTTTACTATACACTAATATGTCATCAATGAATACAATTACAAAATGGTCAAGATATGGGTGAAAAATTCGGTTCATGTAATCCATAAATACTGCTGGAGCATTAGTCACCCCAAAAGGCATAACTAAATACTCATAGTGCCCATAACGAGTATTGAAAGCAGTTTTTGGAATATCCTCGATTTTACCCTAATCTGATGGTATCCTGATCTTAAATCAATCTTACTAAAAATACAGTTCTTTTAATTGATCCATAAGATCATCAATCCTAGGCAAGTGGATATTTATTCTTAATGGTTACTCTATTCAATTGTCTATAATCTATGCACATTCTCATGGTTCCATCCTTTTTCTTAACTAACAAAACTGGAGCTCCCCAGGGTGATACACTAGGTCTTACAAACTGTTTACTTAACAATTCTTCAATTTGTTTCTTGACTTCTGTTAATTCTACAGAGACATTCTATATGGTGCTATGGAAATTGGTCCTGTTCCTGAACTAAATCAATGGAAAACTCTATTTCTCTCTCGCAGAGTAACTGATCCACTTCTTGAAATATCTCTGTAAAATCTTTTACTATTGGCACACTACTCACCTCATTCTCAGATTTAGTTTTATTAGCGGTGATCATGTATACTTGGGTATTGTTTTCTTTTAAAGATTTTAAGACTTTGTTTATGGAAATAATTTCAATATCCCTACTCACCTCCGAGTCTCGAAAAATAATTGTTTTGTCAAAGTAATTCAACAAAACATGATTAGTGGACAACCAATCCATGCCTAAAACAACTTCAATTTGTTGAAGGGGTAAACAAATCAAATTGACACAGAAAGTTTTATCACCAATTTTTATTTTACAAATCAGACAGATATCTCGAGGTTAACACTAAGTCCCAGCTTGGAGTATTTACTTCTAATTTAAAGTTTAATGAAGACACGGGAGTTTCAATTTTTGTACACAAGAATATGACACAAAAGAATGAGTAGCACCAGAGTCAAATAACACAGTTAAAGGAGTTTCACTTATGAAGCATTTACCTCGAATCAAAGGTTCAAGTCTCGCCATTAAGAGAAAAAATTCTTCCTTGAGCCTTCGGTTTTTCAGACGGATTTTCTGACATGCTTCTCTTTCCTGGACAATCTTTTGCTAGATGTCCCTTTATGTTACATTTGTAGCACCAGATGCATGATGAAGCATAATGTCCAAATTCTCCACACTTAAAACACTTGACATTAACAGATTAGATTCACGATTTCTCATAGGAGTTTTAGAAAAATTTCCAGAGAACGTTCCTTAAATCCTTGAGAAGTTTGGTATGGTTTCCTTTATTTTCGAACCCAAATCTTTTATTTTTAATGGGTCCTCCAACATTTTTATTTTTATAATATACAGCCCTAGCACGAGAATCCTCATCATATATTCTACACATATTTACAAGCTTTGGAAATTGGTGAATACCTTGATAATTTATAGCTGTTTTATTTCAGACGTTGTGCCATTTAAAAATTTAACACATTTTGACCTTTCACCTTCTTTTCCATGGTAGTGTGTAGAATATCCGACTAGATCTTCAAACTTAACCGCATACTCACTCTATCTTAAGTTCCCTTGTTTTAATTCCAAAAACTCCATTTCTTTTTTATTCCTTATATCTTCAGGAAAATATTTTTCTAAAAACAATTCCTTAAATCCTCCCCATTTTATTGTTTCTCCTTATTCGCTTCATACTGGTAAGTATTTTCCCACCAGTATTCTGCCTCATCCACCAACATATGAGTTGCGAAAATTACCTTTTTATCCTCAGAACATCCCATTACCCGAAAGATTTTCTCAATTTCCTTACCCATCGTTGAGCACCTTTCGTGTCATATCCACCTTCAAAAGTAGGCATTATTCCTCCAAAACGCTCCAGCCACGATATTCGTTATGTTCGTTGTTGTTCCTACTTTGACTTCCAATTGCTTGAGCAAGTTTTTCGAGTGCCTCAAAGAATTGCCTTATCATTTCCTCCAACCATCTATTTACGTAAAATAAAATCTCAAAGCACATCAACTAACAATCAAACAAGAATATAGAACACATAAACAAACAATCATTCACACAACCTTATTGCTTCTAAGCTCACTATTTAATCACAACAAAAACATGGTTAGCTCAAAATTTACAAGTCCAAGAAAACATACTGCTCTGATACCAACTGTAACGCCCCGCTATTTTTCATTACTAAAATTTTTTTTTTTTTTTATCTATTTATTATTATTATTAATTGAAAATATATCCTTTCATTTAGATTTCTTTGAATAAAATCTTAAAATAATTTCCTTGTTAAAAAAACGTCACCATAAAAAAAAACATCACATAGATTACATCATAACCATATATCAAAAGTTGTTTACAAAACGTCACATAGATACGTAATATTGTGACAATTATAATATATACATTATTCTATTACATCCTCGTGTTAGCTAACATTCCTTGACATCTCCACACGTGATTACTGAATCTACCTGTCAATCTGCTCCTCCGAATAAAATTCAGATCATCACAAAAGTCAAACCACAGACACAAACACGCAAGGGTAAGTTCCAATATTTTAATAAAAATACATATCATATAAAAATATCAATACAATACATATCATATAAAAATATCAATATGATACATATCATAATCAAATAAATAAATAATAAATTGTGACTTAAATGAAATTTCTATATGATGCATGCTCCAACCTCAACTCTAAAAATATGTAATGTGGTACCATCTCAGATAATACGACATCATCATCGTAAAACTTACCGACCAGTTGGGATTCCACAGTGGTGCACAGAATCTCATAAATAAACATGTGATCATCATGAATTAAATGAATTCTCACTGTTGGAAATCCCCCAAGTCTGACATCCCACCAAGACGCACGAATTAAGTTATTATCTGCACCTCTAACCGAGGCCACCTCTAACCGAGGCCACCTCTTTTGAGGCATGTATGCATGAATGAAAATTTTACCTCCCTTTCTAGAATATCATTTATAATCATTCATATTTTGATGTACCATCAAATACCAAGAATACCAATAAACATCATGAAACCAAGAAATCAAGAAACACCAAGAAAACACCCATCAAAAGTAACGTATACGTGAACGATCACCGTATATCGTGAATAGTAACGTATAAGTGAATAGTATCGTATACGTGAATAGTAACGTATAAGTGAACAGTACCGTATACGTGAATAGTAACGTATAAGTGAATAGTATCGTATACGTGAATAGTAACGTATAAGTGACCGTAGTCCGTGAATAGTACACCAGGTAAGTTCCCAGGAAAGAGAGGTGGGTCACTAATGGACACACTTAAGTACCAAGTCTTTCCTTAGCCAGAACTTTCCTAGACATGCACTTCCACACTACCACCCTTTTTCCTAACAACAAGAATAATTCTGTTCATGTGGAAGATCGGACAAAAACCGCAACCACGAAGCATACTAAGAATTTTCTTAGCACCTTAGTATCGAGATAAAATAAAGATAATAACAACAAAGAATAGTAAGATAAGGATAGCTCCCCTTACTTGTTTCTCTCAGCTTCCTATACTCTTCCTCTACTTACTTGTTCCTCTTTTAGAGATATTTCTTCCTAAGAGAGAGCTTGAGAGAATATAGAAATGTTCTTTTGTTTGTTTCCTCATCCGAAACTCCTTGCCCTATTTATAGAATTCCCAAGTGTTATTTGCTACATGAATATTCTACAGAATATAGAATATTCCACAGAATATTCTACAGAATATTCCACAGAATATTCCACAGAATATTCCACTACAGTAATTTTACTATTTACCTCAGTGATTTTATTATTTATCACAGTAAATTTACTATTTACCATAGTAATTTTACTATTTACCACAGTAATTTTATTATTTGTACAGTAATTTACTATTTGCTGTAGAATATTCTGTAGCAAATAGTACCTTGGGAATTCTATAAATAGGGCCTAGGAGTTTCAGATGAGGAAACAAACAAAAGAACATTTCTATATTCTCTCAAGCTCTCTCTTAGGAAGAAATATCTCTAAAAGAGGAACAAGTAAGTAGAGGAAGAGTATAGGAAGGTAGAGAAACAAGTAAAGGGGAGCTATCCTTATCTTACTATTCTTTGTTGTTATTATCTTTATTTTATCTCGATACTAAGGTGCTAAGAAAATTCTTAGTATGCTCGTGGGTCATGGTTTTGTCCGATCTTCCACATCAGAACAGAATTATTCTTGTTGTTAAGAAAAGGGTGGTAGTGTGAAAGTGCATGTCTAGGAAAGTTCTGGCTAAAGAAAGACTTGGTACTTAAGTGTGTCCATTTGTGACCCACCTCTCTTTCCTGGGAACTTACCTGGTGTACTATTCACGGACTACGGTCACTTATACGTTACTATTCACGATACGATCGACTCACTTATACGTTACTATTCACGATATGGTAATCGCTCACGTATAATGCTACTTTTGATGGATGTTTTCTTGGTATTTCTTGATTTCTTGGTTTCATGATGTTTATTGGTATTCTTGGTATTTGATGGTACATCAAAATATGAATGATTATAAATGATATTCTAGAAAGGGAGATAAAATTTTCATTCATGCATACATGCCTCAAAAGAGGTGGCCTCTTAGAGGTGCAGATAATAACTTAATCCGTGCGTCTTGGTGGGATGCCGACTTGGGGATTTCCAACAGTGAGAATTCATTTAATTCATGATGATCACATGTTTATTTATGAGATTCTGCACCACTTGTGGAATCCCAACTGTCGAAGAAGTTTTACGATGATGATGTCGTATTATCCGAGATGGTACCACATTACATATTTTTGGAGTTGAGGTTGGAGCATGCATCATATAGAAATTTCATTTAAGTCACAATTTATTATTTATTTATTTGATTATGATATGTATCATATTGATATTTTTATATGATATGTATTGTATTGATATTTTTATATGATATGTATTTTTATTAAAATATTGGAACTTACCCTTGCGTGTTTGTGTCCGTGGTTTGACACACCATGTGATGATCCTAAATTTTATTCGGAGGAGCAGATTGACAGTAGATTCAAGAATCACGTGTGGAGATGTCAAGGAATGTTAGCTAACACGAGGATGTAATAGAATAATGTATATATTATAATTGTCACAATATTACGTATCTATGTGATGTTTTGTAAACAACTTTTGATATATGGTTATGATGTAATCTATGTGATGTTTTTTTTTATGGTGACGTTTTTTTAACAAGGAAATTATTTTAAGATTTTATTCAAAGAAATCTAAATGAAAGGATATATTTTCAATTAATAATAATAATAAATAGATAAAAAAAAAAAATTTAGTAATGAAAAATAGCGGGGCGTTACAGGAAACACTTGGACTTCTTCAAACTTCATAGATGATACAATCTATAAAATACAAATACACAAGAAGGGGGTTGAATTGTGTTTATCAATTAAAATTATTTTGATCAGACGCAAACTTAGATTTGTTCTTTAAAGATTTCTTTTAATTAAATTTACAATTTAAGTTATTATCCCCGGTTAGTAAGAAATTAAAATAATCAAAGCAATAATATTTTTATACTGATTCATCTATTCAAGACTACGTCCAGTTACCCAACAACTTGTTGAGGTTCCACTAAGAGTATTCTTTGAACCCAACCACTCCTAGCTAACAATACAAATATTCTTTGAACACAGCCTTCTCAGGCTAAATCGGTATTCTTTGACCCTAGCTTTCGTAGGCTAAAACCAGGTATTCTTTGAACACAACCTCCATAGGCTAACCAAGGTATTCTTTCAACATTTAGCCTCCTCAGACTAAAGAAGGTATTATTTAGACTCAGCCTCTATAGGCTAGACTTGTGATATTATTTGGACTATCAGCCTTCGCAGGCTAGATGTAAGGTATTCTTTAAACACTTAGTCTCCTCAGGCTACAAAGATACCACAACAGTGGTTTACAATAAGTTCAAATAGAAAATATCTTCTACGCAGAGAGGGATTTTACAATGAAATTTCTATTTAAAGTTTTCCGCGAGCAAACTTGTTTTCTTGAGAGCTTAAGCGAGTATGAATATAGTCTTGATCAGAGTAGTTCGCCAATTTGAACTCACAAGGATGAATTCCTTTTATAAGTGATTGCCTGAAGTAATCGTTAGACTTTAGATGTTAATGTTAGTCCTTGTCTTGGGTACTTTCGCATCTAGCAGAGTGAGCAATCAGAATATTTAATGGAAAGTTAGCGGTTGTCAACGTGAGATCTGCCTTTGACTTGATTCGCTTAGAGATTTCACTAAAACGTACAACTGCTTTTCGTGTTGCAGAGGTTTATTTTGAAATCCCTTTCCACCTATAAAACATTCTGAGTAACGATTGAATTGAAATGAGTGCACAAGTTACTTAGAGTCTTGAACTTCATAAAAGGATAGACGAATTAATAATTATAAGGAGTTGTGTGTTGAATTCATTCGTCTGTCTTCAATCTTCGTCTTCAACTCTAGTCTTCAAATCTTCACACTTGAGCTCATGACTTGAAGTTGAGACGCACTCTCCGTCTAATCTTGAAAGTTCTTCGTCTGATGAAAATACTTGGAGGTATGACGACTTGAACTTTGCGTCTGGAACTTCTAATGTTTTGAAGGTGCATCTTTCGTCTATGTGAGTAATGATCTATCTGATCATTGTTCCTTCTGCGTCTGTAGATGTTTCTGTCTGTCTTTGTAATTATAAAAATTAGGATACTAAGTCATTTTGACTTAACAATCTCCTCCTTTTTTATGATCACATATCATACGAGAAAATCAATCTTCTTCTTCTAAGATAGGAACTTCATGGATGTATAAGAGCGAAGTAGACGAAACAGCTTGATCTTGAGTTCTTCAGACGGTAGATCATTCTCGATATATTGTGTAGATGTCAAATCAAAATCTTCATAAAACGTGTTAGCTTAAACACACAAAATATATCAGAGCAAAAATATACATCGAGATGATGTTCATAGTCATTTTTCTTTCATATAAAATTATTACATCAAAGAGATGTAATTTTGTGTGATCAGAGCAAGAAAGAAAAGAAATAAAATAGAGCCACATGCTCTAGAACAAACAGTTAGAATATAAAATAGCTCCTCTTGAGCTTGAGCTTGATCTTGTTCTTCATTTCTTTTTAGCATCTTCTTCTTTTTCATCTGGCTCCCCTCAAACTTAGCATTTTTCTCTTTTAACTCCCCTTGAGCTTGATATCTCTCCTTTTCAACTCATCTCCTCTTCGCTCTTTTCTTCTTCCTCTGTCTGACCCCCTTTCGTCTTATCTTTTCTCCCCTTTGGGCTGCAATCATCAAAACATCAAAATGATATCATCGTTTCGTTCTAGATGAAACGATGTGCCTGAATTCTTCTGAGCAAGTAATTCCCTCATCATAAACTCAAGATAGTCTACTTTGTGTAGAAGATCATCTCTTGTAGACTTTATGGATAAATTTTCTTTTCTTAATTCAGAGTATTTTCTCTTGAGAGTTGTGTAAGCCTGAGCAGATGGTGCTTCAGCTTCTATGAAATGCAAGATGATGTAAGGAAGAATTGTTGTAACAGTAAATGGTTCATCCCATTGCCATCTAAAGGTACGCATAATGGAAGCGAGCTGAAGTTGATCACGAACTGGATCTAATCCATAAGCATATGCTCTGTCGGGATAAAGTTTTCCACCAACAACAAAATCTTCCAGCTCTGACTTTGTACCTGACGAATGTGCCAAAGTGGCTTCATGACTGCGAATTTTAGTCAGAGTTCTGCTGTCAAAGGGTCATTCCCGTAGTAGACACTCATATTCAGATGATGATAGAAGTTTGGGAATATGACGTGCCCACCAGAACCTTTTAGGCTCACCTTTGGTTAATTATTTGATGTGACAAGGACGTGGTTTATCTAGCTGAATGGAGAAATGAGTGTTAGAGGAGACGATAGACGAAAACTGGTTTTCAAGAAAGTTAGGCAAGGCCCTTCCTTCTTTTTCTGCTTCTCGTCTTATATGATGAAGAGACATGGCTTGCTCCTTTACTTCCCGTTTATATGAATGTGCCAGAAGATGAAAGTTAATATCATGATCAATGGGCAAAGCATGAGTCATATGTTCTGGAGTATCATTGTCAAGAAGTGCAATTCTTTGAGTGATTTGCATTCTTTTGCAGTGAGGACGAATCCAAGGAAGAGTTAAACCAATAGAGTACCCAAGACCGATATATTCAGTCTTGTTGAGAGGAATATTCCATGGAAGTGGATCATGGTCATCCATTGCATCCATAGTCCAATTTGAGCATTCTCTAGGTACGTTAGGACAACATTCTCTTTCCTTGAGCAAGCGGTGATGAAAGACAGTAGTTCTTTCTTTCTTAACAAATTGTCGGGGACGAGATGCAAAGGATCTGATATTTGGTTCGTATGACAGAGCGGGAGTTACTATATCAGATTCTTCCAAGAATGTCTTGTAGTCATGAATACCTTCAAGTCCCTTGATATCTGTTTTGGTAAGACTGTCCCAAGTCGAAGCCATTTCTTCTCGTCTTCAATGGTATAAAATTTGGAAAAGTCAAGTAGAGCTGGCTTAAGAGGATGATAAAATAAGAAAGGATTTGGTGTCCTTTTTATTTTGAAGCCTTTTGTTCCTCTGAAGATGTAGGGATTTTACGTCTCATAGAAGGGAGATGGTACTACAACATCTCTTCTTGCATCAATCAGCCAATTTGGCCTAAATAAGTCTTGTTCTTCAAGAGAGAATTTCTGATAAAGATTATCAAGGAGTAATCCATTTTTCTTCGAGGAGGAAGTTTAGCAGATCAACCACTTCTTGAATACAAAAGAGGTTCTAGTCTTGAATATTCCAACTATTCTTCAAGAAGATGTTCTTGCGTCTGTGAGAGTGCTACAGAAGATTCATCTTCATTAGTCTGTTCAGGAATAAAGGCGGCAGACTCAAATGGAGAATTGATGGGCTTTGAGTCTATAACTTGATTGTTTTTGAAAGGTTCTGTCGATGTTGTGCCAAACGCACCTCCTCCATTTCGTCTTTCTAAAGCAAGTCTGTTTTTCTCATAAGACTGCTTTTGAAGCTTCAATGGCTTTCCTTAGCTCCTCATCAATTACTTCTTCTTGATCAGTAGCTTTCCTTTTTCCTTGAGCTATTTCTTGTTGCTTGGCAATGGCTTCAAGTTCTTTGTTTGCTACTTCTTCGACTCTGTCTGTTTTTGACATTGTCTGTATTCTCTAGCAATGAATTCAGCTTCAGACGAATCTTCAGAAGAATTCTTACTGATTAAGCTTGCTTCAATTGTCTCTACATTCAACTTTCTTTTTGTAAAGCGAGGACGTCTCCTTATAAGAGATTGTCCTTATAATTTTAACTTGAACAGGATTTGGAATTTGAAGCAAGGTTGAAATAAGTGATTTGGCAAGAGTTTGTGGTAGAATTTGGGCTTGTGTTTAGTTTAATGTTTGAGGGTGTTTAGGTGGTTTTTTAGTAGAAATTTTGAGTCATTTAGAGGGTGAAATTTCTAGAGATGGAAGAGTGCTTGATGATCTCAATGGTCTCTTTTATGAATCATCTTTTGAAGATAGCTTGGACGATAGACGCAACTTGGCAAAAATGCCTTGTTTGATTTCTTTTCCACAAGGATGTCATTCAACATCTTTGGCTATGAATCCTTGATTTATAGCAATATTAGAGAAAATAGAAGGATAGGGAATACATGGTTTCTTTGCAATGCCCCTAACTTTTAGAGCTGTCAACCAAAGATCCATGATAAGATGAGGCAGACTGATCTTTGTTCGCAGCATGAGATGGAATAGACAAAATCTGTCTCTGTTGTTTACACTATATCTTGCTCCAGTCCTTGGAGTAAAAACATTGAGTAGAAGGTAATGGAGAGCTTTACATTCAGGAATCAAGTTTTTAACTTTCAGGAAATTTGCGACTCTAGAGGTTCGAACTTTTCCATGGAGTACTTCATCTATTACATTACTGTCTAGATGAGCATTCCAGTTTGGTTTGTAGATAACTCCTTCGATTTTACATCTTCCAGCAGCGGCGATGGTTTCCGGGTTAATCACATACTCATCTTTCGAAATCATACCATCAATGCCTTCTTAAAGAAGAAGACATCCACCCAAGTATTCAGCATAAGCTTCCATCATCCATGCCCCTTTCCATTCTGCGAACTCCATCCAGCCGGCAACATTGATCATCCCGTAGACATCTTTTGATACATTTTGAAGTGTTTCTCTTGTAATATATTGGCTTGGAAGAAACCATTCTTCATCAAAGAAATCGATTTCATTTTCTTCATAAGATCCCTTGGTGTTCTTAGCTGCCATTGGAGAGATTCAAAAATAATTGTGATATTTGAGAGAGAATGAGAGTCCTTTTTGAGTAATAAAATTTGAGTATGAAGTAGAAGAAGACAATTCACTCGTTGTTATTTATATAGGTAACTTAAACATTAGGTCAAGGAATAGACGAAAGAAAAGTAGCCGTCCCTGATTTGACATTTTCTCTTTGTGTTTCCTTCTAATGATTGTATTGACCCTATGAATTCTGCGCGTGTCTTGTTTCTTCAAGAATTTTTGCCATAAATGCCAGACACATTTAATGCTACATTAAATGCTATACCCTGCACACTTGATTAAAATATTAATAGATAATATAACGTTGCGTCTGTTGAAAAGTCAGATGGATTAATTCAACTGTGGATCAGACGCAACGTTTCGTCTTAACACGAAATAATTTAGATGAAATATATGCAGACGAAAACAATAATTAGACTGAAAATGTAACAGACTAAAGTATTTATTCATGCAAGGGAACAATTCCCAAATTCTCTTTTATGAAATTAAAACGAGTTTCATCTAATGCTTTCGTAAAAATATCAACCCATTGGAAATCTGTTTGTACAAATTGCATGTCAAAGACACCTTTTTGAACATAATCTCTAATGAAATGAAATCTAATTTCAATATGTTTGGCCTTTGAATGCTAAATTTGATTTTTGCTGAGATTAATTGCACTAGCGTTGTCACAAAATACAAGTATATGATTTTCAAACCTGGAATAATCTTGTAGTTGGTGTTTTATCCATAATAGTTGTGAACAACATCCAGCAGCAGAAACATATTTTGCTTCTGTTGTTGAAAGTGCTATAGAGTTTTATTTCTTGCTAAACCAAGAAATAAGTGATGATCCCAGAAACTAGCATCCTCCACTTGTACTCTTTCTCTCCACTTTATCACTAGCATAATCAGCATCATAAAACACACTTAAATTGAAATCATCATTTCTTTTATAAAACAAAGAGAGATTAGTGGATCCAACAAGATATCTTAATATGTGCTTTACAGCTTGTAGATGAGATTCTTTTGGGTCAGATTGAAATCTAGCACAAAGACACACGCTAAACATAATGTTTGGTCTGCTAGCAGTTAAGTAAAGTAGATATCCAATCATACCACAGTATATAGTCTGATCAACAGACTTACCAAACTCATCTTTACTTAAACTAGCTCCAGATGAATGTATGAGAGTTTTCATAGGCTTAGCATTATCCATTTTGAACTTCTTTAAGAGTTCTTTTGTATATTTCTGTTGATGGATATATATGCCTTGTTTCGTTTGCTTAATTTGCAGACCTAAGAAAAATTTTAACTCTCCCATCATGCTCATTTCAAACTCATTATGCATAAGCTTAGAAAAGTCTTTGCACAGAGATTCATTAGTTGCACCAAAAATAATATCATCTATATATATTTGTACAATAATTAAATTCTTTGAGAGGTTTTTCTTAAAAAGAGTTGTATCAACCTTTCCTCTTGAAAAATTCATTTTTAAGTAGAAAAGAGCTCAGTCTGTCATACCATGCTCTAGGAGCTTGTTTTAGACCATACAAAGCTTTCTTTAACTTAAAAACATGATTTGGAAAGATGGATGTTCAAAATCAAGAGGTTGTTTTACAAAAACTTCTTCAATGAAACCATTAAAAAAAAACACTTTTTACATCCATCTGATATAAAACAATATTTTTATGAGCAGCAAATGCAAGTAATATGCGAATGACTTCTAGTCTAGCAATAGGAATATGCGAAATGCAAGTAATCCGTCTGTACTTGTTCTGTCTGACTTTGATTTGTAATGTTTCAATCTAATAAGTTCTGTTATGTAATTAATCAAAACTTGAAACATTAATTATCTTGATCTAATAAAATTACATCTAGATACAAATGAAGTTATTTAAATATAATTATGATATTCCAAATTTTTAAAAAATATTTAGCATTACAAATTTGTGATAATGAATATGTGAAAATGATGATAGATACTTTTAGCAACAAAAATTAAAATGTTAATGATAGAATTGTATGTTGAAACATAGGTTGTTAGTAGTTAGATGATAATAATTTAATAGTGAATGAAGCATAAACTATTACTAATAATGAAGATAATAATAAAGATTATATAATTCATACAAGGATGAATAGATGAAGACGTAGATATCAATTTCGGTGACATTAAAAAGGATGTGATGGATAATGATTATAGTCAAATGATAGTATTACAAATTGAAAAATCATTTTTTTTTTATATAGAGTTGGTCCCATTTTATCTTCAACAAGTTAGAAGTTCGTCATTCCTTCTAGAATTAATGTCACTTACAATTACTAATTTACATGAACAACAACATAATGCATTCTTCGTTTATTATTTTTTTGTTTTAACTATTTGATTGATTTTTCTTTTAATCATTATACCCAAATTCCATTAAAAACATCATTGGCCATTTTAAAATGATGTTTTTTACATTATAAAATGTTAATTTTAATTTATCTATGGAGAATAAAATAAATAATCATCTCATATATTATACATATTCAAATATTAATAAACATATATATTTGATGTGAGTTACAGTAATAAGAATTAATGCCATTTAGTGTGAAATTTTATTTTTAAATTAATTAAATCCTACTGTAACAACATTATTAGTATATAATTTACATATCAAGAAGTTTTTGAAATGCAAGCCATAAATGTATGCATGCCATTGTTGAATTATAATTTATTTATTTTTTCGATAATATCAAATACCATATCGGTAATCTCTGCTTTATTTATAATCTCTATCAATATTAACTTATTAGAAACTTAATATGATACTGACATATAACCATTTAAATCATAAATGACTTATCACTATAAAATTAAATATCAATACTATGGAATGTATAAATGAATTGATAGGGTATGCAATTATATTAAATACCAACAAGTCAGGATAAGGGTAACAACTCCGTATTATTAATATGTTTAAAATTATTTTCAACTAAATTGTATATTCATCCTCTTATAAGTCCTAATATGTAATTTTGGTTAATTCATTTTGTTCTTTTAGTCCTCTAATATTTTTCAATCCATATTTTTTATTTTTAGTTTCACAGTTTTTGCACTCCAACTTAAAAATATTCCACGTGCTGGCAAGTGACCACCTACCATTACAATTCAAGACTTGCCCAAGCCCAAGGCCCATTTGAGCAGAAGCAGGCCTGTATCATGAAACAAGCATGGTGCTGCAGTTTTTATTTATTTAGACTAAGCCTTTAGATTTACAAAATAGATATCAAAATTAGATTAAAAAGTCGAGAATGGAAATCTCTTTTTTTCTATCATTATAAAATTTGAACTAAAAGCATTGAAAAAGGTTTATATATCAATCCGTAAAAGATTGATCTGTATTATTGATGGACAAAAAAATAGCATTTATCTAGCTAATCTAAATAACTAGAATTAGGGTAAAAAATAATCGGCGTCAAATTAAGAATATTAATCACTACATCTTAATATTATTTATTATTTTGTTATAAATATCAAAAAAATTATATTTATATTTAAAATAAATTTGAAAACAAATATTATTAGCAAACTTGATAAATAGACTTTCATAAATAACTTGAAGAAATAATCTCGTTTATTAAGTCACAAATCAGGCTATATTTTTTAAACAAATCAAGCTAATAATTTACCGCAAATTATATGTTAGATTTAGACTTACAAAATGAAAAAATAGATCTAACTTATTAAATATTATCAGACTTGATTTATTTCTACCTCAACTAAATTATATATAATATAATATCTCCATATGCCATGTATTAAATAATGAACAATTTGATAAATTTGTCTACAAACAACATAACCTAAAAATACCAAGTTACCTCAAATGGATTATAACAAATTGACACACAACTATCGACAATAACTAAGTCTATCGAAATGCTTAATTATATGTTCATCTTATATTCAGAATTATTTATTTACATCGTAAACATATTTTCATTTGTAATATATGATTACAAGTAAATTTGATTTTATATCTCAATTATGTTAGAAATTTAAAATTAATTTTAATCATTTCAAATTTAAATCAAAAGAATACTAATTATGTGTGTTTGTTTGATGGATTAGTTTTGTTTTTTTTTTTTTTAAATAAAAAGTGAATGTATATCAAGAAGCATCTCATCATTATTAAGTTATTACTTTTTAGGCTAATTCTGTTAGATGTACTTGTAGGAATTAAATGCTTTTATCACCGTCACCAAAATTATGCGGCTTTTAATCGAACACATGTCTCAACGTTGAAATTGGAATTCTGAATGTCATTGATTGAATCTCTAGATGATTTTGATTGGTGAAAGAAATCGAATTGTCACAGTAGATGATTTTTTAAGTTGATCTATAGATATTTATTAAAGTATTATTTCCGTCAATATCGATTATAAATAAAATTGACATATTTTATATATTTATTATAGAATTAATTATCAGTATTAAATTTATTAATTTCATTTTTTTTAATCTTCATCGGTCTCGGTTATAAGGAAAAAACAGAATACTTCATATTTATTATAAAATTAATTATCTACACTAAATTTTATTAGTTTCAATTTTTTTTTTAAATTGTTCATTTTACTGCTATTCGTTATACATAAAATAAAGAGTTGAAATATTAAATAGTAGCGTTAATTAAAGGATATTTGAGTTGAGTTAGATTATTATATACGTATTTAATTAATATATTTGGATATTCAAAATTTAAATTCAAAATGTCTGATTTAATTGAAAAAATTCTATACTAATAGAATAATATTTAAGCATTCATAAAAAGAACATAATTTACACTTCACACGCAAGAAAATTATCTAATGCTATATAAGTGACCATAGAGGTGCAAATGTCCCATCTCCAAACAGTTCAAATTAGTCTCTACTTTCTAAAACTCACTAGTGCAATCGTCATGGACAAGTTCGAAGATGTTACAGAGCCAGTAAGTCCTAGTGGACGATTCTTCAACACCACAGTGCTATGTGCATATGTTTTCGGATTCTTAGAATCAGAAGTTCCAATTGAATTATCTCAAGCTAAGTATTTGTTCGAAGATGTCTTTCTACCCATCAATCCACACTTCTCTTCCATAATGGTTCTCCTCACTCTTCATTTTTATAGCTTCTATTCAATAATTTTTTCGTCACAATTTTTTTATAATACATGAACATGTTTAGGTAAAATTTTTCTTAAGGGATTTTAGGAAAAAAAAAGAAAATATACTTTTTTAAGAGTTAAAATTAGAATTTTGTGAATTAATTTATAAAAATTCTCTCTCGACTTTTTTAAAGGACGAGATTTTCTACAAATTAGCCAAATGAAAAATTATTTAAAACTTCTATAATTCAAAACATATTTGTATTAATTAACTTTACATGTATTAGGTGAAAGATGAAGATGGTGAAATGAAATGGAAAAGGGTAGATGTGAAGGCCGAAGATCACATAAAGATTCCTACATTTCCTGAAAATGAGTCAATAGAATTATATGACCAATATTTTGATGAGTATGTGTCAAGAATGTTAATAGAAAAAACACCACAAGACAAGCCACTATGGGAAATTCATGTGATAAAATACCCTACAAGCAATGCTGCTGGCCATTTAATATTCAAACTTCACCATGCACTTGGTGATGGCTACTCTCTTGTTGGTGCTCTTCTTTCTTGTCTCCAAAGAGCTGATGACCCTTCTCTTCCTCTTTCCTTTCCGTCGCGAAAGTCATCGGCGGCATCGCCGCCGTCGAAGGAGGGATTTCTAGGGAGGTTCCATTCAACTTTGTTCTCCTTCATCAACTCTATCAATGATTTTGGATGGAGCATAGTGAAAAGCTCATTTGTTGAAGATGACAAGACTCCCATAAGGAGTGGTGAGGAAGGTGTTGAGTCTCTCCCTTGTGTGATATCAAACGTATCCTTTTCTTTGGATGAAGCTAAAAAAATCAAGTCCAAGCTTGGAGTGGTAAGATTAATTAATGTACAAGTTGTTGGGGTGGTCACAAAACATTCAAATAGACTCTATGACTTTATGGACAACTTCAAAACAATATCATACATGTTATTCAAATGGTTCTTTAATCAAAGGAAACAAAATAAAAACAATTTAAAATACTTAAATTGAAGTTTTATTTCGATAATATATTATAAAAATTTGTATTAAAGGATGATGTAAATTATTCAAGTAAAGTTGCAATTGTAGTTATATATTTAAATAACACCTAAAAAACTGTATTTAAGTTTTGTTCTTAATCAAAATTGATATTTTATTTTATTAATTGATGCTTCAATTTTAAAGACTATCAATTATTATGAGATAAAATCTTAAGTTTGTTTAAGAACAATATTTTTATGATATAATAATTATGTACATATATTATCTTTTTTCTTATCAATATCACTTCATTAATTTTTTGGAAAAATATGCATTTAGTTCATAAACTTTTGGTAATTTTTTAGTTTAGTTCGTAAAAAATAAATATTGGTTGATTTTAAGTCTTAAACTTTATTTTGTTATGTTTTTAGTTCTTGATATTAAAAATTATTGTTAATTGATAATGTTACAACTATTTGCACAATCATGCATTATGAAACAATATACATCATTCCTTAAGAGTAATTTTTAACAACAAAAGTAAAAACATAACAGAAACAAAATTTAAGGACAAATATCAGTCAATTTTTAATTTAGAGACTAAATTAAAAAAATTATCAAAAGTTTAGAGCTAAATACATAACTTTTTCTATTATTTTTTTTTAATTTATATCTTTCTTTAGTATCATATCACTTTTCATATCTATCATTCTCCCTTTCATTTTTCTTTCTATTTTTCTCTTCCAATGAGATGTACATGTATTGACACTGTTTATGATATTACATGTTTGTTAATATTTTATTTGCAATATGTTTCATCAAATTAAGGTAAATTAATGATAATCTTTTTTTTTTGTGTAATTGTAGACAATAAACGATGTGATTACTGGGGTAATTTTCTATGGGATTCGGCTATACATGCAAGAGATGGACAATAAGTCAGGGAAAGCAAATTCCACAGGATTGGTGATGCTTAGTACTAGGAACATAGCAAGTTACCAATCAATCCAAGAAATGATGAAGGTTGATTCCAAATCACCTTGGGGGAATCATATTTCTTTTTTACATGTACCAATACCTAAGCTAGATCAAACAAGCCTATCCAACCCCCTTGAATTTGTTTACAAAGCCCAAAAGATTATCAAGAGGAAGAGAAATTCATTCACCGTTTACCTCATTGAATGGCTTCTAGATATGGAGCTGAAATTAAGAGGACATGAGGTGGGTACATGTTTAAGGCCAAACTTTTCAATCCCAGCATTTTCTGGCTGCATCTTATAAATTTTGTTTTACATAGTCTATTTTGGAATGTTACTCCATACCATATTTGAATTTAAAGATTTTACATGACTAATCAATCAAAAATTAGATTTTTAGAAATTTTGTTTAAAATTATCAAATCTATCATAAATTATAATTATTTGATTTTATAAAGTACTTCAGATTAACAATCTATGACTCTTTTTCTTCATATATTTTATATTTTAAAAAATATATGCTAGAATGTACAAGAAGATTGGATAAATACTTTTCAGGATACTCAATCCAAAATAAAAAAGAAGATTGTCTTTTAAACCCTACAAAAAACAAATTATACCCTTTTTTAGCTCCAAAAAAGGTGTAGAAAGTAATTCTAATAGGACCTTCAATTCATTTAATATACAGGTCCAATCTAGTTTTTTTTCAAAAGAAAATTTGTTTAATGCTTATTGTTTTCAAAGCTTTATTGTATTGAGATTGTGTAACAGGCAGTGGCTAAACATATCTATGGGACACTGAGAAATTCAAGTGTTGTGGTATCAAACTTGATTGGACCAGTGGAGCCTATGGTTTTGGCAAACCATCCTGTGAAAGGCTTGTACTTCACAATGACGGGTGGACCTGAGGTAACCATATAACATAGTAGGTCGTGAGTATTTATTTATAAGAAAATAGTTTTTAAAAAGTAAATTAAACCCATACTTACCAACTGGTACAATTACAATAAAAACAAATGTCACTTTGTCTTAATCTTTATGCGCCTTAAAAAGATTCATTATTTTATTTATGTGTTCACTAAAATTTATTTAAATTATTAGTTTTTCTTTATTATTTTTCAAAAACATGTCAAAAATTATTTTAACCATTAACTCTATTAATACCATCAAATATTTTTAGGCTATCACACGCTTTTCTATTTTTTGTTTTGTAAATAATATTACTCAATAAAAAAAGTTGACTAGTAAACCCACTTTGTTGCCTTTACTAACAACATGGCAGTTAATTGTATCTCTTGTATTTACTAATTATCATTATGAGAAATGCAGTTGATTAAACGTGTTAAATAACGTAACATGTTATGTATGGGGTTACAGAGTATAAATATTGCCGTTATGAGCTACACAAGAACATTAAGAATTACCTTGAAAACACACAAAGGCTTTATTGATGAGAAGAAGTTCAAATTCAGTGTGATGAAAGCCTTCGAGGTCATATCCAAAGCAGCAATGGAGATACCCAACAAAAGCAAAGGTTAAATTATCCACGAAGCAAGGAGTAGTAAGGTCTAAGGGTCTAAAACAAGCTATGCTTAATTGGGAGTATGGAGAAGAGTTTCGTCACTATCCTAGTCACTTTAATTTCACCAATAAGTGGAGATCATTTATGGACTCTCTATTTTTATAGTGTTAGAATGTAAGTCACAAATTGAATCAGATTTAAGGGCAACATTATTCCGGAATTCAATGTAAACAAAAAAAAAATCATTTTGGACACACAATAACATTATTTTCATAATATTCTTTATTTAACCGAGTTTCTATTTTTAATGGACTATTTTTTATTCTTCATACAAGTTTGTATGAAGGGTGATTTAGAAAAGAAAATTATTTACAATTAAAATTAGTAAAAAAAAGAAAGGTTAAATATCATTTTTAGTTATTTAAGTTGAACATTTTTAGTTATTTAAGTTTGATTATTTATATTTTTAAGATGTATCATTCAAACCTTTTAATTTTTTTTTTAAAAAAACTTAATTTTACAGCAATATTATTATTATGATTTAATTTTAAAAATATCAGTTAAAAATTGTGATGATTTATCACCATTACCACGTATGTTTAAGAGGAATAAGATATTATTCTATCCTTTTGACAATAAAATTATAAGCACAAATAATTTACTTCTAAAAGTTATTATTATTTAAAATTAATTATTTTAAAATTTAAATCAATAAGGATATTGACGTGAAATTAGTTTTTTTATAAAAGATACTTACAAAATCAAAATAATACATTTTAAAAACAGAAATGATCACACTGTAACTTTTAAATTTCAAGATTTAAATGATTAAAAATAAGATTTAACCAAAAATAAACGATGAAAACTAACTTTCTTAATATCTTTAAAATTTAATTATGTTTAATTGCGAGGGAGTGTATAGCATACATGCAAACAAGCTATATGGACCCCAAACAAGCTAAGCAACCCGCAGGGCTCCGATTATAAACATGTTATATTTATCATTGAGATTGGTATTCAGTATTAAAAAAAATATATATATTAGAAAGAAAAACGAGCAACACTTCTCGCTACTAAAACATCACTTGGCTTAGCATATATATGTTATTGATTATGATTTTTATATAATAAAATGTAAGAATCATCGTATACACCAAATAAAATATTATCAAATATAATCGATTAAACAATTAATTAATAAAAATGTCATCTGATGCAATCACTACCTCAATTAATAAAAGTATCAATGGGATTACTGCTCCAATGTTGAGATGTGATTCACTATAGCGTATAATAATATGATACAATATGTGGTATGTGTTATAATATATAATGAAGGTGTAATTTCATTGTAAATATTATATATAGACTGTTGTAATAGATTTTAATGTCTGCATTAGTATTAATATATGTTGTTTGTATTTATTTGAAAAATATTATTGAAAATATTTTTTCACTCTCAAATCTTTACCTTCTCCGTTTTATTTATCAGATTTTCGTTCTTGGTAGTTTTCTTTTCATTCTATTAATTACATTTAACAATTGGTGCGGTCCATGGGAATTAAAGAGAAGAAGAAACATTATTAAGATAGATTATGATATTGAGAAATTTAATAAAGGTAATGATTTTGGGTTGTCGAAGATTAAGATGAAGACAATTTTGATTTAGCAAAGGTGGAATGAGGCATTAAAGGGAAGGTGAATATATCATCATCTATGTAGTAAAATTATATTTGTAGTAAAATGTTTATATATATATATATATATATATATATATATATATATATATTAATGTATTTGTATGGGAAATGTATCGGTGTTGGTAGGTTTACTTGTGGATCATTGGCCTCACTCGGTCACAATGGTAGAGCCTATGCTCTCACGGTTTTGTTTTTGGATTTCCTCTGAAAGGCCTCTTACAAATGAAGATACTATGTGTTTATAAACTTATGTGACATCCTTTGTTTTTCCGATGTGGGACATTATTTGCATCTTAACATAATGCTATCTTAGGTTATTTGTATTGAGAGTTATGCAATGCCACCAATGTGGATACAGTCTCTTTTGAGAATATGTTAGTGTTGGTACATATATATGCGTGGGAACAATTTAAATGCTTATCACCACAAGTCATCACTCCCTGTGTTGAGAATATTCCATTTGGCCACAGGTATTACAGGAATGTTTCATTTTTTATTTCTAGTTGCCTATTATTATTTTAAATGAAATTAATATTTTTTATTTTTAGGTGGCTACCTGTGTAAAATAGGATTTCTTTTGATGAAGATGTTGATGTTGTTCGATGTAAGTTCAACTTGTTAAAAACAAATGAGGTAAATAAAATTTTTTAAATGTTAACTATGTATGAAAATTTGTCTTAATGCTTATGTTATTTGATATTTTTAAATATTTTATGCAGTTTGGGTGATAGCCATATTTGGTGCAGTTTTTAATATGTTACTAGAAATCTGTTTGGCTAGCCACGACATCTGGAGAGAGGTGATGCCTTTGATATGTTTCCAAATAGCTGAATGGCATCAACCTGATCGAGTGATGCGTCAATTTGATTTGAAACAATTTGTTCTATCTATGCCTTCTCAGTCTTAGAGTTTGCATCAGTTGACATTGACCGGCAAAGAAGACAACAATTGGCTGCAACTCCTTCAGCTAGTGCTGGAGCAATGGGAGAATTGGTTACAGCTGGTGATTGGTGGCATACCACAAACTGGCCCAATGAGTTATAATGATGAGTACTTAGTGTGGTATAGGAAGAAATCGAAGCTATATATCGACATTGTAAAAGATAGAACACAAGAAGGGGGGTTGAATTGTGTTACTTAAAAAAAATTTCTTTCGTCTGTGTGTTTAAATATGTTTAGACGAAACAATCTTAATCTTCAAAGGTTGATTTTAACAAACAGACGTTATGTTTTAATTATCTCCGTTAGTCAAATACTTAATAACACAAATACACAAGTATATTTATACTGGTTCGTCTATGCAAGACTACGTCTAGTTACCCAGTAACAACTGAGTTTTCACTACAAACCGTGAAAAGGTTACAAGTATTATTTGGCCCCACCACTTCTTGGCTATAACACGATATTCTTTGAACACAGCCTTCGCAGGCTAAACAACAAAGATATTCTTTGAGTAACCAGCCTCCTCAGGCTAAAACACCACACAAGTGGATTTGAAAGAGATCTATAAAAGAGAGTTTCCTCTTCGCAGAGAGGGTTTTACAAATGAAGAGCAAAAGTAACAGAGAGCGAATTCACAATGAAATAGAATATTCAAGCGTGTTCGCCAACTGAACTTTGAAGAAGCGAAGTCTTTAAATAGACAAAATCTTCAGATATCCGTTAGACACAGAAGAAAGTCGTTGAGCGTTTTCCAAGCAAAGTCCAAAAAGGTGTCAGATAGCACTTGATTGATTGATGGTTGTGCAGCGGATATAGATAGCGTGCACAGTACTTTTTCTGACTTGTACAGAGATTTGATAGAAAAAGGTGAAGACCTTTTCGAGTTACATATGTAGGCGTGAATCCCCATACTGATCTTGGATGCTTCTAAAGAGTACTTCTTAAGATTTGAAATCTTGGCGCGAGTGACTCATACTTTGCTTCACTTCTTTGGCAGACGATGAACTTCTTTAGTCTTAAGAGTTTTCGTCTTAGCCTATCGTCTGATGACTTTACTTGAGACAGACGAATGACTTCAATTTTGAGGAGTCATCTTCCGTCTATGCTCGTTGCGTCTGACTTGATGTTCCTTCTGTAGATGTTCCGTCTGACTTGTAATAATCAAAACTTTAGAGATGTTAATCATCTTGATCTAACAATCTCCCCCTTTTTGATGATTACAGACCATACTAATAACTTTCTTCAAGGAAACATCTGCACAAGACAAGATTAGCTAAACAATTTAAACACAAGTCAGATTTACATCAAGACGATGTTTTATGAAACAATACCTCTTTATAAGAATCGTTACATCAATGTGATGTAAACCATGTATAGTATTACAAGGTATACAGAAAACAAAAAAAACTTTAAGAATACATGTATAAAGCTATACAAATTAATAAGGAAAAAAAAATTAACTCCCCTTCTGTGCTAACTCCCCCTCAGACTGATAACTTCCCCTCAGACGAAGGCTCCCCCTTAGCTTAGCATCACCTTTCCTTCCTTTAAGATATTCTCCCCCTTGGGCTGAGAATCATCAAAAGCTTCAAGAAGAAGGTTTAGGCTTCTGTTGGAAAAGCCCCATGACGATCTCCCTCAGCTGTTGCATCTCAGATGTGAGAGAGGCTTGATTGTCCTCAAGCTCTTTGTTCTTCTTCTTCAGATGCTCGTAATTATCCTCCAATGCATCATACTTACGCTTCAGAGTATGATACTCATCAGCGTTCACAACTTCACTTTCAACCACAGTAACCTCTACGTTGTCATCATTCTCCACAAGAGGCGTTTGAGGCTCTTCAACAATAGGAACAAATTCATTATCTTCAATGAACACAGTTGGAGTCCTCAACAATCGCAGAGTGAAAAGAGGAAGTGTGAGATATGCAGTGTAGTCTCTCTTCCATTGCCAAGTGAACACTCTGTTGGGAACAGAGAGCTCAAGATCTGGATGTTCCTCAGACAGATGTGTATAAGCGAAAGCTTCTCCAGGAAACACCTTGCCACAGATCGTGGAATCTTCATCAAATGAGGTTCCAGAGCAAAAGGAAGAAGTAGCTTCATGATCTTCTATCAACCTTTGAATTTTGGGATTGATAGGCCTTGAGGCTTTGGCTTGAATGGATTTGAGATGCGAGTATGCAGTAGACAGAAGTCTCTTGGGGATATGCCTTGCAAACTTGAAAGTTTTGGGGATAGACGAAGTCTTCTTTTCCTTTCCTTTAGCCAAAAACTTGACCAAACAAGGTCGTTTTCGATCTATGACGACGAAGAACTTGGTGACGTTGGAAACGAGAGAAGAAAATTGAGATCCCATCATGAAGGGATAATGTCTCGACTCCTTCTTTGCTCTCCTTTCAATGTGATAGAAGGAAGCCAATTTAGATTTTTCTTCCTTTCGATACGCATTTTCCATCAGCCTGAAAGCTGTGTTGTAATCTTCAGGAAGAGCATGAGCAAACTCTTCGGGGTCTTCATATTCATGGAGGAGGATGGAGTATCGTGGACAAATACCTGCACAATGCGATGATCCTTGTACTTCTTTATTTCTTCTAAACCCTTGATGTCTAAGGAGGCCAGTTTTTCCCACGACAGACGCTTCAGCCATTCGTGTTGCTCTTCAGGAGTATAAATGAGATCTTCTTTGAAGTCCACTGGCATCAGGGGTTTGTGATAGATAATAGGGTTGACAAACCTCCCAAGTTGGAATCCTTTCTTACCTCTGTACTGATAAGGATTCTTCAACTCAATATAGGGAGTGTCCTTTATAAAGCAGTCTTCATCGTCTGTTAAGTAACCATTTTTAGCAAACTCAGACGATTCACCCTTATTGGAGATATCTTCAAGCTCATCTCCAAGAATCCAGTTAGGCTTAACGGTCTTTTCAGCACAAGAGCTCTCAACAAATCTTCTCATGACTAATTCGTTAAGAGACGAATAGTCAGTCTTGTACTTAGGTGGAAGATCTTCTGGATTTAAAACTTTAGCATGAGATCTCACCCATTGTGCATCCATCTTATTTATAATAACATGCTCTTCATCAGACGAAGAACATGCATCTTCAATGATTATTACTTCAAACGGAATTTCCATCGTCTGTACATAGGATATTTCTTCAGAAGCAGCAGGTATCGTCTGATCACAAGCGACGTTGAGAGGAGACGCAACTATAGGATCAGAGACAATTATCCTATGTTCGTCTTGGAGTGTAGGTGCGGAACTCTCCATAGTTGGAGCTTCTTTATTAAGCATAGTCTCCAATTCCTCTGCTAAATGAGCATTATCCTTCTGGATCTTGACAGTTTCTTCACTATTCATGCCCTCTGAAGTTGCTGGAGCAGACGCAACTTCAGAGGATCCAATGCCCTTAATGCTCTCAAGAAAGATTCTTTCTCTTTCAGCTTGAAGCAGCATAGAAACCCTTTTAGCCTCTTTTAGTTGCCTTGCTTCGTCTGTTTCTCCAACAATCACAGACGCAATCTTCTGCTTCATTTTCTCTTTGCCTTTGGCAGCCTTTTGAAGAGCAATTTCTCTAGCTTTTGCTTTCTCTTCAGCTGCTTTCTTCTGTTTTTCTTCGTCTGTGAGAATCTTTACAGACGTTACACCCTTAGATGTTTTCTTAACCCCTTCATCTTCATCAGGGGATATCTCCTTCTCCTGCGTCTTAGACGCAACATGTTTTATTCTGATAGTCCTCTTCTTCTTTCTAAGAGGCTCTTCTTGAGCATCATCGAAAGGGACTTCATATACGATCACAGGTGGAAGATGGATAGGTGTTTGGGCTTGTGTTTGGGTTTGGGTTTGTGTTTGGGTTTTGACGCGTTTGATGCGTGCTTTGTGAGGAGGATCTTTGGTGATAAGAGAAAGAATAACTTCATCTTCACTCCTATTGTGATGGAGGAAGCTAGGGCTCAGATGCATCTTGGAAAAAATGCTTCCTTTGACCTCCTTTCCTTCATCATGCCACACAACACCAGTAGCATCAAAATCTTGGTTTAAGATGATTTTGGAGAAGAGAGTGGCGTAGGGAATACTGCTCTTCCTACGAATATTCCTATTCTTCAACGCATTTATCCAATGGTCGAGAATAATGTGAGGAAGACTTAGCCTTGCTTTCCTCAGACAATAGAAGATGCAAAATCTATCACGAGTACTCACATTGTCTCGTGAGCCTGTTCTGGGTGTGAAGATGTTGTAGAGAAGGTTATGGATAACTCTGCCTGTGGGATAGAGATTCCCAGATCTCAAAAACTTGGGATCTTCGGGGTCACGAACCTTCCCATAAAGAATCTTGTCTACATGCTCATCAGATTCTAATTTCATCCAATCAGCGCAATAAAAGCGCCCTTCAACTTTGCAGCTTCCAGCTTCAGCAATGGAGTCTATTGTGATAATATACTCCTTGTTGTCAATGGTACCCACAATACCATCATCAAACTCCTTTGCGTCACTTCAGAACTCCGCGTAAGCCTTCATCAACCATGGACCTCTCATCTACGCGAAATCCATCCAGCCATTGTGTATTAACATTTTTTATACCCTGTTAGAGATGCCTTTTATGGTGGACCTTGAAATCCACTTACTAGGCAAGAAGAGATCTTGGGCAAAGAAGGTTGCTTCAGTTGCTTTGATGTTTTTGGCGGCCATTGTTCTAATTTTGAAAAGAGAGAAGAATGTGTGAATAAAATACTCAGAGATAGTAAGAGTGTAGTAAGAGGTAAAAATGTAAACTTTGAGAGTATTTATAATCAAAAACAAAAACGGTTATAATTCATCAGACTAAAGAAGATGAAACCGTCCCTGATTTGACGTGGCCCTGTCATTGCCCTTTTAATGATTGATTTGACTTCTGCAATTCACAACACATGCTCTTCAAAGTCCTAGAATAGTGCAATAAATGACAGACATATTTAATGCTGCTTTAAGTTGTCCCTGCACGCTTAACTTTAAACTAGTTAAATAATAACCTTGCGTTTGTTGAATTTTCTCAAACTAATTCAACTTGATCAGACGCAATGTTTCGTCTTAACGAAGACATTTAATATGTACAGACGAAATGGAAATGTTCGACGGAAAAACTTAATCAATTAAAGAAACAATTCCCAAATTTTCTTTGATGATATTAAAGCGAGTTTCGTCTAAAGCTTTTGTAAAGATATCTGCCCATTGAAAATCAGTTTGAACAAACTGTATATCAAAAATACCTTTTTGAACATAATCTCTTATAAAATGAAATTTGATTTCAATATGTTTGGCTTTTGAATGTTGAATAGGATTTTTGCTAGATTAATTGCACTTGTATTATCACAAAATACTGGTATTTGGGTTTCAAACCTGGAGTAATCCTCAAGTTGATGTTTTACCCAAAGTAGTTGTGAGCAACACCCAGCTGTAGCAATATATTCTGCTTCAGTGGTTGAAAGTGCAATGGAGTTTTGCTTCTTGCTTGACCAAGAGATTACTGATGAGCCAAGGAATTGACATCCACCACTTGTGCTTTTCCTCTCCACTTTATCTCCAGCATAATCAACATCACAATAACCACTTAGATTGAAATCACTACTTTTCTTATAAAACAGAGAGAGATTAGTGGTTCCAATAAGATATCTTAAAATACGTTTAACAACTTGCAGATGTGATTCTCTAGGATCAGATTGAAAACGTGCACATAGACATACACTGAACATAATGTCGGGTCTACTTGCAATGAGATAGAGAAGAGATCCAATCATACCTCTGTATATCGTCTGATCAACGGTCTTACCTAATTCGTCTTTATTGAGACTGGCTCCAGACGAATGCATGGGAGTCTTCATTGGTTTGGCATTTTCCATTTTGAACTTCTTTAGAAGTTCCTTAGTATACTTCTGTTGATGAATGAATATGTCTTGTTTCGTCTGTTTGATTTGAAGTCCTAGGAAAAACTTCAACTCTCCCATCATGCTCATCTCGAACTCATCCTTCTTGTTGATTATAGCCCTGAGCTACTAATCTTGCTTTGTTTCTTACCACTTTCCCATCTTCATCAAGTTTATTTCTGAACACCCATCTTGTTCCAATAATGCTTTTGCTTCTTGGTCTTTCTACCAAAGTCCAAACGTCATTTCTTATAAACTGGTTTAACTCTTCTTCCATAGCTAAAATCCAGTCATTATCTTGTAGAGCTTCCTCAATGTTCTTGGGCTCTATATTTGACATGAGAGCATAGTCAGACGATTCTTTTAGTCTTGATCTAGTTTGAACACCTTGATGTCTATATCCAACGATAAGATCTTCTGTGTGGTTTGAGGCAAACTTCCACGTTCTTATTGGAGCTTGATCATCATGTTGGTGAGCATCAGACGAAGAGGGTTGGTCTGTACTTCTATCATCTTCTCTTGTGTCAGCTCTTGCTTCTGACCCAGGTTGACCATTTGAACTTGAACTTTGACCAGAAGGGTTAATATGCAAATTATCAAATAAATTTTCTAGGTCTGATATTTCCTTATCAGCCTTTGAGTTATCTTGGAATTTTACATGAATTGATTCCTCTACAACTTGCGTCTTAGAGTTAAATACTCTGTAGACCTTAGATGTATTGGAATATCCAAGTAAGAATCCCTTCACCACTTTTGAATCAAACTTGCTAAGTTGATCTTAGTGTTTAAGATGAAACATTCACATCCAAAAGGATGGAAGTAAGAAATGTTGGGTCTTCTTCCTTTCCATAGTTCATATGGAGTCTTATTCAATATTGGTCTTATCAGTATTCTGTTTTGAATATAACATGAAGTATTAATTGCTTCTGCCCAATAATATTTTGGAAGAGAGCTTTCATGCAACAAAGTTCTAGCCATTTCTTGTAAGGTACGATTTTTCCTTTCCACAACTCCATTTTGTTGAGGAGTTCTTGGAGACGAAAATTTATGGAAAATACCATTTTCAAAACAGAATGCATTGAACTCAGAATTTTCAAATTCTGTTCCATGATCGCTCCTAACAGACGCAATACATATTCCTTTTTCTTTTTGAACACGTTTACAGAATATTTCAAAGACACTGAATTACTCATGTTTATGTGCTAGGAAGTATACCCATGTGAATCTAGTATAGTCATCCACAATCACAAATCCATATCTCTTTCCTCCAAAACTTTCAGTCTGAGTAGGTCCAAAGAGATCAATATGTAACAGTTCTAGAGGTCTTGTCGTGGAAACAACATTTTTTGATTTAAAAGATGCTTTGAGTTGTTTCCCATGCTGACAAGATTCACACAGACGATTGGATTTCCAAGATATTTTTGGCAAACCTTTCACAAGATCCTTTTTAGAAATTTTTGAAATATACTTGAGACTTAAATGTTCATGCTTTTTGTGCCAAATATCTCGTTCATCATCTGCTGAAATCAAACATGTCACATTCTGATCACTAAGGTCAGAAAGACAAACCTCATAAAGATTATTCCTTCTTTTCCCAACAAACAGAATGGATTTGTCTTTGTTCTTGACTATACATTCATCAGATTTAAAAGCTATTTCATATTCATTGTCACAAAATTGACTTATGCTAAGCAGATTGAAGTTGAGACCTTTAACATAAGACACATTTTGGATAAGAGGATTGGGTGTCTTACCAACAGTCCCAATACCTAGGATTTTACCTTTCCCTAAATCATATGATACAGACCCTTTACTTGGTCTGAGGTCTTGGAACATAGACAGGTCTCCCGTCATGTGTCGTGAGCACCCACTGTCCAGGTATCAGCTTGAAGTCCTCTCTTTTCATATTAAGGATGTCTGCAACAGGAATAATAAGTGACTTTGATACCCAAATCTTTTTCGATCCTCCTTTGTTAGTAGAAGAAGATTTCTTTTTGTTTAAGGTTCTTTTATCTTTTATATAGTTGTTTGGATTCTTGTTGTAATTTTTGTTCTTCTTCTTATGGGTAGATGAAACAAATTTGTTTCTCTTTTTGTCTGACTCTTCAACATATCCAAGTCCACTCTTATCAGACGGAGACCTTCCATATTTTAAAATATTTTCTAGCATTGAGGATCCCTTAGTGAACTTGGTTAAGTCTTTGAGTAAGGATTCATTTTCTTTCTTCAATCTTTTGATTTCAGAAATAAACGTATCCTTTTCAGACTTAGATGATTTTTCATCTAATACTTCCTTTTGTAGCAACTCATTTTCAGTTCTCAAAGTAGCATTTTCTTCCAAAGTTTGTTTCAACTTGGCTTTGCATACTTTGTATTGCTCAGCAATGAAATGTTAGTTAGCCAAAAGTGTATCATATGAAATTTCTTCTGATTCTGACTCAGACTCAGATGAAGAGGATGAAAAAGTTTCAGATTCAATTACCTCTGATGAGATAAAATCTCCAACCATGAGACAGATATTTGCAGTCTCTTCCTCTTCAGTGGATTCCTCTGAACTTTTGCTATCAAGGTGTTCCCAAGTCACCAGACTCTTCTTCCTTGTCTTTGCGAGAATTCCATCTTCTCTTTAACCTTGGACACTCTAATCTCATGTATCCAGGTTTTCTGCATTCGTAGCAGATAACTTCTGAACTCTCCTCCTTACTCGAAGGTTTTTCAGTGAGCTTCTTTTCCTTCTTCTTGAATAAGCGTTGACCTCTCCCCTTTTTCATCATCATCTTCTTAAAGCGTCTGGCCATGAGGGAAATCTCATCATCAAACGATCCGTCAGACAAATCAGACTCAGTAGTGTCAACTTTCAGAACTTTGTGCTTCTTCTTTCTTTCTTTCTTAGGAATTTCCTCCTTCTGCACGTTGTTGACAGTTGGAAGAGCTGTGGGCTCTTGAACTTTGATCTTGTCTCTCTTACATAGAAGTACCTCATGTACTCTCAAGGCTCCTATTAACTCATCAAGAGTTAATGTCTTCATGTCGCGCCCAACTAAGATGACAGTGGACATAGCTTCCCATGGAGGAGGAAGACTACCCAATATCTTTATGTTGTTCTGGGCCTTGGTGAAAGTAGTGTCTAGCGCAGTGAGTCCATTTAATATTGTTTGGAATCTTCCAAACATCATATCAATGGATTCTCCTTTCTTCATTGAGAACATCTCATATTCTCTTTGAAGAGTGGCAACTTTCCTCATACGCACATCCTCAGTTCCTTCATATTGTTAGATCAAGGATGATTAACGTCTCAAGATTTTGATTAATTACAAGATAGACGATATCAAGCCACCAAGACTTGCTAAGACGAAACCAGCACAGACGGAATGAGACCCTTCAAAGAAGATTTTCTGCGTCTGTCAAAGAGCCAAGTCATCAGACGATACATGCACAGACGGAAGAGGACTACTCAAGCTTAAGTCCTTCGTCTGTCCAAAGAGCGAAGTCTAAGACGATAGGATGAGACGAAACAACAACAACTGAAGACTGAAGAATCATATCGTCTATCCAAAAGCTGAAGTCAGGATGAGTCTTTCGTGCTAAGATTTGAGAAACATCCAAGATCAGTATAGGGATTCGAGCTTACACACCCAAGTCAAAAAGGTCTTTACCTTTTTGTCACATCTCTGTACAAGTCAGAAATAGTACTGCGCACAACCTAGTCCGCTATATCCGCTGCGACTCAACATCAATCAATCAAGTACAACTGACAACCTTTTTGGAAAAGCTCTCTAGAAGATCTCTCAACGACTCTCAACGGCATTCAAATGAGTTTAACGACTATTTGAAGAAGATGCCTATAAAAGGACTTCACACCTTCAAGAATCAGTTGGCAAATACGCTTATCTTCTTCTATCTCTTAAGGATTCGCTCAAAATCTCTGATTGTGCTATATTGTAAACACCTCTCTGCGTAGAGGAAAACACTGTTTTTCAAAACATCTTTCAAAGTCCACTTGTGTGGCATTTTAGCCTGAGGAGGCTGCGTTCCAAAGAATACCTCTCGTATTAGCTCCAGGAGGCCGGGTTCAAAGAATACCTTGTTTGTTTAGCCTGAGAAGGTTGTGTTCAAAGAATATCTGTGTATAGCCAGAAGTGGCTGGGTTCAAACAATACTTGTAACCTTTTCACGGTTTGTAGTGAAAACTCAGTGGTTGCTGAGTAACTGGACGTAGTCTTGAATAGACGAACTAGTATAAAAATAACTGTGTTTATTTTTGTTTCGTCTAATCAACTAACAGGGGATAATCACATCATAACGTTTGTTCTTTAAAATCAATCTTTCAACATAAATTTTGTTTCGTCTGAACCGCTTTGTAACCCACAGACGAAAGGAATAAAATTTTTAATTAACACAATTCAACCCCCCTTCTTGTGTTTATCTTTTACAGTTTGGTATCAGAGCTCAGCCTCTAAGGGTTGAGCGTCTAACAGCAAACTTAGAGGAAAAGATCCAAAGGCATGGACTCACAAGGACCGTCATTCTTATCCCAGGAGCCTCCATGAACAAACCTCCAACGTTCTCTGGAGATGATTATCCCTACTGGGCTGACAGGATGGAGATGTACATCAAGTCAACCCAATACAGATTATGGAACATAATCACCACAGGAGATATCCCCATTGTAAAGCCTGAAGGAGAATGGGGAAATGAAGAATACTCTATGATGGAGCTGAACAACAAAGCAAGATATGCTCTTATGTGTGCTCTCTCAAGAACTGAGTACAACAGATTCTGTGCCTATAAAACCGCTAAAGAACTATGGGATGCTCTCAAAATCTCATATGAAGGCACTGAAGATGTCAGAATGAGGAAGGCCGCCACTCTTCAAACAGAATATGAAATGTTCTCTATGAAGAAAGGAGAATCAATAGATATGATGTTTGAAAGATTCCAAACCATATTGAATGGACTCACCGCTCCGGGAATCACCTTCACAAAGGCCCGAACAACATGAAGATCTTGGACAGCCTCCCACCTCCTTGGGAAGCCATGTCCACACTATCTCTCGTTGGAAGAGATATGAAGACATTAACTCTAGATGAGTTAATAGGAGCTCTAAGGGTACATGAGGTACTCTTATGTAAAAGGGAGAAGATCAAGGTTCAAGAACCTATAGCTCTTCCGTCTGTCAACAACACTCCTAAAGAAGAATCTGTCAAGAAGGGCAGCAAAAAGAAAGCAAAGATTTTGAAGGCTGATTCAACTGAATCAGAATCGTCTGATGGTTCATCTGAAGACGAACTCTCTCTCATGGCCAGACGATTCAAAAGAATGATGATAAAGAAGGGCAGAGGTCAACGCTTCTTCAAGAAAAAGGAGAAGAAGCTCCCGAGAAGTCATCACAAAGAAGAAAGCACAGAAGTTGTGTGCTATGAATGTAGAAAACCTGGGCATATGAGGTCAGAATGCCCCAAGTTGAAAAAGAAGTGGAATCCTCGAAGATTCAAAGGGAAGAAGAGCTTACTAACTTGGGAAGACCTTGATAGTGAAAGCTTAGAGGAATCCTCTGAAGAAGAAGAAACAACAAACATATGCCTCATGGCTGGAGACCATGTCTCAACAGAGGTAAATTACAACGAAACTTCTTCATCCTCCTCTTCTGAGTCTGAGTCAGAATCAGAAGAAATGTCATATGATATACTTCTAGCTCACTCTCATTTTATTGCTCAGCAATACAAAACCTGCAAAATCAAGCTTAGACAAGCTCTGGAAGAAAATGCAGTTTTGAAATCTGAAATAGAGTTTCTAGACAAGAAAGTATCAAGTGATGTTTCGTCTGAGTCTGAAAAGGACAGTTTCATTCTTGAAATCGAAAGATTGAAGAAAGAAAATGAGTCCTTACTCAATGACTTAACCAAGTTTACTAAGGGATCCTTCATCCTTGAAAATATTTTAAAATATGGGAGATCGCCAAAAGATAAAAGTGGACTTGGTTATGTTGAGACAGACGAAAGGAAAAACAAACCTGTTTCATCTGATCAAAAGAAGAGGAATCACAACAAGGTTCCTAATATCTACAAAAAGGCTCAAAACAAAAAGAAGCCTTTTGTAACTAACAAGAAAGGACCCAAAAAGATTTGGGTACCAAAGTCACTCATTGTTCTTGTTGCAGATATCCTCAATGGGAAGAGACAAGACTTCAAGCTGGTACTTGGACAGTGGATGCTCACGACACATGACGGGAGACCTGTCTATGTTCCAAGATCTCAGACCAAGTAAAGGGTCTGTCTCATACGGTTCTGGAAAAGGTAAAATTCTTGGCATTGGGACTGTTGGTAAGACACCCAATACTTTTATCCAGAACGTATCATATGTTAAAGGTCTTAACTTCAATCTACTTAGCATAAGCCAATTTTGTGACAGTGGATATGAAGTAGCTTTTAACTCTGATGAATGTATAGTGAAGAACAAAGATAAATCCATTATTTTAATTGGGAAAAGAAAGAATAACCTTTATGAGGTTTGTCTTTCTGACCTGAGTGATCAAAATGTAACATGTTTGATTTCAGTAGACGATGAACGAGATATTTGGCACAAAAAGCTTGGACATTTAAGTCTCAAGTATATTTAAAAAATTTCTAAGAAAGATCTCGTAAAAGGTTTGCCAAAAATATCTTGGAAAACCAATCGTCTGTGTGAATCTTGTCAACATGGGAAACAACTCAAAGCTTCTTTCAAATCAAAAAATGTTGTTTCCACGACAAGACCGTTAGAACTGTTACACATTGATCTCTTTGTACCCACTCAGACTGAAAGTCTTGGAGGGAAGAGATATGGATTTGTCATTGTAGATGACTATACTAGATTCACATGGGTATACTTTCTAGCCCATAAACAAGAGTCATTCAAGGTCTTTGAAATATTCTGCAAACGTGTTCAAAAAGAAAAAGGAATATGTATTGCGTCTGTAAGGAGTGATCATGGAACAGAATTTGAAAATTCTGAGTTCAAAGCCTTTTAGTTTGAAAATGGTATATTTCACAATTTTTCGTCTCCAAGAACTCCTCAACAAAATGGAGTTGTGGAAAGGAAAAATCGTACCTTACAAGAAATGGCTAGAACCATGTTGCATGAAAGCTCTCTCCCTAAATATTATTGGGCAGAAGCAGTAAATACTTCCTGTTATATTCAAAACAGAATATTGATAAGACCAATATTGAATAAGACTCCATATGAACTATGGAAAGGAAGAAGACCCAACATTTCTTATTTTCATCCTTTTGGATGTGAATGTTTTATCCTAAACACCAAAGATCAACTTGGAAAGTTTGATTCAAAGGTGGTTAAAGGAATCTTTCTTGGATATTCCAATACATCTAAGGCCTATAGAGTATTTAACTCTAAGACGCAAGTTGTAGAAGAATCAATCCATGTAAAGTTCCAAGATAACTCAAAGGCTGATAAAGAAATATCAGACCTAGAAAATTTATTTGATAATTTGCAGATTAACCGTTCTGGTCAAAATTCAAGACAAGATGATAAACAAGGGTCAGACGATACAAGGACAGACGATAGATGCACAGACGAACCCTCTTCGTCTGATACTCATCAACAGGGAGATCAAGTCCCTACAAAAACATGGAAGTTTGCATCAAACCATACAGAAGATCTCATCATTGGAGATAGATCCCAAGGTGTTCAAACAAGATCAAGAGTGAAGTATATCTCAAGCTATGCTCTTGTATCAGATATGAAGCCAAATAATATTGAAGATGCTCTTCAAGACAATGAATGGATTTTGGCTATGGAAGAAGAACTTAATCAGTTCACAAGGAATGATGTATGGACTCTTGTTGAAAGACTAAAGAACAAAAGCATCATCGGAACCAGATGGGTGTTCAGAAACAAGCTTGATGAAGCTGGAAAAGTGGTAAGAAACAAAGCAAGGTTAGTAGCACAAGGGTACAATCAACAAGAAGGTATTGATTTTACTGAAACCTTTGCTCCTGTAGCTAGATTAGAAGCTATTAGAATATTACTTGCTTTTGCTGCTCACAAGAATATCATTCTATATCAAATGGATGTAAAAAGTGCTTTTCTAAATGGTTTTATTGAAGAAGAGGTATATGTAAAACAACCTCCTGGTTTTGAAAGTGTATCTCAACCAAACCACGTGTTCAAACTTAAAAAAGCATTGTATGGTCTTAAACAAGCTCCTCGAGCTTGGTATGATAGACTCAGCTCTTTCCTTCTCAAAAATGGTTTTTCAAGAGGAAAGGTTGATACAACTCTCTTCAAGAAAAGCGTTTCAAAAGACTTTATTATAGTCCAGATTTATGTAGACGATATAGTCTTTGGAGCTACTAACAACTATCTTTGCAAGGATTTTTCAAAGCTAATGCAGGATGAGTTCGAAATGAGTATGATGGGAGAATTGAAGTTCTTTCTAGGACTTCAAATCAAGTAGACGAAAGAAGGAATCTACATCCATCAACAGAAATACACAAAGGAACTTATTAAGAAGTTCAAGATGGAAAATGCCAAGCCTATGAAGACCCCAATGCATTCGTCTGGAGCAAATCTCAACAAGGATGAGTCAGGTAAGTCCGTTGATCAGACGGTATACAGAGGTATGATTGGCTCACTCCTTTATTTAACTGCAAGTAGACCTGACATTATGTTCAGCGTTTGTCTATGTGCGCGTTTTCAATTTGATCCCAAAGAATCTCATTTACAAGCTGTAAAGAGAATTCTTAGATATCTTGTTGGAACAACTAATCTCTCTCTGTTTTATAAGAGAAATAGTGATTTCAGTTTAAGAGGCTTTTGTGATGCTGATTATGCTAGAGATAAAGTGGAAAGAAAAAGCACAAGTGGTGGATGCCAATATCTTGGATCATCACTAATATCTTGGTCAAGCAAGAAACAAAACTCCATTGCACTTTCAACAACTGAAGCAGAGTACATTGCTGCGGCAGGATGTTGCTTACAATTACTATGGATTAAACATCAACTTGAGGATTACTCCAGGTTTGAGAATCATATTCCAGTGTTTTGTGATAACACTAGTGCAATTAATCTTAGCAAAAACCCTATTCAACATTCAAAAGCCAAACATATTGAAATTCGTTTTCATTTTATAAGAGATTATGTACAAAAAGGTATTTTCGATATACAGTTTGTGCAAACTGATTTTCAATAGGCAGATATTTTCACTAAAGCTTTAGACGAAACAAGATTCAATTTTATTAAAGAAAATCTTGGAATTATCTATTTAAAAGATTGAAAAAATTGTTTCGTCTGAGTGTTTTTGACTGAACTTATTTCGTCTGAACATTTTGTTCCGTCTGTACATTATTTCGTGTTAAGACGAAACATTGCGTCTGATCAAGTTGAATAGTTCTTGGGTAAAATTCAATGACGAATCGTACTTTTTAACAAGTATATCTCAAGTGTGCAGGGACAAATTAAAGGGAGCAATAAATGTGTCTGTCATTTATTGCACTATTCTAGGACAATGTTAAGCACGCGCTGTGAATTACAGAGGTCAAATCAATCATTAAAAGGGCAATGATGTGGACACGTCAAATCAGGGGCGGTTTTCGAAATCTTTCGTCTGATGAATTACAACCGTTTCATTCTTTATCTATAAATACTCTTGAAAGTTCACTCTTTTACTCTTTACCGCAATCTGCAATCTGCAATCTTTTGAACTTTCCGAAACCTAATACTCACTAAGCTTTCATTCTTTCTATTTTTCAAATTTTCAACAATGGCCGCCAAGAACACCAAAGCTACCAAAACCTCTGAAGCCACCTTTTTCGCCCAAGATTTATTCTTGCCAAGCAAGTGGATCTCAAGAGAGAACCTGGGGAGTGTCTCTGAAAGGGTATTGAAGATGTTTGACCACACCAGATGGATGGGGTTCGCTGAGTTGAAAGGGCCATGGCTGATGGAAGCCTATGTCGAATTCTGGAGTGACGCCAAGGAATTTGATGATGGTATCATGGGTACCATAGACAACAGAGAGTACATCATTACGGTGGACTCTATTGCTGAGGCAGGGAATTGCAAGGCCGAGGGACGCTTCTATAGCCCCAACTGGATGAAGAATGAATCAGAGGAGCATGTTGACAAAATTATGTATGTGAAGAAACGCGACCCTGAAGACTCCAAGTTCCATAGGTCAGGGAACCTCTCTCCAATCGCTAGAATCATCCACAACCTCCTCTTCAACATCTTCACACCAAGGATTGGCTCAAGGGATAATGTGAGTACTCGAGACAAATTCTGCATTTTCTATTGTCTGAGAAAAGCAAGGATGAGCCTCCCTCACCTTATTCTTGACCATTGGATAAGTGCACTGAAGAACCGCAACATCCGAAGAAAGAGTAGCATTCCCTACGCCACCCTCTTCACAAAGATTATTATCAACCAAGGGTTTGATACTGCTGGTGTTGTCTATCACCAAGAGGGAAAGGAAGTAAAGGCTAGCACTTTCGCCAAAATGCATCTGACACCAAGCATTCTGTAACATCCCAAAAATTTAAATATAGTTTAAGAGAGTTTTTTTGTAACATTCAAGAAATTTAAAAATAATTAAAAAAAAATTATGAATTTTTGAAATTACTGTAGCAAATCACTGTAGCTGCCGACATTACTGTAGCAACCACCATTACTGTAGCACCGCCTTAAGAAGGTTATAAATAGGGCTTAGAGGTTTCAAATGAAGATACAACTCAAAGAATACTCTTACATTCTCTCAAACTATCTTCTCTACAAAAAACCTTTCTATACTTTCTCCACCTTAGGAAGAAATCTCCCTAACCAAGGAAGGAGCACGTAAGTAGAGGAAGAATATAGGAAGCTAGGAGAAACCAGTAAGGGGACCTTTCCTTATCCTTCTTTTCTATCCTTTGTTTTGTTGGTATTTTCATTATCTTTCTTTAGTTTCTTGCAGTAAGGGGACCTTTCCTTATCCTTCTTTTCTATCCTTTGTTTTGTTGATACTTTCCTTATCTTTCTTTAGTTTCTTGTAGTAAGGGGACCTTTCCTTATCCTTCTTTTCTATCCTTTGTTTTGTTGGTACTTTCATTTTCTTTCTTTAGTTTCTTGCAGTAAGGGGACATTTCCTTATCCTTCTTTTCTATCCTTTGTTTTGTTGGTACTTTCATTATCTTTCTTTAGTTTCTTGTAGTAAGGGGATCTTTCCTTATCCTTCTTTTTTCTATTCTTTGTTTTCTTAGTACTTCTACTCTCTTTCTTTGGTGTTTCAGTTATCTTTCTTTGGTTTCTTGGTGTTTCTTTTCTTCATCTTTCTTACACTCGTTTCAATTCTTTAAGATTGTGTTTTATTTACCCTTTAAATGATTATTTTGAAGTTGTTTTCCTCTTTTAACTATTTCTCTGAATACTATGACTACTTTATAAAAAGTAAATGAAATGAAAACCTTTCTTATGTATATTAAGCTTTTGACTTCTATGAACAACTTCAATCTTTCCTCTTTTGATGAAACCTCTTTTGAATATTAACATACTGAATACTTTAATATAACACATATTGATGGTGGTAAATGTGGTTGTTTGATTATACATCAAAGTATGACTTGTTTTATGCTTGATATACAATTACTTGATGAATTGGATGTGAGTAAATGGTGACATGCATGGTTGCATTGAAATGAAGATGGACTTGAATTGTTTAATGACCGATTGGAAATGCCTAGTGGAGAGGCAGTATTCTAAGATTGCTTGGTGAATGGGCAATACTTAGAATGAGGTGAGATGAAGATGACCTGGTGGAAAGGTCAATACTTAAAATATGATGAAGGTCATTATACAATTCAAGGTCCTAGAACATGTTGCATTGATGACTGGATAGTAGTAGACCAAGTCCGTAAGTCACGGATTCCCGTCTGAGTGAGTGGAATGCCGTGGACTGGGGGGTTCTCTTGGTGGGGAAATTGCCCTGCTCATGATGATCACATGTTGCGGGGGAGGTCCTGCCGGACACTGAGGGAACTCGACAAATTACGGAGTGTCTACCTCTGGTGGGTCTGATTAAGAGTGAGAATCAGATGCCCCAGGCTATTTTCAGTGGAGGGCGCCACATTGCATTTCGAGTGAAGAGTGAAAATGCATGGTGGAGGTGCATGCATCATATAGAACTAGGAGCATACAATAGTGGTTGTGTGTTTTAATTGAATATATAATTCATTGGAATTCATGCTTAAATTATTTATTGTGATAAATGGTTTATTCGTTTTATTGTGGTTGGTTATCTTAATTTGTGAGTTGAACTAAAGGTTTGTCTTTACACAGGTTTTAAAATAATAAATTAATATTTTTAAAGAAATCTTGAAGAATATTATAGATTGTTTAATGAACATGGGTTTTTATGAATGTTTTCACTTAGTTTTCCTATAGTTAAAATTATTTGTTATCATTGTTTAAGGAAAGCTCACCCTTGCACTTTGTGTTTTTAACACCTGTGATGATCTCGAACAACGTTCGGGGGAGCAGATTTACAGGATTAAGAAGTTGTCATTGGTTGTTGCTACTATCTTGTGTGAAGGTGCTTGCTATGTTTTGCGTGTAGAAGTGTTGGGTAGATGTTCTAAGGTAGTAGAAAGGTAGTTATGTAAAATAATAAAAGGACAAAGTTATGAAATCTATTTGTAATGAACTTTAAATCTTATGTAATGAAAGTGTTGTTTCCTAAATCTCTCTTTTATTTACTATATCATTAACCACTTTAAATTACTAATTAAAATATAAGTAATTTTAGTAAATAAAAGGGGGGTGTTACACATTCTCCTTCACTCTCAAAAAGAGGTAGTACCACTCTCACCTATCACCAAAGACCCTCCTCACAGAGCTCGCATCAAGCGTGCAAAGCCACAAACACAAGCCCAAACACCGTCCGAAACACAACCCCAAACACAAGCCCAAACACCAAACCAACCTCAACCTCCTCCTTCTGTGATAATATCTGAAGTTCCTTTTGAGGATGTTCTTGAGGAACCCCTCAAGAAAAAGAAAAGGACCATCAGAATCAAGCACATAGGTGCTAAGTCAAAAGAACAGACGGTATCCCCAAGTGAAGATGAAGGGGTCACCCTACCGTCTGAAACAGTTCCGTCTGTGAAAATACTCACAGACGAAGAAAAGAAAAGGAAAGAAGCAGAAGAAAAGGCACAAGCTAGGAAGCTTGCGCTTGAGAAAGCTGCTAAGGGCAAGGAAAAGATGAAACAAAAATTGGCTTCTGTCATTGTTGGAAAGACAAAAGAAGAAAAACAACTCAAAGAAGCTAGAAAAGTCTCCATCTTGCTCGAAGCTGAAAGAGAAAGGCTCTTTCAAGAAAGCATCAGGGGCATTGGATCGTCTGGGGGAGCATCTGCCCAAGCTACCTCAGATGGCATGAATAGTGAAGAGACTGCCCATATCCAAAAAGACAATGCCCAACTAGCGGAGGAGTTGGAAACCATGTTAAGTGAAGAAGTTTCTACAATGGAAATTCTTCCATCAACAACACTCCCAGACGAACAAATGGCAACCTCTTCTGAGCCACTTGTTGTGTCTCCGCTTAATGCTTGCCTTGCACAGAGGATATTTGGTGCGTCTGAAGAAGCATCCCACCAACAGATGAAGGAGTTTCCGTCTGAAGACTTTGTGCTCATTGAAGAAGTTGATTCTTTGTCTGATGAAGAACAACTTGAAATAATCAAGGTGGATGCTACATGGGGGAGATCACATACTGAGGTGATCAATCCAGAAGACTTACCCCCAAAGCGCAAGATTGACTATTCGTTCCTAAACGAATTAGTCATGCGAAAACATGAAGAAAGCACTTGCGCTGACAGACCAATCAAACTTGATTGGGTTCTTGGAGAGAAATTTGAAGAATTCTCCAATGAGGCTGAATCGTCTGAGTCTGCTGCAGCCTTGGCAGACGATGAAGACCCAAACATAAGGGGAACTCTTTATATTGAGTTGAAAAGCCCATACGTGTACAGAGGAAAGAATGGCTTTCACCTAAGGAGATCAGAAAACCCCATTCTTTACAATAAATCCCTAAAGCCAGCCAACCTTAATGAAGATTTCGTCTATTCACCAGAAGAGCAACGCAATTGGTTGAAGCGTCTGCCCTGGGACGAACTGGCAACACTAAATATTAAGGGACTAGAGAAAATAAAAGAATACAAGGATCATCTTCTTGCGTCTGAGATTGAAGGACCAGCACTTGGCTACGAACCACACATCCCACACAGACAAAATCCAAGATGGAAGGTTCGGCATGAGATCAATACTCATGTATTCCACCATTGTAAATTTGGAGACGCTGATTCTCATAGGTATGAGCCAATAGAGTGCACTCATTGGCACCTTGATGCTCTCACCGGCCATGATCCCTTAAAGTTCACAATTCCTCTCAACCAAACAGAGTATGTCGGCTTAGGCTACTCTCTGGGAATTGTGCTCCCATGGACAAGACCACATTGCTCCGGGATTCATCCAAGATACTCCCTGCTCCTTGACGAAAAAGAAGACCCTGAAGAGTTGACTCACTCCCTACCTGAAGATTACAATATCCCTTTCCAATTGATGGCCAATGCCTATAGGAGAGAAGTTAAAGAAAGAAACATTGCTCCGGGATTCATCCAAGATACTCCCTGCTCCTTGATGAAAAAGAAGACCCTGAGGAGTTGGCTCACTCCCTACCTGAAGATTACAATATCCCTTTCCAATTGATGGCCAATGCCTATAGGAGAGAAGTTAAAGAAAGAAACATCTCTTTTCTCCATATAGAGCGACAAGCTGAGAAGGACTACAGATATTATCCTCTTTTGATTGGATCTTAGTTTTCTTCTTTGGTGACTGAAGAAACCAAATACTTCATCATCTTAGATAGAAAAAGGTCGTGCCTGGTAAAATACTTGGCTAAAGGAAAGGAGAAGAAGCACTCGTTTGAAGCCGCATTCCAACACTGTTCTGGAACCACCTATGATGAGAGTGATTCTTCAGTATGTGGCAGAGTGTTTCTTGGAAGTGCATTCGTCTACTCTCAGGAATAGCCACTTCTTGAAGTGTCCATTCCAACAAAGTGGTACACTTACCAATGGGAGCGGAACTTCACTGCCTACCTAGTTCTTCCACTATTTAAATTACGTCTAAAGAAGACCACACCATTGATCATTATTAATGACACTGAACCCATTGTGGAGTATCCTCAAACACCACTGATGATTGAAAATGTGGTTGAGGCTGCGGAAAGAGCTAAGGTTGATGAACCATCTGCAAAGGCTGATATTACAGACGCTGAAGAGTATAAGTCTCTGAAGCGAAAATGTGATGCCTTGGAGCTTAAAAATAGGGAGCTTGAAGAAAATCAAGCGTCTCTCACATCTGAGTTGGGGCAGTTAACGAAGATTGTGATGGGTCTACTGCAAGAGAAAAAGCAGAAGCCTTCTTCTTGATCAGAGTTTTGATGATCACAAATTTCAAGGGGAGAGAATAGAATGCATAATCCAAGGGAGAGCCTAACCCAAGGGAAAGAAGAGCAAAGTCTGAGGGGGAGCAAGGAAGAAAAGCTTCGTCTGAGGGGGAGAAACAAGAACAAAAAGTATCGTCCTAGGGAGTTATACTGTTGTATTATTGTAAAATTTTCTTTCTATACAATATTTTTTTTGTCTTGCTCTGATACAAATTGTAATTCTTTATTGTTTTCTGCTTTATAATACCATTGTAATATTCGACTCTGATTACATCACATTGATGTAACAATCTTTATAAAGAGGTATTATTCAGAAAACATCGTCTTGATGTCAATCTGGCTTTTAAGATTGTTTGTTTCTGTCTAACCATGTCTTGTGCAGATTTTCGTGGTATGGTCTGTAATAATCAAAAAGTGGGAGATTGTTAGATCAAGAATGATTAACGTCTCAAGATTTTGATTAATTACAAGACAGACGATATCAAGCCACCAAGACTTGCTAAGACGAAACCAGCACAGACGGAATGAGACCCTTCAAAGAAGATTTTCTGCGTCTGTCAAAGAGCCAAGTCATCAGACGATACATGCACAGACGGAAGAGGACTACTCAAGCTTAAGTCCTTCGTCTGTCCAAAGAGCGAAGTCTAAGACGATAGGATGAGACGAAACAACAACAACTGAAGACTGAAGAATCATATCGTCTATCCAAAAGCTGAAGTCAGGATGAGTCTTTCGTGCCAAGATTTGAGAAACATCCAAGATCAGTATAGGGATTCGAGCTTACACACCCAAGTCAAAAAGGTCTTTACCTTTTTGTCACATCTTTGTACAAGTCAGAAATAGTACTGCGCACAACCTAGTCCGCTATATCCGCTGCGACTCAACATCAATCAATCAAGTACAACTGACAACCTTTTTGGAAAAGCTCTCTAGAAGATCTCTCAACGACTCTCAACGGCATTCAAATGAGTCTAACGGCTATTTGAAGAAGATGCCTATAAAAGGACTTCACACCTTCAAGAATCAGTTGGCAAATACGCTTATCTTCTTCTATCTCTTAAGGATTCGCTCAAAATCTCTGATTGTGCTATATTGTAAACACCTCTCTGCGTAGAGGAAAACACTGTTTTTCAAAACATCTTTCAAAGTCCACTTGTGTGGCATTTTAGCCTAAGGAGGCTGCGTTCCAAAGAATACCTCTCGTATTAGCCTGTGGAGGCTGGGTTCAAAGAATACCTTGTTTGTTTAGCCTGAGAAGGTTGTGTTCAAAGAATATCTGTGTATAGCCAGAAGTGGCTGGGTTCAAACAATACTTGTAACCTTTTCACGGTTTGTAGTGAAAACTCAGTGGTTGCTGAGTAACTGGACGTAGTCTTGAATAGACGAACTAGTATAAAAATAACTGTGTTTATTTTTGTTTCGTCTAATCAACTAACAGGGGATAATCACATCATAACGTTTGTTCTTTAAAATCAATCTTTCAACATAAATTTTGTTTCGTCTGAACCGCTTTGTAACCCACAGACGAAAGGAATAAAATTTTTAATTAACACAATTCAACCCCCCTTCTTGTGTTTATCTTTTACACATATGAAATCTTGAGGGCATCCCAAAGCTCTTTAGCGGTTTTGTAGGCACAGAATCTGTTGTATTCTGTCCTTGATAATGCACACATGATGACATATCTGGCTTTGTTATTGAGTTCCATAAACGAGTATTCTTCATTTCCCCATTCAACCTCGGGTTTGACAATAGGGATGTCTCCTTGAGTTATGATGTTCCATATTCTATACTGGGTGGATTTGATGTACATCTCCATCCGATCAGCCCAGTAGGGATAGTCATCACCAGAGAACGCTGGCAGCTTGTTCATGGATGACCCTCCAGACAAAAACGAAGGTCCTTGAGACTCTATTTTGGATCTTTTCCTCTAGCAGTTGTAAAGCGCTCAACCCTTAGAGGCTGAGCTCTGATACCAAACTGTAAAAGATAAAACACAAGAAGGGGGGTTGAATTGTGTTACTTAAAAAAAATTTCTTTCATCTGTGTGTTTAAATATGTTCAGACGAAAAAATCTTAATCTTCAAAGGTTGATTTTAATAAACAGACGTTATGGTTTAATTATCCTCGTTAGTCAAATACTTAATAACACAAATACACAAGTATTTTTATACTGGTTTGTCTATGCAAGACTACGTCCAGTTACCCAGTAACAACTGAGTTTTCACTACAAACCGTGAAAAGGTTACAAGTATTATTTGCCCCCAGCCACTTCTGGCTATAACACGATATTCTTTGAACACAACCTTCGCAGGCTAAACAACAAAGGTATTCTTTGAATAACCAACCTCCTCAGGATAAAATACCACACAAGTGGATTTGAAAGAGATCTATAAAAGAAAGTTTCCTCTTCGCAGAGAGGGTTTTACAAATGAAGAGCAAAAGTAACAGAGAACGAATTCACAATGAAATAGAATATTTAAGCGTGTTCGCCAACTGAACTTTGAAGAAGCGAAGTCTTTAAATAGGCAAAATCTTCAAATATCCGTTAGACACAGAAGAAAGCCGTTGAGCGTTTTCCAAGTAAAGTCAAAAAAGGTGTTAGATAACACTTGATTGATTGATGATGTGTGCAGCGGATATAGATAGCGTGCAGTACTTTTTCTGACTTGTACAGAGATTTGATAGAAAAAGGTGAAGACCTTTTCGAGTTGCATATGTAGGCGTGAATCCCCATACTGATCTTGGATGCTTCTAAAGAGTACTTCTTAAGATTTGAAATCTTGGCGCGAGTGACTCATACTTTGCTTCACTTCTTTGGCAGACGATGAACTTCTTCAGTTTTAAGAGTTTTCGTCTTAGCCTATCATCTGATGACTTTACTTGAGACAGACGAATGACTTCAATTTTAAGGAGTCATCTTCCGTCTGTGCTCGTTGCGTCTGACTTGATGTTCCTTCTGTAGATGTTCTGTCTGACTTGTAATAATCAAAACTTTAGAGATGCTAATCTTCTTGATCTAACAGACATAAAGAATGCCCAAGTAGCCTATTTGGTATAATATCTATCCTAAATTGTATTTATTTTATTCGAATGTGTTTTGTGAATTACTCAACTAACCATAACTAACAATTGACTTATGAAATTTTTGTCTTAGGGTGACATTACTGATTCCCTTTTCTATACGGGTTCACCAGAGGGGTGGACGACACTTACTATAGAGGACTTGATCAATCTCACAAGAAGGATGACAAATTCTTTTTGAGGTTGAGCATGTTACACAATCTGCCACCAGTGCACCAGTTGGTGGGGAGAGATTCCTAGTCAAGGATCCTCAGATCCTTCCTCAAAGTCGGGAGGCGCGTGGTCTGGTGCGCAACCAACCGCCTGTGGATGTTATGCCTTACATTCTTCCTCCTAAGCCACAAAGAGGAGCTGAGATGCATTATGCACTCAGTTAGTTCACACAGTTACCTTCACAGATGCCACCGGTGTACAATTATCCACCCCGTGTCAGTACACCACATTAGACCTACAACGGTTCTGCCTCATCTTCATAGAACTGGATTTATGATCATCTATTTGGTTCTTTCCCTATGCCTAGAGAAGGTGTGGATCTCACGCACACCCATGGGTCTGCCGTGGATTATTCTTGATGATATTCCACATATGAACGATTTACTTGGTATAGATCTGCAGCCACACCCAAGAAAGAATCCGACAAAGGATGAAAGTAGATGGGGTAGACCTTGTGGCACCGATGACTGACATCCTTGACATTGATATTTTCATACTTTTTTTTATTATGTTTTATTTTATTTGTAATTATTTTGTAAAATTGGATATTTATTTTATTTGAAGTGGTTGTTACTTTATGTTTACTTATTATTGTTAAAGTTTAATTATGAAGCAATTAAAAGTTAATAGTAAGTGAAACTAAATTAATAATTAACACTAACAAGCATTAACAAATTAAAATTAAGAAAAACATTTACAATTAAATGAAAAATTGAAATTTATTAACATTAATTACATTTTCGAGTTAGAAAGACAAAGATGTCTATTATGGTCCTCTTGACCACATCTACCATATTTTTGCTTCCTTTGAAAAGGTTCAGCCTAATCCATCTCATTTCGAATTCTAGTCAAATTTGGTCTTTCTTTATCACGAATGATTAATAGTTAATGAATTAATTTCCATTCTTATTCAACAGGTGCGAGTGCATCTTTGTTTCCTAAAGGCCACCATTCAGCCGAATATGCCAGCAAAATAGTTTCATTCTCGAAGACATCGTCAATGTACTGAAAAAAGTCAATCTAACATGTCCACAAACAATAATAACATGTGAACATAAATAGTAGAAAGTCGTGAACCAACCACACTGACAATATCTGTCAGTCAAATTTACAGGTCACTTTTTACCCCCACGTTGTGTCAAATGATTAAATGACTTTTCAATATCAAATCGTGTTTGGTGAATGTCATAAACACGCATAATGTGGGAACATGCTTCTTTTTGGTTTCTTTGAAGAGCTTGTATTATTTTCGAACAAAAAATATGACCATCTCTAAGTTCTTCATGTGCTCGACAATTTCTTTCCACGAAATATTCACGACAATGACTGCACGTTGACTGTTATTGGAAGATTTCTGCAGTCTTTGAAAACCTTATTAATGCATTCAAATAGATTTGTTGTCATGTGTCCATGTCGATGACCTTGCTTGTCATAAGCCATACTCCATTTCTCTTTAGAAATTCCTTGAATCTAACTTGTAATAGCAGGGCCCAATTCATAGAATTTCTCCAAATTTCTATCAAAAATATGTTTGCAAGAAGTATAACCTATCATAAAAATTACGTGAAATATACATTACATAGTTGTCACATTTATAAGGGGTATAACAAAACAATATTGTCATATAATAATGAAATACTCACCTAACTTCAATAGCATTTGTTTATGTTTTGGGTTCTTGAACTTATGATTGAAATTAGAATGTGTATGATGCAATATACATGGTAAGCATGAAGTCGGCTCCATCCAATTGTCTTATTGTCAATAGTCAACTTAATGCTTCAATGTCGATCGAAGATTAAGCAAATCCCTGACTTATTGGTGACACGTATACGCAAGTGAGAGAGAAACCACGATCAAGCTAATAAGGTTTCACCTTTAACAACAACAAATGCAAGAGATAAAATATTGTCATTTCCATCTTGTATTGTTGCTATTAACAGTGTTTCGTGATATCTCCCGTATAAATGTGTACAATCTACCTGGATTATATATTTATAGAGATCAAAAACATCAACAAAGTGTCATAAAGTCCAAAACATATGCTGACATAACCAGTATTCACAAACTAAAATGTTACCGATAAAATAAATATCATAAAAAATTTAATAATAAAAACTCAATGAATAAATTTACATATATTTATGCCACAAAGAAAGTTCAATATATAATTCTTCTTGATCACTATACAACATGACATGTCTTTTTATTTACGTCATATTTTATAATTAAACATCCTTACAATTTATCTTTAACCATTTTGCAACAAATACATTCTATTTCTTACCAGGATAAAATAATATGACTAATACAAAGAAAATACATTCTCACTTGAATGTAATTTTGGAAAATAAATTTAACATTCCTACTTAAATCAACCAATTCAATGTACATATACAATTTGTGTACAATAATTTTTCTCTTAATTTATTATTAGTCATTGTAGGAACCGTTTAGCCATTATTTTTCAAACCCAACGGATTATACAACTAATTAATTGATTGATATTGAGTTAAATATGATCACGACTTACCCAATCAAACTAATGAACATAGAACAAGTATGCATCCCTAAACTTTTCAAGCTACACTTCATTTAATTCAAATTAATCATCAAGTCAAAAGTTGCATTGAAAAACTATCATGCCACACAAATTATTTAAGTAATAGGATAATGATCACATCACTTATTTTACGTACAGATCCAGATTGTTCAATTCTCACGCGTCATGTTATCTATCTTTGTTTGGATATGATTGAATAATGCGCCAACATCAACCTTATAGAAATTTCTCTTGTAAGGCTTTGTTGTTGATCGCTCATTGCTCACTATATACACCTCAATTAATTACGATGTGAAAAGAGAGAAAGTGAAGGAGGATAACCAATACGACAAGGTGATTGCTCCTAATTGACAACATATACATGAAGTTAATTAATTAAGACATGGCACATGTGTAGCTACCAACAACTCGTCTTAAATGTGTTCAGTGATTCAACAACAGACGTAATAGAACTGCATGACACGTAAACTTATTTTATTGTATAAAAAACATGTAAATATAAAATTTTAGTTTAGTTTATAGATTATAAGAAGCAATTGCTTCACCCAATGCACCCGACAACTATCAATCATATGAAATGGTTTAATATTATAAAACTTTTGAAAAAAATAAAATGAATTGAAGTATAACAGTACATCAAAATTAGAAGCACAGAACCACCCAGACAGATCGATAAAGGAATACAAAAAAACATTCATTAGACAAACAATGTAATTAAGGTCACAATTAAACAGATCAATTAAGTTCAAGCAAACATAATATAAAACCTATCAATCCAAAAACAACCTTAAAGAGTAACAAAAGTCCTTGTATTATCGGTTAAATCTTCCTAGTATGCAAATTAACTATGAAAATTTTATTTTAAATTTCTTAAAAATAAATTTTATTATTATTTTTATACCTTTTCTATTATTAGTCTTTCTCTTTCCTATGGTTAAATACCACCAACCCTAAGTTTCCAAGCTCTCAGGAATTATAAAAGTTTACTATTTTATAAAAATTTATTTTTTTATAAAAATTATAAACTATACGTTAAATATCTTTTTTTCTCTTTTTTAATTTTTTTATTATTACTTTGTTCTTAACAACAAATTGTAATCAACTTATTCGTGGCATTTGTTCGCAGCAAACGCATGTCACGTAATGGCTTTATACTTTAGATTATCTGGGTCTGAGACCATCACATTGAAAATTTATATATTAGTATTATTTTACTTAATGTAGCAGGATATTAATTATATTACTCATTTATATTTTGTCTACATCTTTCTCTGCAAAGATAATAATGCATTAAAAGCGATGGCACAAGTACCAAATACATGGTAAAGGTTAGCGAATATTCGCGCCTACCATTATTGGATAATCGTGGTGTATAATATAAATGTTAACTAATGCTCTAAAGATATTTATTAAAAATTAAAAGTAAATATTTTATTAAAATCTAAATTATATTATTTAAAATTCTTTTATACTCCTCTATGATTTATATATTAAATATTTTGTTCTCTTAATTTCTTAACCTGTCTTTAAAAGTCCCTAAAACAAAGGTACATCCAACAAAAATACCATAAAAGGAAATAATGTGTGATTGACAATTTGTTTTAGATGATAGAAACAAAGATACAAATATATAAACTGCTAAAACAAATATAATTTAGAATTATAGTACCATTCAATTAAATGCTATTTTCCATCAACCACACCAACCACCGGAGTTAGTAATTAACAGACAAATTTGTTTCGGTTTTTCATATTCAAATTTGTATTCATCCAGTTCTTTCCAAGACTGTGACGTAGACGTAACTAGAGGGTATCATTAATTCCTCCTCTCAAACTTATTTCTCAGTTAGTCGTAGTATATAAATTAATTATTTTAATAATAAAATATTATAAAAAATAATATATTTAATTAAAAAATTTATTTAATTTTTAAAACTTTATTATTAAATTATATTATTTAATATTTTGATATATAATTTGATTTAAAAATATAATTAATAATTTAATATATAAATATTTAAGTATATATAAATAACTTTTTTAAAATAAATTTTTTACAAATTAATTTATCTCAAATTCAATAAAATTTAATGAGATAACATTATTTTCATAATTCTAAACTCATTTTAAAGAAATTTAAATTCGAATTCACTCTACGTTTTACTGAGAAGGAAAGAAAGAGTTTCACCTATCCCATTTGTTGTGATCGCGTATCCTTCGTGTGTCCTTCTTGTATGTACTTTTTATTGTGAGTAATCGTACATATTGGGTCTCTTAAATATGATCTTATATATATATATATCACAAAAATCTTTAAGAGTTTTTATTATAAGCTTTTCGAGATATATTCAAGTTGTTTAGTTATTTCTCTTTTTCTTATCTTACCTGAGTAGTTATGGAAATCTCTTAGAAGAATTAAAATAAATTTTGGTTCAAGAAGAATCATAAGGAAAACTTCTTTTATTTGCCTACTTGTGATTGCAATTTAATGATGGGGTATGGGTCTCCTTCAATTTAATATATATAAGGATGGATATGGTCTCCTTCAATTTAATTATCAGAGCAACTAGAACTAATTTAAAGACAAAAAATAAAAAACATTAGATTGATTTGGATTTTGAGTTCGAAGTTGATTTTAAAATTATAAATATGATAACATGATTATTATTTCTACTGTGCCTATTGGCTTCAAAAAATGAAAATAAATACAAAAAAGTATATCATAAAAATAAGTTTTAAGTTTAAATATACAATTTTTTAATTTGCAATGTTTTATAAATTTAATTTAATAATTTTTTTAAATTTAATATAATAATATCTATTGATTTTAAGAATATTAATTTCTTGGACAAGTTTTCTTTTCCATAAAATTACAGATCTTCATGTCATGACGTGTGAGATACCATAGCATTAAGGTGATAAGGTGTGTGGTTGGCTATACCAATCACCAGCACATGCCCTCCTGAGCTTCCATTTCATTTGGAAAGCCATGAAGCCTACATTATAAAAATTGCTTTAGTTTAAAGAATTATTAATAATTAACTAAAAATTATCTGCCTATATATATATATATATATATATATATATATATATATATATATATAAAAAAATACCTACCATAGATATTGTGCATGGAACACGACTGCTTTAAATCCGTTTTTTCTCATTAAGAGTACATTTGGATAAGCTTAAAAATAATTTTTGTGATACATGTTTTAAGTGTTTGATAAATTACTTTAATGAAAAAAATAAAACATTTGTTCCTTGAAATTCTATTATAATACAATATTATAACACATTGTTTTGTGTTTCCTTAAAAAAATACTGCACTTGTGGTTTCCTTTAAAAAATTACTTTACGATACGATGTTTTTGAACATATTTTTCTGAAATTTAATAACATGAACAAATGGCCTTAAAATTCCTTAAAATTTTATAAATTTAGTTTACACAAGTATCCCATGAAAATTTGTGAAATTACATAAATGCCTCCTTTCTCTTAATTTCTACACCAAATCTCTCAATTATTTAAAAAATATATTTCATTGAGATTTCTTATATAGTTAAAGAAAACTATTTAATTATAAAAATTATTACACTAGGACTTTTTCTAAAGATAATTTTAAAAAATCAAGAAATATCACATATAATTTGATAAATATTTATATGATTTACTTTTAATTGTTTCCATAAATGACACTGTCACTTGTAATTCAACTTGTTGACTTGTTGCTCCAAACACTAATTAGATATCCACTAGTAAAGAAATTTTATGGACGCACGTCTCTATCCTGTGCTAGTTTCAAATTATTGACCGGAGCTTTAATGTGAGAGTAAGAGATTTGCCACCATCATCAATGTATCGTACAATGGTCATGTATCTTGTCTTGTGCAAATAAGAACATGTACTAAGATCTCCTATATATCATTAGCAATCTTTTCTTGGCTTTGCACCCAAATTTTTGTACTCGAAGTCCTACTTTCACTGTTTTGTTTCTCTACACAAACTAGGTATCCCAATGGAGAGATTTGATGAAGAGATTCAAGAGCCAGTGAGTCCTCCTGGACAATATTTCAACAGTTCGGTGATATGTTCCTATGTTTTTGGCTTTCTTGAAATATCAGTTCCAATTGATGACTCCAAGACTCTACCTTTGCTCAAAGATGTCTTCCTCCCCATCAACCCTCGTTTCTCCTCTATTATGGTTCTTTCTCTATTCAATGCTTCATTATACTTTTATGTTTGGTTCAATTACACTCTCTAAAATTAAAATTAAATTTGAAAAGTTATGTATAGTAGTATAAAATAGTTTTATATAATTGTGTAATTATAAATTAGATTTTATATGCATTTTGTTATTCATATTAATAAATCATCATAGTAAGTTATAATTGATTGATCGTGAATATATTTTCTCGTAAAATTGTACAAGTTTTATCTTTTAATTCTTACACTTAAAAATATTCATTTTAATTTTTATATAAATATTTTTAATTCTTTATTTTAGTCTCTATAGAAACTCATAAAATTTAAGTATAAAAAAAGTTTATACGCTGGTAGTGTAAGATGTTTTACACAGGTAACTAATTATAACCCATTGCATGGTAGTAATTTGTTGACTTCTAATAATAAAATTCTTACGTATCATACAAATCTGATTAAGAAATTGTTTACTACTTGGCTTTTGGTGCACAAATAAAGACTAAAACAAATTTAAAAATGTTTTATTAATCTAATGTTATACAGGTTAAAGGCAAAGACGGCAAAATGAGATGGAAAAGGGTACAAGTGAAGGCTGAAGAGCATGTAAAGATTCCCATATTTCCTGAATGCAATTCACCTGAATTATATGATCAATATTTTGATGACTATGTGACAAGTATTCTAACTGAAAGGATACCTGAAAACAAACCACTATGGCAGATCCATATTATCAAGTATCCAACAAGCAATGCTGCTGGCACATTAATTTTCAAACTTCATCATGCTCTTGGAGATGGTTACTCCCTCATGGGTGCTCTCCTTTCTTGTCTTCAAAGAACTGATGACCCTTCTCTTCCCCTAACTTTTCCTTCAAGAACTTCATCAACTTATGCTAAGAAAAGCATGTTTAAGAAGTTATCTTCAGTTATCTCCTCATTTTTTAACTCCATATCAGATTTGGGATCTAGCTTGTTAAAGACAAGAATGATTGTAGATGACAAAACACCCATCCGGTCTGGATATGAAGGAACAGAATCTATGCCTTTTACGTTGTCAAACATATCATTGTCTCTCGAAGATATCAAAGCAATCAAGACCAAGCTTCAAGTGGTAAGATTTGACCAAGCTAGATATATATTAATTATTAGAAAAAAAATAATTGTCATACCGTAATATAAACAATTTTTATATTCATATGATAACAATTTATCGAATTTTATATACTTATTATCATTTCTACTTAGATTGTATAATACAAATGTTTTGTTTATTATCTAGAGTTATGAAATGGATTAGCTTAGAATAATTTAATATCAATGTATCAAGTTATATTAGAAAAATAAACTGAAGTTCCAGCTCAACAAATTATAATATATAAGCAACAAATTATAATATATAAGCAGAGCATATTCTAAGTCTAATAGCGTTTGTATTAAGTTGGGAGTGTATTAGAAAAATAAATTTAAATTCCATAACTCAAGTTCTATGTCAGGTATAGATAAAAGTAAATTAGAATATATAGGTGGAGATAATTTTTACAAAAGTTTTAACCCAAATTTATAGATGGTATCAGAAATCATTATAAAAAAATAGTTACTCACCTATAATATAGTTCATGCATCAAGTCTAACAATAATGGCAGTTGAAGAAGTATATTGAAAAAATAAACTTAAGTTCTAAATCGACTAAAAATAAACACAAATTACATTATATAAATAAAGTGTAATACTCACGTTACTTGATTTTATAAAATTAAATTAATTCCTTTATCAATACTTTCTAAAAAGTTGAGTGGTTAAAATATATCTTATCATGCTTAATCTAATTTTGGGATACAATTTGTTTGCTTTCTTTAATCATATTTCGAATTATATATATATATATCTTATTAAACTCGCCCATGGAATACAGTCAAGCTATAGCTAGATAATTAATTTATCATTTGTTTTTACATGAATGCAGACAATAAATGATGTGATATGTGGGATGATTTTCTATGGGATTCGGTTGTATATGCAAGAGATTGACTACGCAGCAAGAAAAGCAAATTCCACAGCTGTGGTAATGCTCAACACAAGAAATATTAGAGGGTACAAATCAGTAGAGGAGATGCAAAAAACTGAGGCCAAAGGTCTATGGGGAAATAAAATTTCTTTCTTGCAAATATCAATTCCAAAGCTAAGTCAATCCACATACTCCAACCCTCTTGAGTTTGTTTGGAATGCCAAGAAACTAATCAAGAAGAAGAGACATTCTTTTAGTGTTTATCTCATAGGTCTACTCTTGGATTTAGAGATGAAATTAAGAGGCCCTGAGGTGTGTATATATAATTTAGGTATTTAAATTGAGAAAAATAGTTTGGGTTTCTTATAATTTTTCAAGTCACTTTAACAAAATTTATGGTCAAATTTCTATCATAAGTTATCATATAATAAGTTAATACTTAATGAAGTTATTTACCTAAATACGATAGTGTATTCATTTGTTTTAGATTTGATAAAATATATTTTAAAGCGTTATACATGATATAATTGGTATGTGCAATTAAATTAATTGTACTTAATTTATATTGAAACTGGTGTTAGAACATGTGAAATTGATTTTAATAATAAATTATGAATCATTTGTTATAGTTTTCAAGCACAAGAATCACTTCCTTTAGTTACTGTTTTTGTTGTTAGTTTTTATGCTTTTGTTTCAGTTTTTCAGAATAATAAAAAAACTAAAAAGATTATACAACCTGATTAAAATCCAAAGTTCTTTTAAATAATTTCTTATAAAATCAACAACTTCTTTTAAGAAAAAAGCTTACCTTTATTATTGTAAATAAACATAATTTAACTTATACTTCTTTACAATTTTTAAAATATAATTACTAAATTGTTTTATGTCTAAAATTAATTTTTAGAAAAATTGTAACAAACAGGCCCTAAACACCCTCATATTGTATGGAGAATCACTGTTTCTACTGTGTATTTAACTTCACTGTCTTATTCAATTCCACTTGTCTGATTTGTTGTGTTGGTGTTTTAGGCTGTAGCCAAAATCATATACAAGACTCTTGGAAACTCTAGTGTTGTTATATCCAACATATTTGGGCCAGTGGAACATATGGCTTTGGCAAATCACCCTATAAGTGGTGTGTATTTTACCATGACTGGTGGACCTGAGGTATTTACTGAATAATTTTTTTTTTTTCGGTTACACACACACACACACACACATATATATATATATATATATATATATATATATATATATATAGTTTCAAGGAACTACCAAAATTATATTAATTATATAATCCATTTGAAAGTTTAATTTGATCCTAAAGTATATATTTTTATAAGTAATTCATTCATATATCTCGAAATTATTATGATAATGCTTGTTTAATATTTTTAGGAGACAAGTTATTTAATGTGTAAAGTTATTAAATATGTTTAATTAAAATTAATAATTATTTGAATAATTATTTGAAATTAATTATTTGAATAATTATTAGAGTGATGAGTTTTTAAATGCTCATGGTTGTGGTTGCAGAATGTAGATATAACCATTATGAGCTATGTGAAAGTTATAAGAATCACCTTGAGAACACTAAAGGGATTCGTAGATGAACAGAAATTCAAGTTTTGCATGGAGAGAGCCTTTGATGTCATATTTAAAGCTGCTATGGAGATTCCTGAGACACCCACCAAGAATTAATTGGCCAGCATATGAAGACACTAATGAAATGTCTGTTACAAACATATAAATGATACCTTGAAAATAACATGCTATCAATCATTCTAGGAAAAAAAAGTTACACGTTTCATATGAGAATGATATAACTGTTCCAACCATCTGTCCCTTTTTTAATCATTATTATTTTGGAGAATATAGTTTATTGATTTAAACTTTGCTATCCTATATTTATTGTACATTTATTATATATTATTTAACAATATTTTTTATTTTTTATTTACTGTCAAATTTCAAAAGTTTAAATCAATATATAATTTTCGTTTTACTAATTAGTTTGGAACAATACTTACACTCCATAACTTTTATTGATCAGATACTTTCAATTAATATTTATATAATGTAACATTTTAGTGTTGATTTCCTCCTACGTTAACATCAAATAAATAAATTATATTTTCATTTTATCAAATTAAGCTATAAATTCATTAATGCTAACCTGTTTGTGTTTCAGCAACAACATTAGGTTGCACGTGAAGGCCTATATAGTGATGATCTTCGTTCATACCATCGTTGTCTGATTCAGGTAAATTACCGTTAAAGTCTTCTTCATTGAATGATTTCTCTAGATATGAATCAAAAATAGTATAATATTCATCATCATCATTAGTGTTTGTAACATCTCTTGGATGCTACAGTTACGACGTCCTCATTTATCTATTGCTCACAAGAAAATAACTACCAAGTCGATGAAGAAGACTAAATTTTTATTTCAAAAATTAAATTTCAAAATTGAAGTCTACAACTATATATGCCTCAGAAAATAAACAATGTCTCAAACAAGAAATATTAACATTCATAAGTAACGACAATTACCCAAATTCAAGAAGAGAGAAAAAGAAATAATTAAAACACCAGCATGCCAAGTCTTGAGATAGTTTGGTTCATTTCTTAATCTAAGATCTTTATACCACCACGCAATTGCTTGTCTGCTCGCTTGTATATGGGGTCATCACAGATGTCAAACCATAGACCGTTTACCAGGTTAGTTCACAATTTAATAATAATAAAAGGATTGATAACAACACATATAAGAAACACTAAAATACTTGATTCATAATTTATCACAGTCATAGTCAACCATGTTATGCAGCCCGGCTTGATGCATGTCACTCACAATTGACTCTCATGTCATGTGATACCATCAAAACAACTAAGTGATATCTAGGAGTACATACCACCTTTGATACTCTCACCAGAGATACTAGATAGTTACAGTCAAGGTAACTAGTGTTACAACAAGAGTCACTTGCCTCTCATGGTGGAAGCTTTCCCCATCGTGAATACCTTCTAACTCCTAAGTCATTACATCGATCTGTTAGGGATAAACCGTACTAATCTCATTCATCCTCACATTTTGAAAATATTTTCATTAAGCCTAACATTCATTATAATCCCTCTCATTTTCAAAACACTATGATTCACAAGCATGTCCATCAAGAGCAACCTCACCTTTCTTCTCAGCAGTAGACATCCATCCCTCCCATTAAAAGAAACATTTATAACCGATTATTATGATCCTCATCGATTCGTTAATACTACATGGCCAAAAATTAATCTTTCAATCCATATCAATCACTTCCCCATAATAGATTGTTGAATTAAAATCATACACAAATAAGACAATCGTGGAATAAAGCTGGATAGTAGATAAATATAAAGTATACTTCATATTCAAAGAAGCAAAGATTAAAATAAACCATCAATAAAATAAATAACTACATACACACATCTAAATCATCACGACTAATTAAATAGATAACAATTAAATTTTTTTCTTTAAACTTAATTTCATAAATTGAATACTACTTTTAAGTTTTTCAATAATTCTCCACGTTGAAGTTTACCTTCCCCTTTAACAATAATGCATTGGGTGCTTAAACACAATATGTTCCATATTTATTAACTTATCTCACTCTTATTTTGGCAAACCGAATAAAGTAATATAATTATTTCTCATTGCAATAGAGAACATTTTGAGATTTTAATTAGCGTCCAATAACCACCCACTTACATTTACAGTTTAGTAACTTCTCACTCACACCTCATTCTCGTAATCAGTTGCCACCCTATTTTATTTATTGTTATTATTATTATTATTTTCTTTTATTTATTTATTTATTATTATTATTAACTCTTTTGATTCCAAAAATCATAAAATTTTAGAATTTCATAATTAGATTAACATTTTTCTACAATAAAGATAATTTAAATTGATTATTCCAACTTAAGTTACGAAATTAAAATAAGTTACAAATTTAGAAGAAAATTTGGGGTGTTATAGTGTTTAACCTTATACAACCTCCTTCGTAAGAGTTATCAACATTTGCCTCAAACGCACCCAAATTATACGTAGATACACCACCTGCAACTACTTCTACATATAATTGGTATGATCTTGTGTTAAACTGGCGTTTAAATAAGTATGTAGTTCACCCCATTGCATGACTTTCCACTTAACTATCCTTTTTTATTGTATAACGTGCATATAAAATGGACATGGACAATCATCACTATTTTTGAGGAAATGAATAACATACTTTAATTATTGATTTGGACTTAGCTACTCTTAGTGTTTGATGCACATTCATCACGTATTATTTAACAATATTTTGTACTTCTTATTTGTGGTCAAATTCCAAACCAATATATAATTCTTGTCCTACTAACCAGTTTGAAGCAACACTTACATCCCAAAATTCTTCTTGATCAAAGTAGTTCCAATTAATATTTGTATAATGTGATGTTTTTTGCCAAAAAGATTGTTGGCTTTCTCCAACATTAATATCAAATAAATAAATTGTATTTTCATTATATCAAAATAAATTCTAAATTTATTGATGCTAAATTGGATTTGTTTCAACAATAACATTAGCTTGCACGTGAATATCTACGCTATGATAATCTTAGTTCGTATCATCGTTCTCCAATTCAGGTAAATTTCCATCAAAATCTTTTTCCTTAGATAATTCATCAATATATGAATTAGAAATAACATAATCTTCATCATCGTCGTTAGTGTTTAACCTTGTACAACCTCTTTCATAAGAGCTATCAACATTTTTCAAAATTACACACACATTATATGTAGACACATCACTATTTTTAAGAAAATGAACAAAATACTGTTGATCTTGACTCAGTCACTCTTAGTATTTGGTGCACATTCATCACGTACTATTTAAGAATATATTGTACTTCTTGTTTGTTGTCAAAGTCTAAACCAACATATAATTTTTGTCCTACTACCCACTTTGAAGCAACACTTACATCCCATAACTCTTCTTGATAAGGGTAGTTCCAATTAATATTTGTATAATGTGGTGTTTCCTGTCATAAGGGTTGTTGGCTTCTTCCTACATTAGCATTAAATAAATAAGTTTTATTTTCATTATATCAATTTAAAATTAAAATTATTGATGCTAATCTATTTGTGTTTCAACAATAAGATTAGGTTGCACGTGCAGGCCTACACTGTGATAATCTTCGTTCATATCATATTTATCCGATTCAGGTAAATTGTCATCAAAATCTTCTTCGTTGGATGATTTATCAACATACCTCCTTCGTAGGAGCTACTAACATTTACCTTAATTGTACTCACATTATACGCAGACACACCATCTCCAACTACTTCTACACATAATTCTATAGGGTCTGGGTCCTCTTGTTGAAAATTAGTAATCATAATTTTAACATCTTCATCGTTAACAATTTATAGTGTGACATATTTATTTTCTACAAAATATCTTGTTGTGATACAACCAATTACTTCAATATAATTTAGTTTAAATTTATAATGTATTTTTTTTCAACCCATTAAAACTTATTTCATATTTAATTTATAAAGCTCTTTTAAACCTTTCAATCAAACTTATTAAATAATACTAAAAATATACAATTAAAATTAGTGTAAAATAATATCACTTTTACAATCAAATATTAATATTTTTAACTACACACTTGTATATAAAAAGTAGTCAATATTTTTTAAAACAAAATAAAATATAAATAAGATTTTTTTTCTAACGAGTTGTAATTCTAACCTCTGTGCCAAATGGAATAGACAAAAGGGGTATATATAGGGGTTAGGAGCTCCTTGATCTACACCGCGAAAGGGGAGACCACGTTGAGTCAAAGACGCCCTTGCTTGCACCGCGACCAACGGGTTTGGGTTCCACAATCACGTGGCATCAATGGCTTCGCGACTTGCACCACGACCAACCAGATGGCATTGAAAGTTAGGGCATGCATCACCTCTTGTCTTGGTCAATCATGTAGTTGTACAAGTCCACTCTCCCGACGCCACCTATTATGACTTTGCCCAATTTGTACACTGAGTATGTTAGGCATCCCTGCCTTCTTCAAAATTGCCCACTTTGTGTAGCAAATACACCATACCTCCCGGTGCCTTCTGTAAGATTGACTCCCTCGCTATTATTATTTTGGAATTGTTGGGAAAGGCACGAGTTACGCAACGGAAAAATTCCACACAAAATTAAAAGCGTGTAAAATAAAACCTTTCCACTTGAGTGAAATAAGAGAAACGTAATGTACGACAATTCAAAATTCTGGAGAGCAAAGAAAATGTAAATGCATGAGCAAGAAGAACCAAGACAAACAATTTTAATGTGGAAACCCTAATGAGAGGGACAAAAATCACGATACCTAGTCTAGAAACTCCACTATGAAAAATGTCAAAGAGTACAACAAAAAAGCTTCTATAAAAGAACTCACAAAAAAAATGCTCTACTTAGACCAAATAGTGAAAAACACACATGTATTTGACACATACTGCCTAAAATCTAAATACACTCATTATATAATTTAGGATGTAGTACGAGTGAATAAAACATATCATTCTCTCTTATATAGTTCTTTTATTCCTCTCATTCTAAAACCTGTTGATGTGAGACTTTGAATTAACACAATACACAACAAATTCTCCCTTAATTCAAAGTCCAACATAACTACAAACTCTTCCGTAGCAATCCTCTCTTACAACAAAATCTTTCTTATTGCACTTCTTTTGTTTCAGGCTCTGCAAGATGTGAATCTTTGGTTGAATCCAATAATCCTCCCCTTAAACAAAGAATCATAATATTTTCTCCTTTATAGCTGGAAGACTTTCGACACGAGATATCCCCTCAAGATAGGTCCACCTGACCTTCACATGGATCCATCTCGCGCCATCTTGTATCATCGATTTTGATGTCACTTGTTGGGAAAGGCAGAGTTATGCAACGGGAAAATTGCACGAATCTTTGAAAGCATGTTTAAAATAAAACCTTTCCCCTTGATTGAAATAAGAGAAATGTAATATTCGCAACATAAATTTCCACGGAACAGAAAATGTCGGAGCAAAGAAAAACATAAACAATTTTAACGTGGAATTCCCTCATTGAGAGAGACAAAAACCACGGGACTTAGTTTAGAAAAACATCACTATGAAAAATGTCAAAAAGTACAATAAAAGAGCTTATATAAAAGAACTCAAAAAAAAAAAAAAAAAAAACGCTCTACTCAAAACCAAAGAGTGGAAAACAAAGATACAACAAAATCACCAAATAAACTGCACATATGAGCACAGAAGGGCACAAATGAGAAAAACCCTAAAAGTGTTCTCTTTGGTGAAAAACTGAAAAAGTTACTGCAAAAAACAAATGGGCTACTAAATATTCTGTTTTAAATAAATGGGTATACATTAAACTTCCTACTGCAGATGCATAGGGAACATGTTGCATATTTTCCTTTTCTTTATCGTTAGAAGGAGATTTTCTAGTGGGAAACTTAAAATGTAAAACTAGACATATACTTACAACTTTAGCCTTGTGCATATGAAAACATTGAAGTATCTTCTCAATATACTTTTCTTGAGACAACCAAAGTTTCCTGGCCTATCGGTCAAGAGAAATATGCATGCCAAGAAGTTGTCTTACTGGTCCTAAGTCTTTCATAGCAAACATCTTGCTGAGTTCCTTTTTCAACCTCATAATTTCAAACAAATTATGACCAACAATCAACTTGTCATCAACATAAAACAATAAAATAAAGAAATTAGTATCAGAGGATTTTTGCACAAAAATGTAATGATTAGAAGTAGTCTTCTTGAATCCCTGTTGGACATAACAGACTCAAACTTCTTATATCATTGTCTTAGGGTTTGTTTCAACCCATACAAACTTTTCTTCAACTTGCAGACATAGTCCTCTTTGTCTTTCACTACAAAACCTTTAGGTTGCTCCATGTAAATTTCTTCCTCCAAATCACCATGAAGGAAATCAGTTTTCACATCTATCTGCTCAACTTCTAAATCAAGGCTGGGTGTTAAACCAAGAACAACCCGCATGGAAGAGATTTTAATAACAGGAGAGAAAATCTCATCAAATTCAACACCTTTCTTCTTACAAAAGCCTTTGAAAACTAATCTTACTTTATATCGTGGTGTAGAACCGTTCTCTTCTGTCGTAAATCCATTGATTTTTCAAAACCTTTCATGTCTTTTGGCAACTTGACTAGCTCAAAGGTATGGTTGTCATGTAATGACTTTATTTCATCTTCCATATCTACAACCCATTTCTTCTTATGCTCATCCTCTATAGCCCTCTTCATAGCATTCTGGTTCTCCCGTCAGTGAGAAGCACATATTCATTATATGAGTAGCGAACAGGGAGCAAACATTGTCTAGAAAATCTCCTAAGAGGAACATCAAGTTCACCAAATCACCACCAACATTATCATTATCATCAATGATCTCAATAGAATCATTTGGAATATGATCCTGAACATCATCACCATAATTGTCAAAATCCACTTCATCAGGCATATTGGTTTAAGGAGCTGGATCAAAATCAGTCAAATCACTAGTACTTGACGACTTTGATTTCTTTGATTTTCCAATATCATCAATTGTTTGATCCTCTATCATGATCTCTGTCTCTATTTCTCCCCTGTTTTCAGTAACTAAAACCTCTGTTTGTGGAGAAGAAGCTATTTAGTTTGTCGCCAGATTTCTTCATTCAAAATGGTAGAGTTAACAAATTTCATGGTTACAGCACCTACCAGAGCAGAACTAGTTAAAGTAACACTCAAATTTTCCATGAATCAAGAAAAGTATTAAGAAACCAAAGTTAGAAATTTTAATACCCATGTCAGAAAATTGATTAAAACATCCTTGAAATTCATTCAAGTGATAAAAAATGGACATACCTTCTTTGTACCTTAAATTCGCAGCTTGCTTCAACAAAAATAATTTATTATTCCCTATTTTGGAAGCATAAAAAGTTTCAAGTTTGTCCCATAAAGTCTTAGTAAGAGAATCATTGGCAATATGATTCAAAACATTATCATGTACCTATTGACGAATAAAATCACAGACCATCTCATGCTCAAAAGTTCAATTTTCATCAGACTTGTTTTCATGTTTCTGAGTAGCAAACAAGGTAAATGTAATTTTTTTAACAAATAGAAGATCCTTCATTTTGCCTCTCCAATTATGATAATTTGTCTCATTCAAGCTAATCATTTTACCGTAATTAGGCCCCATCATTCAGTCCAGTAAATTCCCCAAAAAATAAAACACACAAAACTGAAAATGTTGTGTTTTCCACTATTTGGTCTCAAGTAGAGCATTTTTTTTAATTATTTTGAAGAAGCTCTTTTGTTATACTCTTTGACATTTTTCATAGTGGAGTTTCTAGACTAGGTCCCATGAATTTTGTCCCTCTTATTGGATATTTCCAAGTTAAAATTTTTGTGTTCTTCTTGTTCCTGCATTTACATTTTCTTTGCTCTCTGAAATTTTGGATTATGGTATATTGCGGTACTCTTATTTCACTCAAGTAAAAAGGTTTTATTTTACACACTTTCAGTTTTGTGTGTAACTTTTCCAATACGAAACTCGTGTCTTTCCCAACATGAATCAACCTTATAATCATAAAATGTTTTCTAAAAAAACTCAAATGAGTCATTTATCTAACAACATATTCAATTATAGAGGATTGAACCAACCTCTACCTAAAATGATAATATTATTATTATTTTTTATGTATATTATTTAATATTTCTTTTTTATAACATTTTTTATACATAATATTATCTACTCCAAATATATAATATAATCATTTTTCAAATGAGAAAAATACTAGTTATGGTACCTATGTAATACACCAAAAAGGAGCATGAAATGATCAATCTAAATGGCTATCAAAAATTGAAAAATCCAAACACCATAACTGTATTGATAATCAATAGTGCAAAAACCAGATATAACGTCACACATTCTATTGCAGGCACGTGAACCAATGATGGAAAAAGACTTTTTGCATAAGTTATTTAAATAATTGACGTTAAAAATTCCTTTTAAGTATTGAGAGATTCACTCCTCCCCCCTCATTTTTTCCTTTTCCCTCTTTCTTTTCATCTCTTCCCCCTAACCCCAACGAACTCTTCTCTCTCTAGAACCAGTCACGAACCGCCACGATCTCCCCCTCCACGCCGCCACGAACCGCTCTTGATCTCCCTCTCCCCACTGCCATGAACCTCTCTTTAACCACCCACCACGACCCACTCTTCCCCCCACCTCCCACTCCCCACTCTTCCTCCCTTCTTCTTTCTCTCTCATGAATCATTCTCTCTCTTCCTCCCCCACGGCCTCACTCTTCTTCCCTTCTTCTTTCCCTCTCACGAATCACTCTCTCTCTTCTTCCCTCACACCACCACATTTCGTCATGGTCACTAGGTACACTCTAAATCCTTTGTTAGTATTTTAATTTTTTTCTTATATGTTCTTAATTTGATTTAATTTGACCTATTTTTGTGTTATTTGTGTGTGTTTCTAGTGTGGTAGGATTGTCAAAACAAGTCTCAGTTGCTAAGGATTGTCATTGACATATATTATAGGTAATTTAATTTTTATTATATTTAGTTAATTTAGTTTTTTTAAATTTATAATTAGATTAAAAACCTGTTGTTATATGATTTAATTACTTTTTAAATTTTCTTACTCTTTCCTAGAGAAGTATTGTGTAGTAGATAAATTAAGATAAATTATATTTTTTATTAATGAACAATTACTGTGTTGTGTTTTATTTGAGAAATGGTAATTTAAAATGTTTAGGAGTCTAATTTGAGAGCAACAAACATTTGTGATAAATTGACTTTGAGAGGAATATAGTAAAAGAAATGTAATAGATGGAAAAATAACTTAGTTTTATATTATAAATAGATATATAAATTGATAAAGATAAGACAATGAGATGAAAATTATATTTTAATTATATTAGATTGATTTTGATATTGTTATTTTTTTTTATTTTTGGAATATTCATATTTTAGGGGAGACTTTGTCCAATTTTTATTAAAATTGATAATATAAAATATCCTAAATAAATTTTAGACATCATCTTTGGCAATTGATATTGTTTGGATATTTAACTTTGTCCATTTTTATTATTATTATCTCTATTGGTTTTATGATATCTCTATTGTCATTTAATTTCTCTAATTCCAGGAAAGTTTTTCTTCTCAGTTAGGATTTTCTAAATTTTATTGTCGAATTACACTGAGTAAATCTCTAAAGTTTAGTTACATGACTATAATTGTATTTTCTTCTCAGTTAATGATTATTATGTCGTTTACATATATGACAAGTATGTTATGTTTTTAATGTGTTATGGTGGTTGAATAATTGAAATGTATTGGAATTTTGTTACTAAATATACTGGATTTTACTTGATTAATTTAAGTTTGTTTTCATTTTTAGGAAGTATCCAAATTAAAAGGGCGACTCTGCCCAAATTTTGTTAAAATTGATAAGTTAGAGTATTTTACTATTCTAATAATGCTAGTTTCGGATTGTTGTCATTTTCATCTTAATGAGATTATTGAATTTTACATCTAGAATAGGAATTCATGGATAATGGATCGAAGTTGGATGAATAAAATTTGTGTTATTAAAGAGTACACTAATGGAGTTGAGAAATTCCTAAGTTTTGCTCAATTACATGTGAATGCAGTGAATGAGAAATATTTTTGTCCATGTGTTCGTCGTTTGAATCAGATCATACAACACACCAATGTCATATGTGAGCACCTTATCATGTATGGAATTTGTACAACTTACACATTATGGACACGGCATGAAGAAATATTGAGCAATCCATCAACACAGTCACAGTTTGATGATGAAGATGTGTGATATTTTGATGATCGATTGGATGAAATGGTTTGTCACCTTCAAGAAGATTCTGAGAGGCCACATGTATATGAGTCTTTGAAGAGTGATTCTGAACAACCATTGTATCCCATATGCACCAATTTTACCCGATTGTCAATTATGTTAAGATTGTTGAATGTCAAGCCGAGAAATGGATGGACAGATAAAAGCTTCACTAAATTGTTGGATTTGTTGAAAGAAATGCTTCCAAAAGGAAACACTTTGCCTACTCATAATTATGAGACAAAAAAGATTTTATGTCTAATAGGTATGAAGTACAAGAAGATACATGTTTACTCTAATGATTGTATATTATATAGAAATGAGTATGCAACCTTAAATGTGTGTCTTAAACAAAGGAGCGAAAAAAAGAGTTTGGGAGGGGCAAAGTTTTTATAATTTTTTTTTTAATTTTTTTTAATTTTAATTTTAATTTTTTTTTAAAAAATTGGTTAAATACAAATCCACTAATTACACACTAACTTTTTCTTTATCAGGGGAAAAATTAAAATTTATTATTAATATATATATAAAATTATTATTAATATATATAAATTTATATATTTAAATTAATATATATATATATAAATTTATTATTAATATTTTTTTTAAATGTATGTTTTTAAATTTATTATTACTAATATATATAAATAAATATATTTTTTTAGAATTAAATATAAAAATTAAATATAAAAATAAAAAATCATTAAAAATTAAAATTTATTATTATTATTATTATATTATATATATATATTATTTATTATTATTAATTATTACTTATATATATAATTATTTTGAGAATATTATAATTATAATTATTTATTTCAAATTATAAAACTAAAATTATAGTTTATTTAAAATTATAAAATTAAAATTATTATTATTTATTTAAAATAATTATTATTTATATATAAATTATATATATATATATATATATATATATAAAAAAACATAGAAAAAATTTGGGGGGGGGGGGCGAGTTGCCCCCCTTACTCCTAACGTGGCTCCGCCATTGATCCTAAATGTGGGGTTTCACGCTTAAAAATAAAATAGATAATCATTGTATTAGTGAAGAAGATTCTAAACACGAGCCCCTGCTAAGGTGTTATGATACTTAACAATCATTCCAAGGTTAAAGCGGTTGTTTGTTAATCTAGATGATGCTAAGAACTTAACATGGCATGTAGACAATAGAGTATGTGATATTGGTCATGTTGCTGATTCTTTACAGTAGAAGAAAGTTGATGAATTGTACTCAGATTTTGCATGTAAGTCAAGGAACTTAAGATTTAGTCTTGCTACAAATGGAACGAATCCTTATGGAAATATGAACACTAATCATAGTTCTTGGCCAATAATGCTAATTATTTATAATTTTCCTCCCTGGTTATGTATGAAGAGAAAATATGTAATGTTGTCTCTGTTGATATTAAGACCAACATAATTAGGGAATGACATAAATGTTTATTTTATACCATTGATTGATGATTTAAAGCTTTTGTGGGAGATTGATGTTGATGTATTTGATGCTCATAGATAAAACAATTTTATGTTGCGTATAATGTTATTTTGTACCATTAATGACTTTCCTGCAAATGATAACTTGAGTAAATATAATGTAAAGGGACATTATGTATACTTAATATGTCATGAAAACACAAATTTTGTATAACTTAAACATGGACAAAAAATTATATACATTAGACATCGAAAATTTTTCCCTCGCAATTATCTATATCATAAATTGAAGGCAACATTTAATGGTTGTGAAGTTCACTTTATAATCGACTATTGAGAAGAAAAAAAAAATCATTATAAACAACCTACGAAAGAATCAACCGGTGTTCTTTGATCTTTTTGCCAAAATTAGATTTTCATACATTTTCATATTTTACAAGTTCGGTGGATATCACGGTCCAGGTTAATTTCCTCTTTTATGTATGATAAAATGAAGCATATGGTGTGGTGACAATAAGACAATTGAAGTATCCCATCAAAGAAATCATATTCTCAGCGTGGCAAAATTGAAATCGAATTTTTTTAATGATTGAATGAGTCTGAATTCAACTTATTTACTCTTTTATCTGTACAGATTTAACATGATGTTAAGGTGCACTTGTTTTAAGTCCTATTTTTGTATTTTTAGGAATATGAGAATAAATACTTATTCTAATGTGTTAGAGAATAATAGAATAATATTTTTAATATCTTTTATTCTAGAACGAATTAGGTGTTTAGTTCATGTTCTATATTCTTTTTTATTTCCGTGTGAGGGGTAGGAATGTCATATTCAATACACATGGACATGTAAGAAGTTATTTCCCACTATATTAATAAATTTTATTTTATTTTAATTATTTTAAATTTTAAAACATATTTCTTAAAATATTCACATCGTATCAAACACATATTTTTAAATTTACCTAAAATTGTACGTCATTCTTATGTCAGATTCCCAAATATAATATTTTTAAAAATATAAAAATATTTCGGGAAACAAATATAAGAAAATAATTCATGTACCATGTTTAAACAATTAAGAGAGATTGATCCACATACAAATTTTTATTTTAACCTTCTATTTAAAATATGTAAGTTTTTAAATATTTATTCTAATTTTAACTTGTTTTGGTAGATGATATGTTAATATCACAGTACAATTGTTATAGGGATAATAATTTTACATCGATATAAGTAATAACTTTTTTAGGAAAAAGACAAATTCCTCAAACTAAATGATTGTATGGCCACTATTTGGCTAACATTTCATGAACGGCCACTGATTCTTTGATTTGTGGTACACTTTGGTGCATGCGTAAACACATTTGGTAATTAACTAATATAATAGCATTAATAAAGTATTTGTAATTAATAACCAATATTAATTAAAAATTAACCAACCACAAATTCAAAACAAAGAATAAATGGGATTTGAACTCTATTTATTTAAATTAAATCTCTATCTAAAAAATATTACTATTTATGTAAGGTTGTCGTATTAATTATTATACATATATGTCTAAATATAAGACTTTTTTGTAAATTTATTATTTTTCACAAAAATCCTTAATCATATTTTACATTAAATACATTCTATTTCTTATAAGGATCAAATAATATGACTAATACACAGTAAATACATTCTCACTTGAAGGTAATCTTGGAAAATATAATATTCCTACTTAAATCCACCAACTTTTATAATAGATGTGAGAATTAGATAACAGATGGAAATTAATATACTTTTATAATTGGGTACAATAATTTCTCTCTTAATTTAGTTACTGGTCATTGTAGGAATTGTTTGGCCATTATTTTTCAAGCCCAAGGGATCATAACAACTAATTAATTGATTGATATTGATAGGCCATGGTTTAGGTTGACGGCCATGTGTATAGATAGTTGGGGTTAAATATGATGACGACTCATACTTCATCAACTTGCTCAAAAGCTAATGAACATAGAACATGTATCAATCCCTAAAATTGTAAAGTTAAACTTAATTTAATTCAAATAATCATAAAGTCAAAAGTTGAGCTGAAAATTATCGTGCCACACAAATTATTTAAGTGATAAGATTATGATCGCCATCACTTATTATTTTTACAATCCAGATGGTTCAATTCTTACGTGTCGTGTTATCTATCGTTACTTGGATTTGATTGAATAATGTCATGCTAATTAGTCTTGTAAGGCTTTGTTGCTGATTGCTCACTATATATACTTTCATTAATTACAATGTGAAAAGGAGAGAAAGTGAAGATGGATAACCAATAAGACAAGGTGATTGCTCCCAATTGACAACACATACATGAAGTTAATTAATTAAGGCATTGCACATGTGTCACTACCAACAACTTGTCTTAGATGTGTTTAATGATTCACACCAACACACTAATAGAACTGCATGACATGTAAAGTTATTTTATTTTATAAAAAAATGTAAATATAAATTTCCAGTGGTAAAATACCACCTACCTTAAGTTTTTAAGCTTTCAGGAATTATAGAAATTTATCTTTTTATAGAAAAAAATTATAAACCTTACGTGTCTAAATAAGTTGCCCTTTGTGGCAATTGTCACATAAGGGCTTTGTACTTTAGATTAACTGGGTCCAAAGACCATCACATTGAATATTATATATTAGTATTACTTTATTTAATGTAGCAGATTCTTAATTATATTAATCTTTTATATTTTGTGTATGTCTTTTTCTGCAAAGGAAATAATGCATTAAAAGCGGTAACATTAGTACCAAATACAAGTGAAAATAAAGAAACAGGCTAGGCCAAAACATAAAGGTTAGCGACTATTTGTGCCTATACCATTTTAGTATAATTATTAGATAATCATGGTTTATGATGTAAATGTTAATTAATGCTCTAAAGCTATTTAATAAAAATTAAAAAGAAATTTTTTCATTGAAATATAAATTATGTTATTTAAAATTCTTTTTATACTCCTTTTATAATGTATATATTAAATATTTTGTTTTCTTAATTTCTTAACCTTTGTCTTTAAAAATGTGGTCAAATAGTATGATTCTAAGCCAGAGATATTTCAACAAAGATACATCTGGTTCTCCTTTTAAAGTCACCCAACCATTTAATTAAATGTCATTTTCCACCGTCACACCACAGCACCAACCACTTATATGCAGGCACGTTACAGCCACCCAAATTCGTATTTATTTTTATTTTTTTTATATTATCAGCTGTCCTCGTCTTATATCCGAATATATCGTATTATATAAATATATTTAACTAAATTTTTTATTTAATTTTTAAATTTTTATTATTAAATTATGCTATTTTTTACTTATATATATTATTTAATTTAAAAATATAATTAATAATTTAATGAACAAGTATCTAAAAATATATAAATAAATTTTTTAAAAATAAGTTTCTATAAATTATCCTAAACCCAATAAAATTAAATATATTTTCAAAAATTCTTAACGTACTTTTAAAAATCTTAAACTCAAAGGGGTCCAAAGAGTTACTTGTTCAAAAATATTTAAGAATTTTGATATAAGCTTTTCAAGACATATCAAGTTGCTTTGTTATTTCTCTTTTCCTTACCTAAATAGTTATGGAAATCTTAAGAAGATTTGAAATATATTTCAGTTAAAGAAAAATCATAAGAAAAACTTCTTTTATTTGTGTACTTGTGATTGCAAAAGACTTGTCCATTGTTTAAGGGATGGATATGTGTCTCTTTCAATTTAATGATCAGACCAACTAGAACTGATTCAAAGAAAAGAAAAAGATGAATTTGGATTTTGAGTTCAAATTAGATTCTAAAACTATAAATCTGATATCATAATTGGGTTTATTATTTCTACTGTGCCCATTTGCCGAAAAAATGAAAATGAATACAAAAAAGTATATCATAAAATAAGTTTTAAGTTTAAATATACAGTTTTTTTAAGTTGCAATGTCTTATAAATTTAATTTACTATATATTTTTAAATTTGATATTACAATATCTATTGATTCTAAGGATATGAATTTTTCGGAAAAGTTTTCTTTTCCATAAAAATATAGGTGTTCATGTGATGACGTGTGAGATACGATAGCATTATGGTGATAAGGTGTGTGGTTGGCTATACCAATCACCAGCACATGCCCTCCTGAGCTTCCATTTCATTTGGAAATTCATGAAGCCAGCATTATAATAATATTTTTAGTTCAAAGAATTATTAATAATTAACTAAAAATTATCTGCCAAATAAAAAATACCTACCATAAATATTGTGCATGGAACACGACTGCTTTAAATCTATTTTTTCTCATTAAGAGTACATTTGGATAAACTTAACAATATGTTTTATGATACACGTTTTGAAGTGTTTGATAAATTACTTTAATGAAAAAAAATACAAGACTTTTTTCATTGAAATTCTATTATAATACAATATTATAACATATTATTTTGTTCCCTTAAAAAATACTACACTTGTCGTTTCCTTTAAAAAATTACTTTAAATTTACGATGTTTTTTAACATATTTTTCTGAAATTTAATAACATAAACAAATGACCTAAAATTCTTCAAAGACTTTCCAAATTTTAAAATTTTAAAAATTTAGTTTAAGTAAATTACACAAGTATCCCGTGAAATTTTGTGAAATTACATAAATATCTCCTTTCCCTTAATTTCTACACCAAAATCTCTTAATCTTTTAAAAAATATTATATTGACACTTCTTATATATTTAGTGAGACCTATTTGATTTTAAAAATTATTATACTAGGACCTTTTATAAAGACAATTTAAAAATTTCAAGAAATATCATATATAATCTCATAACTATTTATATGATTTACTTTTAAAAATTTTATCGATCCATACAGATAATTGTTTCCAAAAATGACACTTGCACTTGTGATTCAACTTGTTGAATTTTGCTCCAAACATTAATTAGATATCCATAAGTTAAGGAATTTTATGGACGCACGTTTCTATCCTGATCGAGTTAGTTTCTCACTAATTATCAGCCGGTGCATTAATGTAAAAGTAAGAAATTTGCCACCATCATCAATGTATTGTACAATGGTCAGGTATCTTAATTGTCATGGGCAAACATAAATATGTACTAATAACTACTATATATCATTATCAATCTTTGCTTAGTTTTGCACCCAAAAAAATGTTTAGTAATTGAAGTCCTACTTTCACTATTTTGTTTTTCATACACAAAGTAGATAGCCCAATGGAGAGATTTGAAGAAGAGATTCAAGAGCCAGTGAGTCCTCCTGGACAATATTTCAACAGTTCGGTGATATGTTCCTATGTTTTTGGCTTTCTTGAAATATCAGTTCCAATTGATGACTCCAAGACTCTACCTTTGCTCAAAGATGTGTTCCTCCCCATCAACCCTCGTTTCTCCTCTATTATGGTTCTTTCTCTATTCCATGCTTCACTATACTTCTACGTTTGGTTTAATTCCACGCTCCAAAACTAAAATTAGCTTTGAAAAGTTACATAGAGTAATATAAAACAATTTACATATCAACTTTATTTTGCGACCCAACTCCAATACGTTATATATAAAATATATACAATTAGTTGTTTAGTTATTTATGAATTACAGTTAGTGAAATATATTTTTTAATATATTCATGTAATTATAAAATGAATTTTATATGATTTTCATACAGGTCAGAGGCGAAGATGGCAAAATGAGATGGAAAAGGGTACATGTGAAACCTGAAGAACATGTAAAGATTCCCATATTTCCTGAATGCAATTCACCTGAATTATATGATCAATATTTTGGTGACTATGTGACAAGTATTCTAACTGAGCGGATACCTGAAAACAAACCACTGTGGCAAATCCATATTATTAAGTATCCAACAAGCAATGCTGCTGGCACAATAATTTTCAAACTTCATCATGCTCTTGGAGATGGTTACTCCCTCATGGGTGCTCTTCTTTCTTGTCTTCAAAGAACTGATGACCCTTCTCTTCCCCTAACTTTTCCTGCAAGAACTTCATCAACTTATGCAAAGAAAAGAATGTTTAAGAAGTTATCTTCAGTTATCTCCTCGTTTTATAACTCCATCACAGATTTTGGATCTAGCTTGTTAAAGACAAAAATGATTGTAGATGACAAAACACCCATCCGGTCTGGATATGAAGGAACAGAATCTATGCCTTTTACGTTGTCAAACATATCATTATCTCTTCAAGATATCAAAGCAATCAAGACCAAGCTTGGAGTGGTAAGATTAAACCAATCTAGATATATACTAATTATAGAAAAAAATAATTGTCATACCGTAATATAAAAATCTTTTATATTCATGTCATAAAAATTTATCGAATTTTATAAAATTTATATTAGGTATACTTATTATCATGAATTTCTAATTGATTGTATAGTATAAATGTTTTTTTTTTTATTATGTAAAGGTATGAAATAGGTAAGCTTGGACTAATTTAATATTAATCTAATAAATTATATTAAAAAAATAAACTCAAGTCTGGATAAAAATAAATATAAATTATAATATAAAATTATGAAATCTACTCTACTTTATCAATCGATTTTATAAGATTAAATTAGATTATTTATTTATATTTTTTAGAAAAATTAATATAATAAAATTATTTCAAATTATGTTTAACCCTATTTTTAATTAGGCAGAGCAAACTTAAGCCTATATCTCAAATAAAATATTTTTCTTTAATCATATTCCTAATTTTTTCTTTTTTTAAAAAAAAAATTATATGCGACAGGTCAAATGAGCTTATTATTAAACACGCCCATTTTGGTCCGGCTGTATTAACGGCCCATTTTTATATCTCTAATATTATTAAGGAATGTAGTCAAGTTATAACTAGATAATTAACTTTTATCATTTTCTTTGAAATGAATGCAGACAATAAATGATGTGATAACTGGGATGATTTTCTATGGGATTCGATTGTACATGCAAGAGATTGACTACACAGCTAGAAAAGCAAATTCCACAAGTATGGTAATGCTCAACACAAGAAATATTAGAGGGTACAAATCAGTAGAGGAGATGCAAAAACCAGAGGCTAAAGGTCTATGGGGAAATAAAATTTCTTTCTTGCAAATACCAATTCCAAAACTAAGTCAATCCACATACTCCAACCCTCTTGAGTTTGTTTGGAATGCCCAGAAACTAATCAAGAAGAAGAGACATTCTTTTAGTGTTTATCTCATAAGTCTACTCTTGGATTTGGAGATGAAATTAAGAGGCCCTGAGGTGTGTATATATAATTTAGGTATTTAAATTGAGAAAAATAGTTTGGGTTTCTTATAATTTTTCAAGTCACTTTAATAAGATTTATATATGATCAAATTTATAACATAAGTTATCATATAATAAGTTAATACTTAATGAAGTTACTTACCTAAATACATACCGTATTCATTTGTTTCAGATTTGATAAAAATATATTTTAAAGCATTATACATGATTGGTATGTGTAATTAAATTAATTTCTACTTTAAATTTATATTGAGACTGGTGTTACAACATGTGAAATTGATTTTAATAATAAATTAGGAGTCATTTATTATAGTTTTTTCGCACAAAAATCACTTTCCTTTAATTACTGTTTTTCTTGTTAGTTTTTATGCTTCTGTTTCAGGTTTTCAAATTATAAAAAACTGAAAAGATTATAAAACTTGATTAAAATCCAAAGCTCTTCGAAATAATTTCTTATAAAATCAACTACTTCTTTTAAGAAAAAAAGAAAGCTTATTTTTATCATTATAAATAAACATAATTTAACTTATAATTTCTAAAATATAATTACTAATTTTTTTTCTGTCTAAACTATTTCTTTTAAGAAAATTGTAACAAACAAACCCTAAACACTCTCATATTGTATGGAGAATCACTGTTTTTACTGTTTATTTAACTTCTCTGTCTTATTCTAATCTACTAGTCTGATTTGTTGTGTTGGTGTTTTAGGCTGTAGCCAAAATCATATACAAGACTCTTGGAAACTCTAGTGTTGTTATATCCAACCTATTTGGGCCAATGGAACATATGGCTTTGGCAAACCACCCTATAAGTGGTGTGTATTTTACTATGACGGGTGGACCTGAGGTATTTATTTAAATATTTATTTATTTTTTTGGTTTCATTTACATATATAAAGTGTGGATTACAAGTAACTACCAAAATTATATTAATTATATAATGGATTATGGGTGCGTTTATTTAAATTTTTAAAAAGTATTTATTAAAAAAATTATCTTGATTCTTAAAAAATAGATTTTTTTTTTCATAAGTAATTCACTCATATTTCTCAAAATCATTATGACAATGCTTGTTTAGTTTTTGTTAAGAGACAGATTTTATGACTAGTTTTACACATAAAAAGATTTTTATGAGTAAAATTAGTAAAGTTTTTTAAGTGTAAAATTAGTAAATATTTATTAGAGTGATAAGTTTTAAAATGATCATGTGTGTGGTTGCAGAATGTAGACATAACCATTATGAGCTATGTGAAAGTTGTAAGAATCACCTTGAGAACACTAAAGGGATTTGTAGATGAACAGAAATTCAAGTTTTGCATGGAGAAAGCCTTTGATGTCATATTTAAAGCTGCTATGGAGATTTCTGAGACACCCAACAAGAATTAATTGGCCAGCACATGAAGACACTCATGAATTGTCTTTCATAAACATATAAATAACACCTTGAAAATAACAAGGTACTAAATATCAATATCATTCCAGAAAAAGTCACACCTTGGAAGATGATATGTATCTTAGTTTAAGCTAATGAAGATATATATAGAAATCCGGTACAATAAAAAAAATATTAAATGTAAATTTCAACTAAATTAAATAAGTTTCATTAGTTTGTTTGGATCGGTTTCTTCGAGAAAAAAATAATTTAATAATATAAGTTATATTTAAATTATAAAATATAAGGTAAAATAACTATAATATAAACTAATTTATAGTTATGTAATTAATTAAATAAATAAATAACTTATATTTAATTTTAAAATATATAAAATATTAAGTTATCAATTTATTATATATAATTCATATAATAATAATAATAATATTCAAATAAATAATTTAATTTGTTTCAATTTTAAATTTTCAAACCGTAAATTAAATTAAATCATACGATTTAGAAAATATTCAATTTAAACTCATCCCAATAATATATAATTTTTTTTAATTTTCAATTTTTTGTTTAGATTGATTGGTTCTATGTGCCTTTTGTCACGGGGACAAGATTAAATAAAAACAAAATTGAAGACAGTGATACAGTAACTCTTTAGAGCCTAGGATAAATTACCATATTTTACTCTAAGAATTTAATGCAAAAAGGATTTATCTGTATAAAGTTTGCATAGTACAATAAAAAAAAAGGTGCAAATTTACACAGAATCGGTGTCATAATTAAACTTTTAAAATAAATTAATCTTAAAAAATGGAATTATTAGTTTAATTTCCAATTTATGCGGAGCGATTATTATATCTATTCTGATTTTTTAAAATTTTATTTAAAACAAATATATTAAAAAGGCGTGTCAAAGAGTATATTACTAATATTTAAGTTATTAGGTAATATTAACAATTTAAAGAAATATATATATTAATAATATACTATTTAACATGCCTTTTAACATAATCTTTATGACGTTAAATAAATGCGATTAAATGTGAAATGTGTCAACACAAGTGCTATCATTAAGGTTAATTCTCTGGAGTTTACAAGTGTTATCATTACATTCTTTTTTTAATCTCTCTCTCTCTATATATATATATATATATATATATATATATATATATATATATTTATGTTTGTGTGTTTTTTATATTAATTGTATTATCAATAAATGATATCATAATTTTTTTAAAAATAAATAATAACAACTTAAAATAATTTCAAAGAGTTGAGGTGAAAGAAAAGCATTATAAAGTTATAGTTATTTAACTTCAACTTATAAGAAAAAGGTGATGCACCATTAATGTAATTTATATAATTGATTAATTATAACATTTGATTTATGATAAATTTATAAATTTTGATAAAAAATTTAAGATCTTATAAAATATAATTTATATTAAGTTAAAGTTATAAAATTGTTTTATATTTTGTTACATAACTTTCAAACTCTCAAATTATTTACAATTTATCAAAATATTCTTTTAAACATTTTAAAAATATTTATAACTTTAGTACAATAAAAATGTTCCTACATTAGTTAACTAGAAAAAAACAGTTATAATAGATTAGCTAATGAATTTGACCAACTATTAATTAACCAGACAAAATAATTCAAATCCTTTCATTAATCTATCCACTTTATTTATTTCTTTTTACAGGAGAAAAAGAAACTAGATACAAACAAAACAAACAAGAATAAAACAAAAAACTGTCAAAAATTAAAAGGTTATCTCTTAAGTTGCCGCAGAGAAGGAAGTGTTCACGTATATCAATCAAACAGATTAAATTTAACTATAACCCAATCCAAATATTAGGATTAATTTTTAAAATTATCTAGGAAGGAAGTAATACAATTAAATTAAATTCATTATTTCAATTCTCACGTAATATAACATTGGGGGAATGAAGAGTCTCAATTGTAATTTCCAATGAAGATGATTAAGTATAATTAAGTCTGAATTGAGTAATTATAATATTATTAATAAAAATTAGATTTATTGTTTTTTAAATTGAATATTAAATGTTAGTGTTGAAATATAAACTCAGTCCCACCAAATTTATTTATATGATACTTAGAATATTAATTTACTAATTATATATCTTACAAATGTTTTTAAAAATTGGAAAATACATACGAGTAATCAATGGAATAAGTCATAATTTGACACTTCAGTTTTTTCCTGATAAGTATTAACTCTGCAACATCATCATTTACTTCTTGCCTTTTATCTAAAAAGTAATATTTTTATTGTAATGATAAATGTTATATATATATATATATATATATATATATATATTTATAATATAATTATATTTTGTTTTTCATTTATAACTAATTGTTTTAAAACACGGTGAATATTGTTGAGACAATGAATGATAAGATATAAGGCGATATAGGTTATCTGGGTGTACAACACATCTATTCAAAAATATTTATTATATAATTATAAGAAAAAATAAACACAGTTTTAAAAATTCAAACTAATTTTTGAAAATTCAAAATATTTTATAAAAAATTAAAATAGAATTTAAAATTAAATTACTTTCTATTTGTTGTATCTATGAATTCAACACAAACACATCCTTTATTAATTACATTTGATTTGTTTTGTTTGAATTTGATGAAAAAATTACAAAATTCAACCTAATCCAACTCAAACTATTTTAACAATGAATTAAAAATATAATTAATAATTTAAAACCAGTATATAAAAATATATAAATAAATTATTTTTAAAATAAGTTTCTTTAAATTATCCTAAGACCAATAAAATTAAATTTATTTCCAAAAAATCTACATGTACTTTTAAAAATCTTAATCTCAAAGGGATCCTAAAAATTTCACCTATCCCACTTCTTACCATCTTTTATATGTCCTTATCGGTACTCCAGAAATCTTTATAGTGAGTAATCTGGTGGGAATAATTGTATTCCTACCATTCTAATTTTAATAATATTCTCAATTAAAATTAAAGATTTATTATTATAATAAAAATTATATAATAAAAAACATGTTTATTTTAATTCTAATCTAAATCATTCTTATTATAAAATTATTAAAAATATGATATTATATAAATTAATGTGTGTGATAATATTTATTAGATAAATATTAATATATTTAATTTATTAAGTTATATATATATATATATATATATATATATATATATCACATGTTGATATCATTATTGAACTAATTAAATTGAAATATTTTAATGATAAAATTTTATTAGAAATTGTCAATAGAAAATTTTTAAGAAGAGGTTGAATAGTTTACTTTGATGTAATATTATTATAGTAATTAATAAGTTAATAATTAATAAGTTATTTATCGTATGTTAATTCCGGATGCTTAATGTTTAAGAGCATTTGCTGAATGAATATTCGATATCATTAAATACATGAAGAATTAATGATTAACTAAAAATAATCAACCAACTTTTGGTAATGAGTTTGAGTTCTATAAATAAAATTATATCTTGATTAGGAAAATTGAATGAGTGAAAAAATGAGTTTCTTAATTCATTATAAATTAACTTAAAAGGAAATTTGACAGTAATTTCATATTCTTGAATTAATCAAGAGCTATAAAGATGGAAGAAAATATTATATTACTCTTCTAATTTTCCTTTTTTTTATAATTTATATATAAAAAATAATTATTTTAATTTTAAATAAATAATTATAATATTTCCAAAATAATTATTTTAAATAATAATTATATATATAAATAATAATTTATAATAATAATTAATATATATATATATATATTATAATAATAATAAATTTTAATTTTTGATGGTTTTTTGTTTTTAATTTATAATTTTATATCTAATTTTGAAAACATATAAGTTTAAGATTCCTATTCAAATAATTTTTAATTTTAAAATTTTTAATATTTATCTTTAGTTTTAAACTCGATTTTTAGTTTTGAAACTTTTAATATTGATTTTTAGTTTTAAAATTTTACTGTCATATTATATATTTACTTAAGAAATTCTTGATCATAACGACAATTTTTAACTATTGATGATGTATTTTTATTACATTATCTAGAAATTATAACTAAAAATTTTAATATTCATTGGTAGTTTTAATATTTTACTGTCATATTTTTAAGTCAAAATGACTTAACATCTCAATTTTGATAATTACAAGACAGACGGATGTGTCATCACACGTAAAGGGAAGAATGATCAGATGGATCATTATCAGCATAGACGAAAGATGCACCATCAAACAAAAGACGCAATAGATGAAGTGTTCAATTCATCAAGTTTCAAAGCAACCTCATCAGATGAAAAACCTTCAACGTTTAAGACGGAGAGCTTATTTCAACTTCAAGTCACGCGATCAAGAATATAGTTATGAAGACTAAAGTTGAAGATTAAGAAAGAAGACAAACGAATGAGTTCAACACACAACTCATTTTTATTCATTCGTCTATCAGTTTAATGAAGTTCAGACTCTGAGTAACATGTGCCTTCATTCAAATCAAGTCGTTATTGAGAAGCTTCTAAAGGTGTAAAGAAATTTTGAAGTAAACCTCAGCAACACGAAAAGCAGTTGCACGTCTTTGTGAAATCTATGAGCAAACCAGTCAAAGCCCGATCTCACGCTGACACCCACTGAATTTGCATTAAATATTCTGATTGCTCACTCTGCCAGATGTTGGAGTATCCAAGACAAAGGACAAACGATCAAATCTTCAGTCTAACGGATACTTCACGGAGGTGTCTATAAAAAGACTTCATCACAACAAGTTGAAGTTGGCAAACTACATTGTAAAGATATTATACTCAAACTTCGCTCTAAAGCTCTCAAGCAAAAGTTCACTCGCCTGTGAATTCAACCTCATTGCTCGGGAGTGCACTTAACACATGAATTGAATATAGATGAATTCGAGTCTCCTGAAGATTTTCCTCACGCACTACCTACATACCATGATTTGGTCTTCTATCATATGGCAAACTCATATAGGCAAAAGGAAAAATAGAGGTACGTCTCATTAAATCATATCAGACATTGTGCTGAAAAGAAGGAAGGTCCTTGCCCTTCAAAATTGGAATGCAGTTCTCCTCAATCGTCTCCTCCAACACTAGATACTTCATTCGCATGGATCGGGCTCGACCTTGCAAAGTGAAGTTTTTGGCTAAAGGAAAAGAACTGATGGAAGATGATGAGGAACCTCGCAAGTTTTGCTGGGCATTCCATATTCCTAAGCTCTTATCTGCGTCTGAATATGAGAGGTTGAAGACGGAAGGTCCCTTTGATAGCAGAACTCTCAAGAAGACTCAAGATCATGAAGCCACATTGGCTTTTTGCTCTAGAACTACTTACAATGTAGAAGACTCTGCAACAGTTGGTCAACTTTTCCCTGTAGCAGGATTTGCATATGGCAACAGTTTTGAGCTCAATGATCTTCAGATTGTTCCTGCTGTTCGAGAGTTTTCATGGCATTGGAACGAGACATACTCTACTTGCGTGGTGCTTCCATCTATAACTTTCCATCTGTTAGGATCTGAAATGGAACCTATAGTTGAAGAAGCTCCTTCTGAAGAGGATGCCTATCAGACTCTTCAACGCGAGTACGACACTTTGAAGCGCAAGTATGATGTCTTGATGGATGAGCATACTACTCTTCAGACTGAATTTGGGCAGTTCAAGTCCCAAGTCTTTTCCTTCTAGTCTTGATCTCAATCTCAATCTCAATCTTTTGTCGAACTTGCGTCTTAAGTTTTAATGCTTTTCTGACCAAGGGGGAGAATTATAACAAGGAGGAGAATTATAAAAGGGGGAGAAGTTAAAGAAGAAAGCATGTTTTGAGGGGGAGCTAAAGAATTCCATCTGAGGGGGAGCACAAAAGCACATAAAAGATATTGTTGTATTTGTATTTTCTGTTTTTACATTGTAATTCTTTAATTATTTTCTGCTCCGATTTACTTTTCTTTGTAAGTTCTCTATGTAATGTACAGTAATTACATCACATTGATGTAATGATCATAATAAAATGAGAAACTTTAAAAGAAACATAGTTTTGATGTATTTCTGGCATAAACTGTATTTTTGGCTAACATTGTCTTATGCAGATGTTTTCTTCAGTCCTATCACAAGTACGATGTGTAATCATCAAAAAGGGGAAGATTGTTAAGTCAAGATGATTAACATCCTAGATTTTGATAATTACAAGACAGACGATCCAAGCATTAGACTAAAGCATCATAAGATAAGACGAATGAAACAAGCACAGACGAAGAGAGGTCCATCAAAGTCAACATTCTGGAAAGTCATCGTCTACTGCTTGATAGATCAAGTTATGCCTCAAGACGAAGTTTTGAATAAAGAAGATAGACAAAGTCTTGTAAGACCCTTCGTCTATTGAAGAAACGTGAAATCCATTGAAGTCAGATGAAGTAAGTCGCTCCAAATATTCAAATTTAGACATTACTTTCGAAAGCTTCTAAAAGTCAGAGATTTCGTACTTAACCTCTACAACACGAAAAGTAAATAGTACTTTTCAAGGATATCTCTGAACAAGTCAAAAAAAGGCTGAACGTGCGCTGACTCTACTGTGAAATCATTTAATGATTCTGATCAACTGTCAATCAAACTCTAAAGTACGCAAGGACAAAAGGACAACGATCAAATGTTTCAGTCTAACGACTACTTCAAGATTTTCAGCTATAAAAGGACTTCACCACCTCAAGCTCAAGTTAGCGAAATTATGCTTGAAAAACTATCTTACAAGATTTCGCTCTTAAGCTCTTAAAGTTCCTTAACTTTTGTTCTTCATTGTAAACACCTCTCTACAAAGAGGATAAAACTTTCTTTTCAAAATTCACAGTTATGGTGCCCTAGCCTGAGGAGGCTGCGTTTTTAAATAATACCTTTGTTTTAGCCTGCGGAGGGTGTGTTCCAAACAATACCGGTTGTATAGCCTGAGAAGGCTGAGATCAAAGAATATTGTTATAACCAGAAGTGGCTGAGTGCAAAGAATACTTGTAACCTTTTCACGGTTTGTAGTGAAAACTTAGTGAGTTGCTAAGTAACTGGGCGTAGTCTGCTTAAAACGAACCAGTATAAAAATATCATTGTCTTTAACTGCTTTATTTTAACTAACGGGGATTAACAACTCAAACGTTTGAAAATTAAAATCAACAGTTAAAGAAATCAAAGTTGCATCTGATCTCTTTAGAAAATAACAGACGAAAATGCAAAAAGTTTTAATAACACAATTCAACCCATCTTCTTGTGTTTTTATCTTTTACAGTCGAAGCCAAAGATTCTTCAAAAGAAGAGACAGACAGTTTCCTGAAAAACCATTAATTAAAGAAGAATTTGAAGTGGTCTGCTATGACTGCAGAAAACCAGGGCATATAAAGTCAGATTGCCCCAAATTGATAAAGAGATGGAATCCAAAAAGAGACAACAAGAAGAAAAGTCTACTCCCTTGGGAAGATCTTGTCACAGAGAACTTATATAACTCTGATGAAGAGGAAACAACCAATATCTGTCTCATGGCATGAGACAAACTTAAGTCTAAGCTACACTCTCTAAACTTTTCACATTCATCGTCTTCTGATTCAGACTCAGATGATGAGGAAATATCTTATGATATTCTTCTTGCCAACTCTCATTTTATAGCTAAAGAATACAAGGCCTACAAATCTAAGCTCAAAAAGATATTAGAAGAGGTTAAAAATCTGAAGTTATAAATGACAAGTTATCAAAGAAAGACATACCATGCTCTTCAATTGAATCTGAGAAGAATCAGTTTCTATCTTAAATTAAAAACTTGAGAGAAGAAAATGATTCTCTGAGACGGGATTTAACCAAGTTTAGTTCAATCTCTTCCAAGTTAAAAATATCTTAACTTACGGAAGACCTTCTTCTAATAAGAGTGGACTAGGTTATGATCCAAGTACAGATGAAAATAAGTCATCAACTATTTTCGTATGTATGTTAAAGCATGCATGCAAGCTACAATAGGTTTCCAAATGTCTATAAAATTCATCCAAAGACTTTTAATATAAGAAAACCCTTAACTAACCATACAGGACCCAAGAAGATTCGGGTACCAAAATCACTCATTATTTCTGTTGCAGATATCCTTAACAGAAAGAAAGAAGGATTCAAGCTGGTATCTGGACAATGGATGCTCGCGACACATGACAGGAAGCCTGTCCATGTTCCAAGACCTCATAATAAGTAAAGGTTATGTCTCCTACAGGTCTGGAAAGGGTAAGATTCTTAAGATTGGGCATGTTGGTAAGACACCCAACCCACTTAAACATAATGTGTCGTATGTTGAAGGATTAAACCTCAATCTGCTTAGCATAAGTCAATTCTGTGATAGTGGATATGAAGTTTTCTTTAACTCAGATTAGTGTATAGTTAGAAACAATGATAAATCCATTCTGTTTAAGGGAAAAAGAAAGAATAATCTCTACGAGGTTTATCTTTTAGACCTTAATGATCAGAATATAACATGTCTACTTTTAGCAGACAATGAGAGAGAAATATGGCATAAAAATCTTAGACATTTAAATCTAAAGTAAATTTCAAAAATAGTCAAGAAGAATCTTGTAAGAGGTTTGTCAACTATTTCTTGGAAATTTAATCGTCTGTGTGAATCTTGTCAACATGGGAAACAACTCAAAACCTCTTTAAAATCCAAAGATGTTGTTTCTACGACAAGACCTCTAGAGTTGTTACATACTGATCTCTTTGGTCCTACCCAGACGCAGAGTCTTGGAGGCAAAATATATGGATTTTTCATTGTAGATGACTATTCTAGATTTAAATGGGTATACTTCCTAGCTCATAAACACGAGCCATTCAATGTCTTTGAAATATTCTGCAAACGTAATCAAAATGAGAAAAGAGTATGTATTGCATCTGTAAGAAGTGATCACGGAACTAAATTTGAAAACTCTGAGTTCAAAACCTTTTGTTTTGAAAATGGTATATTCCATAATTTTTCGTCTCCAAGAACTCTTTAACTAAATGGAGTTGTGGAAAGGAAAAATAGGACTTTACAAGAAATGGTTAGAACTCTTTTACATGAAAGCTCACTTCCAAAATATTTTTGGGCAGAAGCAATAAATACATTCTGTTATTTACAAAACAAAATATTGATAAGACATATATTGAATAAGAATCCTCATGAATTATAGAGAGGAAGAAGACCCAATATATCATACTTCCATCCGTTTGAATGTGAATGTTTTATTTTGAATACAAAAGATCATCTTGGAAAATTTGACTAAAAAGTCTATAAGGGATTTCTGCTTGGATATTCTGACACATCTAAAGCTTATGGAGTTTTTAACTTTAAAACTCAAGTTGTAGAAAAGTCCATACATGTCAAATTTCAAGATAATTCAAAAGTTGATAAAGAAATATCAGACCTAGAAACTTCATTTGATCTTCTGCAGGTCAAACCATCAAGTCAACAAAATGATGTTATCGTTAGAACAGATGCAGGAGTCAAACCAGAGGAAAGTGCATCTACTGGATCAGACAAACCCTCATCGTCTACTCATCTACCTTACAATATCCAGACTCTGGTCAGAATGTGGAAATTTTCCTCAAATCACTCCCAAGATCTGATTATAGGAGACAAGCATCAAGCAGTGCCAATCAGGTCAAATTTTAAAGACCTTTTTGGATATGCCTTGGTCTCAGAAATTGAACCCAAAATCATTGAGGAAGCACTTAAAGAAGATGACTGGATACTTGCCATAGAAGAAGAATTGAACCAATTCACAAGAAATGATGTATGGACGCTGGTAGAAAGACCTAAAGACAAAAGCATCATAAGGACAAGATGGGTTTTCATAAACAAGCTAGATGAAGCTGGTAAAGTCGTCAGAAATAAGGCGAGGTTAGTAGTTCAAGGTTACAATTAGTAGGAAGGTATTGAATTTACTGAAACCTTTGCACCTGTAGCTATATTAGAGGCTATTCGTATTTTACTTGCATTTGTTGCCCATAAAAATATTGTTTCATACCAAATGGATGTAAAAGGTGCTTTTTAAAATGGTTTTATTGAATGTTCTGATTTTGCATTAAATGTTCTGATTACTCACTCTGTTAAATGTTGGAGTACCCAAGACAAAAGACAAACGATCAAATCTTCAGTCTAAGAGATAATTAACGGAGTTGTCTATAAAAGGACCCTATCACAACAAGTTGAAGTTGGTGAACTACACTGCAAAGATATTATATTCAAACTTCGCTCTAAAACTCTCAAGCAAAAGTTCACTCGCCCTGAACTTGGAATGATTTTCATTGTAAAATCCCTCTTTGCGAAAATGATATATTCTTTGTGCTTAATCTCTGTAAACCACTGTTGTGGTGTTTTTAGCCTAAGGATGCTAAGTGTTTAAATAATACCTTGAGTTTTAGCCTGAGGAGGCTAAGGTCCAAAAGAATACATGTTTTAGCCTGAGGAGACTAAGTGTTGAAAGAATACCTCTATTTAACCTGAAGATGTTGGGTCCAAAGAATACCTATGTTTAGCCTGTGGAGGCTAGGTTCAAAGAATACCAGTGTAGCCTGAAAAGGCTGTGTCCAAAGAATATCTGTAATTAATCGGGAGTGGTTGGGTTTAAAGAATACTCTTAGTGGAACCTCAATAAGTTGCTGGGTAACTGGATGTAATCTTAAATAGATGAACTAGTATAAAAATATTACTGCTTTCATTATTTATTATCTGTTAAATAACTGAGGATAATAACTTGAACTAATTCTTTTATTAAAATAAATCTTTGAAAAGAAAAACAATCTTGCGTCTGCTCAATGTTTTATTTAACATGCGCAAAACGTATAGTCTGAAAAATATTTTAATTAATCAACACACTTCAACTCCCTTTCTTGTGTGTTTATTTTTACACATATTATATATTTATTTATGAAATTCTTGATTATAACAACAATTTTTAACTATTGATGATGTTTTTTTTATTACCTTACTTAGACATTATAATTAAAAATAATTTTAACTTATATGCGCACTATCTCATTTTAAAGAAATTAAATAAAAATATAAAAAATAATAAATTGAAATGAAAAAGTGAAATTAAAAAAATAAAGAAAAATAAAAAAGAATAAAAGAAAAATGTCAGCCACTCCCAACAATAATTTCTAGCTCACTATTCAGACGTTAAAGAGTATTGTTAGATGTTTATCTTGATTAATACATTAATTTGAATGATATATTACCAACTTAATATTAAAAGTACTGAGTCACACAAACAAGTGTTACCATATCTGTTGAAGAAAATATTTTAATGTGTGATTAGTAATTAAATTAGAGAATTTAATATGATGAAATGATTAACTAATTTTTTAAGTGAAATATTATTATTATATTTTCAATAGTACTAAAAATTGTAAATGATATGAAAGATTTGGTGAAAGAATAAAAATAAACATAAATTCTATGTTTGGAATTTAGGTGGAAAAAAATGTTAATTGATTAACAATAAAAGATTAAAATAGTATATTTTTTATCAGTAATTGTTTTATTTGATAAGAAGTTTGTTGTTTTGATTTTGGGAATTATTATTTTGATTTTGAATCATATATTGGTTAGCAATAAAAGATAATAAGAAATAATATATTTTTTTATCACAAATGGTTTTGATTTGATAAGAAATTTAGTATATTTGATGTGTTAAAAATATAGTCTTAGGCTGCATCTTAAAAAGATGATTTTATTAATATCATTTTTCTCATGTCACTGATTATTATTCCATCTATCAAAGTTGTTGATTGATAGATAGAAATTAGTCTCGGTATGAATAAATTTTTGCATTATTAAATTAAAATGTTTTTGGTTTAAGAGTTTGTCAAGATGTATATATTTAATATTTTTTTTATTTAAATCTAATTTAAATACAAAATTAGATCCTTTTATTTCGAAAATGTGATTTCTTGAACACCATTTTTCCTTCCTAATCTAACATATAAAGTCTATTAAATATAATCTTTATATATATCACCAAAATATTTAAGAATTTTGATATAAGCTTTTCAAGATATAGCAAGTTGCTTTGTTATTTCTCTTTTCCTTATCTTAATAGTCATGGAATTCTTAAGAAGATTTAAAATATATTTCAGTTAAAGATAAATCATAAAGAAAAACTTCCTTTATTTGTATACTTGTGATTGCAAAAGATTTATCTCTTATACGACATATGTTTTAGGGATGGATATGTGTCTCCTTCAATTTAATGATCAGACCAACTAGAACTGATTCAACGATAAGAAAAAGATTGATTTGGATTTTGAGTTCGAATTAGATTTTAAAATTATAAATCTGATAACATAATTGGGTTTATTATTTCTACTGTGCTCATTTGCTTAAAAAAATGAAAATAAATACAAAAAATGTATATCATAAAAATAAGTTAAGTTTAAATATACAATTTTTTAAGTTGCAATGTTTTATAAATTTAATTTACTATATATTTTTAAATCTGATATAATAATATCACTTGATTTTAAGGATATTAATTTTTTGGAAAAGTTTTGTTTTCCATAAAAATATAGGTGTTCATGTCATGACGTCTGGATATACCAATCATCAGCACATGCTCTCCTGAACTTCCATTTCATTTGGAAAGTCATGAAGCCAGCATTATAATATTTTTTTTTAGTTCAAAGAATAATTAATAATTAACTAAAAATTATCTTCCAAATAAAAATACCTACCATAAATATTGTGCATGGAACACGACTGCTTTAAATCCATTTTTTCTCATTAAGAGTACATTTGGATAAACTTAACAATGTTTTTTATGATACATGTGTTTTAAGTGTTTGGTAAATTACTTTAATGCAAAAAAAATGCAACACTTATTCTGTTTCGTTGAAATTCTATTATAATACAATATTATAACATATTGTTTTGTTTCCTTAAAAAAAAAACTGCACTTGTTGCTTCCTTTAAAAATTTATTTTACGATACGATGTTTTTGAACATATTTGATCTGAAATTTAATAACATAAACAAATGGCCTAAAATTTTCAAATTTTGAAATTTTATAAATTTAATTTGAGAAAATTTCACAAATATTCTTTGAGATATTGCAAAATTACATAAATATCTTCTTTTTCTTAATTTTTACACTAAACCTATTAATAACACCTATTTAGTTTTAGAAACTATTACACTAAGACTTTTTATAAAAAAATATATTTAAAAAATCAAGAAATATCACATATAATCTCATGACTAATTATATGATTTACTTTTAAAAAATTTATCGATCTGTACAGATAATAGTTTCCAAAAATGACACTTGCACTTGTGATTCAACATGTTGGCTTTTCCTCCAAACATTAATCAGATATCCATAAGTAAAGGAATTTTATGGACGCACGTTTCTATCCTGATCGAGTTAGTTTCTCACTGATTATCGGCCGGAGCATTAATGCAAAAGTAGGAGATTTGCCACCATCATCAATGTATCGTACTATGGTCACGTATCTTAATTGTCTTATGCAAACATAAACATGTACTAATAACTACTATATATCAGTATCAATCTTTGCTTTGTTTTGCACCCAAAAAATGTTTAGTAATTGAAGTCCTACTTTCACTATTTTGTTTTTCATACACAAAACACCCATCCGGTCTGGATACGAAGGAACAGAATCTATGCCTTTTACGTTGTCAAACATATCATTATCTCTCGAAGATATCAAAGCAATAAAGACCAAGCTTGAAGTGGTAAGATTAGACCAAGCTAGATATATATTAATTATAGAAAAAAATAATTTTCATACAACAATATAAACAATTTTTATATTCATGTGATAAAAATTTATCGAATTTTATATACTTATTATTATTTTTACTCGACTGTATAATATAAATGTTTTTTTTTAATTATTTAGAGTTATGAAATGGATTAGATTAAAATGATTTGATATCAATCTAATATGTTATATTAGAAAATAAACTAAAATTCCAAGTTAACAAATTACAATATATAAGTCTTACCAAGTCTAATAGTTTTAAGTGTATATTAGAAAAATAAACTTCTACAACTAAAATTTTATGTTAAGCAGAAATAAAAATAAATTAGTGTATATAAATAAGGAGTAATTTTCATCTCTTAACTAATTTTTGGAAGTTAAATTAAATCTTAAATCACGTTCTAAAATATATTAAAATCGATTCTAAAAAATAATCTCTGAAAATATATATATATATATATATATATATATATATATATATATTTCTTTGATAATTTTATAAGATTAAGTTGATTCCTTTACTTATTTTCTAAGAAGTTAAGAAGGAAAAATATATCATATTATGTTTAATCCGATTTACACCTGGGTTACAAATTTTTTGCCCAGGCTTAGAGGGCTAGTCAGATAAATGAGCTTATTAAATACGCCCGTGGAATATAGTCAAGCTTTAGCGAGATAATTAATTTATCATTATTTTTACATGAATGCAGACAATAAATGATGTGATATGTGGGATGATTTTCTATGGGATTCGGTTGTATATGCAAGAGATTGACTACGCAGCAAGAAAAGCAAATTCGACAGCTGTGGTAATGCTCAACACAAGAAATATTTGAGGGTACAAATCAGTAGAGGAGATGCAAAAACCAGAGGCCAGAGGTCTATGGGGAAATAAAATTTCTTTCTTGCAAATATCAATTCCAAAGCTAAGTCAATCCACAGACTCCAACCCTCTTGAGTTTGTTTGGAATGCTCAGAAACTAATCAAGAAGAAGAGACATTCTTTTAGTGTTTATCTGATAGGTCTACTCTTGGATTTGGAGATGAAATTAAGAGGCCCTGAGGTGTGTATATATAATTTAGGTATTTAAATTGAGAAAAATAGTTTGGGTTTCTTATAATTTTTCAAGTCACGTTAATAAGATTTATGGTCAAATTTATAACATAAGTTATCATATACTAAGTTAATACTTAATGAAGTTATTTACCTAAATACATACTGTATTCATTTGGTTTAGTTTTGATAAAATATATTTTAAAGCATTATACATGATTGGCATGTGCAATTAAATTAATTTTAACTTTAAATTTTTATTGAAACTGGTGTTACAGCATGTGAAATTGATTTTAATAATAAACTATGAGTCATTTGTTATAGTTTTTTCGCACAAGAATCACTTCCTTTAATTACTGTTTTTGTTGTTAGTTTTTATGCTTTTGTTTCAGTTTTTCAAAATAATGAAAAAACTAAAAAGATTATACAACCTGATTAAGATCGAAAGTTCTTTTAAATAATTTCTTATAAAATCAACAACTTCTTTTAAGAAAAAAGCTTACCTTTATTATTGTAAATAAACATAATTTAATTTATACTTCTTTAAAAATTTTGAAATATAATTACTAAATTGTTTTATGTCTAAAATTAATTTTTAGAAAAATTGTAACAAACAGGCCCTAAACACCCTCATATTGTATGGAGAATCACTGTTTCTACTGTGTATTTAACTTCACTGTGTTATTCTATTCCACTTGTCTGATTGGTTGTGTTGGTGTTTTAGGCTGTAGCCAAAATCATATACAAGACTCTTGGAAACTCTAGTGTTATTATATCCAACCTATTTGGGCCAATGGAACATATGTCTTTGGCAAATAACCCTATAAGTGGTGTATATTTTACTATGACGGGTGGACCTGAGGTATTTATTGAAATATTTATTTATTTTTTTGGTTTCATTCACATATATATAGTGTGCATAACAAAAATGAATCAAAACCACATGTAGGTATGTTTCAAGTAACTACAAAAACTATATTAAGTATATAATGGATTATGGGTGCGTTTTATTTAAATTTTTAAAAAGTATTAATTAAAAAAATTAACTTGATTCTCAAAAAATAGATTTTTTTCATATGTAATTCACTCATATATCTCAAAATTATTATGAAAATGCTTGTTTAATCTTTTTTAGGAGACAGATTTTATAATTAGTTTTACAGATAAAAGTTATTTTACGTGTAAAATTAGTAAATATTTTTAATTAAAATTAATATTTATTTAAAGTTAATTATGTGAATAAATATTAGAGTGATAAGTTTTAAAATGATCATGTGTGTGATTGCAGAATGTAGACATAACCATTATGAGTTATGTGAAAGTTATAAGAATCACCTTGAGAACACTGAAGGGATTTGTAGATGAACAGAAATTCAAGTTTTGCATGGAGAAAGCCTTTGATGTCATATTTAAAGCTGCTATGGAGATTTCTGAGACACCCAACAAGAATTAATTGGCCAGCATGTGAAGACACTGATGAATTGTCTTTTATAAACATATAAATAATACCTTGAAAATAACAGGGTATCAATATTATTCCAGAAAAAAGTCACACCTTGGAAAATGATTTGTATCTTAATTAGTTTAAGCTAGTGAAGATATAGAAATCCTGTACAATAAAAAAATATATTAAATGTAGATTTCAACTAAATTAAATAAGTTTCATTAATTTGTTTGGATCGGTTTCTTCGAAAAAAAAATAATTAAAAATTATTTAAAAATAATTTAATAATATAAGTTATATTTAAATTATAAAATATATAAGGTAAAATAACTACAATATAAACTAATTTATAGCTATGTAATTAATGAAATAAATAAATAATTTATATTTATTTTAAAACATATAAAATATTAAGTTATTAATTTATTATATATAATTCATATAATAATATAAATATAATAATAATATTTAAATAAATAATTTGGTTTTTTTTAATTTTATTTCAAAACGTAAATTAAATCAACTCATACCATTTAGTAAATATTCAATCTAAATTCATCCAACTAATACATAATTTGTTTAGATTTTCAATTTTTCGTTTAGATTATTGGTTTTGTGTATTTTAACTAAAACAAATTAAAAAATTAGTGGAATTGGAGATGGACTCAAATTTGTGTTTAATACGGCGTTTCTAAATATAGAGATAAAAATTTTGTGTCTAAATAAATACGGAATCAATTTCTTGTTTAATTCTGTCTTCGATTATAAATGAAAAATTTTGTTTGAAATCTGTCTCTAATTAGACAAGGAAAAACTCTGTGGCTAATTTTAGACTATTATTCCACCTTAAATTCCGTCTCTAATTGGGCACGAACTATCACCCCCTAAATTCTTTCTCTAACTTTTTAGTAAATTTTTTAATTATTTCCGTCTCTAATTTATGTATCAATAGCCCTCGTATATGATTGTCTAGAATACTCTAAATTTTTAATAAATTTTTCAATAATTTCCGTCTCTAATTTATGTATCAGTAGCCTTCGTATATGATTGTCTAGAAGTCACAGTTTACAATCTACTCAGATTCACAAATATAAATTAATGAACCCGTTAATCATCACTTATTCATTTATGCAATAAATATTAATATACTAAATATGTCAATATTACAAAAGGTGTCATCGTAGTGTTTCAGACATCAAAAACAATGTTCACTACAGCTATCAAACATAAAAAATAAATGTCACCACATCTAAGTATCTAATCATCCTTATCATCGGCACTATGCGATGATGCCCCGGTATATAGTAAGTTATCACCTTGAGATGTGCTCCTTCTAGGTACAAATCGTCTAACTAATTCTTCTAATCCATGCGTTGTTGCTAAGAATTTATGATTTCAAACATATTAGCTTTGTCTTTCTCACATCTACAAATTAACTATTATCTAAACTTAGTACTTATCCATGATTGATTTTCAGCAACTTGATAGTTTTGTCTCAGGATGTAGATAATTTGACATGCCTTTGATCCTATACTAAATACACGTCATTTTTTACTTTTTCCACCCACTGCCTCCAACCACAAAACAGTGTCATTCTCAGGAGAGATGTCCTCAGCCCCACTATCATCATCATTAATTGAGCTCTGGAAAGACATAGCTTGTTTCAATTTATTATAAGCCTCCTACAAAACAAAATCACCGCCAACCAAGAAACAACCCAAATTATAAAATATATGTTCAGTCAAGATGATTTATCATCTTAAGTTTTGATAATTACAGAACAGACAAAATGAATATCAGATGGAGATATAAGCAAGCATAGACGAATGATGCAAGTACTGACTAGTGAGCACCTCCAACACAGATGCACAAGTATCAATTTTACTATACGAAAAGTTATCAGTACATCAAGCTAAAATCAAGGCAAAGAAATTTCACGAAGAATCAAGACGAAGTTATAATAATCAGTCTCAACTTCAAGATACAGAGTTCAGATACAAGCTTTAGTTTGAAGTTATGAAGACTGAGATAAAGAAAAAGAGGACAGACGATTGACAATATATGGACTAAGTTAAGTTCATTCGTCTATTGAAGTCTAAGTTTCAGACGAAGAGTAACACATGCATCTCTCAAATCAAGTCGTTACTCAGAAGCTTCTAAAGGTGGAAAGAGATTTTGTACTAAACCTCTACAACATGAAAAGTAAACAATACTTCACGGTGAAATCTCTAAGCATATCAGTCAAAGCCTGATTTCGCACTGACTTTCGCTATTGAAATATTAAATGTTTTGATTGCTCACTCTGCTATCTCTGAAGTGCCCAAGAAAAAGGACAACTTCAATTTCATCTGTCTAACGGCTACTTCAAGGAGCTTGCCTATAAAAGGATTTCATCTCTTCAAGTTCAATTTGGCGAAATTACACTATCAAGTTATCTTCATCTATTTCGCTCTAAACCTTCATTGTAAAACCCTCTCTGCGTAGAGGATAAAATTCTTCTTTCAAACCCTTGTAAAAATCCACTGTTGTGGTGCTTTAGCATGAGGAGGCTGTGTTCCAAAGAATACCTTATTTTAACCTGAGGAGGTTGTGTTCTAAAGAACATCTTGTCGTTAGCTTGAGAAGGTTGGGTTCAAACAATATCTGTGTATAGCCAGAAGTGGTTGGGTTCAAACAATACTTGTAAGGGTTGTTCACTATTGATAGTGAAAACTTAGCAAGTTGCTAAGTAACTAGACGTAGTCTTTCTAGATGAACCAATATAAAAATATTTGCATCTTATACGTTCTGATTATTGACTAACTGCGGATAAATATTTTAACTGAGTTTTTACTAAAATCAATCCTTACACAGAAAACCATTTTGTGTCTGCCTTTTTCTTAAAATTACAGACGCAAACTCACATCGTTTGAAAATATTTTTTAAATTAACATAATTCAACCCCTTTTCCTGTGTTTTGTATTTTACAGTTTGGTATCAGAGCTCAGTCTCTAAGGGTTGATGATGGAGGACCATCCTTCACTAGAAGAATTACAAGGGCCATGACAAAGAGAATATAAGAAGAGGTGGAGAGTCAACTCAAAAGTCAAAGTCAACCTTAAAGTCAAGAGTCAACTCAAGACTTCCTCTTAACTTGTAATAGGACTTGTAATTTTTCTAAAATTTTGTAATATTATAATTAGGATGAAACAATTAATATTTGGCCTTGTGGAGAGTGTAGTCCACGCCTAAGCTTGTACTAAACTAAGAATTAGAGTCTTGGAGGGAGAGAGTGACGTACACTCTCCCTAGGGAGAGTAGAGAGAGTTTTGGAGGGAAAGGTGAGTGGGAAAAACATGCATTTAATTTGAATTCTAACCCTTAGATGGGATCTAGATCGAAGGGTTGAGTTTGAATCTAGAAGCACATGCTTTTGGCACCACTCAAGAGTAAATTCTAGCCTCTTGATCTAGATCTAATCAAGTGGCTATAATTCAAACTTGAGTCATATTTTTCCCACCAAATCAAGAGTGAATCTTAGCCATATGATTAAGATTTAATCAAGTGGCTAAAATTCAAACTTGAGTCCAAAGTTTCCTTCACTAAACTGTGGCCATTAGATTAGGATCTAATCTAAGGGTGGACATTAGTTCCTTGCATAACAAATTGACGCCACACCTTAGTAGTATAAATATGTTTTTCTTTGTAATTCAAACACTTTTGATTAATTGAGAATTGAATTCAGAAATTTGAGATTGTTTTCTCTCTTGTGTTCTTGTGAAGAACCTTGAATCTCATCAATGATTTACTTGCTCCATTGTGGCAGTTCCACCTTGAGCTTATTGGCACTTGTCGTGGCGCTTCCATTCCTTTCTTAATCCATTTTCTTTTTTCTTTTCTCCTTGAGGTCGTGAGCTTCTTCTTCCTAAACACCAAACCTCCATTGAAGCATGAAGATCCGAGCATCATGAAGCACTTCTCCTTGAGGATTGCATCAAATTTGGTATCTAGAGCTTGTTCTACTTCAATTGGAGCATTCTTCTATCCGGTTTAAGTTCTTGCTTTGAATTTTCCTTTTCTCTTCAATTTTCTTGTAGATCCGTGTTCTATGAACTTGTTTGAGTTCTTCACATGTTCCTTGAGTTGTCTTCATCTTGAATTTGAGTTTTCCTTTTGAAAAATTCTTAGATCTAAAATTCCTAGCAAATTCATGTTAATTCACCGTTTAAATTTCTTCCTAAGCTTGTTCTAGTAATTTTTCACATGTATTCTTGCTTTTGCTTCATATGAACCGTGCCAAGTCCTTGTTAATCCGTGAATCCATGATTTGAATGTGTTTGAGGTGCTGTTCACATGATTTAAGTGCTAAGAATTGTGCATTACAAGTTCAAGTAGCTTTCACCATGCTTAATCTTGCTTACTAGTAATTTTAGACTTAATTTTGCCTTAGTCTTAGGATTTTTCTAATTTGGTCCAGCAAGAAAAGTCAAGAAAAAGAATATACAAGTCAAAGGAAAAAGAAAATCAAAAGAAAAGATTACAAGAAAAAGAATCACAAGAAAATTCAAAAAGAAGAACAAAAAGAAAAGTGAAATTCAAGTGAGTAGAAAAAGAGCAATTGAAAAGTGAATTTAGTGAAATTAAAGCCTGAATATGCAATGCAGTACCTTGACTATTTGAGCCTCTAAACACTCCCAAAATTAGTGGTTCAAAGGACTTGGAATACTAAAGATACTTAGGACTAAGCATTAGCATCAAAACTTGAGTTTAGCTTACTAGTAGCCTAGATTCTTGGACGTGTGATGTATGATATGCTTGGTAACTTGAAACTTTATTTTTCCCCTGTATTTTGAGCATATTACTTGGCTGTACAGTGGTGGAAAACTACACCTAATCACCTAAAATCACTTCACAAAATTCACTTGGAACTTACCTAAAATTCAGTCTCTAATTTGGATTCAATTTGCTTCTAAATTGGCTTGAAATTGTATGTTCGGTTTGCTATCAAATTTTCCAGTTTTGAGCATTAATTTGTGGCTGTTCAAACTGCAGTAGTTTAAGTGCCTTTGTCACATATTAACTCCTCTATTTGAGTAGCCTAAATTTGCTTCATTGAGTACCTTTTATTGCTTGTCTTATTGGACTCTTAAAGTTTTCTCTTGAGTTTGTATTTCTTAGAATTCTTAAGCTCAACTCTAGAATCTTTCCTCTTTCACTTTGGAAACTTATACCTTGAATGATTGATTAGAGGTTTGAACTAGAGTATATAGAGAGGTTGAGTGGAAAAAGACAAGAGTGAACATTTGAGAAAGAGTCTTAAAGTGTGAAATACAAGTGACTTGAGTGCATACACTTAGTAAGTGGAGAGGATCCTAATTTATTCTATATTTTTTGTGTACTAACCGTCTTTTGGCAGCCATGGATAGTTCCCTAGTGTAAGAAATGACCTTTCACCTAAAACTAAGAAAATGATGGATTTAATGAAAACTATGTTACAAACTAGTTTAGAGGAGAGGTTTGATCTAGAAAGGAGAGCTAAGGAGGAGAGAAGGATTAGGAAAGAACTAGAGAAAAAGATCCTTGGTGAGATAAGTGGAAACCATGAGAATCATGAACCTAAGGGTGCTGGAAGTGTGAGTAGTCGAGGAGGAACAAGTAGGGGAAGCCAATCTACACCTAGGAGTAGTGATGAAGGAAGCAATGGTGAGAGTAACCCCAACTTTAGAGGTAATAGGAGAGGTAATAGGAGAGGAAGAAGGGACAATTATGGGAACCATGGAGGGTATGGTCGAGGCAACCATTTCTATGATGGAGAGGGTAGGCTAGATGAAAGGAACTTGAAACTTAAGCTACCTAAGTTTAATGGTGAAAGGAGTGTCGAGACATACCTAAAGTGGATAATGTTGGACTTGAAGCTGAAGAAGTCATCTCTTGTTTTTAGTTTTGATCTACTTGTAATCTTGATTTTCATAATAGATTGTAAATAGGAGCGTAATTGTATTGATTGTTTTAGAATAGGCTTTGAGTGTGGTTTTTATTCACTCTCGCTTCACAGAGAAGTTGAATCTACTCTGAGAATCAAGCTAGAGCAGTTTGGGAACCCTATTTTGTTTTGAAAAGTTAAAAACTGTTGTTTAAAAATGTTCTTAAGCTGAAGTAATCGATTACCATATATCAGTAATCGACTACCAACAATTTGAGAAAACAGGGAAGCCCAAAACACTCTAGAGTAATCGATTACCACATGCTAGTAATCGATTACTTCGTGCTTGAGATAACAGAGAAGGCAAAATCTCTCTGGAGTAATCGATTACCACATTCTAGTAATCGATTACCACACCAGAATTCATCTCAAAAAGCTTTTGAACTACTTTAAATTGAAACCTCTTTGAAATGATTTTCAACAAAGAGATCTTTGAGTTTTTTCAAGAAGAAAGGAAGAGCGAAAAATTGTTTTTTAAAAGAACACAAGTTCTAAGAATTCTCTTCAAGATTTTAAAAGGATTTTCTTTAGAGATGAAGTGTGTGTGAAGGATTGAATACATTGGATATAATCTTTACTGATCTTTATCTTGTTTTTGTATTTCGTTTTTGGTTCAAGACTCTTAAGAGAAAGTTGTTCTCTAAAAGAAAAGTTAAGGAATTCGAGAGAGGTGCTCTCAAAGGTGATTCTTGAAGGATTCAAGAATTAGAGAGATATGTTCTTAGGAGAAGAACATATGTTTTGGTTATTTTGATTTTGTTTGTGTTTGTGCAATGTGTTTGTATTAGACACAAGGAATCATGATAGTGGAAAAACCGAGCGCAACAGTTGTTGGGTTGGGACTGGACGTAGGCCGAACGCCGAACTAGGATAAATTTCTGTCCAAGCTTTCTCTCTACCTTATCTCTTATCTTTCTCTGTATTTCTTGCTTTACAATTTCCTTCTATGTCCGCTGCTTAATCTCTGAACTGTTATTTGTAACTCAGATAAAATTGAATCGGGAAAGAAAGTGAGAAAAGATAAAATTGAACGTAGGGAACTAGAATCTATTCACCCCCCCTCTAGATTCAACATAGGGACCAACAATTGGTATCAAGAGCTTTAACTAGTAAAACAATCTAGTAATCCTACATAGTTCCCTATGATGGCTTGTAATCTTTTACCCTTCGCTGAAGGAGCCTCTATAAATAGACTTCCATTGTTCTGCGGTGATAACTATCCATTCTGGAAAGTTAGCATGAAAATCTTTATGAATCTATTTACAAAAGCATCTGGCAGGCTGTGGTAAATGAGTACAAAGTTCCAATGAAAATAGAAAATGGAAGTGAAATAGAAAAACCTTTTGAGGATTGGGATATAGATGAGATTAAGAGGGCTGAAAACGATGCTAAAGCTTTAAACATTATACACTCTGCCCTGAATTCTGATGAGTTTTTTAGAATTTTTGCCTGTACTACAGCAAAAGAGGCATGGGAACTCATCATGGTAACTCATGAAGGTACTGCTGAAGTCAGGAGAGCTAGAAAGAACACACTCATTCAAGAATATGAAACATTCAGAATGTTCCAAGGAGAATCAATAATGGAAATGCAGAAGAGATTCACACACATCATCAACCATCTCAAAGGACTTGGCAAGAACTTCATTGAAGAAGAAGTGAATGTCAAGATTCTGAAATCTCTAAATAGAAAGTGGCAACCTACATGACAACACCATAATGAATCAAAGAACCTTGCCGCCATTACCAGTGCTGAACTGTTTGGGAAACTTAGAGAGTACGAAATGGATATGACTCGCATGGTAAATGAGGAACAGAAGGACAAAAGAGCCAAAGGAATTGCTCTCAAAATGGAGCATACTGAAACAGAATCTGAATCCTCTGAAGACGGAAATGACTCACAGGAAGACCAAGTGAACTTAATAGTGAAGAAGTTCAGAAAATTCATGAAGAACAATTCTAAGAAGAAATTTGGTCAACCAAGAAAAGGAGTCAAGAAGCAAGACAACACTTCAGTCAAAGTAACATGCTACGAATGTGGAAAGATTGGGCACTATAGATCAGATTGTCCAAGCCTGAAAAGAAGCAACAACACTGAAGTAAGAAAATCTGAAAGTGAAAGAAATGTCAGAAAAGAAAAGAAAAAAAAGAAAGCCTACATAGCTTGGGATGAAGGCTACACATCCTCAACATCTGAGAATGAGAATGAGGAAGCAAATCTGTGCTTAATGGTCAAATCATCCAATGAGGTAAGTGATACAAACTCTACCATGGATGAATATGATGAACTACATTCTACTTTTTGTGAGCTTTACAATCAAGCTGAAACATTTGAAAAAGAAAACATAGTTTTGAAAAAGCAAATATCCATGTTAAAACAGAAAGTATGTGATTTAGAGAATGATATTTCAAAACTAAGAAAAGAACTCAATACCTCTACAAACTGTGTTCACATAAGAAGGTATGATAACATGAAATCTGGAAACTCTAAACATGCTAATTTCACTTGCACCTACTGCATGAAATCTGGACATAAATCCTTTAATTGCATGATTAGAAAGAAAGGTATTTCCAGTGGTAAATATAGATGGGTTAAGAAAGAAAACTGTAGCACTAACTTGCATGGACCCAAGAGAAGCTGGGTACCAATCGCAAAATAAGTTCTTTTTCTCTTGCAGGAAAGCCTAAATAGCAGAAACTCAATATGGTACTTAGACAGTGGCTGTTCAAGGCACATGACAGGTGACAAACGGAATCTTAGCACCTTCACACCAAGAGAAACTGGATCAGTTGTATATGGAGACAACAACAAAGGAAAAATACTAGGCTACGGTACAGTTGGATACAAAGCTAATACAGTGATAAAAGATGTATTGCTGGTCAATGGATTGAAGTTCAACTTACTGAGTATTAGTCAACTGTGTGACAAGAACTACAGAATTGCATTTGATGATGAATACTGTCTTATCAGCAACAAAGACTCAGATGAACTTCTCATGGTTGGCAAAAGATCAAACAACATCTACATATTGGAAGTAGATCACTCATCCCCTTACTCTACATGTTTAACTTCTAATGATAATTTGTCTTGGCTATGACATAGGAGAATAGCACATATTGACATATTGCATTTAAATAAACTTGTATCTAAAGAGCTAGTTTTTGGAATTTAAATTTAATTTGATTTAAATTTGAATTTCAAATTGTGAATCCAAGTGGATTTGGTTCAAATAGATTTTCACTTGGATTAGGATTCATGCCCAATCCAAGAGCAAATCTCAACCCTTGATTATATGCACTCATCCATCGGATAAGAATCAAGTGTAAAATGACATGTAACCTTTGAGAGTAACATGTAACCTTTGAAAGTGACATGAAACCCTCTTGAAAGTGACATGTACTTGAACCTTTGAACTTGTGGCTCTTATTCATTGACTTGTAGAGTACACTAATGTTGTTTAGCTTCCTTTTCAAGTCTTCCTAAGTCTATAAAAGCCCAAAAACGAAATTTGTAAGAAACTTTTGATATTTTTGATAAATGAAATAGCTTTGAGCTTTTCTTAAGAGAGGATTCTCTTGTCTTGCTTAGCAAGGTTTCTTGAATCTTATCAATGGACTCCATCCTCCATTGTGGCGGTTCTCCCTAGGCTTATTGGCTTGTCATGGCGCCAACCTCCTCCATTCCTCACCCCCTTCACCTTTTCCTTTCTCGGTTTTCTTCCATCATTGAAGCTTTGACCGAAAGCTTCATTTGATTTTGGGTTGGAGTTGCTTTTTGAAGAAGCTAGATTTGGCAACATCAAGGACTCTTTGGAATCTCTCTAAGGAGGCCTCTATCAAGTTTCCTTATCAATTACTACTCCTTTTAATTTTATTAAGAATGATATTCCATACCATACTTTAGAATCTTATGGCATTGAGCCTTGGAAGATCCTTGAATTTGGTAATTTGGAATTCTTAATTGTGCCTATTAACCATTATTTTCATGATGTTGAATGCTTTCATAGGTTGTTGGAAGAGGTTAAGAAGGAGGGCACACCACAAAGTTCCACACTTAGCGAAGGAATGTCGGATAAGAAGCAAGTGTCTACACAAGTAGGGAAAGGAGTAAAAACTCCTAATAGTTTCGGTTATATCCTAAATGAGTATTCAAAATTTTCCTTTCATTCTTTAATTGATATTTTTGATATTGAGAAAAAATACATGTTGTTTTCTTATGATTTAGAAGTGAGTGAAATTTGTAATTTGCTCAAACTAGATGCTAGAATTAAGTTGAATAGGTGTAGACTTATAGATTTTCAAATGTTTTTACCACCATGCACTCACTATAGAATGCAAGTATACCAACATAATAAATCACTTCCATCAAATGCTATAAAGAATGATTTATCCATTGTTAATGATGACATTGTGATATTTGATCCCGGTGGTTATTTGTTTGTAGGTAAAGAGGACTCTATTTAGGAGCAAGAGTCCGTTGAGGAAATTCCTTATAGGACATGAGTATAAAAGGACCCAAACCTTTTTTAACTTGATCTACCTAGTGATTTGTTGGATGAAAACTTTCAATGTTAATGACTTGTCTTTGTTTAATGTAGGTGAAGATCAAGCCAACTTGGGGACAAGTTACAACTAAGAAGGAGGGTTTGATGTAGACACATATAAGGAAAATCACTCACCTATAAGAAATACTAGAAGCTCCAAGTTACCTTAGCTTAGGAATTGATTTTTGTAATTGAAGTGTAAATAATTTTGATGGCCTTGTAAGTTTTCGGCCAAAAGTGTACTCTTCTTTTAAGTGTTTGCTTAATGTTGTGCTTAAAAGGCTAGTAAGCTTAAAGAGTGAAGCTTAATAGGAGTGAATGAATTTAAGTTCAAGTTCATATTAAATTCACATTTGAAATTTAAATTTAATTTGATTTAAATTTGGATTTCAAATTGTGAATCCAAGTGGATTTGGTTCAAATAGATTTTCACTTGGATTAGGATCCATGCCTAATCCAAGAGCAAATCTCAACCCTTGATTAGATGCACTAATCCAATGGATGAGTATCAAGTGGAAAGTGACATGTAACCTTTGAGAGTGACATGTAACCTTTGAAAGTGACATGAAACTCTCTTGAAAGTGACATGTACTTGAACTTTGAACTTGTGGCTCTTATTCATTGACTTGTAGAGTACTCTAATGTTGTCTAGCTTCCTCTTCAAGTCTTCCTAAGTCTATAAAAGCCCAAAAACGAAATTTATAAAGAACTTTTGATGAATTTGATAATTGAATAAGCTTTGAGCTTTTCTTGAGAGAAGTTTTCTCTTGTCTTGCTTAGCAAGGTTTCTTGAATCTTATCAATGGATTCCATCCTCCATTGTGGCGGTTCCTCCTAGGCTTATTGGCTTGCCATGGCGCCACCCTCCTCCATTCCTCACCCCCTTCACCTTTTCCTTTCTCGGTTTTCCTCCACCATTGAAGTTTGACCGAAGCTTCCTTTAATTTTGGGTTGAAGTTGCTTGTCTTGAAGAAGCTAGAGAGGGCAACACAAGGACTCTTTGGAGAATCTCTAAGGAGGCCTATATCAAGTGATATCATGAGCTTGTTGTCTTCTTCAATGGGTCATCTTCAACCGGTTAGTAATGGGTTTCCTAAGTTTCCATAGTTTTCTTTGAGTTTTCAATGTTCCATGTCTTCTTTCTATAGCCTAGTCTTAGTTTCCTTGAGTTGTCTTCATTTTGTTTGGTTGGTTTGTGTCTAAGCATGCTTTTCTTCTTTCTTTCTTCTTCAAACCGTGGGTTTGAATGTCCATGCATGCTTGTCTTGAACTTTTACCCATAGTTGCTTTAGCTTCCATAACAAGATTCATGGTTCTAGAGTAACTTTCTTTGTAAGCTTGTTTGTTTGATGTGTTTTCTTGTAGTTTTGATTAGTCCTTGTTGTTTTTTCCTCCATAACCATGAGTAGATGTATGTTGCTGCACCATTGATGATGTGGGTTTCAAGTTTTTACATGGGTTTCAAGTGGTAGAAGAAACTTCTAGTGTAAGACTCACATGTACATGCTTATAATAGCTTCTAGAGCACTCTTTAGGTCCAATTTGTGTATAACCTTGTGAATTTCGTTTTGGGTTGTGGAAATTGAACTTGGAGGTTGCTCTTCTTCATCTTATGGTTTCGGTCCAGCCATATATAGTGTGTAGAAAAAATACAAAATCAAAACAAAGAAAAGAAACAAGTGAGAAAAACAAAAGAAAAAAAGAAGTAGTGGTGAAAAGTGAAGTGTATGAGTCCAAAAAGAGTAGAAATTGATTAAGGACCATATAAAAGCAAAATCAAAAGAACCAAAATAGCAAGAGAAAAATTTGAAAAGTGAAAAGAATTGGCAATTAGACACACCCTTGGACTTAGTTTTGAGCACACATCACCCAAGTTGAATCTCTAGTACCTTGTCTTGGACTTGAGTGTGTAGTGATTTTTGGTGTAATTTTCACTTTGAGTTTTTATTACACTTGCTGGAAATTGGTAGTGCTATGACTATATGAGCCTTAATTTTGCATTTGGATTGATTTTTCAAAGGTTTCATAATCATAGAATTAAGGTTCATTTTCGGTCTCTAATCGGATTCCTAGGAATCCGTCGCTAATCTTGGTGACATTTCGGTGGCTAACTTGAATTTGTGTGTGGCTGTACTTTTTGTTTCTCATACTTTTAGTCTCGGTTTGGACTTGTTTTTCCCTGCAAATTCATGTTCCTTTGTTGTCCATACATGTGCCATTGTCTCATCAAAGTTTACTCCATATTTGATTAGCCTTTCTTTCATTTTGAGCCTTTTTTTGCTTGTCTTTCTTGGACTCCTAGTTTTGTCTTTGAGTATTTGTCTCTGAGTATTTGTCTCTTTGGACTTCTTAAGCCTAGCTTGGGTGCTGTTCCTCTTTCACAATGGTATGATAAGGACTTGGTAATTGATTAGAGAATAATTCCTAAGTGAGAACCAAGAGATAGAGAGGAAAAAGGCAAGAGAGTTTCATTAGAGAAAAAGCCACTAAGTGTGAAACACGAGTTGATTGAGTGGATACACTTAGAGAGTGGTGAGATCTTTTATTTCCTGTTATATTTCTTGTACACTAACCTTTTCTTGCAGCGATGGCTAGTTCTCCTAGTGTTGACAATGATTTGTCACCTAAAACTCTCAAAATGATGGATGTGTTGATAAGTAGATTGAATACCACCCTTGATGAGAGAGTTGGGCCGATTGAAAGGAGGTTGGATAGTGAGAGGAGGCATCGTGGAGAGAATAGTAGGAATAGAGGTGAAAGGAGGGAGTACCATAGAGATAGTGATAGGAGGAGTAGAAGAGGGAGTGAAAGAAGTGATAGAGATTATCATGACTTTAAGAGGGAAATGAGAGAAGAAAAACAAAGAAGGATGTTCGAAGAAAATGAAAGGAATTATGACGAGTATTGGAGAAAGGAAAAAGAGAGAATGATAAAGGAATTGAGAGAAAAGGAAATTAAAGAATTGGAGTTAATGGAAAAACAAATGAAGGAGAAAAGTGATATTTTACTTGCTTATACTAACCCTTCATTTGATTGTTTTGATTCTTATTTGGAGAATATTGTAGGTATGGTTCCAAAGGATGACTACCAAGAGGAAATTGACAATCTCTTGTGTGAAGATGTAGAAATAAAGGCACTTGAACACCATTGTGAAGTTGTTTGTGACCATCTTTACAAACAACCTTTTGTTTGGGTGCCTAGTGAAGAGTTGTTCATAATGGAGCCTTGGAACAAACATTGGGAAGAAAAGGAAATACCTATAAAGTTTGAACTTCCCTTTGAGAAAAATTCCTTACCACTTACTATTCCTTTTACTTCTAATAAAAATGATTTTGCATGTTATAACCTTGAGTATTATGGAATTAGACCTTGGACAATTCTTGAATTTGGCAATTTGGAATTCTTAATTGTACCTAATGATTTTTATCTTAATTGTGTTGAATGTCCTTCTAGGTTGATGGAAGAGTTTAAGAAGGAGGGTACATTGCAAATTTCTACACCTAGAAGAAGAATCTTAACTAAGAGTTCCAATCTTGACATGTCCACACTTGAGGAAGTACTAGTATCTACACAACTTGAAGTTGAAACTCCAAAGAGCTTTGGTTATGCTATGAAAGATCAACTAAGTTCTTCTTTTACTTCATTAGATTGTGATGTTGATATTAGCAAACAAATTATCTTGTTGTTATATGATTGGCAAATAAATAACTTAGGTAAATCTAGCAAATTTAAAGAGTCTTTGAATAGGAAGTCTCATTTACTTTTACAACTATGCAATCACTTTAAGAAACAAATTTACCTATATGTTGCATCATATAATAACCAATTTGAGGAACCTTGTTTGGTCTTTGATCCCGGTGGATTGTGTTGGTTGGTAAAGACCAATGTTACTTGGAGCTTCTCATGGATCATGAAGATAGTAATTCTTTTAATATTAATGATCTTTCTTTGTTTGATGTAGGTACAAATGAATATAATAACTTGAGGACAAGTTTAAGCAAAGAAGGAGGGTTAGATGTAGGAACATCCATTACTAGAAGAGTTACTAGAAGCTCCAAGACCAAGCACACACTCAATCAAGCTACCTTAACTTAGGATTTGATTTTTGTAATTGAAGTGTAAATAATTTTGATGGCCTTGTAAGTTTTCGGCCAAAAGTGTACTTTTCTTTTAAGTGTTTGCTTAATGTTGTGCTTAAAAGGCTAGTAAGCTTAAGAAGTGAAGCTTAATATGAGTGAATGAATTTAAGTTCAAGTTCATATGAAATTCACATTTGAAATTTAAATTTAATTTGATTTAAATTTGAATTTCAAATTGTGAATCCAAGTGGATTTGGTTCAAATAGATTTTCACTTGGATTAGGATCCATGCCCAATCCAAGAGAAAATCTCAACCCTTGATTATATGCACTCATCCAATGGAAGAGAATCAAGTATAAAATAACATGTAACCTTTGAGAGTAACATGTAACCTTTGAAAGTGACATGAAACCCTCTTGAAAGTGACATGTACTTGAACCTTTGAACTTGTGACTCTTATTCATTGACTTGTAGAGTACACTAATGTTGTTTAGCTTCCTTTTCAAGTCTTCCTAAGTCTATAAAAGCCCAAAAACGAAATTTGTAAGAAACTTTTGATATTTTTGATAAATGAAATAGCTTTGAGCTTTTCTTAAGAGAGGATTCTTTTGTCTTGCTTAGCAATGGACTTCATCCTCCATTGTGGCGGTTCTCTCTAGGCTTATTGGCTTGCCATGGCGCCAACCTCCTCCATTCCTCACCCCTTTCACCTTTTCCTTTCTCGGTTTTCTTCCACCATTGAAGCTTTGATCGAAAGCTTCCTTTGATTTTGGGTTGGAGTTGCTTTTTGAAGAAGCTAGATTGGGCAACATCAAGGACTCTTTGGAATCTCTCTAAGGAGGCCTCTATCAAGTTTCCTTATCAATTACTACTCCTTTTAATTTTATTAAGAATGATATTCCATACCATACTTTAGAATCTTATGGCATTGAGCCTTGGAAGATCCTTGAATTTGGTAATTTGGAATTCTTAATTGTGCCTATTAACCATTATTTTCATGATGTTGAATGCTTTCATAGGTTGTTGGAAGAGGTTAAGAAGGAGGGCACACCACAAAGTTCCACGCTTAGCAAAGGAATGTCGGATAAGAAGCAAGTGTCTACACAAGTGGGGAAAGGAGTAAAAACTCCTAATAGTTTCGGTTATATCCCAAATGAGTATTCAAAATTTTCCTTTCATTCTTTAATTGATATTTTTGATATTGAGAAAAAATACATGTTGTTTTCCTATGATTTAGAAGTGAGTGAAATTTGTAATTTGCTCAAACTAGATGCTAGAATTAAGTTGAATAGGTGTAGACTTATAGATTTTCAAATGTTTTTACCACCATGCACTCATTATAGAATGCAAGCATACCAACATAATAAATCACTTCCATCAAATGCTATAAAGAATGATTTATCCATTGTTAATGATGACATTGTGATATTTGATCCCGGTGGTTATTTGTTTGTAGGTAAAGAGGACTCTATTTAGGAGCAAGAGTCCGTTGAGGAAATTCCTTATAGGACATGAGTCTAAAAGGACCCAAACCTTTTTTAACTTGATCTACCTAGTGATTTGTTGGATGAAAACTTTCAATGTTAATGACTTATCTTTGTTTAATGTAGGTGAAGATCAAGCCAACTTGGGGACAAGTTGCAACTAAGAAGGAGGGTTTGATGTAGGCACATCTAAGGAAAATCACTCACCTAGAAGAAATACTAGAAGCTCCAAGTTACCTTAGCTTAGGAATTGTTTTTTGTAATTGAAGTGTAAATAATTTTGATGGCCTTGTAAGTTTTCGGCCAAAAGTGTACTTTTCTTTTAAGTGTTTGCTTAATGTTGTGCTTAAAAGGCTAGTAAGCTTAAAGAGTGAAGCTTAATAGGAGTGAATGAATTTAAGTTCAAATTCATATTAAATTCACATTTGAAATTTAAATTTAATTTGATTTAAATTTGGATTTCAAATTGTGAATTCAAGTGGATTTGGTTCAAATAGATTTTCACTTGGATTAGGATCCATGCCTAATCCAAGAGCAAATCTCAACCCTTGATTAGATGCACTCATCCAATGGATGAGTATCAAGTGGAAAGTGACATGTAACCTTTGAGAGTGACATGTAACCTTTGAAAGTGACATGAAACTCTCTTGAAAGTGACATGTACTTGAACCTTTGAACTTGTGGCTCTTATTCATTGACTTGTAGAGTACTCTAATGTTGTCCAGCTTCCTCTTCAAGTCTTCCTAAGTCTATAAAAGCCCAAAAACGAAATTTGTAAAGAACTTTTGATGAATTTGATAATTGAATAAGCTTTGAGCTTTTCTTGAGAGAAGTTTTCTCTTGTCTTGCTTAGCAAGGTTTCTTGAATCTTATCAATGGATTCCATCCTCCATTGTGGCGGTTCCTCCTAGGCTTATTGGCTTGCCATGGCGCCACCCTCCTCCATTCCTCACCCTCTTCACCTTTTCCTTTCTCGGTTTTCCTCCACCATTGAAGTTTGACCGAAGCTTCCTTTAATTTTGGGTTGAAGTTGCTTGTCTTGAAGAAGCTAGAGAGGGCAACACAAGGACTCTTTGGAGAATCTCTAAGGAGGCCTATATCAACTAGGGAGAACCATGCTGAATGAGCACAGGATGCCTAAACACTTTTGGGCTGATGCTGTGAACACTGCGTGTTATGTTCTCAATAGAGTCTCTATAAGACCCATTTTGTTAAAAACCCCTTTTGAGCTTTTCTATGGCAGAAAACCAAACATTTCTTACTTTAAAGTTTTTGGATCCAAATGCTATGTTTTAAACAATGGCAAGGACCCTATTGGAAAATTTGATACAAAGGCTGATGAAGTCATTTTCCTTAGTTATTCAAATACAAGTAAAACATATAGGATCTTTAACAAAAGAACAATGTGCATTGAAAAATCTGTCCATATTAGATTTGATGAAACTAACATTTTCCAAAAGGAAAGCTTGCTACGTAATGATGATGAAACAGGTGAAGAAAGCATAGAAGTTGATCATATGCATCAGCAAACTCAAACAACCCCAGTGTCTGATCAAGCAAAAGAATGGAGGACACCTAGGAACTTATCACTTGACAATGTCATTGGTGACATTCACAAGGGGGTAACTACCAGATCCTCACAGAATCTATTTTGCTATAATATTGCTTTTGTATCACAGGTTGAACCCTCCAGCATAGAAGAAGCCTTGAGCAATGAATTTTGGATCATGGCTATGCAAGAAGAACTTAACCAGTTCAGAAGAAATGGAGTTTGGGAACTTGTTCCAGACAAAGGCAACATGAATATAATTGGCACAAAATGGTTATTCAAGAATAAACTGAGTGAAGATGGAGTTGTGGTCAGAAACAAAGCAAGGCTTGTGGCAAAAGGCTATAATCAACAGGAAGGAATTGACTTTGAGGAAACCTTTGCCCCTGTTGCAAGACTTGAAGCAGTAAGACTACTCCTAGCTTATGCATGCATCAACAACTTCAAGTTATTCCAAATGGATGTAAAGAGTGCATTCCTAAATGGGTACATAAATGAAGAAGTCTATGTAGCACAACCACCAGGTTTCACAGACGTTATTTGGCCTACACATGTTTACAAACTTCATAAAGCCTTATATGGGTTGAAGCAAGCCCCCAGACAATGGTATGATAGATTGAGTAAGTTTCTCATATCAAAAGGATTCCACAGAGGTAAAGTAGACAAGACTTTGTTTATTAAGAACAAATCTAACTACATTCTATTGGTTCAAATTTATGTTGATGACATTATCTTTGGATCATCTAACCAACAACTTTGTGAAGAGTTTGTGAGCAATATGCAGGAAGAATTTGATATGTCCATGATAGGAGAACTAAGTTTCTTTCTAGGACTCCAGATCAAACAAATGGATGGTGGCACGTTCATTCACCAGGCTAAGTACACTAAAGAACTACTCAGGAAATATGATATGATTAACTGTAAAATGTCAAATATACCTATTTCTACTAACACTTATCTTGAGACTGATGAAGCAGGTCATGAAGTTGATACTACCTTATACAGAGGAGTTATAGGATCCTTACTATATCTTACAGCCAGTAGACCTGATATTATGTACGTTGTATGCTTATGTGCTAGATTTCAATCTACACCTAAGCAATCTCATTGACTAACAGTAAAGAAGATTCTTAAATACCTAAAAGGAACTATAAGTTGTGGGTTGTGGTATCCAAAAGGAACCTCACCATTACTTGTTGGTTTCAGTGACTCTGATTTTACAGGTAGCAAAACAGATAGGAAAAGCACTAATGGCACATGTCACATTTTTGGAGAATACTTAATATCTTGGCATAGTAGGAAACAAGCTTGTGTAGCACTGTCAACTGCAGAATCTGAATATGTAGCTGCGGGAAGCTGTTGTGCTCAAGCAATTTGGTTGAAGCACCAACTAGAAGATTTTGGGCTAAAGATAGATCACATTCCCTTGAAATGCGACAACACAAGCGCTATAAGTATCACAAGAAATCCTGTACTGCATTCAAGAACAAAACACATTGAAGTCAGACATCATTTCATCAGAGATCACGTCGAAAAAAGAGATTATGACATCGAATTCATAGATACAGAAAATCAATTAGCAGATATTTTTACCAAGGCATTACCAAAAGAAAGGTTTTACAAACTTAGATCAAACCTCGGCATATTGAGTGAGGAATATCTAAACTAAACCCTTCTACTTGATTACACTGATACAAAGTCGCACTCGCACAAATTAATACAATTAATATGTAGTACTAGGAAGTGACTCCTAGATCGTCTCTCTCAAGGACCATCACTCAAGTTTCTATCAAACACAAGCCACAAGACACAAGACACAAACACAATACACATAAAGGGGGGTTGTTTGTTTGATTTTTGAAAACAGAATTGTAAAAACAGAATTTCTAAACAAGATGAAATAATAAACTAAAATAGATTAGCCTCTTGATTAGATTGCAACTCACTTATCCTTGATAACCAGATTAATTAACTAAGCGAAAATCAATCACATCAAATGTTCAATTTACTCAACTCTTAATCCAACTTCAATCAATTAACTAAGCGATAATTAATCTTAGTTTTCCTTATGTGAATTAAGCAAACACATACATCATTCCTTCCAATTCCAGCAAGTTATATTTCATTCCATTAAGCATGAGAACAAGATATAAGTTGATATTATTGAAAGCAAGATTAATTGACTAAGCGAAAATTAATCTTGGTTCTCCTTATGTGAATTAAGCAAACACATAGTCATTAAGAGCTAGAATGAATGATGAAGAATCTATAGCAAATTGAACAAGCAATCATGAACATAATCTCAAAGTATCATTGCAACCTTAGATCAAGAGATTAATCCTTAAACTTAGCCTTCCATTTAAATTTAATTCCAGCAAACTAATTGAATTGAAAGTGCAGTAAAATGGAATTGCAGTAGAAGAGATAAAGAAATCAAACTGAAATATAATTGTATTGATTGAAAAGCAAGTCTGGACCATCCAACCAAAGAAGAAGAAAAATAGAAAAAGAAAAACACAATACGAAGAAGATCCCCCTCCTTCATGGCTGGAATGGTTTTTATGGAGAAGAAAAAGAGAAAAGAAACAAAAAAAAACAAAGACCCCTAAACTAAGGACCCAAAACGTGAAAATGAGGGAGTGCATGTTTTCTGGGTGTCTCAAAAGTGCATTTTTTTCAATTCAATTTGGTGGTCCCTCATGCCTTGCACATGCCAAAATTAAGTGAAAAAGGGTCTCATGTTCGATTCCCACATACAGCAAAACAAGAAAAAGAATTAATTGCATGATTTACATAGCCTAATTGCTGAAATTCCCGTCCAGACTTCGTGGTCCAACTTCAAGGCCATATTCACCCAAGATTCAATCCGAATTGGCTCTTCATGTCTTCATGACTTTTGTAGCTCTGTCAATCCTTTTTAATTCGATATAAAGTGGAGCTCAAACGGAGATCTGTAGAGGGAGTTATGCCTATTTTACCGAGACTTGTCAAATCCTTAAATGCTGGAATTTTCATAACAGTTCATATGCTGCATTCAAAGACATTTTTACACCAGATACACTCCGACTGGGAACTTTATGTCTTCATTAATGTTGTAGATCTTTGAGTCCTCTTTAATTTGATATAAAATGCAGCTCAATCAGAGGTCTGTGGTGAAAGTTTTGCTCAGTTTGGTAAACCTTGTCAAATCTGAATAACAATAACGAATTAGACCAAATTTATCATTTAAAGCCAAAATGAGTCTAAACTCATAAATACATTAAATCATACTAATTGATTCTTAATCGTGCTGTATTAGGATATAATAAATGCATAGAAAATGATCAAAATAACGACTCATCATACACTCATCTATAAAATTGTTTTTGTGAAAAATTTTCAAAGAAAACCTTTTTCTGATAGAAATAATCGATTACCAAAGAAAGATAATCGATTACTTCGTATCAATTTCATTCTGAGAAGGTTTTTGGCACTGTAGTAATCGATTACCACGATCCCGTAATCGATTACCACAGAAAACAACTTTTAAAGTTTTTGAAAATTGCTCTGGAGTAATCGATTACCAGAATGAAGTAATCGATTACCACGACTGTTTTTCTTGATTTTCTTCTTCTCTCTATATAAGGAATTGAGATAATCGATTTCCAACCACTGGTAATCTATTACCCCGTTCTTGGACTAATTTCTTGGGCTTTTTCTCTCTTATAAGAAGTGCAGGTGAAACCCTACAATTCACTATTCATCTTCTTCCTCCAAAAACCCTAGATATCTCTCTCTCTCTCTCAGCAACCATGGAAGAACAAGGAAAGGGAAAAAGAATCAAGATGAGAACCAATAGATACTCTCAAGAAGAGATAAAAGGCAAGAAGAAGGTAGGAGAATCCTCCAAAAGGAAGAAACCTACTTCACCAGCTCAACCGGAAAGAGCTCAACCTCCTCCACCTGAATCTGCGGTCAACCGTTGGTTCACAACCAGAGGACAAGAAACAAGATTCAATCTGGATTTCGCAAATAAAGGTCTTGTTCCACCAAAGATTCTAGACCTACAATGGCTAGATAGTCAGAGTTTTACTTTTCAAACCTACCTGAGGCAACAACATTTGGAGAGATTTGTGGGAATGAAAGGCTTTATCTACCCGGATTTGGTTCGAGTCTTCTATTTAAATCTCAAACCAAACATGGAACGAATGATTGTAAGTTCTGAAATTAAGGGTATTAAAATAACCTTAACCCCTGCACATTTTCTTCAAATTGCTAGTATCAGGAAAGAAGGAATCGTGGCACATGTAGACAAACTCCGAGAGAAAGGATTTGATCTGCAAAAGGACACCTTCTACATGAGCATGCTTTGAGAACCCACGAATGGGAAGACGAAAGGAATTCAAGAAGATCACAAGGCAAAAAGGTGACATACAACATTGGAGGCCTAACTGCTGATGATAGGCTACTACAATATACCATTTGCTGGATCTTAGCCGCTAGAGGAGTAAATCATGCACAAATCAGTGAAGATGACATGATACTCATGGCAGCACTGAAGAATGGAATTCAAGTGGATTGGACTCACATCATAATGGACAACATGATGAAGACTAGAAGACTTTTAGATAATAGATGTCCATATTCTCTGTTTATTTCTAGACTAATTGAAATTTTTCAGATTGATACGACTGATGAATCCAGAGAATTAGTCAAAGATGTCCACATGATCAGTGACAGAGCCTTGAAGATGATGAGGCTGATCAAAAACGATCGAGATGGATCACCGAGAGAAGAACAACTAGCAAATCCACAAGAAGATCCAGAAGGAGCACAAAATGAAGATGAAGATGAAGACAACCTTGCATCTGGAGAGTACATTCCAAAGTCACGATTTGAAACCATCATGATTGACAGATTGGATGAATTAGAAGAAACTGTCAACAAAAGGATAGATGATCTAGGAAAGCGTCAAGACTTGCACTTCCTAAAGATGAAAGATCTGATGGAGACAATCATGGAAAGACTCAACCAAGATGACTCAGATTAGTAACTTCAACTCTACCTCTCATAATCTTATTTGATATACCAAATAGGGGGAGTAGTAGAAGTGTAGTTATTATGATATGTTTTCATTCATGTTTTCATTTGATGTTATTTGAATTATCTTTGAACTGTTTGAATCTGTAATTTCTTAAGTATTTTACTTAGGGGGAGCAGATCATTAAAATTTGAACAATTATGGATTACTGTAATAGCACTAGATTTAATTTCTTTGCAATTGATTACTTAGATGCCATAATATTTCTGTAAATTGAAAAGTGATATGGATTGTATATCATCTATAAGCTGTATGAAAAAAAAAAAAGGAAAAGAGATACTAATTTTGCAGGACACACCAAAGCCGTTAGATTCTCAACTACACTATGATTTGGTACATCAAAACCAAAAAGGGGGAGATTGTTGGACATGAAGCTGAAGAAGTCGTCTCTTGTTTTTAGTTTTGATCTACTTGTAATCTTGATTTTCATAATAGATTGTAAATAGGAGCGTAATTGTATTGATTGTTTTAGAATAGGCTTTGAGTGTGGTTTTTATTCAATCTCGCTTCACAGAGAAGTTGAATCTACTCTGATAATCAAGCTAGAGCAGTTTGGGAACCCTATTTTGTTTTGAAAAGTTGAAAACTGTTGTTTAAAAATGTTCTTAACCTGAAGTAATCGATTACCATATATCAGTAATCGATTACCAACAGTTTGAGAAAACAGGGAAGCCCAAAACACTCTGGAGTAATCAATTACCACATGCTAGTAATCGATTACTTCGTGCTTGAGATAACAGAGAAGGCAAAATCTCTCTGGAGTAATCGATTACCACATTCTAGTAATCGATTACCACACACAAATTCATCTCTCAAAAAGCTTTTGAACTGCTTTAAATTGAAACCTCTTTGAAATGATTTTCAACAAGAGAGATCTTTGAGTTTTTTCAAGAAGAATGGAAGAGCGAAAAACTGTTTTTTAAAAGAACACAAGTTCTAAGAATTCTCTTCAAGATTTTAAAAGGATTTTCTCTAGAGATGAAGTGTGTGTGAAGGATTGAATACATTGGATATAATCTTGATCAGATCATACACAACAGGTGTAATCTTTACTGATCTTTATGTTGTTTTTGTATTTCATTTTTGGTTCAAGACTCTTAAGAGAAAGTTGTTCTCTAGAAGAAGAGTTAAGGAATTTGAGAGAGGTGCTCTCAAAGGTGATTCTTGAAGGATTCAAGAATTAGAGAGATATGTTCTTAGGAGAAGAACATATGTTTTGGTTATTTTGATTTTGTTTGTGTTTGTGCAGTGTGTTTGTATTAGACATAAGGAATCATTATAGTGGAAAAACCGATCGCAACAGTTGTTGGGTTGGGACTGGACGTAGGCCGAACGCCGAATCAGGATAAATCTCTGTCCAAGCTTTCTCTCTACCTTATCTCTTATCTTTCTCTGTATTTCTCGCTTTACAATTTCCTTCTATGTCCGCTGCTTAATCTCTGAACTGTTATTTGTTACTCAGATAAAATTGAATCGGGAAAGAAAGTGAGAAAAGATAAAATTGAACGTAGGGAACTAGAATCTATTCACCCCCCCTCTAGATTCAACATAGGGACCAACAGATAATGAAATTAGACCAAGTGTTCTCATGCTACCTTATGCTTAATGAAGAGAAGAGGTTGAACCTAGCAATTTTGGAGTTTGAAGGATATGCACTAGTGTGGTGGAATCAACTCCTAGTAGAAGCCAAGAGGACGAGGAGAGCCCAAATAACCTCATGGACACAACTTAAGGATGCTATGAGAGGTAGGTTTGTGCCACCAACCTATGTGAAAAACCTACACATTAAACTTCAAAGGTTGACTCAAGAAATTAAGAGTGTGCAAGAGTATTATAAGGAGCTTGAGTTGACCATGCTAAGGTGTGATTATCAAGAGGCTAGAGAGGCCACACTAGCTAGATTCACCCATGGGCTTAATAGGGAGATTCAAGACATTCTTGAGCTCCAAAGCTATGTGAACATTGAGGAGGCCATCCACAAGGCCGAGAAGGTGGAACAACAACTTAAGAGAAAAAAGCACCTTCAAGAGATCCTCTCCTTCACACACTACCTCTTGGAGAGACAAAGGCAAGAGAGAGAGTTATTCCAACTCCAAGTACAAGCATGACCGAGACACATCAAAGGTAAAGGAGGTATATCCTAACTCTTCTAAACCTAGTTCTATTAAGTGTTTTAAATATTTAGGTCATGGACACATAGCTTCTCATTGCCAAAACAAGAAGACTATGATGGTAAGGAATGATGAAGCTATCACAAGTGAAGACTCTAGCTCATCATCTAGTGAAGGTGAAGCATCAAGTGCAAGTGAGCAATCTTTCTATGAGCAAGCCGAGGAGGGTGACCTATTGATGGTAAGGAGGATGCTTGGCAATGTAAGTATGGAGCTTGATGATTCACAAATGGAGAATATCTTCCATAGTAGGTGTACTATCGAAGGGAAGGTATGCTCTTTAATTATTGATAGTGGAAGTTGTACTAATGTAGTAATTACTAGATTAATGGATAAATTAAATTTGAAAACCTCTTCACCTGTGAAACCTTATAAGTTACAATGATTAAGTGAGAAAGGAGAGTTAGTGGTAGACAAACAAGTACTCATTTCTTTTACTATTGGAAAATATCATGATGAAGTACTTTATGATGTTGTCCCTATGGAAGCCACACACTTACTCCTTGGTAGGCCTTGGCAATTTAATAAACAAGGATTACATGATGGAGTTGCCAATACTTACATCTTTTCTCATATAGGTAAGAAGGTCACACTCAAGTCATTAAACTAAAGGTGGTTTGTGAAGACCAAATAAAGATGAAGATTAAAAGGGACCAAGAGAAGCAACTCACCTTGGCCAAGAGCTCCAAAGGCACATCCAAGCATGGAAGCAAGTCCATGGCCGAGAGCTCCAAGGGAGGTAAATGAAAGGGAATTTATCTAAACCTAAGGTCCATAAGCTTGATAAAATGAAAAATAAAAAGAGTGAGAAGAAAGAGAGCTTCTTGGTCGAAAGGAGTGAACTCAAGAGAGACTATCTAGCTAGGAAGTCTATGTTTCTTTGCATCCCTAATCCTTTGATTTTGAGTTCTGTAAAAGATAGAACACAATAAGGGGGGTTAAATTGTGTTAAAAAAAAATTTATCCCTTTCGTCTGTGGGTTTAAATATGTTCAGACGAAACAATCTTAATCTTCAAAGGTTGTTTTTAATGGACAGACGTTATAGTTTGATTATCCCCGTTAGTAAAAAACTTAGTGAAACAAATACACAAGTATTTTTATACTGGTTCGTCTATACAAGACTACGTCCAGTTACCCAGTAACAACTGAATTTTCACTACCAACCATGAAAGGGTTACAAGTATTATTTGTGCCCAACCATTTCTGGCTATTACACGATATTCTTTGAACACAGCCTTCGCAGACTAAACAACAAGGGTATTCTTTGAACTACCAGCCTCCTCAGGCTAAAGCACCACACAAGTGGATTTGAAAGAGTTCTTTTAAACAAGAAAGATTTCTCTTCGCAGAGAGGGTTTTACAATGAAGTACAAAAGATACAGTGAGCGAAATCATAGTAGATTGAATACTAGAAGCGTGTTCGCCAACTGAACTTTGAATAAGTGAAGTCTTTAAATAGGCAGCATCTTCAGATATCCGTTAGACACAGAAGAATGTCGTTGTACATTTTCCTCGAAAGCTTCCAAAAGGTGTCATACTTGAGTGATTGATGGCGTGTGCAGCGAATTTAGAGAGCGTGTGCAGTACTTTTTCTGACATGTATAGAGACTTTGACAAAAATTGAAGACCTTTTCGAGTTGCATGTGTAAGCGTGAATCCCCATACTGATCTTGGATGCTTCTAATGAGTACTTCTTAAGATCTAAAATCTTGGCGCGAGTGACTCATACTTTGCTTCACTTCTTGGACAAACGATAAACTTCTTCAGTCTAAGAGATTTCATCTTATCCTATCGTCTGATGACTTGACTTGAGACAGACGAATGACTTCAACTTTGAGGGGTCATCTTCCGTCTGTACTTGTTTCGTCTGACCTGCTTGCTGATGTTCCGTCTGGGAAAGTTTTGTCTGTCTTGTAATAATCAAAACTTTAAATATGTTAATCATCTTGATCTAACAGTTAATCATCTTGATCTAACAATCTCCCCCTTTTTGATGATTACAAACCATACTGATAACTTTCTCAAGGAAGCATCTGCATAAGACAAAGTTAGTGATCACAGTTTAAGCACAAGTCAGATTTACATCAAGACGATGTTTTCTGAAACAATACCTCTTTATAAGAATTGTTACATCAATGTGATGTAAACCATATACAATGTTACAAGGTATACAAAAAACCAAAGCTCTAAGAATATATGTATAACGCTATGCAAATAAATAAAGAATCAATACAACATAGCAAAAGGAATACAAAAAAAAATATAATGCTAACTCCCTCTCAGACGTTTTGCTAACTCCCCCTCAGATGAAGGCTCCCCCTCAGACGATGCTTGACTCCTCAGACGAAGGCTCCCCCTTAGCATAACAACCTCTTCTTCCTAAGATATTCTCCCCCTTGGGCTGAGAATCATCAAAAACTCAATTAAGAAGAAGGCTTAGGCTTCTTTTGAACAAGGCTCATAACGATCTCCTTCAGCTGCTGCATCTCAGATGTAAGAGAAGCTTGATTATCCTCAAGCTCTTTGTTCTTTTGCTTCAGATGCTCGCAATTCTCTTCTAAGGAATCATATTTACGCTTTAGAGTATGATACTCATCAACGTCCCCTGCTTCATCTTCAAAAACTGAACCTTCACCTTATCAACGATCTCCATAAACGACGATTGAGGCTCTTCCACGATTAGATCAAACTCTTCTTCTTTGATGACCATAGTTAAAGGCTCAAAAACAGGAGTTTGAGGTTCTTCAACTAATGGTACAGAGTCATCTTCAATGAGCATAGTTGGAGTCCTCTTCAGACGCAGAGTGAAAAGTGGAAGTGTGAGATACACAGTGAAGTCTCTCTCCCATTGCTAAGTAAACACTTTATTGGGTATAGAGAGCTTAAAATCTGGATGCTCTTGTGACGGATGTGTATAAGCAAAAGCTTCTCCAGGATACACCTTGCCACAGATTATGGAATCTTCATCAAATGAAGTTCCAGAGCAGAAAGCAGAGGTGGCTTCATGATCTTCTATCATCCTTTGAATCTTAGGATTGATAGGTCTTGAGGCATTGGCTTGAATGGATTTGAGATGCGAGTATGTAGCAAACGAAAGTCTCTTGGGGATGTGCCTTGCAAACTTGAAGGTTTTGGAGACAGACAAAGTCTTCTTCTCCTTTCCTTTAGCCAAAAACTTGACCAAGCAAGGTCGTTTTCGGTCTAAAACGATGGAAAACTTGGTTTCGTCTGAAATGAGAGAAGAAAATTGAGATCCTACCATGAATGGACAGTCTCTCATCTCCTTCTTTGCTCTCCTTTTAATGTGATAGAAGGAAGTTGATCTAGCTTTTTCTTCCCTTCTATAAGCATTGGCCATCAGTTTGAATGCCATATTGTAATCTTCAGGAAGAGCCTGAGCAAACTCTTCGGGGTCTTCATATTCCTTGAGGAGGATGGAGTAGTGTGGGCAAATTCTTGAACAATGTGGTCTTGTCCAAGGAAGAACAATTCCAAGAGTATGTCCTAGACCTACATACTCTGTTTGGTTCATTGGAATTGTGAAGGGTACAGGATCATGGCGATCAATAGCGTCTAGATGCCAATGAGAGCAATCTTTTGGCTCATAGATGGTGGAGCTGGGATCTCCATATCTGCAGTGGTGAAATGCAGGTGCATTGATTTCATGCTGAACCTTCCACTTGATGTTTTCTCTGAAAGGAATATGGGGTTCATAGCCAAGAGCTGGTCCTTCAATCACCGACTCAGCTAGATGATCCTTGTACGCGTTTATTTCTTCTAAACCCTTGATGTCTAAAGAGGCCAGTTTATCCCAAGGCAGACGCTTCAGCCATTCGCGTTGCTCTTTAGGAGTATAGATGAAATCTTCTTTGAAGTCCATTGGCTTTAAGGGTTTGTGATAAATGATGGGGTTGACAAATCTCCCAAGTTGAAATCCCTTTTTACCTCTGTACCGATAAGGATTCTTCAACTCAATATATGGAGTGTCCTTTATAAAGCAGTCTTCATCGTCTGCTAAGTAACCATCTTTAGCAAACTCAGACGGTTCACCATCATTGGAGATATCTTCAAGTTTATCTCCAAGAATCCAGTCAGGCTTGACTGGTCTTTCAGCACAAGAGTTTTCAGCAAATCTTCTCATGACTAATTCGTTGAGGAATGAATAGTCAGTCTTGTGCTTGGGTGAAAGATCTTCTAGATTTATGACTTCAGCGTGAAATCTCACCCATGATATATCTACCCTTTTTATATCAAAATGTTCTTCATCATAGGAAGAACATGTGTCCTCAATAATTATCACTTTAGACGAAATCTCCATTGTCTGTTGGTGGGATGCTTTTTCAGACGCAGCAGGTATCATCTTATCAAAGGCAGCGTTGATGGGAGACACAACAATAGGATCAGAAGTAGTTATCCTATGTTCGTCTTGGAGTGTTAATGTAGAAATCTCCATAGTTGAAGCTTCTTCATTAAGCATAGTCTCCATTCCTCCTGCCAACTGAGCATTGTCCTTCTAGATCTGGGTAGTTTCTTCACTATTCATGCCTTCTGAAGTTGTTGGAGCAAACGCAGCTTCAAACGATCCAATGCCCTTAACGCTTTCGAGAAAGATTCTTTCTCTTTCAGCTTGAAGCAGCATAGAGACCCTCATAGTCTCGTTTAGTTGTTTTGCTTCGTTTGTTTCTCCAATAACCACAGACGCAAGCTTCTGCTTCATTTTCTCTTTGCCTTTGGTAGCTTTTTGAAGAGCAACCTCTCTGGCTCTTACTTTCTCTTCGGCTGCTTTCTTCTGTTTTTCTTCGTCTGAAAGGATTTTAACAGACGATACACCGTTAGACGATATCATAACCCCTTCATCTTCGTTGGGGGATATCTTCTTCTCTTGCGTCTTAGTCGCAACATGCTTTATTCTGATAGTCCTCTTCTTCTTTCTAAGAGGCTCTTCTTGAGCATCTTCGAAAGGGACTTCAGATATGATCATAGGTGGAAGAGAAATAGATGTTTGGGTTTGTGTTTGGGCTTGTGTTTGGGTTTTGGCGCGTTTGATGCGAGCTCTGTGAGGAGGATCTTTGGTGATGGGTGTAACAGGAACTTGTTCTTCACTCGTATTGTATTGTGATGAAGAAAGCTAGAGCTCAGATGCATCTTGGCAAAGGTGCTTCCTTTGACCTCCTTTCCTTCTTCATGCCAAACAACACCAGTGGCATCAAAACCTTGGTTAATAATGATTTTGGAGAAGAAAGTGGCGTAGGGGATACTACTTTTCCTACGAATGTTCCTATTTCTCAACGCATTTGTCCAATGGTCAAGAATGATGTGAGGGAGACTCATCCTTGCTTTCCTCAGACAGTAGAAGATGCAAAATCTGTCACGAGTACTCACATTGTCTCGTGAGCCTGTTCTAGGTGTGAAGATGTTGTAAAAAAGGTTGTGGATGACTCTTCCTGTGGGATATAGATTCCCTGATCTCAGAAACTTGGGATCTTCGGGGTCACGGACCTTTCCATAGAGAATCTTGTCTACATGCTCCTCAGATTCTAACCTCCGATCCAATAAAGTAAAGCGCCCTTCAGCTTTGCAACTCCCAACTTCAGCAATGGAGTCTATTGTGATAATATACTCCTTGTTGTCAATGGTACCTACAATACCATCATCAAATTCCTTCGCGTCACTCCAGAACTCCGCGTAGGCCTCCATCAGCCATGGCCCTCTCATCTCCGCGAAATCCATCCAGCCATTGTGTATCAACTTTTTGATACCCTGTCAGAGATGCTTTCAATAATGGTCCTTGAGATCCATTTGCTAGGCAAGAAGAGATCTTGCGCAAAGAAGGTTGCTTCGGTTGCCTTGATATTCTTGACGGCCATAGTTAAGTTTGAAAAGAGAGAGAAATTGTGTGAATAGAATATCCAGAGATAGTGTGAATGCAGTAAAGAATAAAAGTGTGAACTTTAAGGGTATTTATAGTTAAAGACAAAAACGGTTGTAATTCATCAGACGAAAGAAGTTGAAAGTGTCCCTAATTTGACGTGTCCCTATCATTGCCCTTTTAATGATTGATTTGACTTCTGCAATTCACAACGCGTGATCTTCAAAGTCTTAGAATAATGTAATAAATGACAGACACATTTATTGCTGCCTTTAATTTGTCCCTGTACACTTAACTTTAAATTAATTAAATAATAACCTTGTGTCTGTCGAATTTTCTCAGACTGATTCAACTTGATCAGACGCAATGTTTCGTCTTAACACGAAAAGATATACGAAGGTAATTTTTAAAATGTACAGACGAAATGAAATGCTCAGACGGAAAAACTTAATCAATTAAAGAGACAATTCCCAAATTTTCTTTAATGAAATTGAAGCGAATTTCGTCTAAAGCTTTTGTAAAGATATCTGCCCATTGAAAATCAGTTTGAACAAACTGTATATCGAAAATACCTTTTTGAACATAATCTCTTATAAAATGAAATTTAATTTCAATATGTTTGGCTTTTGAATGTTGAATAGGATTTTTGCTGAGATTAATTGCACTTGTGTTATCACAAAATAATGGTATTTGAGTTTCAAACCTGGAGTAATCCTCAAGTTGATGTTTTACCCAAAGTAGTTGTGAGCAACACCCAGCCGCAACAATATATTCTGTTTCAGTGGTTGAGAGTGCAATGGAGTTTTGCTTCTTGCTTGACCAAGAGATTAGTGATGAACCAAGAAATTGACATCCACCACTTGTGCTTTTTCTCTCCACTTTATCTCCAGCATAATCAGCATCAAAATAACCACTTAGATTGAAATCACTACTTTTCTTATAAAATAGAGAGAGATTAGTGGTTCCAATAAGATATCTTAAAATGCGTTTAACAGCTTGTAAATGTGATTCTCTAGGATCAGATTGAAAACGTGCACATAGACAGACATTAAACATAATGTCAGGTCTACTAGCAGTGAGATAGAGAAGAGATCCAATCATACCTTTGTATACTGTCTGATCAACGATCTTACTTGATTCGTCTTTGTTGAGACTGGCTCCAGACGAATGCATGGGAGTTTTCATTGGTTTGGCATTTTCCATTTTAAATTTCTTTAGAAGTTCCTTAGTATACTTCTGTTGATGAATGTATATGCCTTGTTTAGTCTGTTTGATTTGAAGTCCTAGGAAAAACTTCAGTTCTCCTATCATGGTCATCTCGAACTCATCCTACATTAACTTAGAAAAATCCTTGCACAAGGATTCGTTAGTTGCTCCAAAGACTATATCATCTACATATATTTGGACAATAATAAAGTCTTTTGAAACACTTTTCTTAAAGAGAGTAGTATCAACCTTCCCTCTTGAAAAACTATTTTGAAGAAGAAAGGAACTCAGTCTTTCGTACCAAGCTCGAGGAGCTTGTTTAAGACCATATAGTGTTTTCTTTAGCTTAAAAACATGATCTGGTTGAGATGAACTCTCAAATCCAGGAGGTTGTATTACATATACTTCCTCTTTAATAAAACCATTTAGAAAAGCACTTTCTACGTCCATTTGATATAGGATGATAGATATTCTTATGAGCAGCAAAGGCAAGTAAAATTCTAATGGCTTCTAATCTAGCTACAGGAGCGAAAGTTTCAGTGAAATCTATACCTTCTTGTTGATTATAGCCTTGAGCTACTAATCTTGTTTTGTTTCTTATCACTTTTCCGTCTTCATCAAGTTTATTTCTGATCATCCATCTCGTTCCAATGATGTTTTTGCTTCTTGGTTTTTCTACTAAAGTCCAAACATCATTTCTGGTAAACTGGTTTAGCTCTTCTTCCATAGCTAAAATCCAGTCATTATCTTGTAGAGCTTCCTCAATATTCTTGGGCTCTATATTTAACACGAGAGCATAGCCAAACGATTCTTTTAATCTTGATCTTGTTTGAACACCTTGATGTCTATCTCCAATGATAAGATCTTTTGTGTGGTTTGAGGCAAACTTCCACGTTCTTATAGGAGCTTGATCATCATATTGGTGAGCATCAGACAAAGAGGGTTAAATCATTTATCATCATCGCTCTTGTGTCGTTCTTTTGCGTCTGACCCAGGTTGACCATTTGAACTTGAGCTTTGACCAGAAGGGTTAATCTGCAAATTATCAAATAAATTTTCTAGGTCTGATATTTCCTTATTAGCCATTGAGTTATCTTGGAATTTTATATGAATTGATTTCTCTACAACTTGTGTCTTAGAGTTAAATACTTTATAGGCCTTAGACGTATTGGATTATCCAAGTAAGAATCCCTTCACCACTTTTGAATCAAACTTGCCAAGTTGATCTTTAGTGTTTAAGATGAAACATTCACATCCAAAAGGATGGAAGTAAGAAATGTTGGGTCTTCTTCCTTTCCATATGGAGTCTTATTCAATATTGACCTTATCAATATTCTGTTTTGAATATAACGGGAAGTATTAATTGCTTCTGCCCAATAATATTTTAGAAGAGAGCTTTCATGCAACAAAGTTCTAGTCATTTCTTGTAAGGTACGATTTCTCCTTTCCACAACTTCATTTTGCTGAGGAGTTCTTGGAGATGAAAAATTGTGAAAGATATCATTTTCAAAACATAAGGCATTGAACTCAGAATTTTCAAATTTTGTTCCATGATCGCTCCTAACAGACGCAATACATATTCATTTTTCTTTCTGAACACGTTTACAAAATATTTCAAAAACACTGAATGACTCGTGTTTATGTGCTAGGAATTATACCCATGTGAATTTAGTATAATCATCCACAATTACAAATCCATATCTCTTTCCTCAAAGACTTTCAGTCTGAGTAGGTCCAAAGAGATCAATATGTAACAATTCTAGCGGTCTTGTCGTGGAAACAACATTTTTTTGATTTAAAAGAAGTTTTGAGTTGTTTCCCGTGCTGATAAGATTCACACAGACGATTGGATTTCGAAGATATTTTTGACTAACCTTTTACAAGATCCTTTTTAGAAATTTTTGAAATATACTTGAGACTTAAATGTCCAAGCTTTTTGTGCCAAATATCTCATTCATCATCTGCTGAAATCAAACATGTCACATTCTGATCACTAAGGTCAGAAAGACAAACCTCATAAAGATTATTCCTTCTTTTCCCAACAAACAGAATGGATTTGTCTTTGTTTTTGACTATACATTCATCTGAGTTAAAGGCTACTTCATATCCACTGTCACAAAATTGACTTATGCTAAGCAGATTGAAGTTGAGACCTTTAACATAAGACACATTTTGGATAAGAAGATTGGGTGTCTTACCAACAGTCCCAATGCCTAAGATTTTACCTTTCCTTGAACCATATGATACAAACCCTTTACTTAGTCTGAGATCTTGGAACATAGACAGGTCTTCTGTCATGTGTCGTGAGCACCCACTGTCCAGGTATCAGCTTGAAGTCCTCTATTTTCCTATTAAGGATGTCTGCAACAGGAATAATAAGTGACTTTGGTACCCAAATCTTTTTGGGTCCTTCTTTGTTAGTGAAAGAAGATTTCTTTTTGTTTAAGGTTCTTTTATCTTTTCTATAATTATTTGGAACCTTATTGTAATTTTTTATCTTCTTTTTATGAGCAGACGGAACAAAATTGTTTTTCATTTTGTCTGACTCTTCAACATAATCAAGTCCACTCTTATCAGATGGAGACCTCCCATATTTTAAAATATTTTCTAGCATAGAGGATCCCTTAGTGAACTTTGTTAAGTCTTTGAGTAAGGATTCATTTTCTTTCTTTAATCTTTTGATTTCAGAAATAAAATTATCCTTTTCAGAATCAAATGATTTTTCATTTGATACTTCTTTTTGCAGTAACTCATTTTCAGTTCTCAAAGTAGCATTCTCTTCCAAGGTTTGTTTCAACTTGGCTTTGCATACTTTGTATTGCTCAGCAATAAAATGTGAGTTAGCCAAAAGTGTATCGTTTGAAATTTCTTCTGATTCTGACTCAGACTCAGCTGAGGAGGATGAAGAAGTTTCAGATTCAATTACCTCTGATGAGACGGTGTCTCCAGTCATGAGGCAGATATTTGCAGTTTCTTCTTCTTCAGTGGATTCCTCTGAGCTTTCGCTATCAAGGTCTTCCCAAGTCACTAGATTCTTCCTACCCTTGTCTTTGCGAGGATTCCATCTTCTCTTCAATCTTGGACACTTTGATCTCATGTGTCCAGGTTTGCTACATTCATAGCAGATAACTTATGAGCTATCCTCTTTGCTTGAAGATTTTTCCAGGAGCTTCCTTTCCTTCTTCTTAAAGAAGCGTTGACCTCTCCCCTTGATCTCTTGATCTTGTCTCTCTTACACAGAAGTACCTCATGTACTCTCAAGGCTCCTATTAACTCATCAAGAGTTAATGTCTTCATATCACGCCCAACTGAGATGGCAGTGGACATAGCTTCCCATGGAGGAAGAATACTATCCAATATCTTCATGTTGCTTTGGGCCTTGGTGAATGTAATGTCCAGCGCAGTGAGTCCATTCAATATCGTTTGGAATCTTCCAAACATCATGTCAATAGATTCTCCTTTCTTCATTGAGAACATCTCATATTCTCTTTGAAGAGTGGCAGCTTTCCTCATACGCACATCCTCAGTTCCTTCATAGGAAATCTTAAGGGCATCCCAAAGCTCTTTAACTGTTTTGTAGGCACAGAATCTGTTGTATTCTGTCCTTGATAATGCACACATGATGGCATATCTGGCTTTGTTGTTGAGTTCCATAAGCGAGAATTCTTCATTTCCCCATTCAACCTCGGGTTTGACAATAGGGATGTTTCCTTGAGTTATGATGTTCCACAGTCTGTACTGGGTGGATTTGATGTACATCTCCATCTGATCAGCCCAGTAAGGATAGTAATCACCAGAGAACGCCAGTGGCTTGTTCATGGATGACCCTCCAGACAAGAACGAAGGTCCTTGTGACTCCATTCAGGATCTTTTCCTCTAGCAGCTGCTAAGCGCTCAACCCTTAGAGGCTGAACTCTGAAACCAAACTGTAAAAGATAGAACACAAGAAAGGGGGTTGAATTGTGTTAAAAAAAAATTATCCCTTTCGTCTGTGGGTTTAAATATGTTCAGATGAAACAATCTTAATCTTCAAAGGTTGTTTTTAATGGACAAACGTTATAATTTGATTATCCCCGTTAGTCAAAAACTTAGTGAAACAAATACACAAATATTTTTATACTGGTTCGTCTATACAAGACTACGTCCAATTACCCAGTAACAACTGAGTTTTCACTACCAACCGTGAAAGGGTTACAAGTATTATTTGCATACTGACCACTTCGACTATTACACGATATTCTTTGAACACAAACTTTCATAGCTAAACAACAAGGGTATTCTTTGAACTACCAGTCTCCTCAGGCTGAAGCACCACACAAGTGGATTTGAAAGAGTTCTTTTAAACAAGAAAGATTCCTCTTCGCAGAGAGGGTTTTACAATGAAGTACAAAAGATACAATGAGCGAAATCACAGTAGATTGAATACTAGAAGCGTGTTCGCCAACTGAACTTTGAATAAGTAAAGTCTTTAAATAGGCAACGTCTTCAGATATCCGTTAGACACAGAAGAATGTCGTTGAACATTTTCCTCGAGAGCTTCCAAAAGGTGTCAAATAGTACTTGAGTGATTGATGGCGTGTAGAGTGGATTTAGATGGCGTGCGCAGTACTTTTTCTGACATGTACAGAGACTTTGACAAAAAGGTGAAGACCTTTTCGAGTTGCATGTGTAAGCGCGAATCCCCATACTGATCTTGGATGCTTCTAATGAGTACTTCTTAAGATCTAAAATCTTGGCGCGAGTGACTCATACTTTGCTTCACTTCTTGGACAGACGAAAAACTTCTTCAGTCTAAGAGATTTCGTCTGATCCTATCGTCTGATCCTATCGTCTGATGACTTGACTTGAGACAGACGAATGACTTCAACTTTGAGGGGTCATCTTCCGTCTGTACTTGTTTCGTCTGACCTGCTTGCTAATGTTCCGTCTGAGAAAGTTTCGTCTGTCTTGTAATAATCAAAACTTTAAATATGTTAATCATCTTGATCTAACAGTTAATCATCTTGATCTAACACTTTGCTTACCATGCTAGAAACTAAGATGCTAGGTTTTAAACATATTAAATGCTTGTATGAAAATGACATTGATTTTGGTGAAGCTTACATGATGTGTGTGCATGGGGCTCATAAGGATTTCTTTAGGTATGAAGGATATCTTTTTAAAGGGAAAAATTTGTGTGTACCTAAGACATTTTTAAGAAACCTACTAGTTTGTGAAGCACATGAGGGGGGCATCATGGGGCATTTTGGTATTGATAAAACCCTTGATATGTTACATGAACATTTTTATTGGCCACATATGAAGAGATATGTGAACCGATTCATATCTAAGTGCATTGCATGTCATAGGGCCAAGTCTAGGGTTATAAATCACGACTTGTACATACCCCTCCCCATTCCTAATTCCCCTTGGGTTGATATTTCTATGGACTTTGTCCTTGGGTTGCCAAGAACCAAGAGAGAATGGACTCTTTGTTTGTTGTAGTGTGTAGCTTTTCTAAAATAGCACATTTTATTGCTTGTCACAAAGTTGATGATGCCACACACATAACAAACCTATTCTTTAAAGAAGTGGTAAGGTTGCATGGCTTGCCAAAGAGCATAGTGAGTGATAGGGACTCCAAATTTCTTAGTCATTTTTAGAAGACCCTTTGGAGCAAGCTTGGCACCAAGCTATTGTTCTCTACCACTTGTCATCCTCAAACGGATGACCAAACCGAAGTGGTTAATAGGACCCTAGGTCAACTCTTGAGGTGTTTTGTTAGGGGCAATGTGAATACTTGGGAAGAACATTTACCATTCATTGAATTTGCTTATAATAAGGTAGTGAATGCATCTACTAAGTGTTCTCCATTTGAGATAGTGTATGGATTTAACCCACTAACACCTCTTGATCTTATTCCTTTGCCACTTGAGTTTGCTTTGGATGTAGATGGAGCTAGCAAGGCTGAAAGGGTGAAGACTCTCCATGCCAATATTAAGGAACAAATTGAGAGGAGATACACCAAAGTGGCAACTAAAGCAAACCAACATAAAAAGGATGTCCAATTCTAAGAAAGCAATTTGGTTTGACTTCATCTAAGGAAGAAGAGGTTCCCAAATCTTAGGGGATCCAAACTCTTGACTAGAGGAGATGGTCCTTTCAAGATCCTCCAAAAACTTAGACCAAATGCTTATAAACTTGACCTCCCTGACACAAATACTTGTAGTAATTCTTTCAATGTTAGTGATTTATCTCCTTTTGTTGTAGGTGAAGAGGAACATAACTTGAGGACAAGTTCAACTCAAGAAGGAGGGTTTGATGGAGGACCATACTTCACTAGAAGAACTACAAGTGTCATGACAAAGAGAATACAAGAAGAGGTGGAGAGTCAACTCAAAAGTCAAAGTCAACCTCAAAGTCAAGAGTCAATTCAAGACTTCCTCTTAACTTGTAATAGGACTTGCAATTTTTCTAAAATTTTGTAATATTGTAATTAGGATGAAACAATTAATATTTGGCCTTGTGGAGAGTGTAGTCCACGACCTAAGCTTGTAATAAACTAAGAATTAAATTCTTGGACGGAGAGAGTGGCACACACTCTCCCTAGGGAGAGTGAAGAGAGTTTTGGAGGGAAAGGTTAGTGGGAAAAGCATGCACTTAATTTGAATTATAACCCTTGGATGGGATTTAGGTATAAGGGTTGAGTTTGAATCTAGAATCACATGCTTTTGGCACCACTCAAGAGTGAATTCTAGCCTCTTGATCTAGATCTAATCAAGTGGCTATAATTCAAACTTGATTCACATTTTTCCCACCAACTCAAGAGTGAATCTTAGCCCTATGATTAAGATTTAATCAAGTGGCTAAAATTCAAACTTAAGTCCCAAGTTTCCTTCACTAAACTGTGGCCATTAGATTAGGATCTAATTTAAGGGTGGACATTAGTTCCTTGCATAGCAAGTTGACGCCACACCTTAGTAGTATAAATAGGATTTCCTTTGTAATTCAAACACTTTTGATTAATTGAAAATTGAATTTAGAAATTTGAGAGTGTCTCTTGTGTTCTTGTGAAGAACCTTGAATCTCATCAATGGCTTCCTTGCTCCATTATGGCGGTTCCACCTTGAGCTTATTGGCACTTGCCATGGTGCTTCCATTCCTTTCTTAATTCATTTTCTTCTTTCTCTTTTCCTTGAGGTCGTGAGCTTCTTCTTCCTAAACACCAAACCTCCATTGAAGCATGAAGATCTGAGCATCATGAAGCACTTCTCCTTGAGGATTGCATCAGTTGAGCACTTTACCGCGACTAGAGAAAAAAATCCAGGATGGCCAACTCTATGACGATGTTCATCACTGAAGGATCCTCCATGAACAAACCTCCAACATTCTCTATAAATGAATATCCATACTAGGCTGATAGAATGGAAATGTACATCAAATCCACTCAGTACAGATTATGGAGAATCATAACAGAAGGAGACATTCCCTTGACGAAACCAGAATCAGAATGGGGGAATGAAGGGTACTTAATCATGGAGCTGAACAACAAAGCACGTTATGCCATAACGTGTGCTCTATCAAGGACATAATACAACAGATTTTGTGCCTATAAAACAGCTAAAGAACTCTGGGATGCTCTGAAGATCTCTCATGAAGGAACTAAGGATGTTAGCTCAGAAAAGCTGTCACACTTCAGAGGGAGTATGAAATGTTCTCCGTGAGGAAAGGAAAATCTATAGACAAAATGTTTGGAAGATTCCAAACTATTTTAAGTGGTCTGACTGTTTTAGGGACTAAATTCACTAAAGCTCAGAATAGCATGAAGATCTTGGACAACTTACCTGCACCATGGGAAGTTATGTCCACTGCAATATTTGTGGGAAGAGATATGAAGACTCTGACTCTTGATGAACTAATAGGTGTCTTGAAGGTACATGAAGTTCACCTATGCAAGAGAGATAAGATCCAAGTGCAAGAGCCTATTGCTCTACCATCTGTTGAGGAAGCTCCTAAGGAAGAATCCAACAAGAAAGAGAAAAAGAAAAACAAAGTTTTGAAAGCTGAAACCACAGAGTCTGATAACTCTGAAGAATCAACAGATGATGAAATCTCCTTGATGACCAGGTGATTCAAAAGGATGATGATGAAGAAAGGTCATGGGCAAAGGTTCTTCAAAATGAAGGACAGACGGTTTCCTGAGAAACCATCTACCAAAGAAGAAGGATCTGAAGTAGTCTGCTATGAATGCAGAAAGCCAGGGCACATGAGATCAGAATGCCCAAAGCCAAGGAAAAGGTGGAACCCCAAGAAGGACCTCGATACTGAAAGCTGAAATGAATCTACTGAAGAGGGAACAACTAATATTTGTCTCATGGTAGGAGACTCACATACATTTGAGGTAAATTCTCTAAATATATCTCATTCATCCTCTTCCTCTTCTGATTCAAACTCAGATAATGAGGATATATCATATGATATTCTTCTAGCTAACTCTCACTTTATAGCCCAAGAATATAAAGCTTGTAAATCTAAGCTTAAAATGGCTTTAGAATAGATTGAGAATTTGAAGGCTATAAATGACAAGTTATTAAAGAAAAGCATGTCAGATGAATCATCCTCTTCGTTTGATTCTGAAAAGAATCATCTTCTTCTTAAAGTTGAAAAATTGAAAGAAGAAAATGAAATCTTAAAGAAAGATTTAATCAAGTTCACTTCGAGCTCTTCCATGCTGAAAAATATTTTAAACTACGAAATATCTCCTCTTGACAAAAGTGGACTAGATTACAATCATGATACAGACGGAAAGAAGTCATCATCTAATCCGTCTGTACGTAAGAACATGCATGTAAACTATCACAGGGTTCCAAACAAATACAAAGGTCACCCTAAAACCTTTAACAGACAAAAATCCTCAACTAACAAAGCAATACCCAAAAGAATGTGGTACCAAAGTCACTCATTATTCATGTTGCAGATATCCTTAACAGAAAAAGAGAGGGCTTCAAGCTAGTATCTGGACAGTGGATGCTCACGACACATGACAAGAAATCTGTCTATGTTCCAAGACCTCAGACCAAGTAAAGGGTTAGTCTCATACGAATCTGGAAAAGTTAAAATCCTTGTGATTAGACCGCTGGGTAAGGCACCCAACCCTCTTATTCAAAATGTGTCATGTGTTAAAAGTTTAAACTTCAATCTACTTAGCATTAGTCAATTTTTTTACAACGGATATGAAGTGTCCTTTAACTCTGATGAGTGTATAGTCAAGAACATTGATAAATCCATTTTGTTTAGAGGAAAAAGAAAGAACAATCTCTATGATGTTTGTCTTTCTGACCTTAGTAATCAGAATGTAACATGTGTTCTTTCCGCGGACGATGAAAGAGATATTTGACATAAAAAGTTGGGACATTTGAGTCTCAAGTATATTTCGAAAATCCATTCATGTTAGATTCCAAGATAACTCAAAGGTTGATAAAGAAATACTAGACCTAGAAATCTCTTTTGATCTTTTACAGATTAATCTAACAAAAGATAGTGAACCAGTTGTCAAAACAGGCCAGGAATAAAGTCCGACGAAAATACGTCTACTAGATCAGACGAACCCTCTTCATCTACTCGTCAGCATGGCAACATCCAGACTCCAATCAGAACGTGGAAATTTGCCTCAAACTATTCTGAAGATCTGATCATAGGAGACAAACATCAAGGAGTACTAACAAGGTCGAATTTTAAAGACCTTTCTGGATATGCATTGGTGTCAGAAATTGAGCTCAAGTTCATTGAAGAAGCATTAAAGGAAAACGACTGGATCATTGTCATGGATAAAGAGCTAAACCAGTTCACAAGAAATGACATATGGACCTTGGTGTAGAAACCCAACAACAAACTTATATCCTGACCAAGAAAATTAAACGAATGAAGAAATAAGTTTTTTAAGTCATTATAAATTATCAAAAACAGTTTGACAGGAGTACCATACTCTTGAGTTAATCCAGAGATGTAAAGATAGGAGAAAAATATTATTTTTCTATGGTTCTTGAAAGTAAAATACTATTCCGTACTATCCGGGACATTAAGGAGTATTGCTAGATGCCTACCTTGGTTAATATATTAATTTGTTCGATATATTACCAACTTAATATCGAACCTACGAAGGTCACACTGTCAAGTATTCTCATTTTTGTTGATGAAATTATTTTAATATTTAATTATAAATTAAATTAGAGAAATTGAAATGATCAAATAATTAATTAATTTCTTACCTGAAATATTATTATATTTTAACTTGCACTAACAAAAATATAAATAATACAAAAATTTTGGTGAAACAATAAAAACAAATATGGGAGATTTTTGGTTTGAAATTTGGCTACAAAATGCTTATTCCTTAATGTAAATAATATGTTTTCTATCAAAAATAATTTTGATTTGTTAAGAAATTTTTTATCTTTTGACTTAGTCAATTGTTATTTCAATTTTAAACGGTTAATTGATTTAGTTAGTTATGAAAGATAAATATATATATTTTCTATTAATATAATTTTGATTTAATAAAAAATTTATTATCATTTAACTTTATCAATTATTATTTTAATTTTAAATATATAATTGGTTAATAATATAAAGAAAATAATATATTTTCTATTAATATTAGTTTTAATTTAATAAGAAAATTGTTATATTTAACGTGTTATAAATATAACATTAAAATTGATAAATAGAGGTATCTCATCAATGTGTATACATTAAATATTTTTATTTATTTTATTTAAATATAATTTAGATGTAAAATTAAATTATCTATTCTGCCACATGTGCTTTTAACACACAATTTTTCCTTCTTAATCTGACCTACCGAGTCTATTAAATATAATATATATATATATATATATATATATATATATATATATATATATATCACAAAAAAATATTTAAGAATTTTGATATAAGCTTTTCAAGACATATCATGTTGCTTTGTTATTTCTTTTTTCCTTATCTTAATAGTCATGGAAATCTTAAGAAGATTTAAAATATATTTCAATTAAAGAAAAATCATAAGAAAAACTTCTATTATTTGTGTACTTTTGATTGCAAAAGATTTGTCCATTATATATACGACATATGTTTTAGGGATGGATATTGTCTCCTTCAATTTAATGATCAGATCAACCAGAACTGATTCAAAATTAAGAAAAAGATTAATTTGGATTTTGAGTTCGAATTAGATTTTAAAATTATAAATCTGATAACATAATTGGGTTTATTATTTCTACTGTGCCCATTTGCTTAAAAAATGAAAATAAATACAAAAAAGTATATCATAAAAATAAGTTTCAGTTTAAATATACAATTTCTTAAGTTGCAATGTTTTATAAATTTAATTTACTATATATTTTTAAATTTATTATAATAATATCTATTGATTTTAAGGATATTAAACTTTTGGAAAAGTTTTCTTTTCCATGAAAATATAAGTGTTCATGTCAATTTGTCATGACATGAGTGTGAGATAGGATACCATAAAGGTGATAAGGTGAGTGGTTGGCTATACCAATCACCAGCACATGCACTCCTGAGCTTCCAACATTATGAAAACTGCTTTAGTTTAAAGAATTAATAATAATTAATTAAAAATTATCTTCCAAATATAAAAAAAAATACCTACCATAGATATTGTGCATGGAACACGACTGCTTTAAATCCATTTTTTCTCATTAAGAGTACATTTGGATAAACTTAACAATATGTTTTATGATACATGTTTTTAAGTGTTTGATAAATTACTTTAATGAAAAAAAATACAACACTTGTTCTGTTTCCTTGAAATTCTATTATAATACAATATTATAACATATTTTTTTGTTTCCTTAAAAAAAAAATACTACATTTGTTGTTTCCTTTAAAAAATTACTTTACGATGTTTTTGAACATATTTTTTCAGAAATTTAATAACATAAACAAATGGCCTAACATTTCCAGATTTTAAAATTTCATAAATTTAATTTGAGAAAATTACACAAATATTCAGGGAGATATTGCAAAATTACATTAATATCTCCTTTTTCTTAATTTTTACACTAAACCTATTAATCGTTTAAAAAATATTACATTGACAATTCTTATATATTTAATAACACCTATTTAATTTTGAAAACTATTACACTAAGACATTTTATAAAAATAATATTAAAAAATGAGGAAATATCACATATAATCTCATAACTATTTATATGATTTACTTTTAAAAAATTTTATGGATCCGTACAGATAATTGTTTCAAAAATGACACTTGCACCTGTGATACAACTTGTTGACTTTTGCTCCAAACATTATTAGATATCCATAAGTTCAGGAATTTTATGGACGCACGTTTCTATCCAGATTGAGTTAGTTTCTCACTGATTATCGGCCGGTGCATTAATGTTAAAGTAAGAGATTTGTCACCATCATCAATGTATCGTACAATGCTCTCCGGTATTTTCTTGTGCAAATAACAACATGTACTAAGATCTCTTATATATCATTAGAAAAATATTTACCAAGCAAACAACTGTAATACACATATAATTATTTATAAAATATATAGATAATTAATTATAAAATACGTAAATAAAAAAATATTTATATTTATAAAATATGAAAAAAGAGAAACACATATATTATGTAGATGAGGTGACTAGTTACCTGTGTATTATAATTGTTAAAATAATAAGACTGATATCGTTATTAATTTTTTCTTGACTTTGCACCCAAATAATGTTTAGTAATTGAAGTCCTACTTTAACTGTTTTGTTTTTCATACACAAAGTAGGTAGCCCAATGGAGAGATTTGATGAAGAGATTCAAGAGCCAGTGAGTCCTCCTGGACAATATTTCAACAGTTCGGTGATATGTTCCTATGTTTTTGGCTTTCTTGAAATATCAGTTCCAATTGATGACTCCAAGACTCTACCTTTGCTCAAAGATGTCTTCCTCCCCATCAACCCTCGTTTCTCCTCTATTATGGTTCTTTCTCTATTCCATGCTTCACTATACTTTTGTGTTTGGTTTAATTACATTCTCTAAATTAAAGTTAGAGTTGAAAAGTTACTAGGGTAATGTAAAACAGTTTTACATATATTCATGTTATATGATTTTTTATCAATGTTAATAAATTACTATATGGACAGTGAGTTGTAATTAGTTAACTATTAATATATAAATCTTTTCTCCTAAAATTATACAAATTTAAAAATGTTTTATCAATCTAATGTTATAGGTCAGAGACGAAGACGGCAAAATGAAATGGAAAAGGGTACAAGTGAAGGCTGAAGAGCATGTAAAGATTCCCATATTTCCTGAATGCAATTCACCTGAATTATATGATCAATATTTTGATGACTATGTGACAAGTATTCTAACTGAAAGGATACCTGAAAACAAACCACTATGGCAGATCCATATTATCAAGTATCCAACAAGCAATGCTGCTGGCACATTAATTTTCAAACTTCATCATGCTCTTGGAGATGGTTACTCCCTCATGGGTGCTCTCCTTTCTTGTCTTCAAAGAACTGATGACCCTTCTCTTCCCCTAACTTTTCCTTCAAGAACTTCATCAACTTATGCTAAGAAAAGCATGTTTAAGAAGTTATCTTCAGTTATCTCCTCATTTTTTAACTCCATATCAGATTTGGGATCTAGCTTGTTAAAGACAAGAATGATTGTAGATGACAAAACACCCATCCGGTCTGGATATGAAGGAACAGAATCTATGCCTTTTACGTTGTCAAACATATCATTGTCTCTCGAAGATATCAAAGCAATCAAGACCAAGCTTGGAGTGGTAAGATTAGACCAAGCTAGATATATATTAATTATAGAAAAAAAAAATTCCATACAATAATATAAACAATTTTTATATTCATGTGATAAAAATTTATCGAATTTTATATACTTATTATCATTTCTACTGACTGTATAATATAAATGTTTATTTTATTATTTAGAGTTATGAAATGGATTAGCTTAAAATAATTTAATATCAATCTAACACGTGATATTAGAAAAATAAACTAAAATTCATGTCAACAAAGAATAAATATAAATTATATCACATGAGATGAGGATAAGCTCGTATAAGTCTAATAGTACTGGTGCATTAGAAAAATAAATTTAAGTCCCCACAACTCAAATTTTATGTCACCAGAAACAAGAATAAATTAGAGTACAAAAGTGATGGATAATTCTTATTTCTAAAATTAGTTTTTGGAGTTAAATTAAGTCTTAACTCACATTATAAAATAGTATGGGAACTAATTTTAGAAAATGACCACTAACTTATAGTATAGTCGTACACCAAATTCAATAGTGTTGATACAAGAGAGTACATTGAAAAAACTTAAATCCCACATAAAAAAAAAACACAAATTGCATATTATATATATATATATATATATAAATATAAAGTGTAAGATTCATGTTGATTTTATAAGATTAAATTGAATCCTTTACTTGTTTCCTAAGAAGTTTGTTTAATTCGATTTTCAGTTGGTTACAAATTTTGGCTTAGCAGGTAAATTTTTTTCTTTAATCATATTTCTAATTAATTTATCATTTGTTTTTACATGAATGCAGACAATAAATGATGTGATATGTGGGATGATTTTCTATGGGATTCGGTTGTATATGCAAGAGATTGACTACGCAGCAAGAAAAGCAAATTCCACAGCTGTGGTAATGCTCAACACAAGAAATATTTGAGGGTACAAATCAGTAGAGGAGATGCGAAAACCAGAATCCAAAGGTCTATGGGGAAATAAAATTTCTTTCTTGCAAATACCAATTCCAAAACTAAGTCAATCCACAAACTCCAACCCTCTTGAGTTTGTTTGGAATGCTCAGAAACTGATCAAGAAGAAGAGACATTCTTTTAGTGTTTATCTCACAGGTCTACTCTTGGATTTGGAGATGAAATTAAGAGGCCCTGAGGTGTGTATATATAATTTGGGTATTTAAATTGTGAAATATAGTTTTGGTTTCTTATAATTTTTCAACTCATTTTAATAAGATTTATGGTCAAATTTATAACATAAGTTATCATATAATAAGTTAATACTTAATGAAGTTATTTACCTAAATACATACCGTATTCATTTGTTTTAGATTTGATAAAAATATATTTTAAAGCATTATACATGATTGGTATGTGTAATTAAATTAATTTTAACTTTAAATTTATATTGAAACTGGTGTTACAACATGTTAAATTGATTTTAATAATAAATTACGATTCATTTGTTATAGTTTTTTCGCACAAGAATCACTTCCTTTAATTACTGTTTTTGTTGTTAGTTTTTATGCTTTTGTTTCAGTTTTTTTGAAAATAATAAAAAACTGAAAAGATTATAAGACCTGATTAAAATCCAAAGCTCTTCTAAATAATTTCTTATAAAATCAAGCACTTCTTTTAAGAAAAAAGAAAGCTTACTTTTCTTATTATAAATAAACATAATTTGATTTATAATTTCTAAAATATAATTACTAATTTTTTTATGTCTAAATTATTTTTAAACAAAAATTGTAACAAACAGGCCCTAAACATCCTCATATTGTATGGAGAATCACTGTTTTTACTGTGTATTTAACTTCACTGTGTTATTCTATTCCACTTGTCTGATTTGTTGTGTTGGTGTTTTAGGCTGTAGCCAAAATCATCTACAACACTCTTGGAAACTCTAGAGTTGCAATATCCAACATATTTGGGCCAGTGGAACATATGGCTTTGGCAAATCACCCTATAAGTGGTGTGTATTTTACTATGACGGGTGGACCTGAGGTATTTATTCAAATATTTATTTATTTTTTGGTTTCATTCACATATATATAGTGTGGATAACAAAAATGAATCAAAAGCACATGTAGGTATGTTTCAAGTAACTACCAAAGTTATATTAATTATATAATGGATTATGGGTGCGTTTATTTAATTTTATAAAAAGTATTTATTAAAAAAATTTAACTTAATTCTTAAAAAATAGATTTTTTTCATAAGTAATTCACTCATATATCTCAAAATTATTATGATAATGCTTGTTTTTTTAGGAGACAGATTTTATAATTAGTTTTAGATAAAAGTTAATTTACGTGTAAAATTAGTAAATATTTTTAATTAAAATTAATATTTATTTAAAGTTAATTATGTGAATAAATATTAGAGTGATACGTTTTAAAATGATCATGTGTGTGATTGCAGAATGTAGACATAACCATTATGAGTTATGTGAAAGTTATAAGAATCACCTTGAGAACACTAAAGGGATTTGTAGATGAACAGAAATTCAAGTTTTGCATGGAGAAAGCCTTTGATGTTATATTTAAGGCTGCTATGGAGATTTCTGAGACACCCAACAAGAATTAATTGGCCAGCACATGAAGACACTCATGAATTGTCTTTTATAAACATATAAATAATACCTTGAAAATAACAGGGTATCAATATTATTCCAGAAAAAAGTCACACCTTGGAAAATAATTTGTATCTTAATTAGTTTAAGCTAGTGAAAATATAGAAATCCTGCACAATAAAAAACAATATTAAATGTAAATTTCAACTAAATTAAATAAGTTTCATTAGTTTGTTTGGATCGGTTTCTTCGAGAGAAAAAATAATTAATAATATAAGTTATATTTAAATTATAAAATATTAAGGTAAAATAATTGTAATATAAACTAATTTATAGTTATTTAATTAATGAAATAAATAAATAATTGATATTTAATTTAAAAATATATACAATATAAAGTTATTAATTTATTATATATAATTCATATAATAATATAAATATAATAATAATATTTAAATAAATAATTTGGTTTGTTTTAATTTTAAAATTTCAAACCGTAAATTAAATTAAATCATACCATTTAGTAAATATTCAATCTAAACTCATCCCAATAATATATAATTTCTTTTGATTTCCAATTTTTTTGTTTAGATTGATTGGTTCTATGTTCCTTTTGTCACGAGGACAAGATTAAAAGAAACAAAAGTTAAAGACAGTGATACAGTAACTTTTTAGAATTTAGGAAAAAATATCATATTTTACTCTAAGAATCTATGAAAAGAGGATTTATCGGTATAAAGTTTGCACAGTACAATAAAAAGGCACAAATTTACACAGAATCGTGTCATCATTAAATTTTTAAAATAAATTAATCTTAAAAAATAGAATTAGTTTTATTTTCAATTCACGAGGAGCGATTATTACCTATTCTGATTTTTTAAAATTTTATTTAATAAAAATATATTAAAAAGGCGGGTCAAAGAGTATAGAAAAACATTTTCATAATAAATATTAAGATTACTATTAAAATAAAAGGATAAATATCAAAAGAAATTAAAAAAATATATATATATATTTTAATTTTTTTTTCTTTTTTCCTCTTTCTTCTTCTTCGCATATTTTATAACTGTGCGGAAAAATCACGCTAAAACCAGAGCACCCAACTATGGCAAGGCCCCATTAAGTAAGGGTTAGGTTAAGAAATTGTCCGTCCATTTTGATATTCTTCCACTTTTGATAAATCACGTGACGTGCGTCTTCAATCTTCGCTTCTTCCTCCAATTTCTGAGCGCAACGTTCTACATTTCGATTATTTCGGTCACACTTTCAGGTACGATTCTTTGTCTCATCTTCCGATGCTTCATTGTTTCGTGTTACTATTGAACGTACTCACTCGCTACTTTGTCGTTTTAATCTTTGTTTCAATGATTCTGTTAACCCGATTGCTTGTATGAATTCATAAACTATCAATTTGGTCTTGAACTGGTCCTCTCTCTCGATAATCCATAAAGTAATGAAATTGTATAAGTGATTCCTGAAGTATAGGAAATCTATCAATTTTGTCTCTATAAAGGACTAATTTGAAGGATTTTTCTATAAAGACTAAGTAGCTTGATTTTTAATATTTTATGAACTATTTATATAATTTTCAGGTTTAATTATTCATTTGGGTCTTGTAGTTTCACAAACGTTACCTTATAGTCCCTATAGTTTAAAATTGTTTTTCTTAGTCACTATAGTTCAAAAGTGACATTTTTAGTCCTTATATTTTACACTTTTAATTCTTATGGCTATCCTTTTCAATCCTGTACTTTAAATTTTAATTCCCTAATAATACTTGTTATTAATAGTTATGTAACAGCTTTATGTAATTTTTTTTTTTTTTTAACAAATCAATGAACAACATATCACCAAATTACTTAATATTGTAACGTAACTTTTGACGGCAGGGTTAAAATAGAGTTAAAATACAAAGCATGAGGACTAAAAGGACCAATTTGATACTATAGGAACTAAAAGAGAAAGCTTGTGAAACTATAGGGGCCGAGTAAGTAATTAGACCTAATTTTTAAGACTTAAAGGACTATGTAAGGGAGAGAGTAATATTTTCGGAACCAAATTGACTGTTTGCTCAAGATAAATAAGGAACCTTCAGTGAAACAATTGGCTAATACAAGATTTTTCTACTGTTTGAATTTCGGAAACAATAAAACTACTTTGATAAATGAGTACCTTACTCTATGATCTTTCAACTTTATTTTTTTTTATTCATGACCAAACGTAATTCAGAAAATTTATGAGTAATTGTGGTTTTAGTGGAAGAGGATATCAGAAGGTTTGTGTCAAACATTGACAAGAGTTATATTTGATATGGTGTGTATGATAATTATGATTTAGTTGAAGAGTATACATAATTATGATTTTAGTGCATAGTAGTTATGGTTTAGTGGAAGAGGATACTTGGAAGCTGGAATGTATGTGTCATCGTTGACAAGAAGTTATGTTTGATAGATGCCACATCTTCATAATCACAGAAGATGAGGAGGAATTGAAGGGAAATAGAATGATAAACTCTTTAATCATACCATAGCTCTATGCACCCCTCAATAGATGTTGTGACTGATCATTTTTATACATTTCACTGATTTAAGAGCAATGGAGCATGAACTTTTGTTGAATATATACTGAATGAAAGGACTTCAGTGGCCAGCACAAGCTCTACTGTTACTAATGTTCCCTATGGCCCTACCCAACCTGAGGATATTTGAGTCACCTCATGCTTGCAGGTAGCTATGTCTCAAAATGGCAATCACCCAAACTATTAATATGTGATATTGGACATGGTTGCATGCCAATTAGCACAATTGATATAGGAGCCATCATAATGCTGCTTCTAGTTATGCATCAATCCAGGAGAAAGATAAGAAAGGCAAAGAGCAGATTATTGACATGATCAGTCAAAATTTGATGCATTAAAATGTTCTCTGTTTAGTCTATCTCTACGTGTATGTACTCTTAGAAACTTAGGACAAGTACTTGTAAAGTACAACTAGTACAAGCCTAGCCTAATGACATTTAATTACACATTAACACAGTATTGTGTTCTATTAGTGATTTTTGTTAAAACTATTAATAATAATTAAAGTGATTTTTGTTAGAGAAATTGATAATTTAGTGGCTTAGTGCTCAGTTATTATAATGTGATACAACGACTTTCTCTAGTGGTTATTATGTTAATTATGAATGAAGTCAATAGCAATTTAGTTTAGTTTTATGTATAGTATTGTATTTTGAAAACATCATTTATAAAGACTAGACTTGCCTTTACCAACCACTTTCCTCGGTACATACTACCTAGTTCCCCCAACAATAAGCACATCATTTGATTGTTACAGCTTTACACAATTTTTTTGGCTGTCTATTGCTATCACACAGGAGGTATTTGATGATTGGTTGCTTTTATTTTATAAGTTATGAATGTTGTTTGACTTTCTTTGGGGTTTCATTCTTTATTTTATATTTTGTTAAGTAGGCCTCTTCGAGCGTTGTTGGGGAGAATCTGATAACCTGAACCGAGAAAACCTGAGTTTGTTTCAGTTGTTTTGGTTTGTTTTTGTGCTAAAAAGCTTAAGCAAAATTGAGAAAAACCAACCTGAAGGTTTTAAAATGTATTGGGTTGGACTATAGTATCACCACTCCCCCCCTCTCTGGACTCTGGAGGGCAAGTCATTAGTCATTTCTCTCACTCACACTGATTCTGCTAGTGCTTATTTTGTTTTGTTACCCTTCTGTTATAGGTATTCAGGTTCAAATTAGTAAAGGTTGATCAGCATTAAGATGGAGCTCACTATTACACAGCCTGATGATTGGCATCTTCACCTCCGTAATGGATCCCTTCTTGAAGCTGTCCTCCCCCACAGGTCATTTTGCTTGCAATAAAGAAATACTCAATGATACTCTGCTAGGAGTATATGCTTAGTAATTTTAGCAAGAAATAAGAAGAAAAGCACTTAAAGGTAGAAACTGGAGAAAAATACCGAGTTTAAGTATCTAGTAACAATATTATAAAATGATGGGGAAATTAATAAAGAATTTACATGTAAAATACAAGTTGGGTGGTAAAATGGAGAAAGATACCGGAGGTAATTTGTAACTGTAAAGTACCTAACTAACTCAAAAGGAAGTTTTATTGTATTTCTATATGACTAGCTATAATCTAAGGTAGAAAATGTTGGGCCTTACTTTAAAGGGACAAAAAAAATATAGTAGAATTGAGTATTTTTAAGATGTATGTGTGGATAAACAAGAGAAGACAAATATAAAATGGTAGTATATGAGACGTTGTTGTAATGCCTATTAAGGAAAGGATAACAAAAAATCACAAAGAAGGCCACTAGAGACACCAGTGAGGAGAGTAGTTCGCATAGTTTTTAGCCATGTGAAAGGGAGACAAAAAGGTCATTGAAGGAAATCATATAAAGGAATTTCATGGTGAATTTCATTAGTCCTTCGTTCCGGATAACCGCCCGCCTAAGAAAGAGGTTCTGATTTGAAAAAAAGGGTTCTATAACGATGTATACAATGGGATATAGTTTAAGAAGAAAAGAAATTGTTTATAACTGATACTAATGGAATTGTATGATTCATGTAGTCAACTACACCAAATAAGATAAGACTATTTTTATTATTGATACTCTACTATTTCCTAATCTTTAGTGGGATCAATTTGAGAAAAGCTTGCACACTGCATCTTTGTATAGTTTGCCATTCATTTTATTTATGGCTTTTCCACTGAAGTTCACACGAGTTCTGATTCATACCTATTGCTCCTGCAGTGCAAAGCATTTTAGAAGGGCTATAGTGATGCCAAATTTGAAACCACCCATCACTACCACGGCTGCTGCTGTTGCTTATCGAGAATCCATTTTGAAAGCAATACCTAAAGATAGTAACTTCACTCCTCTCATGACACTTTACCTCACAGACATAACTACTCCGGATGAGATTAAACTTGCAAGTGAGTCTAATTGGCAGAATGCACAAATTAAAAAGTTATTACCTGTGAAATATGAAGAGAAAAATGTTTTAACTGTATCATTAAGTTTAATTTGTCTGTATATTCTTATGTATGTAAGTTTTGTTCTAAATCTGGTTAAATCGAAGTTTCTGTTACCATTTTTTACTGTATAGCTTTTACATCGTATTTGATCAGCCTTGTATTTGTTGCGACGTAATTGTCTAACATCTATAATATTTGATCCTGTAATAAATATCTTTTCCATGGGTTAATGAGGCCATGACAGTCAATGTTCATTTATCATTTGATTAGATTACACCTATGCTTATCTGGCTTTGCTCCCCCAACCCTATTAATCATAGTACACTAAATGATTGTGCTATTTGCATTGACAGAAAAAAGTGGACTTGTTTATGGTGTAAAGTTGTATCCTGCTGGTGCTACTACAAATTCCCAAGATGGTGTTACAGATCTTTTCGGAAACTGTCTTCCTGTTCTTGAGGAGATGGTTGAGCAAAATTTACCATTGTTGGTAATTAAAATTTTTTATATTTTTATTTGGGCTTTTGTTAGTTTATTTCTTTATATTCTTTCTCCTCGCCCCAATTTTGTGCGTGTCTATGTTTAATATTCATATATGAGAATATGTTTCATTCTTTATGCTGCCAAGCCTGCTTTCTTAAATCAAATCAGTTCCAGTCAGTCACATTTTTCATGAAATATTTTATGCCATTGTACTTACTATTTTGTACACCAATTGGGAACATGTTCACTAAGAAAAATCTACTAACACTACAACACTTAACTACGAGCTGAGTGGTGCTTGTGACAGTCAAGTGCTGCCTAGTAGCAAATTTCCTTCTCAATGTTTGCCGTATATTCGACATGTAAAACTTAAAAGTTTACATTGTACTTTCGTATCTATGAATCAGTATACATGACAGGTTCATGGAGAGGTTACAAATTCAGATGTTGATATTTTTGACCGAGAAAAGGTCTTTATTGAAACAATTTTAGAGCCTTTAGTTCAAAGGCTTCCACGGCTGAAGGTTGTGATGGAGCATATTACTACGGCAGATGCTGTTAAGTTTGTAGAGTCTTGCAAAGAAGGTAACATAATAAATTAGTTCAAAGAGCTAATGTATCATTTTACTGTACTATTTAATTTTAAAATTATTCTCATGATTTTCTATATTTGTAAGGTCATGTAGCAGCAACTGTTACACCACAGCATCTTCTTCTCAATCGTAATGCTTTGTTCCAAGGTGGCTTACGGCCTCACAATTACTGTCTTCCTGTGCTCAAAAGAGAGATCCATAGTATGTAAAATGTCTGACTTTTTAGTTTACATTTTGAAATAATGGTCCTGTCTAAATTGGAAAAATTGAAATGAGTTAAAACATATGAATTGCATAGTTTTCTTGTGTCAGTGTTATGCTGTCTTCAGTAAATTACTTAGATTACTGTTTGATTTGATTGGCATGGGAAAAGATACGTATGCATTATGGGGCATTAAATTGTCTTTGAAGAAACATCATTGTACTCTTGTAAATTTTAATTTTGCTGCAGAGTGTAGTAAACTGTCCCATTGAAGAGTTTAAGATTTTATGCTGCAATAATTCCTTAGGTTATGAAAATGTCACTAGGGGTAAGAATCATCATGTTGAAAATTGTTACCAAACTGTACATGACTTGGTCACCTTACCTCAAGTTCATTTTGTTTGTTTCTTATTTAGGACAGGCTATTGTTTCGGCTGTCACCAGTGGAAGTAAACAATTTTTCCTTGGAACTGATAGTGCTCCCCATGATAGGCGTAATAAGGAATGTTCCTGTGGATGTGCTGGCATATACAACTCCCCGGTTGCTCTATCACTATATGCCAAGGTTTTTGAAGAGGTAACACTATCTTCATGTCACTAATGTGCATTTGAGTAGGTTTCAGAGGGGGCGTTTATATTGTTCAATTACAGAGTTTCTCAAACTTTAATTAGTATTTAAAATTTGTGAATAGAATAGCTAATATTATTTCCAAATGGTTTGCAAAACATGCAAGTATTATGCATGTTAGAGATGAATTGATGATGCTATCCACTAAGGCATCATTGTTGGCGTGCTAGTAATCTGCACATGCATTTCTCATGTGTGCTTCATGGTGTGATAATATGCTTATGCAGTATGTGATGGTATTATATCATATTCTCATTATTTTGCATGCTTCCTTCTGAAAATGTGTGGAGTTTAATCTTGATTTGTTTTATGAAATTGTAACGTATCTTAGGCTGGTGCACTTGATAAGCTGGAGGCTTTTACAAGCTTCAATGGACCTGACTTCTATGGCCTCCCCAGAAACAAATCAAAGATTAAACTGAGGAAAGCTCCTTGGAAAGTGCCTGACTATTTGTCGTTTCCATTCGGAGACATTATTCCCATGTTTGCTGGTGAAACCCTTGACTGGGAGGCACTGCCTTGTTGACTTGTGTGTCTATTTCAAAGTTTTGTATTCTTCAGCTTAAATCGTTGAATGCTGAAATGGGATTTTATAGCGTTCATAACTATGTTCAAGCAATCTTTTTCTAATTTTATCAGTCAGTTCTGCGTTTATTTTGCAGACTGCTCTCAATTCTATTTTCTAAGTCAGATGAATTTCAGTGTGAACCAGAGCACCGACAGTGATACATAGATTATTGGTTGCTGAGATGGCAATTTCAAAACTTTTATCAATAAACTCTGCTTAAGTTTCCAGATTTGCCGTGTTTCCATTTGCTGTTCGTAGGGCTGAGCTGAATTTCAGTATAAACAGGAAGTTTGAGGGTGACTGGCTAATACTGTGAGGCCACAGAAGGTGACTGGGACACATCGAATTTTAAAATTGTATGGCTTTTGAAGGAATATTGGTCATTTCCTCATTTTACATGTATAAACTATTAAAATATTTCACTTTCTTTTCTATTCATTTTATTTGGAATACTTTTCTCCAGTAATGTATTAAATTACACCTTCTATTGCAATTGAATTTTATTTTTGGTAGGTTTTATTTTTTCACCCAATTTAATCTTTATTTTTTGTTTTATTGATAATCTTTATATTTGGTATAAAAATAATCTTTAAGTGAAAAATATTTAAAATAAAAATTTAAAATATATTTTTCATTAACTTAATTTTAATAAATTATAAAATTAATAAAAAATATACTTTTATTTTTATATAATTTTTAAGATGAAAGTGCTATTCTTTTGTATTTTCAATTAAATTTACTATTAAAGCAACTTTAATAAAAAATGGAAACAATGTATCTGAATATAAATGTTAATTCACATATAAAAATGTTACTTTAAATATTTTAATGTTAGTTTTTTAATATTATTTCAGTTTATATTGTCACTATTTTTTATATATGATATTTATTTATTTTAATTACAAGATATAGATTTTTCTTACATATTTAATAATGATTAATTACAATTACAAAATTTACATATTATTCTGTTTGGAGTAGAACAATTCACGTTATGGTTGTTGTGAAAAACAAACAAGTTTTCTTCGGTTGATGGATCATTTCCGTTGATGGATCATTCCGTGAATTAGATGTTGTTGTCGATCCTAGTTTGCATCAGGCATGGAGTCGCTCCAACAGTTTAGTGATTACGTGGCTCTTGAATCTCATTTCAAAGGAATTTTGATCCATTGTTGTTTATTACAATATTGCCTTAGAGATCTGGGTAGACTTAAAGACTTTTTGTTGTGCTGAATGATCCTAGGCTTTTACAGATTAAGCAAGTATTGATTAGACTTTTACAAATTAAGCAAGAATTGACTATTATTCAAGATTAAATGCATTATGGAAAGAGGTCAAGGAGTAGAGGCCTATGTTGTTTGTGTTATGCTTATACATTGAAATTGCACAAATTTAGTCCTTGAGCTTTGCCCTACATCTTCATGGGATATTCTCCTAATTATAAAGGATACAAGTTATGTTGTATTACCATTGAAAGTTTCATTGTATTATGTGATGTGGTATTTCATGAAAATAAATTTTCTTTTCATGATATTATTATTGTTGGTACACATAACTTTCCTATTATATTTTCATTCGTGGACTTACTTGATATTAGAATTATCATGTCCTTCACAAGCCTTTGATGTAGTCCCTGAGAATGAACCTGTTAAAGATACCCAAGCTCTTATTCCTGCTCTTGCTACAAAATTTGATATTGCTCCACCAAATATGGCCTCACAATTTGTTTGACGATCAAGCAGAGTTTCCAAGCCTCTAGATTACTTACAACTTACAAGACTACTCATTTAATGTTGTATATCACATAAGAAACATATCAATAATTCAACTCAGCATATGCATCGATTGTTAATAATGTCTCCACTATTTATAAGTCACAATTCTATCATCAAGTTGTCAAGTATCTAGAGTGGAGAGCAGCAATGGAGGAGGAATTAGAGGCAATGGAGGATAATCATACCTAGACCATTACTTCTCTTCTAGGCAAATGGGTTTATAAAGTTAAAGATCATCAAGATGGGTCAGTAGCAAGGCATAAAGCTAGACTAGTGGCTAAGGGGTTCACACAACAAGCAGGTATAGATTATCTAGAGACATTCTTTTCAATAGCAAAATTGACAACAATCTAGGTATTATTGGCTATAACTGCAACATGAAATTAGTCACTACTCCAATTAGATGTACATAATGCTTTCCTTAATTATGATCTACAAGAAGAGGTCTATATGAAGCTGCCTAATATAACCTGCAAGGGGAGAATTTGGTCTACAAGCTACAAAAATTAATCTATAGGCTGAAGTAAGCTTCTTGATAATGGTTTACAAAGTTTTCTACAACTTTGTTATCTATTAGATTCTCTCAATCAAAGAATGACTATTCCTTAAAGATAATCTTTGGTGATGATTCTTGCTTATGCAGATAATATCATTTTAGTAGAGTCAAATTCTAAGTTGTTACAACAAGTGAAAACAACACTTGCCATGTTATTCAAGCTTAAAGACCTGGGCAGTGTTGGTCCCTAATAACGAATCTAGAGGGGGTGAATAGATTCTAATTCCTAAAGTTCTCGATTAAAACTTTGTTTCTATTTTCTTTTATTTCAAAGCAGATTTCTAGTCTTATTAATCTATCCACGTATAAAGATACAATCAATAAATGAAAACCTATTACAGTCTTATTAATCTATCCACGTATAAAGATACAATCAATAAATGAAAACCTATTACAATGGGTCTAAGGAAAACAAAATACATGAATATCAAAAGCAAAACTCTAAGAAGGGACATCTTCAAGCATTATCTTCAAGTTTTAAGTCCAACAAATAGTTTAAAGGATATTCTAGGATTAGAAATTGCAAGAAGCAGTAAAGGCATTGTTTTAAATCAACAAAAATATGCATTGTCTTTAGTAGAGGATACAAGTTTCATAACTTGCAAACCTAAAAAGCTTTATATGAAGCCTCACTTAAAATTAAGTGTCACAAATGGTGAACGTTTAAAAGATGTTACGGCTCATTGGTAGGTTGTCATATCTACAAATCACTAGGATGAATATCACATATGCAACGAGTAAGGTAAGTTAACTTGTAGCAAAGCCTCACATGTACATCTCACTGTTGCTCATCATTTGCTCCGATACATTAAAGGAAGTCATGGTAGAGGTATTATCTTTTCTACAACAAGCTCTTTCTTAATTTTTACTTATGTCGATGCAGATCAAGGAAACTACCTTAATTCAAGTAAATTTACCTTTGTTTTTTTATGTTTCTTGGTGACTCCCTAATTCCAAGGAAATACAAAAAGCAACCAACCATTGATCGATCATCCACGAAGGTTAAGTATCAAACAATGACAAATGCAACAAGCGAGAATTTATGACTTATTAAGTTATTACAAGATTTCATAATTAAATAGAATCAAAGTTGCCATGAAAGAATTAAATATATTGACTTGGACTGTCATTTTATTAAAAAAAACATGTATAGTTAAAACTTCTCAAATTCATTTTTGTTAAATTTGTCGAGTAACTTCTAGATCTCCTAACCAAGCCTTTATTACTCTTTTCTTTCCCTGATCTGCTTAGCAAGTTCAGAATAAATCACTCTTTTCTTTCTCTGGTCTGCTTAGCAAGTTGAGAATGAAAAACATATTCCTTCCAATTTGAGGAAAACAACAAAAACATAGAATTAGTTAGATTTTTTTAACTTTATTTATATCTCATTTAACATCTAATCAAAATTCAATATCTAAAATTGTCTACCACTTATGTGTATATCTCGTCGTTCAAACGAATATGTTAACATATAATCGAATAAAATACTGTTTTTCATACTATTTTTAGCTCCGTTTTAGAAACTATGAGAATTTGACCACCAATTTAACAATTATATAAATTATTTGGATTTTATATTTCTCACGTTTCTGAAATAAAAGATATTCCCCTCACGGGATGATAAAATGTAGCAAACATTCTTAATCAAGTTATTTAACACTTTATTTATATTTATTACAAATGAAATTATTGATGCATATAGATAGATGAATCAACAAATAATAGCCATTGAATTCTCCTTATAAATAAATTAATAGATGAGATTTTATAATGAACATTTCTTTTATATTGTTATAATATAAAGTAAAATATCTTTGTTACTTTTATACAAGTAAGTTGTTCAACTGTTTATTGTTAATTTATATAAATAGTGTATGTTAGAATATAAATATTATATATATATATATATATATATATATATAATAAATACAATTTTTACTTAATTGCAATAAAATTTTATTATTAGTGTATATTTTTTAATTTTGTTTATTTACTAGATTACCACTAGTGAAAAAGGGGATTTTTGTGTCGGTTTTTAAGGATTTTTATGTTAGTTAAAACACCATCGTCTTATACGGTGACATAAAAAATATAAACATTTTACGACAGCTATATAATTATTGTTGTCAATTGTTAACAAAAATTCAACGTTATAAATAGGGTTTTTTTCGTTGATTTTGACTAACAATCGACGTGATATATTTTATATTAAAAAAAATTCTAATGTTTTAACGTCGGTTTCTATAAGAACCACCATTAAAAATAGTTTTTTTTTTTTAATTTTTGTTTTAATTTTTGTAATTTTTTTCAGAATTCAAATTTACATAAAATTTTTGAACACATATAAAATTTTAAATATCTAATTAACAATAATAACAAATCTAGATACAAATAAATGTCCACGTGGTATTGGATTTCTAATTTTGAATAAAATAAATATCAAATAAAAGAGTATTGAAATAAACTAAAAGTTCTCAAATTAAAATAAACTATGAATTAAATTCAAAAACAAATAAATTAAGTAATATCATCATCAACTCCTACATCGTATGTTACCTGAAACATGGAATAAATGTATATCAGATATCAAATATACAATTTGTTAGATCAAGGATGATTAACGTCTCAAGATTTTGATTAATTACAAGACAGACGAAACCAAGCTACCCAAGACTTACTAAGACGAAACCAGCACAGATGGAACGTGACCCTTCAAAAATGATATTCTGCGTCTGTCCAAAAGTCAAACCATCAGACGATACATGCACAGACGGAAGAAGGCTACTCAATCTAAAGCCCTTCGTCTGTCCAAAGAGTGAAGTCTTAAGACGATAGGATGAGACGAAACAACAACAACTGAAGACTGAAGAAATACATCGTCTATCCAAAAGCTGAAGTCAAGTTGAGTCTTTCGCGCCAAGATTTCAAATCTGAAGAAGTACTCATGAGAAACATCCAAGATCAGTATAGGGATTCGAGCTTACACACCAAAGTTAAAAAGGTTTTCACCTTTTGTCACATCTCTGTACAAGTCATAAAAAGTATTGCGCACAACCTAGTCCGCTATATCCGCTGCGACTCTTCATCAATCAATCTAGTACAACTGACAAACTTTTTGGAAAGCTCTCAAAAAGATTTCTCAACGTCTCTCAACGACATTCAAATGAGTCTAACGGCTATTTGAAGAAGATGCCTATAAAAGGACTTCACAGCTTCAAGAATCAGTTGGCAAATACGCTTCTCTTATTCCATCTTCTGAGAATTTGCTCAATTCTGTGCTAAGAACTTCATTGTAAAACCCTCTTTGCGAAGAGGAAAATCTTTGTTTTTCAAACATCTTTTCAAATCCATTTGTGTGGTACTTTAGCCTGAGGAGGCTGTGTTTCAAAGAATACCTTTTGTATTAGCCTGTGGAGGCTGGGTTCAAATAATACCTTGGTTGTTTAGCCTGAGAAGGTTGAGAGCAAAGAATATCTTGTAATAGCCAGAAGTGGCTGGGTTCAAACAATACTTGCAAACCTTTTCACGGTTTGTAGTGAAAACTCAGTTGTTGCTAGGTAACTGGACGTAGTCTTGAATAGACGAAAAAGTATAAAAATACTTGCATTTATTTGTTTCGTCTGATTGACTAACTGGGGATAATCATAAAATAACGATTACTTATTAAAATCAATTTTTCAATATAAACATTGTTTCGTCTGAACCTTTTTGAAACCCACAGACGAAAAGGATAATTTTTTTAATTAACACAATTCAACCCCCCTTCTTGTGTTTATCTTTTACAATTTGGTATCAGAGCTCAGCCTCTAAGGGTTGAGCGCTTAACTGCTGCTAGAGGAAAAGATCCAACATGGACTCACAAGGACCATCTTTTCTATCCGGAGGAGCTTCAATGAACAAACCTCCAGCTTTCTCTGGAGATGATTATTCATACTGGGCTGACAGGATGGAGATGTACATCAAGTCAACCCAATATAGATTATGGAACATAATCACCACAGGAGATATCCCCATTGCAAAGCCCGAAGGAGAATGGGGAAACGAAGAATACTCTATAATGAAGCTGAATAACAAAACAAGATATGCTCTTATGTGTGCTCTCTCCAGAACTGAGTACAACAGATTCTGTGCCTACAAAACTGCTAAAGAACTATGGGATGCTCTCAAAATCTCATATGAAGGCATTGAAGATGTCAGAATGAGGAAGACCGCTACTCTTCAAAGAGAATATGAAATGTTCTCTATGAAGAAAGGAGAATCAATTGATATGATGTTTGGAAGATTCCAAACAATATTGAATGGACTCACTGCTCTGGGAATCACCTTCACAAAGGCCCAGAATAACATGAAGATCTTGGACAGTCTCCCACCTCCTTGGGAAGCCATGTCCGCAGCTATCTCTGTTGGAAGAGATATGAAGACATTAACTCTAGACGAGTTAATAGGAGCTCTAAGGGTACATGAGGTACTCTTATGTAAAAGGGAGAAGATCAAGGTTCAAGAACCTATAGCTCTTCCATCCGTTAATAACATCCCTAAAGAAGTTCTGTCAAGAAGGACAGTAAAAAGAAAATAAAGATTTTGAAGGCTGATTCAACCGAATCAGAATCGTCTGATGGTTCGTCTGAAGACGAAGTCTCCCTCATGGCAAGACGATTCAAAAGGATGATGATGAAGAAAGGCATAGGCCAACACTTCTTCAAGAAAAAGGAGAAGAAGCTCCCTGAGAAGTCATCAACCAAGGAAGAAAGCACAGAGGTTGTGTGCTATGAGTGCAGGAAATCGGGACATATGAGGTCAGAATGTCCCAGACTGAAAAACAGGTGGAGCTCTAGAAAAGGCAAAGGAAAGTAGAGCTTACTGACTTAGGAAGACCTTGACAGTGAAAGCTCAGAGGAATACTCTGAAGGAGAAGAAACAGCAAACATCTGCCTCATGGCTGGGGACCATGTCTCAACAGAGGTAAATTACAATGAAACTTCTTCATCCTCTTCTTTTGAGTCTGAGTCAGAATCAGAAGAAATGTCATATGATACACTTCTAGCTCACTCTCACTTTATTGCTCAGCAATACAAAACTTGCAAAACCAAGCTGAGACAAGCCTTGGGAGAAAATGCAGTTTTGAAATCTGAAATTGAGTTACTAGACAAGAAAATATCAAATGATGTTTCGTCTGAGTCTGAAAAGGACATTTTCATTCTTGAAATCGAAAGATTAAAGAAAGAAAATGAGTCCTTACTCAATGACTTAACCAAGTTTACAAAGGGATCCTCCATTCTTGAAAATATTTTAAAATATAGGAGATCACCTAATGATAAAAGTGGACTTGGTTATGTTAAGGAGACAGACGAAAAGAAAAATAAACTTGTTTCGTCTGCTCAAAAGAAGAGGAATCACAACAAAGTTCCAAATAACTACAAAAAGGCTAAAAACAAAAAGAAGCCTTTTGTAACTAACAAGAAAGGACCCAAAAAGATTTGGGTACCAAAGTCACTTATTTTTCCCCATTGCGATATCCTTAATGGGAAGAGACAAGACTTCAAGCTGGTACCTGGACAGTGGTTGCTCATGACACATGACGGGAGACCTGTCTATGTTCCAAGACCTCAGACCAAGTAAAGGGTCTGTCTCCTACAGTTCTGGAAAAGGTAAAATTCTTGGCATTGGGACTGTTGGTAAGACACCCAATACACTTATCCAAAACGTATCATATGTTAAAGGCCTTAACTTCAATCTACTTAGCATAAGTCAATTTTGTGATAGTGGATATGAAGTAGCTTTTAACTCTGATGAGTGTATAGTCAGGAACAAAGATAAATCCATTCTTTTTATTGGGAAAAGAAAGAATAACCTTTATGAGGTTTGTCTTTCTGACCTGAGTGATCAGAATGTAACATGTTTGATTTCAGCAGACGATGAATGAGATATTTGGCACAAAAAGCTTGGACATTTAAGTCTCAAGTATATTTCAAATATTTCTAAAAAGGATCTCGTAAAAGGTTTGCCAAAAATATCTTGGAAAACCAATCGTATGTGTGAATCTTGTCAGCATGGGAAACAACTCAAAGCTTCCTTCAAATCAAAAAATGTTGTTTCCACGACAAGACCGCTAGAACTGTTACACATTGATCTCTTTGGACCCACTCAGACTGAAAGTCTTGGAGGGAAGAGATATGGATTTGTCATTGTAGATGACTATACTAGATTTACATAGGTATACTTCCTAGTCCATAAACATGAGTCATTCAAGGTTTTTGAAATATTCTGTAAACGTGTTCAAAAAGAAAAAGGAATATGTATTGCGTCTGTAAGGAGTGATCATGGAACAGAATTTGAAAATTCTGAGTTCAAAGCCTTTTGTTTTGAAAATGGTATATTTCACAATTTTTCATCTCCAAGAACTCCTCAACAAAATGGAGTTGTGGAAAAGAAAATTCGTACTTTACAAGAAATGGCTAGAACCATGTTGCATGAAAGCTCTATCCCTAAATATTATTGGGGAGAAACAGGATCCTTGATAAGATTCGAGAATCGCCACAAGGAATAGTTTCCCTGATAAGATTCAAGGTTCACGAAGAAACCTTAGAGAGAATCCACTCTCAAAGAATTAGCACTTGCTAAATTCAATTTCATTAAAAATTCATCAAAAGATCCTTTACAATTCACAATGTTACGTATTTATACTAATTACAGTAGGGATAGCTTGTACTCCACTATTCCCGTTACAACCGAAACAAACAAAAGCCAAAAACTAAAGATGCAAGTGGTAATTATTCATTCGTCTGACTAGGGTATCGTCTGTTGCGTCTTCAGACGGAACTTCATTCAGATGAAATTGGTCCGGACGAAAGGTTGCTTCATGGTATCGTCATTCATTGTCTACAAACGGAATCATTCATTCGAGGAAGGTGTCTTCGGACGAAGCATTCCAAGCATCGAATGACGAACGCGTCCTCGATGAAGCTTCGGACCGAATGCTCGGATTTTAATGCAGTTATTCAGACGAAGCGGTACCCAACTTACGCTCCTATATTCACATGATACACGTCACCTCTCCAAAACGAGGTTCGATGTTTCGTCGTGGTTGGTTATGAGAGTCTCGTTGGTGGGTGACTTCGGTTGTATCATCTCCGCCTGAGTATAGTCTGTACAGAGTATCGTCTGTCTGTGGTCAGAGTCTATCCATGGGTTTCATCTGTCCATGGTACCCATCTCTCCAATGAGTATTGTCTGTCCATGGGTATCGTCTTCCCATCAGTATCGTCTGTCCATGGGTTTCGTCTGCCCATCAGTATCGTCTGTCCATGGGTTTCGTCTGTCCGTTAGTATCGTCTATCCATGGGTTTCGTCTGTCCATCAATATCGTCTGTCCGCTGTCTTCAGCATCAGACGAAACGAACATTCATCAGACGCAAGAGTGCACCTTCAGCGTCAGACGAAACCTGTTTCCATCACCCCTTAGCATATAAGCCTTTACTTTCTCGGCCTTGTTTGATGCTCAATTTATTAGAGAGTAATGTTGAAGAGTTTGTTGAGCTTTTGGAGATGGTCCTCCATCAAACCCTCCTTCTTGTGGCCAACTTGTCCTCAAGTGGCCTTAGGTCCTTACCTACAATAAAATAATCCACCAGGATCAAAAATTAAACAAACTCTATCAAGTTTTATATTTAATATCAAAGTATATTTACAACTCATTTTATTAACACAATCATGAGAATATAGGAAAGCATGTAAATGATGTTTCTCGGCTTGGTAGAATTTCCAAATGCTCCCTTGTTTCTCATTAAGGTGTGGTGATTTTTGTTCTCCAGGAATTGTGGAGATTTTTGATGTACCCTCCTTCTTAGATTTTTCCAATACCCTGAAATATTCATCCTTATGAAAACAATGGTTAATAGGTACAATTAAAATTTCTAGATTTCCATACTCAGGAATTGTCTGAGGCTTAAAGCCACAAGACTCTAGGCTATAATATGAAATTTCATCTTTATTAGAAATGACAGGATTAGTAAGTGATAAGGAAATTTCCTCAAAAGGTAATGCAAATTCTAAAGGTATTTCCTTTTCATGTTCATAATTATTCCAAGGCTCATTTGTACACAACTCTTGATTAGAAATCAAATCAAAAGGAAGTTTATAAAGATGGTCACATGCATCTTTAATTGAAGTATTAAGTTCATTCCTTCCAACTTCTTCACACAAGAGATGATCAATTTGCTCTTTGGAATCTTCTATTGGCACAACACCTACAGCATCCTCAAAAAGAATCAAAATTGTCAAATGACGGGTTAGTAGAATCAAGTAAAGAATCATTTTTCTCTTTTATTTGTTTTTCCAGCAACTCTATTTCCTTAATTTCTTTTTCTAGTAATTCTTTTTCTCTCAATTCCTTGATCATTCTCTCTTTCTCTCTTCTCCAATACGCATCAAAATTTCTTTCTTTTCTTTCCTTCTCTCCTGCTAGTTTCTTTTTTTGTCATACTCTTTCTTTTTAGCCTCATATTCAACTCTATGGCTCACTCTTTCACTTCCACTCCTTCTATGAACTTCGCTTCTCCTTTCATGCTCTTCTCTTTCCTTTCTCTCATGGTTTTCTCTCAAGGCTTTCTCTTTCCTCCTATAATGTTCACGGGTTCTACTAGCCTCCTCAAGGGTTCTCTTATCATGCTCCTTTCTCAACCTCCTTTCCTCCTTTTCTCTCCTTCTTTGGTCGAATCTCTCTTCCAAAGTTGTGTGAATCATAGTACTCATCAATCCCACCATCTTTCTTTTCTTTAGATGAGAGATCATTCCATACACTAGGAGAAATTTCCATGACTGCACAAAGAAAGGTTAGATAACAAGTACAAGCATATAAAAGATCCTTGCCACTCTCTAAGTGTTTCACTCTAGTAGCACTCGTGTATCACACTTTTAAGACTCTTTCTCTAATGTTCTCTCTTGTCTTTTTCCACTCAATTCCCTACCAAAGTTTCTAATTGAACCTCTAATCAATTATAGAGAAATTTCCTTGTGAAAGAGGTACAATTCTCGGGTAAGCTCAAGAATTCCAAGGGAATAAAACTTCTAAGACAAAACCAAGATTCCAAAAGAGACAAGCAATAAAAGCTAAAATGAAGGAATAAGCTACTCAAACGCAAGGAATGAAATGCGATGTGACAATGGCACAAACTGACAGCAAAGAATTGGAGAATATCTTTGGTTCAATCACTAACCAAGACAAGCAAATAGTCAAATACAAACTCAAATTTGGCGTGATCACTTTGAGACCGGTTTTGAGCACATTAAAATTGCAAGATATTAATGCACTAATTTGAAACCAATAAAATGAAGTAAGTGCAGTAATATATTGCTGGACAAGTATAAAATACAGCGGTTTCAATTATGCAAAAATTTGAGTCAAAACAAGCTAGTCACAAGTACACACTACTAGGCTTAATTTCCAAGCTACTAGTAATTTTACTAGGTGAATGAGTGTGCTATGTCTTAGCTCTAAGTCTAATTTGTCTTGCTCAAATTTTCTTAACACTTTGATAGCTTGCTGGACAAGTATTTACAAGTCCACTAATTTTCACTTCAAGTACTCACAATTTCTCGGTACTTTCGAACTCTTTTTCTAGCTTTCTTTTGAATTTTCTCACTTGTTATCTTCTTGTTTTTGATTTGTATCACTTGATTTCTTTTCTTTTCTTTTGTCTAAACTACTGACAGAGATATATTTTGCCTAAACAAGCACTCCAAGCTCAATTACTAGTGCTAATGCTACTACAAGGTGTAATAGGGATTTAGACCTATAGTAAGCACTTTACTAGCATGTAATGATGTTGATTCCTCAATTTTGCATGCATGAACTTGAATGTACAGATTTATAGGCTCAAGTGCAGTACCGAACAGAGAAACAGGGCATACAATGATAGATAACTCACGGTACACCAAATTTCACAAGAATTAGAAGCAAAATTGGTACTAGCACATGGAAACAAATGCTACTGACGAGTAATTCAAGGAATTGAAAAATTACTACGAATTAACTCAAATTGACTTAAACAATTTAAGAACACATGATATATTTTCCAGTTTTCAAATCAAAACACAAGATGACACATAGATCTACAAGTTACACCGATTGAAACCTCTAAGACAACTCAAAGAACTCAACGATGAACAAGAACATGACTCAAAGACGAATAAAATTCAAAAGAAAATTCAGATCTAGAAATTTAAACTCACGAATACGAAATTCTACTTGAAGAAGGAACAAGCTCGAATACCACTTGATGTAAGTCTCCCATGGAAGACTCACTGAATTTGCCCTATCTTCACTTCAACAAGCATGAACTTCACGGTTCTCTTGGAGAATGGTGGAAACGATTATCAAAGAAGAAGAAAGGTATAAAACGGAATAGATTTAGAAGATGAAGGCGCCATGCAAAAACAATAAGCCAAAGGGAGAATCGCCACAAGGACCATGGATCCTTGATAAGATTCGAGAATCGCCACAAGGAATAGTTTCCCTGATAAGATTCAAGGTTCACGAAGAAACCTTAGAGAGAATCCACTCTCAAAGAATTAGCACTTGCTAAATTCAATTTCATTAAAAATTCATCAAAAGATCCTTTACAATTCACAATGTTACGTATTTATACTAATTACAATAGGGATAGCTTGTACTCCACTATTCCCGTTACAACCGAAACAAACAAAAGCCAAAAACTAAAGATGCAAGTGGTAATTATTCATTCGTCGACTAGGGTATCGTCTGCATTTGCGTCTTGACGAACTTCATTCGAGATGAAATTGGTCCGGACGAAAGGTTGCTTCATGGTATCGTCTCATTCCGTTGTCTACAAACGGAATCATTCATTCGAAGGTGTCTTCGGACGAAGCATTCCAAGCATCGACGAACGCGTCCTCGGATGAAGCTTCGATCGAATGCTCGGACGGAACATTATTCGACGAAACTGGTACCCAACTTACGCTCCTATATTCACATGATACACGTCACCTCTCCAAAACGAGGTTCCGATGTTTCGTCCTGTGGTTGGTTATGAGAGTCTCGTTGGTGGGTGACTTCGGTTGTATCATCTGTCACGTGAGTATAGTTTGTACGGTATCGTCCGTCGTGGTCGAGTCTATCCATGGGTTTCATCTGTCCATGGTACCCATCTCTCCAATGAGTATTGTCTGTCCATGGGTATCGTCTTCCCATCAGTATCGTCTGTCCATGGGTTTCGTCTGCCCATCAGTATCGTCTGTCCATGGGTTTCGTCTGTCCGTTAGTATCGTCTATCCATGGGTTTCGTCTGTCCATCAATATCGTCTGTCCGCTGTCTTCAGCATCAGACGAAACGAACATTCATCAGACGCAAGAGTGCACCTTCAGCGTCAGACGAAACCTGTTTCCATCACCCCTTAGCATATAAGCCTTTACTTTCTCGGCCTTGTTTGATGCTCAATTTATTAGAGAGTAATGTTGAAGAGTTTGTTGAGCTTTTGGAGATGGTCCTCCATCAACTTGATGTAAGTCTCCCGTAGAAAACTTACGAAATTGCCGATCTTCACTTCGTCAATCGTGAATTTCGTAATTTCGAAACTATAAATTGTGGAATGAAATTAATCAAGAAGAAGAAATGTATAAAATGGAATTAGAAGAGAAGATGCGGAGCGCCATGCTTAAAGCAATAAGCTCGAGGTAGAATCGCCACATGGAGAATGCACCATGATAAGACTCGTAAGAGGTTTACTCAAGAAACCTATAAGAGAAAACTTTCTCTCTTAAGCAATATGCTTCGCTATAAAATTTGATCAAAGATCTTTTACAATTCAATGAGATCAAGTATTTATACTAGTGGGAAAAAGGAAGAATCTCGCGCGCCTGTACTTCAGCTGTAACTAACTTACAGACGCTGCTCTGTTGTCTTCATCTGTGGGTTCCTTAAGTATCGTCTGTGGATCTAAAGGTTCAGACGAAACATAGCTCAGCGAACTTCAAACGAGGCAGATCCTTCAGACGAAGAAACGTCTACAGGTATAGACGAGACAAAGGTACAGATGGAACAACACATCAGTCTTCAGACGGACGCTTCATTCTCAAGGTTCAGACGAAAGAACTCAGTTTGTGCCAGTCCAGACGAAACAAGCTTCAGACGCAGAACTCAGCTTGAGGCATCAGACTAAGGAGCATCAGACGAAACAGTTCCTCATTTGAAAGCACAGACGGAACAATCTTCATCAAGAAGTACCAGACGAAGGAGCGCCTTAGGTATCTTCTGTGGCCGCTTATGATGCTTGACTATGTCAAACGTCTGACTATTATCCTGGACACTTCTAAAGGCTATCGTCTGTGGTGTTTGACTGATTACTCTCCTCGGAGCATCCCAATACTATCGTCTGTAGTATTCAAGTGTGTACCATCTTGGAAGCATGTCGATGCTATCGTCTGTACGCTATCGTCCGTGGTATCGTCTGTAACCCTATCGTCTGTAGGTATCGTCTGTACGCGAATTTCTCACAAAACACTCCTACATAAGGGTTGTGCATTTATTCACCACGCAAAAGCCCAAAATAAAATGTCCTAATCTAATTACAAGTTCAGGTGATTCTAAGACTATTACAAGGTTTATTAATCAAGAAGGCTTGTTGATATTCTTCTGGTTGTGATATCGTCTGTACGGGAAACCGCAACAGACCTTGAATCAATTTTAGCTCCTCCTCTTCTTGCATCCTTTTGAGCATAGACCTTGTAATTCTCCTTGTGATAGATGGACCTCCATCAAACCCTCCTTCTTGAGCACAACTTGTCCCCAAGTTGTCATCTTCCTCGAGACCTACAAAAGGTGAAAGATCGCCAACATTAAAAGAGTTACTTCCACCAAATTCCAAAGGAAGGTCAAGTTTATAAGCATTAGCGCCTAATTTCTCAATTATTTTAAAAGGTCCATCTCCTCTAGGGAGTAATTTAGATTTCCTCAAGTTGGGAAATCTTTCTTTCCGTAGATGCAACCACACCAAGTCTCCCACGTTAAAATCGACTGCCTTTCGGTTCTTGTTGTGAGCCTTGGCATATTGTGCATTCTTCTTCTCAATCCTTGCTTTAACTTTGGCATGAAGTTCTTGGATCCTCTCGGCGTGATTTACTCCTTGCCTATCATTACTAATCTCAAAAGGTAAACAAGCAAGATCAACAGGGGTTAGTGGATTGATACCGTAAACAACTTGAAAAGGAGATAAAGAAGTAGTAGAATGAGCTACTCTGTTGTAAGCAAATTCTACATGTGAGAGGCACTCCTCCCAAGTCCTAATGTTATCCTTTACAAAACTCCTAAGCAATTGTCCTAGAGTTCTATTTACTACTTCCGTCTGACCATCCGTCTGAGGGTGACAAGTAGTAGAAAATAAGAGTTTTGTACCAAGTCTTCCCCATAGTGACCTCCAAAAGTGACTAAGGAATTTGGCATCCCTATCACTCACAATACTTTGTGGTACGCCATGAATCCTTACTATCTCTTTGAAAAACAGAGTAGCAATGTGAGAAGCATCATCCGTCTTGTGGCAAGGTATGAAATGTGCCATTTTAGAGAATCTGCATACCACAACAAAGATGGAATCCGAACCTTTCTTGGTTTTAGGCAATCCCAGGACAAAGTCCATGGATATGTCTAACCAAGGTGCAGTTGGTACGGGTAAGGGTGTGTAAAGACCATGATTGGTTAGCCTGGATTTTGCCTTATTGCAAGTGATACACCTTCTCACATACTTGGAAACTTGCACTTTCATTTTTGGCCAAAAGAAGTGTTCATGCAAAATGGCAAAAGTCTTGTCTATTCCAAAATGTCCCATGATTCCACCCTCATGTGATTCACATACTAAAAGTTCTCTTAAGGAGCAATTAGGTACACATAAACAGGTTCCTTTAAAAAGATATTCTTTGTACCTATAAAAATCCTTAAAAGCACCTTTATTACATTCTTGATACAAGAGGCCGAAATCACTGTCAGTGGTATACAAGGTCTTTACATATTCAAAACCTATTAATTTAGATTCAAGCATAGAAAGGAGAGTATACCTTCTACTCAAAGCATCGGCTACTATGTTGGTTACCCCTTTCTTGTGCTTGATTATGTAAGGAAAAGTTTCTATGAACTCAACCCACCTAGCATGTCTCTTGTTGAGTTTTCCTTGGCTCTTGAGATATTTCAAGGCTTCATGATCCGAATGTACAATGAAGTCCTTGGGAAGCAAATAATGTTGCCAAGTTTGGAAAGCTCTAACCAATGCATACAGCTCTTTGTCATAGGTGGAATAATTCAACTGAGCTCCTTTCAATTTCTCACTAAAATAAGCAATGGGGTGGCCTTCTTGATTGAGAACCGCACCAATTCCTAAATTTGAGGCATCACATTCCAGCTCAAAAGTTAGTGAGAAATTTGGCAAGGACAAGATAGGAGCATTAGAAAGCTTATCCTTAAGTAAATTAAAAGCAAGTTCTTGAGGTTCTCCCCATAGAAAAGGTACTTCCCTCTTGATTAGCTCATTCAATGGAGAAGCAATGGTACTAAAATCTTTGACAAACCGCCTATAGAAGCTTGCTAGGCCATGGAAACTTCTCACTTCCTTGGCACATGTAGGGGTCGGCCATTCCTTGATTGCTTTGACCTTTGCTGCATCCACTTGTACACCTAAAGAACTTACAACAAATCCAAGAAACACAACACTGTCTGTGGCAAATGTGCATTTATCTTTGTTAGCATATAGTGTTTGCGTCCTAAGGGCTTCTAAAACATGTCTCAAATGAGTCAAATGTTCATGAAAAGATTTGCTGTATACGAGAATGTCATCAAAATACACGACAACAAATTTTCCAATAAATTCCTTCAAAACATGATTCATTAGTCTCATGAAGGTACTAGGCGCATTTGATAATCCAAAAGGCATCACAAGCCATTCATACAAACCAAATTTCGTTTTAAAAGCTGTTTTCCATTCATCCCCTTCTTTCATCCTAATTTGATGGTATCCACTCTTAAGATCTATTTTACTAAAAATGGCAGAACCATGCAATTCATCTAAAAGGTCATCAAGTCTAGGGATGGGATGGCGATACCTAACAGTGATGTTGTTGATTGCTTCCTAACTGCGGCACATGCGCCAGTTCCTCCTTCTTAGGAACAAGTATAACGGGTGACGCACATGGAGACAAACTTTCCTTCACCCAGCCTTTGCTTAACAGTTCCTGCACTTGTCTCTCAATCTCATGTGTTTCTTGTGGTGAAGTTCTATAGGTTGGCCTATTTGGAAGGGGCGCACCCGGAATAAGGTCAATTTGGTGCTCTATCCCTCTTAAGGGTGGTAGGCCGTGAGGTATCTCAACAGGGAATACGTCTTCAAATTCTTTCAGTAAGGCATCCACAGTACTCTGATCACCTACACATGTAGTTTTCAAAATTAATGGTGAAGGTAAACATAGGTACATAGATTTCCTAGCAAAAAATTCCCTCTTAACCTCTCCTTTCTTAATTAGATAACTCCCCTTTGTTTCTATGCTACTCTTAGCCTTTTCTCTCTTGCTTTTAGGCTTTATGTTGGGGTTAGGAAGCTTTGACGTCCTCTTGGAGCTTTCGTCTGATCCATTAGGACTTGAAGATTCCTTCCGTCTGATGTATGTTTCGTCTGATGACGTTCTTTTGTCTGAGGAATGCTTCGTCTGATGGCCCTTTTCGTCTGAGGAACGCTTTGTCTGATGACTCTTTCCGTCTGAGGAAAGCTTCGTCTGATGACCCTTTCCGTCTGATCCATTATGAAGGGTGTTAGCTTTGGTGTTCTCGGCCATACCTTTCTTTTCAGTCTCTCGCTTCACCTTCATTTTAACTTGATCTTCAATAACTTCCCTTGGTGTCAATGGTTTGAGATGTACCTTACGGCCAACATGAGAAAAAACATAAGTATTTGTTACCCCATCATGCAATGCATGTCTATCATATTGCCAAGGTCTACCTAGTAATATATGCGTTGCCTCCATAGGAACTATGTCACACAAAATCTCATCATGATATTTTCCGATATTAAAGGCAATTAGAGCTTGTTTATCTACTACTAGTTCTCCTTGTTCACTTAACCATTGTAGTTTATAGGGTTTAGGGTGTGGGGAAGTTTTCATTTCAAGCTTTTCTATTAATCTAGTACTAACGACATTAGTGCAGCTACCACTGTCAATTATCAAAGAGCAAACCTTCCCTTGTATGTTACATCTTGTGTGGAAGATATTTTCCCTTTGAGTATCATCAAGTCCATGGTAGGCACTTCCTAGAAGCCTTCTCACCATGAGGAGGTCACCTTCTTCAGCCAACTCTTCACTGGACTGTTCGCTCACTTTTTGATGTCTCGTATGTTCACTTGAAGAGCGGTGAGATTCTTCACTCGTGACTCCTCCGTCTGCTCTCATCACCATGGTCTTCTTGTTTGGGCATTGAGAAGCAATGTGTCCATTTCCTAAACACTTAAAACACTTAATGTTAGAGGGTTTAGAATTTAGTTTAGGAACATCCTTACTTTTGTCTTCTCGGCCAAATTTGGAAGAAGGTTTGTATGAACCCTCTTTGTCCTTCTTTCCAATTTGAAGAACCATTATTATGTGATTTCTTCATGGTGTACTTTCGCTTCGTCTGAGCTTCTATCTTTTCGGCCTTATGGACAGCTTCTTCCAAGGTTCTATAGCTTTGGAGCTCCAAGATATCTTGGATTTCTCTGTTTAGTCCATGGGTAAACCTTGCTAATGTAGCTTCCTTTCCTTCTTGGTAACCGGCCCTCATCATAGTAAGCTCAAGATCTCTGAAATATTCTTGCACACTTTTTCCTCCTTGTGTCAACCTCTGGAGCTTGATGTGCATATCCCTCTCATAAGATTTAGGAACAAACCTTCCTCTCAGAGCATCCTTTAATTGTGTCCATGAAGTAATGGAAGGTCTCCTCCTCTGTTCTGCGTCTATGAGTATTTGGTTCCACCAAACCAAAGCGTATCCTTCAAACTCCAAGATGGCAAGGTTGAGTCTCTTCTCTTCACTCAATGTCGGATTGCAAGAAAACACTTGTTCAACCTTCATGATCCAATCTAACAAGTTCTCAGCTCCCCCTTCTCCTAGGTACTTTGGAAGAGTAATTTTCATATTGGTCTCCCAACCTCTTTGCTCCTCTTCTCCAAAGTATTGTCTCAGCCGAAAAAGGTTGCCTCCTATAGGTACCTCTCGTGACTGCCTCTTCTATGTTTCCTTTCATTTTCATAGTCTCGGAAGGCATCACTCTCTTCATGATTACTACCCTCATCACTATCTCTAGGTGAGTAGTAGTGTCCTCTTTGGCTTTCTCTTTCACTCCTACTTCCTCTGTTTTCTTTACTTCCTCCTCCATAAATTTCCTTTCCTTTTCCTTCTCGGTCCTTTCTACTTGCCTCATCTCTAGCCTTTCTTTCACTTTCTTCCCTCAATTCATTCACCTCATTTTGCAGATGATTGAATTTTTCTGTCATGAAGTCCATTATTTTCTTAGTCCGTGGAGACAAATCAGTTCCAACACTAGGTGGACTATCCATAGCTGCAATGAAAAAAAAGGATTAGTGTATACGGAAATAATAATCAAGGAACCTTACCACTCACTAAGTGTGTCACTCAAATATCAACTCGTGTATGCACTCTTAGTGGCTCTTTCTCTAGTGTTCTCTCTAGCCTTTTACCACTCAATTCTCCTCTGAAGCTTCTTAGGTGAACCTCAACTCAAGCACAAATATGGCTACAAGTCCATGTGAAAGAGGAACAACTCTACTTCCAAGCCCAAGAATTCCAAGAAAATGGCAAAACTCTAGACAAAACTCAAGATTCCAAAGGAACAAGCAATAAAAGCTAAAATGAAGGAATAAGCTACTCAAACTCAAGGAATGGAATGTTATGTGACAAAGGCACAAACTGGACAGCAAGGAATTGGAGAATATGCTGGTTCAATCACTAACCAAGACAAGCAAATAGTCAAATACAAACTCAAATTTGGCAGTGATCACTTTAAGACCAAAAAGAAGTAAGTACAGTAGTATATGATTGGACAGATATCAAATACAGCAAGTTTCACTTATGCAGAAATTTGAGTCAAAACAAACTAGTCACAAGTACACACTAATACGCTAATTTCCAAGCTATCAGTAATTGTACTAGGTAATGAGTGTGCTTCGTCTTAGCTCTACATCCAATTTGCTGGCTCAAATTTCTTAACGCTTCTTTATCACGTTGATGTCTTGCTGGACAGAGTTTGGCAAGTCCTCTAAATTCACTTTTCGTACTCAAATTTCTAGTACTTTCAGAACTCCTTTTCTAGCTTTCTTTTGAATTTCTCACTTGTTTTCTTCTTGTTTTGATTTCTTTTCGCTTGATTTCTTTTCTTTTCTTTTCTTCTGAGTTACTGGACTGAGATATATTTTGCCTAAAACAAGCACTCCAAGCTCAACTACTAATGCTAATGCTATTACAAGGCGTAATAGGAATTTAGACCTTTAGTAAGCACTCCACTAGCATGTAATGATGTTGACGTCTCAATTTTGCATACGTGAACTTGAATGTACAAATTGATAGGTGTATTTCCAAGACCAAAACAACAAAAAAAAACGTTTATACGGTGTATGACTCACGGATGAATTAAGACTGATTCACTGTAATTGATAATTTCTATCAATTGACCTCAATTTGACCGAACCAAACTAATAATACTTGATATATTTTCTAGTTTCAATTCAAACACAAGTTAATACTCAGATCTACACAATGCACCGAACGAAAATTCAAAACGACTCAAAGAACTCAACGATGAACAAGAACATGACTCAAAGACGAATAAAATTCAAAAGAAAATTCAGATCTAGAAATTTAAACTCACAGATACGAAATTCTACTTGAAGAAGGAACAAGCTCTGAATACCACTTGATGTAAGTCTCCCGTAGAAAACTTACGAAATTGCCGATCTTCACTTCGTCAATCGTGAATTTCGTAATTTCGAAACTATAAATTGTGGAATGAAATTAATCAAGAAGAAGAAATGTATAAAATGGAATTAGAAGAGAAGATGCGGAGCGCCATGCTTAAAGCAATAAGCTCGAGGTAGAATCGCCACATGGAGAATGCACCATGATAAGACTCGTAAGAGGTTTACTCAAGAAACCTATAAGAGAAAACTTTCTCTCTTAAGCAATATGCTTCGCTATAAAATTTGATCAAAGATCTTTTACAATTCAATGAGATCAAGTATTTATACTAGTGGGAAAAAGGAAGAATCTCGCGCGCCTGTACTTCAGCTGTAACTAACTTACAGACGCTGCTCTGTTGTCTTCATCTGTGGGTTCCTTAAGTATCGTCTGTGGATCTAAAGGTTCAGACGAAACATAGCTCAGCGAACTTCAAACGAGGCAGATCCTTCAGACGAAGAAACGTCTACAGGTATAGACGAGACAAAGGTACAGATGGAACAACACATCAGTCTTCAGACGGACGCTTCATTCTCAAGGTTCGATTTAAAGAACTCGGTTGTGCCGATCCGACGAAACAAGCTTCAGACGTAGAACTCAGCTTGAGGCATCGACAAGGAGCATCGACGGAACAGCTTCCTCATTTGAAAGCACAGACGGAACAATCTTCATCAAGAAGTACCAGACGAAGGAGCGCCTTAGGTATCTTCTGTGGCCGCTTATGATGCTTGACTATGTCAAACGTCTGACTATTATCCTGGACACTTCTAAAGGCTATCGTCTGTGGTGTTTGACTGATTACTCTCCTCGGAGCATCCCAATACTATCGTCTGTAGTATTCAAGTGTGTACCATCCTGGAAGCATGTCGATGCTATCGTCTGTACGCTATCGTCCGTGGTATCGTCTGTAACCCTATCGTCTGTAGGTATCGTCTGTACGCGAATTTCTCACAAAACACTCCTACATAAGGGTTGTGCATTTATTCACCACGCAAAAGCCCAAAATAAAATGTCCTAATCTAATTACAAGTTCAGATGATTCTAAGACTATTACAAGGTTTATTAATCAAGAAGGCTTGTTGATATTCTTCTGGTTGTGATATCGTCTGTACGGGAAACCGCAACAGACCTTGAATCAATTTTAGCTCCTCCTCTTCTTGCATCCTTTTGAGCATAGACCTTGTAATTCTCCTTGTGATGGATGGACCTCCATCAGTTAATACTTCCTGTTATATTCAAAACAGAATATTAATAAGACCAGTATTGAATAAGACTCCATATGAACTATGGAAAGGAAGAAGACCCAACATTTCTTATTTCCATCCTTTTGGATGCGAATGCTTTATCTTAAACACCAAAGATCAACTTGGCAAGTTTGATTCAAAGGTGGTAAAAGGAATCTTTCTTGGATATTCCAATACATCTAAGGCGTATAGAGTTTTTAACTCTAAGAGGTAAGTTGTAGAGGAATCAATTCATGTAAAATTTCAAGATAACTCAAAGGCTGATAAAGAAATATCAGACCTAGAAAACTTGTTTGATAACTTGCAGATTAACCCTTCTGGTCAAAATGATAAACAAGGGTCAAACGAAACAAGAGCAGACGATAGAAGCACAGACGAACCCTCTTCGTCTGATACTCATCAACAAAGAGATCAAGCCCCTGCAAGATCATGGAAGTTTGCTTCTAACCACACTGAAGATCTTATCATTGGAGATAAGAATCAAGGTGTTCTAACTAGATCGAAGCTAAAGGAATCGTCTGGATATGCTCTTGTATCAAACATAGAGCCAAAGAATGTTGAAGATGCTCTACAAGATAACGATTAGATCTTGGCTATGGAAGAAGAACTTAATCAGTTCACAAGGAATGATGTATGGACCCTAGTTGAAAGACCAAAGAACAAAAGCATCATTGGAACGAGATGGGTGTTCAGAAACAAGCTTGATGAAGCTGGAAAAGTGGTAAGAAATAAAGTAAGGTTAGTAGCACAAGGGTATAATCAACAAGAAAGTATTGATTTTACAGAAACCTTTACACCTGTAGCTAGATTAGAAGCAATCAGAATATTACTTGTTTTTGCTACTCACAAGAATATCGTCCTATATCAAATGGATGTAAAAAGTGTTTTTCTAAATGGTTTCATTGAAGAAGAAGTGTATGTAAAACAACCTCCTGGTTTTGAAAGTTCATCTCAACCTGATCATGTTTTCAAACTTAAAAAAGCATTGTATGGTCTTAAACAAGCTCCCAGAGCTTGGTATGATAGACTCAGTTCTTTTCTTCTTAAAAATGGTTTCTCAAGAGGAAAGGTTGATACAACTCTCTTCAAGAAAAGTGTTTCAAAAGACTTTATTATAATCTAGATTTATGTAGACGATATAGTCTTTGGAGCTACTAATGATTCTCTTTGCAAGGATTTTTCAAAGCAGGATGAGTTTGAAATGAGCATGATGGGAGAATTGAAGTTCTTTCTAGGACTTCAAATCAAGTAGACGAAAGAAGGAATCTACATCCATCAACAGAAATACACAAAGGAACTTATCAAGAAGTTCAAGATGGAGAATGCCAAACCTATAAAGACCCCAATACATTCGTTTGGAGCAAATCTCAACAAGGCTGAGTCAGGTAAGTCTGTTGATCAGACGGTATACAGAGGTATGATTGGCTCACTCCTTTATTTAACTGCGAGCAGACCTGACATTATGTTTAGTGTGTGTCTATGTGCTAGATTTCAATCTGACCCTAAAGAATCTCACTTACAAGCTGTAAAGAGAATTCTTAGATATCTTGTTGGAACAACTGATCTCTCTTTGTTTTATAAGAAAAATAATGATTTCAGTTTGAAAGGCTTTTGTGATGCGGATTATGCTGGAGACAAAGTGGAGAGAAAAAGCACAAGTGGTGGATGTCAATTCCTTGGATCATCACTAATATCTTGGTCAAGCAAGAAACAGAACTCCATTGCACTCTCAACAACAGAAGCAGAGTATATTGTTGCGGCTGGATGTTGCTCACAATTACTGTGGATAAAACATCAACTTGAAGATTACTCCAGGTTTGAAAATCATATACCAGTATTTTGTGATAATACAAGTGCAATTAATCTTAGTAAAAATCCTATTCAACATTCGAAATCTAAACATATTGAAATTCGTTTTCATTTTATAAGAGACTATGTCCAAAAAGGTATTTTCAATATACAGTTTGTGAAAACAAATTTTCAATGGGCAGATATATTTACTAAAGCATTAGACGAAACACGTTTCAATTTCATTAAGGAAAATCTTGGAATTATTTCTTTAAATGATTGAAAATTGTTCCATCTGAGCTATTTGTTAAAATTGTTCCGTCTGTACATTATTTCGTGTTAAGACGAAACATTGCGTCTGATCAAAGTTGAATAGTTACTGTGGTAAAAAATTCAACAGACGCAACCGTTACTGTTTAATAAGTTTATGTCAAGTGTGCAGGGACAAATTAAAAGAAGCAATAAATGTGTCTGTCATTTATTGCACTATTCTAGGACATTGATAGGCATGCGTCGTGAATTGCAGAGGTCAAATCAATCATTGAAAAGGCAATGATGTGGACACGTCAAATCGGGCGCTTTTAAATCTCTTTCGTCTGATGAATCACAACCGTTTTTATCTTTGCCTATAAATACTCTTGAAAGTTCACTCTTCTACTCTTTACCGCAATTTGCAATCTTTTGAACTTTCCAAACCTATTACTCACTAAACTCTTATTCTCTCTTTTTTCAAAATATCAATAATGGCCGCCAAGAACACCAAAGCTACCAAAGCTGCTGAAGCCACTTTCTTCGCTCAAGACTTGTTCTTGCCGAGCAAGTGGATCTCAAGAGAGACCATAGAGAGTGTATCTGACATGGTCGCCAAGCTTCTAACTCACACTGGATGGATGGGTTTTGCTGAGATGAGAGGCCCATGGCTGATGGAGGCCTATGCCGAATTCTGGAGCGACGCCAAAGAATTCGAACATGGTATTGTTGGTACCATAGACAACAAGGAGTATATCATCACGGTCGACGCCATTGCGAGGCCAAGCAACTATAAGGCCGAAGGGCGTTTCTATAGTCAAGATTGGATGAAGATTGAGTCTGAGGAGCATGTAGACAAGTTCATTTATGGGAAGACTAATAACACTGAAGACCCCAAGTTCTTCAGATCAGGGAACCTAAGTCCCTCCACAAGAATCATCCACAACTTGCTCTACAACATCTTCACTCCTCGTACAGGCTCTCGCGACAACGTGAGTACTCAAGACAGATTTTGTATCTTCTACTGTCTGAGGAAAGCAAGGATGAGCCTTCCGCACATTATCCTTGACCACTGGATAAATGCATTGAAGAACCGCAACATTCGTAGGAAGAGTAGCATTCCCTACGCCACCCTCTTCACAAAGATCATCATCAACCAAGGGTTTGATACTGCTGGTGTAGATTATCACCAAGAGGGAAAGGAAGTTAAAGTCAGCACCTTTGCGAAGATGCATCTGACGCCAAGCTTCCTCCTCCATTCACAAAAAGAGGATGTACCCCTCTCACCCATCACCAAAGACCCTCCACACAGAGCTCGCATCAAGCGTGCTAAACCTCAAACACCGTCTGAAGCACAAACCAAAACACAACCCCAAACACAAGCCGAAATACCATCCAAAACAGAACCCCAAACACAAGCCCAAACACTAAACCAACCCCAACCTCTTCCTCTAGTGATTATTTCTGAGGTTCCTTTTGAGGACGTTCTTGAAGAATCCCTCAAGAAGAAGAAAAGGACCATCGAATTAAGCACATTGGTGCCAAGTTAAGTTAAAGGGATGCACGATATCCCCTAGTGAAGATGAAGGGGTCAACATATCGTCTGAACGTGTTCCGTCTGTGAAGATACTCACAGACGAAGAAAAGCAGAGGATAGCAGCAGAAGAAAAGGCAAGAGCTAAAAAGCTTGCTCTTGAAAAGGCTGCAAAAGGAAAGGAGAAGATGAAGCAAAAACTTGCGTCTGTCGTAGTTGGTGAGACAGACGAAGAAAGAATGCTGAAAGAGGCCAAGAGAGTCTCCATATTGCTTCAAGCTGAGAGAGAAAAAATCTTTCTCGATAGCGTTTGGGCATTGGATCGTCGAGGTCGCATCTCGCTCCAAAGAACCTCGTAGGGCATGAACAGTGAAGAAACCGCCCTGATCCGGAAGATAATGCCCAACTTTGGGAGGAGTTGGAAACAATGCTGTTTAAGGAAGTCTCCACAATGGAGGTCTCTCCGTCACTTCAAGACGAACATAGGGCTACCCCTATTGTTGCGTCTCCGCTGAACGCATCCCTTGCACAGACGCTACGCTACTCGCTGGCCTGGAGGAAGCATTCCACCACCGATTTAAGGAGATTCCGTCGAAAGACTATGTGCTGATTGAAGAAGTTGATTCTTCGTCTGATGAAGAACAACTTGAAATCATAAAGGTGGATGCTACCTGGGGGAGATCACATGCTGAGGTGATCAATCCAGAAGATTTACCCCCAAAGCACAAGGTGGACTATTCGTTTCTAAACGAATTAGTCATGAGGAACTTCGCTGAGAGCACCTGTGCTGAGAGACCAATCAAACCAGATTGGATTATTGGAGAGAAGAGTGATGAATTCTCCACTGGTGGTGAACCGTCTCGGAAATCCGCTCAAAATGGTGATTTGCGGTGATGAAGACCGTTATATCAAGGACACTTCTTATATTGAATTGAAGAACCCATACCAGTACAGAGGCAAGAAGGGTTTTCAATTAGGGAGATTCGTCAATCCCATCATCTACAACAAACCCTTGAAGCTAGTGAACTTCAATGAAGACACTATTTACACCCCAGAAGAGCAACGCAATTGGCTGAAGCGTTTGCCCTGGGACACACTGGTCAACCTAGACATCAAGGGATTAGAAAATATACAAGAATACAAGGATCATATTGCTGCGTCGGTGATTGAAGGACCAGCACTTGGCTATGAACCTCACATCCCACACAGAGAAAACACAAAGTGGAAGGTTCGTTATGAGGTTAATGCGCCTGTATTCCATCATTGTAGATATGAAGACGCAAACTCTACCATCTATGAGCCGAGAGAGTGCACACATTGGCATCTCGACGCCATAGATCGCCATGATCCAATGCCCTTCACAATTCCACTCAATAAAACAGAGTATGTCGGTCTAGGACACTCTCTAGAATCAGTGCTTCCTCGACGAGACCTCACTGCTCCGAGATCAACCCTCGCTACTCCATCCTCCTCAACGAATATGAAGACCCTGAGGAGTTCGCTCACGCCACACCGGAAGACTACAACTTGACCTTCAAGTCGATAGTTGGTGCCTATAGAAGGGAAGCCAAGGAAAGAGAGGTTTCCTTCTATCATATTGATCGTCAAGCTAAGAAGGATAAGAGATACTGCCCCTTTATGGTGGGTTCACGCTTCTCATTGTGTCGTCGAAACAAAGTACACAATCGTCTTAGACCGAAAACGACCATGCTTAGTCAAGTTTTTGGCTAAGGGTAAAGAGAAGAAAGTATCGTCTGTTTCTAGAACCTTCAGATATGCAAAGCACATCTCCAAACTTCTTTCGTCTGCTGCTTATGCGCACCTCAAGGCAATCCAAGCTCAAGCCTCAAGCCCTATCAATCCAAAGATACAACGGATGATAGAAGATCATGAAGCCACTTCATAGTTTTGCTTTGGAACCTCATTTGATGAGGATTTTACCATATGTGGCAGGGTGTTTCCTGGTGAAGCTTTTGCATATACTCACCCATCCTAGGAGCATCCGGATCTTGAACTCTTTGTTCCCACAAAGTTGTATACATGGCAATGGGAACGGGACTTCACGGCTTACCTCACTCTTCCACATTTCACATTGCGTCTGAAGAAGACTCCAACAGTGCTCATCATTGATGACACTACACATATCGTGGAAGAACCTCAAACACCAATGGTATATTTCGATGATATGGTGGAGGTTGATGACAAAGTTGAGGTTGCTGAGGCTGATATTCAAGAAGCTGAGAGCTGAGGAGTATAAGACTCTGAAGCGTAAGTATGATGCCTTGGAAGAGGATTGCGGACACTTGAAAGCAAAGAATAGAGAACTTGAAGAAAATCAAGCTTCTCTATCATCTGAAGTGCAGCAGCTAAAGGACATTGTGATGACCCTGCTTAACAAGAAGGCAAAGCCTTCTTCATGATCATGTTTTGATGATTCACAGCCCAAGGGGGAGACAAAGAGAAAAAGAAGATAGCCCAAGGGAAAGAAGAAAGGTACAAGGGGAAAGCATTGTCTGAGGGGGAGTGAGCAAGATAAAGCTTCGTCTGAGGGGCGAGCAAGCAAGGAGTACCGTCTGAGGGGGAGTTAAACAATAAGGGAGCCATGTATTATACTTGTATCAATGTATTTCTTTTCATGTATTCTTTTTAGTATAGAAAATACATTGTAATTCTTTATTGGTTATTCTTTATTGGTTTTCTGTCTATACCAATGTAATGTACAAAGATTACATCGCATTGATGTAACAATCTTTTATAAAGAGGTATTATTCAGAAAACATCGTCTTGATGTCAATCTGGCTTTATTGAGACTGTTTGTTTCTGTCTAACCATGTCTTGTGCAGATTTTCGTGGTATGGTCTGTAATCATCAAAAAGGGGGAGATTGTTAGATCAAGGATGATTAACGTCTCAAGATTTTGATTAATTACAAGACAGACGAAACCAAGCTACCCAAGACTTGCTAAGACTAAACCAAGACGATAAACGTGACCTTCAAAGATGATATTTCTCAACGTCATTCAAAAGTCAAACCATCGACGATACATGCAATGCACGGAAGAAAATTACTCAAGTTAAAGCCCTTCGTCTATCAAAGAGTGAAGTCTTAAGACGATAGGATGAGACGAAACAACAACAACTGAAGACTGAAGAAATACATCGTCTATCCAAAAGCTGAAGTCAAGTTGAGTCTTTCGCGCCAAGATTTCAAATCTGATAAATCCTTTTATATATTTTTTTTTAAACACTGTAGATAATGATGATATGACGTGATAAATACTTTATGCACCGTTTACTGGTTTTAATAAATTTTATTTTTTACTATACTGTTTGCCCGAGTGATGTCCTGGTTAAATTTTAGATATTAAATTTTGATAAGATGTTAAATTGATTAAAAAAATATTTATATTATTGAAAAATTAAATATAAGTATTTAAATACTATAATAATTATACAAATAGTTATTTTTAAGTATATAGTAAGTATGCACATATTCAATATTCTTTATAATATAAAACATGTATTAATTTTGTGAGTAAGAAAATCCAAGAATTGCAACGAGAAAGCTGAAATTAAAATAAATATCCCAAATATATATATATATATATATATATATATAATAAAATTAATGATATTGATCAATATATCAATTATTGGGCAAGAAAAAAAACATAACGTATTGAAATATATAATTATATAATAATTCAAATTAAATATAGATTATTTAAAAAAATTATAAAATACATTAATAATTGAAAAAAATCATATAAAGATTAAAACATTACAACAAAAACAATACAAAATTTACTATAAATACAATTATACAACATTTCCACCCATTCACTTATACAAAATATTTACTCTAGTTACATATCCACTCACTCTTTAGTTAAGTATATTTTTCAAAAAAAATTTTACTCATTCTCTAGAAAACGGAATTTATAAATTTATTTATAATTTTATAAATATGAAATAAGTATTATTTTTTCATTTCAATTCATACCATATAAGTTCAATGATAATTCTCATTAATCTACAAATAATTTTATTACTTTATTTAATATGTTATTAAATTAAGTAATTTTTATTAGAGTATATTAATAATAAATATTATAATAATTTTAATCTTTAAAATGTTAATTTAAGAGTAGATTTTTTTTAAGGCCAAGAAATAAAATTTAAAACATCTCCACAGATAGATGATTTTGGAACATTAGAATTTATAGATCCAGTTAATTTTAAAAATTAAAGACTAATAACTAAAATATCTTGATAAAAAATATGATGATTAAATAATAATTTTAAATTAGAATACTGTAGTTTATATATCAAATTGTTTTATTTAGTGATTAAGAGTAATAGACATAAATAAAGTTTGATTTTTCACATGATTATTAATAGTTACGTAATACTAAATTTCTCACGTAATGCTAATTTTTCACATAAATAAGTTGAGAATTGAAAAACTAATATAATTTACTAATTTATACATTCATTCATTTTTGTATACAAGATACTATATTTATAGTATTATAAATCAATGGCTAGATAATAAAAAGATAAGGAAAAAGATAAAATTTTATCTAATTAGAAAAAGATAGAATCTTATTTAATTAAATAATCTTTCTCTAACTATATCTGATTATGCGATATTCTCTATATCTTGACTAATCAGATAATATTTATAATCTTAACTAATAAGATATTCTCCTTTTTCAACACTCCCCCTCAAGTTGGTAAATAGATGTCATCCATTCCCAACTTGTCTAATAGCTTCTCAAAAAAAATCTGACTTGTAATAGCCTTGTTAATAATAACTGCTAATTGATATTCAACTTCCACATGTTTTATACGATCATGTTGGATAGGGTTGCGAGCAATGTCGCGCGTAACTTTGTTACCACAATACAATCAATTGGGACGTGTATGTATATATCCTAAGTCTTGGAGAAGTAGTTTAAGCCACATACATAGAGTCCAAGAATCATTCCTTTAAGTTCAACTTCAGCGCTAGAACGAGCTACAACATTCTACTTCTTGTTTCTCCATGTGACCAGATTACCTCCTACAAATGTAAAGTATCCAGAAGTTGATCTCCTATCATCAAGAGCATCTTAAGATTCATATGACTGCATCCATGTGTTGTGTACCAGGATTGTGCATGAACTGACTCACCACATTAAGAACAATAAATCTGGTCTGGTGTGTGCGAGATACATCAATCTCCCTACAAGTCTCTGATATCTTCCTCTGTTGGCCGGAATTTGACTTCTTCAATACACAACTGCAATCCCCTTCAATTGGAGAATTTGTTAGTTTGCATAATGTCACCCCAGTTTCTTCCCTTTTTTTTTAGTACACGATCCCATTGGAATAAAATTCACCACTTGTAATTTTTGAACGAAAAAATTACAAACCCTCCTTACATATAATTTTTTCTGGAAAAAAAAATTATAAAACCTTACACGTGTAATTTTTTTTTGCAGCAAAAAATTACAAACCTTTCAATGTGTAATTTTTCTGGAAAAAATTGCAAACCCTTCAATATGAAGTAATTTTTATGGCAAAAATTACAAACCATTCGATATGATGTAATTTTTTTTTTTGAAAAATTACAAACCCTTCATTATGATGTAATTTTTGTGGAAAAATTACAAACCCTTTATTATGATGTAATTTTTGTGGAAAAAATTACAAACCCTTCAATATGATGTAATTTTTGTGGAAAAATTATAAACCCTAATTTTTCTGGAAAAAATACAAACCCTTTATTATGATGTAATTTTTCTGGAAAAAATTACAAACCCTTCATTATGATGTAATTTTTCTAGAAAAAATTACAAACCCTTCTTATATATAATTTTCCTGGTAAAAATTATAAACCCTCCTCAAAGTGTTTAACAAACACTAACTAAAATCTAAAACATCTATTATAGATTCAAGGATGTGGTGCAAGTGAAAAATCTATCACTCTACCATATATATAAGTCATTCACCTCTCTCTCTCTCTTTGATACTCTATGATGTGTGACTTTGAATTAACACAATACACAATAAATCTCTCCTTAATTCAAAGTCCTACTACAATGATCCTTATTTACATCAAAAACTAGCAAAACTCTTCTGGAGCGATCTTCTCTTGCGGCAACAAAATCTTCTAACTTTGGAGCACTTCTCACTTACAACAGAATTTTCTGATGAGCAAAATTCTCCTCTTCCTTCAAGCCTTGCATTATTCTTGTAATATGGGACTTTAATTGCATCCCAACAATCCTCCCTTCAAACAAAGGACCACTATACTTTCTCTCTCCCTAGCGGAAGACTTTCGACAGAGGGAATCATCACAAGATAGGTCCACCTGACATTCATGGATTCATCTCTCACCAAGTCGAACCACCAACTCGGAATGAAATACGGAAGCAAATTCTCCCAAGATCGGGAGCTCTGATACCAAGTTGAGAATTGAAAAACTATAATATAATTTACTATTTCATTCATTCATTTTTTTATACAGAATACTATATTTATAGTATTACAAATCAATGGCTAGATAATAAAAAAATAAGAAAAAAGATAGAATCTTATCTAATCAGATAGGAAAAGATAGAATCTTATTTAATCAAGTAATCTCTCACTAACTATATCTGATTATGCGATATTTTCTATATCTTGACTAATCAGATAATATCTATAATCTTTACTAATAAGATATTCTCTTTTTTCAACTAAATAAAAATGACAAAGAACACCTCCTGACTATCAACCATAGTCCTGTAGAAAAAATAAAAATAAACAAAACCATCATTATCTTTAAAATAAAATTAAAAATAATTGTTATATTATTACATATACATCAATTAATTTTGATGATCGGCTCGTTAAAATCCTACAAATTATTTCCTTTAACTCTTGTGTTGCTGTCTTTTATTTGGTGAGTAATTTTCGACATTAAATTAATCGTGAAATGTTCACCTAAAAATATCATATGATTATTTTTTTCTGATATTTAACAGTTTTAATATAGAAACATCGGATAATTAAATGCTAATAAAAAAATAAATAAGAGACGTAAGTTAGAAATTTTTTTATTAGAAATTAAAACTCAACACTAACACAAAACAAAATTAGGGAGGATTTATAAATAGAATATAAGAATAAATCGAAAAAAATATGAATTATTTTATTTAATTAAATTAAATAAGAAAATAAAGATTATTTTTTGAATAACACTAAATGAAATAAAAATAGTTAAACTAATTTTTTAATATAATTATCTTTTTAAAACCTATCAACTAATTCAATACTCTTGTATTTAATATAGTTTAAACATAATCTTTTTTCATTTTCTCTTTTCAACCATAGCTTTATACATAGATACACATATTCAAGTGATGATCCATGCACTCTCACTCGTTTCAACATATTAACAACTTATTATAATGGGCTTTAGATATATACATTTGGAAATTCGTAGGTAAATTTTGTACGACTTTATTAAGTCACTACTAACCAAGACTTTGTGATTTTTTATTTTTTTTTAATTTGCAACTTATTAATTTTTTAGAGCATTTCAATACAAGAAAAACTAAACTAAAATCATGAACATTTTACAATTTATTTCTTTTACATTTGTGAGTAGACAAGGACTTACTATATTAAAAATAAATATTATCAGTTCAAGTAATTATGATCAACATATCACGAATATATATATATATATATATATATATATATATATAAAAGCTAAATTTATATTTACAACTTATATACAAACCCAAAGTATTAAGAATAATACGACTGATTAAAGAACATCATTTATTATCAAAGTCGCAAGAATTTTACTCTTTTAATTATTGTTGTAAAAAATGACTTATATACTTATGTATGAGTTATCCATGTGTGGGCCGATTTATATCAGGTGAGTCTTGATTTAAAACTACTGACATATTCCATTTTTAGATTTTTTTTTTCCTAAATATCCCATTTAAGTAATTAAAAAATCAAATTTCTTTGTTATGATAAAAAAAAAAACAGTATATATCAAAGGTATTCATAATTGTAAACAATAACTCTTTTTATTAGTCTACCTAATTGGTTTATAGATAGATGAAAATTTTTATATCCCAAAACAATACACTAAAATTATTATGCATCAATAAAAACAAAAATAATTATTATGCTATATTATTAATCTATAAATATATAAGGGTAATAAATTAAAAATTATGCTACATTACTATAGATATATCAGAGATTTTCGTAACCGAAAATAATAAAAAAAAATTATTTTGTTACACAATTAGTCTATAGATATATGTAAGTTATACTATTTTGTATAAAAATTTTAGGACAAAAAGTTACTAGATCAATATAAATGAATGGTGCAAACATAAGTTATTATAGTCCCTTATTTTTATAATTTAACATTATGTTAATTGATGTTGAAACGAAAATGATTAAGAAAATATAAAATTATTATAAATTTATGGATAAAATTAATTGAAAATGAAATAAGAATGAATTGAAATAGAAAATTATTAATTAATAAAAAATAAAATTAAAAATATAATACATTGACATGTAGTCCTAAGCTATCAGATTAAAGTGAACTAAGAAAGTTTATTACACTTTATGAGAATACTAGTAAAATATTATAATAGAAATATTTTTATCTTTAATAATTTAATTTAATTTACATGATGATTATAATTATTTTTATACTTAATCGTCTTTTTTTGAATGATTCAGGTGTGAACCATAGAATTCGCCAAACTAAATTTGACGTCACTTGACGAAAGACTTTGAAACATCAAAAAGAAAAAGAGAAAAAGTAGTGTGCAAGTCTGCAGTTGGAAACATTGAAAAAGAAAATTTTATTTGTTTTATTGTTTCAAATTTAAAGTCACACTATTTGGGATTTGTCCTGTTTTTTTAGTAAACTTTATTTTGCAATTAATTTTACAATTAATTTTAATACTCATAAAATATATAAATATTTTTTTATTAATTTTAAATTGTTAATTAATCATCTCATTCACTAAATATATAGTGTATTCCTTTTTCTTTTTTTTTTTCGTTTTACAATTAAATATTTGCATAATACCGATATTTCTATTTCTTATTTTTCTTCACATTTTACAATTAAGTACCTACTTAATACTGTTATCTACTACTACGTATTTTTCTTTTTTCCTAATACGGGGTTCTGCATGATACGTATGACACCCTATTCACACGAATTCATTCACTTGTATGATCGTATTGTTTGTTTATGCACCAAAATAAAATATGAATGTGCAAAATAATTTTAGGAACAAAAAATGTGCAGTAACTAACGAGAGCTATAACAAGGCAGGGTACTAAAAATACAGTTACCAGACTATAATAACTAACTAAATTATTATTTTAATTATTGAAAATAACATAAAATTAGTAAAATAATTTTCAAAAATATTTATTATTACAGTGGTTCTTAAAATTAATTAATTATTATTAATTTTGTCTTTAAATTTTCGTTCATAAATTAGGAGTTAAAGTAATAATAAATGATAAAATTTAAAAATTATCTTTCAGTGACTAAAATGATGAATAAATTATATTTTTAAGATCTATTTTATTAATTTTCATCTTTAAATAATTCAATCTCATATTTTCATAAATCAAAATGTTAAATTACTTAATAATCCATTGATTTTTTCATTATACATTTGTGTGTAATATATAAACAATTTCATTGTATTCAATTTGGTCGTTGACTCAATTAGAATCCTGAGTCATTGAGCTAGAAGTTAAACTGGTGAGTCATTAATTAATCTACATGATTTGATCCATGTTAAAAATCTTAATTTTATGCTGACCAGTTCAACCCCTGGACAATTTTTTTTTATATATTTTTTATATGGCTGCATCTTAATTAGACTAAAAATAGAAACTGTTTAAACTTTTGCAGGCGCAAAACTTGAATATATATGGGCTTACCTTTATGCTCAGCTTTAATGGTAGATGCTCAGTATATGAAATAAATAGATTGATTAAGGGTAAATCCGCTGAATCATTGACTTTAATTGATTAAGGGTTCAATTCTTGAATTAATCCAATTGATTTGATTTGAGTTAAATATAGGATAACATTGTATATAAATAAATGAACATTATATGAAAAATAGATATTTTATACTATTAAGAGACAAAATTTATTAAATTTTTCTATATAAAGCTAAAAATTAATTAAATTTCAATTATATTTTAAATGATCTAAAAGCATTTTAACCATAAAAAATTTAAAGCACAATGCATGAAGAAGTGTGTCAGCTCCAATATTTTTATCAATAACCTAATGGAATTTTCAGCAAACACTACAAACCCTAGATATACACTTTAGCATCAAAGAAGAAATCATTTAGAATGTTTTGGCCTTGAGTTAGAACAATTTACCTAATTTTCCTATAATTAATATTTCTTTAAAAGAAAGCTATGTTGAACAAAAATCCTTTGAACAGAAAAGAGTACTGCCCCGCCTTAATTTAATTTCTATCTTATAATTAAATCTGCTAGTTATTACTCTCTACCAAATTAAAAAAAAAAATAAAAAAAAAAAAAAAATCTACCAGTTACAATACTTGGTTATGTTAAGTGTTATCCAAGGCCAAAAAGCAGTGATGGTATATAGATGTGTAAAGAGTTTGGAATCTCAATCCTTTCACAAGATATATCTTTCATGATTAAATGAACTCAGCATGGTCCTGATGCATCTTTTCTTGTTTTAACTCTTTAATATCCAATGAATCAATTACAATTTTACTTCGCTCTCTTCACATTTTATAACTAATTGTCTAGTTATTTACATATTTCAATTATTTATCAAGTATTTTTTAAAGTAATTAATAGCTTTATCTGCACCAATTCATCTGGCTCACTCCCCTTTCATACAATTGATAATTTTCTTATTAACATCAAATTAATAGAACCATTCCATCATATTGAGAGATTTGTATAAAAGAAGTTATGAAATTTTGTCACTAGGATGAGTGCTGGAATTGATGATCCAAACATATAATATACGTATTGTGTTTAATAGAATACATTTATTAGCCAGCTAAGAAAACTGTCCACCGTCTATCTCTTAATTATGTTAGGTGCTCTCAATTTAATTTGAAGTAGGGACTTCAGTTTCCTAAATTAATGTTGAAAGCTACAAATCATAGCCAAAAAAAAATAACAAACAAGATAAACCATCTTGTTAGTTAATTCCCGGTAAAAATCTATAGAAATTATAGGTAGGAACACCGGAAAAATATTAGCTATCATTCTTTTTTTCTTGTTTTACAAAAGTTTTGGAAAATGCATCCTTTCTTACTAATGCATGCAGGAGATGATGATGATCTAGAAACTCCAGATATCATCAGTACCAATTTCAAAATCCCACAACTCTGGTGTTTCCACATCACTGCATGATCCATTCACAAACCTTTTCAATCTCTCACTTACTTTCGTCGCTCCGAATTGAAGATAAGATTGAGGAATCTGCATGAAACCCACAAACAAAATAACGAAACTTGATTAAGCTTTCTAAAATAAATAATTAAATGAAGAATTTAAGGAATATGCTTAAATGATACATACCTCTGCATGAACAACATAAAGCATGGAGTCTCCAGTGAGTGAGGAATTGGCAGTTCTAACATCTATGTTCTCTTCATGCAGCATTCGAATGATTTCATAGAAAATGAACTGGTAGTCTAACCCACAAGTCAGAACAACTTCTAGAGAAGAACCCACTTCATGAATTTCAAGTTGTGGCGATTTTTGGGAAGTGCTTGCAGCAAAATTGGCACTATTGGAGAAACAACCACGGGACCTTTTCCTAATTCCCTGCAAGCTCTCTTTCTTCTCCTTTGCCACCTTCACCTTTGCCTCCAAACTCTTGATGTAGTTTATTGCCTCATCCACTTGGTCAGGTAGTGGTAATGCTTCCTGCATCATCCCCATCACGTCATGTCAATAATACCATTCAAATTCAAATCACACATAATATCATTCAAGAACTAGAAAATTAAGATGCCCCACATCAGACAAATATAAATATAGAAAAGTTTATTCTAATTTTATGAATGGTATATCAAATAAGCAGAAATATTAGACAAATTACTCTAACCCAATTCTAATTCAATATATATCCATGCATGAAATAACATAGGTAGAAAAACAAAAGAAGGAAAATATGAACCTTGGGGTTATAGTTAGGTAGAAGAGAGTTGAGTTTGTGGTAGAGGATCTTCATCTGATTTCTTCTGTTTTTCTCAACAAGTCTTCTTTCAACCTTGGTTGGAGGGGGCTGAATTCTAGGCTGATCCATTGAATATGATGTTTAGGAGGTTAATTATAGCTAGGTAGGGAGTTATGGATGAATTGGGAAATGGTGTGTGCATGTGGGTATATATATGTGTGGAGTAATAGTAATGTGTTTCTGTGTGATTGATGGCAATAAATGGGAAGAGGAAATTGAGAGAATTAATGATGTCACAATCTTGACTTGTGATAATATGAGTCAAATTGCTTTTCCGTCCAAAAACACACGTGACTTAGAAAGAACTTTCCTTGTTTCTCTCTAGAACGGTCTGCGTTACCGCGTAATTCTAACTCAACAGTTCTTTTGCCACAAACTAATAAACCATGTAATCATGCATCTGTCCATTTTTGGCACTTTCCTAATGTTATATTTTGAATTTTTATTATTTTACTCTTTTATTATATTAAAAAATATGTATTTAGAAAAATATTTTAAACTTTATAAAAAATAAATGGTTAAAGAGAATTAAAAATAGATGCACGGTGAAATCAGTGTTAATTTTCCCTGGCTAGATTCTTCATTGAGTTTAATTTTCGTGGATTATTTAGTTAAGGGTTAATCTTATCCGAATTTTGAATTTGATCCAGTCATATAAAGTGAGGTTTTTTTACGATACTACTTATAATTAATAAACGAGTGCTTTTATATTCAAATAAATATATAAATTTACTTATTACAACTAGTATTTTTTTCCATGTATTATATATTGATTCAATCTACTACTATAAAATTCATGTAAAAAAGTAATTAGAATAAAAAAAAATTATATTAAAAATATTATGACAATAATCGATATGTATAAAAATATGAATAGGAAATTATTTCCATAAAATTTGATATTTTTATATGTGAATTAAATCTTTTTTGTTTGGAAGGCAATTTTCGCCAATTTTTTTTGTTAAAAGTATTTATTTATTTTTAATGAGTTTAATTATAATAGTGAAAAATAAAAATAATAGAAAATATATGTGAAAAACTATTTTATTCAAAAAAATTATTTTCATATATTAATGAATTTTATTTTATTTTTATTCAAAAAACTATTTTCATAAAATAATTATATTTCTTAATTAAAATAAATTGTCATCCACACCAAATTAATAAATAAATATAATGAAGAATTAAAACATTTTATAAATTAAAGCCAAACTACTCTTTAATCTCTTACTGATCTCACATTTGAAGTATCCAAAGAGTTAATTTTAACTTTAGTTAAAAGTATATAATTTTTCCTTAAGAAAGGCTATAACTATACTAAACACTATATATTGAACACTGTGGTCGATTCTGACACACAGTTTTGGGAGTTTTCTGATCGGACCCATTGAATGTCCACTTCATGCTTTTTTGGTCTTGACGGCTGGTCAACTCAGGGTTTGAAAACATTGCATACTACAGCTATTTTACACATTTTAAAGATCAATTTAAAAGGACAGTAATGTAAATACACATTATGTTACAATATTTATCTATTAACTTATCCAAATTTATGTTAGTTACAGCATTAAAAAGAAAAAGAAGATAGATATCAAAGGACACAGTAATGTAAATATATAGTTAATATATGGTACCTACAACTTATCTATTAACATTCTCTACATGGTATTCATAAGATATTCATTCAGTAAATAAAATATAAAATAAGTATTATACATTTTATATATATACAAATTGAATATAAACAATTTCAAATTCTACATTAACGTCTTTCTATTAAATATCCTAGTTATGGAATGAAGATTTATTCAATGTTTGTTTTTTCCTTTTGGGATATCTATGGATTCTAGTGTGCCTATTGGAACACAATACCTTTTTTTGGTATTCATTAGAATATGAAGTCAATAAAAAATGTTGTTAATAAAGAAAATAATTTATCTTTTCGTATACAAGATAATATATTGATTAAAAATTATAATTAATGTTTTTAGTTATATTGAAAATATGTTAAATTTCCTAAAACGATATCCACTCTTTTTTCTAATATATGAACATAAGATATATGATATGTGGCTGTAGGCACACAAGGGAAATTCTACATTTTTTTTAAGATAGCAAATTTATGAACCTTTTTAATTTTTTTATACTTGAGGAACTAATATCAAAAATAGAAAATATTTTTGTTTTATTTTTAAAATTTTAGATAAACTAAGTCTGGATGATTTAGACATATTCAGATAGACCTTCAAATTCTACTAATGTTTATAGGAATAATATTACGTATAAATTATCTATTAACAAAATTTTCACATTAGTAATGAAATTCCAATTCATATCAAGATATGAATCTGATTCTTACCTTGTTGGTGGAAATAGTTGTTATACTTTGAATTTATTAGGTCCCGCGTAAGGAAATAAACTTTTTTACAAGACCAATCAGATGAAGTTTTTGATTTTATGAGCAGAATCTTAACACTTTATTATTACTAGAGGAATATATTCTTTTTTATTATGTTATAAGGATGAAAAAAAAAATTGTTTTTTTAATGCAAATCTTTTATCAAAGAATTTGATGTGCTGATCATATGATGGCGCACACACACATACACATGTGAGTGTACGTATGTATATATTATAGATAAGCTTAAACCCAAAAATTTATTTAAGAAATTTAAATTTAATTTTACTTAGAACAATGCAATATTGATATTTAAGGAGAGTTTATATTATCACAAGCTTTTATGTTTTATTGTTATTTTTATTTTAAAAGAATCTTATTTAAAATATTCTTTTCATACTTTGTGTATTATGAGTAATCTTTGACTGAAACATGAAGATTAACGTCTTCAGAGTATAAAAATAAATAAACTAAATTTTAGTGTAAATTAAATAAATAATCCCTCAGATTTTAAGCAATTATATAAATACTCCTACTTTTTTTAATTTCTGTATAAAAACTCTTAGTTGTTTGAAAAATTCTACACACATATTCCCATATGTATTACATCATTATTCTTTTAATTTTGAAAATATTACACGTTACACAAAAATTTTACAAGATATCCATATAATTTACCATTAATTTTGTCTTAACAAAATATTTTTCATCACTGAGATTCATTGTAACACTTTCCTCCAATGTCCTCTCCCTAAAATATAATCTATTATTTGCATTACCTTTGCTGGTTAGTATTTCTAGGAACCTTCTTTAGATGTGTTCAAACCATCTGAACGTTTTATCTTTGTCATAAAAACAAATATAAATCCATACCCATTTTGACTTTGGACATAAAAACAATATCGATCCAAAGATTTTTTGTGAATGTGAGTGTTAAAGTACCTCCTTGAACCTATAATTGTTAGTTTTAATATGTAATTAATTACGCAAATCTAAATCCATACCCATTTTGACTTTGTAAATAAAAACCTACCTTGGTAAGTAATAGAACACTAAACTCTTAATTATGTTAATTCGGGTAGTATAGTACCTTGTGCTTTCTCTAATCTCTAGTGAAGCTTCGAGGAGACACACTAGGATGTTCGGGGGACTCATGTGGCAACAACGTACGCGGCTTCTTGTGTCCATTTTCGTAAGCAATGAGAACAACAATTATTAACGTTACTGTTTAAATTGCGGTGCTTACCTGTTCCGTTTCTCGTTCACATTTTCGTGCCTCCTTTGACTCTTGTTCCACTAATTTGTTACAGTACTTTGATAGTTAGAGACACGACCACGATACAACAACGTAGACTCACTGGACAAGTTATATTGCTGTACTATAATATTAATTTCTTTTCTTCAAGAGGACTAGTCAAATACATAACAAACATTGTACTGCCCAGTAGGAACATCACTTTACACATATTATTTTATACATTTTATTATTTAATATGTGTTGACTACTTAAATTTATTATATTAAAATAATTTAAATTATTTATTTGAGATATGTAAATCATTATAATTATTTTTTAATAAGATTTATATGAATTTAATAAATAGTAGTAAATATTTTCAATTCTCATAAAATTTTTAGATATATTAAAAAAATATAAATACAATTTAGAACATTAATTATATCGTATTGACTTCGGACAGACATACATTTGAAATAGCATTTCGTTAATTATTTTTTATTTTTATTTTCAAATTTTTACTATAATGCAAATAAAAATGTAAAATTTTCTAAACGTATTAATTATGATTTTTATAATAATCATGATAAATCATATTTATTTTTAAAATATTAGTTTTGTGTAATTACGTGTATCCTATCCTAACCCCTGTCCGTACTTTGTAATTAATGTGTATTATTATCTTTTGTTATTTCTTGATTAAATTACTGTTGTATGCTTTTGATAACTTTCATCCATGATTCCTCATCTTTTCCGCGAAATTGTAGCATCTCTTTTGGAATAGAGGATAAGGATAAGTACGTTGGAGAAAATACCAGTTTTGGTGCATAATGAAGAAGTTATGAATAAAGCATATGCATCTTAAGAATTAGTATAACAAACACTTTCCAGAAAGAAAATGGTTTGAGCTGGTAAACACAGGAAGCATCAGAGATTTTGCTGAAGAAATGGACGTGTCGTCCAAGTGTGTTCATGCCGAAATAAACAAAGGCACTTTTCTGCTTCAACACTTTAGACTTTATTAAACAATATTGAACAGACTTCAACTCCTTCGTTGACAATTTGACCCATGTCTTTAAGGATAAACTTAAATAATATAAACTATATTTTTGGTATTGAAAATAGGGACATCCATATCTCACCTACCTTATTTCATATTAGTGCAATATTTAGTTAAAACTATTTAGAGAATATATTTTTAGAAGAACTTTTAATATGGAATATGGTCATAAAAAGGTAAAACTTATGCGTATTTTTTTTTCTGCATTATTATCCGATTAGAATTAAAAGTTCATTATAATAATATATATGGAGCCTTTTGACATTATTTTAGTATACTTGTAATATTTTCATATTTCAGGCAGACTGTTGTACATGTTTTATGAGGAAAAAATTTAAGTCTCCTGTTCTTAGACTCTCCAGTTCTCAGGCATTCATTATTTTTATTTCACATTTTCATTTTCTAAACTTTAAAATTTATATTACTCTATTTTCATTATTATCATTTTTTGTTTTCCAACTTTCCGTAAAATTAGTGAAAACAATGTCTTTTTCGTTTTTAAATTCAGTCTTTATTTCAAAAAAAATTAGAAAATATATTTTTAAAATTACAGCCAAAATATTTTTTAATTATTTCCTGTTTCAGGTAAAAATAAAATAGGAAACGAGTAAATCAAATATGTCCTTGAATATTGCACTTTTCTATTTTTTTATTCAAAATTTACATGCATGCATACATAAATAAAATCATTTATCAATATATATGTGCTTTTGTTTTTTTACAAAGTACATGTTATTAAATTATTTGATTTTTATAATATATTTTTTTATCATAAATCTTCAGATAAATTTCGCTAACACCTATGTAGTTTTTTGAAATTTCACATGGTACCTCTGTTTTAATTTATGTTCCTACATGGCTCCCTTAATTGTCATATTCACTAGTGCAAGAAGCGGTTAGAAAACATTTTTCTAGTTGGTTTCAGACCGTCATCATATATAGGGGACCTAAAAATAGATTATTTTTAAACTAAAAAAAAAAAAATTTCACGGCAGTTGGTAGCAAATACTCATAGTTGTATATCTAATCTTTTATAGCAGTCATTTTTAAAACTCGTCGTTATATATATTAAACTTTTTTTATTCTTTTTATTTTATCTTTTATGGCCGTTGACATTAAAATTTTATTTTTTTTAATTTTCCGTGTTATTTTTTCATTTATTTTATGTATAAAATATGCATTTGATATGAAACAAAATAATATTCTCATAACAAAAATTATAAATTCATGAACAATGTTTCACCATTCCAAAACTCTTTAATAGATGAAAATTAAACAATATAAATATCATTTATCTATCAAAAATTAAACATAGTCACATATATAATATTAACGATATTGTTTAATCATTCCCTAATAATATTACATATAAATTAACATTGTTCATAGATTACATGAAAATAATTAAAAGTATATGTAACTCGTAGTGTTTGAATGTTACCTGAAAATAGAATAAATAATAAATTAATATCATAAGTAAGATGATATGATATATAATTTTAAAGAATTTAAAGATAAATTAACCTAAAACTAACATTTTAAGAAAATTTGGGTAGAATCTTTCTTGTAATTTGGATTATTATCAAAATCAAACTTGTTAACAATCAATTCAATTCAGACCAGAATCACATACAATCAATCTAAAACATTAACTTCACCATAACAATATAATCTTTATTCATAAACCTTTTGGGTACCTCTTTATACAGAGGTGTTTGTGTTATGAACTTTTCTTCATTCCAACTAGATATGCTGCATGTTCTTTCCGAATAATGTGAATGTCTTTACTAAGTAATGAGTCAGCATCTTGGAACATCTAAAACATGTATAAACTATTAATTGATATTGTTTGTGTTTTAAACATCTGAAAATTATATAAATAAGTACTTATTATAAAGATATTACCTGAAGCCAACAATCCTTAATTTTTGCAACAATAATGACTTTTATCTAATACATTACATAATAACCATATTCAAAGGAGTCAAGTTGCTTATTACTCTACATTAATAAGATTCATAGTTAGATCACAATATAAACTAAGAAAATTGAATCTGATGCATTATGCCTTAGGGATGATAATGTTGATATTCTTTCCTTGATTAACACATCCAGACAACACATCTGTACTCCCAATGACCCTAATCATATTAAATATTATTATAGCATTTAAACATATGTACAAGTAATATCAAATATATCTAAAACATTATAAAGTTACCCATTCAATAAATGTCTCATGTCAATGGTAGGTTTATGATATAACGAACAAAACCAAACTATTGTATAGTCCTTAGGAATAAGGACTATAAGCTGCCAATGGGACTTGAATTAACAATAAATGAATATGTTTCAACAAAAATGAAGTAAAAATATCCACAAATTCATTAATCAACTAACCCAGATATGAATGAAGCAAAATATATTTGTTTTCTTTATTCAGTCATCCATGTTTGCATATATTCTTGAAATGAGGCTTTGTTATTACTAACTTTCTGTATTGACTGAGGATCAAGAAATCTATATACATGCGACGTGTCTTGATTCATGCTCAACCCATACAAATAATTATACCAAACCGAAAACATATTTAGCACAAGTCAATAGCTTTTATTAAATAAAAATAATTATTAATTTTACTTACCTTTATCATAATTGTATGACAGAGATGTTTAGCATGGTATTCCTTGAACAAATCTCAAGAACATCAAGCAATGATATGTATATGGGCATATCTAGGTTATCAACACCAAAAATCTCTTTAGTTAACGACACCTGTATAGGTGCATTAAACAATGATGATGATATCTTCAGTGGATCAATCAATGGATTTTGTTCTGCATCATCATCTAAATCATCAACTCTTGGAGGATTTGGAACGTCCATTGCCTGTTTTCCATGATTAATGTTGTCATAAACACGCACAGGCACATTTTGTACCATTTAGTACTAAAACTAATAATATATAAAAATGAATTAAACAAATTTTACCTTTGGTTATGATGAAATTTCCCTTAGCAAATTTCTAGGCCATACAATAAAGGTGTTAATAGCTTGCCTCACAAATTGTATTTCTATATTAGGTACCGACATTGTGGCATCAGGGTCAATAACATCTTCCACAACTACTCTAACCCAATCTGGCTGTAAAGGGATCCTATGAATGGCTATGCCCCACCAAACACAATATTAAGAGCTACAATGCGTGGAGGATCCCCTCCACATACAACTCGCACTTGATATAAAATGATGTTCATTGTATTGGAATTCATAAACTTAAACTCATAAATTAATTTAATCTATATATATATATATATATATATATATATATATATATATATATATATATAATTTTAATGAAAATTGGACAAAATCTCTCGTATAATTTAGATATTTCCCAAAAAAAATTATCATACTCAAATCCACCAAGTTCAACTCACATCATCAGTGTATTCCACAACATGATAAAAAAATCTTAAAAAATTATAATATCATAATTTTTCTTCTCAAATCTCCAGCTCAAAGTTCCTAAATAATGACCCAAACACAGTGTATATAGTGATATTCATTCTTTCTTAATCATGCAAACACAATGTAAATAATTTCTTGCTCATTCCTTCTCAACATAATTTTTATTGTTTGATATAAAAATAAAAATAAGTAAATAAAAGTGGTAATGAACAGAGCACTCACATCAACAATGAGAACACTCAAATATTGGGGGGAAATCATAAAGGGAAAATCATAACAAAATGGGAAAATCACACTAAAAATTATAATGTACTCACCACGACAATGGAAAAATCAGCAAACCTCACAGAGCCCCACCACGGCTAATTTGCACCACCACGAAACTTACCATCAACGAAACCCACCACCACGAACAACACCCTTCAATAGAAAACGGCCAACAAGCTCACGGCGAGGCCATAACAATGACAACAATGCTTGAAGGTTCACAAATGGTTAACAACGATGGCAACGAAACCCACCAACCAACAGAGAGAAAACAACCACCAACAAAAACCTAAAACCGAAGGTTCACGACGATGGCTACTAGTTGGAGGTTCACGGCGAGGGAATAGAGAAGTACAACGAGAGTAGAGACAATGATTTTTCATGGCGGAGAGAGAAACAGTCAAAATCGTGAAAGAAGAGAGAAGTGAAAAACGAAAATCCTTCGACACATTAAATAGTGTTTTTAACGGCGATTAGCAGAAGACCGGCCGTCAAAATCATCTTTTACGTTGCATGTTTATTAAAAATAATAAAAAATTAAAGTGTGTATTCCCATAATTAAACAATGGAAGAATTTAAAAATTTTAAGTGAATCTAGTTGTTTTACACTTTATTTTAATTTAAATATTTTATTTTATTTATTTTCTTTTCTTTTCTTTTATCAAACCCACGAGCAATCTCGATGAAAAAATTTAATTTTTCTTGTATTTCTTTTTCGCCAAACAAGTTACTTTTTGTGCAGTTCCAATTACTTCGCAGTTCCAATTACTTCGTTCTTACTTTTCACCCATCATAAGAGATGTTGAGATGGTTAAAATAGATTTTTTGAGTGGTTTGATTAATATGCACCTTCACTGTGTTGACCAGTGGCAATTGACCCATTAATAGGATGGTAATGGAAAGTTGTTGAGAATGTACTTGGTACCCAACTCATCTCTGAGTCTATAAGAAGTGAAGCAACTTCATGTCAAGAAGTATAACGATTTCTTTTGACTCGATAAATAAACTATTTGATTATTTTTTGTAATTTATTGTTTTCTTTTTCCAATAATGTTAATTTCATAGAAAAATTTATGATTAAGATAAATTTATGATTACAAACAATATTTAATATTATTGTTCAATACATATACTTTTTATCAACAATATTTAAAGTTATTGAAAATATATTAATTTTTATTCATCATTTATATTTCTGGTGAAAAAAAATTAGTTTCAGAGTGACGATCTTTAGGTGTCTAAGAATATTAAAAGCGGTTGACGGAAGTAATGTACGTAACAGACAATAAAAGCTTCTAGAAAATGTCAGTAATAAAATTAAAGTCATCATAAAAAATTACATATTTATATGACAAGTTAATTATTGTTGGGAAAAGTTATATTTTTTTAATAATAATAAAAATTGCTAACAATATATATATATATATATATATATATATATATATTATTTATAAAAAAAGACATTCAAAATTTATTGAGAAATATTATTTTTTATACCGACAATATTGATGGTTACGACGAATAAGAGTATTATAGTTAAATTATTTTTATTAGTTTGGGTTTGTTTAAATTTTATTTAATTATGATAGTTAAATTATATTATTAATATAAATAATAAAAATAGAATATGATTTTTAATAAATTAAATTTAATAATATTTTACAAATTTTAAATGATATAAATAGGTAAGAATTAATAATTTATGATTAAAATTTTTGTTACCAAAGAAAAGGAAGAAGTAACAACAATTAATGTTTGGAAAAAAGAATTTATCAAAGTGATTTAAGGAATTATAAAGTTAAAATTATTAAAATAAATTATAAAAATTATAGGGTGATCTAGTGATATGAAACTTAATAGATGAGGAAAAAGTTGTGGGCTATTACTTATTTGAGTTATAAGACGGTAACATTGTATATCATTGCAAAATTTACTAGATCTCTATATTAAAAAAGTAGTTGTTTTCTTGTAGTCAAGTAGATTAAAAAAATAGTTGTTTTCTTCTAGTCAAGTAATGTTATGACATCAATTAAGTGAAAATAAGTTGGTAAATTAAAAATATTTCAGTTTATATTTTAAATATCCTTCACTATATATTGTTCATAATTTAGCATATTTTAACATGAAAATAGGGGGCAGCACTGTAATATCTATTTACAGTGCATACGTAAAAATAAAATTGATAAAATTTGATAAAGTAGAAGCCGCCGTAACAGCATATACACGTGTCAAATTATATATGTGTTCCTTTACAGATATTTACTTGTTAACATTTTAATTTATAATAGCTATCTTTTGGAGTTTTCTAATTATTAATGAGTGAGTCAATAAGGTGCATGATTACGTAGATCGAAAATTTATAGTGGTTATCTTTTGGAGTTTTCTAATTATTAAAATCGTTTTCGAACAACAGCAAACACGTGCCTTCTCTTTGCAAACACTAGACATGATAATAGTAATAAATAGAACCACACTATGAAGAAGACTCACCCCATTCCATTTTGACTATAATTAACCAGGAGCATTTGGAATTTTTTGGGAACACACCCTTTTATGTTTGAAAGACGAATAATTTAAATATGTTTATTATTTTAATTTTTAAGAATGTTTATTATTTCTTTAATTCTTAAATTACTTCATTTAGAATTAATTACACTAAGTCATGAGATTTTACCAGCATTCCTACTGTGTTTGCATAAGATTTGATAGATATCTCTAATTATAATAAATTGTTAAATATAATGGTTAAAATAACAATAAATATCTTATATAATTTTATTATCTTTCAAAAGACAATAAATTCAACGACTATTTTTCTATTTTATTATACTAAAATATTAAATTGTTGATCGTTATCTTTTCAAGGATCAAAATTATTATTTATTTTTAATTTTTAAAAAATAAAAAATAATAAAATAATAAAATAATCTTTAAAAATATATTTTATTATCTTAAAATATCTATTTTGATTTTAGTTATGAACTTTTTATTTATTAACACCTTATTTCTTAAGTTAAGGATAAAATGAATGTTAATAATTAATTAATTTAATTATTAAAATAAAAATAAATATTTCTACTAATTGTTTTATTCTTCAAAAGACTATAATACTCGTGACACTTTTCATTATCATAATAATAATTTTTCAATTTTTGGGATATTTGTTGGGCACGAGTGCGGAAGTTTTGTTTGTTGAACAATTCTTTAACATGTAATACAAGTCAGGGATTAGATCATGTGTACCTGATAGTCCCGTGAATGTAGTGAGAGATGAGGCCATGATTTCGATGATGATCGAGTTTCCGTTTAGGGTGTATTGTTATGATGGTAGAGTTGAGGTGACAGAGGAGAGGATAAGATTGGTGTGTCTCTCTTTATCTCTGCCTAATAATCTCTTTATATATACACCCAAGGGGAAACCCTGATTAGGTCATGAGGATAATTATGTCCATCAAATAATTATCAATTAAATACGTGGGTATTCATAAGGTCAATGATCAATTAATTAGATAAATGATAACTTGGGTCACATAATAAACAACGAGTCTTACATTCTCACACTTGACCGAGTAATCATTTATGATGAGCATTAGGTAAGTCTGATCAGATTTTAATACTCATTTTAGTTTTAAACCGAAACTGTAGCAGAGAAATACAGTCATTGAATCGATATTCAATTCAAGACCCTCATTAATCATACTACAATACCAAATTTAAAACTTAAGTAGACTAAGGATCAAATTGATAAATAAGCCCTCAACAATAATTTCTATATAGTTGTTGTCTATATGTATTTAGGCATGCATTGACATATTTAGAGGCACACAAAACAAAATAATGAGGAAATTTTACTATTAAACGTAAGCAAGTACAATATGCAATTAAATAAGGTCTTTAGAAAAGCCCATCTTCGAAACATGTTCTTCGAAAACTTTAGGTGGGAGACCTTTAGTCATCGGATCCGCAAGCATATTTTTAGTACTTATATGCTCAATACAAAGTTTATTTTCCTCAACTCGTTCACGTACGAACAAATACTTTGTATCAAGATACAAAGCAGCGCCAGTCGAACTGTTACTGTTCGAGAAACTAACGGTAGCTGAATTATCACAGTAAAGCTTCAATGGTTGAGATATGGAATTAACTAATTTGAGTCCAGTGATGAGATTTCTAAGCAACATCCCATGACAGGTTGCGTTGTACAGCGCAATATATTCTGCCATCATTGTGGAAGTTGCAGTCAACCCTTGCTTATGACTCTTCCATGAGATAGGTCCGCCTGCTAACATAAAGATATACCCCGAAGTGGATTTCTTGTCATCTTTGCACTTGGCAAAATCAGAATCAGAATAACTAACCACTTCTAAATTATCACTTCTTTTGTAAGTCAGTTTATAGTCTTTTGTCCCTTGTAAATATCGAAGAACTTTCTTAGCCGCTTTCCAAAGATCAAGACCAGGATTAGTCTGATAACGGCCTAACATTCCAGCAATATAAGCGATATCTGGACGAGTGCAGACTTGTGCATACATAAGGCTTCCAACCACTGACGCATAAGGTATCATTCTCATCTGTTCTTTTTCAACATCTGTTTTCGTACATTGAAATAAACCAAAAACATCTCCCTTAACTACTGGAGCTACAGAAGGAGAGCAACGTTGCATGTTATAACGTGTAAGAACACGCTCAATGTAGGTCTTTTGAGATAATCCTAAAACCCCATTGACTATATCTCGGTGTATTTCGATGCCAATAACATAAGAAGCCTCTCCGAGATCTTTCATGTCAAAATTACGTGAGAGTAAACGCTTAGACTCATGCAACATGTCTAAACTATTACTTGCCAATAGAATGTCATCTACGTAAAGGACAAGTATAATAAAGTTGCTCCCACTCATCTTGAGGTAGGTACATTGATCCACTTGGTTTTTTACGAAACCTTCTGACTTCAAGACTTGATGCAACTTTAGGTACCATTGACGTGATGCCTGCTTCAACCCGTATATGGATTTCTTCAGCTTACAGACTAGATGTTCTTGACCTTCAGATTTGAAACCTTCAGGCTGTTTCATGAACACTTCCTCATCCAAATCGCCATTTAAGAAAGCTGTTTTGACATCCATCTGATGTAGTTCTAAGTCAAAGTGAGCTACTAGGGCCATAACGATCCTTAAGGAATCTTTACGAGAGACAGGAGAAAAGGTCTCTTGATAGTCAATTCCCTCTTTCTAATTACAGACAGACGAAACCAAGCTACCCAAGACTTGCTAAGACGAAACCAGCACAGAAGGAACGAGACTCTTCAAAGAAGATTTTCTGCGTCTGTCAAAAAGCCAAGTCATCAGACGATACATGCACAGACGGAAGAGGACTATTCAAGCTTAAGTCCTTCTTCTGTCCAAAGAGTGAAGTCAAAGACGATAGGATGAGACAAAACAACAACAACTGAAGACTGAAGAATCATATCGTCTATCCAAAAGCTGAAGTCAAGATTGAGTCCTTCGCGCCAAGGTTTCAAATCTAAAGAAGCATTCATGAGAAGCATCCAAGATCAGTATAGGGATTCGAGCTTACACACCAAAGTCAAAAAGGTCTTCACCTTTTTGTCACATCTCTGTACAAGTCAGAAATAGTACTGCACACAACCTAGTCCGTTATATCCGCTGCGACTCTTATCAATCAATCAAGTACAACTGAAAACCTTTTTGGAAAGCTCTCAAGAAGATCTCTCAACGTCTCTCAACGACATTCAAATGGGTCTAACGGCCATTTGAAGAAGATGCCTATAAAAGGACTTCACAGCTTCAAGAACCAGTTGGCGAATACGCTTATCTTTTTCCTTCATCTAAGAATTCGCTCAAGTCTGATATTAGAGCTTCATTGTAAAACCCTCTCTGCGAAGAGGAAAAACTTTGTTTTTAAAACATCTTTCTAAGTCCACTTGTGTGGCATTTTAGCCTGAGGAGGCTGTGTTCCAAAGAATAACTCTTGTATTAGCCTGTGGAGGCTAGGTTCAAAGAATACCTTGTTAGTTTAGCCTGAGAAGGCTAGGAGCAAAGAATATCTTGTAATAGCCAGAAGTGGCTGGGTTCAAACAATACTTGTAAACCTTTTCACGGTTTGTAGTGAAAACTCAGTGGTTGCTAGGTAACTAGGCGTAGTCTTGAATAGACGAACCAGTATAAAAACACTCGTGTTTATTTGTTTCGTCTGTTTAACTAACTGGGGATAATCATACTTTAACGTTTGCATATTAAAATCAATTCTTCAATATAAAAATTGTTTCGTCTGAACCCATTTGAAACCCATAGACGAAAGGGATAAAAATTTTAATTTACACAATTCAACCCTCCCTTCTTGTGTTTATCTTTTACAGTTTGATATCAGAGCTCAGCCTCTAAGGGTTGAGCACTTAACAGCTGCTAGAGGAAAAGATCCAACATGGACTCTCAAGGGCCATCGTTTCTATCCGGACGAGCTTCTATGAACAAACCTCCAGCTTTCTCAGGAGATGATTATCCATACTGGGCTGACAGGATGGAGATGTACATCAAGTCAACCCAATATAGATTATGGAACATAAACACCACAGGAGATATCCCCATTGCAAAGCCTGAAGGAGAATGGGAAAATGAAGAATACTCTATGATGGAGCTGAACAACAAAGCAAGATATGCTCTTATGTGTGTTCTCTCCAAATCGAGTACAAATGTGATTCTCATACAACAAAAAAGCTAAAGAACTATGGGATGCTCTTAAAATCTCATATGAAGGCACTGAAGATGTCAGAATGAGGAAGGCCGATACTCTTCAAAGAGAATATGAAATGTTCTCTATGAAGAAAGGAGAGTCTATCGATATGATGTTTGGAAGATTCCAAATGATATTAAATGGACTCACTGCTCTGGGAATCACCTTCACAAAGGCCCAGAACAACATGAAGATCTTGGACAGTCTCCCACCTCCTTGGGAAGCCATGTCCACAAAATTATCTCTCGTTGGAAGAGATATGAAGACATTAACTCTAGACGAGTTAATTGGAGCTTTAAGGGTACATGAGGTACTCTTATGTAAAAGGGAGAAGATCAAGGTTCAAGAACCTATAGCTCTTCCATCTGTCAATGACATCCCTAAAGAAGATTTTGTCAAGAAGGACAGTAAAAAGAAAGTAAAGATTTTGAAGGCTGATTCAACCGAATCAGAATCGTCTGATGGTTCGTCTGAAGACGAAGTCTCCCTCATGGCAAGACGATTCAAAAGGATGATGATGAAGAAAGGGAGAGGCCAACGCTTCTTCAGAAAAAAGTAGAAGAAGCTCCCTGAGAAATCATCAACCAAAGAAGAAAGCACAGAGATTGTGTGCTATGAATGCAGGAAACCGAGACATATGAGGTTAGAATGTCCCAGACTGAAAAAGAAGTGGAGCTCTAGAAGAGATAAAGGAAAGAAGAGCTTACTGACTTGGGAAGACCTTGATAGTGAAAGCTCAGAGGAATCCTCTGAAGGAGAAGAAACATCAAACATCTGCCTCATGGCTGGAGACCATGTCTCAACAGAGGTAAATTACAATGAAACTTCTTCATCCTCCTCTTCTGAGTCAGAGTCAGAATCAGAAGAAATGTCATATGATACTCTTCTAGCTCACTCCCACTTTATTGCTCAGCAATACAAAACTTGCAAAACCAAGCTAAGACAAACCTTGGAAGAAAATGCAGTTTTGAAATCTGAAATTGAATTGTTAGACAAGAAAATATCAAATGATGTTTCGTCTGAATCTGAAAAGGACATTTTCATTCTTGAAATCGAAAGATTAAAGAAAGAAAATGAGTCCTTACTCAATGACTTAACCAAGTTTACAAAGGGATCCTCCATTCTTGAAAATATTTTAAAATATAGGAGATCACCTAATGATAAAAGTGGACTTGGTTATGTTAAGGAGACAGATGAAAAGAAAAACAAACCTGTTTCGTCTTATCAAAAGAAGAGGAATCACAACAAGGTTCCTAATATCTACAAAAAGGTTAAAAACAAAAAGAAGCCTTTTGTAACTAACAAGAAAGGACCCAAAAAGATTTGGGTACCAAAGTCACTTATTGTTCCTGTTGCAGATATCCTCAATGGGAAGAGACAAGACTTCAAGCTGGTACCTAGACAGTGGTTGCTCACGACACATGACGGGAGACCTGTCTATGTTCCAAGACCTCAGACCAAGTAAAGGGTATGTCTCATACGGTTCTGGAAAAGGTAAAATTCTTGGCATTGGGACTGTTGGTAAGACACCCAATACTCTTATCCAGAACGTATCTTTTGTTAAAGGTCTTAACTTCAATCTACTTAGCATAAGTCAATTTTGTGACAGTGGATATGAAGTAGCCTTTAACTCTGATGAATTTATAGTCAAAAACAAAGATAAATCCATTCTTTTTATTGGAAAAAGAAAGAATAACCTTTATGAGGTTTGCCTTTCTGATCTGAGTGATCAGAATGTAACATGTTTGATTTCAGCAGACGATGAACGAGATATTTGGCACAAAAAGCTTGGACATTTAAGTCTCAAGTATATTTCAAAAATTTCTAAAAAGGATCTCGTAAAAGGTTTGCCAAAAATATCTTGGAAAACCAATCGTCTGTGTGAATCTTGTCAGCATGGGAAACAACTCAAAGCGTCTTTCAAATCAAAAAATGTTGTTTCCATGACAAGACCGTTAGAACTGTTACACATTGATCTTTTTGGACCCACTCAGACTGAAAGTCTTGGAGGGAAGAGATATGGATTTGTCATTGTAGATGATTATACTAGATTCACATGGGTATACTTCCTAGCCCACAAACATGAGTCATTCAAGGTCTTTGAAATATTCTGTAAACGTGTTCAAAAAGAAAAAGGAATATGTATTGCGTTTGTAAGGAGCGATCATGGAACAGAATTTGAAAACTCTGAGTTCAAAGCCTTTTGTTTTGAAAATGGTATATTTCACAATTTTTCGTCTCCAAGAACTCCTCAACAAAATGGAGTTGTGGAAAGGAAAAATCGTACTCTACAAGAAATGGCTAGAACAATGTTGCATGAAAGCTGTCTCCCTAAATATTATTGGGCATAAAAATACTTCCTGTTATATTCAAAACAGAATATTGATAAGACCAATATTGAATAAGACTCCATATGAACTATGGAAAGGAAGAAGACCCAACATTTCTTATTTCCATCCTTTTGGATGTGAATGCTTTATCTTGAACACCAAAGATCAACTTGGTAAGTTTGATTCAAAGGTGATAAAAAGAATCTTTCTTGGATATTCCAACACATTTAAAGCTTATAGAGTTTTTAACTCTAAGACGCAAGTTATAGAGGAATCAATTCATGTAAAGTTCCAAGATAACTCAAAGGCTGATAAAGAAATATCAGACCTAGAAAACTTGTTTGAAAATTTGCAGGTTAACCCTTCTGGTTAAAATGATAAACAAAGGTCAGACGAAACAAGAACAGACGATAGACGCACAGACGAACCCTCTTCGTCTGAGCCTCATCAACAAAGTGATGAAGCACCTACAAGATCATGGAAGTTTGCATCTAATCACACTGAAGATCTCATCATTGGAGATAGGAATAAAGGTGTTGTAACTAGATCAAGGCTAAAGGAATCGTCTGGATATGCTCTTGTATCAAGCATAGAACCAAAGAATGTTGAAGATGCTCTTCAAGACAACGATTGGATCTTGGCTATGGAAGAAGAACTTAATCAGTTCACAAGAAATGATGTGTGGACCCTAGTTGAAAGACCAAAGAACAAAAGCATCATTGGAACCAGATGGGTGTTCAGAAATAAGCTTGATGAAGCTGTTTCAAAAGACTTTATTATAGTCCAGATTTATGTAGACGATATAGTCTTTGGAGCTACTAATGATTCTCTGTGCAAGGATTTTTCAAAGATAATGCAGGATGAGTTTGAAATGACCATGATGGGAGAATTGAAGTTCTTTCTAGGACTTCAAATCAAGCAGACGAAAGAAGGAATCTACATCCATCAACAGAAATACACAAAGGAGCTTATTAAGAAGTTCAAGATGAAGAATGCCAAGCCTATGAAGACACCAATGCATTCGTCTGGAGCAAATCTCAACAAGGATGAGTCAGGTAAGTCTGTTAATCAGACGGTATATAGAGGTATGATTGGCTCACTTCTTTATTTAACTGCAAGCAGACCTGACATTATGTTTAGTATCTGTGCTAGATTTCAATCTGACCCTAAAGAATCTCACTTGCAAGCTGTAAAGAGAATCCTTAGATATCTTGTTGGAACAACTGATCTCTCTCTGTTTTATAAGAAAAATGATGATTTTAGTTTGAGAGGCTTTTGTGATGCTGATTATGCTGGAGACAAAGTGGAGAGAAAAAGCACAAGTGGTGGATGCCAATTTCTTGGATCATCACTAATATCTTGGTCAAGCAAGAAACAAAACTCCATTGCACTCTCAACAACTGAAGCAGAGTATATTGCTGCGGCAGGATGTTGCTCACAATTACTGTGGATAAAACATCAACTTGAAGATTACTCCAGGTTTGAAAATCATATACCAATATTTTGTGATAATACAAGTGCAATCAATCTTAGCAAAAATCCTATTCAGCATTCAAAAGCAAAACATATTGAAATCCGTTTTCATTTTATAAGAGACTATGTCCAAAAGGTATTTTCAATATACAGTTTGTGAAAACAGATTTTCAATGGGTAGATATATTTACTAAAGCATTAGACGAAACACGTTTCAATTTCATTAAGGAAAATCTTGGAATTATTTCTTTAAATAATTGAAAATTGTTCCGTCTGAGCTATTTGTTCCGTCTGTACATTATTTTGCGTTAAGACGAAACATTGCGTCTGATCAAGTTGAATAGTTACTGTGGTAAAATTCAACAGATTTAATCATTCTTCATTTAACAAGTTTATCTCAAGTGTGCTGGACAAATTAAAAGGAGCAATAAATGTGTCTGTCATTTATTGCACTATTCTAGGACATTGATATGCACGCGCCGCGAATTGCAGAGGTCAAACCAATCATTAAAAAGGCAATGATGTGGACACGTCAAATCAGGGACAGTTTTCGAAATCTCTTTCGTCTGATGAATCACAACCGTTTTTATTTTTGTTTATAAATACTCTTGAAAGTTCACTCTTTTATTCCTTACTGCTATTTGCAACTTTTTGAACTTTCCAAACCTTAAAACGCACTAAGTGCTTATTCTCTATTTTCAAAATATCAATGGCCGCCAAGAACACCAAAGCTACCAAAGTTGATGAAATCACTTTCTTCGCTCAAGACCTGTTCTTGCCAAGCAAGTGGATTTCAAGGGAGACTCTTGAAAGCGTCTCTGAAAGGATAGTGAAGATTTTGGACCACACCGGATGGATGGGGTTTGCTGAGATGAGAGGCCCATGGCTGATGGAAGCCTATGCCGAATTCTGGAGCGATGCGAAGGAGTTCGATGATGGTATTATGGGTACCATTGACAACAAAGAGTACATCATCACGGTGGACTCTATTGCTGAGGTTGGAAACTGCAAAGCCGAGGGATGTTTCTACAGCCCCAACTGGATGAAGAATGAATCTGAGGAGCGCGTAAACAAGATACTCTATGTAAAGAAACCCAACACTGAAGACTCCAAGTCTTTCAGATCAGGAAATCTTGCTCCTTCTGGAAGAGTTATCCATAACCTCCTCTACAATGTCTTCACACCAAAGACTGGTTCGAGGGACAATGTAATCTTCTACTGTCTGAGAAAAGCAAGGATAAGTCTTCCTCACCTTATCCTTGACCATTGGATAAGTGCTCTGAAGAATCGCAACATCCGTAGGAAGAGTAGCATTCCCTACGCCACCCTCTTCTCAAAGATCATCATCAATCAGGGGTTTGACACCACTGATGTTGTTTGGCACCCTGAGGGAAAGGAAGTTAAAGCCAGCACCTTTGCGAAGATGCATCTAGCACCAGACTTTCTTCATTCACAAAAAGAGGATGTACCTCTCTCACCCATCACCAAAGATCCTCCACACACAGAGTTCGCATAAAGCGTGCTAAGTCACAAACCCAAGCCCAAACTGAACCCCAAACACTAAACCAACCTCAACCTCTTCCTTCTGTGATCATCTCTGAGGTCTCTTTTGAGGATGTTCTTGAAGAACCCCTCAAGAAGAAGAAAAGGACCGTCAGAATCAAGCACATTGGTGCTAAATCAAAAGAACAGACGATATCCCCTAGTAAAGATGAAGGGACCAAGGTATCGTCCAAGGGTGCTGCGTCTGTGAAGATACTTACAGACGAAGAAAAAGAAAAGAAAGAAGCAGAAGAAAAAGCAAGAGCCAGAAAGATTGCTCTTGAAAAAGCTGCTAAGGGCAAAGAAAAGATGAAGCAAAAACTTGCGTCTGTGATTATTGGAAGAAGAGAGAAAATGCTAGAAGCGTGCAGAGGAAGGAACTAAAAAAACTGAATTATGAATTGTATCTGATTTCGCACCCAAGGATTCCTTTTATAGCAGAGAAACGCGCCCCCACTTAAGAGAATCGCGCCTAGGCGCGTTTGTCCAGCAACCATGGGCTGCAATGCGCCTCCATTTGCGCCTAGGCGCGCCCTGGCGCCTCCATTGGGTCCGCTATTCGCGCCTTGGCTCTTTTGGTCAGAGAAGGGGGGTTGAAACGCGCCCCAGCACGCGCCCTAGCGCGCCCTTGCGCCTCCCTTGGCCCAGATTTGCACCTAGGCGCGTTTTTGCGCCTCCCTTGGCCCAGATTTGCGCCTGGGCGCATCCTGACAGCAAAGGGGTGAAGATTTGCGCCTCCCTTGGCCCAGATTTGCGCCTGGGCGCATCCTGACAGCAAAGAATAAAGGTTTGGGCCCTGGCTTGGCCCTGTGTTGCGCCTTGTCGCAATTGCTGGTCCTGTTTCCTTGACTTGAGCTTCCATTTCTTGTATTCTTGATAGCTTGCACTCTAAGTCTTCATCTTAAGTTCATGGCTTTCCTTCCAAGCTTCTATTTCTTCTTCAATCAACCTACAATTAACAGAAAAGAGGATAAAATGACTTGAAAATACAAGAAATACCTATAAAACTAACAAAACACTAAATCAAAGACTAACACTAAACAAATATGGTATTTTCAATGTTTTCTTGTTTAAACTACGACTAAACCTAGTGAATATGGATGGAAATGGACTGAAAACACCTAGGAAAACATGTATAATTTAGCACTTATCAGTGAGACAGACGATGAGAAAGCGCTGAAAGAGGCTAAGAGGGTCTCTATTTTGCTTCATGTTGAAAGAGAAAGGATCTTTCTTGAAAGCTTAAAGGGCATTGGATCGTCTAAGGGAGCATCTGCTCAAGCTACTTTAGAGGGCATGAATAGTGATGAAACTGCCCAGATTCAAAAAGACAACGCCCAGCTTGCAGAGGAGTTGGAGACAATGTTAAGTGAAGAAGTCTCAACTGTGGAGATGTCACCATCAACTCTCCAAGACCAACATAGGACTACTGCGTCTGAGCCTATTGTTGCGTCTCCTCTGAATTCTGCCTTAGCACAGACGTTACCTGCTGCGTCTAAGGAAGCATTCCACTGTCAGACGAAAGAGTTTCCGCCTGAAGACTTGGTGCTTATTGAAGAAGTTGATTCTTCGTCTGATGAAGAACAACTTGAAATAATCAAGGTGGATGCTACATGGGGAAGGTCACATGCTGAAGTGATTAATCCAGAAGACTTACCCTCAAAGCACAAGGTGGACTATTCATTCCTAAATGAATTAGTCATGAGGCAATTTGCTGAGAGTACCTGTGCTGAAAGACCAATCAAACCTGATTGGGTCATTGGAGAGAAATATGAAGAATTCTCCACTGATGGTGAACCGTCTGAGTCTGCTCAAAATGATATCTTAGCAGACGATGAAGACCGCTATATCAAGGACACTCCCTACATTGAATTGAAGAACCCATAAGAGTACAGAGGCAAGAAGGGCTTTCAATTAGGGAGATTTGTCAACCTCATCATCTACAACAAACCCTTGAAGCCAGTAGATTTCAATGAAAACATCGTCTACACCCCAGAAGAGCAACACGATTGGTTGAAGCGTCTACCCTGGGATACACTAGCCAACCTAGACATCAAAGGGTTAGAAGATATTCAAGCCTACAAGGATCATATTACTGCGTCGGTGATTGAAGGACCAGCACTTGGCTATGAACCTCACATTCCATATAGAGAAAATCCAAGATGGAAGGTTCGGTATGAGGTGAATGCGCCTGTCTTCCACCATTGTAGATATGGAGACGCACACTCTATCATCTATGAGCCTAAAGAATGCACTCATTGGCATCTTGACGCCATAGATCGCCATGATCCTATGCCTTTCACAATTCCACTCAACAAAACAGAGTATGTCGGTCTAGGACATTCTCTGGGAATTGTGCTTCCATGGACGAGGCCCCACTGCTCCGGGATCAACCCTCGTTACTCCATCCTCCTCAACGAGTATGAAGACCCTGAAGAATTTGCTCACGCCCTCCCAGAAGACTTCAACACAACTTTTGGGATGATAGCTGATGCCTACAGAAGGGAAGCTAAGGGAAGAGAAGCCTCTTTATTTCATATTGATCGTCATGCTAAGAAGGACAAGAGATACTGCCCTGTCATGGTGGGTTCACAGTTCTCTTCACTGGTGTCAGACGAAACAAAGTACACAATAGTCTTAGACCGAAAAAGACCATGCCTGGTCAAGTTTTTGGCTAAGGGAAAAGAAAAGAAAGTACCGTCTGTACCCAGGACCTTCAAATTCGCAAGGCATATCTCCAAACTCTTTCCGTTTGCTGTCTATGCGCACCTCAAAGCAATCCAAGCTCAAGCCTCAAGCTCTATCAATCCAAAGATACAACGAATGATAGAAGATCATGAAGCCACTTCAAAGTTTTGCTCTGGAACTTCATTTGATGAAGATTCTACCGTATGTGGCAGGGTGTTTCCTGGTGAAGCTTTTGCATACACTCACCCATCCCAAGAGCATCCAGATCTGGAAGTTTCTGTTCCAACCAAGCATTACACATGGCAATGGGAACGGAACTTCATGGCTTACCTCACTCTTCCACTCTTCACATTGCATCTGAAGAAGACTCCAACAGTGCTCATTATTGATGACACTATTCCTATAGTGGAAGAACCTCAAACACCAATGATACACTTTGATGATATGGTGGAGGTTGATGACAAAGTTGAGGATACTGAGGCTGATATTCAAGAAGCTGAGGAGTATAACACTCTGAAGCGTAAGTATGATGCTTTGGAAGAGGATTACGGGCACTTGAAAGCAAAGAACAGAGAACTTGAAGAAAATCAAGCTTCTCTATCGTCTGAAGTGCAGCAGCTAAAAGACATTGTGATGACCCTGCTCAACAAGAAGCCAAAGCCCTCTTCTTGATCATCTTTTGATGATTTACAGCCCAAGGGGGAGAGAATAGAAGAGTGAGCCCAAGGGAAAGAAGATAGGTAAAAGGGGAAAGTAATGTCTAAGGGGGAGCGAACAGAGTATAAGGAAAAGCTTCGTCTGAGGGGGAGCGAACATTCAAAGAGCAAGCATCGTCTGAAGGGGAGTCATATTTTTTTTGTACAACTTATACTTGTAATTCATTAGTATAGCTTATACTTGTAACTCTTTATTGATTTTCTGTTTATACCAATGTAATAATGTATAAAGATTACATCGCATTGATGTAACAATCTATTATAAAGAGGTATTATTCAGAAAACATCGTCTTGATGTCAATCTGGCTTTTTAAGACTGTTTGTTTTTGTCTAACCATGTCTTGTGCGATTTTTTCGGTATGGTCCGTAATCATCATCAAAAGGGGGAGATTATTAGATCAAGGATGATTAACGTCTCAAGATTTTGATTAATTACAGACAGACGAAACCAAGCTACCCAAGACTTGCTAAGACGAAACCAGCACAGACGGAACGAGACCCTTCAAAGAAGATTTTTTGCGTCTGTCAAAAAGCCAAGTCATCAGACGATACATGCACAGACGGAAGAGGACTATTCAAGCTTAAGTCCTTCGTCTGTCCAAAGAGTGAAGTCTAAGACGATAGGATAAGACAAAACAACAACAACTGAAGACTAAAGAATCATATCGTCTATTCAAAAGCTGAAGTCAAGATTGAGTCCTTCGCGCCAAGGTTTCAAATCTAAAGAAGCACTCATGAGAAGCATCCAAGATTAGTATAGGGATTTGAGCTTACACACCAAAGTCAAAAAGGTCTTCACCTTTTTGTCACATCTCTGTACAAGTCAGAAATAGTACTGCGCACAACCTAGTCCGCTATATCCGTTGCGACTCTTATCAATCAATCAAGTACAACTGACAACCTTTTTGGAAAGCTCTCAAGAAGATCTCTCAACGTCTCTCAACGGCATTCAAATGGGTCTAACGGCCATTTGAAGAAGATGCCTATAAAAGGACTTCACAACTTCAAGAACCAGTTGGCGAATACGCTTATCTCTATCCTTCATCTAAGAATTCGCTCAAGTCTGATATTAGAACTTCATTGTAGAACCCTCTCTGCGAAGAGGAAAAACTTTGTTTTTAAAACATCTTTCTAAGTCCACTTGTGTGGCATTTTAGCCTGAGGAGGCTGTGTTCCAAAGAATACCTCTTGTATTAGCCTGTGGAGGCTGGGTTCAAAGAATACCTTGTTAGTTTAGCCTGAGAAGGCTGGGAGCAAAGAATATCTTGTAATAGCCAGAAGTGGCTGGGTTCAAACAATACTTGTAAACCTTTTCACGGTTTGTAGTGAAAACTCAGTGGTTGCTGGATAACTGGACGTAGTCTTGAATAGACGAACCAGTATAAAAACACTCGTGTTTATTTGTTTCGTCTGTTTAACTAACTGGGGATAATCATACTTTAACGTTTGCATATTAAAATCAATTCTTCAATATAAACATTGTTTCGTCTGAACCCATTTGAAACCCACAGAGGAAAGGGATAAAAATTTTAATTAACACAATTCAACCCCCCCCCCTTCTTGTGTTTATCTTTTACAATATCGTTCAATGTTTCCATTTGGATCCAGTTTTGTTTTGAAGATCCATTTACATCCTATGGGTAATTCAACCAAATCCCAAACACCATTTTTCTTCATGGAGTCAAGCTCGTCAATCATGGCTTTATTCCATTCAGGAAACTGATCACTACTAATGGCTTCATTATAAGAGGTAGGATCAGTAAACTTTTCAGCATCCATTTCTTCTTCAGTCAGGTAGGTAATATAATCATCAAAATTAGTAGGCCTTTTGGACCTAGATGACCTCCTGAGTAGATTATCGGGTTGAGCATTATCAGGTTGAACATTGTCAGCATTGTCTTGATGATGGTCATTTGAGGTGCCTTCATTTTTAAGTACATTTGGAGTGGAAGGTGCTGCAGTGTCCTGCGGAGTGGTGTCGAGTACAAGAGGAGTAATTGGAGGTAAAATAATCGACAAGTCTCTTCCCCTTACATCTTGTACTTCTTGCAATTCATCATAAGGGTCTTCACTGCTCCCACTGACCTTAAAGTCTTCAAGGAAATGAGCATCTTTGGTTTCTACGATACGAGTGACGTGGGAAGGACAATAAAATCTGTAACCCTTTGAGTGAGAGGGATAACCAATGAAGTAACAAGTTACAGTTTTCATGTCGAGTTTCTTTAACAAAGGATTATAAAGTTTAGCTTCGGCGAGACAACCCCATACTTTCATATATTTTAGACTCGGTTTCCTTCTTGTCCAGAGTTCATAAGGAGTTTTAGGGACAGCTTTAGAAGGAACCCTATTGAGTATATGAACGACTGCTTTTAAGGCCTCGGTCCAGAGGAATAGGGGTAAACCTGAGTTGGCTAACATATTGCGTACCATGTCCATTAGGGTCTTATTTCTTCTCTCAGCAACACCGTTCTGCTGAGGAGTACCAGGCACAGTATATTGGTTCACGATCCCCTGGACCTTACAAAACTCATAAAATGGACCAGGAGCTTGACCCACATCAGTATGTCTACCATAGTATTCACCTCCTCTATCTGATCTCACAACTTTTATTTGACGATCAAGTTGTTTTTCAACTTCAATTTTATAATCTTTGAAAGTTGTAAGTGACTCAGATTTTTCCTTAATAAGATACAAGTACATATAACGAGAATAATCATTAATATAAGTGATAAATGAATTATGTCCAGTTATGCCAGTGATAGAGTAAGGACCACTAATGTCAGTGTGGATGAGCTCCAATAAATTTGAACTCCTGGTGATACCTTTTTTATTTGATGTCATTTTACCTTTGAGGCATTTGACACATGTTCCAAAATCATTGAAATCGAGAAAAGGTAACACTTCATCCTTCACGAGTCTAGATAAACGTTCTCGTGAAATGTGGCCTAAACGTTGATGCCACAACATGGACGAAATTTCTAAGTCTCGCTTTCGTTTTCTCTTTGATAATGTCTGGTTGATATTATACGACAACAAAGATTTGGAAAAATCATCATCTAGTTCTAATTTATAGAGACCACCATCCAGATAACCACAACCAAACACTTGAGAATTTAAACTAATAGTAAGTCTGTCATGACCATGAGAAACATCAAAAGTGTCTATGTCTAACTTTGGCCCTTATACTAAATTCCGAGTAATCTCAGGAATATATAAGGTATCATAAAGTTTAATACACAAACCAGTTTTCATTATTAATTCTAAGGTTCCCACGGCTTCGACAGCTAGTTCATTTCCATTCCCCAATTTAAGCGTTCTTTGGTTTCTTTCCAGCTTCTGGATTGTAAGGAATCCCTGAAGTGATTTGGTTACATGAACCATAGAACCAGAGTCAAACCACCATGTATTAGTTGGAACATTTAAATTAAAGGACTCAAGTATTATGTAAAGATGATTACCTTTCTTAGTCAGCCACTCCTTAAAGTCTTGGCAGTCTTTCTGTCTATGTCCTTCCTTACGACAGAATTTGCAGTAAGACTTCCCTTTGGAGTTCTTAGAGCTGGAAGCAGCACTTGCATCATGTTTCTGGACCTTAGAAACTTCTTTCTTATCGACATTGCCCTTCTTCTTCTTTGGATTAGCAGTCATGAGATAAGCCACATCCGGTTTGTCTAGCTTCAGACGCTCTTCTTCTTGTACGCACATAGCAATCAACTCATTCATCGACCACTTAACCTGTTGGGTGTTGCAATTGACCTTGAAAGCTTCAAAAGATGCTGGAAAAGAAGTCATGATGAAGTGCATTAAGAAACCCTCACTGATCTCCATGTCTAATCCCTTAAGCTTTCTGGCCATGTCGTTCATCACCATGATGTGCTCACGAATGCCGTTATTCCCGTCATATTTCGTAGTCACCATCTTCAAAATAAGAGTACTAGCATGTGCCTTAGAAGTTGCTTTGAATTGTTCCTCCACAGAAGCCAGAAAAGTTTTAGCATTAGTTGAATCTGGAATAGCTCCCCTGATGATTATGCTGATGAAATTTTTAATGAGCATAAGAGCCATTCAGTTGCATCTCTCCCATCTCTCATGTACTATTTTATCTTCAGTAGTACTTTCATCAGTGAGAGAAGGAGGGGCCTCTCTCAGTGCATAATCAAAATCCAACATGCCAAGAGTTAGCATCAGTGAATCCTTCCATGAAGAAAAGTTCGCACCATTCAAAGTTTCAATTCTCATATTTGGGGCTGATAGTGAATTTAGATGAGAGAAATAAGACACTTAATTAGACAAGAACTTATGGTGATCTAAGGGGTAATGAATTAAGGCAGACGAAGATAAGGACCATTATATTCTAGTGAAGCTGTGATAAGAGTCTATTATAACACCAAAACAATAGACTAAATTAAATTCTACTTAAACAAATGGCTTTCACTTTGGTTATGACCAATTATTTAAGTATTATGAATAATAAAATTATAACGTGCAATTTGAATGTAACACATCACCTTTGGGCAGAAATGAGATATCCAAATTTTAATGCACACATATGCATATATATACTTAGTTCACAATACACAATCATAGCACATCATCTTTGGACAGAAGTGAAAAATCATGTATTTAAGGCGAACGTCATACAAATATCTGTTTAAGGATATGCACTAAGTGAAAATGCTTAATCAAACTTGAATAAGTTTTTATAAATGTAACACATCACCTTTGGGCAGAAGTGTACTCTAGAGTATTATTCAAGTCAAGAAGAATAAATCAAAGATTTCATCAAAATAAGGATGAATAATATGAATATATATTTTTCTGGAATCAGTAAAACCATAAAACCATAATGTTTTGATCGGAAACATATCCCTTTTGTTAAAACCCATAATACTCGAACAAATCGGAAACAGAGTGGAGAAACACAAAATCAATTTTAGTTAGGGCTAAAACATGTTTCAGATCTGAATTCCAGTATTTAGAGAATAAAACAGAATTGATTAATCAACATAATGCTCTGATACCAGATGTTGAACAATTCTTTAACATTTAATATAACTTAGGGATTAGATATGTGTACCTGATAGTCCCGTGAATGTAGTGAGAGATGAGGCCATGATTTTGATGATGATCGAATTCCCGTTTAGGGTGTATTGTTATGATGGTAGAGTTGAGGTGACAGAGGAGAGGATAAGATTGGTGTGTCTCTCTTTATCTCTGCCTAATAATCTCTTTATATATACACCCAAGGGGAAACCCTGATTAGGTCATGAGGATAATTATGTCCATCAAATAATTATCAATTAAATATGTAGGTATTCATAAGGTCAATGATCAATTAATTAGATAAATGATAGCTTGGGTCACATAATAAACAACGAGTCTTACATTGTTTAATACTTTTACTTACGTTATATATATATAAATATAATATATATATATATATATATATATATATATATATTCCCTTTAATTATATATGGTATTTTCTATTTTTTAAAATAAAAATAAGAAAACACTAAATAAAAAATATAAGAGATGACACATATATCATTATCAAAGTATAAAAAATATGCTCCCTAAGGGGAAGTTTTTCGAACCAATTTGCATAAACTTGATTATAATTAAATGAACTATTTTTTATTTGGTTGGTGTTAATTTAACAATTAAAAACATAATTTTTTAAGAAACTTCTTTTATTAATTTAACTTTATTAAAAATTAGAAAATCACGAGTAATTAAGGTTCATCGATTAAAATTGCCATTACACGATCCATCCGTGAAGCACAAATCCTACCTACCTCAGGTGCAGTTATTTATCAAACTTGCTATTTTAGTAAATAATTATCCACTCTTAAGTTGATATTTACCTACTAGGGGAACAACATCACTCTTTACTGTGTTTACCAACTTTAAACCAATCAAACCAACTGCCGCGTAATTAGCTACGGTTTAATTTTAATGTCACTAGTGGAAACCTACCAAGACAACACTTATTTGCTTCTTTCAACAATTATAGATATTTCTCACTTTCAATTTAAAATATATATTATAAATACGTGTTTATCTAATAATTTAACCAAGTTAAAAAAATTAAACAACGTAATTACAAATAATTAATTTAGTAAATAAATATTATCAGGATTAGACCAATCATCTTTTATTAAATTATTTAATTTATTTTCATTTGACTTATAACTAATACAAATCAATAGATGTTGCATAGTGAAGTGAAGATCCTATTAGCGTAGCTTAATTAGGCTTTAGACTATATATGTATCCACTAAAGCGTATCTAGCTAATCAATGTAGATATTTAATTATTTCCATGCTCTTATGTTTGTGCGATTTGCAAGTCAACGTAGTGTGGTAGTTCTAAAACGCATGTTTATAGGTATTCCTTTTGCATGATTACGACAACCTAGTCCGGTGCTTCGATAGAAATGAGTATCATTTGTATCATTTATATGAAAAAAAAATAATGCGATCAAATATTACCGTACAGTAGTCAAAAATGAAGTTGTTCTTATCCTAAGTGCTGATTATTCCTCATCGATTACATGATGACGCTTGTGGAGAATTTTTGGTGTGGGGCGTTAAAATAAAAAATAAATAAAACTTTAAGGTGGAAGTAATTTTCCCAGGGTCATGCATGCGCCATTATAACATAGAATTCTGCTATAAGATAGGGATATATATTATAATTTAATAACGTCGTAAAGAAAGATGACTTCAATGCTCAAAAGAAAAACAAAAAGAAGAAAAGAGAAAAATGTGTTGAAGGTGGGTGAGTAAAAGTGGTTTGTTAAGTTGCATTTACAGGCCAGAGTTAGGGACGTCACTCTCATTCTTTAAGAGAGATACAAGGGATAGTGTTGATATTGGCTCAGATTATGAAAGCTGTTTTTGTTAATGTATAAATTGATATATATATTCCTCTGTTTGAAGTTCATGTGATGATTTTGTTTGTGGATTTTGTCCGGACAAGTTCGTTTACGCATGAGAAACTTTGTGTAAAGTTTAACTGACTTGTTTAGTTCAAAACAATTATTCGTATTACATTGAAAGTTCGGTTGTTAGAGTTTATTACAAGTGTTGTATACAAGTAAAATATCTTTGTTGTACCAATATTTTAGAGTGAAGTATAGTGTGTGAAGTAAACATTTGGAGAGCATAGAAAATAATAATTTAAGAGTGAAAACTCTGAAATTTTTTTAGTAACTTAGATGTAGATTCAAGTCCGTTAGTGTTCTAATTGAGCAACATAAATTCTTGTGTATTTTGTCTTTTTATTTTATGTTTTCGTTATTTTTAGAACTTTTATTCATCTATATTTTAGAGTATTCTTGTTTAGTGAGTTTATTGATAAATTTGGATTTTTTTTGTTTCCACAACAAAGTGGTGTGGTGAACACGGAACATTTCAACATTGGTTTCTAAGGAGTACAAGAAATTGAAAATGCGAGTTCTACTTTTATTCATAAGGGTTTGTTGGATGCACTTAGGTGAATCTAAGATTGATGTTGGTATCACTGAAAAAAATGACAAGAAAGCATTGTTAGATATATGGCTCGCATTGCAACAGCTTAAGTCATCTCTCAAGGATTGATCAATAGTTTTCACTGTATGTATACAAAGCAATATTATTGGGCGTTCCAATGCAGAATTGAAGAAAAATAATTGAAATAATCAAAGCTATCAAATAAATCAAAACAGAGTTGTAAAGGTTGAAATGATGTGAAAGAGCTCAATCCGGTCTCTCTTCAATTCTAGAAATCCCTCACAGGTTCTCAAATATATTTGGAAATCATACATACAATCCAATTAGAGTTAAAATCTCTGTATCCCATTGGAAACTCAACGCTCCATGATGATAAAGGATTTCACCAAACAGTACATTACTTCATGCAATCACACAAGACACACAATATGATTCGATTCATACTCAAATCAAAACTTAGCTACGTAACGATAAATAAAAGAAAGAAGTAGTGCTCGAAAGAAAAGGTTATAAACAAAGAAGAAAGAAAAGCAAAGTAAAACATAAAATTTTGATTTAATGTAAAGTGCTATAAGTGATCAAGTCCCTCTCATTTTTACAAGTGCTAGATTTATATACCAAAACCAAGTCTAGGTTGCCTTTATTCATACCATAAATACAATCTAAACTAATGGAATTAATTACATTAAGTTTGAGTTCAAAGTCACAAAGTTATCTCCCCGACCAAGCTCACTTCGTTTGCTCTAAATAGACTGAGGACTTTGTTTGCTCTAGACAAACTAAACACTTCAACTTCAAGACAATTTTTTACCTCTTTGCGGGCTGAATTTGGTCTCAAGCCCTCTAATAGCAATCATTGGACTCTAAGTTAATTATAAAATATGAGACTAAAATCATGTCAATTGGAGGTAGCCATGACCAAAATATTAAATTGAACAAATCTAGAAATTATGCTCAAATTAGATCAAACTTTGCAACTAAGGCTCCATTAGTTCAAATATAAGGAAGGGTCTAAAACTCATTAATTATTCACTAATCAAATCCTAATTATTATTATTATGCAATAAGAAGATGATCAAAATAATTAATTATCATAAAGATAAAGAGGTAAGTATAAAAGAGAAGATAGTTCAAGGGATTTGGACTAAGCTTGAAAGGTTGTACATGACAAAATCTCTAATAAATTGACTTTATCTTAAAAAATGTCTGTATTCATTTAATATAAACAGTTAAACGAATTAAATAAATTGATTCTTAATCTCTTATGTGGTAAAGCACGTATCTATAAGGATCCTTCTAATTATGGTTGTTGTGCTTGACTATAAGTTGATTTGTTATGTTACATTTGCAAAGCAGGAATGTCGCTCTTATTCTTTAACAGAGATAGAAAGGACAGTTTTGATATTAGTTTTGACTACAAATTGTTTGTTTTTTTGTTATATAAATTGATATTTGTCTGCTTAAATTCACCTGATGACTTCATCAGTACAAGTTCATGAGACAAATTCATCTGTACAAGTTCATGAGACAAATTCATTTGTACATATTTGCCTAAAAACTTTGTCTGTGTCTAGAGAATTTTGTTTGACGCATAACCAAGTTGTTTTAGAGTTAGTTAGAGCTGGATACTTATACTACTTTGGAAGTTATGGTTATGTTAGAGTTTATTACAAGTGTTGTATATAACCATAATATATTTGTTGTGTCAGAGTAATAAAGTAAAGTGTGGTATCTGAAGCAAACACTAGGAGAGCGTAGACAATTATAATGAGAGTTCAAATGGAAAGAGAAAGTGTTCCCACGATAACTCTTTGGAAGAAAATTTGATATTTGACGGTGATAGTGATTGTTCATGGATGTAAATTATAGTCTATTAATCATCTAATTGAACCATGTAATTTCTTGTGTGTTCATTTGCTTTCTTTCTATTTTATATTTTTATTATTTTTTAAGTTTTTTCTTGTTTAAGTTTGAGGATATTTTTTTGGGTGAACTTATATGGTGAATTTGGACTTTTTTTTCCCATCAGAATAATTTTAAATCTTGTTATAACATTTTTTCACCTTTTTTTCCTTAATATTTCCATTTTTATATAATAAATATTATATATATATATATATATGGAGTGTTTCAAATAAAAAAAATTAAAATAAGAAATAAAAAATTTTAATTATGACCATTTATGAAAGAAAGTATGGTTAAGTTAAATTTATTATCTATTTTAATTTTTTTAAAACAATTCTCTTTTATTATTTTTTAATTATCTCTATTTATTTTTCTTTTATATTTTTTAAACTTATATATACTTTTATTATCATTATCATAATCATTATTATTATCTAATCATTATAACGAAAACAATAATAATCATGACAATAATAATAAAAATATATACAATAATTATGATAGTAAAATTAATAATAGAAATAACAGTGATAATCATAATAGTTATTAATACCATATAAAATAGTAATAACAATAATAATAGTAATAAAATATATTTGAAAAAATGTATTATAATTTTATTTAAAAATTGAAACAAATAATAATATATATGTTGAGAGGTATTGAATATTTATAGGGCGGTAATGACTAATATTGTTAAGAATCTAGTTAGTTGACTGTTTTTAATAAAGTGTTTTTTTTAATCACATTTTTTCATTAATAACTATTTAAGCATGGGATCCTATGTAAAGAATTCGGGTTTGTTAGTATAACTCGAACCAAACGTAAAGGAAAATCTAAATAATTATCACTTAACACCTTTTTTTTTTAAAATATTTAATAAGACAAGAGCTTTGAATAACCAAACAAAAAAAAAACGTTATCAGTAATAGGTTTTTTAAAACTCTTTTTAATTATTTAATGTTTGGCTAGAAATTAATTTTCAACCATCTCACATTGAAAATAAACAAAAAAATAATAGAAATAACATAAAAACCAAGTAAAAAAGGTAAAAGTGTTAACGTTACATGTTTTGCATATCGAGCTCTTGAAAATTAATTTAATGAAACACATTAAACCCTTGATTACACCAATAGTTTTGACAAAATTTGGGCTAGTCTGACCCAGTGTGAGATTTAAGCCCAAATCAACAAATGATTTGAGTTCAGAGAGGCTGAGCAGTCCTCATGGGCTGGGCCTGAAACCACTGCAGAAAAGGCAAAAATCATTTGGCTCAATGTTCAAAATTTGTAGGTGATTTTTTCTGCTTTGTTGCATTAAATCATATTTAGATAAACTTTTTTCATACGTACTAATTGGAGAAAAAATAAGAATGTATATTAAGCATCACCTGAGAAAAATTAACTTATGTACTTATTTCGGGGTTAGGTTCATCAATTTTGTTGTTGCTATGTATATTTAGATATGAGATAAACAAACTTAAAAATTAAAAATACTCTTTAAAGTGAAAAAAAATTCACTCTTCTCCATTGTGAATCTTGAAACTGATAAATGGGAGTTGAAATTTTCAAAATCACATTCCCAACATTTATCCATATATATTAATATAACCTAACATAAGCCATATCATATATATTATGACATGAAAACAAAATAAACACTCATTTTCACACAACCTCAACAGTAGTAGTAGTAGTAAAGTGCAATCCATGAATGTTATCTAATAAATCAAAAGTGAGCATTGAAGCCTTAGGTTTAGGTTGTTGACCAGTAGAGTATACTATGGTGAATGGTTCCATTAATGTGGACCTTTCGCACGTGCCAAACCACTTAGCTTGCATGTACTTGTGTTTTCTCCATGGTCCAATATGCATGTTTTTCTCCTTCATGCATGTTTTAGCAGCTGAGCACATAATCTTAATTAATGTTCTTAACCTCTCTGCTTTTCCAACAAATACTTCTGGTAATCGCTTAATTAATTTGTTGTATTCTTCATTGGCACGTGCCATCTCAAATTCTGCTCTAAAGTTCAATTCAATCACCACTTTTATTGGCACTCTTTTGGTGTTTGATGAATTTTCTGTCACTTCCAAATAAGTATGCTCCCCTGGAACAATTTTGGGCAAAAAGGGTTGGTACTAATGTATAATCAAGTTCTTCCCTTGCAAATCAAAATCATATCCTAAATAATCTTAAACTTATTTTAATCCATCAAAATGTTAGGCTCCATTAATTTAATTTTTGAAAAATAAAAATAATTTTTGAAAATATAGTACTTTTATTATTTTAGTTTTTAAAAAATATCTATTATATTTTAGTTCTTAAATTTTATTATTTATTGTTATTTTAATTCTTAATTTAGAGATTAAATTGAGAATTAATAATCATAAATAATTAAATTTAGGAATTAAAACAATAATAAATATTTTTTTCCACCTAACCCTTTTCAAAGTAGTAATATATTTTTCAAATCATGCTGAAACTTATTTGATATACATGCATAAATCAACATTTGTTAAGCACAATATCAATTTTTACACAGGTGTGAATAATAGGTACCTTATAGACAAAAGAAAAATACCCAACATTTGTTAGATGTGATTAGATTTATTGAAATATTGTTTCTTTAACAATTTGAATCATGGGTTAATATCTCAATGATTATTATATTTATATACCTGATGGGATTTCAGAGGAACTCCTCCATTTAGATTTGCAAATGGCACAATTGAAGCCAAGGTTCAACAATCGATCACATATTTTTGTGAGCAAGCAATTTCTGCAACTCTTTGGCACCACTGGTGACTGGCATATACACAGCATCTTCGACATGTTCAATTCTCCTAGAACCTCTTTTGTAGCTTTCCTAACTTTTATTTCACGTGAACTAGTCCTGCACAAAATTGCCTTCCCATACAGAAACAAGAATAAATTTAGCAATATTATTTCAGGCCATCCAACTAAAAAGTATTATTATAACTACTTTAAAGTAAAAAAGTGCATTTTAAAGATAAACTATACTAATAATCATTGATTAAAAATATAGATAATAAAATTAAATACATATTCAACAAAATCTTAAATTAGTTATAATATTAATTGTTGATTTTCTAATTAATAAGTATTGTTGTTAAAGTATTTTGATTTAACTGAGGAATCTGCAAGACAGCAAGGAAGACATTGATTTAGTTCCATACTGCAAATTCAATTTTTTTTCAATGACAATTTTTTTGTGGCAAACTTGTGGCATCACACTCGGGTCAAAGATCTCATATGCAAATTATAAATGAAAAATAAATAAATGGTCTCAATAAAAATATAATCAAAGTGCTTAATTTTTTTAAGACATACATGTGCTATAATAGAGAAACATTGAGGTAGAATTAGTATAGTAAATTGTGTATACCTTGAGGAGCTCATCTTGTTCTTCCCAAAAAGCTTTATTGTTTTCCGTAATACAAATACCCTCTTCTTCTTCGTCATCATTGTTGGTGTAATCGTTGCTCGAATTAGATGAATCCCAAAACCCAAAAACTGTATCAGCAAAACTCACCTCATCGAAGCTCCGGCTATTAGCCGGGGTAGTTGAGAATTCTTTGTCCATGTGTATCTGCAAATGCCAATTCCTTTCTTTATATATAATAGACAGTGATTTGTATGTATCTGGCATATGATGACGTATATATATTATACCCATGAATGTGAGTGTACTTTAACTCATAAATTAATGAATTATGTTACTCTTTCTTTCATCTTTATCATAAGATTCAAATCATTATTTCATCAGGATTAAATAAATTTGTCTTCAATTTATAACTTTCATTAAACTTATCCCTATAAATAGCACATATTAATATTAACAGGTATTGTCATGTCATTTTCTCTTCATCTTTTAATCAAAGAGAAATAATTCTAATCAAGAATTTTATATAAAAAATATTAATACATGAGACATCTTAAATGGGAGTTTATAAAAAATTAAATCAGAGAATTTTTTTAAAATTTAAATATAGTTTTAAGTAAATTACACTCACATCCCATATATTTTTATGCGATTTTATAGATAACCTTTACTTCTTCCATTCTTACATAAAAATTCTTAATTATTTAAAAAAAGTTAAATTAACATTCCACTATACTAACACTCCTTAATTTAAAAATTATTAAAATAAAAATAACAATAAAAAATAGATTTCGACAAGAATATATTAACATAATTTAGTGTCTATATTTTAGTAAGGAAGAGAGGAAGCACAAAGTTTGAGAGATAATTCACATGGTCTTATTATTCTTAACATTGGATGATGCCTTTGATGGAAATCGGTTTCAATTGTCCGCATATTCGATCCTTATGGCATGTTCTTCTTCTTATCAGCATGGGAATGATTAATTTAAACCATGTTAACATGGTACATTCCAAATCAAATGCGAATTTTTTTCTCTTAAACTCAACATTCAGGTCTTACAACTTGCCTTTTAATTCATTTTTAAATGTTATTATTTATCATCAACTGTGTTCATTGGTTACTTTTTTATCACGGAAAAAGCTGAACTGAAAATTATAAAATATTAATTTGTTTCTCCCTTTTTCATTTAGCTCCTATCAGTTTATGCTGCTGTGATTGGAGTATATTCCTATCATTTTATATTCAATAATGTTTTGGTTTTGGTATTTTTTTCATGTTAGGAGTTGTGAATTTAGGCCAATGATTTCTGCACCTTTAACTCTGCCTATTTTGGTATGGAACATAGATTAAACTGTTCAATGTCCATCCTGTTTTGGGTGGACAAGTGTAAGAAAAATAAAAGATAAAGATAAAATAATAAAATATGATGCATAATATATAATATAAAAGTATATGTAATTTTTATATATAAAAAAATTTTAATTTTATGTTGAACTTTGATTAATAAATTATACAAAAATATCTGTTATGCTACTTCTAATAAATATAAATATTATAGTATTTCATTTTATATTAAAATATACATTTAATTTATTTCTTGTATCAAATACAAATATACTACATTTTTTCTATATATAAATTTTTAACAAAAAATTATTTTATAACTAAAATATTTTTACATTAACTTATTATGATATTAAATATTATATTTTTATAATTTTAAATATTGACATGTGTAATAAAATAATTCTAAAAATTATATTATTATATCATGAGAGATTTAAATATTATGTAATTTAAAAATAATATTTAAAATTGTCCTACTCTTTATGTAATGTAAGAAAATATTTCAGTTATAAAATTAATTTTAGTTAAAAAATATAAATAAAATAAAATGTAACATATTTGTATTTTATAAGAAAGTGAAATATATATTTTAATAGAAGAAAATAAATATCATAATATTTATATCATTAGGAATGATAGCATAAAGAGTATTTTTCTAATATTTAGGAAAAAGAATAAAATATCACAAATTAAAATCTATTAAAAAATATATTTTTTAATATAAGAGTATTTTAACATGTAAAAAGAGTGTGGTGTAATATGAATAGGTTATGTGATGTGATATGTACTCATAGAACAAAAGTATAACTTTTGGACATAGAATAGATTATGTAAGATAATATATATATATATATATATATATATATATATATATATATATATATATATATATATATAACTTACACTGTCAATCACTGATTATTTTCTTAAAATTGTGAATAGATTTTAGTCAAAGGATGAAAATGATTCATCATTTATTAATTCATTAATTATGTACACCGATAATTATTTTACTTATTTTAACAAAATTTCTATACATATATACACTGAATAAAATTTTACTTGGAGCTCCTATAAAACAATGTGATGTAAACAATTGATACTGGGGACACCTGCATCTCAATTAATTCTTACACTTATTGGCAAGTTGAAGACTACTTTTGATGTTGAATCATGCATGGTGCTTATCCGGAATAGTGAAGGAAGACAATGATGTTTGCAATCCAAAATTCATTGGCTTTAAGAAAAAAATATACTTTCTGAAATCATTAGTTTATCCACTTATTAAGATAAAAGATAAGAGTCAAGTGACAATTCAGGGATTCCACTATATTGCTTAAGAATTGGCGTGATAAAATATCAGTAAATTAAGCAATTCTTTCTGCCAATTTGTTAAAATTGATGTACAACTGTTAAATGTAATTATAATTTTCTTAAAATTAATCGGAAACAAATAATACGTGTTTAATTTTTTTAACTATAAAATAAAGAGGAACTTTATATTCTTATCTTTTTTTAATTAATTTTTATGGGAAATAGGTAAGTTTTGGAGGATCTGATTCGGATGACCACATTCATCAAACAGTACTTGGAAAACATAAAAAGTTTACGCAGTTAAAAGAAGTGAGAGCTAAATATTTTACAGTATTATTTATTAGAGATCTTATTACCGAAATCCACGTGGTGGGAAATTGGGAGCGTGGGTTTGACATGGTATGCAATATGCTACAAGGTGTTTAGTAGGCTGATTAATCCGGCTGAAGAGTGTATTTAGAAAAGATATTTTTGTTGATTAAGTTAGTATTGTATTTAAAATAATAATCTTAAGAGAAAGAATGAAATAGCTAAAAACTCTTTTTAGTAAAATATTTTCTTTTTTTAGTATATATATAAATTAAAAAAGTAATATATGATAATGTCATATTTTTATTATTTAAGTCAAACAAATGTAATTGATCATTAGCTTTAAATTGATAATTTGGTTATACCCTAACTTTGATCGTGTTAATATCATAATAATTATGTCCTGATGATGAGTTATAGGTTTAGTTTAGTGTTTCGTTCTTAGTGTTTATCTTAAAGGTATAACATAATTAATAGAGCATCTCATATAGTATATTATGAGTTCTGATCCCAGATAATACATATAATGAAAGGATGATATTAATCTTAATTATTTTATCAATACATTAACTAAATTCTATTATAACACTTCCAAAAATGAAAGAAAATAATCAATGAAAATATTAAAATAAAGCAACTGAAAAAAGTTACAAAGAAACAAAAGTAAAATATATAATATTATTTCAAGAAAATTACGATCGTCATTTAGATGGGTGTTTCCCCTTTCTTTTTATTATTATATAAATAAATAAATTATATAAATATAAACAAATTTCAAGACTTACTTGTAGTAATTCTTACCATCAAACAATATTACAATTTATATTTTAATCATCCATCATTTTCTTCGATCGTTCAGAGCTTAGTTGGAGGAGATTATTATATTTATACTCAATTACTTTTTCTACTATATTCAATCTTTGATATCGAATATTGATAAAGACGTACAGAATAATATTTTAGCTTCAAGTACATGAAATGATGTCTACAGATTTGACCACTTCACCGGATTAATTTAGCTTAATCAAACGGTTTAACCAAAATGTTTACATGAAAAAAAGGAACTGAATTGGATTCCAAGGACGTTCACTATATATTTATTTACGCACAAGATAGTCACATTTCTAACAGTATAAAGTTTTAAAAATAGGTGAAAATTAAGAGTAATTAAAATTAAAACAGTATTATTTGATCTCTTTCACGGTACTTTTGCATGTATATACCAATTTTATAATTAATTGAGAGAGAAATAGAAAATAAAAGAGAGAATTATAAATAAGACACGAATAATGAGATAAAATTGTGATAGAAAGTGTCACAACAAATGTATAAAAATAATATACTCAATACTTTATAATAAGATAATAACTAGTTAAAAAGGTAAACCTTTACTGATAATATTATTTCTTTATATAAAATAATGCAAATTTTTTGCATAAGTGCTAGAAAATAAACACCAATAGTAATATTGTATTAAGTAAATTATTTTCTTCATTAAAATGTAATTATTATCTAGCTTTAGGTGATTTTTGAAAAAAAGGTCCTAAAATTATTTTTAGAACAGATTTATTGTATTATGGTCAATTGATAAAAATCATCGACAATAAAAAGTTGGGGTTATGATAATTATATAGAGGCTTCGTGTTTGAAGAAATGAGTAAATAAAAAATTAAAATTCAAAAACAGTAACTAGAAGTAATAAATAAAACGTCATATTGTTTTTATTTTACATGGTAAAATAAAATCCCACTAAATCAGTCAAAATTTAAATAATTGTAATTCTTTAAATGATAAACTAAGATTGGATGTTATCAAAATTTATTTTTATTGATTTTTTAAATTTTTAAATAAAATAATTAAAAAAAATTAATAATTTTTTAAGATAAAATAATAAAAATTTTAATACGAAGTCCTCCTATATATCACATGTCACACGTGTCAATAGTTGACTTAATTACATAATTTAGTCTTTAAAAAGATTAAAATGATCATAAATATTTTTTAGAAATTATTTTATTATTTATTATTTTTAGAAAACTAATTTACCTGTTCAAAATGTCAATTTACTGTTAAATTAATAAATACACACAATTATAGTACAACATGTAAAATTATAAAATTAGTTAATAAAAATATGATTTTATAAAACTATAAAATTACGTGTAGAAATATGATTTTACAATTTTCAAGCCAATGAAGCATTTTTCAGTTAATTAATTAAGTTCTCCACTTTTTCTCAGTTGCTGGCAGGGGAATTGAATGTAAATTAACTACGAATTATCTATGGCTGGTGAATTTATCGTGTTAACTGAATGAATGGAATCTGCTATGAAGCAGAAGTTAATTAATTGGACTGAGACATGATGTTGAAAGAAAGAAATTGAATGTCTCATTTATAGAGCTTCAAATAAAGAAAATCATATTGAACATTTATATATATTTAATAATATCCTATTGTAATTAATTAAGGATACTTTTTATTAACTTATTGTATTTGTAGCAGTTGGCATAGACCATATACACAATTATTCAACTAAACATATGTATAAGGCCTTAATAACTTAATCAGTCTAAGGATCAATTCTCATAAATCACAATGACTTGTTCAAATTTAGAAAAATGTATCAACTACTCTAGTTATGCTGCTTTTCCAGATGCAGCATATAATATACATCAATTATATATTTCTTTGTTGAAATTAGGGCGGCAACACAAATATAATTCATTCCTGAGTCCATTCAATAATTAGTTTGTTCAACTTGATTCATAAACTAAATAACTTAAATTTAAGCTAAAAATTAAACTTATTAAATAAATAAGTTGAATTTAAGAATTTGTAATTCGACTGATAATATTAAATAATATACTTTATAATTTTAAATTTTTATAATTAATTTTTTATTAATATATTTGTACATGTAATAGACATACAAACAAAATACATAAATTAATTACTAATAAACAAATTGTTCAACTTCACGGAACTCAGTTTTAATTAAAATTATATATTATCTACATGGGACAGATCTATTGAGGCAAATGCAATTGTACACAAAACTCTTTTTCAAAAATTTTTGACACGGTAGCATATTCAGAATATTCATACTTAAGATTACAAATTAAACTAAAATAATGGCATGTCAATTAATTCACACTCAGCGATATATATTTTTATATAGTAAAAAGGTGTAGGTTCAGAATTATTCTCTAAACCACACTTAAAATATGACAGAGAGAGGTACGATGTTTCTTTGATTAATTTAATTATCAATTATCATCTACTACTTAGAAACAGTAAAAGAGTGGAAAAGCTAATTAAAGAATGATCAAAAAAGTAATCATAAAATAATGTTAACGTACATGACTAACAATAAAGAAATCAAAAGTATAGAGTAATTATTGAAATTAATAATAAAAAAACCCATGTGATTATAAATATTGTGTTGTCAAATGAAATGACAACACAATATATATAACTACATATTAGTCACTTTCTTCAGTGAGAGGGCTTCACATTAGAGAATTATAAATTTGACAGAAAACTCACTTTTTTTCCAATGAAAGATGCAGAAAATACTTGTTTATGTAAAAGATAGGTTTGAGTTTGAGCACTGTCATCTTGAAAGCAAGATTTGTGTTAAGCATGTGGTTTCTTAGACAAATTCAAGCTTATATAAATGCAAAGTATTAGTTCATGACATGTATGAATATAAATTAAGTAAAAGGTTATGATCATTATCCATCACATATAGAACCAAATCCATGAAAACCACAAATTAATTAAAAACTATATGTGCTGCTTAAGGAAGCATCAACTAGTGACACAATTAATATACATTAATCTTGTTGCCACTGCCAAAAATAAAAGACAGACTGTGGAAAAAAGAAAAATACATGAAATCACAAATATACTCTCCATTAAACTTCTTTTTTTTTTTTTGGTAATTTTTGAGATTTTTTTGGAAAAACATTTCATAATGATTTATTTAACTGTAAGGGAATCTTAATCCATAATAAAAAGTTTATGTTAATTGTTACAACATATGTACTATGTATTATTTTGAATTAGGTCTTTTGTGACGAGTTTATCTGTTACATAATCTCAATGGTAGAAAATTAATTTTTTGTAGTGTTCTAAATTAGATATTTCGTAACAGTTTATTTATTTAACTATTAAATATTGGGATTCTTTAACAGTTTATTTAACTGTTACGAGATGTTATTTCAAAATGCAAAAGGAAAAAAAATCCAAAATTTTTATTCAGAAAAAATCCAAACAATATAAAAAGAAAAACTCCTACCTAAGTTGTTGAGGAATTACCTTAACTTTTTGGGCCAAGTCCAGATTTAACATAAGAAGAAAACAGAAAAAACATAGATTTCTTTTATCTTGAAGGGTTCGATTCACCTTAGTTTTATTGAGTTGTGGAAAAGTTCCATTTAATGAGTATTAACACATCTAAGATTCTACATTTTAAAGTTCAATTTCATAACCATTAATTAAAGGTTGACAATCTTTTCCCAGCTAATTGCTGTACTTATGGGTGTTCAGATTTCTTAGTGGAGAAAAAAAAAATATATAAAAACAAAAACAAATGCGGTGAGCGTGGATCGAACACGCGACCTTCAGATCTTCAGTCTGACGCTCTCCCAACTGAGCTATCCCCGCAATTGATATTTAAGTGGAATATTTAATTATAAAATAATTAAATAATCACTATTTGGCCTATTCCAAATTTCAAAATGATACAACATAGGGTTGGTAATCTTTCAAATGCTAATAATCTAGCAGCATCATTTAATTAACATGGTCATAAGAAAAAAAAAAAAAAAACAACAAACTTAATTATCAAGTATTTGCTTTCCTAAGAATAAAAGATATCCAAAAATATTTATACAATACTTTATAATAAACATGCGTAAACATTTCTACTTTTATATTCTATAGAACAGAAAGGTATAACTTGAAACAAATGCATCCTTATAGAAAATTCTTCTTATTTAAAAATATTTTAATTTTTTTATATCATATAATTAATCAAAGAGGTAGAACAAATTTCTTTTACAATTTTATATAATCTTACGAAATCAAAGAAAGTTTTAATGATAAATATTAAAAAATCAACAAAAATTTAAACAAATTATTGATAAATATATTAAATAATATTAAATAATATAATTTTACAAACTCACGGACCTCACAATAAACGTGGATTAATAAGTATCAAACTCTAGATAATCAGAAAAATCAACTTTTTCTTAGGCCCATATGCTACGCACACTGCGGATTTGAAATTATATACCCACCTCTATTTATTCCCAGAAGTTTGAGTACCATGTCCCTAAATAATAACATGTTTGTAAGTTCATGGTTCCCTTGTTAAACAAATTGAAGCTTATATAGTTTAAATATAATATTTTCTTTTTTAAAACAAATCTTCATTATGATTTGCAAAGTACAAAGTTAATTGTGATCTTCATCCATCACATAAAAACATATAGTACAAATTCATGATAAATGTAAATTAATTAAAAATATATATATGTTGATTAAGTAAGCATCAACAAACGATAGCATAATGCAACTTGTTAGTCCCATATGCAACATGAATGGCTACTTTATGGTATAATCATGCTTCATGATCTGATGACATAAGGTTGCACTACCAATTACCCAACCATGTTTATGTCATGTTATTCTTTTATGTGAGGAAAAAAGAAATCAAGCAAATTCAATGGATCATGCACACATAAGTAATAAGGAGTTTTTATTCTAATATTTTTGATCCTTCAGGCTAAAATAGTAAGAGGAGCAAGCATATTACAGTTGACAATGGTTCTGGATGTCTTGTTTGATTTTATGAAGTGCATAATTTTTAATCCCAGCAGCAACTCAGTAATTAAATTAAAAGAAACATCAAAACTAAGCTTTGAAGAATTACCCCCAAAAAACCATTACATGTATTTCAAAAAATGCCACTAGATAATGAATATGGAATAAAAGCAAAAAAATCACTTTCAAAAACATTTGCACCAGCCGGGAATCAAACCCGGGTCTGTACCGTGGCAGGGTACTATTCTACCACTAGACCACTGGTGCTGATTGAGACTTGGTTTCTAAGTTAGTTTTTATAATTATGTTTTCCTGAACAATAATATAAATTTGAAAGATGAATCATTTCTCTGGGTGTGCATAATACATATATGATAACTATAATATGAAAAGGTATAGCATAACTCAAATTAATTCCAACATTCTATGCTTTTTCTTTTACTTAATTATTCAAACACAGAAAAAATATCTTTACTAAATGAATAGTACATTGATTCGTCACCTTTTTATATCATTCGATATTCTTATTTAATGTCGCAATTTTTTCATGAATCAAATTGATAATTTGATGTCAATCTAAATTTTAGGAAATTAAATAACTAGTTTAGCTTTTTTTTTAATTAAATTATAACATGATATTAAATATAAAAATATATCCATGTGAATAAAAATAACTTGTTGATATGATTAACCATAAATAATGAGTAATTAACAATATAAAATAAAATATTATATATTTTGCAACGAAACAGTACGAATTTCGAGTACGGTGAGTTGGATTAGAATTTTTAATAATTTAAAAAATATTTTTAAATTATAATTAAAAAAAATATTAAGAAATAATTTTAAAGAAATCATAAAATCATTTTAAATTATATAAATTCAAAAAATCATTTCAAATTTTATAAGTTATTGTGACATAAATTTAATAAAATTCAAGGGGCAAAATCTTAATTATGAAAATGTTTGAAATTTTTTTATATATTATTATATTTCTATAAATTTTTATATTAAAATAATATTTTAAATTTTCAGTTTAATTCATTTCTAAATGTTTTAAAAAAAGTTATTTGCGTGGGGAAGTTGAATATTAAAACCTGGTCTCATAATGTTCCAAGTGTTCACCAAACAATCTTATCATAACCTGCTCTATTTGTTGACTTAAAGTGATAGTAACTTAGATAATTTCTTGGATGGAACACAGTTGTAGACACACAATTCTAGTTGCTGGATCCCACTTGCAGTCATGTCCCACCTGTCTGCAAACTGGAACATTCTTCTTTTTTGGTGAACTACCACAGATTGTACTATAAAACTTAAAATTGTTTATTTATAATTAAATATCATTGTTGGTTATGTTTATTTTTTATAAAATTAAATAATAATTATAATAAAATAGTCAAATATATTTATCAATTTTAATTTATATATGTTAAATAATTTTTTATGTGTAATCTATGAGATAAGATTTGACTTATTTTTAGTTCAAAATACCATGGACATCCTGAAAAGAACAAAAGGTAGAATAAAATAGAACTAAAAAATACTTGTAATTTTTCATCTTATGCTAAAGCTTTTTATAACATATTTTGAACTTGAACAATAGCTTCATCTTCTTGAACAATCTCTTCCATCTTCAATGTCTACTCTTCTCACCCCTTACCTTCTTCTCATCATAAACCTTGTCTTTCTAACCTCAGTTTCATCATTGGAGTTCATCTACAACACCAACTTCAACTCCACCAACACCCTTCTCTATGGTAACACCACCATTGACTCTTCCATTCTCACCCTCACCAACCGTTCAACCTTCTCTATTGGCCGTGCTTTCTACCCTTTCAAGATTCCCACAAAATCTTCCAACTCTTCAACCCCTTTACCATTTGTAACCTCATTCATTTTCTCCATTGCTCCATTCAAAGACCTTCTTCCTGGCCATGGCTTTGTCTTCATATTCTCACCTTTTGCAGGCACCACTGGGGTAAGTTCTGCTCAGCATCTTGGCCTTTTTAACTTGACCAACAATGGTGATCCCAAAAATCATGTCTTTGGCATTGAGTTTGATGTTTTTAACAACCAAGAGTTCAATGATGTCAATGACAATCATGTGGGGGTGGACATAAATTCTCTTGCTTCTTTCACTTCCCATGCAGCTGGATTTTGGGAGAGTGGTGACAAGTTTAAGGATTTGAAGCTTAATAATGGAGAGAACTATCAAGTATGGATTGAATATTTGGATTCTAGAGTTAATGTCACAATGGCTCTTGCAGGCCAAAAAAGGCCAAAGAAGCCTCTGATTAGTGAGGTTGTGGAACTCTCTGAAGTTTTTTTGGATGAAATGTTTGTTGGATTTTGTGGGGCAACAGGGCAGCTAGTGGAGAGTCATAAGATTTTAGCTTGGAGCTTTAGTGACTCAAATTTTTCCATTGGTGATGCTTTGGTGACTACAAATTTGCCTTCATTTGTGCTTCCCAAAGATTCTGTTATGAGCTCAAAGGTTTTTATTGTGGGGATCATAGCAGGTGTTCTCTTTGTAATTGGCTGTGGTTCTGGTTTGGTATTTGTGCTTTTTCTCAGAAGAAAAAGGAGAATGAGAAAGGAGAGAAAAGAAGATATTGAAGATTGGGAATTAGAGTATTGGCCACACCGTGTTAGATATGAAGATATTTATGCTGCAACTAAAGGATTTTCAGACAGAAATGTAATTGGGTTTGGAGGGAATGGTAAAGTCTATAAAGGGCTTCTGCAAGGAGTGCAAGTTGCAGTGAAAAGAATTCCTTGTGATAGTGAATATGGAATGAGACAGTTTTTGTCTGAGATTTCAAGTTTAGGAAGGTTGAAGCATAGGAATGTTGTTCCATTGAGAGGTTGGTGTAAGAAAGAGAGAGGAAGCTTGATTTTAATCTATGACTACATGGATAATGGAAGTTTAGATAAAAAAATATTTGATGGTGATGAGAGCACTATTTTTGGGTGGACAGAGAGAATGAAGGTGTTGAAGGATGTGGCACATGGAGTATTGTATTTGCATGAGGGTTGGGAAGTTGAGGTGTTGCATAGAGACATCAAAACAAGCAATGTGTTACTTGATAAGGATATGAATGCAAGGTTGGGGGATTTTGGACAGGCCACAGTGCAACATCATGAGCATGTTGCTGACACCTCAAGAGTGATTGGAACTATTGGTTTCATAGCACCTGAACTTGTTCATACTGGGAGAGCCTCAACTCAAACTGACGTGTTCAGTTTTGGTGTGTTGATTCTAGAGGTGGTGTGTGGAAGAAGACCAAATGAAGAAAACAAGCCAGAATTGGTTAGTTGGTTAAGGAGGCTAATGGAAAGAGAAGAAGAGTATTCTGCTCTTGATGAAAGATTAAAAGGGAGGGGTGAGTGTAGCATTGATGAGGTTGAGAGGGTTATTCATCTTGGTTTGTTGTGCACTCATCATGATCCTCATGTTAGGCCAAGTATGAGACAGGTTCTGAAGGTGTTGGAAGGAGAGAATTTAGATATGAGCTTGCTTGAGAGAATAAATTCAGTTGCTGGATATGCTGGAAGTTTTGGTAACAGCATTCACCCCACATTTGATGAAATGTACTCCTCTCACTGCTCTTTCACAACTATATGTGGCAACGAAGGCAGATGATGTTTCTAGAAAACCATTTGACTATTGGTTCATTGCTACACTTGCAAAATGAATCAATGCAATTTTTTGAAGTGTGTCCCCTCTGATGTTTGTTATAGTTTCATTTCTTTAATCAGAGTTTCTGTGAAAATGGCATTCTGTATATGGTTTAAAATTCTGTTCTATTTGATGTACATAGAACATAACATACTACATAATTAGAGTCCAATACAATTTTTCTTTTTTCATTTTAAATATTTCGGACTATATCCATAATCATTTTAATTTGCATAATTTGTATGCCTTTTATAAGGAAAACCTTATAAGAAAGAAGTCATATTGATCTAACAATTATTGGACTTGTATTTCACCACAGTTCATGTTTTGATATCTTTGCATTACATCGCTGCTTATTATGCAGATCTTGATTTTGATGTATTAGGCCAATTCATTGACATTTTCTTTTGAATGTAAATTGTAATTGTGATGTTAATGTAGTTGACTTGAGTTCTGATGTTTGAAGATTCCATTCTCAACTCTTTGGCTAATGAATTTGATGGTTTTAGAAACAAATAATTCAATTAAATAATTGATAATCGTGTGCTTGGTATGTTGAAAAAACTGATAGTGTAGGAACTGAACAATGGTCATAATTCATAACTATTTATGGATAGAGTTTTTGAATTCATAGGTTATTATAACTATGGCTCCAGCAGGGAGAAAAGAGGCCTTTGTTTGATTATTAGGCCTATTAACCTTCTTGGGGTGATTTGGGTGAAATGTATGGAGAATTTCTGGAGCAAAATGCAAAAGGGTGAATGATTCTGGACATTTGACCATTAAAACTTTCCAATTTGGTGATGTTTGCTAACTAAAAACTTTTTTTATGCTCCACTTTTTTTAAGGAAATAGTCAAATTCCAGTACAAAAGGTTTATAAGCTCAATCAATTGAGCTAAATTCCATTTGTCTTCATTTTTTTTTTATCTGCTACAATAATATCTTTCAACAGAAAATTGAAGACTAATTCCTCCGAGACAAAGAGATCAATGAAGTTAGTGTTGTTTCTCTCGAGAAAACTTTCTCCATGCACGTTGCAAATGTTTTGTACTTTGTGCTCTATTTGTCTCTAGCTGATTGATTAGACAAAATTTATACATATGTAAATTAATTAAATATAAAGGGACAAGTAGGGATATAATTGATAAAACAATATCAACAAAAATTTTTAAAAAATTGAGAAGGTGCAACTTTTCATTTAACTTTTGTTTAATTAAATGCAAACGCGTAGCCTTGGTATTGATTTGTGACCAACCTTGGTGCTTGCTAGTACTTGGTGCCGGTGGACACTTTCTTACTCAAAAGCAATCATCTTTAGTTTTATAAGGACCACACACAAAATACCCTTAAAAAGACTTGCATTCCTAAATGATCCTGTACTGACTATTTTTTTCAACAACAAATCATGCATAGGGACATGAAAGCATGATATTGATGTTAGACAAAGACAACAATGAAATATTGTGGGATTTGGACTAGCCAGGCTGCATCACATGGGAGAGTTGTTTGACACAACTGGAGTAAAAGGGACTGAGGTGAGGGGCAATATAATTTGGCAACCGTCACTGCAGTTTTTAAGGTTTTTAGTTCTAGGAGTGACATGTGTTTGAAAGACTTATTGTGGCAGATGAGACAGCGATAATTAATTGGATATTATCCCTCATGGACAGTGACAATTTGTGATGAACCTTTCATTGCTCTATCAAACTTCACACGGCAGTGACAATTTGCATGTTACGAAAGTGCTTTATTAATCATTGTATCTTGTTAGCTCCTTAATAAGTTGTTATGTCACCTGAAACCTTGAACCATATCAAGGTTATCGAATTGTAACCTTTTCATCATATGGCAAAAGATTTATATTCATTACTAAAACAATTACTTGAAGTTTCATTTATAGATTATGCACTAATTATTAAAAATAGTTTTACATAATCATTCAGTTATAAAGCATAGTATGTTTATTAAATTTTAAAATCATTTTAATCGCTGTTTCTAATTGATCAATGGTGTAAAAAATTTTACATTGACAAAGCATGAGTTAAACTTATTCTAGAAGTGCTATTAATTCTCCAAATGGAAGATATCTTATTTTATTTGGAGGAAATTCTGCAAAACAAAAATGTATCCCACATCTATGAGTGACTCTAATCCTATCAAGATTCAAGTTTATCATTGAATGAAGGTATAGAATCTCATTACATGGCTCTCATCTCATTGGTGGGGTAAATTCAAATGACATTTTGCATTAAAGCCAACATAAACTAATCTTCTGAGCTCTACATCTGTCCTTTTTATTCTGCTTTCTCCTCGTATTGGAATGGTTCTAACCTCTAATCTTCTGAGCAATAATTGTAACATAAACTAGTTTGCTTGTATAAATCTAAAGGTGAAACATGGAGGGTGGAAAGAACATGATAAATTGAATTGCTTATATTTTATATAAGGGTGAAACGTGAAGAGTTGAATAAAGAACAATTTCTTCTTATAAAACCTGCAATTTACATTATATATATATGCTACAGTTACGATTGAATGCACTCTCTCCCTCTCCCCACTTTTCTCTCCTTGGGTTTGAGATAAATAAATGTTGTCATAAGAATATGTAAGTTGAACAATCAGAAATAGTTATGTAATGTGACTGACTACTTCCGCTGTGCACGAACTTTCTCACCTCTTGTTCTTGACTTGTCATTTCTCGATCGTCTTGAGAACTCTTGGATCTTTCTATCATGCTCTTTGAGCATCTGATCCATGTTGCCTGATGAAACCATTAAGGGACCTGAGAGGTATATCTTATTGTTTCCTATGGAGTCGCGCCCGCCCTGAAATAGTAGTCCACATCAACGTTCAGTTATTCAACAAGATTGCCACAGTACTTAGTTGCCAAATATTTGTTGGTTGTTGATTATAATCATACATGTTTGGACTTTGGATTCCTTCTATTACAATCAGTGACCTATAAATGTTACATACAACTAACAGGGTACCTGAAGGTACTTAAACAAAAGATGGAAAGTTGAGAATTTCACAAAAAGAGTGCAAGTTTATAGAAAATTTTGACAGTATAAGATAACAAATGACAGTCATTTTGACATCATTAATGGGATTTGGATTCCCACTAGTGAGTGTATTCTGATAGAGATAAAGATATAGATTTTGAATATAACTAGTGACATTATAAGAAATCAAGAGGTCCCTAGTCCCTACTCAATAAAATGTGTGTCTATCTCTCCAATATTCAGTAATATAACGAGAGAATCCAAATCCTTATTGATGCCTAGATAAGACTTCCACGACCAAATATTTAGAATTAATAAAGCAAAAAGAATAAAAAAAAAAAACAAGAACAAGAACAAAACAACTGACCGGAGTTGATTTTTCAGCCGGCATCCTTCTACTGTCAATATGATTGAGATCAACCATCCGTTTTTGATCCTGCCGTCTTCTTGACTCTGATCCATTAGTTGTCTCCACAGATTTTCTTACTTCAATTGGTTTTTTGTGGTGCACGTGAACTGGTTTATCCTCCTGATCTACAGACAAGAAAGTCCTGGATGCCACTAGCCCAGATAGTTTTGATAAGTTCCCTCTGTTTGAAGCAGGAGGCATATCATCAACTTCCTTCCCACCTTTTGCCCAGACAGAACCAGGAACCAATGGGCCTGAATGTGAAGGCCTCTTATAAATATTCCCAGGGAAATTACTTCCCAATTCTCTAACATCTTCTGACTGTTTTTGAGGAAAAACCAGAACCCCTGACACTGGTCCCCTCTGAGGGTTGGAGTTCCTTGAGCTAGAATAACGTCCTTGCTGCATAAGACAACAGTAAGATAAGCCTAGTGATAGAAAAAGAGAATTTAAAAAGTAGGGCAGTTGAAACAAATGTGTGAAAAGAACACAATAATGCTTAAAATTTTACTTTATTGGGTTTGGTTTTGTACATTTTGCAGTTTTGCAAAAAGTCATGTACGAAGTAAGCAAATAAGCACTAGGCACACAAATCTGCATTTTCTTGGTTTAGAACAAGCTAGTCACTGACACACTAGAATGTTTCAAACCCATAGATTCTCTTATTTTCCCCAAAGGGTTTAGGCGATCTAATACAATCAAATGATAATTAGCATGTGTTAGGTCTTACACAAAGAACTGATACACAGGAAGAGGCATATAACCCTTTGGCTGATTGTTACTAAAAGAACCAGTAATCGTCAAACTAATAAGTTTTATATTTTATAACAGTCCAATTTATACCTAAAAGTGCTGAACAATCTTCAAGCTGAATCAAGAGACAAAGTATAAAAATATCTTTTCCCCCACCACAAGGTATCCCATAGAGCCAAGTCATATAATAAATTTCAAAACTTGTTTGGATTACCTGTACTGATAAGCCTGGGTCAGCATTGTCTTTTGCTGTGACATTGGCCCTATGTCCTCTCTCTTGTCTAACTCCGGAGGTAACTTTTTGATCCCTACCACCAACAGCTCCTTGCCTAAGATGGGAAACAAAAATGAATACATATTAGTCATTAACAACAGGCTTGAAAACAAACCCTTTCAGCATGAATGCATGAAACAAGTGATGCAGAAAGCACAGCTAACAGTCGTGATGAAACAAATAAAAGCAAACAGTTGTAACAGCATGACCCAAATGTAGTAGAAAGCCCAGATATAACTATGAATTCAAGGCTTCAACCACCAATAATATGCATATTTCTTGTACTATAAGTACACAAGAGACCTCATGATGATTTTGCTTATGGCAGAGGTGTCAACATTCAAATAATCAACAAGACATCAATATGATTACACAGAAACTTTTCAGATTAAGCCAGATAATTTTTATTCCTAACAACACATTTCATTCAAGAGATTGACGCATGACACTGATTAGTAAAAATACATATCACTGTTTTTGTCTCAACATAAGTATAATCAACCTATATTGGTACCTTCTGGCTTCATCCCGTAATTTAGCGTCGATCTCCTTGTTGGGAGCATATTTTGGTAAAGTTGATGGATCACAAGGCAGAGGCTCTGATGTAAAGAACTGTCAATAAATGGTAAAGAATAAATCAAAATGGAGAATTACATGCCTTTTAGCAGGTTAGAAAGGAAAAAAGTTCCTAATATGTGTTTCACAGAATTGTGTGAGAATTGTGACAAATATATCTCTTGATTTTGTTTATTTGCTGTATGACTTGATCATTTCATTACCTTCCCTTATATTGAATGGCCAGAAGATATTGTTTAAGCATGGAAGCAAAAGGAAAAGGAACAATGTAGAATAGTATGACTTTTAAACTGTAAAAGAACATATATTTACAGATGCATGTAAATAAAGAACAATTAGCATTGTTCCATTAAATGGAGTAGTATACATATCTCAATCAGTTCCACTGGGCTCTATAGAAAAATAACTAAAGAAAAACATTAAAAGAAAATTAAGGTTGATAACTTTTTTATAATAATAATAATAAGAATAACTAGCCAGCAGAATATTCATGCTGACCATGGAAAACAATATTTTGAACTGATTACATTGGAGAAGGTTGTCACTTGATCAGATTATATAATTACTTGCTGTGGAAACATAAACCGGCATACCTCACTTTTCAGAGCAGCTGCTGCAGTCCCTCGATGTGCTGGCTCTACAGAAAGTAGGGTCTCTATAAGCTTTACCGCAGTAGATGGGCAGTCCTTAAATGTATCTGCAATACATCGTCTATAATGGTGTGGTGGCCTGAACACTGTTGAATGTGACAACCGCAATTTAAGCCAATAGTCGTCAGATGGCGAGCCACAAAGTTTAAAAATCCGATGTATCTGCTCAACCTACAAGGGAAACAAAATTAACCTTCAGATACCTTGTAAACACCTTTAACACACAGTACTAGTATTAGTATCAGTTTATAAAATTGAGACCTAACTACTCCGGCAAACATGAGTTTGAAACTAGACTGACATACATGAGTTTGAAAACTAGAATTATACATAGGGAAATGGAGTCTAGGCTGTCGAGTAATTATTTAATCATAAAATTAAAAGTAAAAGAAGCACAAGAGAAAGAGAATCCATTCAATAAACGTGATATGTAATTTAATATAGAAAAACAATATCATTTTCATTCTGTATCTGCAGTACCAAATAAAAATCCTTCAAAAACTTTTTAGTAAGACATTTCTACATACCTAAACAATTACATTCCCATGAAATATAAACATAATATATCAGCATACAGCAAAGCATTTATTGTAACAAATGATTGAAACTAGATTCATAAACCCATACCTCTGTTTTTCCTGGCAAAATGGGCCTTCCAGTATATAGTTCCCCCAGTATGCAACCAGTGCTCCACAAATCCACTGCAACCCCATAATGATTCGCTCCAAGTAAAAGTTCTGGTGGTCTATACCATAGAGTTACTACACGGCTTGTCAATGGAAGACTGTGGTGGGGGTCATAAAAACTTGCCAAACCAAAATCAGCAATCTTTAGGACTCCATTATTGTCAATTAGAAGATTTGAGCCCTTTATGTCACGGTGGAGGACACCATGACTATGACAATGATCCAATCCACTAAGAAGTTGCTGCATGTAGCACTTGAGCTGGCATACAAGGAATATTGTTGTTTTAGAAGTTTTCTTATAAAAAATGGAGTAGAAAGCAAGCACAGTTACTTTCCTACACTTATAATCTTATACCAGACATGCATATGCACAAGAATCTCAATTCCATGTAAAACAGATTGAGTAAATGAAAAAAAATCATCATTGCCTGTGGTTCAGAGAACTTAATGTCCGGATTTGATGCAAGTCCTGTAAGATCATGCTCCATATACTCAAAAATGAGGTACAAGCTGCGAGACATTTTTGATGTTATCAAGCCCTCCAATTTTATTATGTTTGGATGGTCAAGCCTACGCAGAACATGGATTTCTCTGGCCATAAACTTGACACTCTCAGGATCAAGATTGTCAAAGCGTACTTTCTTCAGTGCAACAAACTTTTTGTTGATCACATCACGTGCCTTATATACAGTACTATAAGTTCCTTGCCCAATCTGCATGATAGAATGCCATCATGAAATTATTCATTTAAAAAAAAAAACGTTTGCCATCAATGATAAAGAATATCAGAGTATACAGACTTCTTCCTTCACCAATATAAGACATTTATACTCACAAAAGCAAGACAAAATTAAGCCAGCCTAACCTCATATACTAAATTTGGTCACCCAATTTCTTTAACGGTGCAAGTGGACAAAAGTCAACATTAACACTCATCTATGTCACATTTGTAAAACAGTCGCACAATTCCAACAAGAAACACTCTCAAAATCTCATGTAATAAAGTTGACTGTCTTCTGAGATGTTAATAGTGAATATCAGGCTACCAATATTTTCCACTACCATAAACGTTAAACTTGAAAGAACACAATGCATCATGGAAATCTCAATTAACCTTGATCATGCTAAAAAAAATTCCCTCAATAATTTAACCATTCATGGCTCAGCAATAACAATCACATAACAATTCAATTATAATACAAACACAAACACAGAAGGTAGCAACTTACTTTATGCAACCTCTCAAAAGTATTTGCACTCCGCGGAATCCATCCCTGAATAGCTTCACCAGCAACAGAAGAAAGCCATGCCGGCCATCCTGCCACAACTTGCTCTCCTTCTATAGCCTTTGGAACCCTTCCAGAGCCAATATGATCCAAAACAGTCAATTCAGGTTTCTCTATGATCTTCTTCCCATCATGATCACCATACAACTTTACTGAACCATTGACCTTCTTGTCAATCAATGAACCTTTAACGTGACCACCATCTGTTAACACATCTGTCACCCCACCCTCCTCCACCCTTTTTGTCGAACTCAACCGCAAAACATTGAACTCTGAAGGCCTAGTGCTATATGATTGCAATTTCCTAGTGACACCTTCATTGCTATCCTTCACAGCTGAATTCTTAGAATGTATGCAACCCATGTTTGAGAAGAAAGATATCACATCAACTACACAACAATTTTATCCTTCAAAAACTGGGATCACTATTCACCAACACCACATCTTCTAACAACTCCACCAAAACTCATAAAAACTAAAAATTCACCACCACGCACTACACAGTACCTTCTTATTCTTTTATTCAACGCCAAAGATGAAATTTTTTCTTCATAGACACATACCCAATTCAAAAGCAGAAGCCAAAATTCCAATACAGGAAGAATCCAAACAGACCCAATTCTAAAGCAGTAAACTTTAACCAAACCCACAATTCATAACCCTCAAACAACAATTGCCAGCTGTCATAAAGGAATCATTGTTCAATAAAGGAGAGGAAATTCAAGCAATTAAAAAAAAAAAGTCTGAGATGAAAATGAAGATGATAACACTGAGAGACTAATATAATTTATAAATCATGGAATCAATTAAAAAGGGAAAAGGACTAAGTGGACCTTTGAATTGGGATTAAGGGTGAAACTGGATCAGAGAAGTTTAACTAAAGAGAGAGAGAGAGAATAAACAAAAAAAAAGGTGTGGTGATGGGTATGTCTGAAAATTCAACGCGTATTGAGACATTAAAAAGAACATTATCATAAACTAGACAAGAACAACAACCTTAGACGGCTTTTGCCGGCTAGGCTCAGTCAAAAGACTCAACTTTCTCTGTTTTCTCACACTCTTTTCTCTCACTTTCTCTCTCTAGTGATGCATGACGATTCTATATACTGTTTTCTCTGTGACTCTCTCACTGACCCTCCAACATGTTCCTTCTGTCAAAGAACGATTGGTGATGTTAGTTTTGTGTTCAAAGCCTCTCTGTTGGTCGTTGAGTTCTGTTTGGAATTTCAATGCTCAGCATTAAACGCGTTTTTAATTTCTCTTTTTTGTCTTTCTCTTTACTTTTTCAGATTTTTTTTATCAAGATTCACAAAATTGTTTTAGAATAAAATTTGGTTTTACAATATTAATTAAAATAATATAATTTTTATTTTTATTTTTATCACAAAATTAAGTTATATCAAAATTCAATCCACAAATAATTTTGGAAGGAGAATTTGGTAATTGAATTTTCTTCTTTGTGGGAGGGTAATAGTGTCATTGGATTTTTATTTTTTTTTTTATATATTAAAGGCATTCCTTCTTATTCGGTATGTCTGGGATACGAAGGATGCCATAAATCTTGTTTTATGTTAAAATCAGTTTTGGTATTTCTTAGTCAAAAGTTTAAGAATCAAACTTAAAGGTCTTGTTGGGGTGATGAAAAAATGTTAGAAATTGGGTTGAAAATATCTTAAAATTAAGACAGATTAATTTTTGGAAATTAATATCTATGTTCTGAAAAAAATTAATTTTAATTAATGAATAGTTATTGGTATAATTCTTAAAATGATTCTTGTTTAGATTATAATTTTTATCACAAAATGTGTGTTGTCAACTAAATTATAGTTATTGGGTTATTTTTAAGATAGTTATTACAAGATGATTATTTATAATTAATTGATAATATAATAAAAATATGCATTATTTCCCCAATTTATACCATGTTTGTTTTGGTATAATATTGAAAAGTACAGCTAATATTTTAAATGTCATAAAAAGATATTATTAAAATAAAAACTAGAATTTTGTTTCCATCAAGTGATAGGATATATTTTAGGAATTAAAATTTATTTTCAATCATTATTAGAAAAATTATGATTGATATTATGATTAATTTTAAATTTTATCATATATCTTTAATTTTATCACAAATTTAAATAATGGATTTTCTAGTTTTAGAAGACACAAGGGAACAAAATGATTTGGGATAGGAAAAACTAATCCAAATGGATTTTGTTTTGACTGATACGTTAGTATCGTTGTCAGTAAATGTTGTTTCAATTAAATTAATTAGGGAACATCTATTACTTCTCAAATATATTTAATTATTTATATTTTTATCAGATTTAATTACTTACTGTTATTATATATATATATATATATATATATATATATATATATATATATATATATATATATATATATATAGTGTGTGTGTATGTAACGTTTGCGTTTTTATCTTATTCAGATCTATCGTCCTCCATGCCCAGCTTTTCTTATAAAAATAATATTATTTTCAAATAATAAAAAAGTGTACTCAAAATGAAATAATAAAAAAAAAAGGAAAGTACAGCTCATTTGATACTAAATTTATTTCTAATTGATATGATTCATTTTAAATTCTTAAATCATTTTTTATGAAATATTTAATGTCATATATGATATAAAAACTATTATCATACAAAAATAAAATAAATATTAATTCTTATATTCAGCAAGAATGAATCTCAGAATCTGTCTAAAAACTTAACAATAGAAATAATCTAACACGATAATATATATAATTAAATGAAATATTCACAATTCATAACTTTGTACCCTCAACCCTGTACTTATTAACAGTAATTATTTTATCATTATGAAATTGTAATGACTTTTACCATTTTATTTTCATTTTATTTTTTATATTCAATAATGGCATTAGAGATTGAATTTAAGACTTCATATTTATTATTTCAATCCCTCCATAATAATATCACTATATTTTTATTTAAATTGTATAAAAGTATATACTAACTTTTTAAAATAGTGCCTTAGTTAATTGCCCCCAAACTTTTGTGATTATATATTGCAGTTTCTTTAGCACATTAATATAGTCAATGATATTCCTTCAAAAAAATATATATATAGTCAATGATACTGCCAAACTTATGATACATAAAATATTTAAAAATGAAAAAGAAAATGGTCAAGAGATGAAATGAAGTGAATGAGTTGGGGAAAATGCATTAACTGGAAGCAAAGAGAAGAATGAATGGTGGAAGAATAAAGGAAACATGAAATATGAAATCGCTTTCAAATTGGAAGATTTTGACTGGTAATAGGTGTTGTGTTGAATATTGTGGTTTGAAGAGATAAGAGTTAAAAAAAGAAGGGACCCAACAAAATGAAAGAGGAAAACAAGGGGCAAAGCAAAACAAAGGATGGAATATAATTAACGTACAACATTAGTAAGCATAAGTGCATAACAATATAAAAAAGGGATTCAACATTTAGTCTTAAAAATAAATAAATAAATATATGAATAATATTAATAATCCTGTTAATCCTCTTTGTCAAGTGTATTAGATCAGCAACTAAAAGAAATTTATATAAATGTCCACATCAAAACTGAGTTGATAAGTTTATTTGAAAAATGAGTTGATAAATTTATTTTTAAATATCTTTCAACCCAAAAAAATATGTAAAAATAAAAAAATATAGAAATAGATAATAATAATAAATTTCGATCAAATTTAGGAATAAGAAAATTTTGTATGAGATCATTTTAATCTTTAAGAAAAAAATTAAATAAATGAGATAAGCTTTAATATGCAACTATAAAAATATTTTATTAATTTTATATAATAAATTGTATTAAAATATTGTTTACTTTTTTCTATTATTAATAATTTTTCTCAAATTAATTTTTCATATTTTGATCAAATTTTATAATGTAAAAGATAAATGTATAAAATAATTATAATGTTACATATTTAATAAATTACACAAAAATAAATTTATATATATAATATACATGATTTTAGTGCAAAAAAAGTAACGTGTAATATATGCAAGATATAAACCCTAAAGTATTCATTAAATATATTTTTTAAAATAAATTCAAATATTTTACAAGCTCTATGACAATTACATAAATGCCATTGATAATAATAATAATAATAATAATAATGATGATGATGATTATGGTGTATATGAGAATAATATTAATATAAAATTTTATAATTAGATTTTAATATTAATGGTAATATTTTAATTATATTTCAAAATTTATTATTCATTAATTTTTATATATTTTTATAAAATCCTTTCAAATCTTTTACATCTATAAATATTTTTAAATTTATAAATTTTTAAGACATAAAATTAATAAAATTTTTGATTATAAAAGTCTCTTAGAAAAATATTATAAATGATTATATTCTCATAAAATATTTTAAAAATTCACAAGATATTTTTATACTAAAATAGTTCTTAAAAATCTCAATCCAATATAATTTCTTTAATATTTATTAAATATTTTTTATTTTATGACATTAAATGTATTTACTTTTTAAGTTAATAAAATTTTTATAAAATAAGAAAAAAGTTGTCCATAAAAATTGAAAAGAATGTCAAATAATTCACAATTAACTCATGAACCTTGCTCCATCATCTCTTGAGAAACAGAGAAAGAAAAATTAAGAAAATACAACATCACTTTTAAATTAAGAGAAAATTGCTCAAACTGCTTGAAGACAACTTGAATGATAATTTTCTCAGAATATCAATATCAGCCAAATGTTATAAAGTAAATTACATAAAATAGTACATGTCCTTATTATTAAAGAATAAATCTTTTTCAGTCAAACTAATAAATATTTTATATTAAATGTAAATAAATTAAAGAAACAATACTTTTAAAATTGAAAAATAAGTTATAAAATCAAAGTATTATAAAGACAAAGTTTCTTTATGATGTGTTACAATTTAAAAGTAAATAAAATTAGAATTGATTAAGATGATAAAAATTTACTATTTAATTGAGAAATAAGAATGAATGGTACCTTCAGTTTGATATATTGTATTAAGTTTAATAATAATAAAATTAAAATTGAGAAAAAAATCAGAATGTAGACAAAAGTCACTTGATTTAATAACGACGAAAATAATTTTAAAAATATTTCTGTCTAAAAATAAAATTTGTTTGATCTCTTTTCAAATTTTGTATATACAAAATATTGAGATTATACCAAAAAAAATATTAATTTGATGTTATTTAAATAAATTTATTTGACTTGATTAAAATTAATTAAAATATAAATTATTTTTTTTAATATCAAATACCAGAAAGATCAGTGGAGGATTGTTTATGTGAGAGTTGAGTACTATATTTAAACTATAGCTTAAATTATCATTTTAAAAGTTAAAAAGTTAAAGTTGTTGTCTGTTTATTTTTTGAAAGATTGAAAATTACTTTTTAATCTTTTAAAATAGGTTTTTGTTGAAGTTAATATCTAAATTATGTTAAATAGATACATGTTACGATGAGTGATACATTCGTACACATTCATAGATTAGTTAAAATTTAACTCATATTGAAAGATTCTAATAATATGTTGCAAGTCTAATATTAAACCAATAATTAAACCAATGTTATGTCTTGGATTGGTTAATTTAGGATTTGAGTCCATGGGTAATTTTAGTCCCTTATCATATAGATTATATCTCTAATTCAGTGCTAATAAGTAGGTTTTTGGTTAATAAATTGGTGATTCAATGAGTCAAAGTGACTCAGTCGAGTTACGTAATTCTTTTTTTCTTTTATTTTAAGATTGAGTATAGTTTAAAGCATTTTCCCACCAGGTTATACTATTTTTTTAATGTTATTTGAGATAATGTATATTTAATATATTTTATTGACATAAAAGTTTTTATAAATTAAATTATATTTATTATAAATATTTCTGTCTAAGAAAAGTGTTTACTCGTGATTTTAAAATTATAAAAATGTAATAATTTAAACTATTATAATTTTTTTTAATATAAATCAAATTAATATTTAATAATCTTTTTATGGGAAAATATTATTAAATATTAATTTGATTATTATTAAATTAATCAAATTGATTAATTTGATTACATTGATTACAATCTCCTTGCATACATGATTATTATTGATTACAATCTTTTTCTTTTAAATATTTAATATACTTATAAAGTGGATTAGTTGAAATAAGTTTCAATTCAGAATATGTTTGAATAATCATCTTTTGGTAAAGTCTTGTCAGAGTACGAAAAAAATGAAATAATTTTTTCTATGAATTAAAATGAGTTCATGCATAAATTAAAATAACTTTTTAAAAAATACTTTAAGATAAGAAATTTTTTATAATTACCTTATGCTTAAATTAATTTTATTTTATAAAAAAAAATATTTTTTCCATTTTTCATAAAACTTTATAAAACAATTACTCAAATTTCAAAAGTTATGCCAAACCTCTACTTTTGCGCCACGTAAACGTGCCGACTTAATAATAGGTTAAGAAAAATCATCACACATGCTTAGTCAACTTCGAAGTCCTCTATTAAGCTTTGAATTGATTGTTTTTAATAGATTAAAAACTTGGCACTGTTTTAACAATTTTAAAATAAAATTTACGTAAAAGTAATTTTTATTTCTTAAAAAGACATTGTTTTGAAGTCATATTGAAAGAATATTAAAAAATACATGGTTGGTAACAAAGTTTTTTAATGTGTTTATAGTTTGTAAGTGGGAGAAAATTGGATGGTCAAAGATACATCAATCTAGTGGACTTAGTATGACGTAGAATTCATCATCTTAGTCTAAATTTAACTACAACGGGTCAAATAATTATTTGAACATTCAACCAGAAAGGAAAAACAATCACAAAGAAACAAATTTATTCAATGATTAAATAATATATCGCACTACTATGTCTTTTTCAGAGTAAAATTATTACTTTTATTTTTTACTAGTAGGGGCTTACGTTTTGTTAAACAACAATCTTAAGGAGGTAGTTGGAAAAATATAATAATACAATCTGAAGGAGGTAGATAAGAGTACGTAGAAATTAATTAGCAATACACTTAAATTGTAAAAAATAAAATCTTGTTATTTAATCATGAATTTTTGTAATTAAAAATGATAATTTTCTGTAATAACTGTTTTAAAATCAAATATTTTTCAATTAATTGATAGTATAAAAATGTTTACATTATAGTACGTATATCAAAATAAAGATGATGGATATAATCAATTACCATTATTTATACAAAATATAACATTATTAAAACAATTGCAAAAACAATTTTTTAAAGGGACAAAAACAAATTCTTTTTATCAACATAAAAATTCACAACAATTATTTCTATTGTTCTTATAAAATAATACCATTGTGCTTTTACAATGTTAGTTATAATCAATTTGTTCTTGTTTTGTATTATCATAAATTCAAAAACATTAATTATGAATCAATTTTAGGTTGGTAAATATAATTTGAATTTGATTAGAGTTCACTAAAATTGTAGAGATTTTTTCATATATAATAATATTTAATAATAAATTTTAATGTTGAATTGTTAACTTTTATATGATAATTATTTTAAAAGTTATATGTGCGGGGATTTCTAATTACTTGATAGGATATTAGCACTGATAATGTATGCTGATTAAACTCATGTAGTTTAATTTGTTAATTTAATTGAATTTTATACTTTTCATTTTTATTTTATGATTATCCCAATATGAGCATGTATAAAAAAATTATAATATTACAATAATTTTACTATTTTACAGTATTAGATTATTACTTTCACATATTTACTTGACAACATTTTTTTATGTTTTGTAACAAAGAACAAGTATCCCTAATATATAAAAAGTACATAATTAATCCTTACATTTTTCTAAAAATGATTCGATATTACAATTTTTTAGGATAATTTAATAAACGAGTGACTTATATATATATATATATTAAATCTTTATATAATTTTGACCCTGCTGATACTTAAATTTTAAATTAGTCCGATTTTTTTTCATCCCTCCGTGATTTTGTCTTGGACTTGGGTTTTGTACGTATGGTTACAGTTCACACTTCTATCCATTGATCCAATTCATTGGATTATTCATGGATTTTTGTTTTGTTATTTGCTTACACCTTATAATTTTCTATATGCACCCTAAAAATTATATTTCAAAATGCCCATTCTAGAATACATAGGAAGAAATTGCCTTTTGTTTTTGGTGTGCGGGTATGAAAAGTTTTCTTTATGCACTCTTAGATTATCCTCGATACACCTTTTTTTTAAAAAAAAAATAGCATAAATATCCTTTATACATTCTTCATTTGTAAATTTAAAACATCTCCATTTACTCTTCAGAAAATGAGATCCAAAAACATCCAAATTTGTAAGTTTGGAACTTAGCAACATTCACTAAAACACCGTTCATTAATGTTGACATTGTAAATCTCTAAGATTTTGAGTTCGAGAAGTGTCAACAAAGTTCAACTCTCTGCGACGTTAACACAAACTAAAGAAGCAAAACAGCAAAGAAATTCTTTTTCAAAGGGAAAAAATAAAAGAAAGAAAAGATGCTTGAATAAGGGGAGTTGAAAAGAGAAGGTACCAACAATGAGTGACTTAGAATGATCAACGACAAGTAAAAGAAATATTACGGGTAGTAAGAGAAAGAGAATGAAAGAGTGTGAGAACAGTGCATAGATTTATAAATCACCTTTAATTCTAGATTTACAAATCTAGATACTCTAAGATTCATATTTCGGAGGATTTCGTTTTCAAAGGGTGCATAAAGGTGTTCCAGATTTATGCTTATAGATTTTATTTTTCAAATGATGCATGGATATATTCATGTTATTTTATATTAAAATAGGGTATATGAAGAAAAATAGGAGGGTATTAGAAGAAAAATTCTTGATATGATTTGTTTCCTTCAGTTTAGACCAAAACACATTACCATGTTTCTTAATTCAAAATTTAAAGATTTTAATTTTTAAAATAAAATATATACAATTAAAATTAAATTAAATTTTCTTATTGAATTTTAAAACATAACTAAAAACATTGAGAATATATATTGACGATACAAAGATATTTCATATTATTTATATTATAAAATACCACACATATCATTGAAGATGGAAATAAGTTAAATTTTAAATAGAAGTCTATTACTTGACCCATTAAAAACTTAGTTTGACTTGCTTAATGAAAAAGATAGACTTAAAATTTAAAAAAAGTTTATTTATATAAATATATGAGATTTCCTATTAAATTAGATAGACAGACTTTTTATATATTAAAAAGATATTATATTAATAATAATGATAATCAAACTACTAGTAATAATAATAACCTGATTATTATTACAATAATAATAATAAATATGACACAATGAGATTTTATGTTTGTAAAGGAGAAAAATAGTAAAAAGTTCGTCTTATTAACGATAGAAATGTTAAATTATTGATATAACCTCTTCTTTATCTTTTGAAGCAATTAATTATAATTACTATAACTTAGATAATTACTATAACTTAGATAAGATGATTGTAACTAAATTTTACATTATAGATACCAACAATCTAATTGATTTTTTTTCTTTCTTTTTTTAATCATGTATGCTGCCCTAAAGGTCTTGGTGAACTTTCATTAGCTTCAATGCTATCAATTAAACTTAACTCTACAAATTACCACACTTGGTACACGTAACTTACTCACCTCCTTGAGACTAATGAACTCATTAGCTATGTTACGAGGACCACAAAATATCCTTCACCAAATATTCTCTCTTGGGATATCCTTGTATCCAATTTAGACCATTTCCATTAGACATAACAAGACCATTATGTCTTTCTAGCACTCTTAGCTTTATATGGCTCTAAAGCTTAAATAATTATCACATTTGCAAAATCATCATCTGCTACTTGGAATCATCTCAACAAGTAATATGCAAATCAGTCATGGACTTACATCATGTCTTCTAAAGAATGTCTCTCATGGGTACAACCAATGTTGCTAACTACCTTCACTCTATTTGAGTAATTGCTAATGAACTTGCTCTCAATGGGCAACCAACAAATAATCTTGACCTAGTAATTGTTATTTTCAATGATTTTTGTCCAACATTTCAAGAGTTCATATCTTTTATTTGTGCATGTGAATCTCTATTGTCTTTTGATTACTTTATGATAAAATTATTGATTTTTAAATTTTTCTCCAACGAGAAGATCAAATATTGCAATCTTTTACAAGTCACCACCAACTACACACAAAGATCTAACTTCCACTTCTTCAGAGGTGGTAAAAAAATTTTCTTTTGTGGCTCTTCTCAAAACTGCAACAACAATATGTACAACAACATTAGTGACAACTCATATCAACTAGTTTGCCAATTTTGTGATCATTAAGGCCATATAACTAAGACATGCTACAAAATTCACGATGATCCATCCACCAACAAGCGACCTTAGGCCAATGTAACCCAACATGAGTTCTCTAATTACTAGAGTTGGCTCCTTGATTCTAGAGCCTCACACCATGTACCAAGCCAGATGGATGTCAACAATGCTTTCCTTCAGGCAAAAAAAACATACTGGTGCACATTTTTTTAAGTTTTTATAATAATGGTTCCGGCTGGAAACATTTTACAGCTGGGGGTTGTTTACCAAGGAGGCGCCTTGCCAATCGACGCCTCCACCAACCTAGGTGCCACAACTTCTAGCGCCTACACTTTTATGGCTCTAAGGAAAAGGCGCCATGTTTGGTGGAACCTGCAAAGGTCACAATACGCATGGCACCTCCAACGAAGTTGTACGCAGTAACTAACTTGAAAGAAAGAGAAAAAAGTGGGAAGAAAAAAAAAATTGCACCTGATGCACAAACTTACAAAATTTGGGAGAGAGGAACAAACACATTAAATTAAATGCAGTAACTAACCACAGAAAAACCTACACAATATTATTTTTAAACTAAGCTAAAACTAATAATGTGTAATTAAATTAAAAAAAATAAATGCAATAACTAACCTAAAGAAAAGAGAAAAACGTGGGAAGAAAAAAAAAAACTTAGGGAGAGCGGGGAAGAAAGATTTTCAGAGGGGAGGAGTAAAAATTGAAGAAAATAATAATAAACAAAGTATAGTAAATCAAATAGACAAATCTGGACAACAAGGGGAGAGGAGAAGTTTTTCGCAACAAAAAAAATGTTGTTACTGGCCGGAAGAAGAAGCGATAACCGAAATGAAGATGAACAGTTTTTCGCAAGGAGAGGAAATAATTTTACGGCAGGAGAGAGAAGTAAAAGATGAGGAAATTAATTGCTCCTCCTTACTTTTTTAATGAAAATTAATTATTTTCCCAATGTAAATTAATTGCTCCACCAGGGTTACTTCTCCCAACTACTAACGGTCAAAATATTAATTATTCTGCTGACTCGTTAGTCAAAATTCAGAAGGCACAGTAAGTTGGGACGCCTTGCTTTTGATTGGTCCACATGGCTTTTTTGTTGTACTTAATGAAATTGCATTTGACTATGGCTCCTCCTTGCAGCTCCAGCCATACTCAAGGCGCCATGTGGCATGGCGCCTTCCGGAAAACAGTCCTAGATTTGTAAATAGTTTACAATTGGGCTTATTTTCATAAATTTTTTTAATTGAGCCCAGAATGGTTTTTTTTTTTTTTTTGCCTTTCCTTCATGAAACCATTTATTAGGACATTTATATGTCTCAACCTCCTCAGTTCATTCATCCACAACTTCCACACCATGTTTGCAAGTTCCACAAGGCTTTATATGGTCTCAAATAGGTATTGAAGGTGTGGTATCATGCTCTAAAGAATTTTTTTCTCCAATTTGGATTTGTCGACTCTAAATTTGTCATTTCATTGTTTATCTACAACTATGGTCTAGTTTTAGCATATATTCTTGTTTATGTTAACGATTTGTTACTCATTGGAAATGATAGGTCGTTTAGTAAGGAATTACAACATGCATTGGCCTCTCAATTCTCTTCAAAGGATCTTGGTGTACCTATACATTTTCTAAGAGTTGAAACTGTTCTTACATCACATGGCTTATTTCTTAGTCAACATCATTATATTTATGATATTCTCCACACCAACAACATGCATAATGCCTAACCAAGCAACACTCTTCTATCTATAAACTATATGTAATCTAGCAACCGATCATGTCTTTTATTGTGATATTATTGCCTACCACTAACTTGTTAGCTTCATGCAATATCTTTCTATTGAACAACCACATAAAACATTCTTCGTCAATTAATTAATAAAATGAGAATTAAGGATAATTAATTGATTGATAGGAAAATTGTGATAGAGAATTAGGTGATAAGAATTTAAGAATAAGATGGTATATATTTAAATTTGAATGTTAATAATGAAAAACGATGATTAATATTTTAATTATATTTTATTAAAAATTAGTAGTCTATTTATGGAGTTATTAGTTTAAATTAAAAATATATTATTTGGAATTAGTAAAAAGAAAAAACTTTTTATGTAGAAAATATTATAAATAAAGTTTTATATTACATACTAAACAAAAATATATTTTATAAATTATTATGGACAAATTTAAATTATATTATTACTAATAGCTTACACATTTTATATTTATTTTTTAAAATTTTAAATATATCAATTTTTTTTCAGGTTTGTCAAAGCAATGCCTCAAACAGAAGAAGAATTTCCAATTGGTCGAGTAGAAGGTGCTCCATGTGATGACATTGGTTAACATTTTGGTACACCTGTGCGAGATAAAAGAAGAAATTGTATAGCTTGCAAATATTGTGGAAAAGTGTTATCCGGTGGAGTTACTAGGTTAAAGGAACATCTTTCACACATTTCAGGTAAAGTTAAGGGTTGTGGCCTCGTTCCAAGTTCTGTTAGAGAAAATATGACGAAACTTTTACAAGATAATAAAGCAAAGAAAAAAGATTATAAAACAAGTAAAGAAGAATTTATATCAAATTTAAGAGGTGATAAAGATGATGAAATTAAAGGTTTATTTGACGAATATAGAGTTATAAGACAAGCTACACACAAAGCTTAACTTCATAAAGACAATGGGAAAATAGGCAAAGATTTAGGCAGCAAACTAAAAAATTAGAGTCAGTATATGAAGGTGGAGGTAGCTCTGGTGCAGGTGGTAATAGTGAGATTTCTTGTCAATGCCAACAAAGTGATGTTGAATTTAGATTGAGGTTTGTAGATGTTGTCCTAGCAAGAAGTAAAAGTGTGAAGTAACTGAAGATTAATGTGAGAATGATGAAAACATTAAGAAAAAAGTTAGGGAAAGTAGTATCTAAATTGATCATATATGAATGCTTTCCCATGAATTTATCAAATTTTCCATGGTTACACAATTTGCTAGTTGCAGCTGTAGAGTTAGTATCAAGTATTAAATGTCATACTCCATATAAGATTTCATAGATGTACTTAGAAAGTGAATATAAGTCTATGCAAGAGTGGATAAATGAATTAAAACTACAATGTGTGATGGTTAGGCTAATAGCATAAATTACATGCACATCATGAATTTTCTTGTGTTTTGTAGTAAGGGTAAAATATTTTTTAAATATGTTGATGCATGTAATGTTGCTACTAGAAATACTAAATATTATTTTAAATCACTTGATAAAATTATGGAAGAGATGGGAGGAGAAAATGTCATTCAAGTAGTTATAGATAATGAAGCAGCATTAAAAGTTGTTGGTTTGAAATTGATGCAAAAAATAAGTATACTAAAAAAGTTACTTTGTTTGTCTACAACCATATGTGGATGGTAAATCTCATGAAGAAGTATACTGGTGGCAATGAACTTATTTGTCCAACAATCACTCATTTGGCAACACAATTTTTGCAAGTTGAGTCAATTGTTAAGCAAAAACAAGCTTTGAAAAGTATGTTTGATTCCAATGAATTTAATAAGTCCAAGTGGAGAAAAGAGAAGTCAGGGGTTGGACATGAAAATAAAATGATTGTTTTATGTAAGGAGTTTTGGAATAAGGCTCATGACCCAATTAAGGTATTTAAACCAATTGTCAAGGTTTTGAAATTAGTAGATGGCGATAAAAAACTAATAATGAGCTTTGTTTATGAAGCAATTGATAGATATAAGCAAGTCATTGATAAGAATTGTCGTTAGCACACCCATTACAATGAAATCATTGATAAAATATGGTTTTCATGCATTCTGATTTGCATGTTACAATATATCGATATTAATATATTGAATTTAATTTATTTACAATGTTTATATTTTATTTTAAGAATTAAGTATTCTTTTCACTGGTGTAAAACAAGCTTACGACGTTGGTTAAAAAAGTCTTTTAACGTTAAAAATATAGACTTTTTAATCGATTGTTAATCGATGTCAAAAGTTAACTTTTTACGTCGGTTATATTTACAACTGACGTAGAAAGTGGTTAAGATTTTAAAAAATTAAAGAACTTTCTATGCAAAACCGACATAGAAAGTGATTTAGAATTTTAAAAAGAAATATATATTCACATATGAATTGTCCAATCTAAACCGTTTATATGAACCACAATCCAAAAATAAGCAATTAGAGACACGTAGTACACAAATTTTCCTTGCATAATACATATAAATTTGTAATGTCTTGTATCACAATTTTTCGATTTATTAACAAGGAGAAAACAAGTAAATGAAGTTTTTAGAAAACCATCACAAATTTTTGTCCAAGTAGAACTATTGCAAAAATTAATTAATTTCTCTAACTAACAATTTATTGAAAACAAAATCACAAAATTAAATTAATCAAACCCTAAAATAAGAGATGTTATAGAAGAGGACCATGATACCTTCAAGTGGCAGGTTACTCAGGTAGCTTACCGTAATTACGACTCCTGTATTCAAAACAAGATACTGACAAATATTATGGTATTATATCACCACTGGCGGATCAATAAATAAATATAATAACTGCTGATAGAGGTGAAATAGTATATATATAAAGGTTAGCTCTAAGATTTGAAGTAATCGTAAAAATTGAATATAACTAGTGGTGAATCCATGTTTGTTATGTAATCAAAATAACAAAAATAAAATGTTGTAAGATATATGTTACATCATGCAGGAAATTGTCCAGACATTGTTCGTGTCACTGTATCTTTATGAAATGAAATCCGTAAAATGAAGTACTATTTCTTTATGAAATGATAATAAGGACAGTTTTATGTTTTTTTAATATCTAAAAAACTAAGTGCATCTCTAAAACATAATTTATCTAATATAAAGGTTATCCAAACGTAAGTCAACTCAATCAATCAATCTTGGGTTCAGAATTAATCATGAACCCTTCTTCAACATGAAATTAAATTATGTCAAAATTTATCTAAATCAAGTATGATCCCAAATAATTTCACGGTACAAAACCAAACATAAATTCAATATAGCCTGCATGCACAACATGGCATATTAAATGTCCCAAATGTCATCCAACATGGAAATGAGTCCATGAAACAACAACCAACAACTCAAATGCTTAGCAAGATACAAAATCAGTGATCTATACATTGTAACTAGACTCCATAACATATAATAAAATCAAGCCTATTTGATCTACGTAAATATGACAAGAAATGAGGAAAAACATAATAGATTATTCTAGTGCTCAAATTCAACATTTTTCTCATATGAACACAAATGATATGGAAACTATACTTCAATCCTGTCCTAGAAAAATGACAAAAATAACTGCAATGCATCATTAACCAAAATATGGGGTCTGTTTAAAATTTGCTTGTCTGCATCACAAATTCAAGCTCATTCAAAGTGTACATATACTACATAAATTGAACAGACAAGCGAATTCATACTTTGCATAAGCTATAAGTTGGATGACAAATCCAAAGAGGAGAAAGTGCAACCTGAAGGCCAAGCCAACGGCTTTCCAGTATGAACCTTGTAAACCTTTTAACACTTCAAACCTCTGAAAAATTGGAAAAAAATTATACTAAATTTTCCACTATTAAAAAAAAGTTTAATTTTTATTTATTTTATTTTGGTTTAACCTGAATAACATGGTTTTTGAAGCTGACATTCTCTTTTTCTGTTCTGCTTCTGTATTCAATATACAAAACACTGATCAAATAAGTAGACCAATTTCCAACTAGGCCAGAGAAGATTTGGAATATGACACCTGAAACCATTCCAAGTTGAGCGAAAAAGTATGGCAGTGTCAACAGAACATGTGCAACTGCGCAAACACAAACTAAACACATAGTTAAAAAAACTAAGTTCTCTTACAAAACCTAAGTTCCAATGATGAGAGTGACACACATACTCATACACACTCATATTTTGTTACCTGATTGAGGCACAACTGAACCATTATTTTTCTTCTATTTGGGAAGGCATTCGTGCTTACACTAGGGATGCTCCCATTATGTGTTTATAAAAGTAAATTTTTACATTAAAATAAATAAACATTGTTAAGTCAAGATGATTTAACATCTTAGTTTTGATAATTACAGAACAGTCTGTTGTGCCTGTAGACGGAAGAAAGAGCTCAGACTGAAGCATCAGACGGAAGAGCTCAGACTGAAGCATCAGATGGAAGAGCTCAGACTGAAGCATCAGACTGAAGAGCTCAGACTGAAGCATCAAACGGAAGATCAGACGGAAGAGCACAGACTGAAGCATCAGACTGAAGAGCACAGACGGAAGGAGACAGACGAATGAATTCAACACACAACTCATTTATTTATTCATTCGTCTACCTCGTTTAATGAAGTTCAGACGGAGTAACTCGCGCCCCAATTCAAATCTAGCCGTTACTCAAAGAAGCTTCCAAAGACAGAATAGAGATCTGTGCAAAACCCCTGCAACACGAAAAGCAAACATGTTTTTTGTTGATGTCTCTGATCAAGTCAGAAAAAGCCTGTGCAAACATTAATTATTCTGATTGATCTCTGTCACACGTTTGAAGACCCCAAGACAAAGGACCAACGTTCAAATCTTTAGTCTAACGGATACTTCAAGGAGCTCTCTATAAAAGAACTTCATTACTTCAAGAGAAGGTTAGCGAACTGCATAACAAAGAAATTATATCCAAGCTTCAAGCTCTCAAGAAAAGTTCACTCGCCCTGAACTTAGAATAGATCTCATTGTAAAACCCCTCTCTGCGTAGAGGATAAACTTATTATTTCATCTTACTAAATCCAATGTTGTGGTGCTCTTAGCTTAGGAGGGCTGTGTTTCAAAGAATACCTCTGTTTTAACCTGTGGAGGCTGTGTTCAAAGAATACCCCGTTTAGCTTTGTGGAGGCCGGGTTCAAAGAATACCTGTTTAGCCTGAGAAGGTTGTGCCCAAATAATATCTGTATTTAGCCAGGAGTGGCTGGGTTCAAAGAATACTCATAGTGGAACCTTAGCGTGTTGCTGGGGAACTGGATGTAGTCTTGATCAGACGAACCAGTATAAAAATATTGTTGTCTTCTCTATTGTTTTATCTGTTAACTAACAGGGGATAATAACTTGAACAGTTTGATAATAAAATCAATCTTAAAGAAGAAAACAATCTTGCGTCTGATCAAGCTTTGAAAACAACAGACGCAAACGCATTGTCTTAGAAAAAAAGTTTTAAAAACAGTCTACACAATTTAACCCCCCTTCTTGTGTGTTTTTGTACTTTACAAACATATTAGCTATTTAAGTTCTAAAAAAAATAGAAACATCTTTAATAATAATAAAGACAATAATAATGATACACATAAAGAAATATTAATTATAAACCATAAAAATTATATAATATTGTAATAATATAATAAGATATAAATATATCATTAGAGTATATATAGAATATAGATACTATATAAAATATGTCATTATTAATGATAACTCTTGAAGAATTGACTGTCATATATCAGAGTCACTGCTCATTGCCATCCGAAAATGTTTCTTCTAACACAATATAAATATACCAATATACCTTGCAATAATCATGGATAGAGTAGAGTTTCAATTCAAATCCCAAATCGAGAAATCGAAAAGTTGTCCAATAAGTTTGTTCTTCTACCTATGCGATGATATGTTGGTATATTTTGAAACATATTTTTTGCTAGAACACAATAAATTATAAATTAACTAATGAATTGTAATCTAGTGATAAGCGATAACAACTAATAGACAATCAATTTATCCCCATGAAAAGCATGTGGAAGAAGGATAAAAATTAAGCATTCGTGAAAACCTTCCTAAAATTTAATTCAAATTCTTGAAGAGATTAAGGCATGTTATATGTAACTGAATATAGCAAAATTTTAAATGGGAATAGTTGTAACCCCGTCCATTTATGTGTCTTGTACTAAGACAATAAGGCTATATATGTATGATTCACTAAAAGAAGAAAATGCAGCTCTAATAATAAACATGTTCAAGTATATCTTACAGCATAGAAAAGAAAGGAGGAGGGGAAGTTTGTGGTACTCTGGAAAACAAGTAAAGAACATACATGTACATAGGTTACACGCTAGTCTTAAGTGAAGGACAAAATTAATCATATGATAATTCAGCAAAATGAATATAATAATATTATTCTTGGGAGCAATATTCTATAACTATACCTGAAGAAGTACAAGTATTTTGCTAACTATTCCACCCAAGTATAATGTTAAGATATCAGGTGTGTAATTTTCACTAAAATTGAGAAATACTAAAAGCAGCATGTGCTTGTGTAGACAAAATTTTGAGAATAATTATATTTAAAGGCTTATTTAACTAAAATAACATGATTTCACTAATAAATCATGATGAGTATAAAGAAAAAGAGAAACAAATGATTCAAGAGTATTGTTATTTGATACTAGAATAACATGATTTCACTTGTAAATCACACCAGTAGTCACATGTAAGTTTATAACATTAACAATAAATAATGATGTGGTTGATGGAGAAAGTTTACCATAAGTGAGAAAAAAATCAAAATTTTATAAATTAAAAATGATGCAACCTTTCTGAAGGCTAACAGATCTACTAAAGGTGATGCATCATTGTGTTTATATCTTTTGTTCATCTAACCAATTTTGTTGTATCAATTGCAGATATGAGCATAGCAATTTACAAGAACTCAAAATCCATAATCATATAAACAAATTTCACCTTCATCAAAAATATAAACATATAATTATAGAGTATAAACATACTATTTGTAGAGCATGCCAAAAACTCTTCTCCTCACTGGATTGAGTTCTTCCACTACTTTTTTAATACCTGAAAAATTTAGTCTTTGATAAGTTTTATACTAAATTCAAAGAAAAAGTAAATTTTTCTTCTGAAGCATGAACTTACCTTCATGGACTTCTTCAAAAACTCAGGGGACCCTAGCAAACAAAGTTGGCTTCAATTCCATTAAATTATCCCTCAGGGGACTACTCGCCATTGCAAACAAAATATAGGACATGCGATAGTCATGCATTTTGCATTTTTCCTGTGAATGTATATAGAAAGAGCAATATACCTTCAATGCAAACAAATTTTAACTACTACAACATTAGAAATATAATACTGCAGTATATATCTATATATGATGATAATATAATGATAACAAGCTATTACAGAAGTGAAAATTTCTTACAGGCCAAACTAGCTCCTAATTGCAGAAAAATAGAAGAAACAGAGAGAATAAATGAAACTTATTTAAGAAAAAAAAATACTAAAGGTGTCATTGAGAGACACAAAAATCATGTTGTGAGCACAACAAACCTACATCAATATAATGTTTGTGAATCATGTCCCAAGAGCGTATCAGGAAAAATGTCATAAAATACCTTCCTCTGAATAAATTCACATCATTGATTAACGAAAATAACATCAATTGACAAAAGAAAAGGTAAACAAAAAAAATTGATACGAAATTGAAAGGGTGCAAGAAATTGTTACCTCTGAAGCTGGTGGAGCAGCAACTTCACCTTCTCCATTAAAATTGCAACACAGCTGAGCCAAAAGGGTGAGAGAGAGAGAACCATCCTGAGGTGGGAGCTACGATGAAGAAGGGAGAGAGCGATCGAGAACCTCCAATGACGAAGGAAGAACCCAAAGGAGAAAGGAACGAAGGCAAGAGTGAAATAGAAATTGGATGTATCAGGACTAGAAAGGAGAAATGAAATAGGAGAAGAAGAGGGAGAAATTGAAGTGAAATGCTCCGCGAAGAAAAGATATGAACACGGGAGGAACCTGGGGTTATAAAATTAAGAACTCCACGTCGGTTGTTGCTATAACCAACGTGAATTTACCTTAGTTTACTTACAACTTCGGTTATACATTTGACCAACGTTAAAATTGTGACGTTAACTAGAAATTTTGCACTAGTGAAGTAGTTTGTAATTGTTAAATTACATTAAGTTTTACAAATAATATATTTTAAAGAGACTTGTTTGATATATTTGTACTTGTAATTGTTACCTTTTCGGGATAAGAATAAGACATTTGGAAAGTTACAAGCTAAAAGAGAAGGTGTCTAATGAATCCTTGTAAGATTTATGGTTTTGTGATATGCAAATTTAAGAATAATTTTCAACTTTATTTGTATTGATATACTTCTGTACATAATAGTTTATTGTTACTTATTTAATCAATTGAATGGTGGTTGATATATGAATCTCGTGCTCCTGCACTTCAAAATATAGTTGTAAAAGTACTTAATCAAGCAACTTCAGTTTCGAATTATGAGAGAATCTGGACTGTTTTTAGTTATATACACACAAAGACAAGAAATAGATTGAAGTATCAAAGATTGCAAAAGCTTGTAGTTACATGTTATTACATGAAATTGAAGATCAGACACGTCATGAGGAAAAGTCAGGAAGAGATTAAAAATGGATTTAATCCAATTAATCTTGACTATATATATTTTAAGAAGAAGGTCATTTATCATTGTGGCTTGAGGAAAAGAAAGACCATTGTTAAAGGGGCCCAAAACTAATAATGCCTCTTTTTCGATTTTGATGATGATAATGAAGAAGTGGTAGATGAAAATTATTCAAATTTAAGCCACCCACCAAATCAAAGTAGTGATGGTGGTTTAAGTCCACCTAACAATAACAATAATGATAGTAATACCAGTGGTGGTCTTAGTAGAAATACAAAGTTATGGAAGATGTGAATGGTCGTATCATTCTTTTCAAGAAGAATCATATGAAAGACATGATCAAAATCTAATAGGTGAAGTTTCTTCTGTTGATGTAATTGGTGGAAATAGTGAGAGAGATCGAGCTGAACATAAGGTAAACGATATGTCAATGCTACATTAGATGATCCTTCCTCATATAGTGTAGCACAATCCTTTAATGAATTTAGTGTTGCTTCGTATGATGAAGGTAGCCATGACACTTATCCACCATATATTAACACTCCTTACATGTCACATAACTACTACCCATATATGTTAAACCCACTATATTACCTACCTCCCATTAATTACCAAAAATCTTGTGAATACCAAACTTTTCCTATAATCATCAATAAATGGAAACTAGCACAAAGCTCTAATTTTTTTAATTATATCTTCGGAGGAATAAAAATATTATAACTTTTCATGTCATTCTACGTGTAATAATGAAGTAATAAATTTATAAAAACTTTTATATATATATATATATATATATATATATATATATATATATAACTTTCTTATAATTTGAGGTATGTTAATGCATCTAAAAAAATTAGTGATACATAGAGGAGTAATAAAAATAAGATTCAAATATATTGTTCTATCATTTTTATTATAGGATATTAATAAAATAAAGACTCTTTAATTATATAAATTACAATTAGTTTTTTTACTTTAAAATTTTGAAAATCTAATTTATATATGATTATAAACATTTTATTTATATTGTGAGACATTCATACAAGTATAAATTTTATTAAATATATAAACACTCATTATTTTATGCATAAATAGTTATTTTCAATTATTTTTTTAGCATAAATATCTTATAATAATAAAAATATAAATTATAAATTATTATAAATTATATAATATTATAAAGAATTTTATTATAATTTTATATAACGTTTTTACACGTTTCGTACCGCAACAACAACCACAATTTTAATTGCAGTTACATCGTGCGGTTGCATCGGTCGGAACTTTAAAACCCTCCTAATAACATTGATACAACGGACCTATGTACAAATCAAGTTTTCACTCACACTGGTCCAAAAGATACTAGTTATTTGCACTATATTTTAACGACGAAAATATCATTTATACAAAATTACATTACGGATGAAATATTTTGTATAAGGATTAGCTAGTATAAATTAAGTTTTTTAACGTGCTAACAGGTTAGACCAAATTTTGTTAAAAAATAAGTCAGGTTAAAAGAATAACCTCTGGTAAACTAGTAAATCTTATTAAATCTTAATTTTATAAAATAGGTAAGAACTATTTAGTTAAATTTTGACCTAATTTATTTCTATCCCGACATATCACTTAATAAATTTGAGAGGTTGTTCTTGTTATTTTAAAAGTCAAATGCCTCATAAATTATAATGAATTAGAAATATAATTTTTTCATTAATGTCTAATTTTTATAATATTTCCTTCCTTTTTTATTTATACTCACACATATAATATATATATATATATGAAATAAAAGATAGTGTAAATTATAATATGATTATTTTTATAAAAGAAAATACATTATTAATTGTTTTTATAAATAAGAATTGAAACAGTAACTTATTTAAAAGTCAGTGACGTTTTATTAGTTAGTAGAAGTTAAAAATTAATATATATATATATATATATATATATATATATATATATTTATAGATTGTATCTGTCCAGTTAGTTCATAAGGATCAGACATCCAAATTTCAGGAACATGAAATACGTCAAAATTAAAACAAGCCATGTAAGAAATAATTGAATTCCAAAAATTTTTGAGAAATCTAAGGAAAGTTTTCCGTACGCTCATCACAAAAGATATATATATATAATATGGACGAAAATAAAACTCTTACTTTTAACTCAAAGTTTAAGATTAAGGTTTTATTTGCATGTTTTTGATTTTTAGTTTTTAAATTTAAATTTAAAAATAAAATTTATTTGGATAAAACTATGTTAAAATGGGTTCTTAAATGATTTTTAAAACTATATTGGACTTACTTTTGGAACCAAGGGAGAAAAAAAAAAAAAACAAAAGTTTATAGTTCTGGTTCTAAGCATTTAGAAGTTATGCAGGTATTTTTATACTTTCCTCTGTTCTATTCCACCTTCCACTGAATCAATTTCATAGTCGTTTAGTCAGAGATGATAAAAATGAATTGGATTGACAAGAATTCACATAATGGGATGTGAGTTTTAGATATTAAATTATAATAAATTTGCTTATTGTAATTTTTCTAAATTATAAAAAATTAAGATTTTAAACATTAATAAAATTTAAGGAGTTTTTCTTCTAGTGTTTGAATAGATTCAAGAAGAAAATATCAGAATTGAAATTATAAATTTTTTAATAATCTAAGGAGTTAAATTTGAACTGTATATTCGTAAAAAAAAATCTAAAATTGAACAAGAGAATATAAAATTATGAAATTTTTATAAATTAAACGATTAAAATTACACAATTAAAAATAAAATAACCCAAATTATAGATTGAAAGTTATAAAAATACTAAAAATATAGAATTAAAAATAAAAAATAAAATTACAAGTTAAAAATTACAGAAAAATAAAAAATATAATTAAGCCAAAATATAACAATATCCACAATATCTTAAAGCAAAATTCTGTTGTTTAAAAATAAAAGATCAACAAACACAGGAAGAGTGTATTAAAAACATACATTTTAAAAAAAAAAATTGGCTACAATGTTTCTTATTTTATTTTACTAAAAAAAAAAAAAAGACAAAGAGAGAGAATATAACATTAGACTAACTAAAAACCATAATTTTAAGGATGAACATTAACAATAACAAACAATCATTACAAAGCCCAAAATCCGACAGTAGAGACTAATCACTCCACTCTTGAGCAAAGAAGGTTAAAAATTGGATCTTGCAGTGAATGGCACAACAAGAAGAACCCTCTTCACCAGCGATGCTATACCCACCTTCACCTTCACCTTCTTCTTCCTACACCTTCATCTTAAACCTAATGAGCAAAAGAAGAACATGGGCATGTCTTTTTCTCTTCGTTTATGGTACCCTCTTAGCTTCTTCATGGAACTTTCTCAAATCCACGCTGTCTTGGTACAATCTCCAGGTGGAGGACTCGTCCACGTCGGCGTGGCCGGCGCTCTACGCCTCCGTGCTCCTCGGCACCGTCTTTGGGATTCTGTCTATGGTGGCGGCGCTGGTCGTTATGGTTCCCGCGGTGGTGGTGACGTGGATCACCGTTGTCGTGTTGTTGGCCTTCTTTGGAAAGCCTAAGAGGACTTTGGTGGTTGAGGGAAGGAAGATTACTCGAGAGATTTTTGGGATTGTTGTTAGGATTTTGTTGAAGGAAGGGAATTTTGTTGCTGCTGTTTGTGCTGTTTTGGGGTACTTTGCTCTTGTTAGAAGGAATGGTGGAACTGGTGCTCAAGGGGTTGCTGAATCCTGAATCGTTGAGGATTTGAGGGTGTTTTTGGTTAAGGAAAAAACTTAGGTACCTTTTGTTGGCCATGTTTTCTAATCAGAATTGAAGTTTTATTTCGTAATATGCATAATCAGAATTGTATTAAATGATTTTGCAGATTATGAAAGTGGAATTTTAATTCTGATTGGAGAATAGGAAAAAACTGTATATATGGAACCTTACCTAAGTTTTATGCTTTTGGTCAATCTAAATTGACATGTTCAATGGGAAAGTTACAATTTTTATCCATTTGGTGCTTTGGAATATGTGGACGTCCTTTTGCATCATCTCAAATGGATTTCCAAACACGGAGTGATTTGGTGGGGTGGTTGGTTTTTGGGGGTTGGAAGATGTTGGTGATTTGGTAAAGTGTCTTAATTGATTACCTTTTTTTTGGGGGGGGGGACGTATAGGTTACATAGATTGTGTAGATGGGTTGACTTGCTTCATGATGTAATGGTAAATCACACTGTGTATGATCTTGCTGATTTGATTAATTTTACTACTACTTACAATACAAGTTGATTTGTGATTGTGCTGTTGAAGTTTTGAACTCAATTTTAGTTAATTGTTAGTTAAATGTATCTGAATTTGAGTTGTAGACTGTGTGATTGAGAACGGGTGAAACCGTGATCCATGAACTCAATATAGTGGTTTCTAGAGGGCTTACTCAGTAAAGAGTCATGACCTATCTTGTCAGGTCACACTCATAGCATGTTTGGATTGGTGGTGAGTTGAACTCGCCATGATTTTAGAAGCAACAATTTGTTACTTTTGTTGTGGACTCACCGTAATTTTTAGTCTCACCATGGTTTTAAAAGCCAATCCAGACTTACTATTACTAGAGTTTACCAAGGTTTCTTGAATTTTCAATTGCCTTTGAGATTCCTCAGTGAGTGAGTTTGAAACTTGGAATTCAAAGGAGTGGAGGGGGATGAAAATATCTGAGGTGTGGGGAATCTTGGTATGAGAATAGAAGTCAAATTAGGGAGTTGAGTGAAAAAGACTTTGCTGATGATCTGATTAGAGTCTTTTAGAGCTTTCAAGTTAGCTAAACCAATTGAGAAGACAAGGATTGTTCCTTAGTTGGCCAACGGAAATACCATGTCTTGAGTAAAATATAAATTAATCAGAAACAACTTCTATTGGAAGTCAAGTTTTGGTTGGAACATCCTTAGAATAGCAAAGTTAATCATTGAACCATTGTCAAATTATTTGGTCATAACAAACAACCACTCTTGGTTGTGACTTCACTGAAGATATTCCCAACTACTCAATGCTATTATCATCACTATCAAAAAAATAAGTGTTTCTTTTACAGAGAAGATTCTCTGCATAGAGAGAGAATGAGGGAGAAGTGGATGATTGTGTGAGTTTGAGGCGAGATGTCTTTGTAAATAACATATATGGCATCTGAATTATGAATGCTTCATTTTCTATATTCCTCTAACACGGTTTTTTTCACTGATATTAGAGTCAATGAAGTTGCTTTGAAAGATATCTACCACCACCAGATTCTTTTCTCATATTAGTAGCTAACATCTTTGGAAATGACCTTCAATCTTCATCACTCTATTTGGAACATTGTTTACTTTTGGAACATATGTTGAGGAGTGAGGAGCATTAAAAGGGGACGTATGAGAGTTGATGTTAAAGTTGAATAATAATACATATATTAGTATCTGAATTTGGAATTTGGTGTCTTGCACATGCTTAACTAACAAAAGTTTGTTGCAGATTCTTTTCTTGCGACTTGTTCTGTAAGCAAGAAAGACAGACCAGAAAAGATTCATTTGCTCCACTTGGACTCCAGTTTTTCTTTTCACCTTTTCTTATTCAATTTTTGGTCAAAAATTTTATAATCTTATCAAAGTATACCTTTCTATAGTTCTATATCAGTACTACTTTACTAGATTCATTGTATTTTTTTAAAAAAAAAAAAAAAAAGTTGATATAACTAACTATATCAGCATGTTTGACAATAACTTGATTGCAAAAATCCTTTTAAAAATGCAAAAAAAAAAATTATATTAATTTTAAATAAGTTAATCCAAACACCACTACTTCTATCATATATATACATTATGCAGAAGTAACTCAAGTAATGTAAAAAGGAGACAAGTCTCTGTAAGAAAGGGGAACTACTCTAACACCGAAAAGCCAAATAAAATAATTTGATATGGGGTGCAAATATCTCTACTTTTTCAATCTTTATATAGAACCCTGAATTGTTTAAAAAAATATTAAATTAACATTATTAACACCTTTTATACATTAACATTTCTTAGATAATGTTAAAAAACAGATAAATATCTAGTATTTTTTTCTAAAACATGAGATTATTTGTCTAAAAGAATCTATTCATCTGCGCAGAATGAATCATATAAAAATTAGCACAAGTAAACTGCATTCTTTTCTTGAGGGTCTAGATCAGGAGAAACTTTACACACGTTAATTGTTTCTTGCTTCATTTTAGTGGTAAACAAGTGGCACACAGACACCGTGCATGTTGTCGTTACGATTTATGGAACAGGTAAATTTAACACATGTATTGCAGCTTTACCGACACGCCCTTATTTCCGCAATTTTGGTTTCGCCAGTGATTAGAAAAATAAGCTTGAAAATGAAGGTACACTAATAACTAATGAGTAATAACGAATAACAAATCAACAATACAAATGACCATTTTGTTTTGTTTAATAAAGTGGAATTTTGTTAGAACATTACTCTTTAGGTACGTTAAAGTAAATTAATATTAGTTTATATAAATAAGAATTGCATGCTTTAATTAAATGCTTTAACTAAGTGATTAAGATATTATCTTGACAATTTTAAATATGAAATAAATTATATTTAAACCATATGAAGTCATAACAGTGTTGTTGTTCATAATAAGTTAAATTATATCATTGACTTTTAATCTCACATTCTATGTTAACTAATCAACTCGAGTATGATATGTGTATACCAACCATTTACAACATCTTACATTCATTATTATTCTATGAGAAATATTTTATACACATCAATCTCTAACAGAGTTGGTGAATGATAAAATTAATTTTTCCGTGACTGAGATTAACCTCTCCTTATAAATAATTTTAGGAATTTTATTTTTTTTTAATAGTATTTCTCACTCACTCATTAATTATTCTAACTCTCTCAAATTTTTCCCTTAATTTAAACTTGGAAACCTATTCTTCGTATATATGGATATGAAGTCAAACCTTTTATCTCATCTAAGATGACTCGGATAAAATCCGACTTAAATATATCAGGTGTCCCTTGCTCATTCCAAAAAAAACTAATTTATATTGTGTGTATCTAATACCCTGAAAAAAATTGAGTTACTATATTTAATAATAAATATTTTGCATCAATATTTGGGGCATATCAATATCGGTGGAGAGAAAAAGAAAGAGAAAAAGAAATTGAAGAATAATTCATCCGGTTTATGAATTTTCTGAGGTCGTTGATATAGGAGTTTCTGTGAAATTGTTTTAGACATTACCCTAAAGATCAGCAATGCAATGGTCAAAAGTTAAACGTGTGATCGCTCGTAGACCGAACAAAAATCACTGTTATTGACATAATTAATAGCTACGAAAAGAGCAATGGTGTAGTGTTATTGTCAGATGGTGTGAGTTCAAACAATTTAGTTTGAAGCAATGGCAGAACAAGTAAAAGTGAAGGTCATCAAACTTGCACCCTTGACTGAAATTGCAGTGCGCATTACGGTCAACACATGTCATTTGCCATGAACATGACCCTATAACTCATTCTTTTAACCAATGAAGCCAAAGGGATTCACCCTAAAACTCATTTCATTTATTGTTTCAAGAACTAGAGTTTCACTTTAATAATTTATATACCTAGAATCATATTAAATAATTATTTGAATTATTAAAATAAAATTTCATTTCTGATTAAAGAAAATGTAAACCAGAACAGTAAGGAAAAAAAAAAAAAGAGATGACATCATATATTTTTATCACTCAAGATATTTTTAGTATTTCGTTTAATTTCTTAGTTGTAATTTATTCATTATGTAAATTAGCTCTAAACTAATATGTTTTGAATTTTTTTAAAAATATAACTATTTAAATGAGTAATTTATCTTATTTAACACGGTTTACTATGATCCATTTAATAGGCAGATGATTTCAACTTACATCACTTATTAACGAGTCTTTATTTTATTTATAAGATTCCAACATCAGTGAGTTAACACGCTAACACATCATTCATAGAAATTAATTAAATATAAAAATAAAAATATATAAAAAATTCCATTAAATTTAAAATTTTATTTAATCAATAAATGTGAATAATTATTTTTAAAATCAATAAACTTTATACATATTTATATATTAAAAATTTCATTTAAAATTAAATATAACTTTAATAATTAAGAAGGTAATAACTACTAATTTATAATTTTATGTAAGTAGATAACACGTGATCCAACCCGAACTATCATAAATTCAATTAAAAGAATAAAAATAGTTATTAATATTTTTCCTTTTTGTGATAAAAAAATAAATCATAATATATCATATTTTCAATTAGCTTTTAAAATTTTACATTATCTAAAGTCTAATTTAATTACTCGAGTAATATGGATAAATTATTATAAATTTATTAACAGTTATATTTGAGTTCTATAAATAAATAAAAAATATGTTACATATTCACAGGATATCTTTATATATTAAAAATAAATTAATCTGTATTTTTTTCCTGTGAGAATTTCTCCCGCCTAAAATAAAGAAAAAAACATGTCATGTACATCTTGTAACGCTGCATTTATTTGGGTAATTTTTGTCATTGTATAGATAAATCACAATATATCATCAACTTTCAATTAATTCAAAAAATTTCAAAATTACAAAACATGAAATAATTAACTACTTATGTCTATTAAATGCCAGATTTAAATGACCGTAATAAATGCAATGTTAAATTAATATTATTACAAAGTTATATTATTTTGACCTTGGAGAGTAAGAGATTAGTGATAAATTAATCAAATCTTAATACTAACATATTTAAAATAAATTAATCTCTGGATTTCTTTTTATTTAGTCCAATAGAATTTTTCCAACCGATAAAAGTGACATCATGTATTGCTATATTATTTGTATTATTCCGTCAACATTTTATCATACTAGTAAAATTAGAGACTAAAAATCTAACAGAAATAATTATAAAAGATTAGGATCATGAAAAAAAATTATGAAACACTAAAAATAGAACTCGACATAAAATGACCTTAAAAAAACATATTAATCTTATAAATATATGCTAGTGATCATAGTTGCCCCATCTATCAAAAAAACGGTTATCTCATCTGTAATTCAAATCAGAATTCATTGGTGCATTAAATCCTACATAATTTTAATGTAAAGGAGCCACAATATTTATTTATTCATTTTGATGTTAGAAACTAGTATCATAAAGAAACTACTTAATGTCCCTAAGAAAAAGAATGAGACCTGAACTTACATGTTAAAATCGTATTTGGCACTATTTGTGATAAAAAAAAGTCAAAAAAAATAAAGATGGGTTAATTGTCAATAAAGGAGGAGGTTGTGTTGGTTCTGCTTTAAAGAAAGGAGAGTGCATGTTTCACAAAGTTAGAGCCTCAGGAAGAAATTAAGATTTCAAGGGAAGGGTAGTTGAGAAAATTCGAAAATTTTATTGAAAAATAGGAAACAAAAGTATATTTAATATTAAACTGTGTTTGATTTGAGTGTTTTCAAACTGTTTCAATGAAAATATTTTAAAAATTAGGTGAAAATAAAAAAATATTTAGTTCTATTTTTAGTTGTCATTTGAAATTGTGGTAATACATTTCATAATTATAAGGTGTTATCATTCGAATCACGTGTAAAATTTAAAGAAAAGAAAAATTACAAATGCTAGTGCAGTTCAGAAAGAAAAGAAAATCACTTTTTTTTAATTTTTTTAATTTTATATAATATTGTTTTTAAAGATTTTTAATACACGGTATGTTTAATTATAATTTATTATGTATGATTATAATTTTATTTACGATTAATTGATGACGTAAAATTATTTTTATTATTATTACCTAATCTTTAAACTTATTTTGAAATTAAGACAAGAATATATATATATAGTTAATTTAAATTAATTTATATAATCAATTGATCAAAATCGATTAATTAATCTTATAAAACTGTACTATAAGTTTGTCACTTTTAAATTCTTTAAAATTTACATAATCAAGAGATAGTTGCATGTCCATGTGATATGATAGAGAACTTAAGGTTGCATTGAGTAGAAAAGATTAATGATTAATTCTTCTTTTTCATTTCTATCATATATTTAGGAGAAAAGACGAATCATTAATTCTCCCATAGAAGAGTACAAATGATTTATGATTCCCTTAGCCGTTGTGTGTGAAAAAGACTTGAACCAAAGCAGCATATATACGTTTATGAGGCAAAATTGATGCATTTTTGTTTTGACTCATAATTGGTCCCCAGCTTTGAATAAAATGCCCCTAAATTAATGACAGGTGGTGAGAACAATTCTTGGGTTCCCAAATAAGACACTTTTTGAGTTCTGATTTTTGAACTTATCATGTTACTTCCATTTTAGTTTATGTTGTCCTTTTCTTCATTCTTTTCATATATCTCTGTGTCACCAACCTAGAACATACTCATTTTTCCTTTGTTAGACATTTTTTAAGGTCACACCTTTTTTTTTTCTTGGTGATAATCATATTTTATTCATTGAGATTCATTGTATTTTGAAGAGTATTGTAAAAGAAAAAATTTCACATCATCTAAAGCTCTTTTTCTTCAAGTATTTATGTATATTTCTACTTCATTGATTTTAAAAATTGTCTATGGTTAAGCTTCAAATACCATGTATTTTAATTTTAATTAGTATAATTTTTATTTTAATGTAAATTAAACTGTATAAACTAATAGATGAACTTATTATAAAGGTATTAATACGTAATATCTTTGTTGTATTAACATTGACATCATAGCAATAGATATATAACATTACATTTTATAAGAAATAATATTATACTAATATTAATTTTATTTTTTAAGGTGTGCCTCCTTTAAAGTGTAATTTACATTTTTAAAGAGTAAAATACACATTCTAATCGTTTATTATGTTAAAGGGTTCAGATTTTTATACCTTGAATTTAATTTTGGCTAAATAAAAGTTATCACCCAAAGGCTAAAACAATTTTCTCACGGTGACAAATTATTACAAAATGATGTTTATTTAATCATTTAATGAAAAGTTAATAGATAGAAAGTAAAATTAGATTAAAAATTTCTAAGAATTGATATCAATAAAAATAAATTTAGAGTACTAAAAATAAAATTCTAAAAAATACAAGGAATAAAAATTTAGTTAATCTTTAAATGCATATAATTTTTAATATTTCAGCATTGACTCAAATATGGTCCTTAAGTTTGGCATAAATTTATTTTTCATTTTTTAAAATTAATCTCTTTAATTTCTGTAATTTTTTTTAAAAAATAAATTTAATTCTTTAGGAGCACTGAATGTATTATCACTTAGCCGTGTTAAAGTAAATGATTAAAATAATTCATTTTTTTTTAAGTTATAAAGACTAAAAATCAATTTAAGAATCTAAAATTGAACTTATCCCAAATTTGAAAAATTTAAGACATTTTTAGCATTGATTTTTGTATATAGTTAACATCCCTTGTGTTTTGGTCATAAGAACATTGTAATCATGCTTGTAAAATATTTTTCCCCAAATATCATAATCATAATTCATAAAGGTATTAACAGGTAGGTTGATATTAATTTTTTTTTTATCTGGTTATTACTTGCTAGTTTGAAAGGAATGAATTTCAAATTAATAAAGATATGCAGGACCACATCTGATATTGGCAATTGGTTTGGTTAGATTTTAATTGATATTATTACATCATTCATTTCATTTATTGTTTTTCTATATATTTTTTAATCTCTTTTTCTACCACCCAAATTCACCTTAAAATTTAGCAAAATTTTAATATAACTTTAGAAAGATCAATTTAATTAAAATATTTCTTGATATTATTATTATTATTTAATTATATATTATTATATTTGGTAAATTTATTATTTTTTATATATTCATATTTAAAACCATTGCTCACTAAATAATGGAACAAAGTTTTTTATATTACACCCAATAAACTCTTAAAACAAATTGCCTGCAATTTCCTTACATTAACAAACCTACATTTTTATTACACATTTCCTACATTAACGCACCAGCCACCATCCAAGACTAATAAGCTCTACAAAAAAGTCCTAATTTGAGCCATTAATGCTTACAAAAAGAAAGAGAAAGTATTGATCAATCATTCCCCAACGGAATCATAGGGGCAAATTTCCCACAAAAGGTGCCCATGATTTAGATGTGTTGACCTTAAGGAAAGGGCAAATAACACAACCAAATCAAAATACATATTATTATATATCTGTTTTATGTATCTAACCACAAACATTCAGTGAATTAAATACTAATTCTCTTTTATAGGGAAATAATTGTTTTTGTGATCAAAATCAAATTGCATACTTGCTATGGTAGAATTGATATTAATATTAGTAATAAGTAGGGTCTTTCAAAGTAATAATAATAATAAGTAGGGTAGCAAAATAAAATAATAAAGTGGTAGCTGTCAAATTGTACAAGCATGAAATGGTTACACGTGGAATTTGCCGACATCCTCAAAGTAAAACAAGCAAGCTAGGTATGACGAATATATGACTTTATTCAGAATCTGTACCTAGTAAGCATTTAATGACACTCAGAAAAGGTTTTTTTTTTCTTTGCTATTACTTTTTCGTTCTTATTTTTATTTCAAGTTAAAATTACATTGTTATCCTCCTATTTTTCTTAATTTAGCACATCCTATCTTCTGATTCTTTTCACAAATTTGATTTTACCATTTTAATTGCACAGTATTAATTTACCTGTTAAATTAATCTGTAATATTTATATGTTGATAGAATATTTTATTTTTTTAATAATCACCATAATTAAGATGATTCATTCATTGATGAAATTTCAAGATATTCTATTAATTTTTTGGTTTGATTGCAAAATTATTTTTTATTTTTAACTTTTGTTTTACTTAATTATGACATTTGATATACATAAAAATTTCAGTTTTATAAAAATATTATATTTAGAATAATAATTTCTCATGTTTGATGTTTATATAAAAATGTATTACAAAAAAATGTGATTTTTTTTTTCAAAAATTATTTTTAGTCAACTTTCTTGTGGAAATATTTTCATAGAAAGTTAGGAATTCAATTTTATTTAATTAATTTCTTTTACTTCAAGAAAAAACATGTTGCGTTACTCTATTAAATCATTTAAAAGATTCCTAAGAATGTTATATAACTAATGAAACGTGATTTATCTATTTTTAGAAATTATAATTTGTAACATTCATAATTTACATAAAATATAATTCCCATGTATAAAATATTTTTTTATGTATCAAACATCCCTTAAAATATTTACTTTCTTAAAAATATATTATGCAGTAAATTCGTCTCATGACTTAACCAATGGCAATGTATTATGAGGTCATTTTTCTACATTTGGGTCATTGTTTAATTTAAAGAAAAAATGCAATTTTTATTTTAAAAAAGTGGATCACCATTTTAAATTAAAAAATAATAATGAAATAACTGATAAAAATGTAATACATATGATACTTTCCATTTCTGACAATGATTATTATGGTTTTAATCTCTAAACTAGTTACTTAAATACTACCGAGATAATAAATATTTAAATTAAAAAATAAAATAAAATAAATGTTGATTTGAAAAATTAAAATGTACTCCTTAAATCAAGGAATTTCTTGTCCAAACTAATCAATAAAATCCATTTTTAAAAACTATTTAAACGTTTAAAGACTAAATCATCCTACTTTGACTGAAACAATGATTCACTCTTAAAATAGAAATACAAAGATCAAAAGCTAAAATAAATGATTTATTTGTTTTTGGTTGAATTGGTGAGAGCATGTGAAAAGACTGAGATACAACAAAGTGGCCCACAGTTCATGAAAATGAAAGATACTCTCTCTCTCTAAAGTATTACAACTGAAGGAAGTTTCAGACTCCTCACTCCTCAGATCTAAATCCAAACAACCTCATACACTGATACAACCATTTCACCACACACTCACCTTCTTCATCACTTTTTGTTTTTCCCTTTTAACCTAATTACTCACATCTATCATTTTGTTTTTTTGACTGTTCTAAAGCATAATCACATGTTAGCCTTTTTCAGTCTTCTCTTTTACTTTCCTTCTTCATGGTTGAAGAATAAGCATTTCCCATTTCGTGAATAGCTATATAAGAAAACCCCTTGTTTCAGCATCCTACACTATAGATAAAGTTTAAGTTTTTATGCACTGAGTTTCTTCAAGGTAACGCCTTTCAGGTTCATTCACAATCTTCTCAGAGAGAAAGTGAGAGATCTGTTCATTGTGATCATTTGGGGTGTCAGAAATAGTCACATTCACATCTGGGTCTGAAGTTGTGCATGTGTGTGTGTGTGTGTTTTTTCTCATTCAGCAACCATCATCAGGTGGCACTGACAAGTAACAAAGTGACCCTTTGAATAAGAATCCAAAAGGGTGTCTTTGGATCTCCGAAATTTGTTGAATTTGAGTGATTCTATGTTGCAGAAGGTTTGCAAGAGATACAGAATCATGGTGGGTGGAAATGGTCTGTTTTACCATTTTGTCGGTTTTGCATCGGTTTTGTTGTTCATTTACATGTCTTTAGGGGATTTGAAGTTTGGTTTTGAGGAAGAAGTGGAATTGGCTTTTGTAGAGAGGAATGGGACTCAGTTTATGGTGGATGGAAAGGCTTTCTACATTAATGGGTGGAACTCTTATTGGTTAATGGTGCAATCTGTGGATGAGTATTCAAGGCCAAAAGTGCGTGAAATGTTGAAAGCTGGGGCCAAGATGGGTCTCACTGTGTGTAGAACTTGGGCCTTTAATGATGGTGACTACAATGCCCTTCAGAGTTCCCCTGGTGTCTTCAATGAACAAGCTTTCAAGGTAGTGTTTTGTTGATTGTGGATTTTGTGCTTTTGTTGCATGTTGTTTGTTTCATGTTTTTTTTTTTTTTTTAATTTGTCTTGGTGTTTTTTTTTTTATGTTGACTTTGGATGCTTACATAACTAGATTTGGATGAGTGTCCAGTAGTTGGAGTGTGGGACTTAAGCTATTTTGGTTTTCTCTTGCTTTTGCTTTTCCTTTTGAGTTTGATTTTTGTTTTATGTATTGCATCTCACTCACGTTTGGCCTTTTTCCCCGAAATTGAGATATTTTGTGGCTGAAGGCTTCCAAAGCTGGTTTTTTGAGTTTGTGTGTGATTGGTGTACATGATTTGTGCCTTGTAATTGCTTTGAAATTCATTGGGGGACTAGGACAAACTTTACAGAATTTGTGCAAGGAATTTTGAATTGTGACAAGCTGAGTTGAATATTGTGGCTATGGTTACCATTGTTCTTGGAAACTTATATAATGTCACACGTGGTAGGGACAAAAATTGAGAAACAGTTTATTTTGTGATCTCAGTCTTAGAATAAAGTTAAAGATTGCATTTGTGTTGTTTCTTTGTGTTCCTCTACAATTGAGCTCACCATCAAAAGTGAAATATGTCCACCTCATGTTATTTCTCTTCCTCCTTACCCCATCCTTGATCAGTCTATTACATGTGAATTTTTGCCAAAAATGACTTGTGGTTCTGGCTGAAATCAGTTTATGAAGGATATGCCAACATTGATAGTTTATCTGTAGTTAAATTTTGGAAAAATTTCAATGCTTGTTTTTTTAATATAGTCATTTAGAAGTTTATGATCAATTGTCTTGGATATTTGTGGCTTTCCATTTCTACCCTATGAGTCAAGCCTTGATAGAGATGAAAAAACATTAATGCTGCTACTTTTGGTCCATGGATTAGGCAAGTTGTTTATTGTTTAGCATTATTGTATGATGAATGATAACCATGTTGAACTTTGGTTTGGGTAACAGGCCTTGGACTTTGTTATAGCAGAAGCTAGGCACCATGGAATTAGGCTCCTCCTTAGCTTAGTAAATAACTTGCAAGCATATGGTGGGAAGACTCAATATGTCCAATGGGCATGGCAAGAAGGGGTAGGGTTAAGCTCATCGAACGATTCTTTCTTCTTTGATCCATCAATCCGTAGTTATTACAAGAATTATGTCAAGGTATGATGTCTATCTTTATACTCTTCTCCCCCCACCCTTCCCTCTTAATTTATCCCTGTTTGACACATCTTTACCAATGACACTTGCATATGACTCTATGATGCCTAAACATAGTAGTCCAAAATTTTGGTGTCTGTACTTGAAGAATTGTTTTAGTAGCCCAAACTTTTGGTGGTTTTGTGCTTGAAGAATTTGTATCAGTATCCCAAACTTTTGATTATCTAGGCTTGAAGAATTAGTCTTTCCTTGTCGGACTTTCTCTTTAGCCTATGCCATTTTTTAATAACAAAAATTGGAATCGGTTCCAAACTTGGACCTGGTGATGGCATATTACAAAGAAAATGAAAAACATTCCCTCTTTTTTTTAACAAACCTTATTTGACTATCTTTCTGTTTCATTTTGCATACCAAATTTGAAATGTGTAGTGATGTACCCTTCTTTGGAGTTTAGACCATGATCCATGACTCAAATAATGCTGTTGGGCTCTATCAAAAGTGAGGTTTTCAATAAATATGTATCCATTTAGAGTAAGTTTTTATTTTTAATCATTAAGATCAAATTTTAAAAAAAGAAAATTAAGAGAAGATTATGGAATTAGGGAATTATGAAATTATGAAATTTTAAAAAAACAATCATTAATGATGAAATTATGGAATTTCTATATTGCATTATTGCTTTTTAGCAAATATAACAAGCGATTGCTGTTTTGTCATGCCCATTATTTCAATACATGACACTTCTATTTCCAATTCATGTCGGTTGCAACAAAGATTATCAACAGACCAATTCCTTCCTCTGGCCATCCTTCTACTTTGTTTTGCTGGGCATTTCAAATTTAGTCGCATGTTTGCAGTCTAGACTGATCTTATAGATAAATTAATTGTTTTCTTTCAATTTGTGTACAGACTATTCTGACAAGGAAGAATAGTATCACTGGAATTGAATATAGAAATGACCCCACCATTTTTGGTTGGGAATTGATTAATGAACCTAGGTGCATGACTGACCCTTCTGGCGACACTCTCCAAGTAAGTCCCGTACCTGTGCTTTTATCCTTTCAAACATTTATAGAAATGCTGTGCCAGAAATATTAATGAATAATTCAAAGTTTGGTTGATTCAAATATCTCAATTCTTTCCTTAATTTCTTTGTTAATAAATTATAAATTATTATGATCTCAAATGACCTGTGCTAATATAGAAATTCCCTCTCCACCATGGCTTGCCTATTTTCACAAGTCCTTGGATGAATTTGATATTATGGTGTACCTTGAATTTTAGCCATCATTTTGATGAATATTCTGATATTGTTCACATTAAATCCTTTGGGAAATATGAGCCAACTTGAAAGTTGAAACCTTTAAACTTGAGCAATTAATTGTGACTGGATTTTTACTTTTATTGTGCCATCTAAGATTCTAACTAAATTCATAGAAATGTTAGCAAGGGGGGAATTACAGGATATCATTAGCCCTTTCTTTTTGCCTAGTTCAGGAGAGTGATCGTGTCACCCACTTATGTAGATATATGTGAGTATAATTGTATACAGTTTTACTTATTTGTCATAGAACTGCAGGAATGGTTAGAGGAAATGTCAGCTTTTATCAAATTGATAGACAAGCGCCATCTTGTGACGGTTGGACTTGAAGGTTTTTATGGTCCTAATGACCCGAAAAGGTTGACCATTAACCCTGAGGATTGGGCATCTAGACTTGGATCTGACTTCATAAGGAACTCTGAAATCTCAAATATTGACTTTACATCTGTCCATATCTATCCTGATCACTGGTAAGCATTGAAACTGTTATATCTGTAGCTTTGATTGATTCTTAAAAAATGGAACTAAACTGCAAAAGTTCCAGAGAACTCTAACCAGCAGAATGGAAGCTTTTCTGCTGATTTTCTCATGTTTTGCTACATGTATTCAACTATCCCAGCAATAATTTGTTTGAAATTGGCACCTATATACCTCAAAGATAAAGGTTAAATATTCATGTAGTCTTTATAATTGCACCAACTTTATCTTATAGTCCCTATGCATAAAAACCATCCATTTTAGTTCTTATACAAGCATTTTCAGTTCTTAGTCTTTATATAAACGCTTATAGTTTTATTTTAGTCATTATTTCTTTTAATAGCAGGAACCAAAACAGAAGTACACATCCCAAATCTACTTATGACAATTTGATCAAGCTTAATGTTCTGTATTATGTCCCTCATATAACTCTTCTATTACACAGGTTTCATGAGCAGGTATTTGAAGACTACATGAAATTTGTCTCCAAGTGGATGCTTTCTCACATAGAAGATGGTGACAAAGTATTGAATAAGCCAGTCTTGTTCTCTGAATATGGACTATCAGACATAAACTTCACAATGCCGGAACGAAAAACAATGTATAAAACAATTTTAGACATATCCTACAAATCTGCAAAGAGAAACAAGTCTGGAGCAGGTGCTCTAGTTTGGCAATTCTTAGTTGGAGGAATGAAGGAGTTCAGTGATGATTTTGGGATCACTCCGTGGGAAAAGACACCAATTCCTTCACTATTTATTGAACAATCATGCAGATTAGCCAGGGCCAAGGGATGGCCTCACAAGGACACAAGTTTTAAACAATTTTGTTAGCTAAAAGATGTGAAAATAAAATTCCTTGATTTGAGTGGGGACAAAAATATATATATACGTGGGTTCTTTTGTGGTTTAAGATTGTTAAATAGGTGCATGACTAGTTTTGTACAACATATGCTTCAGATTTCATCACCAATGATAAAGTTGGTTAGTGGCGTATATACTAAAGTGTGGTGACTTATAGATTAGATATTACTTATCACAAGCAGTTATTTTAAAGCTTGTAATCCTCCTGAACAAGAATCCATCATGAAGTGCTTTAAGATGTGAGCGCCATCTTTTCTTGAAGAAGTATAAGGTTTATGATTTAATCCAATTTGATTACCCTCCCTGATTGTACGTGGATCAGATCAAATAACTATTATAAACGATTATTCGATTTGGTTTTCAAATCGATTTATTTGAATCACTTTGAGGTTCGGATTATATAACAGATAAAATTTAGATTTATTTTTCTAAAAGGTGCTGATTGAAAAATTACCCTTATTAAAAATTAGGATCAAAATAATATTTTACCTGAAATAATATTTATCAAATTTTTTCCTCTATTTCATATCTTAAACAAGATTAGAGCTATTAGAATGGATCGCTTCATCTCACTCAGCATAGCCTCAAAAAGTTTATAGGGTACGAAAGTTAAAGTCTTCTTGCTGTCACACTCGTTTTCTAATCTTGACACCCCAATTTTTCTAGTTTTATTGTTTTTGATAAAAATGAGGCAGAATATTTTTGTCATCGATTGGAAATAATCAAAATAAATTGCATGATTTCATACTTAGCTAATGAGTTTTAAAAATGATTGGTAATTTATGTCTAAGGACTAAGATCTCCTTTGAATTCTTAAATATAAATTGAAGGAAATGAACGTTATTTTGTTTTAGTTGTCTCAAAGTGAGAAATGAAGGTTTGACATATTCCATGACAGATAGTGAAGATAATAGCCTCTTTGTGCAAGTTATTTCGTTTGATCTTGGAAGACCACTTGGTGTGCAGTTGTCTCTAGATGGGTGGGTTTTGGGGCTTTGATCACAACGTCAATCTTAATGGGTAGTTGAGCTAACGCATAACATCTAATATAGCATCGTGCATGTTACATATAAAACGAAGCAATTTTATTTCACAGTGAACCAGTCAACTCAATATATACATACCTCTAACTCACTCGTAAAATATATAAATATACATGTATAAGAGCCTCTAACTGAATGATCACGACCACAAAAGCTTTGATCTCCTGCCATGTTTTAGATTGAAATTCTATCGCAACTGGGCATATGCGTTTTCCACTCGAGTATCTCTCAAGTTTCCACTAGTTTGCTTTTTTAATCCAATATAATAGCATTTACGTACACAAGTCATAACAGTTTCTTATCAATTTTGTTCATACTATTTACCAGCTAACAACCAGGATTAACCAGGTGGCAAGGGATTGAAATAGTATGCATGAAATCTTAACGTTAAGTTTTAGTGTTTTTAACGTTTAAAAGAAAAAATACTTCAGCAGGTACCAGTACTACATCAACACCCAAGGTTTAACGGTTCCGTTCTAGCCATTAAGCTACTTTTGCGACAATTTTATGATAAAATTTCCCTTAATTATGACAATATTTTCATGTCAAGGTAAAACTAATATTCAGCAAAGAAAGGTAAAAAAAAAAAAAAAAAAAAAAAAAAAAAAAAAAAAAAAAAAAAAAAAAAAAAAGGAAAAGAGAGGCTATTAACAAGCTTAAATTTAGAGAATTAATTATTTGTCAAAATGAATCAAGAAGGTGAATGAAATAAACGATTATTTTCCTGAATTAGACATGCACTATATCTTTAACTCAGAAATAAAATAACAAATCTGAATCGTATGGTACTGCCTATCATTCTGCGAGGGATATAACACGACATACATGATCACAATGAGTAGATCACTGGCCAAAACTAATTTTCAAAAACGTGAGAATTGACTAATTACAATAACAAATATGACCATCAAAGGAAAGCAAAAACAAAAATCTGCCCTATCCACCGAACAAAAACAATATAATCACAGCCACCCTACCAACTCAACAACAGCCCACACATACCCAGATGAAATTTTGAAAACATAACATTTTAGTCTCTCGTCTTCTACGGCCTTCTCTACATTACATATCTTTCTAGCATCAATCCTGCAAACATAATACAGCCCTATTAGCTAAAAGGATAAATGCACACAATCGTCGTCTAGCCACTATTAGTCAAGTGAAAAGCCAAACAAGTCCAAATGGGTACCAAATAAAGGAGAGCAGAAACAATTCAGAAGAAAACACACAGCAACAGACAGGAATAGGCTAAATCAAGGCAAGCAGAACAAGTTGGAGGCACACAGAGTATTAGAGCCAAAGAAAATCAATAGTACACAGTGCAATTTTGTGAGCCCAACAGCAGCCTTGCCTTGTTCATCTTGTGTATCAACAAACGATTAACTCAAGGACATGTGAAACATAATTACACCAAAAACACAAAATTTAAACACTACAAGTCTAAAATCCACTAAAAATAGGAATAGAAATTACCTTAATTCACAGTCAACTTTGTGATTTTTTCCCTGTAACAATCTGGAATATCCGGAGGCCCCTGCTAAATGCTTCATTGAAAAGAATTCTGGTTTGCATATTCTGAAACCCAGGCAACCATGATAGTAGTGCCACAGGGGCCATAACAATGACTCCAAACATTATATCATATAGACGAGCCACTGAAACAACACCATCCCAAATGATTGTGGACTGCAAAAATGGCCGGAACACTTGGGCAATCGATATCAGGCCCCAGCCTGTTGGAATGAATGCCAGCAAGCTAGTAAAAATATCAATGAATTTGAATTGAGTGAATTCCAGCAAACCAACTATCACAAGTATTGCAAGAATTATGACAAGGAACTGGACCAGCCGATAATAGATATGCTCTTTGGCTGCATATTTGTTCCGAGCATACACTACCACCACATAAATCCCAGATACAATAAACACATAAATCCAAGATAGCAAGTAAATAGCAATACTGGTACTTCCATCAGAAATGCCTAACTGATAGACAATTCCATACTGGAAAAAGAAGAACCGAAGGTCTAAGATAATCTCCAAAAGCTTTCCCCAAAGACCAGTTACCTTCAGATGATCCTGCTCTTCATACCACCACCTTTCCCAGCTCTGTTCAGCTTTAGCGAACACACTTCCACTGTACCAAATCCAGGTCATAAAGTCATCAAAGTCATAAACAGTTTTTAACCAATCAAAGCCAGAAGGATTGAACACAAATGGCGCCATAATCCATGATGCAACTAAGAACCAACTAGTGATGGTCAAGGCAATATAAACAAATGTGTCAGTTGCTACAGGACTATGTGTTGCATAAATTACAAGTATTAGACCCAATTCAATTGCTTTCACAAAATGGCTACGTGCAAAGAGTCTGTAGATTTCAGCAAATTTCTTGTGCTCTACAACAAAACCACGACCAGTAGCCCGATATTTTGCCCCACCATGCAGCACAGTCCGGCCAAAGAAATGACTGCGAGTGCCCATTGAGAATGTGTAAAAAACTGATGAAAGCTGGAGCTGCATTGTCAAGAAATCCCAGATAGCTTGAAGGAACCCATGCTCAAGAGAATTTTCAACAATCATTGGAAGTGCAGTGAAAAGTCCAAGTTGGATGATGAACTGCTGATTCAAGATAGTACCAAGTGCTTCATTGTTATTGCTGTTACTTTCCATTGCATTCTCAACACCACTGAGTGCAAGATATAGTCGACCCCATAGAAATGCATATACAGTCAGAACCACCACCATTGTGTTGAAGAAGAACCCTACAGTAGTGTAGAAGAATGAGAGCATCCGAAAAAAATCCAGCCTATGACCCAGTCTGTAGACATCTCTACTCAGAACTTGCTCCCCATTTCCACTGGCAACCTTTGCTTCAAACATTGATACTTGATTCAACCCAACATCCCTTCCCTTTCCAACTTGAATGTATTCATGGTGAGTGACATTACCTCCACGAAGAGTACAATTAAATCCAGCAAAGATGTCCTCACTTATGTTGATCACTCTGGAAGCTTTACTGATACCACCTCGAGTCAAGAACCAAAACCTGTCAAACACATCTGGGTGGCCATAATGCATTCTAACCTTCAAAGGATTTGCCAAAACCCTCTGTCCTAAGGTGACAAAACTCGTTTCCTGAGCTGACATGAACCAAGCGAGAGAGGAAACAGATCCAGTAAAAATGTGTTCCCTAACTCCCAGAATAGTGGGCTTCCGCACACCATAGTAATGCCTGTATTCTTCCAAGAGATTTCGCATTTTAAGTGCCTCCTCAAAGTAGTTGTCCTGATTCATATCAATAGTCTGAACTGCATCACCACGAGTGAAGATAACAGCATGGTTTTGATTTTCTGGTTTCCCTTCCCCAAGCTTCAAGGGCCCAGGCAACTTAACGCGGTAAATTTCCACCTCCTTCTGCAACTGTTGGTCATACTTAACAAGAACAGAGTAATACTCCTTCTCATCCCTTCCAGTGGTTTTCTCATCAACATAGGCAACTCGAAGGGCCTCATTATGTCGCAATAGATACAAAATTTCATCAGCATGAGGATCCTTTTTTTCCTTCTGAGTTCCATATATCTGGCAAGCAACCACATATGTAAATTTCATTAAAGCAGTCCCATACTCATGGCCTTTGAATAACATACTAACTGAACTGCTTGCTCTACTTAAGCTCTTAGAGGAAGGTTGCCTTGTAGAGTTGGAACTCTCTAAATTATCTCGCCTCATTGAAACAAGTTCACGGGCACCTTCTCGAATATCCATTTCTGATGCAGAATCCAGAAAAGTCAACATCTTGAGGGCACGATAGTAGTACATCATTCCTCTAACCGTCCGGGCTAGTGTCTGGCCTCTGTATGAAGCCCAGAGCCTCAACTCTCTAAGTTTCTCAGTCCAAATATCACTTTCTTTTGTTATCCCCTCCCGGCGCATCCTCTCCATAAAATTTTTCCACTCATCATCATATATAGTCTGCAAATAGTACAAGATTGAAACCCCATCTTCATTCTCATTTCTGAGCTGCTCTTTGCTTAATAATACATCCTCACTATAGTAAGGTGTTAGTACACTGAAAGCCATCATTTTCTCAACTTGGGGAGCATGGGGCATGTTCATAAAAAGCGAGTTACTGAAGAAAGCAATTCTCCGTCTAGCTTCTAAGTTTACTGGGATGTTTTGCATGGAGTCATTGGATGTAAGAATTGTGTACAATCGTCGAACCTGCCGATAGAAGTTCTCATTGTTGGTGTCAGGCAACTGGATGGCATTTTCAAAAAGTAGACCTGAAGCAGGATTCTGTTGAGCCAAACCATCTTCCTTTAACTGCTCAGGATTTCTTTGATCCTTGAAAAAGTCCCTGGTAGCAATCTCATAAAGGGCTTGAAGGATATTCACTACTTGATTAGGATCTTTGACGGGCCTGTTTAATGACTGAACAAGTTTGATCAACTTGTCATGGAGCTTAGGAAGTGCAGTTGTTTTGAACATTTTAGTGAATTTCTCAATCTCAAGAGAGTGATCAATTTCCTGAAACAGAACAGTCACAATAGAATGCTCTTCACTGTTTGATTTGATAATCTCAAGAAGCAAGTGCTTCACACTATCGTAAGCTTCAATGACAGCACATCGTCTGTACTCACTCTTGCATATCTTCCTATACAGCCTCTTATCACTATCATCAACTAGTTCTTTGGCCTGACTGAGTGCCAACAGTAGCTCATTGCAGAGAAGAAAACATGGCCAGCGAATTACCCTGACATTCCAAGAGTTCTGTGGCAGCTCCAGCAACTCAAACTCTTTGTCAGATATAATATCCTCCTCCCTAAAAGACAGAATTATCTCATTCCATATCAAAGCAAATTTGTTAGCCTCAATCTGGTTAGACTCAAGCTTCCTATAGGGTCGACCAAGCCCATACCTCAGCTTCAACCTGTGGATGGCATCCCTAAATTTACTCTTCAATGTTCCTCTGGTATTCAGCAACTGCTCCTCAGGCATGAGATTAAACTGAATTGCACTTGCAAAAAACTGGAACCTCAATTTCAGCTGTTGCATATTTCGAATCTCACCCAAGTGTGCAAACAACCCCCCAGCTGCCCCAACAAAAGATGAGTATATCGAATACCAAATCTGTATATCCATCAGATAAATCAAAACAACCGGAAGCCACAACAACCCAACGGCAAATCGGTTGCTGTTATGGAAAAACTCATGCCACTCATAGTCAACATTTTTAAGCCGCAAAACAGCCTTCGTTGGAGCAATCATGGGCTTCACCTGCAAAAAGTAACTAAAGCAAAATTTCGTAGCCAGCACCACAATCCAGAACAACGAATACTTAATATTGTCCACCAGACCTTCCCTCAAACCACGCCCCACAAAACTCCTGCTCTGAAACCACCACGACAACATGTAGAAAATCCTCCAATTCGTATTCTCAATGAAATTCCTAATCCAAGGAATGATAAAAAGAGCCAGCGCCAGCAGCTCCGGAATGATGAACACAAACACAACCTCCAGAAAGTTCCACACCCGATTGTTAGCTGCCGATGACCACCTTCTATCCTGGTTTCTCTGTGTCCATATCCTCGCATAAAACACCCCAAAAACAACAATCCACCCGGCAGCCACAATACACTTCATCATCATCCTTACTCCAAGCCCCATCGTCTCCCGCGACACCAACCGGTATTGCATCCCCACATCAAGCAAACTCTGCAGAAACCTCAAACCACTCCAAGTGAAGAAAATGGTCAAAACCTTAACCTGCACAGTCCTATCCTCCAAAGCCTGCCAAGGGTAAGTCTTCTCCTCCCAAGCCACAATAATAGCAACCTGAAGAAACAATATCAACATCACCCAAAGCCTATCAAAACTCCTAAACAAGTTCCAAAACGACCTCTGCTCCACAAACCCAGTCTTTCCCACATGCTTCCCTCCACCAGCAGTAACAAAAAAGTTACTCCCAACATCAAGAGGCCACTTAAGCTTCTCAAAACACCTCCTACTCCAAAAATACTCATTAATATCATCATAGTTCCTCCAAGCACTATGAGGAGCAGTACCATTCCTACTACTTTCAACTTCACGCTTAACAGTCTCATAAATAGGCTTCACAACAAAATTCAAAAACGCATTCTCACCAGAAATCGACGGCATCACCGGCTGTCCCGTGTTCTCATCAATGAAATCTTCCAAAATTCGATTCAACTCATTCGCCATGTTGTGGAAGATGTAGCAAATACACTCCGGCATGAACCGCAAGTTCGCAGCCTCGCCCCAGATCAGGAGGTACAGTGACACGTAGAGGAGTTCACGCCGGAGCTCACCGCCGCCATCGCCACCTCGGCGGTGGTCGGAGATCCAGATGTTGGATTTTTTCCCAAGATAAGAGCACCAGGACGTGTAGTTTTTCAAGAGCTTCTTCCGGAACCGCCGGAGCACGCCGGCGTCGAGAGTGTCGATGTTGTCCGGCGGCGGCGTGAGGCGCATCTGAGCGTTGGCGAGGTGAAGCACCAAATGCTCGCGCTGGTTCCGAACGTTGTCGCGTTGGAAACCGAAAAAGAGTGCGAGCCAATCGAGGAGGTCGTAGTTCTGCCGCCATTGCCCGAACGGCGGTCGTCGGAGATCTCCGACGGACCGGAGCGCCGCGACGGCGGCACGAACCTCCGGGAAGCGGAGGGAAGGGTGGTCCGCGAGGAGGTTGTGTACGGGAATGATGTTGAAAGGCTCTTCGTCGCGGCGGGCGGCGGCGGACGCCGCCGCCGTGGAGGGACGGTTGCGGTGACTCATAGCATCGGAATTGGAAACCCTAGACAGAAAGGTTTTGTGAATTTGTGAAAAAAAAAAAAAAAGAACCGGTTGTTGGGATTTGAGGAAAGTGCTGAAAGTGTGAGTGTGAGTTAGTTACAGAGAGAGAAAGAAAAAGAAGAGAGAGAGAGTAGTAGTGAAGGTGGTGAAATATGGAAAGGGTGGTGGCTAACGTGCGCACTAGTGAAAAACAGGGAAGAAGAAAGAAGAAAGAGCGCGTTAGGAGCGTGTAAGCGCGTTGGAGATATTTTGTTTTTGTTTTTGTTTTATTAAAATTAATTTTGACTAATGAAGTAATTAAACGAATGAAATATTTTGGTAACCTATTTGATACTTTAAAGTTTCACCTTCTCTGTCTTTTCGTTTGATTTTCCATCTACATTGTGGTTGTCATAGTCAATTCATGGATTGTGATTAACTCGTTGGTGAGTTTTATTAAGGAAAAAATCGCATGGAGAGGGTTTGGTTTAGGGTAATTAATTGATGATTAAATGAGCTTGAATGAAATGAAATTTTGCGTTGACGGGATCATGTGAGAATATCCTTTCATGGCATGTGTAAAAAGTAGGGTTTTAAAGAGTAACATAGATAAGATAATTTAGACTGAACCAAACATTTTTGGATAAAACCAAAGAGGTAGATCTTTGGATTTTTCTTACTGAGTAGATGTTTGTGATCCCAATTTAGGATATACATTGTGTTTATATTTTAAATATTGAATTAGCCATATTTAATTTTTGTTTCAACTGAATTATCTAAATTCAAATTATTTTAGCACTAATATTAGTCTAGGTATATCAAAACTCATATATGGTGAGAGAATTTAAGTTTATAAATAATAAAAACAACATCCTCGGATTTTTACCGTTCAAATATATTTTTAAGAATATCACTCTCCTTTTCCCTTTTAACTTTTGTGAAGTGGAATCCAGAAGATTAATTATTTGATAGAGTGATTTCTTTTTTAGGTAATAATGCGATACAATGATTTTACTGGTGATTTTGTTGGCTTAAATACCCTAAGTTTACAAGTATTAAAGTTGAATACGCCAAAATAAAGTGTGACTCCAATAGGCTAATAGGATCAAAACCCCAAAATTGAATGGATTAAGGTGAATTGTGACGAAAGCTTTGCTGGTCCAAATTTAACGTTAAACTCTTTTAAGATATTATATGAGAAACTTTTATTGTTGTTTACGGCTTTTTTGCTGTCAAATTAGTAGGGGAGGCCACGGAACTTTCAATTTAATTAACTTTAATAAAATTATATCAAAATATTTAGGTTAATTTGCACCTTAATTAGCAAATATTTTACATAATTTCAGATTTAATTGCATTTTTCTATGTAACTTTAATATTTTGTATACCATCAAACTTTTATATTTATAAAAATTGACACTAAATTACCATAAACTTACAAAATCCGTATTTTCCTTAAATATCATTTAAGAATATTCTTATTAGTTTTATGAAGATTTTATTCTCTATTTTCATTATAAGTATAATAAAAGTATCTCAAGTTTTACAAAATTAATATCTTATTTAATTTGTTATAATTCAAAATTAGTGTAATGGAAAAAAAAGTTTTCAAGTAGAATTAGTGTTCACTAAAAAAATAAAATAAATTAAAAAAAATCATCTCATTAATGTATTGACTCATCGTAATTAATACACATATTAATAAATCAATAACTATATTGGCTGGCATTTCACGGGATGATAAGATTTGTAACTTTATGATAATTGGATGACAAATTTCACAAATATAAAATTTAGTGGCATAATTTATTAAATTATTAAAGTTACATGACATACAATGCAATTAAGAATAATTTTTGGCAAAAACAAATAATCTTATTATATATCAAATTGGTATGATTTTTAGTGAAATTTTATAATATTTAATGATTAATAATCACGTGAAAATAATTTATAATAAAATTATATTTAATGATTAATAATTAATTAGATAATAATATAAAATTTATCTCGGAGCTTTGTCTAATGGTTAATTAAACATATACATCACGACAAAACCAGACATGTGAATATGAGATATTCACTTTATAAGGAATATAATTAAGAATAAGTTTTTATTCTTCAAAAGATAGTAACAGAAGAAAATGTAATTGACAGTAACTAAAATTTTGCTTTATATAAAATTTAACTACTATTCAAAGTTATACAATATATGAAAATGGTAAATTTTGGATAAATATAAAAAATGATATAAATATATCTATCGTCTAAAATACTTCATGGTCAAAAAATTGTTAAAATGCATTTTCCCTTATTATTAAATATTAATATCATACATTCTTTATATATATATCTTCTTTAAAGTAAATAAAAACAAAATAACTAAATCTTCTTTAAATTTAATCTCTTGTATTTTCAAATTTTTTCTGTTTCTCCTAGTTCTCAATTATCTCATTATAAATATATTTTATATATGATGTGATATATTGTCTTGGTGGTATGATGTATCTGAATTAAAAAAAAAAAAGAAAAAAAAAAGAGAGTAAGATTCTCAATCAATGGTCAACAACAAAGTTTATTTACTTTCTCCGGTTTCAAGGATTCTCCAATCCTCGATGCTCTTTTTCTTTTACAAAACAATAATAAATTAACAATACTCCTACTGTTAAAGACGAAGTTACTTTAAAGTTAGGCAATTGATGAACATAATTAAAATATATTCAAATTAATTTAACTTATAAATTTACACTAAAATAGCATTTTTTTAATTAAAACATACAAAACTTATTTTTTCAATATTAAAAGTAAATAAAAACAAAGTAATTTGAAGCATCATCATCTTCTGGCTTTTCTCTATAATAATCATCAAATAATAACAAATTTATTGACAAAAAGTTACGTTAATTATAATAATTTTATCGACTATGAATTTTAAAAAATATCTATAACATCTAAAAAAAATTATAATTAATTCAATTTTGTTATTAAGTAGATTGATTCATTTGGGTTCATTTTAATTTTAATTTTTTTTTTTTGAAATATGATCGTTTTGAAAATATTCATGGTCATTCCGACCAAGTAATGAATGTAATCAACATGATTTAAGTTATATTCGGTCTATAAGGAACAGATTTAAGTTTCGTAGGGTTATTTTAAAAATATTTACATATATGGATCGTTTTAGCCAATCCATTTAATAAAACACTACTAGTTTCATCCATCAAGTTTCGGTTATGTGCTAAACGTTGTTGATTATGTTTATGAGGTCGTCAGAATGATTTATGTATATAAATATTTTAAAAAATAAAAATAGTAAAAAAATAAATAAATAAATTTAAATGGGTGAATCTGCCTTGTTATTATCATCAGTCTTGAAATGGAGGAACTATATTATAGTGGAGGGCCGAGGGGGAACGCAACCACAGATTCAAAGAATTTTGAATAGCGGCAATAAAGAAAAGTGAAACGTAACGTGCAATTTGGATGTCAGAGGCAAATGTATGGGCACGCTACGCGCTTCTTTCATTTCAAAATACGACCACTGATGCTGACGTCAATAAACAAAACATAATTCTTAATAACATTTTTAATATATGTTCTTTTTATCGTACAATATTTTTCATTGGTTGAAAATTTTATTAAAATTATAAAATTGTAAGTAAGATACAGTACGTAAAGAGTACCGAGTTTCATGATTTTTTTCAAATTTTAATATAAATATTTTTAAAATGTTTTTTTTCTTCTTATTTCTTTGTTTTTTTTTCCTGAACATGCTGTGACGCCGTCGTTTTCCTGCGGATGGTTCAGTTGGGAAGTTGTCTAACGTTGGGTGGGACCCACTGGATTGGACCACAACAGTTTGTGAAGCCTCTATTTGTCTCCCGTTGAAGCAGATCCAGTCTTACTCAACTCTTAATGGTTAAGACATAAGAAAATTAGTTAATGGTTAAGAAATTTGATTCAAGGAAAAAAACAAAGAAAAGCAAACAAACGTTAAATTTTATCTAAAATAATTAATTATATTTCGTGAAAGAGCTATGCTAGTAGTGATCATCTATTAAATATTAATATTAAAAAATATTTAGCTACACTAAAAATTATGTATTTCTTTTATTAATTTTTTTTTTTTTGTATATTTTCCTTTCTTAATTATTACCGAACATTTTTTCTTCGTATTGTAACGGCAACGCGTGATTCATCAAATGTCATTGAAACATGAGATTTTTTTTTTCTTTTTCTTTTTTAACTTTTCCTTGAGTGGTGCTAAACAGCACATGGATCTTTTGTTGCTGTCGCCTTGGTCGGTTAGTTTATAGCTTCTTAGAAATTATCGACCCAAGGTGTGCAAATGGCAAACACAAGGAACCTTCTAGTAATGTTTTGTCACCCTTTGTTTTTGTCTAGCAAAGAGATGGAGAAAAAAAAATTAAAATTGAAAAATATTTGGAATTTTTGTAAATTTTGAAAAAAGTTTTAGTTTCTTCTCATCTATGGAATTGAAGCTTCCAACTGTGAAATTCAAAATATCATGACATTTCCTTCCTCTCTCACTTTTGACTATTTTGTTTGTATTGAATTTTTTAAATTGACTTATAGGCTTTGGCCATAAGCTCTCGTTCTTGCAATCTCCAAGTGGATTTTTATTTTTGTTTTCCCACTTGAGGAGGTGGCTAATTCGTCTAATCTTAAATATAAATTGATGCATTGTTTATGTAAAGTTATTATAAACGTACCTTCGGGATTTCGTTGTAATCACACGCGCAACGCTATGTTATAAAAGCATCAATATTAGTACGATGCACTGCATAAAATCATAAATTTGATATTTTCTTTTTAAAAATAATTAAGACATGGGAGCAGTAATTTATAATTGCTATTAATCAAAAGGAAGAAAATATATATACTAACCGACTAAATCAGTGTTCTCATTCTGAAAATGAGGTGAACAATCTATGAAAGATAAAAAAAAAAATCTGCAAAAATATGAATAATTCAAATACAAAAATAATATATATTTTTCAAAAATCATTTTACTGTTTTTTCTTTTAAAAATTAAATTATCCAATTTAATAGTTTTCAATTTTATTTCCTGTAAACATTTAATAACTTTTAATCTATTATTTATTCTTTAACATTCTTAATTAATTATTAAATTTGAATTATTAAACATTGACGTGATCGAACACAAGTAAAGTGTCTACTTTTTCACCGATATTTAATGATTAATTTGACGTTAAAATTTTTCACCAATAAAAAATTGAATGAGATTCATTTATATTTTAAATAAAAAACTCTTAAAATAAAAAATAAGAACTTTTAATTATGGTGGTAATATATAATGGATTGTGATTAATTAACTTTGTAAAAGAGTTTTCTTATTTAAAATGTCTTATAAATTAGAGCGACCGAGTAGATTATGAATAATCTAAAGTTTCATATACTTCTTTAAAGTATATATTAAAAAAGAAAGGGAAAGAGCCAGTGAAGGATTTTCTACATAAATACTAGATAATCCTCACCCGAGACATTTTTACATACTATGATAAACCGTACACAATACCGAAAACTTTTATTCCATGCATAATAAAACACGCAATGATTTGAGGGTTTGAGCAGAGAGAGTATATAGTTTGGTAGATAAAGTAACTGTTGATAAAAGTTGTTCATCAACCTGACCATCCTCTCTGAGGACCCACAGAGCTATGCACATTCAACCTGTCAAGTACAGAGTTGAAATCAATGGCCTGTCCACTCTCCTCCATCCTTTGTATCACATTTGCAACATGGTCTCCCCTGAATCCCATGCTCACCAGTTTCTCAATCAACTCATTGTAGGGATGGTTTCGGATGAATTGTGACTGGTTCGGATTTCGGACCATGAGGTTATGGCCTGAAGGGTTCTGGAGGGAAGCACTTGATGGAGGATATCCAGGTTGAGCAAAATGAGTAGGTTGTTGGGGCGGATGATGAGTTCTTCCTCCCTCGCTATCATACATCATGTATGCACTACTAGGAGGAGGAAGTGTCGGGAGGGTGCTGCCAGTAGGTCCATACATTTCACCTGGTGGAGCAGGAAATGAGGTCTTCATCTGCTGAGGTGGAGGTTGTTGTGGAACTGTTCTGCCTGCTCCTCCATATCCATATGCCATGGAGTCGGCACGGCTAGATCCTGGTGGTGGAACTCCTGAATATGGCATTTGCATGGCCATGCTATTTGGCAGGGTTTCTGCAGGTGATGGGTTGGTGGCTTGATTTGGCTGGTATGGAGGGTACACATTTGGAGAGGGGGGTCTAATTTGAGATTGAATTGGGGGTTGCTGTGGAGGTTGCACCTGCTGTGACCATTGCTGTTGCTGCTGTGGTGGTGGCTGCTGCGGCTGTGGCTGTGGCTGAGGCTGTGGCTGCTGATACTGAGAAAATTGTTGCACATGTGGAGATGGGGTAACTTGAGATGGTGTTGGTTGTGGAGCCACAAGTTGGGGTGTTCGGTATTGTTGATCGGAAGGTAAATACTGGTTCTGGGGGTGCTGAGCCACAGCTGGATTTGGCAGAGGGGTGGGTGGCATGTAATAAGGAGGCTGTTGAGGGGCTTGAGTCATATTTGGTGCAGGAGCTGGAGGAGGGGGTGCCGCAGTCTGCTGCTGCTGAGGAGCAATTTGTTGAGGCAGGGCAAGAGCCAACTGCTGGTTGTTTGCATCAGATGCATTGTCAGATTTCTTAGGATCAGTCGTAGGTGAAGACCTCTCCTCATTGGACTGAGAATGGCTTGAGGAAGATGATCCTTTCTGAGCAAGTTGAAGCTTGGCCAACTCTTTCTGAGTGTCAGCTAGCTCTTGCTTGTCTCTTAAAATTTGTACAGACCTGTGAACCTACATAAACAGCATTAGTAAAATGAGGTTGGGACAATTTGTGCAGATTAATCTAGCAGTAAGCAATTTCAATTTAGCAACACTGCATAGAACCGTATAGACACGTCTTGATGAACAAAACATATTGAATATTTGCAAATCAAAATGATGTGAATTCTTCCAGGTCCACGTTACCAAGCCCAACCCAATAAATCCTGACTCAGTATGGCCCCTCTATATAGGTGCCCACACTTTCAACCTTGGGATTGGACCAACAGACTCGTGCTGACTAGAGAGGAGCAGATAACATTGGCCTACAAATCATCAGGGCTCCACTATATCAACTATGATTGGGTTTTTCACTATAATGGAACAAAAAACATTTTATTACTATAAAATTTAGAATGCACAATAAAATGATGAATATGGAATATATTTTTGCAAGACGGTTTAAAGTTTTAATTCCATTGTTTGGAAAGTGAATGAAACAAAATGAGTTGACTCCATGAATCCAATCTTACTCTCACTCAAACATTTAAACAATAATAAAAGAAACTAAGTCTAAAGATTATAACAGCAATTTAATTTCAACATTAACTAAATTGTATTAGTCATGAAATGGTGCACTTCACAGAAGTGTGTCTGAAGTAGATATAATGATAGATCCTACTAAACAAGTGACCCAGCAACTTTTCAATCTTGCATGCAAAATGCAAAAAGACGTGAAAACATTTTACCTTTCACACCTCAACTCTTGAACAAGAAACAATTCTGGTAAAAAAAACTCAATTTCCTCTGCCTCAAAATATGACCATATATACATGCTTGTGCATGAGATTAAGGATATTGACAATCATTAATTATTATTTATAATTTGTATACATATTTCTGCCACCACTTAATCTAGCTGTTTCTTGCACTTTCCTCTGTATTTACTAGGTTGTGGGTGGGGTGCGGACTGGCTAGGGATGAATAAATAATCCATAAAACCATAATCTAAGCTATGACAATTTATCAAGCACATCAAAATCAGTGAAACCACACAGTGTAATGTGAATGCTAATATGTTATTACAGATATTAGCATGAAAGTTTCAACTTACTTCCTGAACGTGTTTTTCAAGAGATTTCAGCCTTGATTCTTGCTCTGCGTGGTCACGATTCAAATCAGATCTCATTTCCCCAATAGATTTGTCCAGATTGTAGCAGTATAATTCCAATTGTGATAGCCTTGAACTAATTCCCTCAAGAAACCGCATGAGGTTGTCCGCATATTTTTTCATACTCTTCTCTACAGTCACAGTCACATCTTGGCTCGAAGAATCTTCAGGTGGATTATAGGCAGAAGTTGGAAACATAGATGTCCTTGCCATCCTTGATTTGTGAAAATCCTGCCGAAGTGTTTGTAGATTTGAGATTAAAATATTTACCAGATAGGTATAAAAGGCACATGTGGTTAATAATCTGTAACAACCGGTGCCAATTAGGGAGTAAAAACTCGTGTATCGAGAATCTATCCTAACTTATCTTTAAATTTGAAATCCTAACAGACTACTAAAGATAAAGATAACAAACTCAAACTACTAAAGATAAACTAATAACAACTTAATAACTACTCAAATTTGAATTCAAATCAGAATCTCCCTAATTTATCTTCTTGTGTTTTCTTTTATCAATTGGGGCGTAACATAATCATTACAAAAATAAAAACGCATATAAGAAACTATAAGCTGACTGCATGAGAATGATCAAGAAAACTCAATAAAGCAAGGACAGCTGTTGAGTTAATAGAAAACCTCACCCACAATAAGAATAAGGAATTTAATTAAATGGGCCAATTTCACTTCACCACTTTTAGAATAAAAATAAGTACATTCACATCAGTCTCCTTCCTCTTAAGTCATAAACTATGTGATTTTCTCTAATTTTCACCAATACAGCAATACCTTGTTTGATAAAAGTGCACCTATTACAGTTACACCCATCCTCGTATATCCAAACTGAAGTAGGCCAATAACAGATTACATCTATGTATTTGGACATGATGATTGACAATTATGTTTCAAACGTAAAGTCACCCATTTTCATTAATCTATCATTAATGGCACCTGACTACACAAATTAAAAGTATCACACTATCTATCTGATCCGCCAAAACGTATATACATGGCAAACTTTGACACAATTCCTCATTGACTCTCAACTGTCAACCATGTTGACAGCATTCATCTCACACATCAGTGTTATCAAATTCCATAAAAACCTCAAACAGGTGTACAAAAAAGCAAACCCCACACTTGGGATACATAAGCATACTACAACAGTTCTTTTTTTCCTCCCACTCTCATCCACCCAATATTCTTCTCTCTTTCAAAGTTAAATAGCTCATCCTTTCAAGCATATGATACCAGAATCCACATCTCCTAAAGCAACTCCAAGACCTCAAGGCCATCAACATACCACACATATTTCAGTTGCACCAATAAGTCAAAGCAACACCAACTTGAACGAATTCCATGACCCCAAAAGAAAATTATATACAATCCTCCACAACAAAAGCATCGGCTGAAAAACTTACAAATTTTTAAAGAAAGTGGCTGATGCTAACTTTAGGGTCCACTAAACACATGGTAGCCTCGGCTACATAGCCCACACTTATTCGTGGCGTCAAACTGCTGACACGAAATCAACATACCACACTCATTTCAGTCACACCAATAACTCAAACTGTCAATGCAACTTCACGTCTTCACCAACCATAACGAATTCAAGAACCCCAAAAGGAAACAACTTTACATTCATTCCCTACAGTCCACAAATCTCGGATCCGACACTAAATCATTCAATCACAACATCAAACTCACACCCTAAAACGTTACTAGTCATTACACGACAACATCAACAAAACTCATCAAAAGTCGCTCCAATTTTTTCTACTCCAATCCCAACAACACATTCACCATTCAGCAACCCAAATAAACACCCAAAGAATCAATCCAAGCTCAAAAGTTTCAAGAAAACAGTTTACAAAAGCAAAAGTGAAAAGAGAATCAAACCTACCCCAAGTCACTCCAATATTTTCTACTCCAATCCCAAAAATACATTCAGCAATCCAAATAAACACCCAAAGAATCATTCCAAGCTCAACAATTTCAGGAAAACCCTATATAAAAGCAAACAGTGAAAAGAGAATTAAACATACCCTAAGCCACTCCAATTTTTGGTACTTCAATTCCCAACAAATACATTCATCATCCAGCAACCCAAATAAGCACCCAAATAATCAACCCAAGGTCAACAATTTACAACCAAGACCACAATCAGGGTCAAAGAAAAATTGAACAAAACAAACAAGAAAAGAAAAAGAAAACCCACCACCGTAAAATTTATCTCTTTATTTATAAAAATCATAACTTTCCTAAACCCTAACAACCCTTGCTCTAAAAGACTTCAACCCACGTTGTGAAAATGGCATGAGAGGCCAAAAACGCGGGAGTCAACGCGCGAAACGACGCAAAGGGCACATGGGTCATTATACCGTAGTTGAATTGGGAGTAATTACCGGATCGGAGTGGTTGCCGTTGGAACTGGAATCGCGGTTAGCGTAGTCATCGTAGGAGCAGAGGATATCATCGGAACCGAAATCGAAGCCTTTGGAGGCAGAGTTACCGCGACCTGAGGATCCAGACGCCATAGTCGAAACTTGATGAAGAATTCACTGAGAAACACTACAAAAAAGAGTCTGAGGAGAGAGAAAATGTTTAGAGAGAGAAAGAGAATAAGAAGATGTTTATCGGATGTTGTGTTGTTGTTGTTGTTGTTACTTTGCTCTTCCGCAAAACCAAGTTTCGTATTTGTAAAACTTTTTTGAAAGGGGAAAATTATTATTACGAGAGGGTTTTCAATTTTCAATTTTTTGTGACAAAAATTAATATTAAAAGTGAGGGGTGTGAGAGAAAACGTTTTTTTTCAAAAGATGAGATGAGGATAAGGATGAGATGCACCGACCACTGTTTTTTAGCTGTGGTTCTTCATTTTGGTCTGTACTGTGATTGATTAAAAAAACGCTATTAATTAAATAATTTAATTGTCTTATCTTTAGAATATTAATTAATTACGACCTTATGATTGAATTTTGTACTATCAGAGTTACCAACAAATCTCAAAAAACAAAATTTCAAAAATATTTTATTAAAATTGTTTTAGCCTAGAAGTAAGCGGTACAAGTGTACACATTTGGAGTAGCTCGGTTGATTAATTTCTAGAATAGATTTTCGGTATTTGTGAAAAATAATTATGAAAGTACACTCTCCAATGCTTAATGGTTAAGTAATATTTAATAACATGAGGGTTTCAGAATGAGTAATTAGGTTCATGTGAAATGTGAAGTAAGAATTCTTTAAAAAGAAAATTAGAAGGTATTATCTAATTATTGTACAATGACGTTAAAATGTTTATGGAAATGTTAATGAAGGATTTGGTCCTATGATGATAAGAATTCTTAGTATCAATATAATTTGTTATTTTGAGGTTTAATATTTTAAAAAAATTATGGTTGAGAAGGTTATAGTAGTATGAGTTATTGGGAAAAAAAAAATTATACATTAGAAGAATCTATTTTATTATTAATAGATTAGGTTGTTTGGGCAAATCCAAGATGAAAAGGACAAGGACATATTAGTTTTTACATTAAGACTTAAAACAAATTTAAAAATACATTATCTCTTTTGAACTGCAAGAGCATCTCTATTCATTAAGAATTTTAAAAAATAATAATGGTAATGTTTTGAGATCATCTACTTATTAAAAATTTAAAAGGATAACAATGATAAGGTTTTGAGATAACCCAATAAGCATTATCAACTTTAAAAGTTTATTTCAAATTAATATCATAGATATATTCGATCATATTTTATACAAATCACTCCATATTAATACGTGAGTTAAGTTACTTATTATAAGTAATATGACATTATGAATAAAAATACTACCATAAATAAAATACTATCATAAATATCTGTCATGTAAAATACAAAAATTATTTAATAAATTGTCTGCATTATTATTGAGGTTTTCTTTTTTATTTCCACTACACGGAAGTATGTTTGGTGCCTCATTAAGAAAAAATGGTTAGTTTATCAAGCTTCCTTTCTATTTTAGAAAACTTTATAAAAAAATCATTTTTCCAGGAATTAATTTTAGATAAAACAATGCATCCACTAATGTTATAAAATATTTTAAATAGTCAATCAATTATCATTCACATTATAGATTTATTAATTTTGATAATAAATTTTTTAAAAATCATATAAAATTTAATTTGTCAATTTTAAACTCTTATTTTTATTTTATTTTTCATAAAAATATTTATATGAGATGAATGAATTTAACTTTCTTGAGTTAATGTATCTTACTAAATCACTTTAATCTTTATTAAGTTATTTATACAATAAATAATTAAAATTATAAAAATTTATTAAATTTTAATTTTTTTAAGAATATTGTTTTGATTAATTAAACATGTGTTACTTGTTTATACAATGCATGATTCCCATAATTTATAATTTTTAATAAACATAATTTTCGTGCAGAATGTTTATTAAAAATTCCTATAATTCATAACTAAATAGATGGTGCACGGTAATTTTTTTTATCAAGCGGTGTAGCAGATTATAGTCGGGATTTTATTAATAAATAAACAAATGGATGAGATATTAGTAAGAATATTACGTCTATTACATGATATAATTATACAAATAAAGCAAATTGAAATGACAAGACCGATCCAAACAATGGTTATAGTAGAGTATGCAGATTATACATTTTTGTGTGGAAAATGATCAAGGAAGAAATTATAAATTTTAATAATAATAATAGTAGAACTATTATTATTATACGATAAAATTAAAAAAAATATATGTGTTGATAAAGGAAAAATTAGATGTTTTAATAATAGTATAAGATTTTTCATCTCAATAATAGTGATTTATATGTAAATCTTTTTTTATACGAAATTTTACATGTACTTAAACTAATTAACTTTAAAATATAAGTACTTAAATTATTATCGACGGTGATATAAAAAAAGTATAAAATATAAATTATTATTTTCATGCCTATTATATTTGTACTTCTCTGTCTCAGTTCATAGTTTATTTTTTTAAAAAAATATCTTTTAATACATAATTTTTTTTCAGTTGCGGATTGTACAGGGATATTAAAGATTAATGTTATATAATAGAAAAAACAGGGGTTGTAACACTTTATAAAAGCTATAGTTAAAGAGACGTATAATTAGAATAATAAATAACATAATTTATCATAGTAAAATAAAAAGTTTAATTTATATTTATAATATATTATTCATTAATCACACATTAATATAAATATAATTTTTAAGGTAAATAAATTATTACTTTGATTTTTAAAAACATGTGAGTTTAGATAATATAATTTAATACTAAAAGAGTCCATAAAAATATAATATATATTTATCAATCAAATTTTAAAAGATATTTATTGTCATTTTATTCTTAAATTATAATTTATTATTATTTTAATTCCGAATATAAGAGACCAAAATGATAATTATAACATATTGAAAATTTTTCTTTTTAATTTAATTATAATTATATGTGTTAAATGTTTGGATTAATGTTTAAATATGATTTTAAATTTAGAAAATTATTAATTTAATTTCAATTTTGAATTTGATAATTTTAAGAATTTTAAAATTTAAAATTAGTTTAATTTGAATTATATTTCTTTTTAAGTAAATTAATAAATTTCTATATTTATAATATAAGTTGAGTGTCTTATAATTATCTCTTGAGTAAATTATGCATATTTTTACATTTAAAATAAAATTCTGAGTCTTCATAATAAGGCTTTAAATGTATTTTTAATTATTGTTTACTCACAAGTATATGTTCTGATTATAAATATTATAATTATCTATCAAATATTTTTTAAGTTGAATAAACTAAAACACGTGCCTTCAATGTTTTGGTATGATTTCTTGTAAATGGAAGAGTATATGTCTTTTACCTTGGATGAGTTTTGGTGGGCTGTTACTTATTCAATAGTTGAAGTATAAGTGAAGAGTCATTAAGGTTTTCAGAATTGACTTTTAACCTTAGAAACAATTGAACCTAAAAACCAATCTAGACAAGTTAATCACCACATTTTAAACTTAGTGACAGTTGAAACTTTAAAAACCAAAATTGACCCTTTAGAACCTGATTTACATTTTAGTGAATTTGTGGTGCAAAGAGTCAAAATTACAATTTAAGTGTATTGGGCAAGTGGTAAACCTTCAAAAACAACATCTTTAGAATAAATGTATAAATTTATTAGAATATTTAGGGGTGAGTGATGCTGTGATGGTTAGAACTGGAGTACGAGAACATGCTCAAAGTTCATTTTAAAATATTTATTAATTAAATTTATTTAAATAAATATTTTCTTTTATATATAAAATCTATAGCTAATTAAAGTATGACGTATATGTAACCTATAACTATATTAAGTGTTTATTAAATATAATCGAACGGAGAGAATTGATCTACGCATGACCACTTGGTACAATGGTGAAAGGTTGCAAACACCTTCTCAAGTATGAAAAAACTTTTAATGTACCAAATACTCCTTTAGAGTAAAAATATTTTATTAATAGATCATACCTTCTATGTTCATTTTATTCTCATTCCTTTGATTTAGGTTGAAATACGAGCACAATATTCTCAATTGGATTCTAAATATGTATTAAGGTATCACATTAATCTTTTAATATATTTTTACATATTTACATTATATCACTAAATTCTTGATATTAACTATTTATTAATTTTAATTATTCTCTGCAAGAAAAAATGTAACTAATTATTATTAGTAAAATTTCTTTCATTATGTACATTTTTTTCACGAAATTGTACTGTGTTCAATTTGATATATCATTAAAAAAATTATTATGCATTAACATGTATATTAATTTTAGTTTAATATTTTTAATACATGTTATTTTTTTTACGCTTCTACTGTCTATATGGTAAATCTGATATACTGTAATTTATTAAATTACACACAAGTGTATGTTAATTATTTTACACTACATGCATGTAACTCTTGTAGTTTGATATATTTTACATTTTCACTCAAACAAAAGACCACTAAACCTTCTCCCATTCTTCTCTATAGCGGGGTTCACCTGACCTTCATTAGGTCCAAGCCGAATCATCGACTCTGATACCACTGTTGGGTCAGAAGGGGAGAACTTCACACATATATCTCCATAAGATATTGTCCTCTCTGCGTCTAAGCTCTCACGGTTTTATTTTTGAACGACATTATTTGTGAACAACATCCCAATATCTCCCCTCAAACAAAAGACCGCAAACTCATATGACATCCTTTGTTTTTTCTGATGTGGGACATTATTTAGGAACAACATCCCAAGAAACTTGCTAGCCAAACACCTAAGAAGTTCAACATCCAACAACCTATCCTTCCCAACAAAACTCATCACATACCTTATAGCATGTTCATACCACTTCATCTTAAAAGGGTATTAATTACACACGTGAGTTGAGTACAACATTGTCCATATTACACATTACATTAGTAATTACTTAATGTATTTTATTTACTTGGATTTATTCCATAGGAAACTATTACCTTATTGACAAGGGATACTGGAATGAGAAAGGGTTTATCCCTTCTTTCTAAGGGGTTTGGTACCAGCATTACTTACACAGAAATAGAATATCTCGAGGTCATTTAATGTGTTGAAAATTAGATTCCCAATCCTTAAACTTGTTCCTTAGTATTCCTTTAAGGTTCAGCGGGATATAGTCATAGCTCTATTTGTTTTGCATAATTTCATCTGCCGCAAAGGACGAAATGACAGAATATTTGATAGTGTTGACGAAATGTTAGATGTTGACTAACTTTCATATGTGCAGATGCTTTCTTCAGTACAAGAGTAACTAACATTCTCAATGCGGGATTCAATTGTTGTAGCTATGAATGATGACTTTTTAAATAAATGTGCCGAGTGGTGAATCTTGGTTGCAGAGATGTTCTAGTTTTGGTAAATATGTTTGTTTGTAGCAAAAGGCCATATGATATGATCTTACATATGCATGATAACCACCTTATTATGTGATTTGATGTTTAGGTCAATGCTCAATGTTTTCATGAGTAACTTGAAATTGTGAAGAATGTTTTTGTGCAAGTTAAAATATCTAACAAAAATGGAAGGAAAATTAAGAAAAACAAAAACATGAGGGAAGTTATAACAAGGCAAAACCTAATACAGTAAAAAATGCTTCAATAATCTAAATTAAGCATCAATAAAACAGATGATAACCACTGACGTATTCAGGAAGAACTGTGACATTATTCCTTGATAGGTCTAATTATTACTTAACATTCCAGTAATGCAAATTTTACTTTCTATTAATTTAAAACTCCCACTCCTTTCCACACTAGTTATTTAACTGTTTAGACTTTTAGTTGTGATTTCTATTTGAAGCTGTCTCATTATTATTGCCAGTAAAACTGGTATCTCAATTTCTGTCATTAGGTACCATTCCTTTAGATTAACATTCGGTTAGAATCTGCCAATAAATTAGAATCAAATAAAGATGAAACCGCAAGCATGTGCTGACACCATTTCAAAACAGAGTCCTTTCAACTAAACTTGAGGCAAGTCTCTTTTGTACTGTTGTTTCAACCTTTGAAAGCATCCACAAAATGGGAGGCAAAGTGTCAGAAAATATATATCCTAATTAAGAAAATATTAAATAGTAAAAGTCACTATAATTTATACTTTTTAATCTTAGAAGTATCCATGCATCGCTTTATAATCTTAATTCATTGACAGGAAATGTGTCCGGGCAAGGGTATATTCCTTTCCTGCAATCCAAACGCCAGTTTGTGACCACTGTACATCTTCCCAGTCCAGATTTTCCTCTAGCACCTGCATCACAAAATGCATTGCTATTACATAACACATTTGCAATATGCAATTAATTTGAACAACATTATATGTAACAATTGAGTGACATTGTACATATTAGTAAAGTAATTGTGTTTAGACAAAAGGTATTAGGATGTTATGCAGAAAAGGAGATACAAGCAAGACTAATACAAGAGTTACTATTTACTCATAATTGAGGAGAGAAAAAGATGGAAGATTCATTCAAGAATACCTCTACATGCTCAGGAGGCAGAGGGATGCCAATAGAGAGCATCAATTTCTGGGGTAGAGGAATCTTGCAACGAGACCAGCGAAATACATCAACCATGACATTCTCAGAATCGGCTTTGTCACCATTTATGGAGTGGAGGCTACGATTTTGAGACATTTCTGCATTTGGGTCCTGCATCTGAGTTGTTGGTGCAGCCTTCACCATCTTCTCTCCAGTAAAACACAGCTCATATCTACAAAGATTAGACTCATATTTACAGTTTCTTGACTTCAAGACAACCATGGAAACATACTTTTATGACAAATCAGAGTTTGATAAAATAAATCTTTTATTGAAAAACAGATGTTACAGAATAACACTAATAATAGTGAAACTGCTGAAAAGGTTAACGAAGCAATTAATGAAAGAAGAGAATCACAAGGTCCAATATGGTTTCACATTTATAAGAACATTGCAGTAACATGTGGCACTTACTACTCAATAGCTAATGCACAATTACAATATTGTTTCACATTTTATAAGATCATTCATTTTGGTCAAGAACTTCTGTGTAGAAATTACCTGCGGGAGTGTGTCTCCAGATATAGAACTTCTCCTTTCTTTAAACGGGCAGATGTATAGAGTGACTTTTTTAGACCTTTGTCAGCAACAGCACTTATACTATATTTGATCCTGACAAGTATTATAAATCACTAAATACTAAACACAAGATAAGCTGCAAGATAGAACGTTTGCATTCATACATAAATGAGGAAGCATAAGAAATATTAGCACCTGTTTGATTGTGAAAAAACCCATTCTCGATTCTCATTTCCCATTTTCACAAATAATTACAAAAAGTTACCTAGTTGATAGTTATCACTGTTTACACTTTTCAAAGTTCGTACATAAACAACAAAAACAAATAGTCACATTTTAGTAAATACGGTGAGAGAACAAAAGATGAAAATAGATAGGGTTTTTTTCAAACCACGCTCTTATAACCAAAGCTACAATGCAATTTTAGAAGCTGAGACATTTTCATAGATTACAAAAATACCACAAGCTTGGATACAATATTTTTTTATTCGTCATAAAACACAATCATACTTTTCCAACTGACATCAGCATACCATGGTTCATTGCAGAGATTGTACTGTATTGTAACTTCACGAACATATCGTTGCTGCCGCAATGCATTCTGAAGAACAAAGGTCATGCCAGATAAGATGAACATAGAATGTGATATAACTATTAATTTGATTGCGAATATGAAAAGCCTTGATGATAAAGATATTAGACAGACCGAAGCAGCAGCCCTAGTGGTTATTGTCCGCTCAACAGCCACCGGTGCAAGGGTAGGCTCAATAGTTGAGGTATGTGTAAGACAAGGTTCAAGATCTATAGTTCCACCTCCTCTCTGAAGATCAAAGAAACAAAAACTGTCAGTCACCATAAAATTTTAAATATTTATGCAGTTAGCTAGTCCAAATGAGAATGAACAAGTTTGTAACAATGTGAATGTGTGCAAAGTGCAGACCCCATTCTAAGCACAAGCACCTGTATACATCCGAAATATAATGCCCTCATTAGAAAGCCATTTTACGTGACTAGTGAGTAAAGCATTTAAGCAAAAGTTAATCAGCAATCTTTCCAAAACGCATGATATATCAAAAGAAAGAACAGGACATTATATTTGACATGCATCTAAAGTAGATGATTTTTCAATAAATAGAACATGATTTCAGGGGCTAAATTCAAAAGATGAAGGATTTTATGGTTTGCATGCCTTTTACTATTACCTTCACAATGCAGCACCGCTCAACTTTATAGCTACAATCAATTGAAGCACCCCAAGCACGGGAACGTACATTGTTTCTCAGTGAAGAAATATAGCCTGATGTTAAACACATTTATTCCCAGTTATTACTTCAAGATCACTTAAAATTAGATTCAACTCAATGTTATTTAACACAGCAGCATCAAGATACTAATAGATAATGAAGATTGAGGGCGATTTTCTGATCTATAAGGACATACAATCTTGTGGAGGTAGCACCCGAATGGTGGTGCGCAACTCCTGTATAGCTGCATGAGGCTGAGAAGCTGTTGGGCGACAATAACCTGTATGCATGAGAACTATGCAGCAAAAATGCAAAATTAGTATTGATTTCAAGCATGTCAAGTTCAGTCCTTGCCAATAAAAAGCTATCAGCAACCTTGCAATAACACATACCAGCAACAAGATCTGAGTCATAAGTGTAAACATCAGTCCCCCATAGCTGACCACCTCTAACCTGAACATAATATTATATACTCTCAAAGCTGGGTATTGCATCAATAACTAAAGCATATTTAAACTTCATAGATTGAATTACAAACTTAAACATATAGATGTAATAAAAAAAAAGGTAAATAAATAAATAAAAGACTTTTACCCCATCAAATCATTTCATTAACTTTAAGTACCTCAAAAAATTCTTGCCAACATAAAAGAAGAATAAACAAAAACTGTCCATTATCCCCCCTCCCCACCAATAAAATAAAATAAAAATCTAAAAACTCTATAAAATTTTCTTTCATTGCATGAACAACAAACATAGGATAAAACAAGAGAACCTGGAAAACAGTTAAAAGTGTGAAAGGCATACAAAGTGATTTTACAAAAATAAGAGTAAAATCATTTCATGAACACAATCATTAGCCATGATGAATCAAAGTCCTCTAACTTTGATTTAACAAAAAACAAATATACCATAACCTACTAGGTACGAGAATACAACCAGAAGCCAAGAATAAACAAACAAGAAAAGGAACAAAGGCTGAGCAGTAAGAAGCGGTAGAAATAACCATCAACATAAATACACACACAAGCTATCACCTCCAAAAGCAGAGACAGATTCAGAAATTTTAAGTTGTGCAAGAACACGCATGTAAATTTGGGTTGATAATTTTAATATTTTAGCTCAACTACTTTAACTACATTTTAAATTATGGGGACTATTTATTATTATAAACATATATTATTATATTAAAATTTAAAAAGCTTGTCGGGGCAGGCACCTGTCCTCAACCATAAATTTAAAAAACAGAGTTCAATCTCTTACTTGACGGTTTGCAGCGGTAACATTCTCAGCTGGTATCCGAATTTCAAGAGTGGGGCTGTTACTAGAGCTTTGACCATTCTTTTCCATTTGAGATTGAGATAATTCATATTCCTCCCACAACTTTATCAGTTCTTGCATGCTTTCACCCACTTTATAAACAACAGAAGATACTTCTGTTTTGCCTGAAATATCAGAACATGTAATAGGCAATAATAATAGAAACATTTTCACCTGCTATCATTTGCATTCCATCAACAGGTATTAACAAATGACAGGTACATTATAATGGTACCATAGAACAACAAAAGACATTAAAATGGAAGTGAGCCAATCTATAAGGAGAGAATGCACCGATCACATAAACTAATTGGCCAAGTAGACCAGTTTCTGTCAAAACCCGCACTAATTCATAAAGGCACAAATCTATGACAATCCAAATAGCTTTGAGCCAGATAAATAGAACATGACAGAATACCTTGAGACCTGCAAGATAAATGAAACAGAAAGCAGTTGTCAAAAGGAAAAACATGTATAGTTATTTGGGCTATAAACCCAAAATTCAAAATGGTATTAATAAAGTACAAATTAAACAGACGCAGAAAAATGATAATTTGACAAGAGAAGAAACAAATATTAAGTCCTTCATTGTTTAAGTACAATAGTAAACACATTCATATATGTTCTTGGTCTTCACCGAAGTAGTTTAAAAAAACCTTCTACATCAACAGCCTGAATTTCGATTAAGCATATAACATATTTGATGGCTTACGGTCTGCAACTAAATTTCTTTCGCAATCACTTATTTCTTCAAAGGCCAAACTATATTTGCTGGCTTATTAATTCATACATCCAAATATAAAAGAAAATCTAATAACATAGTGGGAGAATGATAGAACCTGTATATCACAAGGAAATTAAGAAAATAACTTAAGGAGCAAGCTCTTGATTAACATCACACAGCAACAGTAAAAATGTAAGATACTAGAAGGAAAGAATAAAGAATACTCAAAAAATTACTCTCTCCTGGTCCATATTGCCATCAGGCCACTCCCCTCTACCACTACTCAATAGTCAATACCTTTTGTAAACCCCATTTAGATCCCTCCACTTCTCCAACTGAATTCTTATTTCCATGTTTGTTAGTGGACGGCTCAGGTTTTATTTTCTTTCTCTCTTTTCTTGAATTACCCCTACATCTCCTTCTTCACGCAACAACCTCTCAACTTAGATGCATTCCCCCAACCATTGTCTGCCACCGGTGGCTGCATTTTTCATTCTTCCCTCTTCTCACCCTTCTCCTTCTCTTGGATCCCCAAATGCCACATTCTTCCTCCCTCCTTGTTTCCATTTCCCAACACCCCCAATCCCTCACTGTTAGGTTTTACACCACCCACGCACTTTCTCCACACTAACAGATCTGCAGCCATAAAAAAAAAAAAAACAGCCACAAAGGATCTGCTAAAAAAGCAAAGCCAAGGACAAAAACCTCTGCGCCCTGATCAAATCACCCCAGCATCTCTGTGGACAACCTCCCATTGAATACCTTGTTTGCCAGCTTCGATGAGGGCTTCACCAATTTTGGATTTGGAAGGTTCTGATTTCTCATTTTGGGTATTGAGGTGGGGTTGTGACCAGAAATTGTGGTGGGAAAGGCAGAGGAGGTGATGGAAGGGTTGGCATAGGTAGACTTCATGGTGGAGAGAGAGAAGGGTATCGCTGGGTGAGGAGAGAGAGAAAGTAAAGCAAATAAGGTTAAATGAGAAAGGGTGAGGGGAAAAAAGACAAACAAAATGAATGGATTTTTTGCCATTGATTCAATATTAAAGAGATTTAACAGTGTATAGTAGGTTTCCTGCAGTGGGAGACATGCCAAGGTCTACTACCTTAGCCTCCACTTTATGTTAAGGAGCATTACATCTAAGTATATTCTTTTGGAGGTGTTTAATTAAACCACTGATTTGTTTGCAGACAAATACACTTAATGTTAAGTTAACAGACAAATTCATTTCTTGTTCTAACAAATTTCATGCTAGTAAAATACACATGAGCAATAGTTGAAAGTACTCTGTAGCTTCATCATTTAAAACAACAAAACCAAACAGTGGAAATTAAAAATATAACTATTGGGTAAGCTCTCACTTATCACACAAGTAACCAAGAAAAATAGAGGAAAAGAAAATACTCTTCTTTGTCTGGAGCATGAGCATGGGATCCAGATCTAAAACGAGCATCACGATTGGCCACGTGAGGGCTTCCCCTTGATCGTTGGATTCTTTTACGGTGTTGAACATTATAATTATGGACTTCCCTCTCCTTCTCTCCAATCTCTTCTCCGTGAACATTTCCATCTTCTGATTGCTTCTCAATTTTACAGCGCTTATCAGGCTGATCTCCTTCTGAATCAACATCCTTTTCTTTTCTTTTTTCTCTAGCTTCTCCATCAACATTTTTCAAGCTGTCAACATCTTTCTGTGTCTTCTGTTCTGGTAACACATTTTCTTGCTCAGTATTTTTCGCTGATCCATCACCAAGTCCCTTCTCATCATTCAAAGCCTCCTTCTCCATCCCATTCCACAATTCCCTCTTGCTATGATCCTTTTCCCTCTCTTTTGAACTTTCTTTCTCTTTAGGAAGATCTTTCCTCTCCTTCTCCCATTTTTCTGCATCTCTATCTTCCTTGGCAGATTCTTTGTTGTCACCACTGTTATTATTAACTGGTGTACTGCTTCTGCGTTCACTTCTCTCCTTTTCCCTGTCTCCCCAATCTCGATGCTTGACATCCTTTCTTTTTCTTTCTTTAAATCTATCTTCACTTTTTGAATCAATTTTGTTTTCCCCAACAGCTTCATGAGTTTCCAAATAGTCCCTGTCTCTTTCTTCAGCTGTTGAACTGTCCCTTCCAACTTCTGCTGGTGTATTGGCACGTGATGTATGACAGGGACCCAAACCCCCACCAGGGGCATCAGAAAATCTCTTACCCCTATAATCTTTTGATTCTTTCCAATTCAAGTGGCTGCTTACCATACCATAACCATCCTTATCTGTCTTAATGTCACCTTTCGAATCATTATGGCTATCCCATTCATATCTTGGGTCCTTGTTGTCATCTCCTCTGGCATCAACTCGCACATCCTTTTCACTCTTAGAAATCTGAGAATCCCTTCTAGCTTCACCATGCAACTCCTTCTTCTCAGTTCTCATGTCACGATTCTCAAACCGGAGATCTCTAGTCTCCTTAAAATCCCTAGATTCTACCCTGTTCTCAGTTCCAATGGGATGATCAGCATGAGAATCATTGGAAGATGATGGAATGCGATATGCTGTATGATGAGGAGATCTTCTATCTGCATCACGAGGTTCCACACGGAGTGGTGCCTTTGCCATCCGGGAATCCTGACTCATATCATATGGAATATGGTGGTCTGAAGCTGATGGCGTCAACTTGGAATATGTACCTGAATCCTGATGTGGGTGCTTTGGAGACTGATGAACAGCATCTTCATGAGATCTCTTAGGTACACCACTCATAATGAAAACCCAACACAGTCATGAACCTCAAAAGGAAGTAGTGTGACAGCCAAAACAATTCTTATCTCTACCGTCCACGCATTATACAGAAGTCAGTAGCTGCAAACCAACAAAGAAAACAATATGATGCCACATTAATTTATCACACTGAAAACACTTATGATAAATATTCAATTTTAACATATGAGAAACAATAACAGAAAAGCCAAAGAAGCAGTAACCAACAAAACAACATCCCAACACAACCAACAACATATTAACACATAGCAAAGAAAACATTAAACCTAATCAGAAATTTCTTTATAACGCCATAAGAATTTATCACACCAAACCAATTTTCATATGCATTCAATTACCACACATTAGAAACACAACAAAGACAGTAATTGACAAAGCAACATCCTCAACATAATCAATATCAAATTAACATGCACCAAGCCACATAAAACCTAATCAGAACTTTTATATATCTGTGTCACACAGCACTTACATACACCCACATGTAGTACAAATATAATTACAACCCTATTATTAAGTTTTGAATGCCAATTAGCCAGAGTCAAAACTTAAATCTCTCTCTCTCTCACACACTCACTCACACACACACACACATCATCATCATCATCATAGAACTCAAAACCAGATAACCTAGTTTCTAGCCAGAAACTGAGCATATAACGAGAAACAGGCCAATTTAAATGACTGCTTTTAAATATCTTCCTAAAACGTGACTAACCCACATGGAGATTTTTGACCCGAAATGCTAATTCGAATGCAGTGATTTTGAGAGAATCAGAGAAGGAATAGAGTATGCACGGATAGAATAATAATAAAAAAAAAAATGAAGCTTTTTTCACAGAATATACACATCAACCACTTTGTGATACTCACCTTTTGTTCTTAAACAGTGGATTATGGGTGGATGTTTGCAGAGAGAAATTCAAAGTTTGATGGGTTGGGCACAGATTGAGAGAGGGACAATGCATAAAGGTGAGAGCTTGAGGAAAGAAAACAGATTAATTGAGAAGAGGGTGGAGAGAGAGAGAGAGAGAGAGTGACGGAAGAGACTCATGTATGAAAACAAAAAATGAGAAAAATAAAACCAAATTTTGTAAATCAGTTTAAAAACGTGTTATTTTAGAAGAAAATTAAAAAAAATTGTTTGATAATTTTATTTCTAAAATTTATGAGAAATTGAGAAATAAAAAATATGTGATTGTTAGATTTGTTTCAAAATTTTATTTTAAAGTTAAAATAGAAAACTTTTTTTGGTTGTATTGTTTTTTAATTGTTGGAAAAATTATATATAGAGAGATTAAAGTTAAATGATTTAGGAAAATATAGAAGAATTAACTTTAGAGTTCAATTATTTATAATTTGTATAAAAATAGTTATCAATTAATCTTAATTTATCTATACTGTAATTTAAGGAAACACTGTTGACAGTATTTACCACATTGATGTTAATCCCTCTACCACCAATTGAGAAAAACTAAATTTGTAAAAGAAAAAGTAACCACATTTAATTATTAAAGAGATTTTTATTGAATTAAATAACAACAATAAATTATTTAGATGCTTTTGACTCTCCTACATAGTAGAACTTTGGAATCCAGTAAAGCAAGTTACATAGTTGGTCTATAAAAGATTGAATTATCATAAATGATGGTTATGTTCTTGTAAACTTAACTCACACATCAATCCTGTACATTCTCTTTGATATAAATGTATATTATGTTTTTTAATATTATTTCAGCTATAAAATGAGAAAGATATTGACAGTTGATAAAATTATTCTATTATTATTATTATTATTATTATTATTATTATAAAAATACGAACGTTCTTACACATGTATATTCACATTCTTATTTTGTCAAAATTTAGAATTAGAGATGATTTTTCATGTATAAAATATTATATTTTTATTAATATGTTTATGTAACTAAATTTGTGAATGTAACTAAATTTGTGAATGTAACGTATGTTTAAATTTATGATAAACATGTTAAAACAATTAATTAAAATATTTTAAATAGAAGAAAATTAAGTATAAGACTATATTTTTAGTTTTCAAATTCTAAATAATCTTATAAGTACACTTATTCGTCTTATAAAATAAACGTTTTTATAAACGTTTGACAGGTTCAATAAATATTTGGCTATATACTTATTTTTCAAAATACATATCTAAATAATTTCTCTTTCTAACCTGTATATGATTGTATATGATTGAAAGATTTTTTTTAATGTTAATTCCCTGGAAAAAATTGGTTAGGCATAAATTTAATGTTTGATTACTTAAATTTTGATATAATTTAAAATGTTAAATGTTGCCTAATTTAATCAATTAATAATAATAAGACAATGAAAAGAATAATATTGATGTTTGAGATAATAAAACTTTCTTAAAAATAAAAAAGTATATGAAATTTTCATTTTATTATTATTTCTTGACTAAATTGTTATAGGTCATACATGAAACATGAATAGTTACATGCTTACTTACCCTCACCTCAATTTTAATAACAAGAAATGTATGACTCTAACGTAAATATTATCTTTTAATAAATCTTTATTACGTGATTAACACTAATAAAATATGCTCTTATTCAAAATATAACTCTCAGTGTATGCCTACATCACATTTCACATATCTGTTTCTTTAAATTAAATGTAAAATAATAATTATATATAATGAAATTTATATTAATTTTAATTTAATATTTATATGTTTTTTGAAATACATAATATGTTTTCTAAATATGGTTAAATTTATATTAATGTAATTTTTATGTTAAATTTAAATCTTGTGATATATATATATATATATATGTATATGTATTATAATTTTTTTTAATTTAATAATGATACATTGATAATGTAAAATAAAGGTCTATTTAATGATTTTTAATGAAATTTTATAAAAGTCAATAAACTTTTAATACATGTAGTTTGTTATAGGATGAATAGTCTATTGTCTTAAGTTATTTATGAACCTGCTTCTATTTAATAAATATCAATGTAATCATATGTAAAAAAAAAAAAAGAATATTTGAATTTGAATTTATATATGAATGTGAATAGTGTACACGAGTTGCGCTAGTTTACCTTGGTGTACTACCTCTAGTAAGGTTTGTTTAAATGGTAGAGGGGAAAATCATATGGTAGGTTGTGGAGGATATCAAACAAAACCCTTAAGAACTGCCATTAGGCATTTTTTTTTTTTCCGTTAATCGTCGTGATGAAGTTTGAACCTAAAATCTATGCAAGCTAAGCAAACCTCTATTACTAGAATGATCCTAGTAGGTTTTTGTGATTTTTGTGATTATTGTATCAAATATATTTGGTTGAAAATTGTGATTGTACTTAGTTTTTTTCTTTATAATTTCTTAAGGCCTTGTAAGTAAATCATAATTAGTTTGTTAACATATAAAATATTGCTCAATTTGTTAAGTACATGATATTAAGTATTTACAAAAATTATGTAAATGAATGCAAAATAATTATTTTTACATCGATTATACGAATCATTTATGTAGAAAGTTTCATTTTTTACGTTGGTTACTACATGGTCAAAATGATCTCATTTTGATAAATAGTTTGTAATTAGACTCATTTTAATAAATAGTTAATTAAAATGATTTATTTTAAACTTTTTACTAAGATATTCTCACAAATTAAATAAATTTAAAATGAAGGATTAATTAAAATGGCCTATTTCATTATGATTAAGTACTTTAAATCTCTTTTAAATTAAATGAAGGATTAATTTAATTTATAATTTAAATTTTCTAATTTATAGAAATTATGAACTTAAACAAAAATATTCTAATACTATTTTTTAAGGTTTTGAACAAAAGTTAAATATAATTCTTTAAATGTTTTTTTTTGGGGTATTGTGTGGAGTTTATTTTAATTGTAAGTGTTGCTAAACTAGTTGTAGAAAAAGCTATAATTTATATTATTTGTTGAAAGGAATAATTTGCACCCTCACTAAATAGATTTTTTTTACCAAATTAGGTAATAATCTTTTAAAATTATCAAAAGGATAACTTTTAAAAAATATGTAAATTAGGATAAATCATGTTTACCAAATATAGTTTGTGTATTTTATTTTTTTTTTTAATCAAAGTCATAAACTAACTATGACTTTATTATTTTTTTCCTGAGTATGCCAGTTATTGATTTTTTAAAAAACATTTGACAAAAAGTCATGAAATCAATCACCACTTTAGATTTGTTTTATTTTAAAAAAAATCAATTGATTGAAATCCTTAATTTAACTTATTTTCTTTATTTTGTCTTTCTTTTATTTTCTTAAAATCTTCTGATCCCTTCATTCAAGCTATACCAATGAGGCCTATAAGCATCTCTTGGACCGTTCTTCGTGCTTCCACCATTGCTTATGGTTTTAGGTAAGGAAAACTTGTTAAGATAAGAATGTTTTCGCTTAAAATATAATGATAATCAATATTATGTTGTGTTTTTGTTAAATTTTCTTATAATTATTTGTGTTTGAATGAAATTTGGGTGTGATAGAAATGTGAAAAAGCAAAAATAAATATGAAGGGAGTTAAGTTGTAATTATTTAAAAGCTTTTTATAAAGCAGTTTTATATTGTTCGATTAATGTAAGTAGATTTGAAAAATATCATCCAATTATAGCGTTAAGAACATAGTTTAAAGAAGGACTTTTATATTGTGTGGTTAATATAAATAGATTTAGAAAATAATTATCTAATTATAATGTTAAGAACATAATTTAAAAAGGATTCTTCAATTGATAGCAAATACAAAGTAAAAGAGAACAACACACAAAGAATTTATAATAATTTACTCAACTTAACCTCACATCTAGTATCTTTAAAATATTTGAAGTATTTTCAATTAATCAAATTAGTTTCAGATATTTTTTTTTTACAAAGTCACATATGTTTCAATGTAAGTATTATTTTTTAAAAATTCATTATTAACTCATAACTCAATTAATTTATAACTTAAATTTATTATCTAAATATTCTTTATCATTAAATTATTATTGACTTTTAAAATAAATGACATTTGAAAGATATAATAACTCCACGTATAAAAGATGTTACATTTAAATTACTAAAGATAACTTGGTTAAATAAAGAATATAAAAAGAAGTAAACTCTAATGAAATAAGCCTTTCATTATATAAATTTTTTTAAGAAACTTTTTCTTGTTCTTAATTTTCTCTCTATTTTTTTTTTTACCGTCTATGTGATTCTCTTGTCTTTGTTCTCTCTACTACGCGGTATGTTAACATTTTATGTCTTTCAAAAAGTATTCTTTTTTTTTTCTGTCGAGAGTTGAGAAATTCAAACATGTCAATGTTTTGAATATTGCATTTTTTCGAAATACAAACATTATATGTACAAATGCACAAGTATATTTCAAAATCATTATCCGAGAAAATTAACTTATACGTTGTTAGATCAAGGAAGATTAACACCTCAAGATTTTGATTATTACAAGACAGACGAAAACAAGCTATCAAGACCTGCTAAGACGAAACCAGCTCAGACGGAAGAGGACTCTTCAAAATGAAGATCTTGCATCTGTCCAAAAGCCAAGACATCAGACGAAACTCGCACAGACGGGAGAAGACTGTCAAAGCTAAAGTCTCCGTCTGTTCAAGAGTGAAGCCTTAAGACGAAAGGATGAGACGAAACAACTTCAACTGACTACACATTTCGTCTATCCAAAAGTGAAGTCAAGATTGGAGTCTCGCGCCAAGTTTTCAAATCTGAAGAAGTACTCAAGAGAAGCATCCAAGATCAGTATAGGGATTTGTGCTTACAATCCAAAATCAAAAAGGTCTTCACCTTTGTGTCACATCTCTGTACAAGTCAGAAAAAGTACTGTGCGCACAACCTAGTCCGCTATATCCGCTGCGACTCTTATCAATCAATCAAGTACAACTGACAACTATTTTGGAAAGCTTTCTAGAAGATCTCTCAACGACTCTCAATGGCATTCAAATGAGTCTAACGACTATTTGAAGAAGATGCCTATAAAAGGACTTCACCACGACCAGAACAAGTTGGCGAATACGCTTATCTTCATCTATCTCTTAAGGATTCGCTCAAATCTGTAATTGTGCTTTATTGTAAACACCTCTCTGCGTAGAGGAAAACTTTGTTTTTCTAAACATCTTTCAAAGTCCACTTGTGTGGCATTTTAGCCTATGGAGGCTGTGTTCCAAAGAATACCTCTTGTAATAGCCTGTGGAGGCTGGGTTCAAAGAATACCTTGTTGGTTTAGCCTGAGAAGGCTAGGAGCAAAGAATATCTCGTGTATAGCCGAAGTGGCCGGGATCAAAGAATACTTGTAACCCTTTCACGGTTGGTAGTGAAAACTCAGCGGTTGCTGGGTAACTGGACGTAGTCTTGAATAGACGAACCAGTATAAAAATAACTGTGTTTATTTTTGTTTCGTTTGATCAACTAACAGGGGAAAATCACACTATAACGTCTGATCATTAAAATCAATCTTTCAACATAAATATTGTTTCGTCTGAACAGCTTTGAAACCCACAGACGAAAGGGATAAAATTTTTAATTAACACAATTCAACCCCCCTTCTTGTGTTTTATCTTTTACAGTTTGGTATCGTAGCTCACCTATAGGGTTGAGCGCTTAACACGAATGCTAGAGGAAAAGATCCAAAGATGGACTCACAAGGACCATCATTCTTATCCGGAGGAGCCTCCATAAACAAACCTCCAGCGTTCTCTGGAGATGATTATCCCTACTGGGCTGACAGGATGGAGATGTACATCAAGTCAACCCAATACAGATTATGGAACATAATCACCACAGGAGATATCCCCATTGTAAAGCCTGAAGGAGAATGGGGAATCTCTGATGGAGCTAAACAATAAAGCAAGATATGCTCTTATGTGTGCTCTATCCAGAACAGAGTACAACAGATTCTGTGCCTACAAAACTGCTAAAGAATTATGGGATGCTCTCAAAATCTCATATGAAGGCACTGAAGAAGTGAGAATGAGGAAGGTTGCCACTCTTCAAAGAGAATATGAAATGTTCTCTATGAAGAAATGAGAGTCAATTGATATGATGTTTGGAAGATTCCAAACCATATTAAATGGACTTACTGCTCTGGGAATCACCTTCACAAAGGCCCAGAACAACATGCAGATCCTGGATAGTCTCCCACCTCCTTGGGAAGCTATGTCCACTGCTATCTCAGTTGGAAGAGATATGAAGACATTAACTCTAGATGAGTTAATTGGAGCTTTAAGAGTACATGAAGTGCTCTTATGTAAAAGGGAGAAAATCAAGGTTCAAGAACCTATAGCTCTTCCGTCTGTCAACAACGCTCCTAAAGAAGAATCTGTCAAGAAGGACAGTAAAAAGAAAGTAAAAATTTTGAAGGCTGATTCAACTGAATCAGAATCGTCTGATGGTTCGTTTGAAGATGAAGTCTCTCTCATGGCCAGATGATTCAAAAGAATGATGATGAAGAAGGGAAGAGGCCAACGCTTTTTCAAGAAGAAGGAGAAGAAGCTCCCTGAAAAGTCATCAACCAAAGAAGATAACACAGAGATTGTGTGTTATGAGTACAGAAAACCGGGACACATGAGATCAGAATGTCCCAGATTGAAAAAGAGGTGGAGCTCTAGAAGAGATAAAGGAAAGAAGAGCTTACTGACATGGGAAGACCTTGACAGTGAAAGCTCAGAGGAATCCTCTTCTCAAGAAGAAACAAAGAAACATATGCCTCATGGTGGAGATCATGTCTCAACGAGAGGTAAATTACAATGAAACTTCTTCATCCTCTTCTTCGAGTCCGAGTCAATCGGAAGAAATATCATATGATACTCTTCTAGCTAACTCTCATTTTATTGCTCAGCAATACAAAACTTGCAAAACCAAGCTGAGACAAGCTTTGGAAGAAAATGCAGTTTTGAAATCTAAAATTGAGTTTCTAGACAAGAAAATATCAAATGATGTTTCGTTTGAGTCTGAAAAGGACATTTTCATTATTGAAATCGAAAGATTAAAGAAAGAAAATGAGTCCTTACTCAATGACTTAACCAAGTTTACAAAGGGATCCTTCATCCTTGAAAATATTTTAAAATATGGGAGATCACCAAAAGATAAAAGTGGACTTGGTTATGTTGAGAAGACAGACGAAAGGAAAAACAAACCTGTTTCGTCTGATCAAAAGAAAAGGAATCACAACAAGGTTCCCAATACATACAAAAAGGCTAAAAACAAAAAGAAGCCTTTTGTAACTAACAAGAAAGGACCCAAAAAGATTTGGGTACCAAAGTCACTTATTGTTCCTGTTGCAGAAATCCTCAATGGGAAGAGACAAGACTTCAAAAACCCGACAAAGGATGCTCACGACACATGACGGGAGACTGTCTATGTTCCAAGACCTCGAGACCAAGTAAAGGGTCTGTCTCATACTGATTCGTAAAGGTAAAATTCTTGACATTGGGACTGTTGGTAAGACACCCAATACCCTTATCCAGAACGTATCATACGTTAAAAGGTCTTAACTTCAATCTACTTAGCATAAGTCAATTTTGTGATAGTGGATATGAAGTAGCTTTTAACTCTGATGAGTGTATAGTGAAGAACAAAAATAAATCCATTCTTTTTGTTGGGAAAAGAAAGAACAACCTTTATGAGGTTTGCCTTTCTGACCTAAGTGATCAGAATGTAACATGTTTGATTTCAAAGCAGACGATGAACGAGATATTTGGCATAAAAAGCTTGGACATTTAAGTCTCAAGTATATTTCAAAAAATTTCTAAGAAAGATCTCGTAAAAGGTTTGCCAAAAATATCTTGGAAAACCAATCGTCATGTGAATCTTGTCGGCATGGAAACAACTCAAAGCTTCTTTCAAATCTAAAAATGTTATTTCCACGACAAGACCATTAGAACTGTTACATATTGATCTCTTTGGACCCACTCGATCAAAGTCTTGGAGGGAAGAGATATGGATTTGTCATTGTAGATGACTATACTAGATTTACATGGGTATACTTCCTAGCTCATAAACATGAGTCATTCAAAGTCTTTGAAATATTCTGCAAACGTGTTCAAAAAGAAAGAGGAATATGTATTGCGTCTGTAAGGAGTGATCATGGAACAGAATTTGAAAATTCTGAGTTCAAAGCCTTTTGTTTTGAAAATGGTATATTTCACAATTTTTCGTCTCCAAGAACTCCTCAACAAAATGGAGTTGTGGAAAGGAAAAATCGTACTTTACAAGAAATGGCTAGAATTTTGTTGCATGAAAGCTCTCTCCCGAAATATTATTGGGTAGAAGCAGTCAACACTTCCTGTTATATTCAAAACAGAATATTAATAAGATCAATCTTGAATAAGACTCCATATGAATTATGGAAAGGAAGAAGACCCAACATTTATTACTTCCATCATTTTGGATGTGAATGCTTTATCCTTAACACCAAAGATCAACTTGGAAAGTTTGATTCAAAGGTGGTTAAATGAATCTTTCTTGGATATTCCAACACATCTAAGGCCTATAGAGTATTTAACTCTAAGACGCAAGTTGTAGAAGAATCAATCAATGTAAAGTTCCAAGATAACTCAAAGGCTGATGAAGAAATATCAGACCTAGAAAATTTGTTTGATAACTTGCAGATTAACCCTTCTGGTCAGAATTCAAGACAAGATGATAAACAAGGGTCAGACGATACAGGGTCAGACGATACAAGGACAAATGATAGATGCACAGACGAACCCTCTTCGTCTGATACTCATCAACAGGGAGATCAAGCCCCTGCAAAAACATGGAAGTTTGCATCAAATCATACAGAAGATCTCATCATTGGAGATAGATCTCAAGGTGTTCAAACAAGATCTAAAGTGAAGTATATTTCAAGCTATGCTCTTGTATCAACTTTGGAGCCAAATAACATTGAAGATGCTCTTCAAGACAACGATTGGATTTTGGCTATGGAAGAAGAACTTAATCAGTTCACAAGAAATGATGTGTGGACCCTTGTTGAAAGACCAAAGAACAAAAGCATCATCGGAACCAGATGGGTGTTCAGAAACAAGCTTGATGAAGCTGGAAAAGTGGTAAGAAACAAAGCAAGGTTAGTAGCACAAGGGTACAATCAACAAGAAGGTATTGATTTTACTGAAACCTTTGCACCTGTAGCTAGATTAGAAGCTATTAAGATATTACTTGCTTTTGCTGCTCACAAGAATATCGTTCTATATCAAATTAATGTAAAAAATGTCTTTTTAAATGGTTTTATTGAAGAGGAAGTATATGTAAAATAACCACCTGACTTTGAAAGTTTGTCTCAGCCAGATCATGTTTTCAAACTCAAGAAAGCACTGTATGGTCTTAAACAAGCTCCTCGAGCTTGGTATGACAGATTTCGAGATTTCCTTCTTAAAAATGGTTTTTCAAGAGGAAAGGTTGATACAACTCTCTTCAAGAAAAGCGTTTCAAAGTACTTTATTATAGTCCAGATTTATGTAGACGATATAGTCTTTGGAGCTACTAACAACTCTCTTTGCAAGGATTTTTCAAAGCTAATGCAAGACGAGTTTGAAATGAGTATGATGGGAGAACTGAAGTTCTTCCTAGGACTTCAAATCAAGCAGACGAAAGAAGGAATCTACATCCATCAACAAAAATACACTAAGGAACTTATCAAGAAGTTCAAGATGGAGAACTCTAAGCCTATGAAGACCCCAATGCATTCGTCTGGAGCAAATCTTAACAAGGATGAGTCAGGTAAGTCTGTTAATCAGACGATATACGAGGTATGATTGGCTCACTCCTTTATTTAACTGCGCAAGACGACGACATTATGTTTAGTGTCTGCTATGTGCACGTTTTCAATCTGATCCCAAAGAATCTCATTTACAAGCTGTAAAAAGAATTCTTAGATATCTTGTTGGAACAACTAATCTCTCTCTGTTTTATAAGAGAAATAGTGATTTCAGTTTAAGAGGCTTTTGTGATGCTGATTATGCTGGAGATAAAGTGGAGAGAAAAAGCACAAGTGGTGGATGCCAATTCCTTGGATCATCACTAATATCTTGGTCAAACAAGAAACAAAACTCCATTGCACTTTCAACAACTGAAGCAGAATACATTGCTGCGGCAGGGTGTTGTTCACAACTACTATGGATCAAACATCAACTTGAGGATTTTTCCAGGTTTGAGAATCATATACCAGTATTTTGTGATAACACAAGTGCAATCAATCTCAGCAAAAATCCTATTCAACATTCAAAAGCTAAACATATTGAAATTCATTTTCATTTCATAAAAGATTATGTCCAAAAAGGTATTTTCAATATACAGTTTGTTCAGACTGATTTTCAATGGGCAGATATATTTACAAAAGCTTTAGATGAAACACGATTCAATTTCATTAAAGAAAATCTTGGAATTATTTATTTGAATGATTGAAAATTGTTTCTTCTAAGTTATTGATTGAATTTGTTCCGTCTGTACATTTTGTTCCGTCTGTACATTACTTAAGTTTAAGATTTAAACATTGCGTCGATCAAGTTGAATAGTTACTGTGGTAAAATTCAACAGACGCAACTATTACTTTTTAATAAGTTTACCTCAAGTGTGCAGGGACAAATTAAAGAGAGCAATAAATGTGTCTGTCATTTATTGCACTATTCTAGGACAATGATAAGCACGCGCCGTGAATTGCAGAGGTCAAATCAATCATCGAAAAGGCAATGATTTAGATATGTCAAATCAAGGACAGTTTTCAATGGACTCGTCATAAAAAGGGGCAGTTTCTCAAAATCTCTTTCGTCTGATGAATTGCAACCGTTTTTATTCTTTAGTTATAAATACTTGTGAAAGATAACTCTTTCATTCTTTACTGTAATTTGAAACTGTTTGAACTCTCTATAACCTAAATACTCACTAAGCTTTCATTCTCTCTTTTCAAATCTCAACAATGGCCGCCAAGAACACCAAAACAACCAAAACCTCTGAAGCCACCTTCTTCGCTCAAGACTTATTCTTGCCAAACAAGTGTATATCAAGGGAAACTCTGGAGATAGTTTCAAACAGAGTGGTGAAGATGTTTGACCACATTGGGTGGATGGGCGTTGCTGAGACCAAAGGCCCATGGCTGATGGAGGCATACGCCGAGTTCTGGAGCGATGCCAAGGAGTTTGATGATGGTATCGTTGGAACCATTGACAACAAAGAGTACATCATTACGGTGGACTCTATTGCTGAGGCCGGGAACTGCAAGGCCGAAGGACGCTTCTACTCCCCTAACTGGATGAAGAACGAGTCAGAGGAACATGTAAACAAAGTTCTCTATGCGAAAATTTCAGATTCTGAAGATCCCAAGTCTTTCAGAGCAGGACTTCTAACTCCCACAGCAAGAATCATCCATAACTTGCTGTTCAACATTTTCACACCAAGAACAGGCTCTCGTGATAATGTGAGTGCTCGAGACATTTTGTATTTTCTACTCTTGTCCGAGAAAAGGAAGGATGAGCCTCCCTCACGTCATTCTCGACCACCGGGTGAGTGCTTTGAAGAATCGAAACATTCGTAGGAAGAGCGATCCCCTACGCCACTCTCTTCTCCCGTTATAATCAACCAGGGTTTCGATACCACCGGAGTTACGTGGCACCCTGAGGGAAAAGAAGTGAAAGCTAGCACCTTTGCGAAGATGCATCTCACACCAAGCTCTCTACTTCGTTCACCAAATGAGGACACCCTTTATCACCCATTCCCAAAGAACCACACAGAGCCCGTATCAAGCGCGCTAAACCTCAAACACAAGCCCAAACACCGTCCGAAACACAACCCCAAACACAAACCAAAACCCAAACCCAAACACTTCCGCCTCCTTCTCTTCCATCTGTAACTGTATCTGAGATGCCTTTTGAGGATGTTCTTGAGGAACACCTCAAGAAAAAGAAAAGGACTATCAGAATCAAGCACATTGGTGCTAAAACAAAGACACAGACGGTATCCCCAAGTGAAGACGAAGGGGTCACCATTCCGTCTGAGAAAGTTCCGTCTGTGAAGATTCTAACAGACGAAGAAAAACAAAGGAAAGAAGCAGAAGGAAAAGCAAAAGCTAGGAAGCTTGCGCTTGAGAAAGCTGCTAAAGGCAAGGATAAGATGAAGCAAAAGCTTGCATCTATCGTAGTTGGGGAGACAAATGAAGAGCGTCAACTCAAAGAGGCTAAGCGAGTCTCATTTTTGCTTCAAGCTGAAAGAGAAAGACTCTTTCAAGAAAGCATTAGGGGCATTGGATCGTCTGAGGGACCACCTGCTCAATCAACCTCAGAGGGCATGGACAGTGAAGAGACTGCCCAGATCCAGAAAGACAATGCCCAACTTGCGGAGGAGTTGGAAACTATGTTAAACGAAGAAGCCTCTACAATGAAGATTCTTCCATCTACAACACTCCCAGACGAACAAATGACAACTCCTTCTGAGCCACTTGTTGCGTCTCCGCTAAATGCTTGCCCAGTACAGACGTTTCTTGCTGCGTCTGAAGAAGAAGGAGCATTCCACTACCAGACGAAAGAAGTTCCGTCTGAAGGCATCATACTTGTTGAAGATGCAAGTTCTTCGTCTGATGAAGAAGATTCTAGAGTGGATGCATCAAGGGGAAGAGTACATGCTGAAGTACTTAATCCAGAAGACTTACCCCCAAAGCGCAAGATTGACTATTCGTTCCTAAACGAATTAGTCATGCGAAGATATGAAGAAAGCACTTGCGCTGACAGACCAATCAAACCTGATTGGGTTATTGGAGTGAGGATTGATGAAGTCTCCAATTTTGCTGAATCGTCTGAGCCTGCTCAATTAGCAGACGATGAAGACCTGTATATAAAGAATACACCATACATAGAGCTAAAGAACCCTTATCAGTACAGAGGAAAGAAGGGATTCCAGCTGGGGAGATTTGTCAACCCCATTATATACAATAAGTCCTTGAAGCCAGCTGCTTTTGATGAAGATGCTGTTTATTCTCCAGAGGAGCAACGCAACTGGTTGAAGCGTCTGCCCTGGGACACTCTGGCTAATTTAAATATCAAGGGACTAGAAAATATAAAGGCATATAAGGATCATCTTGCTGCATCGGAGATTGAAAGACCAGCGCTTGGCTATGAACCCCACATTCCACAAAGAAATAATCCAAAGTGGAGGTTGCGATACGAGATCAATGCTCCAGTTTTTCATCACTGTACAAATGGTGATATTGACTCTCTCCGCTATGAGTCGAAAGACTGCAAACACTGGCATCTTGACGCCATAGATCGCCATGATCCAATGCCATTCACAATTCCTCTAAATCAAACAGAGTATGTTGGTTTAGGCCACTCTCTAGGAATTGTGCTCCCGTGGACGAGACCCCATTGTTCTAGGATCAACCCACGCTACTCTCTCCTTCTAGATGAGTATGAAGACCCTGAAGATTTTGCTCACTCCCTCCCAGAAGACTACAATCTATCTTTCAGATTGATGGTTGGTGCATATCGAAGGGAAGCAAAGGAAAGAATCATATCTATCTCCCACGTCGATCGCCAAGCTACGAAAGATAAAAGATATTGTCCCTTCATGATGGGTTCTCAGTTTTCCTCTCTGGTGACGGACGAAACAAAGTACTCTATCGTCTTAGACAGAAAAAGACCATGCTTGGTCGATATCCGCTAAGGGAAAGGAAAAGAAGGTTTCGTCGTAGCCGACCACTCGCTCGGAACCATCTTTGATTAAGACTCTTCCGTCTCGTGGCGAGTGTTCCCTGGTAGTGCATTTGTATATTCTCGAAACAGCCACACGCTTGAAGTATCCATTCCAACCAAGTGGTATACCTATCAATGGAACCGAACTTCACAAATTCTACCTCGATCTTCCTCTTTTTTCACAATGCGTCCAAGAAATCACCCAGAGTGGTCATCATTGATGACACTATACCTTTTATGGAGGAGCCTCAAACACCGCAAGTGCCAATTGATGATGTGGTGGAGGTTGCTGAGGCTGATGAGGAGATGCCCAAGGCAGCTGATATTGAAGAAGCTGAGGAGTATAAGACTCTGAAGCGCAAATATGAGGCCTTGGAAGAAGATTGTCAAGACTTGAAAACAAAGAACAGAGAACTTGAAGAAAATCACGTTTCTCTATCGTCTCAAGTCTGCGAACTTACTGACGTTGTCATGACCCCCGTCGAACAAAAAGCCAAAACCTTCTTCTTGATCGAGTTTTGATGATCACAAAAGGGGAGAGAAAAGAAAGCATAATCCAGGGGAGAGCCTAACCCAAGGGAAAGAAGAATGGTACAAAGCAAAGTCTGAGGGGGAGCAAGGAAGAAAAGCATCATCTCGAGGGGAGCAAGAGCAAACAAGAGCGAGGATGTACGTCTTAGGGGAGTAAGATTGTTGTAAAATTTTTTTTTTTAGTATAGAATATACAATGTAATTTTATTATTTCATTTGTTATCATATACATTGTAATTCGTTATTGTTTTCTGCTTTGAATACCATTGTAATAATCTGATTACATCACATTGATGTAACAAACATTTATAAAGAGGTATTTCTCAGAAAACATCGTCTTGATGTAAATCTGGCTCATAAAACTATTGTTTCCGTCTAACCATGTCTTATGCGAAATTTTCGTGGTATGGTCCGTAATCATCAAAAGGGGAGATTGTTAGATCAAGGAAGATTAACACCTCAAGATTTTGATTATTACAAGACAGACGAAAACAAGCTATCAAGACCTCGCTAAGACGAAACCACTGCATCATGAAGAAGACTCTTCAAAATGAAGATCTTGCGTCGTCCCAAAAAGCCAAGACATCGACGGAACTCGCACGGACGGAAGAAGAAGGCATCAAAGCTAAAGTCTCCGTCTCATCCCGAAGAGTGACGCCTTAAGACGAAAGGATGAGACGAAACAACTTCAACTGACTACACATTTCGTCTATCCAAAAGTGAAGTCAAGATTGGAGTCTCGCGCCAAGTTTTCAAATCTGAAGAAGTACTCAAGAGAAGCATCCAAGATCAGTATAGGGATTTGTGCTTACACTCCAAAATCAAAAAGGTCTTCACCTTTGTGTCACATCTCTCGTACAAGTCGAAAAAGTATCTTGCGTGCACAACCTAGTCCGCTATATCCGCTGCAACTCTTATCAATCAATCAAGTACAACTGACAACCTTTTTGGAAGGCTTTCTAGAAGATCTCTCAACGACTCTCAACGGCATTCAAATGAGTCTAACGGCTATTTGAAGAAGATGCCTATAAAAGGACTTCACCACGACCAGAACAAGTTGGCGAATACGCTTATCTTCATCTATCTCTTAAGGATTCGCTCAAATCTGTAATTGTGCTTTATTGTAAACACCTCTCTGCGTAGAGGAAAACTTTGTTTTTCTAAACATCTTTCAAAGTCCACTTGTGTGGCATTTTAGCCTGAGGAGGCTGTGTTCCAAAGAATACCTCTTGTAATAGCCTGTGGAGGCTGGGTTCAAAGAATACCTTGTTGGTTTAGCCTAAGAAGGCTGGGAGCAAAGAATATCTGTGTATAGCCAGAAGTGGCTGGGATCAAAGAATACTTGTAACCCTTTCACGGTTGGTAGTGAAAACTCAGCGGTTGCTGGGTAACTGGACGTAGTCTTGAATAGACGAACCAGTATAAAAATAACTGTGTTTATTTTTGTTTCGTCTGATCAACTAACAGGGGAAAATCACACTATAACGTCTAATCATTAAAATCAATCTTTCAATATAAATATTGTTTCGTCTGAACAGCTTTGAAACCCACAGACAAAAGGGATAAAATTTTTAATTAACACAATTCAACCCCCCTTCTTATGTCTTTTACATACGTGTATTTAAAATTTTGAATGAAAAAGTTTACTTTTTCAATATTTACTTAAATATTGAACAAAAGAAAATATTTAACATTGAATAAATTTTGATCCAATGCATTCAAAAAAAAAAAAAAAAACAAGTTAAACTATATATTTGATCTCACACAATATTACAATTTTTTATTTGATGTTCCATTTGTAAAAAAATGTTATTTTAGAACTTGAGAAGATAATTTTCCATCTCCATGTAATCTTTTTGTATCTTAAATGTTCTAAAATTCGTTCTATACGTACATATAAGTTAGAAAATTGTCTATGTTCAAAATATTCCATTACTGTATCTCATGTTATTATCATTTGAATATTTTGTTGGGAGGGAGTGAAGCATTGAATTACATTGTTTTCTACTAAGTCAGAAACTTTCGTTTTCTTATCTTAAAAATTGTTGGTATTTTTTTATAATTTTAATCTTAAAAATTTCTTTAATATTTATCTTTTATTATAATCAACCTCATTTAAAATCAATTTATAATAAATAATTTTTTAAGAGAATTGTTTTATTTTAATTATACTATTCAATAAACTTTTCCACTAATCATCAGAATTCTAATCATAGTTTTAATTTAAGTAGGATCTTCGAACGATGAAAATTGAAAAAACCGTAATCAAAGAAAATATTACAAAAAGAAGGAAAGGCAAAAAAAAAAAAAAAGGAATAGTAAAACTGATTGGAAGCAAATTAAAAGAAAATGTTGGTTGAACAACTTATGACCTACCACAAACTCTACCCTAAATTTCTTAACATTGACCCTGAAAAACTGCTCAATTTTTTCTCAAGAGAAGAGGGTCTATGATAGTATGAATAGAATGCAACAGAAGAATTACATACACAATCATTGCAACGAAACCAGCTATTAAAGCTCTTGTTACTTGATCACAATATTTTGGGACTGTGTCACATATTGGTAGCCATGCTGCTGCACTGTTTCCTTTCTTTCCCACCTGAGCTATAGACAAAGCTGCAGAGAAGCTTGAGACCAGTAACATGGTTAAAACCTGCACATCAAATCAACCCTTTAATTTTAATAAATCTATGATATATATAAAAGAAAAGTACTGACATTATCGTCAGATCATAAAGAAATATTTTTATTTTATTTTATCTCTTTAACAAGTTTAATAAGTAGTATAACAATTATATTACTTTGATGATTAGTTTTTTTAAAAAAAATTTAAACAAATAATTTTAACAAAATTTTTCAATTTCATATTTTACTATGTTCAACTCTTTGTATTTTTTGTCAGCAGAGGATATTAAATATAATTTCTGTTATTAAAATTTGTTTTTACAATTTCTATTAGCAATTTATAATATCCCTCCTAAAGGAAAGCCAACTTCTCTCAATAAATAGTCTAATTCGTATAAAATGTTCACGTCAAAATGCAATCATATATAAGTTGAAGTTTCTTTCTGTAGTGTTTTAAATATCTAAAACTTGACAGAATTCAAAAAATTTCTTGGTATTTATGTTTTTTCTATGAAAGTTTTTAATTTATGTGGACAATGGAATGAGCAAGTTCTTAATGAAATTGATCTTAGGTATTGCTATTGCTTAATCACATTAGAATTGACAGTATTGTATAATTTGTGTGTCATGCTGGTGACAAACATAGAGCTAAAAAAGAGAGATTAGATTTAGGGAAAAATTTACCAAATCCAAGGCCACCACTAGTTGCCACAACAAACTTTCTGCAGGAAGAAAGATGACCAAAAATCCATAGACAGTGACAACAGAGTATGCAATCACAAAGTACCTAGGTAAAATTTTTGGTCAATTTTAAGTGTGAAGGAAACCAACAATTTTGTTCAACAAAAAAAATGAACAAATCAATAATTATAAGCACTAGAATTAAGAAACTTACTTGAAGGCAGGGGAGGTAGTGTATTTTGCTTCAAAGGACACTCCAAAGAAGCTTGCTCTCTCATGGCTAGTAGCCATCATAATAACCCCTGAAAGGGTTGCTGCAAAGGCCAATAACCTTAACAGAAGATGGCATACCCTCCTAGCATTGGCCATAGATTTCACAAGATAAAGAAGTTGGTTCACAATGAAACCTCAAGGGAAGGTTAAATTTATTAGATCAAGTGTTGAAAGTTCTGTGACGGTGAGTGTTAGGAAATAACATATAATGGGGTAGTACATTGAAATTATTATACACCTTTGGTTTGTGTTAGGTGAAATTCTTATCTGTCTTTGTAACATTTTTTTTCTAGTTTTGCTGCTGTGTTCTCTCCTTTTGTGGGGTTTATGTAAGCAATTATATTTTTATCTTAGTGATTTACTTATCTTCATTTCATCAATTATGTTTATGAAGAAAAAGTTTAGATTAGTTTAATGTCATTTTCAGTTTCATTTACTTCTTGCAAGAAAAATGTTTAGTAAGATACTAGATAAAGCAGGTGCAAATTATGCAACCTAAACACAAAGGTAAATTGTTATAATATTCTCCTTTTGTCTCTTTCTTTTGTGTTTTATTGTTTCCCTTTCAATTGGTTCAGCTAGCAAGAAAGGTCACACACTTTTCAGCAGTCAACACATGATGATTCTGAACAAAGAAGCACTATTTGGTGACAAAGAAACTGTGCAAAATGTGACGGACGCGTTAGTTTGACTAATTTGGTTTCACATTACCTTTACTATTCACGATGGTAAAAGGAAATTCCAATTAATTCACACGTGAGGTGAGATATTTTAAAAACTTGTTCAAATATAATACATGATTTTTTTCTGATATAATTTTTATATTTAAATTGATTTTAGTTAAATTTCTATATCATTTGATGAAGAAGTATCTTGTTTCCATATAATAAAATTAATATCATAAATACGTGAAAATAAAACGAATTACTCATCAGAATAAAAATTTGGTTAAATAACTCAATTAAAGATATTGGATGTAATAAATAAATAAAAATTTGGTTAAATAATTCAAATAAAGATAATTAATACAACAAATAAATTATACAAAAAATTACATTAACTATCTTTGATTATATTATTTAATCCTATTTTTACTAAAAAAAACACTATCAAAGTGTGACATTTCTTTAAACCATCATTTTAATAGTTAAAATAAATTTTTTAGATGAAATAATTTAAATTTTAAAAGATAAAAATTAATAAAATGATAGTTGTATAATATATTTGTCATTTTAGTCCCTTAAATATATTTATCATTATTTTGATTATTAAATTATATCATTTATTATTATTTTAGTCATTAAAATTAAAATAAGTGGTTAAATTTAATAACTAAATTAATAATAAATGTTAAATTCATAAATTAAAATGATGGTAAATATCTTTTAGATATTAAAATAATAAATATATTAGACTTTAATACTATTTGAAGAATTTAAATGATAATTTACTCTTATAACAACATACCACACTTTAAATGAGGAAAATGAATTTTTAATATTTTATTTAAGTGTTAAATTTATACGTTTTTCTTTATTAATTTACACAACTCAACAGTATTTAATGAATCTGTTACATTTTTATTCATTATTTGATGAAATTTTCATACGAAGGACTTAATTTAAATGACTTAAAACTAGAAAGGAATATACATGAATAATAAAAATTATAAAATCGTACATAAATTAAAATATGAAAATAAAAAATTGCAATCAAACCTTTCGAATTTCAACCCTAAATTTAATATGAGATGTCTGCTCTACGATTTGCACAGTGCTGGCTACACTGTTGTGTCGGTGTGTTCCAACTTCGAGAGGCTTGAGCTATGTCATAATTTTGTTAATTCCATGCAAAACACGAGATGCCTTTTATATCCATATATCTTTTTTTTATAAGAATACATAATTTAATTTATAAAATGAAATTTTTAAATACCTTACATTATGTTTTAGTGGATTTATGTCATTTTTCTTACTAGAGTTGTTGCATATTTTTAGGTTTATTTACTATTACTTAAAAATAACAAATTTTTCATCAATTTCGGTGGGCAATGAAAATAATTTTAAATTAATTTAATAATAAAATAAAATTTATAGAAACAAGACGAGTATCTCATTTAATGAATCAGATAGTATAAAAATAAGATTTACGTTTACTTGTCTTAATTATACATGTTATTGCATTTTCAATTGACACTTATAAAAATAATTCATCTTGTAATCTTCTCTTAAATTTTTAATTTTTTTTTTTATTTTATTCTTATTAAGATAGAGAATTCATCACAACCTAAACAAAAGAACCCACCACAATCTTGATTATACTACTAAAAACTCTAAATAAATTAGAATAAAAAAACTTTTGTATTAAATAAAATAAAAAACACTCACCTTAAATAAATTTACTATTTAGATACTTTTATCCTTTATGTACTCCACACTTACTTACTCTAGAGTTACTCCACACTTGATTTGTTAGCATTTATTGTGATTTCCACTATTAGAGGATATCACACACTCTCCTCTTAGAATGCACGCTTCTTCCCCTTCTACATCTTACTATGTGAAACTTTGTTATCTTCTTCAAATAAACTTCCTCCAGGAGAAGCACCGACAACAAGTTTTATATAAAGGAAAAAACCTTATTTATATCTTATATATAAAATACAGAGATAAAATTCAAAAGGTAGAGACATGATGAAAATTTTGTAGTTTTGAGATATAATTTGGTGATAGATCAATGTTTATGTCTGACTCCATTTCTGAATTACTTGGAGATCAAATAAGATTTTCTAATAATGAAATATGATATTATAAAAATACTCTTTTTATTATTATCCTTTATATTATTATTCTCACGTAAATATACATACTACGATATTCTATTTTATATGAAAAAATATAAAACTATTATCTAAAAATAATTTGATAAATAAAGTATTTTTTACATTATCCATTTAAACATTTTATTATAAAATTATTTTTAGTTAAAAAGTTATAGAAATAATAAAATGTTGAATATTTGTATTTCAAAAGAAAGAGAAATATATATTTTAAAATAAGAGAGGAATATCATAATTTTTATATTTATCAGGGATGACAATATAAATGATATTTTTGTAATATTTATAAAAATACAATAAAGTATGATGAATTAAAATCTATTATAAAATAGAAATATATATTTTAATATGAAAATATATATTTTTTAAAATAAGAGGGAGAGTAACCACAAGGAAAAAAAAAATTTACTCTAAATTTAATGTATGAGTTAAACTTTATAAGATGATTACAATTTAAATTGTCACAGGAAGATGTACTTAGGTTGCCTTTGTGTAAGATGATTACAATTTAAGGAGGCTTTAATATGATTACAACTTGAAACTAGAAATTAACATACAAGTTACTAGAAGTCAACATACATAGTTACAATAACTTAATAACTTTAACTTAAGTATGATACCCACTCTAACACACTTTACAGGTTCTAAACGTACCACTACTGCAATGACTATTCATTTTTACTAAAATATTCTGTTTTTTTCCACATTTTAAAAGATATATTAATTTTTCAAAGACGCACTTACGAAAATAGCTTTATTTAAAATTTAAAATTCGACTTTACCTTTACTAATTTATTTCGTAATTCCTCTATTTATCCAAAAAATATTTATTTTCTGAACATATATTCTAAATTTCTCATTGATAATTTTTTTTTTTCAAATAAAAGGATAACAGAACCACCGGAACTGCATCGTGTTGAATATTATAACATGTTCAAATCGTTATTATTGAAATATTCTAAATTTCTTTATTTTTTTAATAAAAATATTTATTTTCTTCAAACATTACTTAAATTTAATTGAATATATTTTGTGATAAAAATCATGTTTTTATGAAGAAGGTATCACCATATTTTTTTTCTTCATAGAAATAAACTTTATTAAATATATTATTAATTAATATTATTAATTAACACGTCATCACACTGAATCAAAAATATTTCGCAAAAATTCAACATTTATCACTAATAAATAATTAATAAAAATTATCCTTAAGTAATTCATTCTTTGCATAAAATTTAACTTGTCAAATCTGCTTCTGCTTCTCGAACAAAATTTGGGATCATCACAATTGTTAAAACACAGAAACAAACATGCAAGACTAAGTTCCAGATAATTTTTTTTTTATATGTATAACAATTAATTAAATAACTCTTTCTTTTAAATTATGACTGAATGAGAATTTCCTATTCAATACATGCTCTTTCCTTAACTTCCTCATTATGCAATGTGTACCATATGAGATAATATGACATCATTATAAAACTTACCGACCGGTCAGGGTCTCCCAGTATCGCATAAAATATCATAAACAACGTGTAATTATCATGAGTAAAATGATTTTTCATTGTCTTAAAAGACTCCTCAGTACTAAACATATGCACAAATTAAGTTATTATTTGCACCTCGTACTGAACCTCACCTTTATTAGAGGTTATGCACACATGAAGATGATTTTTTCTCCTTTCTCAAGACATGTTGATGTAAGAACATCAAGGAGGATCACTAGGAGCATGCAAAGAAGGCTAGAAGAGGAAGTGAGAAGACTCCAAGATCAAGGAGGATCACTAAGACTATATGATTGTAACCTACTTGTAAACTTGTATGAACCAAATGATAGTCCTATGTGATAGTCTAGGTACACGGTTTAAGGGTCCAAGGCCCTCAGTTTATTTAGCCTAATAGGCAAGCATAATCCTAAAGAATTCACACAAGTCTTTTAACTAAAACAAAGTTTTTAAAACAACTTGGGTGAAGTCTTAACAATTAGAATTAAAGAAGGGTTTCTAATCAAGTATAAGATCCATGCCTTCACTTGATTAGAAGATCTCCTTCCTTAATTCTAATTAGGTACGAATTAGTGACTTGGAGCATCACATGGCACGAATCAAGGGACAAAGCCATGTGCTCTCATGTGCTACCCATGTGATCACTTACTTCCTATTGGTTCAAGCTAAACTACCTAGAACTATTCAGTTAGCATTAGTTAAGTAGTAATTAGAGTTAGGTTTAGGCTTAACTATGTTAGGAAGCTTGGAGGCCAAGCAAGGCTAGCCTATAAAGCCTTTAGTCAAAAACTCTTGTAGAACTTTTGATTGAATTTTGAATGAAGAGCTTTAAGCTTTGAGAGATAGTTTCTCTTGTTCCTTTAGGAAAAATCCTGAAATCTTATCAATGACATCTTGCTTTCATTTTGGCGATTCCTCCTAGGCTTATGGGAGTTTTTCCTCGGCGCCACCCTTTCATTCCTTCCTCCTTCCTCCTTCCGCTTTGAACCTTTATTTCTTAAACACCTAAACACTAAACTCTTCCATGGCCGAGACCTTGTCTTGGTAGTTCTTAGTGGATTACAGATTGAAGACTAGATTTGAGCAATATTGGAGCTTCTTTGGATCAATCCCCAAGGAGCCCCTTATCACATGTATGATTGTTATTAATTTTTGTCTTTCACAAATCCATTGTATAAAAACATAAATTCAATTCATCACCAAGTTCACAGTGTAAATTATCACAATTCACATTACAGGTTACCAACATCACAAATTATCAATTCACAATACATGTTATAAATTATTATCATCCACAACACAAGTTACCAAACATAATTCACAACACAAATTATTAGACAACATAACCCACAACACTAGTTATAAATCAAATTCTTCAATAATTACTTGAAATTCTTGAAACCTTTAAAAATTTGGAATATTGTAGAGACTTTTCTTGTTGTCTTTATTACTTTAAAACTTCAATAATACTTATGAATTAAAAAGTATAAGGTTATAAAAATTAAGATATAGAGAAGTTTAGAAATTTTAGAACGTTAATTTATAAGATTTAGAATTCTAGAATTTTTAGAAACTTGAAAACTTAATTAATTTGAAAACTTCCTTCACCTTAATTCCTTTTGAAATTGGTTTGAAAAGGTTTTTGAAAGTTGAAATAGTTTGATCTCACTCTCCTCTTAAAATCACGTGAAGAATACTAAATTGAAAGGTGAAGAAATTTTGAAAAACTTTTGAAATGGTGCCAAAGGAAGTTTACAATTTTGCAAGTTGGGAAACAAAGGAAGTTTTGATGGTTTTATGCAAATTTTGTCACGACAAGAGTGTGATTGAAAAATGGTCCAAATGGTTCTATTTATAGATGTGAGAAATTAATAAAATAAAACTTGTAACTAAATAGTTATATTAGTTTAGTTTCTTCGTACCTTAGTTACCTTTTTAAGTAACTAAATCATTAAATGTATCGATAAAATTTGACTCAGCTTTGAATTCTCATTAAATGCATTTTATCCTTGACTAGTAATTACATGTGGCCAATTGCTATGTGAAGTTAATTTAAGTGAATTACAAAATCAAGTTGCAAACATGCAACTTTTTGCAATTTTACTTAAAATTTAATTTAAATTTTCCTTTTCATAGTCACCATGCATATTCTTATTTCCACTATATCTTAGCCCTTCTTTTATTCTTCTTAATCCCATTTAATTGTTTCTTAATCAATGATAATAAATTACACACATTTGTTACATAATTTCAGACATTTTCTTTAGAATTTTTTTAATTTAAAATATGACATTTATTTTTATTTATAGATTTTTTTTAATTTAAAATATGACATTTATTTTTATTTATATGATTGTGTCTTAATTTTTATAATGTGACTTCTGAATCATTTTATAATTAGGATAAAATTATAAAGATTTTCAAAATAATTTTTCAACAATTTTATGACTTACAGATTATTTTAAATAAATTTTTAAAATATTTTTTAATATTTAATTTATAAAAAGTTTATTATACAACATTTTATTCTCAACTATATATTTATTTATCTTACGCCTAATTATATATCTTATAAGTCTTAATCCCTTTTATTTATTTATTGTTTGAATTTTTTAACTTGTATTATATATATAATTTCAGTTTAGAAAATAATTAAATTTGTCAGAAGATATATATTTTTAAAATTAATAAATTTTTCTGTGTAATAATATATCATTTCTATGTATTAACTTTTGATAAATTTTTTATATTGAACACAGACACACAAATATATATAAACATTAAATCCAACGTATCAAACAACAACTACTGAAGTATCAATTAAAACTTAAATATGTAATATAATAATTTATTTTTCCACTTACATTTTTATTTTTATTTAAGAACACAATCATAATATACTTAAATTACGTAACATATTGTTATGGAACGATAAGTTATTTTAAGTTAATTTTTCACTTAATTAAAATATTACAATAAATAATCAGTACGCAAGTTTTTTTAAAAATTATAATAAATATTTTAATTAAATTAGATAGTGTTACATAATATAAAATCAACTTGTGTGAAGATGGGTTTAAGTGGGCTTTAAAATGTCTTAAAATCAATATGGTTAAAAGATTTTATCGGACGAACTTAGATATCTATAATATAAATATATTTTTTATTTTATTTATTTTTCTAATGGGACAGTTGACACGTTATATGAGTCAAATCTTTTTTCAGGAAATCATCAATAAATGAATGAAGAAATGATTTATTTATAACCTTTTCATTTTTCTCAGTAACTTTTTTAACGAGTTAATGAGCGAATTCTAGCATGTCAATAAATACTTTATTCATCATAAGTTTAAATTTGAAAATAGCCTTATATATATATATAATTTATGGATTTGATTTCTATAAAATGCAAGTCGCAATTATTACAATTAATCTTAATCCTCTGTAGCAACAAACGCTCTAGATTTATTACAATTAATTAAAATTGTAATATCTATTAATCTATTATAATTAAAATTGTAATATCTATTAACGATGGAAAATAAAAAAAATTATCTAATGTGTTCGTTCTTCTTCCTTTTGGAAGAGATAGTGCGCTAAATCAAAAGAGTTTCCCTTGCGATCTTCTTCCTATTAAAATGATCAAAGTTAAGTGAAAACAATTGTCCAACAAAACGTTTGATTTTGTTTGACTAAATTATTGATCACCATTGATAATAAAATCAGAATATTTCGATCACCCCTCTTTCAATTACAATTGATTCCACAAGATTGTCAAACAATGCTTCTAAACTAATGAATTATTAACAAACCTATTTGATAAAAGAGAATATTGTCTATTCCATCGTGGCATGTAATAATATAAGCCGAGGAAACCATTTTGATATAGAAACTGTGTAAATCAGTTAATTTAATTATTAAAAATTAAAATTAATAAAATAATTCTTAAAAAATATCTATAATAATTTTAATCCTTAAATTATATTATTTATAATTATTTTATTTTCTTAATTCAATCACTTATTCTATTTTATTTTCATGAATTACGATATCATGTATGAAATCTCCATTTGCCAGAAAATCCCAATTTCCGAAACACAAGCACAACACTGTTAAGTGTTCCGATTCCATTTACTTGCAGCTACTTTAACAACACCAACATCATTATTTTCCGTTAACGCATCCCAAAATGCCAATTTCATCGTCTCTTACCTTAATCCCTGTCACCCCAAAAATTTTCCATTCCCACTATTCCCAACCCCCCTCTCTCCGATTCACCCTCATTTCCAAACCCTCCACTCTACGCGCCTTCATTCCTCTAACCTCACTCGCCTCCACGCGCCGCCGCCGCCGCTCCTCCACCCCTTCATGCCTCTTCACCGGCATCGTGGAGGAAATGGGCACCGTCAAGCACCTGGGCACGTCCCATAACGGCGGCGTTGACCTAAAAATCGCAGCTTCAACGGTCCTCGATGGCGTCAACCTCGGCGACAGCATCGCCGTCAACGGCACGTGTCTCACGGTAACGGAGTTCGACACGAAAGTCTCCGACTTCACGGTGGGGCTGGCGCCGGAGACGCTGCGAAAGACATCGTTGTCGGAACTGGAACCCGGGTCGGCGGTGAATTTGGAGAGGGCGGTGACGCCGGCGAGCCGCATGGGTGGACACTTCGTGCAGGGTCACGTGGACGGCACGGGGGTGATAGTGTCGATGGTGGCGGAAGAAGATTCACTTTGGGTGAAAGTTAAAGCTGATAAGGTGTTGTTGAAGTATATTGTGCCTAAAGGGTTCATTGCTGTTGATGGGACTAGTTTAACTGTGGTTGATGTGTTTGATGATGAAGGGTGTTTCAATTTCATGTTGGTTGCTTACACTCAGCAGAAGGTGGTGATTCCTTTGAAGAAGGTTGGGGATAAGGTGAACCTTGAGGTCGATATTCTTGGCAAGTATGTGGAGAGGCTTCTCGGTAGTGGTTTTGTTTCCAACTTTGTTAGTAATTCTTGATGCACACACTTAGTGTGTGTGTTGAAAAAAATTGATTTTGAGTAGAATTGATTTCAAAAAATTGATTCTAAAGTGAAGTGATTTATGTTTGGATGATTTTATTATACATTCAAGTTTGTGGTACGACTTGGCGTAGAATTCTTGATCCAATGAAAAAGCTATTCAAAGTTGCTTCAACTCAAAATCAATTTTGAACTCAGAATCAATTCTATACTTTTCTCCAACGTGAAACCAAACATGGAAAATTTTTGTTCAAAATCAATTTTAGACTTAGAGTTAATTCTCCAACGTGGTTGGAAATTGAAATGTATGTTTGTGGTAGATTGACCTGTTTTAGTTTGTTAAAAAGTGAATAATAAAATAACAATGTTGGTGGTTTTTATGATGGTTTGCTGATATGAGGTGCTGAGAGATGTTTGCAATTTTGCATTACTTGATTTTCTTGTTCATAAGGTAGCTCCTCATTGTTTATGTGCTAGAAGGGAATTTAATTTTTTTTGGCTTGGATTGGTCCTAACGTTGCTAGGTTAGGAACACAATAACAGGATCTGGGATTGAACTGTAATTAGATGTCGTGTAATATTTATGCTCATTATGGAATTGAGTCGGGGCTTAAACGTTTGGCTTTGTTGAGTTTATGTGGTGTGTGTTTCTTTTTTCTTATCTGACTGTTTGCCTTATAAATTTTGTTAAAGTGAATTCTGAGACTGATTCTAGAATACGTGGAATGTTTATATAAGACTTAGTACTGAGAAGTGAGTATGCATCAAGTGACTATCAGTCTGTCTGTCTACGTAGTCAAGCTTTAAAAGGGTGATCTTATGTGGCTTGAACTATTATGAACTATAATTTGTGGATACCAGATTCAGCATGTATGGTTATGAGTACTGATTCTTGTGACTGAATTTTTTCCTTTATATGTAATATTATCCTGCAAAAAATGTCCAGCCTTTCATGTATATACACTGTTATGGATTTTTGATATCTAGACTCCAGAGTGCAACAACATATCAATATGGTTAAAAGAAACTTCTAGTTCAGTTGAATTTTATAGTCATGTTAATCTGTGATTGCTGATATTACTTTGAGCTTGAAGAGATTGATTGCTTTGATAAATGTATGGTACATAATTGTGGTTGCTTTTACTATGGTCTTTTGCTTATAATGTCATTAGACACTTGGGGGTTTTGTCTCACTTAACTAGTTGAAGTTTGAAAAGATAAAAATTTGGATCCACTTGTGTACTTTTTGTATCAATTATTGGTTAGGAAATGATGGCATCTATGGAAGTTATTTTTGGGGAAGCTTCAATTTCCATAGTTGTCATGCTGGAGTAAATTATCTTGGCAGTTACCCTTTTGTGTTTTAAGTGTTTTTGCCTCTAGAGCCAGTATCAAGTTGGATGCTGTGTAAATAAATTTTGTGGTAATTGTGTAGAATAAGTGATCCAGGACCGTGCCTGGTTACAACTTATGGACATAATTTAGACATAGTCTCTTAGGTGTTTTTAGTGTTGTTCTCTGATAAGAATTGGAGTTTTAGTTTGTTAACTTACATAATAAAAGTTTTGTATTAGATATGATCATAAGTTGCCAAAGTGAAATTCCAATTCATACTGAAAAATAGTACCAAAAAATCCCAAACAACCGGATCTAGGTTTTTGTCCATAACTATAATTTTGGCTACTAAATAGTGAACATATATCAGTAACTTAAAAGTTTCAGACTTTCAGTAGCTTTTAAACTTTAGTGGTGGATCTCAGATACAGCAAACGATAAACAGCTTGAATAGATATGTGATTGTGAACGTTGAATTATTGATTCTGCTTAATCTTTGTGGCTTAAATGGTCTCTTTCTTCAATTAGATTGCTCATATTGCTCTTGAATATACTCTCAATGAGATTGAAAGATAAAAAATACTTAAACCGTTTTGCATCTCATACCATTATCATTTTGTTTATAGAACTGCCAGAACCCTCAGGATGGGTTGACAAACATGCCTGGGATGTGGGATAATGTGATTGCACCTTGTTCTTCTGTAAACATAAAACAGGAATTTTGAGAGGTTGAGTAAGCAAATATTGGAAGTAGTTTCTAATTCATCGGAAAAACTTTTAAAAGAAGAAAATAAGAAAAAAAATAAATAATATGATTTTCTTAAAGTTAAAATTAGTTTTTGCATTAACTAATTTGTAGAAGATTTCTCATCTTTTAGAAAAGTTAAACAAGAAAGCTTCTCCAAATTAATTAATGCATAAACTAATTTTAATTTTTGGGAAAATTTATATAATTTTTCCTTTTTTTCTTTTCCTATAAGTTTTTCTGAAAAAGTTTGCTTAATTAGTCCCTAGGCCTACCATCCTTGATAAATTACATCAGCGTTTATGTTTCAAATAGTTTCCCTGGGATATTATGCTTTCTTGTACATGTATTTGGAGCATGCTTGTATTTTTCCTGTTGATTGGGGCTTGGCTAATTTGCAATTCAGAAAGAAGTTTTTCTTAGAGCTTTTTAGTAATGTTTATAGGCACCATATTCCTCACATATTGTCACGCACAGGCAAATACTTTGCAACTATGCACAAATGCATGATCATGATTCATGACTACCTCTTTTTTATCTAGACTCTCATTACCCTAGAGTCACATTAGACTGGCTTATTTCAGTTTATTACAGTTTATTAGACTCATTGGATAAAATGCTTGCCAAACTTTTTTCTTTTTTCATTCATTAAGTTTGAATTCTAAATCTTTTTTAAGAAGAATTGTCACTTGGAGGAGGTATGATAATGAGTACTTGAATAGCAAGTTCCATTTTAGGAAATATCAAAACTGGTTTTATATCTAGACTCTAGTATGAAATTAGTTTTATGTCCTTTTCGCATGTGATCAGGAATTTGTTTCTTAGGTCTATGCATACAGAAGAACATTTGTTAGGAGAGATTAATTCTATAAATAGATTTTGATATTTTGAGGAATTAGCTTGTGGCTACACATCTTACCTATCACGATCATCATTTCTAAGAGTTTGTTAGAATGAATTTTTCTGTAAGAATTTTTAGGAGAAGAAAAAATTGAATGAAATTTTACAAAAGCTACAATCACTTTGAAGACGCATTTGAGAAAGAGATTTGAATGTATCATTGTTGTTCGTATTTGGGGTCCAAATTTGAAGTCCAAAATGTTTAGGGATCAAAGTAACAGTAGGTCCTTGGCAACACTTATATTCGCTTTTAGATGATAAATGAATTATAGAAAAAGGAAATGATTTTAATTTCTATAGAGTTAGTGTTAAAATTATAATATCAATTAATTAGTGTTTATTTATATAATTTTTAAAATAATTATTGTAAAAGTTGTCGAGTTTTTTATGTATTAAGTTTGTAATTAGATGATAATGAAAAAAACTTTTTGCATTATTAGTGCATATAGGTGAAAAAGAAGTAAAGAAAAAAATCCATTATTTGTTAAAAGACTAGGAGAGTAGAGAGTAAGGTGAAAAAGATTAAATGGATAAATATAGGAGAGGAAGAACTTAAAAAAAGTCCACTTGTTTTGATAAATAAAAAGAATGAAAAGAAATAAGTAAATTGTATACTTTTTATAATAATAAATTTAATTTTAAAAAAAATTTTGCTATGATATTTTTCTTAGTAATAAAAGAAAATTAACTTGTACTTTCACTCTCTCTTTTATTTTCAATCCATAATTTTGGGCTCCATAATTTTAATTCCACAGTGTTGTTGGTTTATAATTTTTAATCTGAAATTTCGACTCTTATAATTTAATTTACAATTTTTATCATTTAATTTTAAAAATTCACTATTTTGGTCCCTTATTTTAATTTTGCAATTTAGTCTCTCAATTTTTTAAAATACATAATTTTAATCTAAAATTTAAATATTCATTTGTTGAGCCTTAATATATTCTTTTCTATAATTAAAAATAAACAACTGAACAAAGAATTATCTACTTAAAGTAGTAGATATATGCTAAGAAGGGCTGAAATTAAGAAGTTAAATAAGACGATTAAAATTATGAATTTTTTCAAATAGAAGGACAAATATCCCACTATTAAAAATAGGGGACCAAAATTACAAATTGAAATTTATAGGGGAACTAAAATTGCAGAATTAAAAATAGGAAATCAAAATTGTGGATTGAAATTTATAGAGTAGCCAAAAATGAAATTTAATCTAAAAATATTTTAATTTTTTTATATTTTTATGCTTTATAAAATGTTTTAATTTTATCATTATCTTTTAACCAAAAAAATTAATTACTTAAATATTATTTAACATTTAAAAAAAAACTTTCCTCTTTGTAGCAAAGATAGTTTAATCAAGTTTCAATTACATCTTTCCCTAATCTCTTTAAAAAATATAAAAATAAAAACACACGCTAAAGTTCAACGAGCTAATTGAATTTATAACATGTTTGAGTACTTTTACAAATAATTTTTCCTTAAAATTATGATAAAAAAATTAATAATTATTTGTTATTTTAATCTTAAATGTAATTTTTAAACTATTTTAGTAGAATTAAAGGGGTAATTATCTTAATTGAATTATTTTTACAAACTAATTACTGTTTTAGGACGAGTTTTAAAATTATTATAATTGAGTAAAGTTGTTTGAACACTGGACGACTTCATTATAATTTGGGACTTGGTTAAAGGGTGAAGTTGTGGAATCTGAAATATCACTTTTTATATCGGTCCAATGTAGAAAATTTGACTTAAAAATTGTGCATTTCCTTTTTCGTAATTGATTTTTCGTACATCGATAATATAAGAATCAACATAGAAAGTGATTTTTGAAAATAATGTCCTCTCAGACATTATCATGTGACCTAATCACAAATGAAGTTGTTTGGAGTTTAGAGAAATTGTTCATATCTACGACGACTTCACTTGTACAGAATGTTCTAATCAAGTAACACCAAATAATACTCCTTTTAAATTCGTTTAAGACTTAGACGACCGTGATTTTGCAAAGTCGTGAACTGACCCAATAATTTTATCAAATCAACACCATTTTAATAAATAGTATATAATTACATCCATTTCAAAAAAAAAAAATTAACCAAAATGGCCTGGATAAGACTTTTACCCTTAGTAAAGAGTAATATAAACATACGCTTGGGTTAAAAAGATGGGGAAAAAAATTTGAAGATTAATAGAATCATTAAAAAAAAATTAACCAAAATGGCCTGATAAGATAAGACTTTTACCTTGTTAAAGAGTAATATAAACATACGCTTGGGTTAAAAAGACGGTAAAAAAAAGCTGAAGATTGATAGAAGCATTTGCCGATGCATTCTCCTTGAATGGTATTATGAATCACTTGGTTACGCATCAACCACATAAGTTTTAGTATATCTGATGGCATGGTATGTCCCAAGTAATGGAACTCAAATCAAACTAGAATATTGCTGCTACATACAATGTTCCTAAACCGAAACATGTCTTGTCTGCTTTTCAGTGTTTGTGATAGAGCATAGCCACCCGTCATAAGCAAAATGAATCATCAACTTTAATTTGGATTTGTGAGAGACTTTGAAATAGTTCTCCCCCTTCTCAACTAAATAATGTTACTTCTTGCCTAAATATAGTTACCATGAGTTTAGGTACACAATAGTGTTTTCACTTTTATCGTTAAAGAGAAAAGTTTTAAAAAATATTTGAATAGAAAGTTTTGGTAGCTTACATTAATTCTTTTATAGATATTTGTTATCTAATTATTTAGGTAAAATAATATGGTATGATAATTGGCATTTTATATGTAGGTAGAGTTAATTTTAGAAGTAACTTACTCAACAAAATCAACACAGGAAAATTGATTTTTGGAAGGAACGTGATTTTCTTGCTAACCATCCTAGCTTCAAGGTAACTAAATATCTTTTCTTTGTAAGCATGCTCATAGTAAAAAAATAATTTTGGTCCCATAAAATAATAGATATTGTTCCTATTAAAAAAAGTTTAAATAAAGAAAAAAAATTATAAAAGATAAAAGAGAGATGCAGATATCGTTTGACCTAGATGTTTTAAATTAAATAAATTATTTATAAGTTAAAGTTGAAAGAAGGAATTTAAAAAATAAGTAAAAATTATTTATTATATTAATTTATAGCTTTTTTTTTAATTTAGAAACTTTGTTCAAATTAAATGTTTGACCTAATAGTCATGTGCATTTAGATGTTATTTTATTATCATTATTTTGTTTTTTAAAAATAAATAAAATTTTCATTGACAAATTATTATAATATATTTCCAAGGAAAAAAAACAGTTAAAAAATACCAAAATTAATTTTGAAGAAATTTCTATATCCTTTACCAAAGCATAAGTATTATTCTTTCTTGATGCTTTGTGGTTGAAATGTTAAACATTAGCATCTTTATGATCTTCTCTAGAAAGTTAGAAAGTAAGAAAGTATAAGTTGAGCCACAACGTAACAAAAGTGGTCTTAATTATTTGTTCCAACATTGCGTATGCTATGATGCTTTCTTTCTCGACATTGACTTGGAAATTGGAGATTTAACATAGACCAGACCATTTTCTTTTTCGGTGCTAAAACACTGTGTCAGCACTTTCTTCACGCCTTTCTTTTTATGGCTTAATTATAATTATATGTTAAACAATTATTTAAGTTCTTGTTTTTAGGTATTGTTACTATTACTATGTTATATTTTTTCTTAGTGTTGGTTTCCTACTTTCAACTTCCAATTTTTAAATTGTTTTACTTTTGATGAATGCTATCGTCGCTATGTTTGGCTTTCTTTTTCATAACTTTTCATTATTTATGAGTAACAAATTATGTTGGCATTATGAGTGACCTAACTCCTAAGTATATTTGGAGTAAACCATTTTTCTTCTTTTCAAAATATCAAATAATTAATTACTAAAATATGAAAATAATAAACATTTAAAAATATTTATTGTTTTTATTTCTTGAATATAATTATTTGTTGTCACTCTCATTTTAGTTTATATAATATAGACTAAGATAATAATAAATAACAAAATTTAGGAGATAAAATAAATATTTTTCAAAAACGAAAATAATAAGTATATTATACTTTTCAAGATTATTGGACTATATTTTTTATATTTTTAAGATTAAATTATCGATCATTTAACCTACTTTTAATTAAATTAGTCAAATTGAGTTTTTTTTCTAATAATATACAACAAAAAAAAATGTTTTAAAATGGAGTTATTAATTTAATAATATATTTATATCTAAGGAATTTAATTTAATTAAAGAGGACATGTTAATTGTTATAAAATTCTTGATACCAAGCTTAATTTCTTATAAATTTAAAAAGTAGTTATCATAAAATTAACTTTTTCTTAACATACATATAACATGAAAAAATTGCAAGCATTGCAGTTTAATTTGCAACCAATTTTACACATTTTACGCCTTGAGGGTAATCTGGCAATGCTCGTTGGCTTCATCTCAACCATACACGTTTCTCCTTTTTAATATCTGCCATTCACTTCTAACTCCTTCATAAGATCAACGTCATGAAACCTCGTTGTATTCCTTTTACCAAAATACCCTTTCACCTTCCCCAATTCGTTATTCATATTTTTATTCAGTCTTCATCTAATTACAATAGAATAAAATTCACACGCAGTTCTTCAAATATTATTATTATTAATTAAAATTGAAGTTTAATGTTAAATATTTAATCTTTAACCTTCAAAATTGTCTAGTGGTTGTGGTGAAGAGATAAAAGTAGCATGCATAATAAAATCTAAAATTTGATCCTTATAATCACTGTTATAATAAAAAATTATTCTCAATTACATTTGCATTACAATATCCCTTTTTTTACTAATAAATTATTCGAATGGTAGCTATTTATTCTAAAGAAGGATAGCGATAACATATGTGTGTAGAAAAGAAGAAAAAAAACCTTTAGATGACACAACATTAGTACTTTATGTGATTTTATACGTTCAATTAACACATCTGTTTTTTACGTGTGATTTTTGTTACATTGGTTACAAATAACTTTTCATAACAAAAATCACATAAAAATAATTATAAGCTTTTCAATTTTTTTACATTAAAAAAATTTACTCTTTTTTTTTTTTTAAAAAAAAGAGATATTTGTAGATTTAAGTTATTTTTTCAAATGGAAGATCTTTTACAAACAAGAATTTAAAAAAAAAACTAAAATATAAAAAAGTAATATTTACTAAACATGTTATGTCAAGAATCAAAATTTTAATTTAGCCTTTAAAACACTAAAATTTTTAATTGGAAGACTAAAATCCAATGAGAAAAATGTCATCCAGTATCATGTAAAATTTTTATCCAATTACAAGTATTAAAAAAAATATTAGCTTTTATAAAATTCATAAAATAATATCACATATTAAACTATTTTAATTTTGAGTTTAGTGTTAACTTCAATTTACATTTGACGAGTTATAATATTTTTGATGAAAAATTTTAACATTCAAAAAAAATTAAAATACAACCATTTGAATTATTTATAATTGATTTTTTTTATTTTTAAAACTATTATTTAGATAAAGAACATAAAAAAAAATAGAAAGAGAAGATAGAAAAAAGAAAGAGAAAGAGAACAGAGTGGGACGGAGAGATGTGAGAGAGGAAAGAGAATAGAAGAAAGAGAGAAAGAGCGGAGGGAGTAGTAGAAAAAGGAGAAATTTTTTTTGAAAGAGAATAAATAAGAAGAATTATAAATCTTTATTTTTAGTTATTTTAAAGTCTTAATTAAAATATTTAAAATTTAAATTTATTTTAATAATTTATCTAATTAACATATTTCATCATTAGGAATTTTAATTTTTTTATAAATTATTTTTACCAAATTAAAATTCTTTATAAAAATGTTAAGTCTTTAAAAAGAAATTATTCTTGACTGGAAAAACTGGAAAACAACAAAAAGATTTTGTTTTTGACAGGAAAAACGGAAAAAATGGCAAAATGTTAGTTTAAAAAAGGGGAAAAAGGTAATTTGAACGAACAAAGGCAACGAAGAATTGCCGCGTAATTATGATCGTATCGATATTCCTATTTTACCCTCCGAGCTGGCAACACATTCATCATTCCATATTCTCTATATATATATATAAGTCGTCAAACCCGTTTAAACATCGCGTTATTCAATTTTTCTCTCTCTTTCTCTCATTTTCCCAGAAAATCCCTCCAACATTTTCTAGACAGTCAAACGCCCTGAAAAGATGAGCAAATCCGTCATCCTCGCTGCCTCAATCGCCGCCGCGTCGGCCACTGCCGCTTCCCTTTCGTCCTTCGCAAAGGTCTCCCTTCAGGTATTTCCCCTAAATTTCTCTGTTTTCCTCGTGATTCTGTTACTAAAACCGTTGGGATCTGAAACCTTTTTGTGAAAATTCTCGTCTTTTTCGGTGGAATTAATGTTTTTGTTTTGGTTAAGCAGGACAGTGGGTCCCGGAGAGGCCACGGTGGCGCTTCACCGGCGGTGGGTACAATTTCGACGGAGAAGTTCGCGCCGCAGTTCAATGGGTTGCGTTTTATTGAAACGCTGATTACTGCACACAGATGAAACGCCGGATTCTCCCAACGCGCTTTTGGGTTTTTTTTTTCCCTCAATTTTTTTTTTTATATATATTGCACTGTCTAGAAAATTGGAGGGAAAAAAATGGGAAATGGTTCAACCCTTTCTTTCTTCTTAATGATGTTTTGTTTTGCCATTTGGGTTGAGGAATTGAGAGAAAAATTGTAACATTACGGGATTTTATTTGTTGTCATGTTTCTAAAGTAGGTTTTTTTACCCGAGTTGTGACTACTTGTATGTAATCTCTTCGGAGCATAAGAAAAAAAAATACAAAAAAGAAAAAGAAAATTGCTTTATTTTATTATATTAAATCAAAACATTTATCTTCAATAGCAATTGAATTCTCAACATTTTTATTTTTGATCATTTCTATCTTTACGGATTTTTGTCATGTTTTTCTTTTATTAATCTTTACACGTCAAATATTACTTTACAACTTTATTTTATAAACAATTCCAATACAGAACTAATTTTATTTTATAATCAATTCCAATACAGTCAATGTTAATTTTTTCCTTTGTTCTTTAATTCCTACAACTTATAACAAATTAAAATTATCTATCAGATAATTTTTATTGGATTGTAAGGAGCGTGGTCTCTTTTCATTGATTGAAGTTCTTATTTGATTTGATTTATTTATACATTTATTTTTATTGTGAAAATGTTTGTTGTTTGAGATGGGAGAGAAAACATGTTTGGGGGCTGTCCCAGGCAGCTTGTGTAGATTGTTTGGTTGTCGGAGGGACCACGCGCAGGCCTATGTATCTACGTTGCATTCTTTGATGGATCCATTCTTTACACGTTGCATGGTCAGAAACAAAAAGGAGGTTTTTTGTTTTTAATTTATTTTATTAAATGAGATTAATGATTTTTTTTTTTTAAAAACTTACGGGTAAATTAAATTATCTCAACCAATTTTTTCTCCATGATTTTGCTCTACTTTTTTCAAGAGACATAGATTCTTAGATATTTTTAGTGCAATTTTGTTTGATCAAAATTAGAGGAGAGACAATTAGGACAAATTTGAAAAAGAGTATATGTAAAAAAAAAAGCCATTAATTTTTAAACCAACTGATCTACCAGATGAAAAACACTTCCCACAATGAGAGACATAACTAGATCTTCTACCCTATAAATGATAACTTACAAAATTAATTAGTTGTAGACATCCCACTCATTGGGCTAATTGACCCTTTTGGGTCAATTTTTTTTTAAAAGTTTATATGTATAGTTTAAAAGGAGGGTTTGGTCTTCCACGTTTTCACTTAAAATAGATCTCTTTGATAAATATTTTTGGAACACATCTATTAATATATATTTTTTTTAAAATGACCCCAAAAGACCAATTAGCTTACTCACTAAAATTCATGAACAAAATCGAAATTACATTAACTTTAATTGACATGATTTACTTTCTGGATGATCACTTCATCTTAAAGAAATAAGCGTTTTTGGTTGGTGTTTGATATTTTTGCATTAAACTTTTGTATATTTTTTTTGTTAATTTTTAATTTTTAAAAAATTTTATTAATGTTTTTATTTTCTACTTTTAAATTAAAATTATTAAATTGTGATCATGAAAAATTATCACGTAACATTTTTATCTCAAAATTTAACAATTTAATTTAACATATCTAGATTATATATTTGAAATAAACTTGGTTGAAGAACATGGTTTAAGTGCGGCTAATGTCAAAATTTTGTTGAGAAATTTGATTAATCTACTATCAAATGCAGTCCAGTTTGTTTTACTTCCCACAAGACATGATGTTGGAAGAAGGCCACCGAAAAAAATGAAATTTTGAAAAACTCGTTCTCCAGATTGAGATGTCATATCATAGTTTGAAAATTTCCCCTTTTTTATGTGGAAATTTCCTACGTAATCTCCTCGTAAATAAATAAATACAATAAAATAAAATTCTAAGTTACCCCCGGCCATACTTTTTTGCTATTAACCTTGTATTAATCACCTTTAGTCATGGATGATTTAGGTGCTAATTTTGTCCATTAGCATAAAGTAAATGATTGAAAAAGCATTAGAATGATAGAATCATACTCAAATTTGTCATAACAGGCAAAACTTGCATAGAGAATCTTACAAACATGTTGGTTAAGGTTTGGACTAGGTCATGGAAAGTGTTAGAGAAAGGAACTTAAACACCCAATTTCATCTTTGTAGAATAAATGGGAAATGGCCACGTGAAGCTTGTACACATGATAATGGTTTGGATGGCTCAGTGACTTCTTTTTCAAAAGCTACGGATCAACTCCATTATATTAATCCTTTTTTATGTAAAATTCTCTTCTTTTTTTTTTAAGTCTTTGCCCTTTTTCTTTATTTATTATCAGGAAAATAGAATCCTAAGCTAGATACTAAAACACATTATTTACGATCGTAAATCAGACTCCTAAGTCATTGATTGTACCTTTTCTTCCTACGAAATAGAGTGTGTGAAAGAGCTTTATTCTTCACGTGGTTGGTGGAAAGAAAACATAAAAAAAAAAATGAGAAAAATTTAATTAAAAAAAAATTGAAAGAAAAAAGTTAAATTTTTTATTATTCACTCTTTTTCACTTAACCAAATAGAGCATAACACTGTGTTATTACTAAATATAGATACATCTCCCACAAGTTTAAACATTAATTCGTCTCATTACAAGAGACTAAGACCCAACCCGAGCCATGCATGTAGGTTTGTGTTGTTATTCACTGCCGAAAACAATTTTCAATCAATAGTATTTTTTATGTTAATAACTTGCAAATCAAATCATACTTAATATTACTTATAATTTTTTTAATATTGTTCAAATAAACGAAAACATAAAAATTTATTTCAAATAAATAAGTGATTAATTTCAAATAAATAAGTGATTAATAAATTATAATGTTTTGAATTATAATAATACCAACATAATAACTCGTCATGTGATAAAACTATGCTAACAATTTGGTCATTTAGTTTTTATTTGTTTTATTTTTGATACAAAATTCTAAATTATTTTGTCATTTAATATATGTACATCAGCATTTGCACAGAAAATTTAACATTTTAAAATCAAAATATATCGTTTTAAAATAATGTGAACAAATAATTTAACTCTTTAAAACAAATTTATATATATTAAAAAATAATTTAACCTAATTTAAATTCATTGGCATATCAATAGTTATACTATACTAATTTTATGCAACCTACATAATGGATACAAAATTAAAGGGGAAAAAAAGGAATTTTATACTAAAGTTTGTAGTCTTATGTAAAATTTGTATATAGAAATATAATAAAATAGCTGCAATCATGAATGTCTGCAGTGGAACATTTTCAATTAGGCCAAAAAACAGTCGTTTCTTCTTCTTCTTCTTCTTCTTCTTCTTTTTTTCCCATTAATTAATACACAATTGTTTATTTATTTTGCTGAATCAGTCAATATCAAATGAAGTCTTCTTTTTGTTTCATTCATAGCTATCGTTTTAAAACAAATTTAATACGATGTTCTAGTCAAATTAGACGATAAACATGAAGGTGAGGTGAATGTTTCATACCACTAATTTTCCATGTGGTAACCCCACTTTTTTTAATTTTCAATTTGCATTCTTTATGCTCAAGTATGCCATATCAGGGCATCAGCAACTGACAAATCAAAACCCCATGATGTTGTCATTCATGCGCCAATCAATTTTTTATTCAATAAATAAATTAATGATATGCCTAATAATTTAAGTTTTATTAATAAAAACAAAGTTAGATGTTCAGGAGATTCACCAAATTAAAAAGAAGTTTTCAGGAGAATTTCAATTAGGAAAGATACTAATAAATTTACTAAATCATTTTACAAGTTTTACTTATCTTTCCTTGAAGAAAAAAAGTTCTAGGAAAGTTTATAAAGTGCAGGGCAGAAAACCACACTTTCTACTTTGTATCCATCAAGAAAAAAGGGAAGAGAACTAAAATGATAAAAGCTGTATAATAATATACTTTTCTGGGCAATCTTGATCATAACATATAAACTCTAGCATCATATGAATGGGTGGGGGGTCTCACCCAAAATGTTTGGAAAGAATGCTGAGGAAAATTGATACAATTTAATACAAGAGGTTTTTGAAATTTTCACATTTCCATTCTTCAGAACAAGTTGAACAAGAAGGCAAAGAAAACAGCAATGGTTATGAGTTTCATAGATTGAGGAGCAGCCACAAGAAAGGTGTTGGACTTGTTAGAACCATCTTCTAGTTTTACTTGGCTGCAATCAAGACCTTGGCTCCCTTCTTTGCACTCATTGGCAAAAAGGCCAGGGGGGTATTTGCCATAGATATTTATGTAACTAAACATTACTGATGCACAATCAGTTTGCATGTCATTAATTTCATCTGTAAAAGGGCAAGCAAATTGCTTGAAAGCATCACAGCACACCTTGGGTGGGTACTGGGGTCCCTTGCATTGGCTTGTGAGGATTGTGTAGTTCTTGTGCTCAAAGTCAACTTCACATGCTGCACACCAAATTTTCACTTATTAGCTCAATTATTAAAAGTTAGATGATAGAAATATTAGTGTCACATCTGACTTTTGCATTTCAGCATATTTTGTTTTTGTCCTGTTAGTTAAAATTTATGTTTGTTCTACTAATTTGAAAATAGGACACACTAAGAAGGAAATGAAACTTATATCAGTTTCATTATTCAATAAGAGAACGATAGAAAATCTTTGAAATGAAAATGTAAAAGAATGTGTGCGTTTCTTTTTATGTTTTATTAATCCCTGAGATAGGCGTTTTACATAATGTTAGTGATTAGTTAATTGTGGTTAATTAATGTAGTTTGATTATGTACTACTATAAACTTTATATTTCTGTAAATATTGGTAAATCTTTTGTATCTTTCATCTTTTATCAATCTATCAACATGAGTTATTTCTATAGAACTCGTATTTTTTATTTTGAGTTGTTAATATGTGGCTTTAATATGCAGGTGTTATTTGCATTTTAACCCAACCAATTTTATTCCAAAATTTTGATAAATGTTTAGTTGTCAGATTTAATCCTTGAGACAGACATGATGGTTTGGTAAAGCCCTCACCAAAATAACAATTTCAAGATTAAAATTTCAAAGATATTTTCCTCTTTAATTAATGTGTTTTTTTAATGCATATGCTAATCACACTTGTAGCTGACGCAAGTAATGTCACACTAACTATGAACAAGGCAAGCTTCATATTAATGTGTTTTCATTAATGAATTACAAAATGATTCAAATTATTTTCACTCACTCATTTGAATTTGGTAAGAAAAATAGATATGAAAGCAACAAAAATATTAAATAAAAAACAAAATAATTAACAAATAAACTAATGCCCTGTAAAGTTCAACACTTCCACAAAGGAAAAGAGTAAAGGGAGGATCATAAAAGTTTGAGTTGGCTAATGGGTTCAGAGTGGGCAAGTATATCTATTCTGATATATGTGAGTCATGCCTCCACTGAAACTTAATATACTTTCCTTGAGATAAATAAAGAATAAATGGCATCCCCTTTATGTAACTCAGCTTTCTTCCAAAAGTTAAAACACTGATATTTGTATGTATTATATTGGTAAATTTTTTCACTTCTCAACACTCACCTAACCTGGAGGGTAATCTTTATGATGGAATGGTTATTCAATATATAGAGTTCATTTGCTTATTAGATATAGTCTATGGTTTACATGAAAGTTTGGGTATGTATGTTAGTAAGTGCAGTAATCATAAAACATATTGATAAATCTTTAATTATTTGACTGACATATATTAAAAGGGTAAAATTTGTAATTTTATGATAATTGAATAATAAATTTTATGAATGTAAAAATTTAGTAACATAACTTTCTAAAATATTAAAGTTGAATAACATTTAATTAAGTTTAGAATTTTATATGCAAAGAATAGCAATAATATGGAAGAATTTTTTATTTATGCAAATAAATCTTACAATTAATACTCATACTTGGATATCACCCACAGATAAAGAAATGATAAAGAAGCATAAGACAAATAATCAAAAAGATTTTTATTTTAAAGGGAAAAAAGGAATACAGTGGTTGTCACCTACACAAAATCAATATCAAAATATGTAGCTTCCTCTTTTAAGACATTGATTTAATTTTTAAAACCATAACCTAATAAATTTTGACATCCTTTAGGTATTTAATTACTTTTTTATATATAGATAATTATAATGCACAAATTATTTCACTTGGTAAGAGCAATAAAACTAGGTTCAAAAGAAATAACATGATTTCAAGTAGTTGGTTACATTTTGATTTCCACATTTGAATTAAAAGGAACTCATAAAAGATGTATAAACATCAAAAAGATTTCAGGATATGTACATAAGTTAAAACTATAAATGAAATTATTTGTTCATTAGAAAAACAATTTAATTTTCATACAAAAAAAACTATAAATAAGAAAAGATAGGAGACAGAACAAAATATTACCTTTCTTAGCCTGTAGGAGGGCACGACCAGTGGATGTCTCAGACCCAAATATTTCATCTGTGTTAACACAAATTCAATCACATTAAAAAAAAAAAATCTTATAAAATATGAGTATCTAACAATCATTAAATGTGACACATAAAACTGTTGCAAATTGAAGGAAAGGAATGTACCTGAAAGGAATGGGGAAGCAGAAGCCAATGTGAGTAGGAGGAAAAAGTAGAGAATGGAAGAGAAGAAGGCTTCTGAACCCATTTTCCCTTTCACTCTCACTTTGATTTCAAAATTTGTTTATCCTTTAAGGGGTGTGCTTCTTTTTGTTTTCTGGTTTTGGAGAGATGAAGAAGAGAGAAGGAAGAGATTGACATTGCAGGAATTGTGGTGCAAATCAAGCGTGTTGTCAGGCTGGTAATGTTCCTATGGCTAACCGCAACTTCCATTGTCTTTGGTATTTATTGGTAGTTTTATAGTACGTTGTTCCTTCCTTTATATAGATATATTTTAATGTGCCCATTTTTTTTTTTTTTTACCATAATTAGGAAGGGGAGAAACTTATAATTTCTTTTAACCATGGTAAAGTGTGCAGCAATGACAACATAATTTATTAAGGGTATAAATACTGGTGGAAGTGGAAGCAGGTAAGATCAAATTTAATATTTAATAAGTTAGATCAAGATTAAATTTAATATTTAATAAGTTAAATCATGATTAAATTTAATATTTAAGAAGTGAAATTTACTTTTTATTTTATAAACTTAAATCTAATATAATAATTATAATATAGTATTTTTTATAATTTAATTTTACTTGTTTAAAATGTCTGACATGTAATTTAATAGACTGGTCTATTTCACATCGTCTATTTATAAATTAGTAATGAGTTTTATTTTTAAAGCTATTTTTAAAGCATGAGACTTGTTTAAATCATTTTTTCATTGTAATTCATAATGAAAAAGGATTATGATCAATAATTTTTCATTTAAACCTTAAAACATTAGTTTGTAAAAAAAAAAAAATTAGATGGTTGCCACCTACTTTCAAAGTCTAAGAAGAAGACTACTTGTTAATGATATTATTATACAAAATTTGAATTCAAATTCTAATTTATAACAACTCTCCACACGAAATTTTTGTTTAATGGAAATCACACATACTATTAATTAGAGACAGTGTCAGCATTGCTGAAATCAAATAAAAATATTATAGATAATAAAGTTATCTTTCGAGTATTTAATGTAAGTACATACTCAGGGGCTGGGCATAAAATCACTATCTAAAATGAAATAATTTCGTACTAATTAATCTATGCACTTATCCATCGATTGATAAATCCAAAAGCAAGAGGATTCAAATTCAAATACAGTAGTTAACATTTGTGCATAAATACTCTAGAAAGGGAGCAAAGCAACTAGGATGCTATATATACAACAAAGGTTATATCCAAAAGTAATTTGTCTTAAATGGTCTGTCCAAAATGATTCTGCATACATCATTTATATTTTGATTGTTATTCTCTTTTAGTTAAATATGTTTTTAGTAATCCATCCCCGTACATAAACTTTTTTCCGATAATTTTAGCACTAAGAGACATAATCATGAAAACTAGTAATTTAATCCCTAACTTTATAACATATTATCATATAAATCTTTAACAATATTGAAAAAACTGATAAATGAGTTTTATATTTTCATATATTGTCTAATTTTTAGAATTTATTGTTAAGATGTAACTTGTAAAATATTTATACAAAAGTTAATAAATATCTCATAATACATGATTGGATGCTTCTCAGCTATAAAATTTTCAGTGAAATATATGTTCGGTACTTGAAATTCATTTTTGGGGTAAAATAAATGGCCCAAAATGGGCTAAGGCCTAGTGTTTCTTGAGTTGGGCTTCTTGTTGTGGGCTACGCAGCATTACCCCTCCCATAATTTAAACAGAAAAAAAATTACACCATGAATTGCTACTCATAACACAATAGAATTTAAAACGTTACGAGGAATCAAAGTATTAAAGTATTTTTAATAATGTTAACTACTCTTTTAAACTTGTTTTTTTAATTAATAAAATAAATCTAATCTTAAGATTAGACTTTTAAATGAGTCAACTTCAAACATTAAAAGTTTAATATTAAGATCCCGTGAATATCTCATTTATACAGAAAATTTTAAAAATTAACTATCTCGTATATACATATTTTTTAATTCCATAAATTACATGTCAAACTCATTTAAAGTTAAAACTAATTTAATAAAATTTTCATAGAAACAAATATAATTAAATTATAATTTTATTAAACAAGTCAATCTCACACTTAATACATTTTTAATAATAAGCTCAAGTTAATCATGATTTTTTTTTTTTCTGGTAAAATCTAAACCTAAGCTTTAGAAACTAGACTCGATTGGAGTAGCTTACAACCAAGGCAAAAGGGTACGTAGCTAAAACATATTTACAACAGCACCATGCATGAATCAAATTGTGTATGTATTACATAGTTAGTTAACTTTCTATTGGCTTGACTTTGTCACAATCAAGACCTTCCTTCCCTTCTTTGCACTTATCAGCAAAGAGGCCAACGGGAAATTCATCATTGATGTAGCTAAACATATCAAATGCGCATTCAGTTGATAAGTCATTAATGTAATTTGTATAAGGACATGCAAATTCCTTGAAAGCTACACAGCACTTGTTAGCTGGGTACTCCGGTCCCTTGCATTTACTTGTAATTATTGTGTAGTTCTTCTTCCCAAAGTCAATTGCACAAGCTGCACACCAAATTTTTACTCATTAGCTCAATTATTAAAATTTAGAGTAGTCTTCACAATTGAAAAAATTAAATTAAATAAATAATATTAGTAGCATATCCTCCAACTTTTGCTTTTGAACCTACTTATTTTTACTAGTTCAAATTCATAGAGAAATATTTGGTGGTCATATTTAATATAAACTAATCAATCAATTATCTCAATAATATAATAAAAAAAAGAAAAAATTAATATTATATATATATATATATATATTATAAAATAATTAATTGGTTGTCTTATATTATAGTACATCGTCAAAATATTTATCAAATTTATGTGACGCGTATAAAAAACTTCACGGTTCAATAAAAAAAATAAATGGCACTCCTTAAATGTAACTTATAAATTTGATCACTTTCCAAATAAAAATATTGATACTTTTTTATTAAAAAGGGAAAAGAGAAAGATATATGTTTTAATTGTCAACGGTACAAAAGTAATATCAAAGTATGTAGCTTCCTCTTCTTTCATAAATTATTTATTTTTTCTTAGATGAACCAAATAAAATTTAGCATCCTTTTTGGAGATAAAACCTATATTCGGATTATTGTGGGTGTTGAATGTACATTTAGAGAAAAGAACATTCTTTGTATTTTCTATTCTGATTGGAATAGAATAGTTTGAATCATCATATAAATATAAGCTAATTAATCTCCTTATTCCCAAATAGAGAATTATAAAGGATAAATTTATTTTCACTTGGCAAGAGCGATAGAATTAGGTTCAAAAGAATTAACCTAATTTCAAGTACTTAGTTACACTATGATTTCCACATTTGAATTAAAAGCAACCCCATTAAAGATGTATAAACACCACAAAGATTTGAAGGTACATACATAAGCTAATACTATAAATAAAAGGAGATGGGAGGCAGAACAAAATAAATGTTACCTTTCTTAGTTTCTAGAAGGGCACGAGTAGAGGATAAGCCAGACCCAAATATGTCCCCTGTATCAACACAAATTCAATCACATTAAACGAATCTTGTAAAATACAAATGTATCTACTTATCATTAAATGTGACACATAAAAGGGTTGCAATATGAAGGAAAAGAATGTACCTGAAATGAATGGGGAAGCTGAGGCCAATGTGGCTAGGAGGAAAAAAAAGGGAATGATAGTAAAAGAGACTTTTGAACCCATTTCCTCCTTTTGATTTCAATTTGTTTTTGTTTTCTATCCTTTGAGGGGTGTGCTTCTTTTCTTTTATAGTGTTGGAGAGATTAAGAAGAGAGAGTGAAAGGATTAACAATTGTGGTCAAAATCAAGCGTGTTGTAAGGGTGACAATTTTTCAATGGCTCTCCTCAAGTTCTTCTGCCTTTGGTAGTTACTAGTATTTGGTAGTTTTAATATGTTGTTTGCCCTTTTAGAAATTTATACAATACATTGTGCCCTTTTTTTTTTTTACTATAATTAAAAAGGGGTGGAAATTATTGTTTTGACTTAATGACATAGGTTCTAAAACTCTAAAAATAAGTTTTAATGATAAAATAAAAAACTTGTTTTTTTTAAAAGAATCTTCTCATATTATTATTTTGGTTAGTTTTAAGTTTAACTTGTCTTTTAAGTTTATAAAGAAATAGAATTGCATACCACTTGTTAATAATAATATTACTATTATTTTGAAATTGAATTCTAATTTTTATTTTTAACAATTTCTCTTTTGTTTGGTACAGATCACAAATATCTTTTCATCTCACTTAAATTGAATAAGACTACTGTGGACAATAAAGTTTCTCAAGTGTTTAACATGTTTCAGGCTTGAACTTAAAACTATTGTTTAAACTAAAATAATTTAGTATAAGTTTGTTCCATGTACTTGATAGTCAATGTTCTGTTGATAAATCAAGATATCATAAGGTTAAATTTAGATCTAGTAGTTAACATTTATGCATAAATACTCCAGAAAGACCTGGTTTTACTTTTCATGAATCAAAATAATGGGCAAAGCAATTAGATGATTCATCGCTTTCAAATATTAAAAGAGATAAAACGTGTAGATCAAAGAGCTAGAACCGTTGTACTAAATCACTACTAGCAATTTTGACACAACAATTTAGTGATGCTAAAGTTTCCGAGAAACATTAAATTGTAGATGCCTTAATATGACTACAGAAACTGACTATTTTAAAAATCACCCACCATAGGGAATCAAAATCACAAAAAATTGAGGGTTGCCAAAGAGTGATGTCAGAAAAGGTAGAAAGTTTCCACTTCAACATCAAGTACTTATAACAATAGATTTCCAATGTTGTTTTGTAATGAAGAAAATCCCTGCACATAATAAGTACAAACATGAACAGTAAATTTGTGCTTTTACTCTGAATAAACGTGATTTATTGTCTAATGAATATCTCATTGCATGGGTGTCTATGTATTAATACTGGGGAATGGATTCAGTACCGGAGAATATCATTCCATTATGTATATATTATTTATTATTAAAACAATTTATCAGTGCCCACTAAACCGATGTTTAAATAAGCACATGGTGCTTAACGGGATAAAAAATTTGCTGCAAGGAGAAGTTTTTAATAGAAACAGATCTTAATAAGAAAAAAAAGACAAGAACCTCCCATTTTGAATACCCTTAGTCATGTAGAGTGAAGAGACAAGTATTAAAGCAAAACTATTATTGGAAATCCAATATAGGACGAAATCTTCAGGGTGTGAAGTTCGATGTCACCTAAAGATAGGACATGTAACATGAATATAAGGGAGGTGCAAACCTCATATTATAAGCCGGTTTGTAGGGTTGAGTTAGGCTCATTACCCAAAGCCTATCTCTAGGATCGATGAAGATGTTGAGTCACCCGTTGTAGGACCAATATTGAACCTCTCATTGAATAGTTTTCACGCTCAAGAAGTACAATCCTCGGCGTGGGAGGGATGTGTTGGAAATCCAATATTGGACGAAATCCCGAGGGTGTGAAGTTCCATATCACCTAGAGATGAGACTTGTTGCGTGTATATAAGTGAGGTAAACATCACCTCATAAGCCGGTTTTGTGGGGTTGAGTTAAGACCAACCCACTATTTTTACTTGGTATCAGAGCCTATCCTAGATGTCGATGAAGATGTTGGGCCACCCGTTGTAAGGTTAATATTGGACTACCCGTTGAATATCGGGTCGTATTGAAGCACCAGTTTGAATAGTCTCCATGTTCGAGAAGTTCAGTCCTCGGCGTGGGAGGGGTGTGTTAGAAATCCAATATTGGATGAAATCCCGAGGGTGTGAAGTCCCACATCACCTAGAGATAGGGACATATTGCATGTATACAAGTGGGGTGCAACCTCACCTTGATAAACCGGTTTTATGGGGTTCAGTTAGGCCCATCACCCATAGCCTATCTCTAGGATCGATGAAGATGTTGGGTCACCCGTTGTAGGGCCAATATTGGACCACATGTTGAATAGTTTCCATGCTCGAGAAGTACAGTCCTCGGCGTGGAAAGGTTGTGTTGGAAATGCAATATTGAACAAAATTCCGAGGGTGTGAAGTTTCACATCACATAGAGATGGGACCTGTTGAGTGTGGCTAATTGACCCATTTGGTTTCTTTAACCAAACTAAATACACATTTAGTACTGGTTAGAAACATATTACGCAAGTAGGGTTCGCAAAAAATTTTGCGACTTAATCAGAACGTGACACGTGACCTTTTTGGATGAGTTGGCGCACGGACAAAGAAATAAGCCGCAGAAATTTTTGCGACTTCATGAGGATCCGCCACGTGGAAAATCAGGGTTGCGTTTGTAGTGTGAGTTGGCAATGCAGTGGAGACGTTAGTGACACGTGGCGAAGCCGCAGCCTCTGTTGCGGCTTACTCTACGCTTGCCACGTGTCGCTCTATGATTGGTCGGTTTATGTTGACGAACGGTTGCCACAGTTTTACTTGCGGCTTCCCCTTGGTTGCAACAAATTTTGTGGCTTGCTTTTAAAATTGTTTCCCGCCCTCCCTCGCGGGACCACTATAAATGGTGGGAGGATGTAAAAATTTTTTACTTCCTCCATTTTTCTGTCTGCTTCTCTCTTTTAACAACATACATTGTGTTTTCCTCCTTAAAAATGGCTTCATCTTCGCAGAGTAGGTTGAAAATAGAATGTGGGTTAGTTGAGGATGACCTTTTATGGTTACAAAAGGCGCATATTTCACAACATGTGTGGAATACGGGGGAAACTCGTAAGTTACATCTATGAAGGAAGAAAACTTGCGGCTTCAATTTGGTCGCATAAATTATTGCGGCCCCTTTTCCCTTCCAATCACCGCAGTCTGTGAGTGTATAGTTTGCGGCTTCATAAGTCCATATAAACAACACCTTCCCACGCTTCAAAACATGACAGTGAAGTAGAATTGCAAGTACGTCTAATTTTTTGTTTTAGTTTGAAGGTGTTATGATTTAATTTATATATATATATATATATATATATAATATTTGTTTAATATTTGATTATTGTTGGTTTAAGTTAAACATTTATAATAATTTATTGATATTTTTTTAGATAAATTGGAAAGAGATGGCGCCTATAATTGTCGTTGTTGTATACATTAATGGTAGAATGACCGAAGGTGAAGAAGGAATAAAGTTCGAAGGATCTCTAAGGGTTATACAAATTGAAAGAAATATTAACTTTAAAAGGTTAAAAACAACAATACATCATAAATTTAAGTTAGAAGGAAATCAAGCTATTGGAACTATTACAACTAGATATTTTATAAATAATAGATATGCAACATTTCAAATAGTTGATGATTGTGATGTGAATCTGATGATAACACATTTTGATAAACCGGGAATGAGTCATATAGAATTATGTGTAGAAATAGTTGTTGTAGGCAGTGCGTCTTCATGATATAAGGGTCGTGCATTTGAGTTAGATTTTCGTAGGTCATACGATGAAGGTTATGCGTGATTAAATTTTAGCGAAGATGATGAAACATATATGGTCTCAGATTCGTATGTTGAGTCATCTTCCGACTCTGAAGATTTTGAAGGTCATTTACCGGGATAAGATGATGATGAATTAAAGTTTAAGGTTGAACGTCCAACCAATTGCGTTGCTTAGTCTGGAATAGGTTAGAAAATAATTTTTATTTTTTCATTTATAGGAATTAACAATTAAAAAACATATATTTAAGTGATAATATTTGTTGCAGTTGGAAGCCAACAACCGTTTTGGCATAATACACCACACTATACTGACATAAATTGCGATTACCCTGAAGAAGAAGTTTTGTGGGGTGTAAATGCGCATTCCAACTAGGAGGATGGACAAGAATTATTTGTTGGTTTGGAATTTGTAAAAGATAAAACACAAGAAGGAGGGTTGAATTGTGTTAATTAAAATTTTAATCCTTTCGTCTGTTGGTTTAAACAGAGTTAGACGAAACAATGTTTATCTTTAAAAAGTTAATTTTAAGGACAGATGTTACTCTTTGATTATCCCGTTAGTCACAAGCTTAATGAAAATAAACACAATTATTTTTATACTGGTTCGTCTATTCAAGACTACGTCCAGTTACCCAGCAACTACTAAGTTTTCACTTCCAACCGTGAAATGGTTATAAGTATTGTTTGAACCCAACCACTTCTGGCTAATACAAGATATTCTTTGACCACAACATTCCTAGGATAATACAAGTATTCTTTGAAACCCAACCTCCTTAGGCTAATACAAGGTATTCTTTGAGAACACAGCCTTCTCAGATTAAAGTACCACACAAGTGAATTTAAAAGAGTTTTTCAAAGAAAAGATTTCATCTTCGCAGAGAGGGGTATATAATGAAGTTCAAGTAGAACAGTGAGCGAAATCACAGAGTAATAAGAATTGTAGCGTGTTCGCCAACTTGATCTTGAGCAAGTGAAGTCCTTTTATGGGCAAGTCTTCAAAGATTCGTTAAAGACAAGAAGAATGTCGTTGAGCTTTCCAAGTGAAGTCTTCAAAAGGTGTCAGAGTGCAATCAATGAAAAGATAGCTTGCGCAGCGGATTTGGTGGCGCGCTCAGAACCTTTTGTACAGAGATCACATCAAAAATGGTGTTCCCTTTTTGTGTTGAAGAGGTTATCTTGAATCCCCATACTGATCTTGGAAACACTTGAGAGTAACACTTGGATTTTGAAATTGGTGCGAGTTACTCCATCTGAGTTTCACTTTCTTGACAGACGATGTACTTCTTCAGTTTTAAGAAATGCCTTGGATGCTTCGTTTGAAGAGTATCGTCTTATCTTCCGTCTGATGACTTGACTTTGGGACAGACGAATGACTTAAACTTTGAGGAGTCATCTTCCGTCTGTGCTTGTTCAATCTGACTTTGGCTTGCAATGCTTTCGTCTAATGTGTTCCATCTGTCTTGTAATTTATCAAAACTTGAGACGTTAATCATCTTGATCTAACAAAATTTGATGACAAAAAGAGTGCGCAGAGGAGTCTAAAACAATATTTGATGAATGTTCATCAAACTGCAAAAGTGGTTGATTCTCGACCAAATACGTATGTTATTCGATGCCATGAAAGTAGTACAGATGTTGCATGTCCTTTTTATATGCGGGCTATTCAGTCTAGAAGAACACAAAGATAAAAGTCACAAATGGGGAGGACAACATACTTGTTTAAATCCTAGCCTGTCCCAAGACCACCGAAATTTGGATTCTGATATGATAAGTACATGCATATTAGGTAATAAATCAATTCGTAATTGATTCATTATTTAGTTATTATTTATTAATAAACTGTGGGTTACATATATAAAGGAATGATCAGGGAAGATCCATCCATTAAAGTCAGACTAGTACATGAAATAGTGTCTAGTATTTTTAATTATAAAATTTCATATATGAAGGCATGGTTAGGGAAGCAAAAGACAATGACCATGGTATATAGTGACTAGGCTGAGTCATATACAGAACTTCCTATATGGCTTGAATAAATTACAAGACACTCTCCAGGTTCTTTTTATGAAATTTATGATGATGATTATTTTGTTAATAACAATCTCAGTAATGAATTTAGAAAATTTGAACGTGTGTTTTGGACGTACAAACAATGTGGCGATGCATTCCAATTTTGTAAGCCTATCATACAAGTGGACGAGACACACTTATATGAAAGATATCGGGGAACGTTGTTAATAGCAACCACACAAGATGTTAATGGAAGTGTCTTACCTCTTGCATTTGTTGTTGTCGAAGGTGAAACACAACCAGCTTGGTCGTGGTTTATGAGAAGATTACGTGAACACGTAACCGACAAATTAGGCATTTGCTTAATATCTCATAGGCATCGAAGCATAAAGGCCGCCATTGATAATGACCAAAATGGTTGGACTCGACCATATGCATACCATGTGTATTGTATTCGACACATTGTGTTTAATTTTAATCACAGATTCAAGAACCAGAAACTTAAAACCACGTTGGTTAAATTAGGTAATAATTAATTGTTTTCAATTCTCTTATTATATTTGATATCAATATTGAATATTGTGTTAACTTAAGGATCATTTTTTTGTAGGGTATACTCCTTGTAAGCATATATTTGATGGAAATCTTGAAAAATTTTGTGAAGCAAGCCCCGAGGTTTGTACTTGGATAGAAGGGATTTCAAAGGAAAAATGGAGTATGACCTATGATGAAGAGGGACGTAGGTATGGGCATATGACTACTAATCTTTCTGAATGTGTCAACAAGGTTTTCAAAGGTTGCAGAAATCTACCAATCTCAGCCCTCCTTAAGGCCACGTACAGTAGGTGTAGAGAGTATTGTGTTGAAAGGGGTCGTCGAGCACAACAAGAATTACTAGAGGGCCAAATCTACTGTACCAAAGTCATGCAAGTCCTTCGAAGATATCAAGATGAAGGTTCTACGCACTTTGTTTGTGTAAATAACATTCAACAAACAAGGTTTGAAGTTGAGAAGGCTTTCAACCCAAGAACACAACGTGGGGGACAAAAATGGACAATCATTCTTAACGACAAATATTGTCAATGCGGTCGTTTTAAGGCTTTTCATTATCCATGTTCTCATGTAATAGCTGTCTGCAGGTCTGTTTTTATTGACTTTTACTAATTTGTTGATAATGTTTACAAAAATGAATATATATTGAACGCGTATTCGGGTGAGTGGTGGCCATTGGGTAATAAAGATGTTATGGTACATATTGAGCAACCTTGGAAACTCATTCTTGATCCAGCAACCTATTAGAGGAAAGGAAGACCCAAGTCAACAAGGATTAGGAATGAAATGGATTGGACTGAACCATCACAAAGGCGACAGTGATGTCGTAAATGTGGTCAAGAAGGTCACAACAGAAGACTATGCCCAACAAAGAATGATCAATAATCATTTATAATATTGTTACTTGTGTATGTAAGCATTGTTACTTCCTATTACTATTAAATGAAACATTATTTTTTCCTTACTTTACGGCTAATATAATATTCATAAACGTATATAAATAAGAGAATTGATTTAAGGTTAGCAAATATAATAAAATATGGCATGATTAAAAGTCACAAAATGTTCTATATATACAATAACTCATAAAATCTAAATAACCAAATAAAGCGAGAAATCCTAGTCTAATGGTGTCCGTGATGTCCATGCCTATCACCTGTCCCACAAGGTCTATACCAGTATCATGCATGCCTATCTGGATTACGTCATGGAGGATGTATCTCACTAGCAGCAACAACATCAAACTGGGGGCGTAGATCACCAGCTAATAGATAATCCATATAAGCCAATTCAGAAGGGATGTCGTATGGTGGGCCGGACTGTGTAATAGGAGTATGGACATCAAGCAACATGGGTGAAGTACCAAACTCCAACTAAATCATTTGAGGTTTATTGTGATGCCTCTAAACTAGGTTTAGGAGGAGTACTAATACAAGGAGGAAAAGTGGTAGCCTATGCATCAAGACAATTGAAAAACCATGAAAGGAACTACCCAACCCATGACCTAGAACTAGCTGCAGTAGTATTTGCGCTTAAAATATGGTGACCCTATCTTGGAACAAGATTTGAGGTATTTAGTAACCACAATAGTCTTTAAGTGTTTATTTAGCCAAATGAGGCAAGGAAGGTGGAAATTATTTCTAAGAGATCATGGTTTCAATCTTAAGTGCAACCTAGACAAAGAAAATGTAGTGGTTGGCACCTTAAGTAGGAAGACCACAGCAATGTCAAGTTTAATGGTCAAAAAGATGGATTTAATAGAGCAATTTAGGAACTTCAACCTTGCGTGTGAATTTACTCCTGTTAGTATGAAGTTAGTAGCCTTAAGAATAACTAAAGAATTTATGAATGAAATAAGATAGAAATAATAAAATCCTTAAGAATCTAATAGGAGCCATAAGGAAAAAGAGTAAGAGTATGAACTTATATACCAACCAAGAGAAGTTGATTTTAAGAATTAAGAAAAGAGAACTCTTAGTGAAAATAAATGAGGAGGATTTATAAGTGGAAAAAGAGGAAATCATAGTCTCGCATATAAGGATAGTAAGGTTGAAGGTAACAGATAGATTTCAAAACATAAGTTAAAATTATATTAAGAGAAAGTAGTTGAAAGTAAAGGAACTTTGGGAGTTGGAAATTAAAAAGTAAAATAGAAGAATAGGATATGAAATAGGAATGGAAATTTCGAGAATGAAATTTTAAAAAGGAGGGGAGTATTGTAACATCCCAAAAATTTAAATATAGTTTAAGAGAGGTTTTTTTGTAACATTCAAGAAATTTAAAAATAATTAAAAAATTATGAATTTTCGGAATACTGTAGCAAATCACTGTAGCTGCCGACAGTACTGTAGCAACCGCCATTACTGTAGCAAACCACCATACTCTAGCTGCCGACAGTACTGTAGCTAACCGACATTACTGTAGCTGCCCGAAATTACTGTAGCTGCCCGAATTTACTGTAGCACCGCCTTAGAAAGGTTATAAATAAGGCTTAGAGGTTTCAAATGAAGATACAACTCAAAGAATACTCTTACATTCTCTCTAAAAACCTTTCTATACTTTCTCCACCTTAGGAAGAAATCTCTCCAATCAAGGAAGGAGCACGTAAGTAGAGGAAGAAGATAGGAAGCTAGGAGAAACCAGTAAGGGGACCTTTCCTTATCCTTCTTTTCTATCCTTTGTTTTGTTGGTACTTTCATTATCCTCCTTTAGTTTCTTGCAGTAAGGGGACTTTTCCTTATCCTTCTTTTCTATCCTTTGTTTTGTTGGTACTTTCATTTTTTTTCTTTAGTTTCTTACAGTAAGAGGATCTTTCCTTATCCTTCTTTTTCTATTCTTTGTGTTCTTAGTACTTCCACTCTCTTTCCTTGGTACTTTCATTATCTTTCTTTGGTTTCTTGGTGTTTCTTTTCTTCATCTTTCTTACACTACTTCTAATTCTTTAAGTTTGCGCTTTATTTACCCTTTGAAAGATTATTTTGAAGTTGTTTTCCTCTTTCAACTATTTCTCTGAACACCATGACTACTTTATAATAATATTGTTGTTTGATGACTGGTTTTGTACTTGATATACAATCACTTGGTGAGTTGGATGTGAGTAAGTAGTGACATGCATGATTGCATGAAATTGGTGGTGGACTTGAATTGTTTAATGACCGATTGGAAATGCCTAGTGGAGAGGCAATATTCTAAGATTGCTTGGTGAATGGGCAATGCTTAGAATGAGGTGAGATAAAGATGACCTGGTGGAAAGGTCAATATCTGAAATATAATGAAGGTCATTATACAATTCAAGGTCCTAGAACATGTTGCATTGATGACTGGATAGTATTAGACCAAGTCCGTAAGTCACGGATTCCCGTCTGAGTGAGTGGAATGCCGTGGACTGGGGGGTTCTCTTGGTAGGGAAATTGCCCTGCTCATGATGATCACATGTTGCGGGGGAGGTCATGCCAGACACTGAGGGAACTCGACAAATTACGGAGTGTCTACCTCTGGTGGGTCTGATTGAGGGTGAGAATCAGATGCCCCAGGCTATTTTCAGTGGAGGGCGCCACATTGCATTTCGAGTGAAGAGTGAAAATGCATGGTGAAGGTGCATGCATCATGTAGGCTTAGGAGCATACATTAGTGATTGTGTGTTTGATTGAATGGAATTCATGCCTGAATCATTGATTGTGATTGATGGTTTGTTTGATTTGGTTTATGGGTGTTGATTGCCTTACTATGTGATTGATATTTTGATGATCATGGATATGTATGGAAGTATTATTCTAAAAATGATATTTTCGATGAAATTTCTAAATTTATAAAAGAAAAGGTTTTCCTTGAACTTCAATCAATTTTTTATAATTATGGTTAAGGAAAGCTCACCCTTGCACTTTGTGTTTTTAACACCTGTGATGATCTCGAACAACGTTCGGGGGAGCAGATTTGCAGGGTTAAGAAGTTGTCACTGATTGTTGCTACTATCTTGTGTGAAGGTGCTTGCTATGTTTTGCGTGTAGAAGTGTTGGGTAGATGTTCTAAGGTAGTAGAAAGGTAGTTATGTAAAATAATAAAAGGACAAGGTTATGCAACCTAGATGTAATGACCTTTGAATATCATGTAATAAAAGTGTTGTTTCCTAAATCTCTCTTTTATTTATTACATCATTAACAATCTTAAATTACTAATTAAAAATAAGATAAGTAAGTAAATAAGAGGGGATGTTACAAGGGGGTGTTACATCTCTGGTAATAGTGGTCAAGCCATGAGGTGTGGACAAAAGTAGGATGTTCTCTGAAATCTCACCATGAAAAAAACAATAACAAAAAATTTTATAATATTTAAGTTTAAACATTAATATTATGTTTTAAAAAGCCAATTAGGACAATTACCAATACAGTTGCCTCAACGTTCTTTGGGTCAATAAACATGATGGTCTTCTATCTATACCAAACCATATAATCATCATTATAGCTTAGAGTAGTAGAATCAAGAATGCTATCAACCACGTATTACAGACGATTCTCCCAAATCAGCACTACACTCGCAAGTACCGAGGCCCAATGTCTGTCCTTTTTACCTCTCAGTGTTAGCTGGTGGAGACTGTCCAGCTGAGAAGGAGGAGCTGGTATGAACTGTCTCATGCCGAACTGTCTCAAGACTCTGTCCGACTGATGTTGGAACTTAAGCTTGATGAGGCTTTGGATAGTCTCTCTTGGTGTTTTTGATTTTGATGTCTATGTAATTTTGGTTTTCTTAGATGAATGTATTTAGGAGTTTTTTCATATGTATTGATTGTTTAGAATAGGAATGTATGTGTTGTTCTTTGTTTGAAAATCCATCAGACGATACACATCAGACGATACACATCAGACGATAGGTATCAGACGATAGGTATCAGACGATAGGTATCAGACGATAGGTATCGAGGCGATAGGAATCCAGGCGATAGGTATCCAGGCGATAGATATCCCAGGCGATACATATCGAGGCGATACATATCCAGGCGATAGATATCGACGATACATATCGGCGATACATATCCAGGCGATACATATCGAGACGATACATATCGATGATATATATCGAGGCGATACATATCGGACGATAGATATCAGATGATATACATCAGATGATAGACTTCAAGGTTTACTCATTCAGTCTGAAGAATTGCATCGTCTGACCTGGGAAGTAAAAGAACAGACGAAAGTAACTCCAACATTTCAAAATCTAAGAGTTACAATGGAGTAATCGATTACCATTAGGCTGTAATCGATTACCACGAACCGATGTCGATTACTATAAGGTGTCGATTACCATCTTGAAAAAATCACCCGAAATGAATTTCATCTCGGCGATGTCGATTACCACGAGCTGTCGATTACCACCATGAGAGAATGTTTAAAAGTTGCACTGAAATGATTTTTCTAACATCCCACTTGATTACCCACTTATTTCAATCAATTTTAAACTCCATAAAAGTCAATATTTGAGGCTCCAACGGTTCAATTTGAGGCTCCTCCAACGTTCTGATTTTTGGAGATCAAATTGTCAACAATTGAGGCTCCATCTTACTCTATAAATGGAAGCTACTTTGAAAACCAAAAAAAAAGTTTTTTTGATATAGAGTTTTTGTACAGATTTGAAAACACTCTTGAAAGACTTGAAATCCATTTTCAGAAAAGCCTATACACTTTCAAATCCTCTCTAAGAGAGCTTATCATTTTCTTCAAGAGAAATCACTAAGAACTTCAAGAGTTCTTGAAAGAGTTTTGAGAAAAAGGCAACTATAGTCATTTTACTGATTGGGTGATATTCAAAGATCTATTAAATTGTGATCAGAATCTACACTCCAGGTGTTTTCTAAACTGATCTTTTGTTTGTCAATTTGATTGTTGAGTTATTACTCTAGGAGAGAGGTCTCTCTGGATAGAGTAAGAGTATTTGAGAAGTGTTTTCTCAAAGGTTTGATCTTGGGTGTGCCAAGGTCAGGGAAGAACTGTTCTTTGGGTTGAAGAACAGGTTTGGGTGTTTTGATTTCGTTTTTGTGTTGCTTGTTGCAGAGTGAATGTAAAAGAACACAAAAGGGATCATTTGATAGTGGAAAACCAATTGCAACAGTTGTTGGATTGGGACTGGATGTAGGCAGTTGGCTGAACCAGTATAAATCACTGTGCACTCTTCTTCTTCCTTACACTCATTACCATTTACCTCACACTGCTATTATCATTGCTCAAATTCTGCAATTCGTTTAGTAATTGAATTGGTAATTAACTCAGTAATTAACTTGGTAATCAACTTAAACTGGAAAGGGTAGATACAAACATTGTATAAACTGAAAATTGATTACAAACTTGTTATTAATAATTCCTTTGATATTTCTGCTGCATAAATTTGAATATACTCTGTTTGAATTAAAAGGAATTAGAAACTCACGAAAAATAGGCCAAAGTGAACTAGAATCTATTCACCCCCCCTCTAGATTCACCCAAAGGGACCATCAATTGGTATCAGAGCTACTTCTAGTAAGTTGCTCTAGAATTTGATCCACAATGGCTAGTAATCAATTACCTTTTGCTGAAGGTGCCTCTATAAATAGACCTCCTCTGTTTTGTGGAGATAACTATCCATTTTGGAAAGTTAGAATGAAAATTTTTATGGAGTCTATACATAGAAGTATTTGGCAAGCAGTTATAACTGATTATAAAATCCCCACACACAAAGTAGAAGAACAAGTAGTTGAAAAACCATTTGATAAGTGGGATCAAGAAGAAATTAAGAGAGCTGAGAATGATGCTAAAGCTTTAAACATTATACATTCTGCTCTTAATTCTGATGAATTCTTTAGAATTTCTGCTTGTACAACAGCTAAAGAAGCTTGGGAGCTTATCATGGTAACACATGAAGGTACAACGGAAGTACGAAGGGCAAGGAAGAACACCTTGATCCAAGAATATGAAACCTTCAGAATGTTACAAGGAGAGTCCATAATGGAGATGCAGAAACGATTTATCCATATCATCAATCATCTCAAGGGACTTGGCAAAAGCTTCATAGAAGAGGAAGTGAATGTCAAGATTCTAAAGTCTCTAAACAGAAAATGGCAATCAACTCTGTGATGACCATAACTGAGTCTAAGAATCTTCTTTGCAATCACAAGTGCAGAGCTATTTGGTAAACTAAGAGAATATGAGATGGATATGTCTCGTATTGCAGATGAAGAATCAAAGGACAAGAAAGCCAAAGGCATAGCACTCAAGATGGAGGACACAGCTAGTGATAGTGATACATCAAGTTATGGAAGTGAATCTGAACAAGAGAACATGAATCTAATGGTAAGAAAATTCAAAAGATTCATGAAGAAAAACAATGACAAAAAGAGATTCAACTTCAGAAAAGGCCTCAAGAGGTTTGAAGGTTCATCTTCAAAGGTCACATGCTATGAATGTGGTAAAACTGGACACTACAAATCTGAATGTCCAAACATAAAGAAAAGTAGCAGTGAGCCTAGAAGAGTTGAACATGAGGAAAGACCCAAGAAGGAGAAGTTTAGAAAGAAAAAGGCCTACATTGCTTGGGAAGACAATGACTCCTCATCTTCTAGTGAAAGTGAGAATGAAGAAGCAAACTTGTGTCTTATGGCAAATCCAACTTCAGATGATGAAGAGGTAAGTGATTCCGATTCATCTATAAAAGATTATGATGAGCTGTATGATGCATTTTGTGATCTTGTGAAAGAAGCTGAAAAATTAGATAAGTTGAACAGAGTTTTGAAAAACAAAAATGCTGATTTAGAAAATGAAATTTCTGTTTTAAAAACTGATGTTCAAACTTTGAGAAAAGAAAATGATGATTTGAAACTACCTTGCTTAAAGTGTAAATCTGTAGATGCCTCTTTGAAAACTAACAAAAAGAAGTTCTCTACATTTAAACAAACCAACAATGATAAGACTTTTCCATGCAGTTACTGTATGAAAACTGGACATACATCTTATAATTGCATGATTAGGAAGAAAGGAATCTCTAATGGATTGTTTAAATGGATTAGGAAAGATAATCACTGCACTAACATTCATGGACCCAAAAAGATTTGGGTACCAAAATCAAAGTGATATCTTTTTTTGTGTAGGTGTGCTTGAGAGCCAAAAATTCAACTTGGTACTTAGATAGTGGCTGCTCAAGACATATGACTGGAGACAAGAGCAATTTTATCTCCTTCAAATCAAAAGAATCTGGATCGGTAGTATATGGAGATAATAATAAAGGGAAAATATTGGGTATTGGTGCTGTTGGAGAAAAATCAAAACCTGTCATTGAAGATGTATTGCTTGTGGAAGGTTTGAGGTACAATCTTCTGAGTATTAGCCAACTCTGTGACAAAGGATACCATGTTTCATTTGATCAAGAAAGCTGCAAAATTAGTAGCAGTGAATCAAATGAGGTTCTCATGGTTGGTAAGAGACATGATAACATCTACATCCTTGAACTTAATCATTCATCATCATATCATGCATGCCTTACATCAAATGATGATATATCTTGGCTTTGGCATAGACGTATAGCGCATATAGATGTTCATCAACTAAATAAACTGTCATCTAAGAACTTAGTGCAAGGACTACCTAACTTAAAGTTTAATAGAGAAGGTCTTTGTGATGCATGTCAAAAGGGCAAACAGTCTAGAAATTCATTTAAATCTAAAAATGTTGTTTCAACTTCTAGACCACTTGAGCTTTTGCACATGGATTTGTTTGGACCCTCTAGAACTGCTAGTTTGGGTGGAAATTCATATGGATTAGTATTAGTAGATGACTACTCTAGATTTACTTGGGTTGCATTTATACCTAGTAAAGACAATGCCTTCAAAGTTTTTAAAATCATTGCCAAAAGGATACAAAACGAAAAAGATTTGAAAATTAAGTCCATTAGGAGTGATCATGGAGGTGAATTTGAAAATGAGTATTTTAAAAAATTTTGTGAAAAATATGGAATCAATCACAATTTTTCTGCTCCAAGAACTCCACAACAAAATGGTGTTGTTGAGAGGAAAAATAGATCTTTGGTAGAACTGGCTAGAACAATGTTAAATGAAAATGATTTACCAAAATATTTTTGGGCTGATGCAGTTTCTACTGCATGCTATGTTCTAAATAGAGTTGTGATTCGTCCTATTTTAAAGAAAACACCCTATGAACTCTATAAGGGCAAAAAGCCAAATATATCTCATTTTAAGGTATTTGGCTGCAAATGTTTTGTTCTGAATAATGGCAAAGAAAACCTTGGTAAATTTGATGCCAAGGCAGATGAGGCTGTGTTTATTGGATATTCATCAACTAGTAAAGCATATAGAGTTTATAATAAAAGAAGAATGTGCATTGAGGAATCTGTGCATGTTAAGTTTGATGAAACTGACAATCCCAAAAGGGAAGTGTTATTTGTTGATGATGATGAGGATACAGGTGAAGGAAGCAGTAGCAAACCTCAAGAACAGCAAGAACCACCAACCACATCTCAAGATAAATCAAGAGAATGGAGGAAACCAAGGAACCTCTCTCTTGACAACATCATTGGAGACATCCATAAGGGAGTATCTACTAGATCTTCCTATAACATGTTTTGTGATGATTATGCTTTTGTATCTCAATTTGAACCCTCTTGTGTTGATGATGCTATTCTTGATGAATTCTGGATAAATGCAATGCATGAGGAATTAAATCAATTTAAAAGGAATGATGTTTGGGAATTAGTTCCTTTTAATAGAGATATGAATGTAATTGGAACAAAATGGGTGTTTAAAAATAAGCTAGATGAGAATGGTATTGTGGTTAGAAATAAAGCTAGACTAGTGGCAAAGGGTTATAACCAACAAGAAGGTATAGATTTTGGAGAAACTTATGCCCCTGTTGCTAGATTAGAAGCTGTGAGAGTATTACTTGCTTTTGCCTGCATTCATGATTTCAAATTATATCAAATGGATGTTAAAAGTGCTTTTCTGAATGGCTATATAAATGAGGAAGTTTATGTTTCACAACCTCCTGGATTTACTGACTTTAGTTACCCTGAGCATGTATACAAACTTAAAAAGGCCCTCTATGGTCTTAAGCAAGCCCCTAGACAATGGTATGAAAGATTAAGTACATTTCTTTTATCAAAAGGGTATCACAGAGGAAATGTGGATAAAAATCTCTTTATTAGAAAGAAGTCTAACTGCATTTTATTGGTTCAAGTATATGTTGATGATATCATTTTTGGATCAACCAATCAATCTCTGTGTAAAGAATTTGTGGATAGCATGCAGGGTGAGTTTGACATGTCTATGATGGGAGAACTCAAATTCTTCCTAGGACTGCAAGTCAAACAACTAAAGGAAGGAATCTTCATTCATCAAGCAAAGTACACTAAGGAATTACTGAAGAAATTTGACATGGAGAGTTGTAAAATCTCTAATATCCCTATGTCAACTAATCTCTATTTAGATAATGATGCTGCAGGACTAGGAGTAGACCAAACCAAATATAGAGGGATTATAGGATCACTTTTATATCTTACAGCAAGCAGACCTGACATAATGTTCAGTGTCTGTGTGTGTGCAAGATTTCAATCTGCACCTAAGCAATCACATATGAATGCTGTTAAGAGAATTTTAAAATATCTCAAAGGAACTACAAACTGTGGTTTGTGGTATCCTAAGGGAACATCCCCTACTTTGGTTGGCTTTAGTGATGCAGATTTTGCTGGATGCAAAACTGATAGGAAAAGCACAAGTGGTGTATGTCACTTATTTGGAGAATGCTTAGTCTCTTGGTATAGCAAAAAACAAGCATGTGTTGCTTTGTCAACAACAGAATATGTTGCTGCTGGTAGCTGCTGTGCTCAAACCATTTGGTTAAAGCAACAACTTGAGGATTTTGGACTAAAGCTTGATCATATCCCTATCAAGTGTGACAACACAAGTGCAATTAGTATCACTAAGAACCCAGTCTTACACTCTAGAACAAAGCACATTGAGGTGCGACATCATTTCATAAGAGACCATGTTGAGAAAGGAGATTGCAATGTAGAGTTTATTGATACGGAGAATCAGCTCGCAGATATCTTCACAAAACCTTTGCCAAAGGAGAAATTCTTCAAACTTAGAACCAATCTTGGTATACTAAGTGAAGAACACCTCTCTTGAACTCCCTAAACATAGTAAGAATACTCATTCATAATGCTTTAACATGATATGAATTCATTACATTCAATAGATATGACCAACACAATTGCAGAATTTGAAAAAATCAATTTTTTTAAGATTACTCACGGCAGTAATCGATTACCACAAACTGGTAATCGATTAACATGCTCTATTTTAGGCAAATCTTTAATTTGCTCTCGGCAGTAATCGATTACCACCTAATGGTAATCGATTACCACGAGTCAGAGAAGAGCCCCTTTTTTGATTACTCTCGGCAGTAATCGATTACCATACCATGGTAATCGATTACCACTGCATCTGAGAGCTTACTTCAAGTGCTAATGGGCCTCATTCTGGAAATCCAATTCAAGGTTCAACGAATCTAGTCTTGATTCAAGTTTCATTAGAGGAGATTTTCAGATTTGAGTTTCATAACTCATCTTTCCAAACCCTAAGAACCCCTTTCTCTCTCTAGAATTCTCTCATCTCTCTCTAAAAAATTCTTCATCTTCTTCCTCACTTCATCAATGGCAGATCAAGGAAAAGGGAAAAGGATCAAAGTGAGAGTTCCAAGAGATGATTTTGTAGCAACAAATACTTCCAAAAGGGGAGCATCATCCTCCAAACGAAAGAATCCTACCCCTTCGGAAGAAACCATGGAAGAGCACATTCACCCATGGTTCACCTCTAAGGCCCAAGAACAACGTTTCTGTGGGAGATATGCAGGCAAGGAACTTGTACCTGCAAAAATTTTGGATCCGGTGTGGCTGGATACTGAAGGGTTTACATTTCAAACGCTTCTCAGGGAACAAAATCTTGAGAAGTTCGTTAGTCTGAAGGGTTACATCTATCCTGATTTGGTGAGAGTATTCTACTCCAACCTCCGACCAGACGACGATTCCGAAATGCTTGAGTCTGAGGTAAAAGGCAAACCCATCATTTTCTCTAGAGATTTATTCTTTCAAATTGCTGGATTCAGAGAGGAGGGTATTAGACCCACATTTGAATTATTGAAAGAACAAGGAATCCATCTTAACAAAGATTCTGTTTATATGAGTTTGCTGAGAAATCCCCAAATTTGGGAAGCAGAAAAGGCTGCTAGAAAAGTGCATAGGAAGAAAATCACATACAATATTGGTGGGCTGAATGCTGATGATAGACTTCTACATTACACCATCTGTTGGATTTTGGCTGCAAGAGGAGCCAATCATGCCCAACTAACTGAGGAAGATTTGGTGTTAATTTCTGCTCTGAAAAATAGAATTCAGATTGATTGGCCTTATGTTGTGATGGACAACATGCTAAAGGCAAAGAAATTCATGGATAATAAGTGTCCCTACTCTCTGTTCATCTCACGTGTACTTGAGTATTTTCAAGTTGATGTCACAAATGAACATAGAGAGCTGGTAAAGGACATTCACATCATAGGTGAAAGAGCATTAAAAATGATGAGATTGGTACAGACTGATGCTGGATGGATACCAAGGGAGGAAGCACAACCAGAGCAACAACAACAAGAAGGAGATGCATCTCAATCACATCCTGATGATGATGATGATGATTCAGCTGCAGGGGAATACATTCCTAAGTCACGCTTCGAGTCCATTATCATTGATAGATTGGACGAGATTGAGAAACGCATAGAAGAGGTAGACGAAGCAAACGAAGAACGCTTCCAAGAGCTCAAGGAAATGATGGATTCTCTTCATGCTCGTTTTGATACTATGTAGTATTTCCTTCCTATAGATTCCCTTTTTGCTTATTGATATACCAAATAGGGGGAGAATTTATAGGCTATTTTAGATAGGGGGAGCATTGAATAGGTGGCTGAATTAGGAGGTAGTTGAATTAGGATGATGAGTTCTGATGTTGAGCTCTGTTTTATTTTGCTCTGTTTTGAATATGTTATTTGATATGAACAATTTGAATTTTGGTTTGAATTCAATTATTATAAATCTGCATTGCTTTCAAATACATTGGTCATTTATCTATGATTGTAAATTGATTCATGTCCTATATCCTTTGAATGGATGATTCAATATGATACTTGCTCTGAAATATAATACTATGTATGGTGAATCTGCAATATACTGTGTATTTGGTTATTTCTATCAATTGCAGGAATTTTAGAAGATCAACACATATTCTAAAAACTCCAAAGAAAACCCTTGTTGATATTTGGTACATCAAAACCAAAAAGGGGGAGATTGTTGGAACTTAAGCTTGATGAGGCTTTGGATAGTCTCTCTTGGTATTTTTGATTTTGATGTCTATGTAATTTTGGTTTTCTTAGATGAATGTATTTAGGAGTTTTTTCATATGTATTGATTGTTTAGAATAGGAATGTATGTGTTGTTCTTTGTTTGAAAATCCATCAGACGATACACATCAGACGATACACATCAGACGATAGGTATCAGACGATAGGTATCAGACGATAGGTATCAGACGATAGGTATCAGACGATAGGTATCAGACGATAGGAATCAGACGATAGGTATCAGACGATAGATATCAGACGATACATATCAGACGATACATATCAGACGATAGATATCAGACGATATATATCAGACGATACATATCAGATGATATATATCAGACGATACATATCAGACGATAGATATCAGATGATAGACTTCAAGGTTTACTCATTCAGTCTGAAGAATTGCATCGTCTGACCTGGGAAGTAAAAGAACAGACGAAAGTAACTCCAACATTTCAAAATCTAAGAGTTACAATGGAGTAATCGATTACCATTAGGCTGTAATCGATTACCACGAGCCAGTAATCGATTACCATAAGGCTGTAATCGATTACCATGCTGAGAAAATCACCCAGAATGAATTTCATCTCGTGATGTCGATTACCACGAGAAATGTCGATTACCACCGCAGAGAATGTTTAAAAGTTGCCTGAAATGATTTTTCTAACATCCCACTTGATTACCCACTTATTTCAATCAATTTTAAACTCCATAAAAGTCAATATTTGAGGCTCCAACGGTTCAATTTGAGGCTCCTCCAACGTTCTGATTTTTGGAGATCAAATTGTCAACAATTGAGGCTCCATCTTACTCTATAAATGGAAGCTACTTTGAAAACCAAAAAAAAAAGTTTTTTTGATATAGAGTTTTTGTACAGATTTGAAAACACTCTTGAAAGACTTGAAATCCATTTTCAGAAAAGCCTATACACTTTCAAATCCTCTCTAAGAGAGCTTATCATTTTCTTCAAGAGAAATCACTAAGAACTTCAAGAGTTCTTGAAAGAGTTTTGAGAAAAAGGCAACTATAGTCATTTTACTGATTGGGTGATATTCAAAGATCTATTAAATTGTGATCAGAATCTACACTCCAGGTGTTTTCTAAACTGATCTTTTGTTTGTCAATTTGATTGTTGAGTTATTACTCTAGGAGAGAGGTCTCTCTGGATAGAGTAAGAGTATTTGAGAAGTGTTTTCTCAAAGGTTTGATCTTGGGTGTGCCAAGGTCAGGGAAGAACTGTTCTTTGGGTTGAAGAACAGGTTTGGGTGTTTTGATTTCGTTTTTGTGTTGCTTGTTGCAGAGTGAATGTAAAAGAACACAAAAGGGATCATTTGATAGTGGAAAACCAATTGCAACAGTTGTTGGATTGGGACTGGATGTAGGCAGTTGGCTGAACCAGTATAAATCACTGTGCACTCTTCTTCTTCCTTACACTCATTACCATTTACCTCACACTGCTATTATCATTGCTCAAATTCTGCAATTCGTTTAGTAATTGAATTGGTAATTAACTCAGTAATTAACTTGGTAATCAACTTAAACTGGAAAGGGTAGATACAAACATTGTATAAACTGAAAATTGATTACAAACTTGTTATTAATAATTCCTTTGATATTTCTGCTGCATAAATTTGAATATACTCTGTTTGAATTAAAAGGAATTAGAAACTCACGAAAAATAGGCCAAAGTGAACTAGAATCTATTCACCCCCCCTCTAGATTCACCCAAAGGGACCATCAACTGATGCCACTTAGCAATCTAGAAACAGAAAAGTGGCACAAAAACTCTCAAATAGTATGCCCAACATGACAAATCTCAGGTAAATGTTGGAAAATGGGACCTCTATATGGCTCCCATACAACCTACAATAATTAAACAAATAGTTATAATTAAGACAACATTAAAAATGACAAAATCCAGCAGTTAAAATTAAACCATATACAAATTACCTTCTCGTTTTTCATCACATCTAACACTACTCAAATATGGTCAACACAATGGTCAAAATGGATGTTATGCATCACGGGTAACCACCTACCAAAAAAAAAAAAATTCAAACAATGTCAATGACATAACAGTTAAGAACCATTAAATAAATTAATGTATTTCAATACCTGTGACCAATCGGTGTCTGATCAAGTCGAGGCATGATGGAAGGAAATCTCTCCTATGCCCATAACTGAACCAACACTGTCATACCTCCTATACCCACATTCTCAAAATTTGTTGCATTACATATCTCTCTGTATAGGTTGCCCAAAAGGGCACTACCCCATGCATATGTACTAATCTCCCCAAAGTCAATCAAAAACTACAATCACTTAAGGGAGACTCTAGATCCGCTCCTATCTACGAACATAACACCACCGAGAAAACATAATATCCATGTCTGTACATATCTACGTAATGCATCTCCATCCCCCAAGAAAGGTGTAATGTCACCAAAATCATGTGATAACCAATTAAGTTTCACCATCGACCATTTCAGTACATTTGGTGTTGGTCTCACACCCAACACCACCTCACACAAATCCACCCACTGTGCATGAGTTTCCGCAATTAATGGTTTACCATCTACTTGTGAATCAAGCAACACCCTGCAGAGTGATAGTGCACTTTCCACCGCGCATGTAAAATATGAAATGTACGGGTCTCTAGTCTCCATCTCTCAATAAAGACATTCAAAAGTCCCTGATGTATCTGCGTAAATTTTTTTTCTTCAAACCATAATAAAAAAATATTAATTAAATGCATCAAATATATTTTAACTGGGTAACCAACAAAAATAAATATTCTTACCAGTATTTTTTATCTAACAAAACAAATTAACTAATTTATAACAATTATACTTGAATCTAACGATTAAAATATCATCTAACAACTTTAATTATATACGTAACAATCAAACTAAAGTAAAAGTATCAACAAATTAAATAAAACAAAACAAATAAATTACTGTCAATCAAACAATTAAAATTAAAGAAAACAAAAAAATTATTAAATCTAACAAAACAAATAAGCTAATATATAACATTTATGCTTTAATTTAACAATTAAAATATCATCTAATAATTATAATTATCTACGTAACAATCAAACTAAAGTAAATGTATAAACAAATTAAATAAAACAAAAAAATAATTAAATCTTCAAAACTAATATAACTACGTAACAATTAAATAAAATTTTGTATCCACGTAAAATTTATTTACCTAATATCTAAAAAAAAATATTTTTTAATCTAACCATAAAAAATAAATTACGTATGTTACCAACATCTAATTACCAACTTATATATTTAAATATGTTACCAAAAAGTTATTTACGTATGTTACGAACATCTAAACAAAAAAAAAATCTAACATCCTACTTATTCAATTATATAAAAAATTAACAAATTTACGGGTCTAACTAACAATTGCATATAAATCTACTGGTAAACAAATTTTTTATCTAACCACATAACTAAGTAAATACCAAAATCTAACCACTTAACTATTTAATTATTTATTAAAGTATCTAAATAATTTTTTCTACCTAACCATTTTCACCACTTAACTACGTATTTAACTCCATAACTAAACATTTAAATATTTAACTTAATTTTAACTAAATATTAACTAATTAGACAAAACTATAAATAATTAAAATTAATTAATTACATAATTTGAAATAATAAATAATAACAAATATTTTTTAAATACCTTTATGTAGTCAATTTTACATACTCACGGAAAACCCGCCTCGACCTTAACTGACCCACGTTCTATTTTCAACCCACTCTGCGAAAATGAAGCCATTTTTTAAGAAGGAAAACACAATGTATACAGTTAAAAGAGAGAAGCAAACAAAAAAAATGGAGGAATTAATTTTTTTTTACATCCTCCCACCATTTATAGTGGTCCCGCTAGGGAGGGCGAGAAACAATTTTAAAAGCAAGCCACAAAATTTGTTGCGACCAAAGGGAAGCCGCAAGTCAAACTACGACAACCGTTCGTCAACATAAACCGGCCAATTATAGAGCAACACGTGGCAAGTGCAGAGTAAGCCGCAATAGAGGTTGCGACTTCGCCACGTGTCACTGACGTCTCCACTTCATTGCCAACTCACTGCCAACGCAACCCTGATTTGCCACGTGGCGCATCCTCGTGAAGCTGCGAAAAGTTTTGCGACTTATTTCTTTGTTAACTCATCCAAAACTTCCACGTGTCACGTTCTGATTTGGTTGCAAAGTTTTTTGCGGCTCCCTCGTCGTCGAAGATGATTTACGGCTCCTAAAAACAACACTACTTGTGTAATATGTTTCTAACAAGTACTAAATGTGTATTTAGTTTGGTTAAAAAAACCAAATGGGTCAATTTAGTTTGGTTAAAGAAACCAAATGGGTCAATTTAGTTTGGTTAAAGAAACCTCATAAGCCGGTTTTGTGGGGTTGAGTTAGGACCAACCCACTATTTCTACTTGGTATAAGAGTCTATCCTAGATATCGATGAAGATGTTGGGTCACCCGTTGTAGGACCAATATTGGACTCCCCGTTGTAGGGCCAATATTGGCCAATATTGCATGTATACAAGTGGGGTGCAACCCTCACCCCATAAGCCGATTTTATGGGGTTCAGTTAGACTCATCACCCATAGCCTATCTCTAGGATCGATGAAGATGTTGGGTCACCCGTTGTAGGGCTAATACTGGACCACTTGTTGAATAGTATCCACGCTCGAGAAGTCTAGTCCTCGGCGTGGGAGGGGTGTGTTGGAAATCCAATATTGAACGAAATCCCGAGGGTGTGAAGTTCCACATCACCTAGAGATAGGACCTGTTGCGTGTATATAAGTGAGGGTAAACCTCACTTTATAAGCCAGTTTTGTGGGGTTGAGTTAGGACCAACCCACTATTTCTACTTGGTATCAGAGTCTATCCTAGATGTTGATGAAGATGTTGGGCCACCTGTTGTAGGGTCAATATTGGACTACCTGTTGAATATCAGGTCGTATTGAAGCACTCATTTGAATAGTCTCCACGTTCGAGAAGTCTAGTCCTCGGCGTGGGAAGAGTGTGTTGGAAATCCAATATTGGACGAAATCTTGAGGGTGTAAAGTTTCACATCACCTAGAGATAGGGACATGTTGCATGTATACAAGTGGGGTGCAACCCTCACTCCACAAGCCAGTTTTATGCGATTTAGTCAAGCTCATCACCCATAGCCTATCTTTAGGATCGATGAAGATGTTAGGTCACCCGTTGTAGGACCAATATTGGACCACCCGTTGAATAGTTTCCACGCTCGAGAAGTCTAGTCCTCGGCGTGGTAGGGGTGTGTTGGAAATCCAATATTGGATAAAATCTCAAGGGTGTGAAGTTCGACATCACCTATAGATAGGACCTGTTGCATGAATAGAAATGAGATGTAAACCTCACACTATAATCCGATTTGTAGGGTTTAATTAGGCCCATCACCCAAAGTCTATCTCTAGGATCGTTGAAGATGTTGGGCCACCCGTTGTAGGGCCAATATTGGACCACCCGTTGAATAGTTTCCACGCTCGAGAAGTCCAGTCCTCGGTGTGGGAGAGGTGCGTTGGAAATCTAATATTGGACGAAATCCCGAGAGTATGAAGTTTGACATCACCTAGAGATAAGACATATTGAATGAATATAAGTGAGGTGCAAACCTCACACTATAAGCCAATTTATAGGGTTGAGTTAGGCCCAACCCACAATTTCTAGATGGTATCAGAGTCTATCCTGGATGTCGATGAAGATGTTGGGTCACCCATTGTAGGGTCAATATTGGACTACCCATTGAATATCGGGTAGTATTGAAGCACCCGTTTGAATAATTTTTACGCTCGAGAAGTTCAGTCATTAGCATGGGTGGGGTGTGTTGTGAAGTCTCACATCACCTAGAAATGAGACCTATTGCGTGTATATAATAAATATGGACAAACCTCACTTTATAAGTCAATTTTATGAGGTTGAGTTAAGCTCAACCCACAATTTTTAGACTCATGAGCGACCTAAAAAATGTTACTTGATTTGGCATAATGTTTGATAGATTATTTGGCTGCACAACTGAAAACATCCAAACCACTCAATATTTTTGGATAAACGTTAGTCATAGAGTTCAAAACAATTTTTATATTAGTGGATACTTCTCTCTTCATTAAAAACCTTTTGGCCATTTCTATGCAGCCACACTTTGCATAGCTACTAAGAAACGACATGCTATGGGATTTTGAGGGAAACAAAGATGGTTTTCAATGAGTAATGTGTGTAACTTGCATGATTCATGCTGGCAAGATGTGAACTCAAATCTTGTACCACTCAACTTCATTTTCGAAAAAAGAGCATGTCTTCGAGAGTGAGGTCATGAATTGCATACCATTTTATCCGGTAAAGTACTAATTTGGCCATGTTAATTCAAAATATAGCAATTTAGTTTCTTTTAATTTTCTTAATATTTTCATCTGAACATGAACTAATATGACAAAATAAATTGTATATCTTTAAGATTATTTTAACACTAAGTTTGTATATATATATATTGAAGACTAAAATCTCAACAGATTATAAAATTTACGAACTAAGATAGAAGTGAAAATCTTATTTATTATTTTTTAGGACTAACATGACATTGACTTAAAAAGTCCGGGACCAAATTTATAGTTTAGGCTCCTTTGATTATTGCACGTGGGAAAGGGTGCACTCGAGTTTGTTACGTATGGTTCTACCAAATAAGGGTGGTACTTAATATTAGGTAATAGAGGGGGTGAAGGTACGTGCCCTTGGGAGAATATTTGGGTAGCTAAGGTTACAGGGTAGAGCGAGCAGTGCCTAATTATCTTTCTTAATTTCTGCATTTATCTTTCTGCAGTTTTTCTTTATGTAATCATAGCTTTATTTTTTAAAATTTTCTCTTATAAATTTTACAGAGTGATGCTATTAGTCCAGCACCCATAAAAAACTAAAATAAAGCAAATAGAAATCAGTAAAACATTATAGGAAAACAAATGATATGGAGCTGAGTTACAATGTCTCACTTTACCACTTAATCCAACTGCTGCTGAATTGAAAATTCTTATAAATATAATAAATTTATAAAATTTTATCCAAATTCAAATAAAAATTAATTGATAACTATAATTTCAATAATAAACAATGTACAAACTGACCCAACTTGGTCCAATGAATTTCAAAATAATGAAAAATGGAATTACAGTGCATCCACCACCATATAATTCATAGAGATATATAACAGGATATAAGTTATCATGCTTGCATATCCACCATTTGAATCTCCAATAATTCGATGAAATTGTTTGATCTTAAAAGAGACCTTCTATAATTTCGCAGAGTTATTTCTTAATTTTATCCAATTATTAATAACTTGATTAATTTTACATAATAGTAACGCTCGTAAATAGTTCTATTGAAATCAAGAAATATAAGCCTGTCTATATCCATACCGGAATAAATAAAATTTTCAGAAAAAACCTCTGTTGTAAAAATATGTTAACACAAATAAAAGCAACTCCCTAACATCATACATACCCTATTCATAATTTTGATATACCTGCAGTCCACCTATATACAATGATGAAGAATTTACTAAGAAAGTTTAGTATCCCATGGTCATAGATCATCCAGATAAAAGAATCCGAACATAGGAAGATAAAACAACAGTTGAAATGTTGGTTAATTTTGTTTAAATTACCATTTATTCAATATTACATAAATGTATTTTCAAGTATATCATGATAATTATATATGACTGCAGGCACATAGACTTATCAACATCAACATCACTTGAGTAGCTTCTACGATTTTCACTTTATTCCTTCTATTAGCTCCATAAATATCTCCTAACCACAAGTCCAGGTGTACAATTATTGTCAGCTAGATATACAGTCTCCAAAGACACTTTTCACTATATCCATATTTTAATAAAAATGTAGCAGCCAAATCACTCAAAACCAAGTACTATTCTGGTATTATACACGACAATATTATATGTTATATCATGCATATTTCATGTTGAACAGTAATAAAATAGTGCCTATAACTTTATGTCTCATGCATTGTGCGTGTAACTTCACATTAATTCTTCGTTATACATGTTGAAATATATATACTAATTCTAGTTATACAGCAAAACTTATATAAACCTTATATTATAATTTATAATTGAATAAATATAATAATAATATAATTTTATATAATATGGAGCATATATATAAGTATCTTAAAATAAATTTAATAAAATCATAATATTTTTATTTTTTATGATTATGAATGATAATGTATATTATCGATATATTTTTACACACACATATATATATAACTCAAAATAGTAATATAACATAAATAAATGAATAATTATAAAAATATTATGTAAGAATAAAATAATAAAAAACTTATTATTAATTAATTTATCCCTAAAATGAATATGAATCAGTTAAATTATAAAGTAAAATGGGGATAATTTTTTTAAAAGGTTGAAGAAGGGAAAATCAACAATTTTATAGAAGGAGAGGAGGAGGACAAAGAGGAATATTGCAGAAGAAATAGAAAGACAGTAAAAATTATAGCTTAGCAAAAGAGAAAGAAGGAAGAAAGAAAAGAATAAATGAATAAAATGACCAAAATTTGGTGGAAAAGACAAAGAAACAATGAAAAACCAAGAGAACTTGTTGAGTTGAGAGGGAAATAGTTGGTGTAGAAAAAAATGTGGGAAGAGAGACTTTTTAAATACTCTCAATGTATATTAACATATTGATAAAGTTATCCGAGGGGCATATGCCATATTAGTAAAAAATAAAAAATAAAAAAAAATCTTATAATATAATAATAGATGATAGATCTGCTACACAACATGATAAGTATTTGGCCACTGACAGTGATAACAGCATAAAAAAAACAAACATATATATATATATATATATATATATATATATATATATATAAAAAAAATGTAATTCATGTAATATATATATATATATATATATATATATTGTACTTATTTTTAATTTTTCTATATACTTTATTTCTTTACAACATTAATTTAAAATAATTATAAAATAAATATTAATTTATGTCTGTTAGAAAAATCCACCTGCTTTAAAATATTTAATAAATTAAAATTAAACTTATATATAAAATTTTAAAACTAAATATAAAAATCCAAAAAAATCTTTTAAAAAACTTCAGAGAAAACAAGCCTTCACCAAATTAACATTGGAGTACATTTGAAATTAAAAAAAGATTCTGATCATTCCACAACTTTTTTCAAAAATAATTTTAAATAATATAAAAACCATACAAATCGTGGATTCATTCGTGACTTCCAGAAAAAAAAAAATTTAAAATATAAAACCATATAAGTCGGGGACATGTTCATGACTTTCATCAAGTTGTGGGAATATTTACAACCTCGATTTACAAATTCGAAAAATTCTCGTACAATTTTTTGGTACAAAACATGTTTTCAAACCTAATTTAGGTAATTTTTTTGAAATTTATACATTTTTTTATATACAGATGACGATGTATAACACGGGTTCAAGATTCTAATTACAATAGTGACATTTAAAATGTATCTGAAAAAAGAGAACAAAAATAATGTTAAGAATGTTACATCAAGATGCTAAAAGAAAAAACACATCACTCTTCTAAGTTTTTTTTATTCTAAGTTATGATGCAACATTATATTCACACAATATCATACTTATCTAGCACTCAAATTGTATCCGGAGAGCAGAAAACGACAAAGCATATATATTTTATTTTTTTCACAGTAACGACAAAGTACAAGAATTCTTTATTTTTTTTTCTTAAGATAGTGCATATATTTATATATAAAGATATCAGTTGCATAAAAATAATGCGTGTCATCCTTATCCATCTAAAATGGAAGAATCTCATCATTGGTGGGGTTTGTGTTTTATTTTGTATTTTGTTCTGCCAACACTAAAGTGAAACGATAGCTATCGACACAATCACACTGAATATATAAATATTTTTATTCAGAAGTTGTTCATAATTTAATTGGATGGAACTCAGTGTTATCACGTAGACTCAAAACACATCTTTCAACAATTTTAGATATTCATGTTTTAGATTTCTTTTGACCTAAAAAAATATCATATGGTTTTTTCTAATTTAGTGGACAGGGGATTAATTTAATTTACTCTAATTATTATAATTATTATTTGCTCAAAAAATTTATATATGTTGAGAATTAAATACAAAGTTTTTCATTAAATAGATTATTCACTAGCCACGTCAGTGTTTACTGATTTTAAGTTCTCATTTACTGATTTTTAGGTTATTTTTCTGTATGTAAGAAATATACTTTATTATAAGTTTTCGAATTAGATTATATTAAGTGGTTAGTTGTTTTTATTTGCAAAAGAAGTAATTATAAAAATAGTTGTCTAAACTTTGATACAAAGGACACAGAGTTTCATTTTTATTTTAGATGGAATTCCTTTAAGTTGTATTTTATTTTATTTTTATTGATTTCTGTTGATAAAAGATACTCACTTATTAATATATTTTGGAGGAGAAAAAATATTACATGTTACTATTTACTAGTTTAGTATGTAGAAATAGAAACACACATCAAGAACATGAATGTATACATACATTCAATTACATATCTAATTTGACATTTTTCCTTTTAAGGAAAAATCTGTGAGTACAACCATTTCATGGAATAAACTTCTCGTTCTAGACGAGTTTATTTTGTTTAGAATTTATAAAAATTAAATACTTAAACAATTTTTTTTTAAGTAAGAAAATTTTACCACCCACTAATCATCTTTTTGTATCTGTTAATTTATATATATTAGGATGGAATACATTTTTAGTGTTTAAATTCTTATAATTTAATTTTTAAATTTAAAATTTATTTTTTCTAATTTGAATTTATTTTTAAAATTTACAACTACTTTTAATCCTCTAACTTTTAGGTTAAGTGCTCAAATAAATATTATTTTATAACAATTTCTTACGGTTAAAAAAATGGGTTCATGTTGATAAATGTTTTCAAACTATTTACATCATTAAGTCTTAAACACTAAAATAAATATCTTCTTAATACTTTAATTTATTTTAAATTTTTAATTTAAGAAGGTGTAGAAAAAAATGTCAAATATTACAGCTGTTTAAATTATTAAAAGAAGACTTCGTTTACTCGGCAAAGTGTTGCCTTGTGTGCTTGTGGCGCCACGTCAGCTAAGGCTATCCGTTCCGGCTGGGAAATTCGGGTGTTATCTTTTTTCAATCTTATGTGAAGTTTTTAACTTTAATGCATCTAAATTTATAAATTTTTAAAAATGTTATTTTATAAATAAAAATATTAATGTTATTTATTATAAATTTATTATTTAACTATATGAAAACATTTTCACATGTCAAATTTACACGATAGAATAATAGAATCAATAATTTAAAGAGTTTAAATATGATAGGATTTGATTTAAGTTTAAAAATAGCATAATGTTAATAATGCATATACATATAATAACAATTTTTATTATTATAACTGATTCAATTTGATTTAAATTAGAAATAGTATTAATTTTTATAATTTAACATCCAATATTGGCCGGATATTTCAATTTTCTAATTCTTTGATTTTTTATTTACATTAAATAAAAAATATTTTACCCATTACAATTTGATGATGATAGTAATTGATAAAAACTAAATTCAATACAAACTCTTACTTTTACACATAACAAGATTACTTAAAATATATATAATAACAAATTTATAACAACTTAAACTCGTAAACAGTTAATAATTAGTTATCAATTTATACATAAAATTCAAACTATTAGTTTTATATTTTATTTTTAATTTCTATCATAAGATTTGTCACATTCCTTTATCCCTTTAGCCACGCCGAATCCGTACCATACCTAATTAAGGGAATTGTTATTATTATTATTGTTCTAAAATGTAGTTCCCTCGTACTTCATTTCGTGTTCTGTTCTTCTTTTTCTTCTTCTTCTTCCTACTCTCCTCTTCACTTTATTCTGTCTCTACACCCTTTAACACAACTTTTCTTCTGCTTTCAACACTCTCACGCTTTTCCAATCCTTACTGTAAGTTTTCAAACCTCTCTGTTTTTTTCTCTCTCTTTCGTGAATGCACTTTCGTTTTTATTTTCCTGCACCCACCTTTTTTGTCTGTGAAAAGCTTCTTGTGCTTCATCTGGGTATTCAAATTTTGCATCAAAAATGTTTTTTTTTTAATGTTTTTTGTGAGAAATTCTTGGCCTTTAACAGGTGTACTTTAACTTTATGGAGTGAAAACTTTTCAAGACTCTGCTTTGAGAATTGAGATCATCCTGGTTTCCTGTGTTTCCAATGGATGAAAATATAAATATATAAACATATACATATATAAATACCTTTGTCTCTCACTTTTATGTTCTAACATAAGTCACCCTATTCCACAGTTCATTGATGGTTTGGTCTTGTTTTCTCTCAAGGCAGATCTAGGAAGAAAAATGTTTGCAGTGTGGCTGATTCTGTTTCTAAATACTGTTTTTAGTTCCTGCAAAAATTTATTTGTTTTAGGAAAAATCGCTTTTAAAAATCAAAATTTGAATTTGATTAACTGTTTTTTACCCCCTATCTAGTGCATCATCAGCATGATGCATGACATCCTTTGATTGTGGATATGGGTTTCTCTGTCTTTCTAACTTGTCTTCTGTTTAGTTTTTTAGTATTAGAAGTAAATTGCACTGATTTGATTTTCTCTGGCTAGCTTCTTCCTTGAAAATAGTTTGTTTAATTAAACGAGTTCAATTGTATTAAGTAGGCAACTAATACATGTGACTCTAATTGTCTTTTTTATTGCAATTATTGGCAACAAGTGTTTGTAGGAAATGAGACTAAATGTAAAGTTGGTTTTCATGGATTTGAATAACATGGTATGGTTTGGGAAGAGAAAGATATAATTTTTAACAAATATAATTATTGTGTACTACAACCAATCATGGTGAGTTCTTAGTAGTTTTTGATAGAAATAAAAAACTGTATTTCTTTCTGCGACATAACCATGTTATGTTATTTAATAACACTTAAAAAATCCATTTTTAACAACTCTGAAGAAATAAAATAGAATTATTATAGTTGCACAGACTTTGTATTTGGTGTGTACTAATTTCTTTTTGCAATTTATGGGAAAAGATGGAGAGTTGAATCGGTTGGTTGTTCCCAAATTTGGTACTTACACACTTTCTGACATTGAAATATGCTTATGTATATTTAACTTTTTCAAAACAATTGCTGTATAAACATTAATTTTTGGTAGCTAAGGAGTGGTTGCCACAACTTGGATTTATCAACTCTAGCCATAGGCTACCCCACCATAACCAACTAACTCAGCAATGCCTAGCTAGCTGAAAATAATTATCACCTCATATATAGTAGGTGGTTTCCAAATTTCTGTGAATGGTATTGCTTCTCCAATGTTATGATGTAAACCTTTTGGTTTGATCCTTTGGATATGGATTTTTCTTGTTCCAAATACTAATTCTTTTTTATGGAAACTTATGAGTAAAATGGCTAACCAAGTGACCATATCTCCTAATCTGTATTTGATGAAAAGACTTCATTTCATTTGGTTTATTGATATTGCACTTTATTAATTGTTGGTGTCCTTTTTATTTGCATGTTCAACATTCATTAATTTTGAGAAACAGTGTGCGTATGTTAGGTATGGGGAAGGCTTAAAGTTGATTTAGTTTTTGTCCATGGAACTTACTGATTTAAATTCCTTTGCCAAACCATCATTCTCAACCACAAGCCATAATGAAAATAATTGTACTATTGCACTATAAAATGTTTACATTTTTTATTTGAATCTTTAGCTTTGAGAACTTTTTAAAACTTAAACCCCCTCATCCTAACAAAACTTCATTTATGAAATCTCTTACATGGTGTGCTTGTGCATTTCAGTTACCTGTATGAGAAAAAATGGCCTTAGATCACTTGGAGGAGATTGTACCCTTAAGAGAGAAGTGGAAATCTTCCAGTGAAGTCATTGCAGATTCTGATAGAAATGCCTCTAGTGGCTTTGACTGCAACATCTGCCTAGAGTGTGTACAAGATCCTGTGGTCACACTTTGTGGTCATCTTTATTGTTGGCCCTGCATATACAAATGGCTTCGCTTTCAAAGTACCTCTTTGGATAATGAAGAGCAACAAAAACCACAATGTCCAGTTTGCAAATCAGAAGTTTCTCAATCCTCCCTAGTTCCATTATATGGCCGTGGCCAAACCACAAAACCTTCTGAAGGGAAGCCACATCAAGGAAGACCTGCCATACCACAAAGACCTCATGGCCCCAGATCACTTAACACCACAAGAGTTTCACCTATTTCTCAAAGTTATCACCCCTACAATAATCCTTATCATCCTCAACAATTCAACTCAATTCCAAGTGGTTATACTTCACCAATGCTTAGCACAAGTGGCTATACTTCACCAATGCTTAGCACAAGTGGTTCACTAGACAACACATTTGGGATCTTTGGTGGAATGATATATTCAAGGGTCTTTGGTAATCAGGTGGCAAACATACATACATATTCTAACTCTTATAATCTTTCAGGGGTCAGTAACCCAAGGATGAGAAGACATTTAATGCAAGTTGATAAATCACTCAGCAGAATTAGTTTTTTCCTCCTTTGCTGCCTAATTTTGTGTCTTCTTTTGTTCTGATTGGTACTTCATTTTCAACTTTAGTTATAGCATATCCTTAAATAGAATACATTCTCTCATTCACTCTTATGTATTCTATGTTAGAGAAGTTGCAAATTAATGTTGAGACGTGTAATTATCAATCGCTCTAGTTATGAGCTATATGAAAGGAATAATGATATTCTTACATATTTTTTTTTGGTTAAAATAAGATAGCAATAACTATAAAACAATCTCATCATAAAACAATATCCATGACCCAACAGGGTCACCAAAAGACATTTACTCAGTAATTTAAGTATACAAGTCATCCCAAAATCAAATTTAGTACATTACTCAATGTTAGCCCATTACAACTAATATAAGAAACTATTATTACATCTAAAAATTATTAAGAATACAAGTAACAGAAATTTTGCAGGAGTAGTTTAGAAAAAAATTATAACCCATTAAATCAACATTTTTCTCTACTATTTTTCACAACCTGTTCTGTTTTGCCGCTGTCTTCATCACACAATCAGTCTTATCTCACACTACTTTTCTTTCTTTTCTTATCTTTTTTTCTTTCCTAATTCTTGAACGGATGTTTGGATTTCAATTGGAAAAATTCAAAAATACTTTTACAAGAGGAAACTATATTTTGGTCCTTAAAAATGTGTAATTTGAATAATTTAGTTTTCAACGAGATAAAGAATAACAAAATAATTCATAAAAGTGTAATATATTTATAATTTTAATATTTAAAGATATCTATCTTCATTTTAGTCTCTGAATTATATCATTTATTATTATTTTAGTCCTTGAATTTAATAATTTATTTTTAATTAATTTTATAAATTAGATACTAAAATGACAAAAAAAAATTATAACTTAGTGAGTACGCTGATAACTTATTACTTTCAAATGTTGACAAGTGTAACTTAATTAGACAAGTAGAGTGTATGGATCATTATAAATTCTTTAATATTTATTTTGATTTTTACACATAAAAATAATTACTTATAAATGATAAAAGCCTTTTCAATATAATCTTGTCACCTTAGATTATCTTTATTGATAAGTCAATGTTAGTTAGATATGATTTTATGACATTTATTGCTTCCCTCAAATTCTCACTAATTTGAGGAATGACGTAACTATTTCAATAATTTATAATCGACCTATACAGTGCCTAAAAAGAGAATCACCATGAAAATATTTCAAAGTTTGATCATAGTGAAAATCATACATCACTAACCACCCATTCACTTGTTATTCTAGTTTTAACCTTTTAGCATGTTACAAACCAACCAATACTTGTAAATAAAATTAAGGAAGGACAAAAACTAGGATTCAGGATAGGAATTGTTTTGCTTATTGATAAAGAGACAGGGATAGAATGCATAAAGTTTGCTCTCGGAATTCATACTTATCCATTGCATGAGATGAAACAAGTTTTTGTGGTCCATACATACACTAAAATGTCAATTTAAGTTATCCTAATCTTTTTCCAAGTTATCACGTCTTTGAGATGATAGCTGGCTTGTTATATCTTTTACCCACAACAAAGGGCATCACAAAAAATAGAGTATTCACCATTTTTCAACCTTAACATAAATGAAAACTTTGTCCCAAACTTCTAATCATGCCAATGCATGTTGCTCTTGCATTTAGAATCGAGTTAAAGTAAAGTAATTAAAATTCAAATATTAGGTTGATCAATAAAAGATTATTTTTTATTAACCTTTATTATCTAAAAATCTTTTAGATTATGTTTAGATGAATCAAATTAGTAGAGCAATTTATTTGTTTTGAATAATTGAAATGAAATTAATTGACTTGTTTGAATAAAATATTTTAAAGAATTTAAAATATATTATTGAGAATGAATTTTAATAGTAAAATTGTGAAATTTGAAATTCTATCTAAAATTTGAGTAATTTTTCTCACTCCTCTCATATCTCCTAAGTAAAATTGGAGAATTTAAAAATAATTAATATTTACTTTTATTCAATATTAAAAATTTAATTTTTAAATAAATATTTAAAAATAAAAATTTAAATTTCTTAAAAATTAAATTACTTTATCCAAATAAAAAAATTAAAATATAAAAAATTAAATTAATTCATCCAAATATAATAAATATAAAATAAAAAAATTAAAATTAAAATTTAATTTTTTAAAAAGTTTTAAATTCTCCCTCCAAACACAACCTTAACTTTATTATAAATATCTTACTTAAAGTCAATAAATATTTTACTGAAAGTCAATTTTAACCTTATTGATAAATATCTTACTTAAAGTCAATTTTTTTAAAATAAAACATTTTAGGTTTCACTTATCAATGAATTCTTATTTACATTATCCCATCATTAAAGAAGTTTTTTGTATCTAGATTTTTTTTGTCTCAGATTATTCTTGTTAAATATAATGACCCAGAAAGTGATGAGTATGGGAATGGCATTCGGTGATCACAAAAGACAGCTTTAATGAAAATGAAAGTGATTTATATGGTCCCATCATGAAGGTGTTAGAAGCGTAATTGATATGTTTCCAAGTCCTTATCCTTCGTTCTCAATTAGAAGGCTGAAATGAAATTGGATTAGACTACCAGAACTGATTTTCCCAATGAAACAATGGTATGAAGAGGTGTGGCATATAGGATCATGAGTTTGAGTCGAAGTAAAAGTGTTACATTTGTATCAATTTTATGTTTTCATTCCTTTAACATTTTTAAATTTTAGTTTTAGTTTTTCAAATATTTCATTCTTTTAACTTAGATATGTCACATTTAGTTATTAAAATAATTTTTGTAATACTTTTAATCACTTTTATGGTAATTATGAGTTTAATTATTATATACATTTAGTCGTAAATATTTATATTTTTCAGGGTCATCTAATAAAAATTTATAATTGAGATGATTTTTAAAATATTTATATAAATATCAATAAACATAACATGTATGAAAATTTATGATTGTATAATTATCTAAAACTTTTTTTTTACTATGCAACGCACACTGATTAAATCCATTATTTAGAGGTTAAAACCAAAAATAATTTTTTTTTAAACAGATGCAAACATATTGTACCCGCGCTATGAAATTATAAATAGACTAATAAAATCACTCTTACTATTATTTTTAAGATTTAATTGATATGTATTAATAATATAAAATATTTTTATATAATAATTTAATTATAATTATTATTCACAATATATTTAATGTTTTTTATATAAATATTTTAATATTATATTAATTATATAAATTTTAATTGTAAGTAAACTCTCACTTTTAAGGTAGACATTATAAAAATGTCAGAAAAAAGGTAGGCATGATAAGAATCCAATTTTTTGATAATATAATCTACTAAAAATCGTGTTAAGCATATGATTACTATGATAATTATTATAAGATTTTAATATCTATAATTTGACTATTGCCAACGAAAAAAGTTTGCACCGACAAAATATTTGGGCAGCGATTCTTGCTCCTCTGAATATTCTAGATTTTTCTTATAATAATTATGGTTTGATAAAAAAATGAATCAAGCTTAATCATTTTTTAGAAAATACTTAATTTTGATTAAATATTTTCTTTTATTAATTAAAAGTTTAATTTACATGTATACTTTAAAAAAAGTGCTATGAATTTTCCTGAAAATTGAGTGATCATAGACTTGCTGAAAAACACTTGTTTTTTTTAAGGATTTCTTTAGTCGATTTAGAATTAGAAATATTGATTCCTCCAAAATACAAAAAATTATTAACCAATAAAAGAATAAGATCTTCTAGAATGTTCTTTTCATATAAATTTAAAAGATGATTGATTAATTTGTTAACCATCCCAAAACATGTCACTAAAGCACTTCCTTTTGAAACTTTAGTTTTTCCTTTTCTAAAAACTTTATAACGTATAAATATAAACTTTAAAAGAATTTATGATTTATCTCTTCTGAAAATTATAACTTATAACACAAAATTTATAAATATTTCATGACTTCTTAAGTTATAAAAAATAATTAAAATGAACAAAAATGTACCATTTATGTAAAAAAATTGAAATCGAAAATCTCTTGACTTATATTTAAAAAAATCGTGATTTTGAAACGACGACTTATTTCATTTCAAAAATCTTTTTAAAAGTTTTTTTTTTTATAATTCAAAACGGGAATGGGTTGTATACAGAGAAAAAAAAAAGTCTATCTTTTCCAATGGTTACTAAGATACCTTAACTTCATCATGTTTAACTTTTTTTTATCTTTCTTTAAACTTCATCGTGTTTGATTTCTTCTATTTGTTTATCTGAATTGATTTATTAGTTGAGTGTTAAAATTATTATTTTCACATCTGTTAAAAATTTAAACATTTATGTATAATTTAAATTTAGTGGAGTATATAAAAAGTCTTATATCATTTAAAAATATAATATGTATGTATAAATTAATTTATTAGTTAAGTATTAAAATTATTATTTTAAAAATTTAAACATTCACGTAGAAATTAAACTTAATGAAATATGTCAAAAGTCTTATGTCATTTAAAAATATAATATTATTTTACAAATTAATTTTGTAAAGTTGAGTTAAACTTATTCCCGCTCTATTTCAATATAATCTCATCAATATAATATAATATCATAATATCAGTTAACATAAAACATCACATCAAAAATTTAATAACACATATCATTGCACATATGACTATCTTTTTAATTTAGTTTTCTATTAATATTCACTCTGTTAGTCTTCCTACTATCATCATTTTGTAAATTTAGTTCTTTCATTTTCTTTTCCTCAAAATTGCAAAATTGCGTGCAATTTTGATCAGTTTATTAATTTAACATCTAATGTTAAATAAAAATGTAAACGACAACTCTATATTGAATTATCAAGTCAGCACATCCATACTAACGTAGTATTTTATTACATTGTTACTTTTTTATTATTATTATTATTATCAATATTTGATAAGAAATTGCACATTTAAGATAGAATAGGATTTAATTTACGAGAAGAAATGAGAAATAAATTCACAAAATGACCACAATAACAAACAAAAATATAATTATGTTTATTTTTTATATGCTCATCTTAAAAAAATTCTTAAATATTTTTTTTCCTAATTTTGTGTTGGGTAAAAGGTTAATAAATATTTTATATAGTCAATTACAACTTATCGTGTCATGGATTTGTTAATTTAAATAATGAAATTTTTAAAAATCATGTAAAATTGTATCAATTACTTAAGGATTGAGTAGACTATTTTACAATGAGAGCACTTAACTTTTAAACTCGTTTTTTATTTACAAGATATTTCCTATGTCAATTCTTTTTTTAAGGTTATAATATTTTTTTAAAAGAAATTTTTTATAATTATCATATATCTTTTGATTTGAGTGATTACAGAAACTTGCAAACCTCGAAATGACATTTGTTTTCCAAACTTAATTTATCACAAAATACAAATTACATTGTGAATCATAGATGAAGATATTTAATGGAAACGTACCATCAAAGTTCAATCATAAGTCCATTTTATGAAATATTTTGAAGTAAAGAATAATAATATAAATATAGTATGATATTATACAAATATTATATGCTAAATAATTTTTGAAAAATTAATACTTTTTTTTAAAAAAGTAAGACATCAATCAAATTAAAAATGACTTAAAACATAGCACGAACTAATATTCCGAATATATTAAATCTGATCTCAAAATACGTTGAGTCTAATCAGTAAACATAAATTCATCAAAATCAATGTTGACGAGATTGGATAAGTGAAACAGAATGAATCATGAATACCTAACTTCTCTTAGCTTTGTCAAAGATTTCCACAGTAGTAGTGTGTCTAGTTTCTTCAGCTTACGAAGGATTTGACATTTGAGTTTGATTTATTTCCAGAGTATTGTTTTGACATCTAGATATTTTTAATACATTAAATATCTAGCTATATAGTGCATAGGAATACATTAAACTAATTTATTGTCTCCTACATCATTATTCATAGGAATACATCAAAGCCATAATGGAAACCTATAAAGCTAATTTATTTTAGTATTTAAGTTTGGTAGGCTGTGTGGCCAGGAAAGAACCAGAGGAAGATTTTATGGGTTGTTTTTAAAGATGAATTTTTTTTTATTTTTATTTTAAAGAACACGAAAAATATTTTTGACTTATTGACACACGTATCAAATGCAATCTGTTGTGATTGTGATTGGTTGCATGCAGACGTAGAGAAAGTTGGAGCAATTCTTTCGTCTTTGCTGGGACATGATACGTGACGCGTTCTGAATGATCCAGATGGAGTCGAAATGTAGACTTTGTCTTCGTCGTGGTGCTGACACATGGCAAAAGAGTTGAAATGTTGTTTTTGTCTTCAGTTTCAAATTGTTGGCGCGTTGGGACCACTTTATAAGACAGTGAGTGAACAAAGTAAATTTTTTTTACTTGTTACCCACTGCCTTCGTTCTCTCCTCTCTTTGTGCCTGTTTTACTCCTACTGTCCCCATTCTTTTGTTTGTTGCGTTTTGTATTAAAAAAATGGTTTCTTCTTCTACCGGTATGAAAATTGAGTGTAGTCCTATTGAAAAAGATTTATTATGGCTTTAATAATCACACATTTCTCAACATGTGTGGAACAACGGAGAGAGTAGAAAATTGCATTTACACGATCTATTCCTACATATACGGGAGAAGTGAATAATATTCCTGATGCTATAATAGATCTTCTTCACAAGGCAGATTTTCTTTGGGTTTGCAAAATTGGCCACATGAAGATATTTTAAAATTTGTATTTTATATTTTATTTAATTTAAATTTATAGTTGCGTAATTTGTATGTTAATTTAAATTTATAGTTACAGTAATTTGTAATTTTGTTAGTGAATTAGTTAGATTTAAATTAAATTGTTAGTGACTTAGTTAATTTTAATTTTATAATTTATTTGAAATTGTTAATAAGTATGTTAATTAAAAATTTGAGTAGATATAATTTTGTTTAGGTACATAGTTAAATTTTTAGTTAGATTTTATTTAAATCAAGAATTTACGCAGTTAATTTTTTTAGTTAGCTTTAATTTACATTGTTAATAACTTAATTAATTTTAATTATTATAATTGTTAGTTAAGAATTCTTTTAGAAAAATTAATTTTATGTACGTAGTGAGTTTTTTTAGAAAAAATTATTTTATGTACATAGTTGATGCATGTACTCATTAAATCAGAATCCAGATTTGTGTAGTTTTGACTTAAACGGGAACTGAGACAATTATGTGGTCCTCCTCATTTCATCACTTTTCATCTTTGTGTCCTCTTAAATTGCATAGCCTGCATATAAAAATGACATCTTACATCAGAAGTAGCATGATGACATCGAACAACATATATATTTGTCTTGGATTCAATCATTTTCCAAGTTTGATGGACATTCATCAAGTAACGTTTGAAAACCCTTTGCACACTGGCTTTATTGTCAAATTCCAAACCAACGAAAAAATCTTGACCTGCCTCCTAGTTAAAGGGGCACTTAGACCCACAACTCTTCTTGATCAGGGTGATCCCAATTGATGTCAGTGTAATGTGGTGTATTATGCCAAAATAGTTCTTGGTTTCCTCCTACAACATTATCAAATATATGTTTTCCATCAGTTAATTGCAATACATGGATAGTAAATTTATTTAATTTTTAACTTACTTCTGTCACCGCCACCGCGTTTGGTTGCACGTTCAAACTTAAGTTGTTATTATCATCGTTTATTTGATCATCGTCCGATTCAGGAAAATGACCTTCAAAATCTTCGGAATCAGAAGACGAATCAATGAACGATTCAAGACCCTATAATCTTCATCATCGTCGTCGCTATAATATGAGGAGGCAGTACCTGCAATAACTACTTCTACACACAAATCTATATGACACATACTCGGTTGTTCAAAATGAGTGATCATAAGATTGACATTAGCATCATCAACTACTTGAAATGTCATATATTCATTACTTATAAAATATCTACTTACAATAGATCCTATGACTTGATTTGATTGATTGTAACTTAAATTTAGTTGTATTGTTACTTTTAACCGTTGAAAAGTTATATTTCTTTCAATTTGTATAACCTTTCTAGAGCCTTCGAATTTTATTCCTTGTTCACCGTCGACAATTCTATCATTAATGTATACAACAATAACAATTGTGGATGCCATATCTTTTCAATTTATCTACACAAAAAATTAAATAAGTTGATAAAATATACTACATAAATCAAAATTAAACAAAAACTACCAAAATAATAAAATAAAAATCTCACAATTTGAACAAAATTATAAAGATCACATTTCTAGCAAAAATAACACGTACCCGTATTTTCCTCTCAATGGGTATATATATATAGCTTTTCTCAGAATGCATTGGAAGTGGAGGGGGCTGCAGATATATAACTTTTGGGAGTCGAACAATAGGAGTCGAGAAGGGATAGAATTGGCCAATGGAAGACGAAAGGGCCAATCACATTTTGCCACGTGTCAGCACCAAGAAAAAAACGAAAAAACTACTTCGTCTTTGTTACATTCAATCACATCGCACCACGTGTCACATTCGGAGCGAAGTTGAAAATTCTCCTTCTTCTTCGCCACGTGTCCAACCATCCAATCATGTACCACCACGTGTTACCCTCTCATCTCATTGTAAATGTCACGTAGTGTCACCAACGTAATTTTTTTTGTCTCCTTTGAAAGTGTAGTCAAAAATTCTGACTGGATTTCAAAATTAACCCCTCCCCCATAAATAATTTCTAACTTACCCATAAAAAGTTTTCAAAAAAGCCATATAAAGGACTTTTAACCCCCAAAATAGTGTACATAAACGGTACAATTCATAGTAAAGGTATTTCATTTGACATCAAACATGTAAAATTAAGTAGAAAAAATTATGTTAAAATGACATTTATAGTAATTATTTGAAATATATATTTAATATAATATAATATTATATTAGGAGAAAAAAGAAAATAATATGTGAACTAAAATATCAAGTTTTTTCTGTAAGCTAAAAATATTGTTAAAAAATAGGTACAGAGAATGCTCGATCTCATCACAACATGAACTTCAATAAGGCTCAACAAACCATACAATACTTATAAGTTAGAAGGAAATACTCACTAGATCTGAAGCAATAGGCTTAGCCCACTCGTCTATAGTTTTAAATGAAAATCCTTCATTAAAAATTCAGTAATTCTATTAGTTCTCGCTCCACTTTGATTATCTTTCTAGTATGTCACTATTTTAAACATACTAGTTACATTTCTTTGTGCGTTACAGTAAGAGGATCCACTCCATTAGCTTCTAATTACATACTACTTGTATATAAAACGCAATTGTCTGGTCCTATGTATACCAAATAAATACTAATATAAAGAAACAACAAAAACTCCTAGAATATAACTTACAAAAGCCAATGGAAAGAGAAATATCGAACGTTATTCATTACTATTACTCATTTAGTATGAAATCCCCATTCAAAAATAAGCAATACATATTCGTAACTTTATTTTTAACTTCATGGATAGCAGTTATCATGGGTAGCAGCAGAGAAATGACTTCTTTCCCTACATATATTTAGAATCTCCAATGCCAACTCTAAATCTCCCTTGTCTTTCAAGTAATCAAAACACGCAGCCAAAGTAAATAGGCAAGGCTCAGGCTTCCATCCTTGACAACCCGCCAAGATTGCTTTCTTCATTGTTTCAATAGCTTTATCCATATCATTACACATGTAATTAATAGCCGCGTGCCAAAAAATCCCATACACTTCCATCTAATTTCTCTTGTTCCTTTGAAAGCCTCTCAATATAAGCTTCAGCCTTTTCCATCCAGACCACTCTCACAATAAGCACTTGTCACCACATTTGGAATTCTGAAGTCAAAATGTGTATTTCCACTTTCCCATTCCTCTAAAATCCCCTCAGCTCCATCAATGTCATTCAGCTTCATTAATGCTAACATGCAGATGTAATATGAGTTGTTGCAGGAACCACTTTGCACACATTCCAAATGCAATACACATCATTCTTTTTCTCAATAGCAGCATACTCAGTTAGAAGAGATTCACAGGCATCCTTCTTTTTCTTTGTCTTAATTAATTGCTCTGCTTTCTTCAACATTGCCAATGACATCTCAAATTGGCCAGGCTTAATATAGCCCTTCGCTGCTGAAGTGTATGTCAACCAGTCCACATAAGTGTTCAGCCAAGTAGAGAGTGTAAAACTCATGTATATGTTCTTCTCTTTCATTTCTTTCATGAGAGCATTCATTTTCTCATATTCATCTATCCGTGCATGGACATAAGACTATAACAGATTTCCATGTCTACCACAAGTTCGGAAGCATATTCTTTTATCTTCTGCATGACAGTCCCCGCTTTCTCTACAGAGGTGTGTTGTGCACAGCAATATAGAAGAGCACCATAGACCTTAAAAGCTCTTGAAGTGTCTGGAATGCTACTAAAATATTTCTCTGCCTGATCTACGCCCCGGACTTTTCCTATCAAGTCATGTAGCAATGTCACCAGCAAATAAATGAAGGTTCATTTCATTGCTCATCAATTCGGATACCTGACACAAGCTAAAACAATGATCCATTCATTATCTGTCTCAGATACCATCATATGATACAAAATGTTCTAGCCAAACCGCAACCTGAGCACACAATATATAGCATGTCTAGGAAAACTATTATCAGTAAATTCGTTTGCCTCTAAAAACTAATCCAGCACTAAAATAGAATCAGTACTGTTCTTACTGGATTTTTTTGGGGTGTCTGAGCTCTGCTCGGCCCTCTATATTTTGAGTGACGGAGGGGTGGGTTCCCTCGTTGCAGGAGTGTATTGTGTATATGATTCAATATTAGCATACTTTTAGTTGATTTTATGTCCCCTTTTATAAACATTATGGACAAAATCTTATGATTATGTTAGGTCCGTAAATCCCGGTGATCATACTGTTTTACGCATAAATCCCAGAATATCAGGGGAAGGGTATTGTTGATGTGATAGGTACTGTGTCCATGTCAGTTGTCACATCTTGACCGGGGTTAGTGGAATGAGCCCGGCATTTACTGGGACGAGCCCGGCAGCTCACCCCAAATTTACATCAGCCCCCCGAGCTCATGTCCAAGCTATTGGTCATGAGTTGTATTCGGTAGGTAGAGGTTCATGAATAAGGATTCCCGTGACGGTTGATATTCTTTAATTAATTTTATTGAAATTTTCGTTTTAATTTTTCATTAAATGCAATGGATGGGCCTCGAGTTTGGATAATGGGCCGTTGCAGTGATGGGCCTAACTGTTACTCTTCCGGTAACGGCTCTTTTCTTCTCTTTTTAAGCGTTTTGCCCCTTCGTTTCTCACTTCTTTCTCTCCTTCGCCTTCGGTGTTTTCTCTTGCTGCCATTTTCGTTTTCTTCAGAGCTCTTCCTTCGTTCTTCATCCTCGTAGTCTCGTGTTCATCTCTTCTTCTCACTAGGTATGTCTTCCTCTTCTCATTCTTCGGCTACTCACAGTATTGAGAGCCAGCTTCTTCCTTCTGTCACGGGTTCTGAACCCGAATCAATGGGGACTTCCTCCATTGAAGTATCCACAGAGGAGACCGATCTCAGATCGGGACCTCCTTCCACCGCCGAGGTTCCCTTTGATGGAGCCGAGGTACAATCTGCCCATATCGCTGAAATCTCCCCTGTTGAGATCGAGGTGAGAGAGGTCGAAGTCGCTACAGATGTAGTCGACGTGGGGATCCCCCGTCCCGGTGATGCCGAGGAGGGGATAGCGAGACCAACCAGGGGGGTCGATCTCGTCGTTCCCATTCCTGATAAAGAGCCCGACTTTTCGTGGCTTTTGGCAGAAGTGTCTAATCGAGCTTCCTGCCTTACCACTAGGGAGAGTGTTCTAGCCATCGTGGAGAGATATAGCATTGTAGGAGAGGATTTCGAGGACGGGGTTATGTGTAGGGTATGTAAGCCTGACCAAAGGGTTCATAGTAGGTTCCTTGTCGGAGGTCGGTATGCCATCTCGGTATACGAGTATATGTTTAGAGAATTCGATATAGCCTTTCCCTTAAACCGTTGTGAGACCGAGGTGCTTTCTTTTCTAAATGTAGCCCCTAGTCAGCTTCACCCCAATAGTTGGGGTTTTCTTCGCGCCTTCCAAGTCTTGTGCAAGTTGCTCGGCCTTAGGCCGAGCTCTCGTGCTTTTCTCTATTATTATCAGTTGAGGTGCGGCCCCAAGGTAGGCTGGGCTTCTCTAAGAAGTGCCCGTACTAGAGGGCTGCTCATTCCCTACACCGAGTCATACAAGAACTTTAAGGAGAGGTTCTTCAAACTATCTCCCATCAACAATCACGTCGTCAAAGCCCTTTTCTTGAAGGAAGATCTGCCACCAAGGTACCCACTGTACTGGTGTATTCCCCATAAATACACAAAATTTCTCGAGGAGAGGTTGTCCTCCGCTGACAAAAACATTATCCAAGTTCTAGACAGCCTTCCCCTGCCCCTGAGTAGTCGAGCTCTGATTCACTCGGCTCGGCAAGAGAATCCTTACCAGCACTTCTTAGGTAATAACCTTTAACAAATCTTTGATCTTATTATTGATTGATATTTTTAACATGATGTGTCTCTTGTTTGTTTGCAGGACTAATGGCAGATAATACCGACCTCATCCGCGCACTTCAAGCCCGACGTGCGAGCTCGGGTCCCAGAATTCGGGGCGGTCCTACCGTTGGTTCAAAGCCAAAGGGGGCTCTCAAGTTGGCTCCTCTGCCCGAGGAGGTCAATCCGGCCCCTCAAGTTTCCTCTGCACCTACCCCGGCCAAAAGACCAAGAGAGGAGGGCCCTTCGGCGACCGCAAAAAGGGCAAGGAATGAGGTGACCGAGAATACCTCAACTCTCGCCGTCATTCCACGCACGGAAGACACATTAGCTTCTCCCACTTCGACCACCCCGGCTCCTCAACCGGAATCAATGCCTTCCACTACAATCACTCCGACTCCTATGGCCATTTCGGCTGTAGCAGAGGCAGAGGCTTCACTTCCTCCATTACTTGCCCCAGCTCCATCCGTGAAAACTTCCGCAAAGCTCCCTCTCGGTGCTTCATGGTGCAGCAAGGAGGGAACCGAGCCGCGCATCGAGCAGATAATGGTCGATGTCCTTCCCGGGCAGTCATTGTGGGACTCGTCCATCCGGGGGGACCATGTAAAACTTGGAGATCCCTTCCCTAGCTCATATGACAACTCCCTGTTAGACGCTGTGGGGGTCAGGGAGAATCTGGATGGGGCCGAGGTCCTCTTAACTCGGTTGCTGGCCATCACTCGTCATGCCAAGAAGTGGGCTGATCGCGCGGCTGAGCTTCAAGGCCGGGTGGCAGAGCTGAAAAATGCCTCTGCTCTGCGTGAGTCTGAGTTTGCGACCCAGTTAGTCACTTGGGGAGTGGAGGCCGATAAACTGAGGTCGGAGAAGGAGAGGGCCGAGAAGGAGAGGGAGCAGGCCGAGCAGAATCTTGCTGCCGCCCTAGCAGCCAAAGACGAGCTAGTACAGGAGCTCATTACCACTAAGGCCATCCAAGAAGAGCTTGAGAGTAAGGTGTCTTCGGCCGGGGACCGGGCTACCTCTGCTGAATTAAAGGTCGTCCAGCTACAAGAAGAGCTCGGGGTCATCACGGGCAAGCTTGAGAAAGCTGAGAAGTCAAATGAAGACCTCAAAGCTACCGTGAACCGGATGGAGGATGCCATGGTGACAACGTTTAACACGGGCTTCGACCAAGCTGTTCGCCAGGCATGTCACATGGCTCCTACTCTTGATCCCGAGTCCTTCGACGAGCTCAAGGACGTGGTCAACGGGGAGCTTGTAGACTTAGTTTAAACTTTCTATTTTTGTGGCCGGCCTTCAAGGTCGGTCTTAAGTTGTAATGGTCTTTGGGCCGAATACTTGTTATTTCTTTAATGCAGTTATTTATTTTTATCATTTTACCCTCTTCTCACTGCTCTTCTTGCTTTTACTCGTGCCGCTTTATTGTGTACTTATTAATATTTCCTTAGCCGACCTCCAATGGGTCTTAGGATCAAACTTAGCGAATTGTGTGACCGACTTCCAACGGGTCGTCATCTTTAACTCGGAAACCGCCAAGTGCGAGATAAATTAATAAAGGGACTGGTCGTCTCCTTTAGCTCGGTAGCCGTCGAGCACTGTAAAGAATGATAAAGGGACTGGTCGTCTCCTTTAGCTCGGTAGCCGCCGAGCACGGTAAAGAATGATAAAGGGACTGGTCGTCTCCTTTAGCTCGGTAGCCGCCGAGCACGGTAGAGAATGATAAAGGGACGCGATGTCACCTTTAGCTCGGTAGCCGCCGAGCACGGTAAAGAATGATAAAGGGACGCGATGTCACCTTTAGCTCGGTAGCCGCCGAGTGTAACACTCCAGAAATTTAAATATAATTTGAAGAAGATTAAATTACTATGCAAATAGTAATTACTGTGTAAATAGTAAATTACTGTGCAAATAGTTAATTACTGTGTAAATAGTAAAATACTGTGCAAATAGTAATTTACTGTGTAAATAGTAAATTACTGTACAAATAGTAAATTACTGTGTAAATAGTAAAAAACTATATATTCACGTGTAAAGTTAACAGTGGCAGAATATGCGGTTAAGTTTGAGGATCTAATTAGATATTCAGCACATTATCATGGAAAAGATGGTGAAAGGTCTAAATGTGTTAAATTCGTAAATGGTTTACGGCCTGAAATAAAACAGGCTATAAATTATCAAGGTATTCACCAATTTCCAGTATTTGTAAATATGTGTAGAATATATGATGAGGATTCTCGGGCTAGAGCTGTATATTATAGAAATAAAAACAGTGGAGGACCCATTAAAAATAAAAGAATGGGGTTCGAAAATAAAAGGAAACCATACCAAGTTTCTCAAGGATTTAGGGAACGTCCTAATGGGAATTTCTCTAAAGCTCCTATGAGAAATCGTGAATATAATCCTGTCAATGTCAAGTGTTTTAAGTGTGGAGAATTCGGGCACTATGCTTCATCCTCGTATCTTCTCATTACAAGTGCAACATCAAGGGGCATCTAGCAAAAGACTGCTAGCAAAAGGAAACCCGCAAGGAAAGCAACCCGAAAAACCTAAAGCTCAAGGAAGAATTTTTTCTCTTAATGGGAATGAAATTTCTAACCTTTGATTCGAGGTAAATGCTTCATAAGTGAAACTCCTTTAACCGTATTATTTGATTCTCGGTGCTACTCATTCTTTCGTGGCATATTCTTGTGTACAAAAATTGAAACTTCCTGTGTCTTCATTAAACTTTAACTTAGAAGTAAATACCCCAACTGGGACTTCAGTTTTAACCTCCGATATTTGTCTAAACTGTAAAATAAAAATTTGTGATAAAGCTTTCTGTGTCAATTTGATTTGTTTACCCTTCAAAGAAATTGACGTTGTTTTAGGTATGGATTGGTTGTCCACTAATCATGTTTTGTTGAATTGCTTTGACAAAACAATTATTTTTCGAGACCCGGAGGTGAGTAGGGATGTTGAAATTATTTCCATAAATAAAGTTTTAAAATCTTTAAGGGATAATAATACCCAAGTATACCTGATCATTGCTAATAAAACTAAGTCTGAAAATGAAGTGAGTAGTGTGCCGGTAGTAAAAGATTTTGTTGAGATATTTCAAGAAGTAGATAAGTTACCTCCTGAAAGAGAAGTTGAGTTTTCTATTGATTTAGTTCCAGGAACAGGACCAATTTCCATAGCACCATATAGAATGTCTCCTGTAGAATTAGCAGAAGTCAAGAAACAGATTGAAGAATTGTTAAACAAACAGTTAATAAGGCCTAGTGTGTCACCATGGGGAGCTCCAGTTTTGTTAGTTAAGAAAAAGGATGGAACCATGAGAATGTGTATAGATTATAGACAATTAAATAAAGTAACTATTAAGAATAAATATCCACTGCCTAGGATTGATGATCTTATGGATCAATTAAGAGGGGCATGTATCTTTAGTAAGATTGATTTAAGATCAGGATATCATCAGATTAGGGTAAAATCCGAAGATATTCCAAAAACTGCTTTTAGTACTCGTTATGGGCACTATGAGTATTTAGTTATGCCTTTTGGAGTAACTAATGCTCCAAAAAATTCATGGATTACATGAATCGAATTTTTCACCCTTATCTTGATCATTTTGTAATTGTATTCATTGATGATATATTAGTGTACAGTAAAAATAGGGAGGATCATGCCAAACACTTAAAAATAGTATTACAGATTTTAAAGGATAAAAAGCTTTTTGCTAAATTATCTAAGTGTGAATTTTGGATGGAGAAAATGAGTTTTTTAGGTCATGTGATAAGTCAAGAGGGAATATTTGTAGATCCCTCTAAGGTACAATCTGTTTTGGAGTGGGGAAGACCTAAAACTGTAACAGAGATTAGGAGTTTTCTAGGATTAGCAGGATATTATAGGAGATTTATTAAGGATTTTTCTAAAATAGCTTTACCTTTGACTACCTTGACTCGAAAGAATCAGGCATTTATTTGGACCACTGAATGTGAGGATAGTTTTCAAACTCTTAAGGAAAGATTGACCACCGCCTCCGATTTGACCTTACCTGATCCCAAGAAACCTTTTGTACTATATTGTGATGCATCTAAAATGGGTTTAGGAGGAGTATTGATGCAAGATGGTAAAGTGGTAGCATATGCTTCTAGACAACTTAAGATTCATGAGAAAAATTATCCAACCCATGATCTAGAATTAGCGGCTGTAGTATTCACACTTAAGATGTGGAGACACTATTTGTATGGAACTAGATTTGAAGTATTTAGCGATCACAAAAGCCTTAAATATTTATTTAGTCAAAAAGAATTAAACATGAGACAAAGAAGATGGATGGAATTTTTAAAGGATTATGATTTTGAACTTAATTACCATCCCGGAAAGGCTAATGTGGTAGCAGATGCTTTAAGTAGGAAGTCTTTGATTATGTCTTCACTGATGATTAGAGAAATGGATTTATTAGAACAATTTCGAGATCTTAGTTTAGTGTGTGAAACTACTAATACGAGTATTAGATTAGGAGCTTTACAAATTTCTAACACATTTTTGGAAGAAATTAGATGAAGCAAGAATTTGATCCTTTTTCCTCAAAACTCAAATGGAAATTTTGAATCAAGGGAAAAGTAGTGAGTTTAAGATTGGAATGGATGGTATTTTGAGGTTTCAAGATAGAATTTGTATTCCTAATATAACAGAAGTTAGAAAAACAATTTTGGAGGAAGCACATAAAAGCAAATTAAGTATTCATCCCTGGTGCCACTAAAATGTACAAAGATTTGAAAACCATGTTCGGTGGCCTCGAATGAAGAAAGAAATTTGTGAATATGTGTATTCTTGTTTAATTTGTCAAAAGGCTAAAATTGAACATCAGAAATCCTCAGGTTTATTGCAACCTTTAGAAATACCACAATGGAAATGGGATAGTATATCTATGGATTTTGTGGTAGCTTTGCCAAGAAGCCCTAGGGGATTTGATTCAATTTGGGTTATAGTAGATCGTTTAACTAAGTCTGCACATTTTATTCCTATTAATATTAGGTATTCTTTAGATAAATTAACTAATTTGTACATAGGTGAGATTGTAAGATTACATGGTGTACCATCTAGTATTGTATCAGATAGAGACCCTAGATTTACTTCAAGATTTTGGGAGAGTCTACATAAAGCTTTAGGCACCAAATTAAAACTAAGTTCAGCCTATCATCCCCAAACTGATGGACAAACTGAAAGAACAATCCAATCTTTAGAAGATCTATTGAGAGCTTGTGTTTTAGAACATAAAGGTTGTTGGGTAGACTTTTTGCCTTTGATAGAATTTACTTACAATAATAGTTTTCATTCTTCCATTAGTATGGCACCTTTTGAAGCCTTATATGGAAGAAAATGTAACCCCTTTGTGTTGGATGAATCGAGAAAGTTTAATTTTAGGACCTGAGATTGTACAACAAACCTCAGAAAAGATTAAATTAATTCAGGAAAAGATGAGAGCGGCACAAAGTAGGCAGAAAAGTTATCATGATAAAAGAAGAAAAGATTTAGAATTTGATGTTGGTGATCACGTATTCTTAAGGGTAAATCCTTGGACCGGTATTGGGAGAATTTTAAAATCCCGAAAACTTTCACCGCGTTTCATTGGTCCCTTCCAAATAATAAAGAGAGTAGGTCCTGTGGCTTACCAAATTGCTTTACCCCCAATTCTTTCTAACCTTCATAATGTCTTCCATGTTTCCCAACTTCGGAAATACATTCATGATTCATCACATGTAATTGAGTTAGATGATGTACAAATAAAGGATAATCTAACATATGAAGCATTACCAATAAGGATTGAGGATAGGAGTATCAAAACCTTAAGAGGAAAAGATATTCCTTTAGTAAAGGTTATTTGGGGAACAGATGATGCAACATGGGAACTGGAAAGTGAGATGCGGAAAAGCTACCCTGCACTATTTGAATGAGGTAAATTTCGAGGACGAAATTTTTTTTATGGGGGGTAGTATTGTAACACTCCAGAAATTTAAATATAATTTGAAGAAGATTAAATTACTATGCAAATAGTAATTACTGTGTAAATAGTAAATTACTGTGCAAATAGTTAATTACTGTGTAAATAGTAAAATACTGTGCAAATAGTAATTTACTGTGTAAATAGTAAATTACTGTGTAAATAGTAAAAAACTATATAATCACGGATCATATTACTGTGCAAATAGTAACCAAATCACTGTGTAAATAGTAACTTTTGAAATCCTATAAATAGGGCCTAAGGGTTTCAGTTATAATCACAAAATCAAGAACATTCTCTTAAACTCTCTCTTAGAAATCTCTCCAAATTAGATAGGAGCAAGTAAGTAGGGGAAGGAATAGAGAAGCTAGGAGAAAAGTAAAGGGGAGTTGTCCTTATCTTATTTTACTATTCATGTATGCCGTATTTTACTATTCATGTATACCGTATTTTACTATTCACGTATGCCGTATTTTACTATTCATGTATACGTTATTTTACTATTCATGTATACAATATTTTACTATTCATGTATACCGTATTTTACTATTCATGTATGCCGTATTTTACTATTCATGTATACGTTATTATTCATGTATACAATATTTACTATTCATGTATATGGTACTATTCATGTATTCTTAGTATGCTCGTGGTTGCGGTTTTGTCCGATCTTCCACATCGAACAGAATTATTATTGTTGTTATGCTAAAGTGTTAAGAATATTCTTAGTATGCTCAGTGGTTGCGGTTTTGTCCGATCTTCCACATCGAAAAGAACTATTCTTGTTGTTAGGAAAAAGGGTGGTAGTGTGGAAGTGCATGTCTAGGAAAGTTCGCTAAGGAAAGACCGGTTATTAAGGGAATCCATTTGTGATTTCACCACTCTTTCCTGGGAACTTACCTGGTGTACTATTCACGACTACGGTCACTTATACGTTACTATTCACGATACGGTACTATTCACATATACGGTACTATTCACGTATACGATCGTTCACGTCAATGTGATACTGATCTTGTTTATGGGTGTTTCTTGATTTGATTTTTTTATTGGTGGTTATTGATTGTTTTTGGTATTTTGAAATATGAATGATTTTAAATAATATTCTAGAAAGGGAGGTAAAATTTTCATTCATGCATACATGCCTCAAAAGAGGTGGCCTCGGTTAGAGGGACGATAATAAACTTAAGCCGTGCGTCTTGGTGGGATGCCGACTTGGGGATTTTTATGGTGAGAATTTATTTAATTCATGATGATCACATGATTGTTTATGAGATTCTCAGGCAACACTGAAATCCCAACCGGTCGGTAAAGTTATTCGATGATTACATCGTATTATCTATTATGGTACCACATTGCATATTTTTGGAGTTGAGGTTGGAGCATGCATCATATAGAAATTTCATTTAAGTCATAATTCATTATTTATTTATTTGATTTTGAAATATATCATATTAATATTTTATATGCTATTAATGGAAAGCTCACCTCGTGTTTGTTTGTGTCTGTGGTTTGACACTTGATGATCCCGAATTTTATTCGGAGGAGCAGATTGACAGTAGATTCAAGAATCACGTGTGGAGATGTCAAGGAATGTTAGCTAACACGAGGATGTAATAGAATAATGTATATATTATAATTGTCACAATATTACGTACCTATGTGACATTTTGTAAATAACCTTTGATGTATGATTGTGATGTGATTTATGTGATGTGTTTTATTTTGGTGACGTTTTGTTAGCAATGAAAAATTATTTTAAGATTTTATTTAAAGAAATCTAAATGAAGGGAAACAATTTCAAATAATAATAATAAATAAAAATATTTTAGCAATGAAATACGGCGGGGCGTTTCACCGAGCACGGTAAAGAATTTAATTGATAGCTGCAATTACCTTTTATTGAATGCTAATCCGAGTACATTTTCCTGCCAAATGACCAACTTAACAACAGGTAAGCCGACAATAAATTTAAAGAAAGAAAGTTAACTAAAATAAGGCTTTAAATGGCTAGCGTTCCAAGTCCTAGGAATTAGGCGTCCCCCCATCTCTTGTAGTTTGTAGGCTCCATTTTGATGGGCCTCAAGGATGCGGAAGGGACCATCCCAATTGGCCGCCAACTTGCCATGAGCTCGGTCTCGTCTGGCGTCCCCAATTTTTCTCCATACGAGGTCACCTGGAACAAATGACCGCTCTCTAACCCGGGAATTATAACGACGGGCTGCTCTTAACTTCGTGGCTAACTCCTTCACCTTAGCCTCTTCTCGTGCTTCTTCAATAAAATCGAGCTCCTCCCTGAGGGCAGTCTCATTATCTGAGGGGGTAAAGGTCAGCCTCCTCCATGAGGGTTCACCCACCTCTACCGGAATCATGGCGTCAAACCCATAAGTGAGACGAAATGGTGTTTCGTTGGTGGAAGACTGGGGAACCACCCCACAACACACTTGGTATTTCTTCTGCCCAATCTTTCTTTATGAGGTCGAGCTTTTTCTTCAACCCACTGAGGATGACTTTATTGGCTGCTTCAGCTTGCCCATTGGTTTGGGGATGTTCTACTGACGAGGCTCGGTGTTGAATGCCCAACTGGGATAAGAAGGTCTTGAATGTAGAATCTGTGAACTGTCTTCCATTGTCAGTAACCAACCCATAAGGTATACCATGCCGGCAAACAATTTGCCTCCATACAAACTTTTGGACTTGTCTTGCCGAAATGGTTGCTACAGGTTCGGCCTCAATCCACTTGGTGAAGTAGTCGATGGCCACGAGCAAAAATTTAGTCTGTCTTTGTGCAGGTGGGAATGGTCCGAGAATGTCCATTCCCCACAAGGCAAAGGGCCACGGTGAAGAGACGAGGTGAAGCTCGGTCGGCGGAGCTGCTGGTAAGGGAGCATGTTCCTGGCACTTTTTACAACGCTTAACATATTCCTTAGCGTCTTTTTTCATGGTAGGCCAGTAGTATCCGGCTCGAATCAACCGGGCTGCCATGCTCCTAGCTCCGGAATGCATGCTGCATATGCCTATATGGATCTCGTCCATCACATACTGAGCTTGCTCTGGAGTTAAACATTTGAGCAAAGGAGTTGAGAAGCCTCTCCGGAACAATTCTTGATCCCTCATGATATAATAAGAGGCTTGACGACGCAGCTTTTGAGCCTCATTTTTGTCTTCGGGTACAGCATTATCTTGGAGGTAAGATATGATCGGGGTCATCCACGAGCCCGGTTCTGTACTGACCGAGTATACCTCGTCTTTATCCCAGCTCGGAGAGACAAGTATCTCTTGAATGATAGAGTGGTGCTGGCCTCCTTGTCGAGAACTAGCCAGCTTGGACAAGATGTCAGCTCTATCATTTTGTTCACGTGGGACATGGATAATCTCGAACTTGGCGAAGTTGGAAAGCATGCCTTTCACCCTATGATAATACTGCTGCAAGAGAGGCTCGTTCACTTGGTATTCTTCCTTGACCTGAGAGGTGACCAGTTGGGAGTCACTTAGGCATTTCAGGTGCCGCACACCCATATCCCGGGCTAGCCTGAGACCGGCGAGCAGGGCCTCATACTCGGCTTGATTATTAGAGGTTGTGAAGGAGAAGCGTATCGCTTGCTCCAATATGATATTGTCCGGTCCTTCAAGAATGACTCCAGCTCCGCTCCCTTTTTTGTTGGAAGAGCCATCAACTCTCAGGGTCCAAGTGGGGTCACCGTTGCCAAGTTCGGGTAACTCAGTGAGGAACTCGGCCAAGAACTGAGCCTTCATGGGACCTCGGGGTTCAAACTTCAGGCCGAACTCGGACAACTCCACGGCCCAAGCCGTCATGCGGCCAGCGAGATCGGGTCGTTGTAATATTTGCCTAATAGGATAGTCCGTCCTTATAATCACATCATGGCTGCGAAAATAAAGCCTCAAACGACGAGCGGTGAAGACAAGGGCTAGTACCAGCCTCTCCACTGTTTGGTATCTGGTTTCGGCCGGTTGGAGCGTTCGACTCACGAAGTAGACTGAGGTTTGTATTCTGTCAATTTCTTTGACTAGGACCGAGCTGATGGCCACTTCCGAAACTGCCAAGTACACATACAAAGGCAACTCGGGCGAAGGGCTGGTCAAAGTCGGCAGTGAGGCTATTTGAGCCTTCAGCTTGTCAAATGCGGATGCACACTCTTCGTTCCATTCAAAGCGGGCTGCTCGTTTCAATAATGCGAAGAGGGGCTTGCTCTGCTCTGCGAGGTTGGGTAGAAATCGAGACAGGGCGGCCAGGCGGTCATTTAGTTTCTGCAAGTCCTTTAGACACGTTGGACTCGGCATGCTGGTGATGGCCGTGCATTTGTCCGGATTGGCCTCTATTCCCCTTTGTGAGATCATGAAGCCAAGGAACTTCCCCCCTCCAACACCAAAAGCACATTCTTCCGGGTTCAACCTGATTTGATGTCGTCGTATCTCAGAGAATATTTCCCTAAGGTCGGAGGCGTGTTGAGTATGGGTTTTGGACTTTACTACCATGTCGTCCACGTAGACCTCCATGTTACGACCTATCTGAGCGCTGAAGACCTTATCCATTAATCTCTGATAAGTAGCCCCTGCATTCTTAAGACCGAAAGGCATAACCTTGTAACAATAATTGGCAGTGTCGGACATGAATGTCGTGCTCGGCTCATCAGGGGGATACATTGGTATTTGATTGTACCCAGAGTACGCATCTATGAAGCTGAACGTCTCATATTCGGCTGTGCTGTCCACCAAACGGTCTATACTAGGTAATGGATAAGTATCCTTGGGGCAGGCTTTATTCAGGTCAGTATAGTCAGTGCACATCCTCCACTTGCCATTAGACTTTTTAACCATCACCACATTGGCTAGCCAAGTGGTGTATATAATTTCCCGGATGAAACCCGCATCCAAGAGTTTGCCGACCTCTTTCTGAACCACTAGGCGGCGCTCCTCACCTAGCTTTCTTTTTCGTTGTGCTACAGGCCTAACATGGGGAAGCAATGACAGTTTGTGACACATCAAGTTCGGGTCAATACCTGGCATGTCGGCCGGCTTCCACGCAAAGAGATCGGCATTTTCATGTAAGGTGGTTATCACGTCCTAGAGAGAAGAGGTCGGCATAGAAGAGCCGACCTTGGTTACCTGACCGGTCTCTTTGCCGAGTTGTAATGGTTCCAATGGCTCGGCAAAGGAGGGGCGCTTCTCTTCAAACTCGGCTCTAGGATCCATATCCAACAGTTCATCGGTACTGTTGGTGGACGAGCAAATGTTCGAAGTTGGTCTTCCTTCTTCTTTCTTGATGGAATAAGGCGCGACCTTTAAACTGCGGGCGTAGCATACTCGAGCTGTCTTCGGGTCGGCCTTGACAGTAACTATCTTTCTCTTGTCATCAGGGAACTTCATGGCCATGTGTGGGGTGGACATAATAGCACCCAGCTGATTCAGGGTTCTCCTTCCAATGATGACGTTATAGGAGGTATCGGCGTCAATCAATATATATCTTACCTCCACCGTTTTATAGGCATCACTTCCGCCAAATGTGGTAAGAAGGTCAATGTACCCACGGGAGTGGACCCGTTCTCCAGCAAATCCGAGCAGGGGCTCGGGGTATGGCTTGATCATGGACTCAGGAATCTCGAGCTGTTTGAACACTGACCAATAGAGCACATCGGCCGAGCTGCCCTGATCTATCAATACTTTGCGTACTCGCCAGTTGGCTATGGTACGCGAGATGACCATGGGATCAGTCTGGTCAGGGTCATCTATGCTGAAGTCGGAGTCAGAGAAAGTGATGGGAGGCAACATTCTTTTCTTGGGAGTCCCTATATGATTAACGCTTCTCGCGTATCTTTTCCGGGATGATGACGACGCCCCTCCCCCTGCAAATCCTCCAGCAATTGTATTGATGGTCCCCTTCACCTTATCCGGGTTCTGGTCGGCTTCTTTTCCCCAACCTCTGTTTCTACGCTTATTCTGGCCATCCCGGGGATCACGCTCTGAGTCCCGGGGTCTAGTCTTGTAACTTGTCCCAACATACTTTTCTGGGTGTTTCTGTTCCTCTTGAACGAACCTCCTTAACTCACCCGATCTTACAAGTCGTTCTATCAAGTCTCGCACTTGACGACAATCTTCTGTGGTGTGCCCTGTGTTTTGGTGATAGGCACACTGCTTGGTCGGATCAGCGTTGGTGGGTGATTGAGAAGCCTTAGGGCGGTGGACCAGTTCAAGTGCGCAGGCTTCCCTAAAGATTCTTTCTCTAGACGCATTCAAAGGGGTGTATGAGGTGTACGTATTGACACGTCGTTCCTTCCTCGACTCTAGCCGACGAGAAGAAGAGGACTCCTTTTGTTTGGGTGAGAGACCCTGCCCTCGAGCTCTGCGTTTAGCAGCCGAATTTTCCTCGATACTCATGAAGCGGGCAGCTCGGGAACGAAGGTCGTTCATGTCAATCGGCGGTTCAGCAAAAAGAGAGTCCGAGAAAGGGCCGGGGTTGAGCCCGGCCTGTATGGAATGTAGCGCTACAGCGGGATGAAGGTCAGGGATATTTCGGCATGCCAAGGCGAAGCGAGACATATAGTCCCTAAGGGATTCCTTTTCTCCTTGCACAAGATGATGAAGGGACAACGATGTAATCGGTGTCGGCTTAGCATCAGCAAAGCGAGCTTGGAAATGATGGTACAGAGAATCAAATGAGTCTATTGACAGAGGAGGGAGTGAGAAGTACCAATCCAGTGCTATCCCCTTCAAAGTAGAGGGAAACATCTGACAAAGCACATAATCATCCTCTACTGTCATAGAAGCCTGGGTGAGGAAAGCCCGTACATGAGTTACTGGGTCTGTGGTCCCCTCGTACTTATCCTGAGATGGCCACCTCCAAGACTCAGGGACCCGGGCAGATAGAATAGCCGGGATGAATGGATGGAGATTCCATACATTATCCCATCCTGGTGCACGAGGGGGGCCTAAGTCCTCAAACTACCGAGCTCGACTGTGGGGAACATGTCCGGACGAGCTCCCAAGGTTGGTGGGCGCACCTGGAGAGACATGCTGCCGAGCTCTACCATGAGCACTAGCCGGGGATGCGTTTGGCCAAACTCGAATACCAGAATCTGCATTCTGCGTTGCCGAACCTCTTTCATATCTATCTTCTTCGGCGTTTCGGGGCTGGCTGGGGCCAGCGCGTGAATTAGATCTAGACTCCTCCCTATGTCTTGGTTCCTCATTCTGATTAAGACCAAGAAGAGCTCTACCATTTGTCTCCTGATTCTTCTGTCGCAAAGTCCTTAATTCCAAGAGATCCGCCTCTCTCTGTTGTTGAAGAACGGCTAGGCTCGCCTGTGTACTCTGCAAGGCCCTTTCAGTCTCTCGATTGTGGACTCGCAAAGCCTCCATGCGAGCCTCCATTCTTTCCTGTGCCTCAGCCAAGACAGCATCTATACTTGATTGTATAAGGTCTGCCACGACGGGATCCACCGTGGCGTTAGAGTGGTTGCGCGTATAAACCATCTTGTTCAAATCTAAAGGAACTTGGGTGTGATCGGAAGGCTTTTAGAGATTGAAAATGAGATTGTGGTGGTGGGATAAGGGATTATCTCGCCCCACGGTGGGCGCCAAATGTTCTTACTGGATTTTTTTGGGGTGTCCGAGCTCTGCTCGGCCCTCTATATTTTGAGTGACGGAGGGGTGGGTTCCCTCGTTGCAGGAGTGTATTGTGTATATGATTCAATATTAGCATACTTTCAGTTGATTTTATGTCCCCTTTTATAAACATTATGGACAAAATCTTATGATTATGTTAGGTCCGTAAATCCCGGTGATCATACTGTTTTACGCATAAATCCCAAAATATCAGGGGAAGGGTATTGTTGATGTGATAGGTACTGTGTCCATGTCAGTTGTCACATCTTGACCGGGGTTAGTGGAATGAGTCCGGCATTTACTGGGACGAGCCCGGCAGCTCACCCCAGCCCGGTACAAGTACAACCAAAACAGAAACAATCATCTTAGAATTTGGATTTCAGCTTAACTAAAGTCCAAAGACTAGCTGATGAGATCAGGGTTGTCACTATTTATATACACTATATTGGTCATATTACTAGACAATGCGATCTCTTATGCACCATTTTTATAGAGTGCAAGACATTTCAAGCTTAACATTTGCAGAACTGGATAGTCTTAAAAAGTCCAATCACAGGCGGCTCAACAGGCGAAACAACAACAAATCCAGTACCATCTTAAATTTAGAGTCTTAGCCTAAATCAGCAAAAACCCCTCATCTCAAGAATTGGACATCTCAACATGTGAAACATGTAAAGTGTGCAGGATTAAAGATCAATACTTACTCTAATAAGTGCCCAACAACAACTACTCTACTGCCATCTTAGAATTTCAGTCAAAGCCTAACTCAAAAAGACTTCTCATGTCAAGGATTAGACATCTCAAAATATGAAGTCTGCAAGACTAAAAATTTGTACGTAGTCCAATAACTGCCCAATAACAACTATTCTACTGTCATCTTAGAATTTGTGTTTGAGGTTAATTCAATCTCAAAAGTTACCTCACAGGGAAAGAAAGAGTTTCCCCCTATTTATATACACTATTTTTATCATATAACTGGATAACATGATCTCTAACACATTCTTCCTATAGAATGCAAGACATTTCAAGCTAGATATTTATAGGACCGATCCGCAAAAATATGCTCAACAACTACTCTATCACTATCTTAGAATTTGAGTTTAAGCCTAACTCAACAAACACGTCTCATGACAAGCACCGAACATCTCAAAAAGTGAAATTTAAAGGATTGAATATTTGCAGGGTCTAATAATGACCCAACAACAACTACTCTGCTACCATCTTAGAAGTTGAGTATGAGGTTAATCCAATCTCAAAAGTACCCTTTTATATACACTATCTAGTCATATAAAATAAATGTAGTTATATAATAGATCAGTTCTGCTCATTTCATCTAAGTGGATATAAATCAGAAAAATTACACCCAAACTGACACACATAAAACTTGTCCTTAGAATTATGAACACCGACCCCTAAACTTATAAAAACATCACTTTAATATCAGAAATGAATACGTGCTAATTATTATAGCCGTCATTTGCTAACATCAGCGTTAAAAAAACATTTTCGTAACTTTAAGGATTAATTTTCACTGCTAATGCTCATAATTTCATAAGCTGATTAGGAATATTGCCCAATAAAATTCAGAATTTTGCAAGAGAAACATCGGAGGGGACCTGAAGGGCATGGTTGAAGCGACCAAATGATCTGAGTTGGAATACGAAAAATCTGAGGTCACAAGCTTTGATTTGTCGACCCTCTTGGACCCATTGATCAAGGATTGGAACCATTGGAATGGTGGGGTCTCCATCCCTCGAAATTCGAAGGAAGAGGGAATCGCTTAGCGTTGAAGAAGAATGAAACTGACAAAAAGAAGGTTTGCTGTTAATGCTGCGGAGAATCCATCTTCATCATATTAGCTTCATTTCGTTTGTTGCTGCAAATTGAAAGTGCATGTACAACCCTCCCTAAGTGTTTCATTTCACAGGTTGAAGAAATTGATTTGATTCTACTTTCCCGATTTGTTATCTATACCGTTCCCACTTGTTAAACACACACTTAGTTTTACATGCAAATTTCATCCCTATTTTTAAATTTTGGAAATTTTATTCTTCAATTTTTTTAATTTAATTTATTTTATAAAAAAATATAATTTTTAATAATTTCTGGAATGACATTAAGATTCTAGTACGTTTAAAACATTAATTATATTATTCTTTTTCTTATATTAGTAAATAGATATATGAAAAAACGCAGGAACGAGGGTTTGTCTAGTTTAAAAACTAGACTTAGACTTCTTATATACTGTCTCAAATTCGAATTCCTGTGATTAGAACAAACGTGATTAAGAAAAGAAACCTAGATAATCAGATTCTCAATGATGATTAATCATCAATGAAATTGATCAATATTCTGCAAACTGAATCAATAATATGAGTAAAAAAGAAAAAAAAAAGACCTATAGTAAGAACTGGGTGCATATACTTTGTCAATTTTAATTATCTATCATTCAAACATTTTAATTTTTCATTTAACTTTAACAACTTTGATTCAACCGGCGGATTGCTTGGTAGATGAACACATATAATCCGAAATTGACAGCTAATCTTGAATCAGTGGGCCACAAACCAAGGGGTCCCCAAATCAGAGCATCTATGATCTAACAATTACCAACAATGTCAAAAGCAATAGAAATTTAGTCTTTTTTCGCTTTAGAAGTAGCAACAACCATTGAAAAATCCTTCTATCCCCTTTAAGTTAATTTCCACCACGTCTAGTTTAGGATACCTCATCATTTGGGGGTAAAATCTTACCTCTCCACTCACTCTCACCTTGTTCAAACCCAAAGTATTATTGGTCCAATAAACTCCCAAAAACAAAATTGAGATGACCTTTGTTTAATTATGTTTTTCACTATTTAATCATAGCTTGCCAAATAACATGTTCAAAACCCAATTGAAAAATAATTAAGAAACAAGCCCATGCATGATCATAGCTTCTCTACTCATGTAACCTTCCCAAATCAAAACTAGTGATTACAAAAAATAAAAACTAGTGGGGGCTGTATCCATATGCTGAGCCAAATAATTTTCGAATTTCAAACACCCAACTACTAAAAATAAAGGACAAGAAGCAAGATATATATATAAAAACATGAACAAAAATTGAGGAAAAGAAACATCAAATCTTGAACTTGGTTCTTCACTATCAACTTTAAATACCAAACCAGAGGAACAACATAGAGAAGAATATAAACAAATGTTTAGATGTACCAAACAAACAAACAAACTCGGACATACCAAAATTAGATCCCTAAAAAGAGACAAAAACAACCCAAAGGGAGTGAGGGACAAAAAAAATGAAAGGACTACATTTTATATGAAAACCAAACCTATGAAGAGAATACAAATTAAGATACCAAAAAACCAATCAAGTGACTTTATGACAAGCCATGCAAATGAATACAATCACTAGTAATCAGCGTTTGATATGTTTAACTTTGTTCCATCCCTTCTTGCATGAATCTCCCACAATCTTCACTCCTTTTTTCAGCAAAACCTTGAGCTCCTTGGCTCTATCCTTCACCTGTTGTTCAAACCCAGCCATGCCACCAAAAAAGACTTTGAGAGAGAAAAAATAGAGAAAATTTTTGGTAATGTATTGTATTCTAAAATGTGCTAGAAGAAGAGGAAAAAAAACAACTTTAAACCAAGGGGGTGTAGTGGGATCCAACTCATGAATGGACACGTGGCGTTGATCGGTTGGTGCCATTGGTATTCAAATTGATCTGAGTCGTCCTTTGATGACTACGTTGATTGCGGGATAAGCATGGAGTTTGTGGGGACCATGTGAATGCCAAGGTTGCAGTAATGCTGACACAACTTAAAGCAACATGAGTCTAGTTGCTGGACCAAGCTAATTTATTCGTTGAAAAATATTACTCCCTTTCATTTCAAATTTTAAAGTGTTTTAGCTTCTTATTTTTTCTTATAAAAAATATACTTATTTTAGATTTTTGAAGTACATTTTTTCATTTTTTTTCAATTATGTATCTATCTGTAGTTAAGTATTAAATTAAAATAAAATATGGACAATTACTTTACAATAAATAATATATTTTTAATTCAAAATGATATAAATTAAATATTTCTTATCACGTGTGTAGAAATCTTAAATGCATAGATTTTTGAATTGGAGAAAGTATTGTATAGTTTGAATATGTCCTGATTAATTTTTACCTAATATATTATTTTTTTATAAATTAAAATTTTAATTATGTGTTGTATGAATAAATTTATATATGTAATTGACATTGACTTATAAAATAATTTATCTCTTGGATGAAAAAAATTGATAAAAGAATGTCAAAAGAAAATAGCGGAAAAAGTGAAAATTACATATATTTTTTATCTATGTAGCTGAGAACAAAAAGAATTATGAAAAGAATTTAGTGTATTTTATAGTAGAATCTTTTTAGATTAAGAAAAATTGGAAGAGAGAAAAATATTAAAGACATAAAGTTATTTATTTAATCACTATTATATTGGAAATTTAATTAATATTTTGACTCTAAAAATAAAATATTACTTTACTTATCTAAACAATTTAAAAACTAAAAACATAATTTTATACCATTCTATCATTTTCTTTCCACGAACCCATTATGTTATTTGTTTGAATGTCTATTTTTTGTTTTAAAATAGAAAAAAACATATTTTTCAATGAATAAATAACCTCCTCGCCCACCAGCTGTTCAGAGATACACAGATGCACGCAAGGTTTGGAGATGGAGAAAGTAAAGAAAATAAATATAGCAGAACAATGAAAAGGATTTTAGTACTACTTGTCATCAGTGTATATGATTATATGTTAACAAATAAAGCATTTACAATTTGAATTATGTGAACGTTGACATTTTTATTTATTAGTTAAACGGCGCACGTAAATGATAGTCACTGATAAAGGAGTTATTAATTGCGAAAAAGAGAGTTTATTTGATGCGAAAATAAACTGACGTGTTTGAATATAATTTTTATTTTTAATTTTTTTAGTTTCTATGAAATATATTTATATATTTAGTTTGATTGTTTTTAAGTATATTAAATTTTTTTAAAATAATATTATATATTGATTTATAAATTATTATTATATATATATAATTTTTATAATTTTTTTCCTCTTTAGGTTGTAGATATAATTTAAAGGATAATACTTTATAGTTGGGAAGATATGATTATGTTTTCACCAAATAAAACCAATGAAAATGAAGTTAGTATTCCAAAATCAATCAAATACGTTTTTATTTTTATTTTTAATTTTTTTAATAAAATAAAACTAAGAAACACTCAAATCAAACCGCATATAAAGTTATATTATCATTTTACTTCGTGAATAAGAGTTTTTAAAAATAAAAATAATATAAAAGTCTCATTTTAATATTAAAAATATCTATCATCATCTTATCCTTTAATTATTTAAATTTTTATATCAAGAGACTAAACAATAAAATTAATAAATTAAAATGACATTAAATAATTGAACTTAAAGACTAAAATAATAATAAATATTTTTTAAAATATTTTTTTTTATTTTTCATCTTTTCAATGATTAAATTGTCTGGTTCGTATAATTTTAAGGATTAAAATAATAATTTATTCTTATGTTTTTATACAAGTTGGTAATTTAAAGGGGCCTTAAATATATAAAGTAATATTTTTCTTCAAAATAATTCTTTTCATACATAAATGAGTTAAGATTCAATCTCTCTAAACTACTGAGATATAAATTATTTTCAGTTGTGGCAACATTGGTTTGGTTTGTTTGATAATCTAATATTTCATTCACCTATTAACAAAGAACAAATAAAATAATCAAAGGGCAGTTACCAAAATGAATGCATAATGAAATCCAGCTTAGCTATTGGTACAAAGTGATGCGTAAAGAGGGGTGTCTACACTCCATAATCATTGATTCGTTAGCCTTGCTGGAATGTGAAGGAGGATACCAATTTCGATTCTCAAGTCAACAAGATAAGCATAAGTTTAGTTGTATAGTAATAAAGTTGAATAAAGTAGAATATTTTCTGTACCTGCCAAGCATTCCTCTTACTTGATTTATGCCATGGATAGAAGCATTACATCTCAAATACAAGAAAAAAAAAGGTTAAATATTATGATTCGGGTAGAATGTGCTCCAGCTTTATGTACGTGCTGTCCACCTAACTTGACAAAAATTATTATGAAAATTAATCAACAATGGTGTTTCAAAAAACACCAAGTATTAGTTTTCAAATCATTAGTTGACAAGTACTTAAGTGGTTAACATTTCAACTTTTCTTTAATATTTGTGATTAGACTCAGAAGTATTTCCATAGCCAGAAGTGCCTATGTTTTCGAGAAAGTAAAGTATTAGTTAAGAGATAATTTTAAAAGGTTAATCAACTAATTAGCACTAGTGGGGGTAAACATTTCACCTTTACCTTTCAAAAAACATTTTTACTATGATAAATGCAAGTTTCTTAATATATTTCTAGCTGTGGATGGACCAAGTGATTATGGACTAATTTATTTAAAATTAAAATTAGTAGTTATAAGCTTATTTAAGAAGTAGGTAGGATTTGTTTTTTCTAAAAGATAAAAAAATATTGATTTTTTAAACAAATGCATGGTAAATAAGCATTTAAAAAAACAAAAAATTACTTAGATGACATTTAGTTTGAGGAATTATTTTCTGCTTTCATTTCTAATTTTTCATTTTTTGAAAAGAGTGATAGTATTTCCTTGTTTTTATCTAATTTTAAAAATATTTTTATAAAAATATTTTCATTAAAAATCAACCAAATACATTTTTACTTATTTCCTATTTCTAATAAAGATGAAAATAGAAAACACTTAAATCAATCATCTTCTATTCTTAAAAAAGTACTTTTTCCTTTTTTTTTTCCATAAAAAAAGAAACTACACTACCTCTGAACCACTAGACCCAATTTGGTAAGGGGAACAAAAGGCCGCAAAATATATGATGACAAAGACATAAACTTCTACGGAAAAATAATTGTGTTTCCTTATAAAGAAAAGGAATTAATTGATATTAAATATCAAATTTGTGTATTGATACCATTTAATATTTTTTTATAAAATATAAAATAAAATTAATCAATTAAACCGTTTGAGTAATTTGATATTATTTTTTTATCATCACTTTTCTACCTTCTATTTAACTAAAATATTGGTCGTGATTGGTTGGTGACATTTAGCAATATACCAATATTATTGGGAAAGAAACATCTGACTTATTCCATAACATACCATATTCCTAAGAAACATACATGATCACTCATCAACACATATTCAAAGTCATAAACAAAAGAGGATATCAAAAGCCACTAAAGGAAGGTAAAATGAATAAAGTATTCCAAAAATTATGCTCAATTACTTATGTTAACATAATCAATATAAATAAGTTATTATTAAAGTTAAAGCATTGTACAAGGAATGTATAGCAAGGGAAGAACTCAAATTCCCAGTCCAGCAATAGGAGCATCCAAGGGCACATCCAATGATGAACAATTGTAGAAAGCTGTCACCTGAGAAGTGAATTGTACTGAATATAACTGAGCTTATGGCAACAGCTTGTTGCCATTCCATGGTGGAGGAAAGTGATGTCAAAAGAAATCCCCTATAAACAACTTCTTCCAAAAGGGGAGTGACAATGCAATAAGCAACCATACAAGACACTCTGGAGATGCCACTACTTAGGAGCATATCCTTCACTATGGAGTTGTTAACAGGCTGCATGCATGTGTTTAAAGTAAAGTCAAAGTAAAACATCATCATTTCATAACTTTCAACCCATCTCAGTTTGCTAAGTACAATTTTAACAAAGAAATATTTGATAGACAACTCCAATACGCAGACAACTAGACAACTACTTATAAAATGTGAAGAAAAAAGGAAGAAAAAGAAAAAATTAATAAAAGAAATTCGTAAACATATACGTTTTATGAATTATTATCTGTAAAAAAATAATATAAGAGACAGTGTAAAAAACTTTTATGCAGTCATCGAATCACGAAATGTTACATAAGTTGTTGGTTGGTTTTTACAACAAAATTCTGATCAGATGACAATATAATTCTGTTTTACTTTTATAGTGACAGTGGATAAAAATTAAACTCTTCAAACAAATGTAAACTTTAGAATAACTACAAACAAAATCATGAGGTTTGGTGGGGACTGGGGATGGTTCCATGGTTTCCAATAATAATGCTTTTATTAAGCATCATATGAGAATGCGATGTTGACACATTGCACAAGTCACACAGTAAAGTAGTACTAAATTTTGCTATCAAATAGTGCTGGATATTTTCCACAACTGAATCAAACCACTGGGGTGATGTATTCTAAGTACGTGGGAATGCATAGCAATTTTAGATATCTAACCAATTGAACTAAAAATTAGTAACAAATGTTCAGCCATATAGCTCCTTTAGTGCATTATCTAATTTCTAAGTGCTTATCTGGGATACCGTTGGGTGATGGGTGTTGGGAGTGAAAGATACGAGAGTTCATTCTCCAAAAGTACTTCAAACGGGCTTTGAACGGCATCCCAAAAAGTACATGTGTCAAGCACAATAATTTTGTTTCTTACTTTCATTTTGAAATTTTCCCTTTTGCTTCCCCCTGCTTTAAGTTATTCCAAAAAAGTAGTTAGCAGTAAGAACTTGGATTTTCTTATGATCCCCCCTGTAAAAGACAAAGTACTTCACATTTTTCAAAATGCTAGTTGATAGGAACTTGGAATTGTTTCAGAAAAAATGGAGATTACCACCTAACAACAACAGATGTAGGCCTTAAGAACTCCTCAAGAGTCAAGAGACAGAAAGAAAACATACCCCATGTCATTGAAGAGACTTATTACCTACCTCTCAAATCCTCACTCAATAACTTCTCATCTTTCATTTCCCCAATTTTCCCTTATATTCCACATAGCCTCTGGCTTTTACCTCATTGCTTCCTACACCTGTTTCCATGTAAGCCTTACATGGATTGTAAGCAAGTTTGGTATAGCCTAAATCCCTCTTTTGCCATTACACTTTTCCTGCATGGCTATAGCACAGGATTGTCTGGTACAACTTGAAAATGTGGGGTATTTTTCATGATCAGGAAGGGCATTTTATTGAGACAAGGTTTATTAATCATACCTATATACTAATGCAAAAAAATGAAAGCTTGTATAGAATTATATTCATAAAGAGAAAACAAGAAAACACAATGATACCAGTTTCTGATTGACTACCCTACCTACAGCAGTATGGTTTTCTATGCAAACACTAGCATCCCATAAATCCTTGAAACCCTGTTAGTGAATGGATGCTACTTATTATTCTACTATAAAAGCTATGCAAGCATCAAAGATAATTTGAGGAGAATTATGACAAGTGTGCTAGACATATAGTTTATATTATTTTTCTATGTAAATAAAATGACAACTGAAAAAAATATAACTACCAACCTTGGAGCCAAGTAATTGGTCAGCAAGTAGAGATGTTAGGAAAATCAGAAGAACTAGAAACCCAAATCCCAGAGCTGATGACAAAAACCAGTTCCTGTTGCTCAAGAATTTGTTCTTTTTGAATAAGTTTGAAAACTTGTATTGCGGCTTAGCAGTGTACTTCAGTAAAACCAGAGTCACACTAAGCTCAAGAATCTGAATGGTAAGAAATGATAAGGCCTGCATTAGTGAATAAAAAGAGATTGTTAATATTTGTTCAAAGTCAAAACACTGCACCAATGAAGCTAAAAAGCTACGACAGAATGTGAACTCCGACCATGTACTTAATGTAACTTAAATTTGAAGGACAATTTATAGTATATCACATAGAAACACAAGTTCCAGTTGATGCTCTATTGCACAGCCTTAAAACTTCTGTTGCAAACACTGGACATAAGAACATAACAGCACCATTTTAAAAATGAAATCTATCCCCTAGCACAAGAAGTGGGACACAACCTTAGAAAAACAACTTCCAATTCAATCTAGCAGAACTTATAAAACTACTGTTGATCTATACCTACTAAAGCAATAACAATAACAAGAATAAATCATTTACTTTCTTTTAAACTTAGGACATTTAATCTTTGAAAGATTTTGGTCATAAATTAGTTCCTCTCAATCAGTTACTACGTGTCAACACTTTATTTCTCAGTAAGATCATGGTAATATATATTCGAACTTTAAAGCACCAATTTGATGATAAAATATTAGAAATAAAAATGTGGGGACACATTAATTTCTCAAGGGCCTAATTAACTAATAAAAATCTTTAAAGGATTAACCCAGTAACACTAACACACTAACTAATATTTGGAGGAATACTCTAATTAATATAAGAAATAAATAAAAAAAAAACGAGACCTCAGTTTGTGGATCAAGAACAGGTTGTCCATTAAATAAAGAAACCACAGATAAGCCTCCAAAACTGAAAGGGATATGCAGAGTGAACAAATACAGTGCAAGGTTGCTCCAAACACTGCCACTCTCCCATGGACTATCATCCTCTTGTAAAACTGAGAATTCCTGTAATTTGGAACAACAAAAAGAAGAACAAGATTAGAGTAAATGATTGCATCAAAATTAGAGTGTCTCTGAGCTGAAAAAGAATGAGCATGTTATTACATACCTCAGAAAAGGGTGTGGAGTGTTCTTTCCTTTTGCAAAAGGTCTTAAAACAGTTGCCATGTGAGGGTGTGCATGCAAATTTCAGTTTTGGTGAACATTTGAAGCTATTAACTGTGTTGGGAATGTGAAAGCAGTGAAGGGGTGAGACCAACTCCTCAGTGACAAGTTTAGCATAAGCCGATGAACACCCCAGAACCGACAACATTTGCTTCTGGTCGTCAATGCTTTACACTCATTTATTTGTATATATTACATTATTATAGTATTCCTACAATTATTTCACTCATTTGAGCCAAATATTCATGCTTCAACACTTTAAATAATTAAAAAGAATTTAATAAAATGTATACAGATTTAATTGATATAATAGTGAAAATGTATTTTTTTTTTTAATTTTGTTAACTAAATATAAAATATCACATTTTAATAAAAGTTTAACTTTTCTCTAACTGCTTTTAAAATCATAATTATCATTAATGGTGGAAAAATAGTACACAGCAATATATAAATCCGTAAGATAATACTTATATATTGACTTTTGTTAAATAATTTATAACTAATTTATAACTATTAATAATGTAAAATAATTTTAAGTACATAATTTTTAAAATATTTATCATTAACTTAGAATTCTACTTATAATATAAATATTTATATAATTATTCGCAAAATTTACGAAATATTTCAATATAATTCTATCAATTATTTATAATAATTTATAAAAGCAGTTTACAGTAATATAAAATAATTTAATTCTTTATATTTCAATTAAAAATAAACTTTATATTTTCTATCAGTTAGAACTAAAACTAGATTTCAAAAAATTAATAATAATTCAATTAATTAAAATGGACCTCCTTTTTGTAAATAACTTACATAGAAAATAGTCACATGTTGTTATTTAAGAAATAATCATACTTAAGAAACACAAATTAACAGAGAATGGTAGAAGGTCTCAAGTTCGTTCATCATTGAGTCACGAATCATGGCGAACGTGGCTATTCTTGAGCTTAATAGAAAATGTACGAAGACAGTGGAAGAGATAGTGAAATTGGAGAGAAAGATTTTTCCGAAACACGAATCACTCGCTTCATTCTTTGACGATGAATTGAGAAAGAAGAACAGTGGGTTGCTTTATCTTCACGTGGATGGCGAACTTGCGGGCTATGTCATGTATTCTTGGCCTTCTTCCCTGTACGCCTCCATCACCAAGCTCGCAGGTTCCAACCCCACTTCGTTTTCTCACTTGCATTTAAGTCACAGAACAATGGTTACATTCAAAATTTCAAATTTCGTCTTTTCAATGTTAATATTTGTGTTGTTGCTCTAACTTCAAGATATGCCCATAACCTGTTTGATGAAATTTCCCAATTAAAAGATCTAAACTTTTTTGAGATACACTATACATACAATGATACTATCTCTCATTGTTGTAAGATGTAATACATGATACACTAGGGAGATAGATAAAACAAATTATTTTATAAACTTTTATTCGGGTTGTTGTACAAATACAATTTTCTCAAACTTCTTTACTTGTACGTGTGTGTTTGGTTCCATGTTGAGTAACTCAAAGTTACCGGCTAACATTAAAATTTTTTAAATCTAGAATTGATTTCGAGTTAAAACAATTTTAAACAAATTTTGTGTTGGATAAAAATTTTATACTTGTATGTTTGGTTTTGCATTAATAGAGTTTGACATGTGGCTATTTGACGTATTTTATTTATTCAATTTGACGTGAAATTAGCTTTGAATGTAGGTTTGAGAAGCATATCCAAACAAACTGAGTTTTTCTATTAAACCACTCACACATAAATCGGTTTACTTCAATTGAATATCAATTTTGATAAAAATTTCACAATCAATTTTATTCAAAATTAGTTTTGCAAATGTTGACACATGTAATGTGGTTTTTTGGGGTTGCCCTCACATTCCTCAGCTTATGAAATACTTGTATTGAATCTTAAAATTTTTGGTTATTCACAATATGAGTATGCCATATTTATGGTTTTACTAGTGAAGGAGCAATGGAGGAAGCAAGGCCACGGAGAGGCCCTGTTGAGAGTGGCAATTCAGAAATGCAGAACAAGGAAAGTTTCGAGGATAATGCTTCATGTGGATCCCCTGAGGATTCCTGCAGTGAATCTTTACAAGAAACTTGGTTTCCAAGTTGACACTTTGGTTCAAGGTTACTATTCTTCAGATAGAGATGCCTATAGAATGTACTTGGACTTCGATTCAAATTGAAGCAGATATTAAATAAACAATTTGCATATGATCTGTGGTTAATTTAAACAACAAATTTGTAATTGTTTGTTTAAGGGGCTCATGAAAGACAAGGATTTAATGTAGAGGGTTCGTAGTTTTACTTCTTTCCTAGCAGAAAATGAAGAGCTATGTTCTGCAATTGTCTATACTTGCTTTGTCAATGACAGGTAACTGTGAAATTTCAAAGAAAATATAGAACGATTGATGATTACAGAGTAGGAAATGCTTAAAATAACATTGAAAGCAACCAAATAATATACTCTATATCAGTGGGTTGAAACATTCTAGAATCCCACAAATTATAGGTCAATGTTGCTAAGGATTGAGATTTACATCATTTTGTAAGTCTCAGTAAAGTTTACGTAATATTTCTCAAAAAAATAAAAGTTTACTTAACAATAAATGTTAAAAACACTATTAGATATTTGTTAAGGAATAAAAATTGACTATTTTTATTAATGCACTCTTATTACGATATCTAATGTATTTTTTAACTTGATTTTTTTTTTAAAAAATTACATGTTAATTCCTTAATTGTCATCATAAAGACAATGATTAATAAATTATTATTGTTATTATATATTACAACATGGATTTTTGTGTTGAAATATTAGAGTGAGAAATTAATACTTGCATCAATGGAACTATATAAATTGATATATATCTCATACGAGATTATTTTTTAAGCATAAGGGATAAGCTAAAATGGAGACTAATTTAATTGAGTATAGTGTGTAAATTGTTGTAGTTTTTTAATACTTGATTTTGATTCTCAAATATTTTAAAAAAAGAAAAAAAACAAAAAAGTAAAATTTTTTTTTGTTGCTGCCCAGGATCGAACTGGGGACCTTTAGTGTGTAAGACTAACGTGATAACCACTACACCACAGCAACTCTTCTATTGGCCTTAGGTACAAGAAACTAAAAATAGAATTATGATGTCATAATAACCGGAAAATTCATGCTCATAAAATATTCAAAACATAAAACCAACCTTCTTTTTCTTTCTTCGAATCCGTTGGTACGCGTTCGAGCCCTAGATTTCATTCTAGGGTTTCTTTGCACCTTAATTCCATCTTCAAATTTTGCATTCAATTGATTCAGGGGGGTTTAAATTTGTTTCTATTTTTTATTCAAATTTTCACGAGTTGCAATAATTTGATAAAGAAAAATGGTGGGGGTGTTGAGAAGTTGCATTCAATCGATATTGAAGCTGGTGAACTCGGTGATTGGGATGGCTGGGCTGGCCATGATTCTATACTCCGCTTGGATGATTAGGGTTTGGCAGAGGAAGATGGGCGAGCTTCCATTTGGTCATGATTCTGATTATCCACCCCCGTGGTAAAATTCTTTTCTTTTTTTTTTTTGTTTTTTCCTTTTTTGTCTTTTTTTTCTAGAGCCTTTTTTCCATGTCTGGATGAATTAGAAATTTTGGACTTCGATTGACCCGTGAAAAAGTATTTTTAAGAATAAAATGAAATGTTATTAATTAAAAATTTGTATTTTTTTTATGCTAATGGATTTTTATTTTATTTTTTTAATTTTGTTATTAAAGTGTTGAATGGAGGATAGTGTTTTAGGAAAGCAAACGGGTTAATTGGTAAGAGAGAATTGTTTGTTGGGGAGTGGTTTTTGGCAAAGAATATATAAAGCTATTGAATTTTTCATTCTCAAGCTGTTAGTGGAATTAAGAGAACCTGGAATTCCAATATAGTTATGCATAAGCCAGAGTTTTGGAGCAAGAATGGGGTTCTTATTTAGGATAAGAATATGTTCAAGGTTTTAAATTGTGGTTGCCATTGTGGTTTTGTTATGATCCTCATATTGTGGTTGGAAAAACCCCGTTATGATCCTAATATTGTGGTCGTAGAAACCCCCCGAAACCTTGAAGTTAGAAGTCGACTGTTTTTTAAAATCTTGTATCCTACATGTATCGTATCGTATTGCTTCATTTTATATGTATCTTATCTGATACACATATTGCTTCTGTGCATCATAGTTTATATGCATCAAATCTTTTGAACATGATCAGGAGGGGGTGGTCTCACACTAATTGCTAGCTAGTCAACTTTTTGAGAAATAATTGTGTTCAAACACAGTATTTCCTGCTAGTATGATGTGATTCTTCTTTACATTATTAAGTTTTCTGATCTGTATGGATAGATTATGAACAAATTACTTTTTCCGGAAACCAGGTTCATTTACATGTTTCTTGGCCTAGGAGTTGCATTCTGTGTAATCACTTGTTTGGGTCATGTTGCTGCTGAAACTGCTAATGGCTGTTGCCTGTATTTGGTATCCTTTTCTTTAGTCTACCATTATGTTTTAATCTATGATGCACAAGTACTGACACTATCATCAGATAATGCTCTGATGCAAGGCAAGGGTATGTCATTTATTAAAAATGAAGTTATATTAAAGTATATATGAAAAGTTTATAGATATTATATCATTAAATAAAAGAATCATAAAGCCATCATAAGATTACTGAAAATATTTTCAAGCAATATTTTTAAAATTGTTAAGTGCATATTAAGGATTTTTTTAGTTTAATAAAATAAATAAGGTTATATAAGGTATCTAGTTAACAATTCAAATAAGAAATTGTTTACTGTTTCATGTATGTATCTATTGATCCCCTGTGTGTTAACAATTCAAACACCACTAATATTTTTCACTGCTGAAACTTTTAATTTGCACTAGCGAATTGGAGACTTCTAATTTGAATTAGTACTGTATGTTAAGAAAAAATATTTTAATAAAATAAATAGTAAAAGTTATACAATGTTTGAGATATCTAGAATTATTTAATAAATTAAATAACAGAATGTTTACTATTGGATGTATTTATTGATTTTCTTATTGCTGATTTATTGTCACTTTTCTCTGAATTTCACTTTTGGTAAGTATTAAATAAACACCACCAATATTTCAGTGCTGAAATTTTTAATTTTATGGACTGAATTGAATTGAGCTTCTGAACAGCCTGAACAGCGGAAGCACTGTGTTCTGTTGCAATAATAAATTTTTCTATGACCATTGAGAATATGTTACTGTTGACCTTGACTGCTTACAGTATATGGTGTTTGTGATGTTGCTTATCATGCTTGAGGCTGCAGTAACTGTTGATGTATTTCTAAACAAGGACTGGGAGAAGGTATTGTACATAAAAGAAAAATGCCAGCATAACTCTCTTTCTAAGACTTCTTCTATTATTGAAAAAATTTATTGGAAATCACAAATTTTGGTGAATTGCACTTCTCATTTAAAGACTCTCTTGATTGTGATTTTCAATTAATTTCAGCTAATAATAGAGTGACAAAAAGAGAGTCTGAGAGAGTGACACTAAAATTCCTGATATTCAAAATCTTCCTCAATATTATTTTTGTTTGTTCAATACTTTATAGTTTTCTCTTCATGTGAAATATTAATGTGTTAAACGATTATCTGAGCCATTCAAACATGGTAATTGAAATCAGGACTTCCCAAAGGACCCCTCAGGGAGTTTTGATCAGTTCAAGAATTTTATCAGGTTAAATTATGAAATGTGCAAATGGGTAGGCCTGTCACTTGTTTCTGTACAGGTAAATCTCTTTCTTCTGTGTGTGTGATATTGGTATAGCTGTTATGACACATTTACTTTTGAAGCCTAATTACCTAATGACAAAATTTTTTACTTTCAACCTCCAAGATGATTGATTACTAGTTTTCAACACAATTAAGTAGTTTCATTCAAGGAAACTTTGTATTCAGGTGTTCATTTTTCAAGATTGTCTAGATAGCTTCTTCCTTCTCTTCTTCGAATAAAGCATACTAAGAAAACTTTGTTTTCATGATTGGAAAATATTGAATTTAGATATATATTTTGCTTTTCCAAATCAAGTTTGGGGATCTGTAGTATGCGAGATTAACATGAGAAGCACTATGCTGCAGATAAAAAAAACAAGCACTACACAGCATCAACTTTCTTCTTTTGCAAGTGTTTCACGTGAGCAAAAATGAAACTGGGAGAAGGAGGGGACACTTTTTTTTTATGAATTGATTAATGTATTTCATAACTAAACATTTGAAATATTTTATTCTTTCCTTGAATTGATCTCTCCATGCAATTTGCTTGTTCTATGATATAAAAACTTGAAGACTGTTATCCTATTGGCAATAGGTCTTTGCTATTCTTAAAGTAAAGCAACATGTAAAACACTCTTCCTTGAAATCTCCTTTCACATTGTCAAGATCACCTTTTATGTTCTGTGAAAAATGGAAAAAGAAAATATCGGCTTTTATCATTTGTTTTTAACTGGATCCGGTTATGTATGTCGTTCTCTATCTATTTTTTTTAGTATTGATAATTTGGATGCATATTTCATGATTAAGGGATTGATATAGGTAATACTTCTCTTGTGGATGAGATCTGAACCTATTTTCTATACATATAATTAGTATGTAAAACAACTGGCAAGTGGAACAATGTTAACTATTTCTTGATCCATTTGTTCTTTTGGTACAGTACATGAGCAGCTAGTGCATATTTCTTGTTATGCTTTGTTGCATATGTCTACTGATTACTACTGGATATAAAAAATTAAAGAGATGAAGTTACTTTTAGAATTTTGGTTAATGAATGCCTGCCTGTGCTGTTAACAAGCAGGGACTCTCTCTATTATTGGCAATGATACTCAAAGCACTTGGGCCACATCAATATTATGACAGTGATGATGAATATGCTCCTGACAGGGTGCCACTCTTGAAGAATGCTCCACATCAATATGTTGATGTTGATCCAGGATATACACACGGAACTAAAAATGATGGATGGAGTCGAGTAGGATAAGTGACAAGGTAAAAAAGATTGGAATTCTTTAATTGATCATAATTTTCTTGTTTGAGCAGCCATTTTGGATTTCCTTTATCATTTATTTTCATTAGTATATTTCAAATACCTATCATCATGCATATCAGATTCATTCTTACATGGTTCGAAAGCAAAAGTAGGCTTAAAAACTGAAATTCAATCTATACTACAATTTTTCATTTTACAATGGTTATGTATTAGATTTATTTTTTTAAAATAACAAGACTGTAATCACTCGGTACGGGGTTTAGTAACACTTAGGGCTTTTCATCATTCCTCAAGAGTATATTCTGCAAAAATTTAATATAGGTCCTTCCCTGCAAACTCATTGTGTTTCTAACTGAGCTATACCCATTGGGTGGTTATGTATTATTTGATCTATAGCATTAGCAATCTCTATTTTCTACATTCATTGTTTTCCAGAACTTGTTTAGAAATTGGAACATTAATCTCTGGTAATGATGCTTCTTTTGCATGTATTGATTTACTTATAATGTTAAAATTATTCTGTCTGTGGTCAGATGCTTTATGGAACATTTATTGGATTGTATTTTGTTTCCATTCATTAGTAACCTCAGCGGGACAAGGCTTGGTTATTGTTTATTGTATATTAGTCAGTATGTTAAACCTTAGCTCTTGCTTGCACTTAACTATTTTTAAATAAAAATTTCCTTCTTAAATCAAACAAATAGGTAAGGCCATTGCTTTGAATTGAACCTTGGAAGTCTGGGGCCATGGAAGATGGGTGATCCTTAGCAATCCTTTTCGATGCCGGTTGGTGTAGAAGAGGACCTCTATGCTGGATGTGATTAGCTAGTGGATCAATGGCTATGGGAGAAACAAGTACTAATGGTGACCCTATCATCTGTTACACCAATTTGTTACAGTTATGAGCATACGTATGTATCATATGATTCATGTCTATATATATCGTAAACAAAATACAGAACCTCGTGATGTACAACCCCCTGTATCATCTGTTAAAAGTATCCCAGAAGTTGGATCAATGGATAAATTCTTCTGTTTAACTTGTTTACTCATCATCAATCATCATTCATCCTTTGTGGATACAAAATGGTGGGTTACACAAAAAATGATTGTCTTTTATTTGCTTAATAATTTAACTCTCGTAGACTTGATATTTGATGAACTTCATTTCATCCGTTGAACAAATGGAGAGGAAAATGGTTTCTTTTTACAATTATCTTCGTTTAAAAACAAAATCAGAAATCTTGTTTTACATTTTTACTCGACAAGACACTTGTGTTTTTCCTTTGTAATTGATGTAACTCTTGTCAGATTTTGGTAGTGCAGTTCTAACAAAGGTTTTATAAGTATAACCTAATTGCTCATCGGTAAAAGTAATGATTTTCAGTTTTTCTGATTTCTGATTGATTGGTTCAATTGTAAATAAAATTGAAGTCAAACAGTATCCATATAATAGAGGAGAAAAGATAATTCCAACTCCACATTTTACTTTTGTGTAAATAAATAATTGGAAATGTAGTTTGTTCTAATTGGGCTTTATCTCTGGGACTGCATTGCTCTTGGTCTTATATTTCATTTTTCTTACTCCATTTCTCTCAACGTCTATTTAACAAATATTTATTGTTCTCAAATGCGAGTGATGACAATTATATATTATTTTTTAAATAACGAGAAACATAAGTATTTATAAATTAATAAATAAAATATAAATTATATCAATATTTTTATGCACAAAAATTCTATTTATTTAACTATTACTTTTATCTTCCTTAAAAGAGGTATTTTAGTAAAATTTGAGATGGGATCGGTGTAATTTTCTAAAAAAAATTAAGGCAATATAAACGTAATATTTTTAAATTCAAAATGGATGGTACTGTGTAAGGATAAAAAATGCATGTTTGCAATATTAAGTAAAAAAAATGAGAACACCTAATGGTAGAAATCAGTAATACAATACCCTGCATCAGTATACCTAAATATAATTACTAATTGTGAAGGTGAGTGACAGTGGCAGAATCGTTGGATAAGATAACGAAGAGAAAAAGGAAAATGAAGAAGGAAATGGAAAAGGCGCAACGAAGGAGTCAATGGCGGACAACTGACGATCGAAGGAGGAGTCAATGTGAACTTGGAGTGCAGGGGGAGATTCGAGAGTAAGAGAAGTGAGAGAGGGGGAGAATGTAGACGTTAGGGAAAGGGGAAAGTGAGGGGGCTGACGTAAAATTAAACCCCATTTTTCACGTCAATTTGTCAAATAAGCGACATGAAAAATGCTTTGATGTCATTTTTTTGGATGTTCGTCGTGAATGTGGAGATGTTATTTGTCCATTTTGCACTAGTGTCTTTGGAAACAAGAGCTCTCTACACCATAATATTAATATTGTCTTGTTTAGTTTTTAGGCATAGAAGGAGACTCTAACTTAACACAAGGTCTAGATAAGTATTCAAGAGAAAAGAAAAAGAATAAAACGCACAATGTTAGAAGTGACATTCAAAAGCAGAAGAAAGAATATTCAAAAAGAAAACAAAAACTACAATGTCAGCTCAAGACTAACGGTTCAAAAGTATTGTAAATAAATAAAGCAAGCGAAGTGTAATATACGAAAACCTGGTGTTTCTTTTGTTATTCTTCTTCTATAATTCATGTATCTTTTCCTTTCATGTGCTTCCTAATAACTCACAAAATCGAGTTATTTTTATACTTTTTATCATATAAATTGTCCATTAAACACTTCTAAGCAACCTAAACAACCATTAAATGTGCTTAATTCATAATATTTCATGTTAGAGCTTGTTGATGGTTTGTTTAAGTGTTTCAGGGTTGAAAATAGCCAAAAACAAGAGAAAACATGGTAAGGAATACATCTCTCGCGAGTTGGGTTCCAACTCGCGCAAATTAGAGCACCAATGAAAAATTAATGCTCTCTGTGACTATAACTCGCGCGACTTGCTATTTAGCTCGTGCGGGTTGGCTTGACTTCAACACATTTGCTCTCTGGAACATTAACTTGCGCGAGTTACTTCACACCTCGCGTGAGTTGGTCTTGTGAAAAACCCAAGTCCAATTATTGAAGGCTATAAATATGACTTATTTCACTGTCAGCGACTTCTTGTCACTTTTCGGTTTTGACCTAATTCGGTGGTCGTTTTCTGACCACAAACTTCATGGAACAAGGATTCAACCCCAAGCCAAGCGATTGAGAAGCAAGAATCATCCGACTTCCTTAGGATATCTATGTATTCTCTTTCAATTACTTGTTGTTTTCTTCTCAAGCATGAACTAACTCTTCCTTTTGATTGGGAGAATAATGTAACCCTAATTTATCCCCTACTATAATTCTCGATGTTATTCAGTATATGTTTGAGTGTTTATTCTTCTGCGTTTAATGCTATTTGTTAACTGACAACTAATGAATTGATAATAAACCTAGGAGAACTTTGAGAAAATAAACTTAGGTGATACTAGAGAATTAAACCATTATTATGCTAGAGTCCTAGAGATATGAGTAAGTAATAGTGTGGACGTACCTAAGTTTACTACTGGATTCACAAATCTAAATCCCTAATTCACTTAGTATTAAATTAAGAGATTAATTAATCTAAGAAATCTTGGCGACGTGAGTGATCTTGAGAGGGACAATCACGAGGGTAGGAATCTGATCCAACCATGATTATAATTTGAATAACAAAGAGAAGAATATTAGGGGGAATTAGTGATGAAATCAGGATTCCAATTGCTTCTTTTATTATTTAATTCTCTCTTATAATCATTGCTTTCACAACAAACCAAACCCTTTCCCCCTTTTGAAAAATAAGATCTAAAATAAGAATATAGTTTCAAATTGCTTATCCTTGTGAGATCGACAACCCTTGCCATAAATACTTATTAATAGACGACTGTCGTATACTTGCTATAACCAAGTGGTGGGTTGCGACTTAACCATCGCACGCCTGCCACACATTAAGTTTTTGGCGTCGTTGTCGAGGATAAGCCAATTTGGCGTATTTTTATTTCAATTTTATTTTTCTCTTTTAATGTTTCTATCTTATTCAAACTTCTCTTTTCTTCTCTTACTTCTCTTAAACTGCTCAAACTAACCTCTTGTTCTCATTCTTCTCTAGAACTGAATTTTCCTGATATTCTCACTTGATCTGGGGAATTTTGTTTTACAGGAAATTAAGGAAGAACGGAGAGCCCGAGTTTGGCCTTGATACTGAGATCGAGAGAACAGCTCGCTCACTCTCTATAGCACCAAGAGAAGCCCGAGCCTAAATTTCTGACATCCCTGCAAACCATAACATGGATCCTCCATCGAATAATCAATAGAGGACCCTTGCTTAGTTTAACAAGAACAATATGAGAATAGGCTCACCAATAGTACTACCGCCGGGAATCACACATGGCGAAAATACACATCTCATACCTTATTTAAGCCAGAACATCTAGTTCCACGGTCTCCCTCATGAGGATGCAACCGAGCACATCAGAAATTTCCTCTATGAAAGCAACCATGTGATTGGTACAGCAGACCCAGAGGTCAACATATTGCGGTTTTTCTGTTATACACTCCATGGGGAAGCCAAAATCTGGCTACAGACACAACCTACATGTAAGTTCTCAACCTGTATTGACTTAGAAACACAATTTTTGCGCAGGTTTGTGAATGAGAGTAGGGGAAGCATCCCATCCCGTGCTATATATGCCTTCAAGATGGAGGATGATGAGAATTTTGCACAGGCGTGGCATAGATTTAAAACACTCCAAGCAAGATGCCTCACACATGACATGGAATCTCATTTGCTAGTAAGCTTCTTTCTCCAATGGTTAAGACATGAAGATCTGAAAAATCTTAACCTAGTAACCGGAGGATGCCTGGCGGAACTAAAAATGCCGGAACAGTGTATTGAGTTATTTGAGGTAATGACCCATTCAGCACACCGTAGCAGTAGGGAGACTTCTAACTCTAGAGGGGTACATGCAGTATCCACCGATACAACCCTTCTAGTCAAAATAAAAGCACTAACTATAAGCCAACAACGCTTGGAGAAACAGATGGTAGAAAATACAACAAAAACAACACCTACAACTACTGCTCCTCCACCACAAACCCAATCTCCGATTTGCTCTAATTGTGGAGGTAACCCTTATACTTGTGCTTGGTTTTAGTTAACGAATCTACCAATTATGTAGGGCAACAACAAAGGTTTGGCTACAACAACAATAACTTTGGGAACTCCAACTATAGGAACCACCCTAGTTTCTCATGGAAGGATAATTCACAAACCCAAAGGCCTCCATTCCAACCTCAATAAGAAAAGAAAGCTTACTTGGAGGTGTTGGTTAAGCAACTTGCTGAAAGCCAAAAGGTGATGGTGGAATCACATAAAACCCTATTTGACTCTCATCATGCATTCATGGAAGAGGTTAGAGGTAAATACAATAATTATGATCCTTTTCAAAGAAACAAAGAAGCTACAATGCGCAGTGTGGAGCATCAACTAGGCCAAAGAAGCCAACAACTCTCAAGCCGTGATCAAGGAACTTTTCCTAGGAATACCACTCCAAACCACAGGGAATAGGTAAAATCTATAACTTTGAGAACTGGTAAAGATCTTCCTAACCCTTCTACAAAAATTACAGCACCTATCTAAGAGGAAAAACAGGAAGAAACTACTGCTGAAAAGACTGGTACATACACAATTCTCCAAAAGCGTGGTGAGAAAAATAAAGCCAGCCAATAGGAGACACCTAAGGATGATCCTCCAGCTTATGTGCCCCTATTCTGTATCCAAATAGACTCAAAAAGGGCAAGCAAGACACCCAAGAAAAGCAATATGCTAAATTCTTGGATGCCTTCAAGAAGTTAGAGGTAAATATCCCACTCCTAGAGGCTTTACAACTAATGTTGGTTTATTCAAAGTTTATGCAGGAAATGTGCACCAAGAAAAGGAAATTTCCTGAAAGTGAGGTAGTGGTCTTGAATGAAGAATGAAATGCCATCTTGACCAACAAGCTACCACCCAAAAAGAAAGATCTGAGTAGTTTCACAATTCCATGCAACATAGGGAAGACATTCTTCCAAAAATCTCTGTTGGATCTTGGTGCAAGCATCAACCTCATGCTTCTATCCATATTCCAAAAGTTGGGGGGGGTGGGAGAATTAAAGCCAACAAAGGTTTCACTACAACTAGCCGATCACTCATTGGCACTCCCAAGAGGCATACTAGAAGGTGTTCTAGTAAAGGTAGACAAACTGTACATTCCGGCCGACTTCATAGTCTTTGACATGGAAGAAGATCGGGAAGTACCATTGATCCGTGGGAGACCCTTTCTAGCTAATGTAGGAGCCCTAATTGATGTAGCCAAGGGAGAGCTCACACTGAGAGTTCTAGGACAATAAGTAGTCTTCAATGTTTTTGAAGATGGCAAGCAATCCATGAACAATGACACCTGCAAAGTGGTTGACTCCTTGGACCACACCAAGCCTGCACATGATGGCCTAGGTAAGAATTTGAAACTTGCTCCTAATCTGAATTCTAATACTAACACTGCAGGTTTAACGATTCTTGACAAGAGGGAATCACCTACTCATCCCCCCTCTTCATCAAAATTGAACCACAAACCCAAATCGAAAGTAAAACTTGAAAAATCTAAGAAATCGATGAGGGTAATGTGGGATAGAGAGTCTGAAAAAGAGCTACGCCACTGCCATAACAAAGGTATGCATCCTTCTCTACCAAACTCTGTGAATTCTATGAAGGATGACCATAATCTACAAGTGCAGCCAAGAGTAGCTCCTAACTTGGAGCAAACCACTATCATTGGACAAAACCTGAATCCACTCGATGATGGAGATCCTATTGAGCTCAAGAACTCCATCCACATGTGCAGTCCAACTTGAAACGCAACTAAGTCCAACTTAAGGACTTGAAAGCCAAGTGTTAATTGAGAGACAACCCGAATTTTCTAACTCTTTCTTTTGATTTTTCTTTTCTTTTTGTTTTTTTTAATTGAGACTTAGTGTTGTAGAGAGTCAATGCATAGTTGCAAACATCAAAGAAAACACAAAACATAAGGACGCATCATAAAACCTCAAAAATCTCTAAGTTAGAACTTGTAGAGAACAACTCACGCAGGATTTTATCCACCTCTTGCGAGTTGGTACTTAAATCATTTTGAAAATTGTTCTGTACGAGTCTAACTCGCGTGAGTTAGCTGAGAATACAATTATGAATTGCTTATCCTCATGGGATCAACAACCCTTGTTATAAATACTTATTACTTGACGACTATGGTAAACTTGCCATAGCCAAGTGGTGGGTTGCGATTTAACCGTCGCACGCCCGCCGCACATCACTTCCCTTTTTGGTAAAGTAAAAATGGGATTTGTTGATAATTTTAATCTAAACATATAAATTGTATGGGATGGGTTGGCTCGTTTTTGAAAGGGCAGGTTGACCATTTTTGCCACCTTAAATTCTATACCTCAAGATCATTCAAATGAAATTCTTCAAGCTTTGGTTTTTGGGCATTGATCATTGTCATGCCAACTGTTGGTTCTTAAACTCCATTAGAAACACCTTGCTATCGCTCATTGGGTCTAAAAAATAGCAACCGGCTTGGGTTATCACTTCTTGGAATATCAAGTGAGGCTTCACACGCTCAATTTATGTATGGGTAAAATGTTATCCGTTTTGCGTCTAAGTCTTCATGAATTTTCTTTTGGTTTTCACCCAAAAAGACTTTTCTAATAGAGGTACCATGTGTTATAAATTCATGTACTATCCCTTGTTTTCCCGATGTACGACTTTAGTTGCATTTCAACATATCCCCATAAACAAAGAACCACTATACCGAGCTTCCACCACCACAACAGTCATAAGGTCCGCTTTTGTTTCAGAGAACACAATACTTGGTCTTCATCCCCTAGGCTTCATCAGCATAAGGGATTTGCAAGGTCTACTTTGACTTTCATGTGGATCATATCAATCTATTGTCCGTACTCATCCAAGCTAGTAGCTAAGTCGAACTATTAATTATGATACCACTATGTTAAATTGACAACGCAAAAAAGAATTTATTTTGCTAAAAAATAGTGAAATTTCATTGTTCATAGAAAGTATAATGCTCAATGACCGAAGCTGCACTATTTATAGAAAGTGCTAGACAAGTATATTAGTCATCAACACCTAAGGCTTAATAATGTGATTTTTGATTGCTAGAAATCAACAAAGCATCCTTTTTGTACAGGGAGTGACGCAACTGACTAAACAAACATGCTACTTTTTGGTATAGCTATATATAACACAATAAATATTGGAATTATACAATTTCAAATAGAGGAGAAAGATCTTGCTCAAGGACAGTGGATATAACGAGAAAGAGTCAAAATTAAAGATTGATAAGTGATAACCCTCCAATGAAAGTTATTTATGCATGTCTTTTTGCAGTAGTTTCTTTCAAACTACGATAAATCAGATAGAGATTAAGTTATTTTTGAGTCATCTATTATTTTATTGCTTCTAAGGTTTCTTGATGCGTGTGTTCAAGTGTTTCAGGGTTAAAATATTGCAGAATTGGAGTGAACTGAAGAGTTGAAAGCATCTCGCTCAAAACAACAGACCATCTTGCACGAAATGAGACTCTAGATGCATTAAAGAAATCATCAAAACTCTGTCTCGTGTGAGACGCAGTCATCTCGCGTGAGACACCAATTATCTCACATGAGATAACTCTCTAGAGAGTGTCTGCTCATCCATCTCGCGCAAGACGCCCTATGTCTCATGTGAGACGTGCTTGTAGTGAAAAATTCTTACTTTTTGTCACCTTATCTCACGTGAGATGCCCTATAACTTGTGTGAGACGACGTCGTTTTGGTTCAAAAAAATCATATCTTATGAAAGGGAAGCCTATGGAAAGAAAGCATGCAAGCTTTTGGTGACTAAAGGCAAAGATTTAGAGAGAGGAGGAAGAGAGAGAAAGAACCTATAGAGAGAAGTCATTCAGAGGACATTGATCACCGTTCTCTCACTTTACAAATCTATCTTCTATGTACTTTTCTTTCTCTTTATAATTCTTTTATCATGGATCCCTTGTTCATTATGAACTAAATCCTTATTTGATTAGGAGAATGATGTAACCCTACTTTACCTTAATAAGAATCTTGATGTTATTCAGTTTATATGATTGTAAGTTGTTTTCTCTGGTCTTAATACTTTTTGTTAAATAGCCACTATTGAATTGAATTTAAACCTAAGGGAATTTGAGAAAAGAATCTTATATGGTACAGGAGAAATAACCATCAATTAGCTATACCTTAAAGATAAGGATAGAAGGTAATGTGAAACTATAACCTCACAATTATCTAAGATTCACGACACTTAAATCCTAATCGACTTAGTTTAATTTTAAAAGATTGATTAATCAGGTTGATCTAAGGAGACATTAGTTTAATTTTAAGAGATTGATTAATCAGGTTGATCTTAAGAGACATATTTGATTCTGAGAAGGACGAAAACGAGGACAGGAACCTAATTCATCCGATTAAGTAAACTGTATAATAGGGAAGTAATATCAGGATAAGTAGTGATGAAATAAGAATCTCAATCACTTTTATTAATTTGAATTTAATCACAACTTTACAATTCGGTTGCCTTAATCATAATTCAAACCAACACACTAGTATTATACTTAACATAATTTAGTTCAATCTTTATCGTAGAAATGATAACTCTAATTTTTATTTTATATTTATTACGTGACGAACCACATGAAAAGTTTATAGTTCACTTTTGTATGAGAAACCAATAAGCAAAAAATAAATGTCATAGGAATGAGCTTTCTTGATAAGTTGGGGTGGATTCTCTCTAAAACTCCTAAAAGAGACCGTTCTCATACTTTATAAATAAACATCTAAAAAAAATTCAATGAAATTGTTTGGTGTGCCTTTTACATCAACAACAACCTTAAAATATATAAATAATTATCTAATTGTAAAAAAAAAAAAAAAAAAAACTAAGTGCAATAGGCCATATATTTATTTCCCAAGTCAAGTTGAAGTAAATTGATGAATTTAGATTTAAGTAATTTAATTAGGACGTCCTCTTCTTCTTGGTCCATCGTATGGATCGAAGTGTTCAAAGTCTACGCTCCTGAGTTGGTCGTCAACACCTAATATGCTAACTGACAAACAATAAGACTAGGACTTCGACAATATTAAACTAAAACCTTATTCAACTAACATACTACTATAATATCATCACAAACCGAGATAATAATAAACCATTAAATAACCCACGTTACTTAACAAAAAAAATAAAAATCCTTTATACAGTACATTAATACATTCCGTATATTAAACTTATTCATCTTTAGGATGATTATTCTAATAGTAAAAAAAAATACAGAATATTTAAACAATAACGAAGGGTGTGTCAACAATAATGTGAATTTAAATTCTATCATAAGATCGTGGTGTAAGAACGACAATAAATCTACTATCTAAACAATTACATTTCATTAATATAATGGTTAAAAATTCTGACATCACGTTAACGAAGAAATATTATTTATGCACCAATTAATGCTACCTACCATATGTATACACACACCCATTCTTAGATAATGCTAAATGCGAATTAGTTATTTAATTCATTAATATATAAAATAATTTATAGACAGATTAATTAATTACTAATTACTAAATTCATATACATGTATTGGGTGTTTACATAGTTATAACCTTAATGCTTCTGGGTTTAGCTTATTTCATAAAGGCGTTAATCAATTACCGTACCTAAATCATGAATCATTTGCAAATTCCTGTTGATTCCGATGATGATACAAGTCGGAAAGAGAAATTGCAAGTTCCATTACCTGCAGATCAACCTCTTCCACTCTGCTTTGGAAACTCTCCAATCCATGCAGCCATACTAGAAAGGAATCCTGGTATGTCTTCCTTCTTTACACTAAATTATTTATTTTCTACATTAATGTCTGTTTATGATAATCAAACACTTATTTTATAAACTACATCTGGGTTTATCATTTTTTCATTTTATATAAATAAAAAACTACAACCGGGTGTATAGATTGGCTCAAATATATATAGAAATATAAACCCAGTTGTAGTTTATGAAATAAGTGTTTATCTTTCTGACACAACTGGGTTTATCAACTGGGTTAACACTCATTTTCATTTTATATAAATAAAAAGGACAGCCTAAATATATAAATTGGGCGAAAAAGATTGGCCCCGTTTTTAGCAGACCCGTTTTCGTAAAGAAAAAAAAAAAAAACTCCACTCAATTAGGAATGGAAACAGTAGGTGTGGCTTTAAAACTCCACCCCCTTTTTCGTATTTATTTATTCAATTTTTGTTTGGGAAGCAATCAATTAGCTTATGTAAATCATGGCTCATATGACAATTCCTATCGAGTCAGATTGGAAAGAGAGATGCAGCCAGAGGATGGAGGAACTGAAGAGTAGACAATCTCCAACGCATGGGGAATCTGTTAGAGAGAGAAAATTTATTGGTTATGCGTTGTATAAAGCTGTAGCATCTGGAAATGTGGATAATTTTGTTGAAGAATTGCAGCAAGAATGCATGCAAAGGAAATTGTCTGATATTTTTGATCAGGTAACTGGGACGGGAGATTCATTGCTTCATGTGGCATCAGAGACGGGGAGAGAGCAAATTGCAGAGCTGATTTGTGATTACTTTCCTGAGCTTCTTTTTAGGAGAAACATAAAAGGCGATACTGTACTTCATGCTGCTGTGAGGTCTAACAATTCTAAAGTGGTTAAGTTGATTCTCTCCGAATATGCCACAGCAAAGTCAAAACATGATGAGATGAAAGATAAAGAGATAACAAAAGAAACAAATGAATATGGGGATACTTCTTTGCATGAGGCTGTGTTTCATGGGAATGTTGATGTGGTTAACGAGCTTATCAGTGCAGATCGAGAGGTGGTCAACTATTTGAACAAGTCAAAGCAATCACCACTGTATTTGGCAGCTGTGGAAGATAGTGAAGAAATTTTGAATCTTTTATTGGAAATTCCATTCCCTGGAGAGCAGCTTCCTCTCTGCCTTGGAAACTCTCCACTCCATGCAGCCATACTGAAACGAAATCCTGGTAATACTTCTTCACACCAAAATTACTTTATTTTTTTTATCCCACATTAGTGACTATATTTATGTTATTTTGAATAAACACTTATTTTACAAACTTATTGAAGTTTAGAACTGTAAGTTAATCTTATTTTTGTGAAGTAAGACCACTAAAATTAATACTTATTTAATTAGGGTTTTAATTCCAAGGTTCTTGATATTCTAATAAAAGATAGTTTAGAAAAAAAAAATAGACTCCATTGAAGATGATATAACTAGATGGGCTTTTTGACCAAAATGGTGTTTATGTGAAAACAATTTACACAAATGGAGTTGATTACACATATATTATCAATTTGGTATTATTTTATGAAACCGCAAACTAGACTACAACATGAAAACTATAAATACTTTTGTGACATCATCAAATGACAACAACTGACACATGTTGGTTTGTTGATATGATGCAGCTTCACCTACTGTGTCAGTGATGAAGCCTCAAATTTTCTATGACTTCACTCTCTATTCACCACGTGTCACAATCTTATTGGTTATTTTGTGTGCTGAAAAATTTCTTTTGGTTTCAAACCATTGAATCCGCATAAATGTTTGCGGCTTCCATTTTCATCAAATCACAAACGTTGCCACACATACATGAAAACAGAACCGAGAGTGAATCAAACCCTTTCGTGACATGCCTTACTTCCAATGTTTCTCTCTCTGTTCCAATGCTCTGCTTTGGACTTATGGAGAGTGGGGGAGCAATGGTGCCATTCAAAAATAGTGAATTTCGCTCAGTAATATTGGTTTCAACCAATGCAAGCTCATCATGAGGGTCATAAATAACAAGAAATTGACCAAGAGATGGTGGATTATGTTTCTGGCTCTCTGCTTCAAAATTTCTACTCCTTGAGCGAAAGCAGAATAACCAAGAACCATGCATTTGTGATTGGATGGAAATGGAAGCCGCAACAGTTACTGCGGTTTCAATGAATCCACAAGAAATTTTTCGGCACATTCTGGTAACAATAAAAGAACCAATAAGGTTGTGACATGTGGTGAGCAGAGAGTAAAGCTGCAGAGAAATTTGCGGTTTTGTCACGTGCGGTTTTGTCACGTGTCACACTCGAGTACTTTGACACGTGACACAATTTGGTGAAGCCACAAAAATAATTGCGGTTTTAAGCCACATCAGCATACCAACGAAGCAAACTGTGCTATGTGTCATCATCTGGTGGTGTTGCAAATTTTTTGATATCATAATTTGTGATTTTACAAAATAATACCAAACCAGTACTATGTTTGTAACCAACTTCATTTGCATAAATTGTTTACGTAAAAACATCATTTTGGTCAAAAAGCCAACTAGATGATGTTAATTAACTTTTTTTAGTTAGCATTTTTTTTTTACTTATCGTTGAGATTAGAATGAGAAACCTAACAAAGCCATTCCTTTGAATATAATTTGTTGTATTTGGTTAATTTTACTTATTGTTTTTGGAAATTTTTATTATTTTTGTCCATATTTTTTTATTTTTTTAATGACTATAACCCAACTTGCCTGGCGAGGAGCTAAATATGATGGGTAAATAATTTTGAGCCCATTTGTTTCATAGACTGTTTGATTTGAGTCACGATACAGGGATAAAAGGTAGCATTTCCAAACTCTTATCCAAAACTATATAGCAAGAATGACATATCCATGTTATAACTTGCTCTTTTTTTTCTTTGCTAGAAATTATATATTTATAATTTATTTGTTATTTAATTTTTATTATAAAATATATATTTGTTCTTAGCAAGTCACTAATTAAATTATTTTATTGTGTTTTTTTAGCTCTAACAAGAGGGATACTTGAGAAGAGACCAGAGTTAGTTTATTTAAAGGATGAAGATGGAAATACCTCATTTCATTATTCAGCTTACATTGGCTATGTTGAAGGATTTGATATCCTGTTAAAACACGCATTAAATAAATTGGATGAAATTGCCTTGGAAGGGAACAATAAGGGACATCTTCCTATTCACCTTGCTTGCAAAAGGGGTCATATTGAGGTGGTTAAAAAGTTTCTTCAATTTGAATGGCCTGTTGATCCTCTTGTTCTCGATCGAAAGGGTCAAAACATTCTTCACGTTGCTGCAAAGAGTGGAAGAATTAATATTGTAAAATACCTGTTAGAAAATCCGAAGATCAATGAATCTACTATAAATTGGAAGGATAATGATGGAAACACTCCGTTGCATTTGGCTTCGATAAATTTATTTCCTAAAGTTTTGTACTCGTTTACACAAGATGCGAGGACTAAGGTGAATCTCTTGAATAACAACGGTTTGACGGCTCTAGATGTTGCTCTGTCTTCGGAAACTGTATTCTTTCTTCGAAAGGTATAATCAATATAAATCATTTTGTCTTCATGTTTAGTATGGAGTGTGTAAGTAATATGTTTTAATGAATGAAAAAGATAATAACTAACATGAAATTATGCAAAATGACATGAATTAATATGAAATTCTATTATTTGAGTTATGAATATAATTTATTCTGTCAGTTTCATCGTTAATATACCAAAATTCTATCTCACTTCATTGTGCATGTCATTATATTGAGAAAATTACACGATAGGTTGTTTTTGTTTTTTAGATCTTGTGAATTTTTATAAATACACGAAAAGATTGTTAGAAAGTGCAACGGTATGCAAGAGTATACAAGGACAAACAGGAGATATCTATTGTGTGTATGTATTATTTATTATTAAAACTCAAAACTGTAACAGAAATATATATTTACACACTAATTATAATATTTTTATGAGTTTATACAATGTCTTCTTTAGTCTCTTTATCTTCCTTTTCGGCCACAATGAAATATTAGTGACTGCATCACATATACTTTCTCTTCTAACTTTAACTTTGTCTTATATGCCAATTTAACATCAATTGGGCTTTCATTTCTTTAGAGATTAGATAAATCCCAAGTTTAATTCTTTTGAATTGCAAGTATTTTTTCTTCCATTTCTTCAAACCACTTGGGTTCATGAATTACATCTTCAAAACACATTGGGTCTATTTCAGCATACAAGGCCATATGAACAAGATCATTCTCATCTTCCGCTTCTCCAATTAGTTCTCAACCAGAAGTCATTGCATTATCAGAATTAATCACATAATCTTCTCATTTTCATGATGTTTTTATTATTCTTGTAGATCTAATTTTTTCACCTATTACTTGTTCACTTCTTCTATTACAAGACACTGCTTATGGTATCCAATCAACATTATCATTTATATCTTCCCATGGAAACTCTAATATGCTTTTTACATTTCTTTCACTTGAGTTCCAAGTCCAAGATGCCTTCTCATCAATTACCACATCCCTACTTATAATTATCTTCTTTGGGGTAGGGTCATACAACTTATATGCTCCTATTGGATGACATCAACTAGAATCAACTTCATGTTCTTGTCATCAAGCTTTTTTCTTTTGACATCAAGGATATGTTTCCAACAAACTGATCCAAACACTCTTAGATGCTTCACACTAGGCTTTTTTCCCAATTACACATCTTTAAGTGTTTTATCTTTAATTCTCTTGGTTGGACACAAGTTCAGAGTATAAGATGAAATGACAACAGCTTCTCCCTAAAAAGAATGTGGCAACCCTTTGCTTTTTATCATGCTCCTAGCTGTGTTAAGTATGATTCTATTCCTTCTTTCAGCAACACCATTATGTTGTGGTATATAAGGGGCAACAATCTCATGTATAATATCTTCTCTTTTAAAGAAATTTAGAAATTCATCGTTGTTATATTCTCCACCACCATCTGATCTTAGAATCTTAATGACTTTGCCATTTTGTTTTTCTACAAGTTTTTCAAATTCAACAAAGTAATCAAACATTTATGAATTTCTACTAATCAATAGAGCCATATACTCCAATACTTGTTGTCTTTAAGTAGAGCTTCTTCAAATGATCCACATACATTTGTACAGATCACCTTTCTTACTTTTTTCCCAAGCATGCAACATTCACAATTCTACATCATTTTAAATTTGAGGTAATCTTGACACCATTTACTTACTTGCTAATTAGTTCAAGCTCCCAAAGTTTAGATAACCAAATCCCATGTGTCATAGCCAATTAACATATGAAACTTATTAATAAAACCAATGGGTTTTGCTGAATTATTTATTAATAGAGGTATTATCACTATAACTTACAAATCAATGTAATATTTTATTTTAAGTATTTACTATATTTTATTCTATCATTAAATATTCATGCTCTCCTTTTCTAAGAAATTTCTCCGTTTCCACGTAGTTTCTAGCATATTCGGTATTGAGTTTATTAATTGTTAATGTGAATTATTAGTATAAAACTTTTCTTACATTTGTTCAGTTAGATATCACAATGAAAAGTTGTTAATGCTTTCTATATTTGCTTTATGGAATAGATTAATAGATTAATATGTGAACTTAATTGCTACGTACTTTTTCAGCATAATGAAATAATCTGAAATATGAATACATAGTATACAGTATACGTAATGATTTGTGATTAATTATATAATTTTTTTATTATTAGTACAAACTAATTAAATCCATAATATTTATTTCGGTCGATGGAAAAAGATAAAATAAAATAACAAAATAATATTAAAATTTATCATCTGATTAATGAACATAATTATAATTGGTATGCAGGAGAATATTCTACCATGTGACATAATAATAGAATTATAAATTATTTTTATTTTTAAAATGAATATATCTGGATAACTTATGATTATTTTCTTCTCATCTCATTCTACGTCACTGTTATGTCCACGTTTATATTATGTCCATATATATATATATATATATATATATATATATATATATATATATTCTTCTTTGGTTTTTGCATTAGAATTCATTTTGTATAAACTATTATTCAAACATATATGGTGTATTTCATTTGATTTTACCATCGTATATTCAATCACAACTTGAAACTCTTCTTGTTGATGATGCGTGCATATATAATTTCTAATGTTAATCTATGCCTTTTTATTTTATCTGAACTTATCTAATTTTCTACTAAGCAGCGTCTAGTCTATCAAGTATTAAAAGCAGCTGGTGTCTCTTTGATGAGAGATAATATGTTGCATTCTCACCATCATCAACGATTACCCAAAAAAGATGTCATAAAAGATGTCCTCAAGACATTTTTAGTTGTGGCAACATTGATGGTGACGGTGACATTTGCTGCTGCTTTCACTGTGCCAGGAGGAGTATACAGTTCTGGTGATCCAAATCAAGGGATGGCAATATTTGCTCACAAACCATTTTTCTGGGTATTCACAACCTTTAACATGGTAGCTATGTATAGTTCTGTTATTGCATGTGGACTTATGTTGATGGCATTGATATTTGATCTTAAAGTGGCACAAGGATTAATTACCGTTGCAGTATTGTGTTTGCTTCTTGCATTTTTATTAGTGCCAGTGGCATTTATGGCTGCAGTGCGTCTAGTAGTGGCCAATAACTCTGCACTTGCTACTGTTATAACTGTCATTGGAGCCATCTACACTTCCTTCATCTTGTTCAGTCTTCTTGCTGTATCTTTACCATTTGGAACCAATAATCCTCTATATCGGCCAATTGGTAGATCGCTCCTTTGGGCTTGGGTTAAATTAATAAACTATGATTTTAAAGAAGGAAGCAATAAGGACAACGAGGAAGCAATCAAGGACAAGAACAAAGACAATAAATCAGATGAGCATGTGTAATAAGGAGATCACAAGTGTTTTCTATATTGCATTTCTGAATATTAAAACATTAATTTATGTTCTGAGTGTTTCAGTATCTCTTATGATGTAAAATAAGAACTCCTTAAGTTGAGTTCGGGTCAGTTGTTATTATTATTCTAATAAAATATTGAGTTAGTACCCTTTTAAATTCACCTGTTCCAAATTCATAGTTGGAACAATAACTTTTACCACTTGATTAACTTATTATCTTTAAAATATAAATAAATATTTATATTTATATAATATTATTTATATATTTTATTTTCTATATATTTTTATTTGTAATTTATTTCCTTATTAATTTTTTTTTAATTCTCGAATTTATACTGATGTCTTTTTTTTTTTCTTAAATAGTGTTAAAAATACCTAAATTTGAGTTCGCGTCAATTGTTATTATAATTCTAAAAAAATGTTATATTTAGAAATGTTATAAATTCTAATGTAAGAATTGATTCTATACGTAGAACTTATGTCACTATCCTTTATTATAAGAATTAAATTAGAATTGGTTCTTATTTCAAAAATCTATCTAAGAACATAGTCTTGGAAGAGCCTAATACGATAAAATGAGAAAAAATAATAACATTCAAAACTTCATATTTGTTGTTGTTGAGTAATTTCCATACATGTATGCATGATGTAAATGACATGAAAATTGGTTTTTAATTTAAAGTGAGGAATTAATTGTTAAATTTATCTATTAAATTAAAAGTGTTTAATACTTTGAATTTAAACCAGATGCGAAATATAAAGAGAATTGTTTATATAACTTTTTATGTACATTATTTTTATTTTATGGACGGAAAAAAGTATGTAATTATAAGATTTTAGTTAATTTAGACTCTTGGTAAAGTGTTATATGGATGTTAAGAAATTAATAAATAAAATATTTTATTAATTAAATATCTATTTGGTTGTGTTGTGACGATGTTGAGAGCATGTATATGGTACCAAAAAATACTTTCTACTTTATATTTAGTACCTTTCCTGAATTTACGTGTAGTTAGATATCAAATTATTAAATTCAATTTGGAGGTAATAGTTTAAGTAGCAGTGTAAATTCAACTTTAACATCAGTTTTTTAGTATTGGTTTATTAAAAAATAATGTTAATTGTGAAATAATGAGAATTTTTAAATTTGTAGAAATATTTTTGTATTTTTTTATTATTTAATTAGTGTTAAATGAAATTTTTAATATTATTTTTGTTTATATTAATATTAAAGAATATATTTATATCAACCGATTAGGATTAAAATTAAATATCTATAATTATATTTAATTTTATAAATATCTTTATCATTTAAATATTTTTAATATATTTTTCATTGATTAATTAAAATAAATGTTAAATATCTATAATTATATTTTATTTATTAATATTTAAAAAAAAAATTCATTTTAATACATTTCATATTAATTAATTAAAGATCCATGAAAATATTCATTATTATATTTTATTTTTATCTATATCTTTATATATATATTTTTAATATAAAAATATTATAAAGCCATCATAAAATTACTCACAATATTTTCAAGCAATTTTTTGAAAATTGTTCAGCGCATATTAAGGAATTATTTTTAATTTAATGAAATAAATAATGTTATATAAGTTAGCTAGTCAACAATTTAAATAAGGAAATGTTTACTGTTTCATGTATTTATCTATTGATCCCCTGCGTGTTAACAATTCAAACACCACCAATATTTTTCACTGCTGAAACTTTTAATTTGCGCAAGAGAATTGGAGACTTCTAATTTGAATTACTACTGTATGTTAAGAAAAAATATTTTAATAAATGGATGGAGTCGAGTAGGATAAGTGACAAGGTAAAAAAGATTGGAATTCTTTAATTGATCATAATTTTCTTGTTTGAGCAGCCATCTTGGATTTCTTTTATCATTTATTTTCATTAGTATATTTCAAATACCTATCATCATGCATCAAATTCATTCTTACATGGTTTGAAGGCGAAAGTAGGCTTATAAACTGAAATTCGATCTATACTATAATTTTGCATTTTAGAATGGTTATGTATTAGATTTATTTATTTTTAATTAACAAGTCTGTAATCACTCGGGATGGGGTTTAGTAACACTTAGGGCTTTTCACCCTTCCTTAAGAGTCTATTCTGCGAAAATTGAATATAGGTCCTTCCCCACAAACTCACTGTGTTGCTAACTGAGCTATATCTATTGGGTGGTTATGTACTATTGAATCTATAGCATTAGAAATCTCGATTTTCTTCATTCATTTTTTTTCCAGAACTTGTTTAGAAATTGGAACATTAATCTCTGCTAATGATGCTTCTTTTGCATGTATTGATTTACTTTTAATGTTAAAATTATTCTGTCTGTGGTCAGATGCTTTATGGAACATTTATTGGATTCTATTTTGTTTCAACTCATTAGTAACGTCGGTGGGACAAGGCTTGGTTATTGTTTATTGTATATTAGTCAGTATGTTAAACCTTAGCTCTTGCTTGCTCTTAACTATTTTTAAATAAAAATTTCCTCCTTAAATCAAACAAATAGGTAAGGCCATTGCTTTGAATTGAACCTTGGAAGTCTGGGGCCATGGAAGGTGGGTGACCCTTAGCAATCCTTTTCGATGCAGGTTGGTGTAGAAGAGGACCTCTATGCTGGATGTGATTAGCTATTGGATCAATGGCTATGGGAGAAACAAGTGCTAATGGTGACCCTATCATCTGTTACACCAAATTGTTACAGTTATGAGCATACGTATGTATCATATGATTCATGTCTATATATATCGTAAACAAAATACAGAACCGCGTGATGTACAACCCCCTGTATCATCTGTTAAAAGTATCCCAGAAGTTGGATCAAGGGATAAATTCTTTTGTTTAACTTGTTTACTCATCATCAATCATCATTCATCATTTGTCGATACAAAATGGTGGGTTACACAGAAAATGATTGTCTTTTTTTTTTTTTTTTTTTTTTTTTTTTTTTTTTGCTTAATAATTTAACTCTCTTAGACTTGATATTTGATGAACTTCATTTCATCAGTTGAACAAATGGAGATGAAAATGGTTTTTTTTTTTTTACAATTATCTTCGTTTAAAAACAAATCAGAAATCTTTTTTTACATTTTTACTCGACAAGACACTTGTGTTTTTCCTGTGTAATTAATGTGACTCCTATCAGATTTTGGTAGTGCAGTTCTAACAAAGGTTTTATAATTATAACCTAATTCTCATTGGTAAAATTAACGATTTTCAGTTTACTGATTTCTGATTGATTGGTTCGATTGTAAATAAAATTGAAGTCAAACAGTATCCATATAATAGAGGGGAAAAGATTATTCCAACTCCGCATTTTACTTATTTGTAAATAAAAATTTGGAAATGTAGTTTGTTCTAATTGGTCTTTTATCCTCATCCATATTTAACTTTATCTTATTTGTAAATAATATTTTTTTGTAGGAGGAAAAATCTCAATAGTTTGTTTACCTAAAATCTTAATAGTTTGTTTACCTAAAATCTCAATAATTCATTGTTATTTTTTTTTGTATAAATAATTTTTCCAATAGGAATTCCAAATTCAGAAAACCAAAAAATAAAGAATAAATAAAACTAGTGAATAACTTAAATCTAAGGCAAGTATTCAGTCGAGATTTATTGGGGCTTTTTTATTTTTAAACCATTAACCAAAATAAATTTCCGATCGAAATAACCAATGCAGTTGTTTTTTTTTTTTTTTTAAAAAAAAAAAAAAAACTGCTATTGTAACCAATGGGTGTTACAGAGTGAAAAATAACTTGAGTTCTCACTTAATATATTTTTATAAAAGGACGAAAAAGTGTAACTAAATTCTACATCGAGAAATAGTAATTATTTCCACAATTTGCTCAAAAGACAAAACTCAGAGAGATGCGACAAAGGTCGCATTGAGGATCTAAGCATCGTAATTACAATGGTTGGAAAAAAAAAAAAGTACATTGCTTATGATCATCGATCATAAAAAAGAATCACATAAAATTTTCATCATTTTTATTTTCTCTGTTCACCTTCTAATCTCATTCTACAACACTATTTTTTCTAATGCATTTTCGCAATGATATTTCAAAATATATTTAAAGAATGAGGAGTAATCGATTATGAGATAACCATCTTGAAATATATTAGAAAGTGTAAAATGAGATTTTGGAAATGAAATACAAGCATAAATTAATCACTACGCTTGTTAGAGGGGTGGGTCAGGAGAAAATGAAACCTGCCCTAAACTATCCCATTGGTAATTATTTATTTAAGTATATTTTTAATTCTTATAATTTAAAATTAATATCTTTAATTCTTTTTTAATTTATTCTATCAAAAAGTTGCGTAAGAACATTGAGTGCACCATCCAATGTATTAACGTGACATCAACTATTACCTAAAGTTTCAATGACAGAATTTTAGTTGTTTCACAAATTTTTAAAAAATGGATTGGTTGATGACTTCCACATTTAAAATTGGTGCATGAGAAGTTTATTTTCTTCATTTATTTTCACAAAGTCGTTACCTAGGAACCATTAATATATCATGTTCCCACTTTTATGGAAGTTTGCCAGGTTTTGTGGATAAAATTATAAGTTCAAATAGGATCAAATATATACTATACTATAACATACCAGATTTTATATTCGACTTTCATTACTTTTTCACATGGCCGGTCCAACGTATTTTTAAAGAAAATTTTGAAGTGAAACTTATTTTTAAGTTTAATAATATTTTTAAGCATATTTATTGGTTTAAAATGAATTTTTAGTCTAATAAAAAATAAAATTATTTTTTCTCTAATAAATTTTATGAGATTTAAGAAAAATATGAGTTTTACAGTTATTTATATTAATAATTTTTTTGAAAACTTAAAAGCAAAAATTTTAGTTGTTTTACTTTTAGGTCGGTCCTACCTCTGTTTATAAGTTTTCCTTCCCTTTTTGATCTGTGTATTCTTTTAATCATAATGTTAGTATGAGAAGTAAGGTAACTTGACTACACAATATAAATATTATTCTTCTCTCACTCTCTTCTATTTCATACTCTAAATTTGGCATAAGATGCACTTATTTTGGCTTTTGTAGGTGCCAATTGCATTGGTCCCACTGTTTCAAGAATTTGTAGGAGACTTCTACTATGAAAAGTAAGTGCCCCCAACGTATATCACTTTTAGTGGCCTTTATATTTTTTAGGATCTACTTTCTTGTGACATCCTTTAGGTATTATACTAATATTTCTTTCCTACATTACACTCTTCCGGGCTTTGGGCAGTTATTTCAATTGTAAAAAGGTATAAAGGAAAAAGCAGGGAATACTCAAACAAAAAACAAAAAACAAAAGAATACTCAAGTGTTAAAAAAGCAGTAATGCAAAACAAAAGAAAAAAAGAAAGAGCATGGAATACTCAAGTGTAAAAAAAACAATAATGTAAAACTCAAACAAATTAAACTTGCACTAATAAAAAATAAGTTTGATTTAGTCAACTCTAAGAGTGAATCATACTCAACATGAAAAACAGTCTTTTTATTAATCCTGTTTTGGATTGCAATGGTTTAACTTTTAAATTCTATTTATGGAATTGGGTAATTTAAATCTTATCTATCAGAAGTATATTTTCTAACAAGGTGTTGATTTTTCTAAGGAGTATGCAATTAGTAACTGTGAGAGGGAACAAACTCAAATTATTGAACCAGCTTATTCAGTTGATATTATCTAAGTATATTGCTTAATTAAGTTATATTAACTAATATTAGTGTTATTCTTTTTTAATCTAGTTCATATGAAAAATTGGTGGATTTTTTTAAAGATATATTAAAATTAAATTTAAGATAAAAAATTTCATTAATTTAAAAATTAAGATATTTTTAAAAGATGATAAATTTTGTAAAATAATAATATTTTCTATTAGAAATTTCATAGATTTTTAGTATATTTTATTTTCAAATTATTTTGAGATAATATAAAATATTTTAAGATGAAATATGATCGAGAGATAAAAAATATTTACACTTCTAATTGATATCACGTAAGACCAAAAAATTAAAAAATTATTTATCAAATATTTTAAAAGCATAATTTTCTACTAAACCAATGTTGTACGATAATTTTGGATCAAGCTTAATGTCCTATTTTTTTTTTCAGAAGTCATTAAATAAGATAATAAAATTTATTTTTATTTATTAGAAGAAATATGCAGTAATATTTTGAAGAAATTTATGATAAAGAATTTAAAGTTAATTTCCATATCAAACTTGAAGCTAACAATAGATAAAGATAATAGTGAAGGAAAAATTATAAAACAATCTATGATTTGATTGAAGACTGATTGTCGTGGTTGATGCATGTGTGATTGTCGTGGCGTTTGGGAATCCTTATGGTCTCTTGTCTTGGAGCACGATTGGAAAAGATGCTGTTATCTTTGTAAAGAAATGGTATTCCTGAATTCTTAGAAAATGAATAACAACTTTACTTTACTAATAATTTTAATAAGTAGTCAAATAGCTAAGTAATTTAAAATATATAGTATTATTTTTTTCTCTTCACAATTTATATATATATGTATTTTTTTTCTTCATATTTTATAACTAGTTGTCTACGTATTTCAATTTTCTACCAAATCATTTCTAATGAATAAAGTGTGGGGAAGCTTCGGCGAACTTTGCCTTTGTGAACCCTATTGTTTATAGTTGGTGGAGTGAGACAACGAAACTGTATTAGGGAGTTTCTCTTTAGAAATAGGAGGCCTACGCCATAATATTGTTTTGTTTAATTGTTAAGCATAGAAGGAGACTAACTTAACACAAGGTCTGGATAAATATTCAAGAGAGAAGAAAAAGAATAAAAAGCACAATTCTAGTAGCGGCATTCAAAAGCAAATAAAAAAGAATATTCATAAGAAAATAAAAACTATAATGTCAACTGAGGACTTACTGTTCAAAAGTAATGTAAATAAATAAAGCAGGCAAAGTGTAATATTCGAAAACCTGGTGTTTCTTTGCTATCCTTCTTCTCGAATTTGTGTATCTTTTCCTTCCATCTGCTCCCCTTTTTTCGTAAAGAAAAAAAAAAAAAAAAACTCCACCAACTTAGGAATTGAAACAGTAGGGCTTTAAAACTCCACCCTTTCGTATTTATTTATTCATTTTTTGTTTGGAAAGCAATCAACTGGCTTACCTAAATCATGGCTCATATGCAAATTCCTATCGACTCAGATTGGAAAGAGAGATGCAGCCAGAAGATGGAGGAACTGAAGAATAGACAATCTCCAATGCACTGGGGATCTGTTAGAGGGAACAAATATATGAGTTCTACATTGCATGAAACTCTAGCATATGGAAATGTGGATGATTTTGTTAACAAATTGAAGCAAGAATGCATACAAAGGAATTTGGACTTGTCTCAAATTTTTAATCAGGTCACTGGGACGGGAGATTCATTGCTTCATGTGGCATCACAGATGGGAAGAGAGAAAATGGCTGAGCTGATTTGTGATCACTTTCCTGAGCTTCTTTTTAGGAGAAACATAAAAGGCGATACTGTACTTCATGCTGCTGTGAGGTCTAATAATTCCAAGGTAGTTAAGTTGATTCTCTCCCAATATTCCACAGCAAAGTCAAAACATGATGAGATGAAAGATAAAGAGATAACAAGAGAAACAAATGAACATGGGGATACTTCTTTGCATGTGGCTGTGTTTCATGGGGATGTTGATGTGGTTAACGAGCTTATCAGTGCAGATCGAGAGGTGGTCCACTATTTGAACAAGTCAAAGCAATCACCACTGTATTTGGCAGCTGTGGAAGATAGTGAAGAAATTTTGAATCTTTTATTGGAAATTCCATTCCCTGAAGAGCAGCTTCCTCTCTGCCTTGGAAACTCTCCACTCCATGCAGCCATGCTGGAACGAAATCCTGGTAATAGTTCTTCACACCAAAATTAAGTTTTTTTTTTTTTATTTATTCTGCATTAGTGCCTATATGTATGTTATTTTGAATAAACACTTATTTTACAAACTTATAGAAGTTTAAAACTTTAAGTTAATCATATTTCTGTGAAGTAAGACCACTAAAATTATTAGTTATTTAATTAGGATTTTATTTCCAAGGTTCTTGATATTCTAATAAAAGGTAATTTAGAAAAAAAAAATTAGACTCTATTGAAAATGATATAATTAGATGCTGTTAATTAACTTATTTAGTTAGCATATATTTATTTATTTATATTTTAAATTATTTTATTGTGTTTTTTCTATTGTAGCTCTAACAAGAGGGATACTAGAGAAGAGACCAGAGTTAGTTTATTTAAAGGATGAATATGGAAATACCTCATTTCATTATTCAGCTTACATTGGCTATGTTGAAGGATTTGATATCTTGTTAAAAAACGCATTAAATAAATTGGATGAAATTGCCTTGGAAGGGAACAATAAGGGAAATCTTCCTATTCACCTTGCTTGCAAAAGGGGTCATATTGAAGTGGTTAAAATGTTTTGTCAACTTGAATGGCCTGTTGATCCTCTTGTTCTCAATCGAAAGGGTCAAAACATTCTTCACGTTGCTGCAGAGAATGGAAGAATTAATATTGTAAAATACCTGATAGAAAATCCGAAGATCAATGAATCAACTATAAATTGGAAGGATAATGATGGAAACACTCCGTTGCATTTGGCTTCAATAAATTTATTTCCTAAAGCTATGCTCTTATTTACAAAAGATGGGAGGACTAAGGTGAATCTCTTGAATAACAACGGTTTGACGGCTCTAGATGTTGTTGATCTACCATGTGACATAATAATAGAATTATAACTTCTTTTTATTTTAAAATGAATATATCTGGATAACTTATAATTATTTTCTTCTCATTCTACGTCACTGTTATGTCCACATTTATATTATGTCCATGTATATATTTTTCTTCTTTCATTTTTGAATTAGAATTCATTTTGTATAAACTGTTATTCAAACATGGTGTATTTCATTTTATTTTATCATCAGATATTCAATCACAACTAGAAACTCTACTTGTTGATGATGCGTGCATATATAATTTCGCTCTAATGTTAATCTATGCCTCTTTACTTTATCTGAACTTATCCAATTTTCTACTAAGCAGATTCTAGTCTGTAACGTATTAAAAGCTGCTGGTGTCCCTTTGATGAGAAAGAATATGCTGCATTCTCAACATCATTATCGATTACCCGGAAAAGATTTCATAAAAGATGTCCTCAACACATACTTAGTTGTTGGCACATTGATGGTGACGGTGACATTTGCAGCTGCTTTCACTGTGCCAGAAGGTGTATACAGTTCAGGTGATCCAAATCAAGGGATAGCAATTTTTGTTCACAAACCATTTTTCTGGGTATTCACAACCTTTAACATGGTAGCTATGTATACCTCTGTTGTTGCATGTGGACTTATGTTGGGGGCAATATTATTGGATCATAAATTGGCAGTAAGAGTAACTATACTTGCAATGGGCTGTTTGCTTTATGCATTTTTATTAGTGCCGGTGGCATTTATGGCTGCAGTGCGTCTAGTAGTGGCCAATAACTCTGCACTTGCTACTGTTATAATTGTCATTGGAACCATCTACACTTCCCTCATCTTGTTCGGTATTATTGTTGTATTTTTACCATTTGGAGCTGGTAATCAAATTAGTAGATCGCTTCTTTGGGCTTGGGTTAAATTAATAAATTACGATTTTAAAGAAGAAAGTAATAAGGACAAAAAGGAAGCAATCAAGGACAAGAACAAAGACAATAAATCAGATGAGCATGTATAATGAGGAGATCACAAGAGTTTTTTATATTACATTCCTGAATAATAAAACCTTAATTTATGTTCTGTGAGTGTTTCAAAATCACTTATGATGTAAAATAAGAAGTCTTAAGTTGAGTTCGGGTCAGTTGTTATTATTATTCTAATAAAGTATTGAGTTAGTGCACCCTTTTAAATTCACCAGTTCCAAATTCATTGCCATTTTTTATTTCCTATATATTTTCATTTGTAACTTATTTCGTTATTTATTTATTTTTATTATTATTTTTAATTTGTAATAGTTTTTAATTTTATTTCTAGTTTTTCTTTAATTTAATTGGTGTCATTTTTTTTCTTAAATAGTGTTAAAAATACCTCAAGTTGAGTTAGCGTCAATTGTTATTATCATTCTAATAAAATGTTATATTTAGAAATGTTATAAATTCTAATGTAAGATTTGATTCTATACGCAGAATTTATGTCACTATCCTTTATTATAAGAATTAAATTAGAATTGGTTCTTGTTCAAAAATCTATCTAAGAATCTAGTTTTGGAAGAGTCTAATACGATAAAATGAGAAAAAAAAAACATTTAAAACTTCATATTTGTTGTTGTTGGGTAAATTCCATATATGTATGCATGATGTAAATTGTAATAGATAAAACACAAGAAAGGAGAGGTTAAATTGTGTTGATTAAAAATTTTAGCCCTTTCGTCTGTTGGTTCAAATAAGGTAAGACAAAACACTTCTTATCTTTAAATATTGATTTTAAGGACAGACGTTATACTTTAGTTATCTCCGTTAGTTGCAAGATCAAGGAAAATAAATATAGTTATTTTTTTACTGGTTCGTTTATCCAAGATTACGTCCAGTTACCCAGCAACTACTGAGTTTTCACTACAAACCGTGAAATGGTTACAAGTATTGTTTGAACCCAGCCACTTCTGGCTAATACAAGATTTTTTTTGAACACAGCCTTCCCAGGCTAAAAACCAAGGTATTCTTTGCAACCCAGCTTCCTCGGGCTAAACAAAGACATTCTTTGAATAACCAACCTCCTCAGGCTAAAGCACCACACAAGTGGATTTACAGAGTTTTCTTAGAAAGAAAAGTTCCTCTTCGCAGAGAGGGGTATACAATGAAGTTCAAGTGTAGCAGTGAGCGAAATCACACATACTTAGAAATTGAAGCGTGTTCACCAAATGAAACTTGAGGGAGTGAAGTCCTTTTATAGGCAAGTCTTCAGAGATCCGCTAGATACAAGAAGAATGTCGTTGAGCTTTCCAAGTGAAGTCCCAAAAAGGTGTCAGAATGCAATCAAGAAATGTGCGCATCAGATTTGATGGCGTGCTCAAAACCTTTTTCTAACTTGTACAGAGATTTCTTAGAAAAAGGGCAAAGCCTTTTCGTGTTGAAGATGTTATCTCGAATCCTTATACTGATCTTGGAAATACTTGAGAGTAACTTAGGATTTTCAACTTGGCGCGAGTTACTCCGTCTGAGCTTCACTTCCTTGACAGGCGATGTATATCTTTAGTCTAAAGAGTTGGCTTGAAAGCTTCATCTGAAAAGTATCGTCTAATCTTCCCTCTGATGACTTCAACTTTGAGGGGTCATCTTCCGTTTGTGCTTGTTCAGTTTGACTTTGCTTGCAATGCTTCCGTCTAATGTGTTTCGTCTGTCTTGTAATTAATCAAAACTTAGAGACATTAATTATCTTGATCTAACAATCTACCCTTTTTTGATGATTACAAACCATACCAGAAAAACACTAAGAAGACATCTGCACAAAACAAAGTTAGCCAGAACGCAGTAATAGCAAGCAGCCAGAATTACATCAAGACAATGTTCTCTGAATATACCTCTTTATAAGAATTGTTACATCAATATGATGTAATCCATTTGTACATATACAAGGTTTACACATAAATTAGAGCAAATTACATAATCAGAGCAATCAATTAAATAATCAAATAAAAGAATTAGAGCAAAAAGAACATAAAAAAATAAAGATGATCAAATTGTGATAGACTTCATCCTTTATTCGTCTTTGGCTCCCCCTCAGACGATGCTCTTCTCTTAGCTTCAAAAGCTTACTAGAACTCCCCCTTAGCATAACCTTCCCTCAAATTGTTCTCCCCTTTGGGCTGGGAATCATCAAAATCATGATGGTTGAGGTTGAGGTTGTTGCTGTATAATGCCCATGATAAGGCTCCGTAATTGCTGCACTTCAGCGTTAATGGACACTTGATTATCTTCAAGCTCCTTATTCTCCTTATACTTTTGCTTCAAAGCATTGTACTTCTCAACGGTGTCTTCAGGCGATTGAGATTCTTCCCTATCAGAATCCATTTCCTCTATAATAGGCTCAACTACATTCTTCTTCAGACGTAATGAAAACAGGGGCAACTCCATGTGAGAGCTGAATTTTCTGTCCCATTGCCATGAATAGCTTTTGTTGAAGGATACGAGTTGGAGATGTTGAGGCTCGTGGGGAGGAAGAGTGTAGGCATGTGCTCCACCAAGGTAGACTTTTCCACAAGTGATAGACTCATCATCAAATGTGGTCCCTGAGCAGAATGTTGATGTAGCTTCATGTTCCTCTATCATCCTTAGCATCTTAAGATTGATAGGCTTTGATGCTTGAGCTTGAACAGCCTTGAGATGATTGTATGTAGCAGACGGAAGATGCTTGGCAATGTGCCTTGCGTACTTGAAAGTTTTGGGGGTAGACGGTAGCTTCTTCTCCTTCCCTTTTGCCAAAAACTTTACCAAGCATGGTCTTGTATGATCCATAACCAGAAAGAACTTGGTTTCGTTTGTGACAAATGATAAGAACTAAGAAACCATCATGAAAGGTGTATATCTGAGTTCCTTCTCAACTCTTCTCTAGATCAGACGAAAAGAGGCTAACCTACCTTTCTCTTCTCTTCTATACGCGCCAATCATTGCTCTGAAAGCAATGTTGTAATCTTCAGGGAGAGAGTGAGCGAATTCCTCAGGGTCTTCAAAATCATAGACTTCGAGAGAGTACTGCGAATGAATCCCTGAACAGTGAGGTCTTGTCCATGGAAGGACAATCCTTAGAGTATGACCTAGTCCCACATACTCTATCTAATTCATGGGGATTGTGAAGGTGAATGGATCATGACTATCAATGGCATCCAAATGCCAATGATCACAGTCCCTTGGCTCATAAATTTTGGAGATTGCATCACCGTATCTGCAATGGTGAAATGCGGGAGTATTCAACTCATGATGAACCTTCCATTTGATGTTCTGTCTAAATGGAATATGAGGTTTGATGAGACCCAGGCAGGGCAGCTACCAGGCTCAACATAATCAGATTTTTATCCACACATCTCGGGACTAAGCATACCGCCGAACCCCTAGCTGTAGCGTTTCGGGAATTTTCACCCAGGGGGGATCGAACACAGAACATAACACTAACACTACTAACATTAAAACAGAACACACATGAACAGAACAACACACACTAACAACGAAAATAATGAACACACAAATCTCTGACAGAAACCGATAGTCCTCGACAACGGCGCCAAAATTTGATCGAGGCCGTACTCGGTCAAATATATGCAGTTAAAATGCAGTATACTAGGAATGACTCGTAGGTCGTCTCTCAAGGACCATCATCATTGTTTCTATCAAAGACAAGACATGAAGTGGGGGGGTTTGAGTAGCAGAAACAGAATAATAAAAACAATAGGAATTAATAATGATTCAAAATGAGATTAACCTCTTGATTAGATTGCATATTTCACTTATCCTAGGTTAAATGATTAATTAACTAAGCGGAAATTAATCAAAACACTTGCTCAAATTACTCAACTCTCAATCCAACCCGAATTAATTAACTAAGCGAAAATTAATACAAGTTTTTCCTTATGCGAATTAAGCATCCACACACATCAATCTTTCCATTTCCAACAAATTATGAATCAAATCATTAAGCATGAAAAGAGAAACAATTTGCATATTGGCTGAAACATTAAGCATGGACAGCAGTTGGGGCATTTAGCATTGGACTAATTGATGAAGAATCAAGCACTAAGAGAGCATAACAATACAAAACAGAAACCTCAAAGCTTCATTGCAACCCAAATCAAGAGATCAACTCAAACTACTTAGCTTTCCATTAAATTCGAATTGAAAATGCAGCACATAAACCAAATTTCAGATAACGAAACAACAATTAAATGAACTTGCAATGGAAAGAAAATGTAGAAATATAAGTAACAAACAGAAATTGCAGAATTGAAATTGAAGAGTCGATGGAAAACGAAATTGAAGTAGAATCAACAAGAACATAAACAAAATTGCAGTAGAGAAAAGAGAAGGAAACAAACTGGAATTAATTGATTGATGATTGGAAACCCCAAGTTCGAAAAATTAATGCAGAATCTGGAAATGAAGAAGAAGCAAAACGGTGGAGAAGAACAAGAAGAAGGGAAGGAGAAGACCTAACCTAAAACTAAACCTAACCAAAACGTAAAAGTGCAAGTGTGTGCCTCTGTCCTGCCCCTACATCTGATTGCAAGTGTATATGGCAGCCCTCATGTGCAAGGCACATGCCATTTTAATTTAGAAAGGGTCCCAATTCGAATCCCAAGTACAGCAAAAATAGAGTGAATGAATTAAATACATTTAAATGAGTCCAATTCGCTGGAAATTCCCGCATGCACTTCGTGGTCCACTTTCAAGGCTAATTTCACCCTAGATGCAGTCCGAATTGGCTCTTCGTGTCTTCATAAAATTTGTAGCTATGTCAATCCTATTTCATTTACAAAAAACTTGAGCCCAAAAAGATATCTGTGGAGGAAGTTATGCCTATTATAGTGAAAATACTCAAATCTGGAAAAATATAGCAAATTGAAATAAATTAAGCACTTAAAGCCCAAATGAGCCCAAACTTATAAATGCATTAAATCATGTTAATTGACTCTTAATCATGCTGTAATAGGATACAAAAGGTGTAGAGAAAATGATCAAAATAATGACTCATCAAGGTTCATAGCCAAGTGCTGGTCCTTCAATCAACAAATCAGCGAGATGATCTTTGTACTCTGGAATATTCTCCAAACCCTTGATGTTGAGTTTAGCCAACTCATCCCAAGGCAGATGCTTCAGCCAATCCCGTTGCTTTTCTGGGGTATACTTAACATCTTCTTTGAAGTCTTCTGGCTTTAAGGGTTGGTGGTATATGATGGGATTGACGAACCTCCCAAGTTAGAATCCCTTCTTCCCTCTGTAGCGGTAAGGGTTCTTCAACTCGATGTAGGGAGTGTCTTGAATAAAGCAGTCTTCATCGTCTGCACAGTATCCATCATTTGCAGACTCAGACGGTTCACTATCACTTATTTCAGAGGCTTCTTCAGCTTGATCGAACAATAACCAATCTGGTTTGATTGACCTTTCTACATAAGAGCTTTCAGCATATCTCTTCATGGCTAATTCGTTGAGGAATGAATAGTCTGTCTTGTGCTTCTGAGGGAGATCTTCAGGATTCAACAGTTCAGCATGAGATCTCACCAGAGGTGCAACTTGCCTTTTGATGACAACACATTTTTCATTAGACAAAGAACATGTGTCTAAGTCAACAATGACAACAGACGGAATCTTCATCGTCTGTGAGCAAGAAGTTTCTTCAGACACAACCTCCATAGTCTGTAGGCAAGTCACTTCTTTAATTTGCTATATTTTTCCATCGTTTGATCGAAGGCAGCATTTAGAGGAGAAGCAACAATAGGATCAATGCTTACACTCCTGTAAAACATAAACACAAGAAGGGGGGTTGAATTGTGTTAATTAAAAAATTTTATCCCTTTTGTCTGTGGGTTTCAAAGCGGTTCAGACGAAACAATGTTTATGTTGAAAAGTTGATTTTAATGAACAGACGTTAGATAGTGATTATCCCCAGTTAGTTGATCAGACGAAACAAATAAACACAGTTATTTTTATACTGGTTCGTCTATTCAAGACTACGCCCAGTTACCCAGCAACCACTGAGTTTTCACTACAAACCGTGAAAAGGTTTACAAGTATTGTTTGATCCCAGCCACTTCTGGCTATTACAAGATATTCTTTGCTCCCAGCCTTCTCAGGCTAAACAACTAAGGTATTCTTTGAACCCAGCCTCCACAGGCTAATACAAAGGTATTCTTTGGAACACAACCACCTCAGGCTAAAGCACCACACAAGTGGATTTTGAAAGATGTTTGAAAACAAAGGTTTTCCTCTTCGCAGAGAGGGTTTTTACAATATAGCACTTAGCACAGAATTGAGCGAATCTTCATAAGATGGAATTAGAGAAGCGTATTCGCCAGCTGATTCTTGATGTTGTGAAGTCCTTTTATAGACATCTTCTTTAAATAGCCGTTAGACTCATTTGAGTGCCGTTGAGAGTTCTCTTGAGAGCTTTTCAAAAATCCCGTTGAGAATTTTCTTGAGAGCTTTCCAAAAATTCCGTTGAGAATTTTCTTGAGAGCTTTCCAAAAAGTCAGCTGTACTTGATTGATTGATGTAGATCGCAGCGAATATAGCAGACTAGATTGTGTGCGTAGTACTTTTTCTGACATGTACAGAGATGTGACAAAAAGGTGAAGAACTTTTTGACTTTAGTGTGAAAGCTCGAATCCCTATACTGATCTTGGATGCTCCTCATGATTGTTTCATCAGATTTGAAAGTTTGGCGCGAATGTCTCAACTTAACTTCACTTCTTAGATAGACGGTATGTGTCTTCAGTTGTTGTTTCATCTTATCCTTTTGTCTTAAGATTCCACTCTTGATTAGACGAAAACTTTAGCTTTGAGTAGCCTTCTTCCGTCTGTGCATGTATCGTCTGATGGCTTGGCTTTTGGACAGATGCAGATCTTCAATTTTGAAGGGCCATGTTTCGTCTGTGCTGGTTTCGTCTTAGCAAGTCTTGGGTAGCTTGATTTCGTCTGTCTTGTAATAATCAAAATCTTGAGGCGTTAATCTTTCTTGATCTAACAATCTCCCCCTTTTTGATGATTACAGACCATACCACGAAAATTTGCACAAGACATGTTTAGACAGAAACAAACAGTCTCAAAAAGCCAGATTTACATCAAGACGATGTTTTCCGAATAATACCTCTTTATGATAAATTGTTACATCAATGCGATGTAATCTCGTATATTGTTACATTGATATAGACAGAAAACCAATAAAGAATAATAGAAAGAACATTACAATGTCTTTTCTATACTAAGAGAAATAAAATACAATACAATGATACATAGCTCCCTTATTTTGAGACTCCCCCTTAAACGATGCTCTTGTTTGCTTTGCTCGCTCCCCCTCAGACGAAGCTTTATGTTTACTCCCCTTTGGACAATGCTTTACCCTTGTACCTTTCTTCTTTCCCTTGGTTTCTCTTTGTCTCCCCCTTGGGCTATGAATCATCAAAAATGATTAAGAAGAAGGCTTTGGCTTCTTGTTAAGCAGGGTCATCACGACGTCCTTCAATTGCTGCACTTCAGACGATAGAGAAGCTTGATTTTCTTTAAGTTCTCTGTTCTTTAACTTCAATTGCTAGCAATCTTCTTCCAATGCCTCATATTTACGCTTCAGAGTCTTATACTCCTCAGCTTCTTGAATATCAGCCTCAACAGCCTCAACTGTCTCAGCAACCTCCACCAAATCATCAATTTGTACTTGTGGTGTTTGAGGTTCTTCCACTATAGGTACAATGTCATCAATAATGAGCACTGATGGAGTCTTCTTCAGATGCAATGTAAAGAGTGGAAAGATGAGATCAGCCGTGAAGTTTTGTTCCCATTGCCATGAGTGCAATTTTGTTCTAACAGCAACTTCAAGATGTGGATGTTCCTCTGAAGGATGGGTATATGCAAAAGCAGCACCAGGAAACACCCTGCCACAGATGGAAGAATCCGTGTCGGATTCATCAAAGGAAGTTCCAGAACAGAATATGGATGTGGCTTCATGATCTGCTATCATCCTTTGTATTTGAGGATTGATAGGGCTTGAGGCTTGCGCTTGAATTTCTTTGAGGTGCGCATAAGTAGCATTTGGAAGACGCTTGGGGATGTGCCTTGCATACTTGAAGGTCTTGGGGATAGACGGTACTTTCTTTTCTTTGCCCTTAGCTAAAAACTTGACCAAGCATGGTGTTTTCGGTCTAAGACGATAGTGTACTTCATTTCATCTGACACCGATGAAGAGAACTGTGAACCCACCATGAAGGGGCAGTATATCTTATCCTTCTTAGCATGACGTTCAATATGAGAGAATGAAACTTCTCTTTCTTTGACTTCCCTTCTATAGGCACTAGCCATCATCTTGAAAGTCAAGTTAAAGTCTTCAGGGAGAGCATGAGCAAATTCCTCAGGATCTTCATATTCATTGAGGAGGATGGAGTAACGAGGGTTGATCCCGGAGCAGTGGGGCCTCGTCCATGGGAGCACAATTCCTAGAGAATGTCCTAGACTGACATACTCTATTTTGTTGAGAGGAATTGTGAAGGGCAATGGATCATGGCGGTCTATGGCGTCAAGATGCCAATGTGTGCATTCTTTCGGCTCATAGATGGTAGAATGTGCGTCTCCATATCTATAGTGATGGAATACAGGTGCATTAATCTCATACCGAACCTTCCACTTTGGATTTTCTCTATGTGGAATGTGAGGTTCATAGCCAAGTGCTGGTCTTTCAATCACAGACGCAGCAAGATGATCCTTGTATGCTTGTATATCTTCTAATCCCTTGATGTCTAGGTTGGCCAGTGTGTCCCAGGGCAGACGCTTCAGCCAATTGCGTTGCTCCTCTAGGGTGTAGATAGTGTCTTCATTGAAATCCACCAGCTTCAAGGGTTTATTGTATAAAATGGGATTTGCAAATCTCCCAAGTTGAAAACCCTTCTTCCCTCTGTACTGATAAGGTTTCTTCAACTCAATATAGGGAGTATCCCTTATGTATTGGTCTTCATTATCTGCCCAAATGACCATAGCAGACTCAGACGATTCAGCTTTGTTGGAGAATTTTTCAATCTTCTCTCCAATGATCCAATCAGGTTTGATTGGTCTTTCATCACAAGTGCTTTCAGCAAAGCGCTTCATGACTAATTCATTCAGAAATGAATAGTCCATCTTGTGCTTTGGGGGTAAGTCTTCTGGATTGACCACTTCAATATGTGATTTCCCCCAAGTGGCATACACCTTTGTAACTGGAGGTTGTTCTTCATCAGACGAAGAATCAACTTCTTCAATTAGTACAAAATCTTCAGACGGAATCTCCTTCGTCTGATGGTGAGATGCCTCTTCAGACGCAGTAGGTAGCGTCTATGCAAGGAAAGCGTTCAGCGGAGATGCAACAATAGGGGTTACCCTATGTTCATCTTGGAGTAAAGGTGAAGGGGAGACCTCCATTGTGGAGACTTCCTCACTTAGCATTGTTTCCAACTCCTCCGCAAGCTGGGCATTGTCTTTTTGGATCTAGGCAGTTTCTTCACTGTTCATGCCCTCTGAAGTTGCTTGAGCAGATGCTCCTTCAGACGATCCTATGCCACGAACGCTATCGAGAAAGATCTTTTCTCTCTCAGCTTGAAGCAAAATAGAGACTCTCTTGGCCTCTTTCAGTTCTTTTTCTTCGTCTGTCTCACTAATCACGACAGACGCAAGTTTTTGCTTCATTTTCTCCTTGCCTTTAGCAGTCTTCTCAAGAGCAAGTTTTCTAGCTCTTGCTTTTTCTTCTGCTGCTATCCTCTGCTTTTCTTCGTCCGTGAGTATCTTCACAGAACGAAACCTTCTCGACGATGTTGTGACCCCTTCGTCTTCACTTGGGGATACCGCCTTAGCATGCGTCTTAGAGGCGACATGCTTTAATCTGATAGTTCTTTTCTTCTTCTTGAGTGGTTCCTCAGGAACGTCTTCGAAGGGGACTTCAGTGATTATCACAGATGGAGGAGGAGGTGGAAGTGTTTGGGTTTGTGTTTGTGGTTGTGGTTGAGGTTCAGATGGTGTTTGGGTTTGTGTTTGGGATGGTGTTTGGGCTTGTGTTTGGGGCTTAGCATGCTTGATGCAAGCTCTGTGTGGGGGATCTTTGGTGATAGGTGAGATGGGTTCGTCCTCTTTCTGTGAGTGAAGGAGGAAGCCTGGGGTCAAATGCATCTTCGCAAAGGTGCTGGCTTCAACTTCCTTCTCCTCTTGGTGATAGACTACACCAGAGGTATCAAACCCTTGGTTGATAATGATTTTTGTTAAGAGGGTGGCGTAGGGAATGCTGCTCTTCCTACGGATGTTTCGATTCTTCAATGCACTTATCCAATGGTCAAGGATAATGTGCGGAAGACTAATCCTTGCTTTCCTCAGGTAGTAGAAAATGTAAAATCTGTCTCGAGTACTCACATTATCCCTCGAACCCGTCCTCGGCGTGAAGATATTATAGAGTAGGTTGTGGATAACTCTAGCAGTTGGAGAGAGGTTCCCTGACCTGAGAAATTTGGGGTCTTCAGGGTCACGTTTCTTCATGTAGATAACCTTGTCTACATGTTCCTCAGTTTCATTCTTCATCCAGTTAGAGCTGTAGAAACGCCCTTCGGCTTTGCAGTTTCCAGCCTCAGCAATAGAGTCCACCGTGATATGTACTCTTTGTTGTCTATGGTACCCATGATACCATCATCGAACTCCTTCGCATCGCTCCAGAATTTGGCATAAGCCTCTATCAACTATGGTCCTTTCATCTCAACAAACCCCATCCACCCAGTGTGGTCCAAGATTTTCACAATCCTGTCAGAGATGCTTTCAACAATTTCTCTCGAGATCCACTTGCTTGGCAAGAACAAGTCTTGAGCAAAGAAAGTGGCTTCAACAGTTTTGGTAGTTTTTGTGTTCTTGGGGGCCATTGTTGATTTTTGAAAACAGAGAGAATAAGTTCTAAGTGAGTATTAGGTTTAGAAAGTTCAAAAGATTTCAAATTGCAGTAAAGAGTAAATGAGTGAACTTTCGAGATTATTTATAGGTGAAGAGTGAAACGGTTGTAATTCATCAGACGAAACAGATTTTGAAAACCGCCCCTGATATGACGTGTCCACATCATTGCCTTTTCAATGATTGATTTGACCTCTGCAATTCACGGCGCGTGCTTATCATTGTCCTAAAATAGTGTAATAAATGACAGACACATTTATTGCTCCCTTTAATTTGTCCCTGCACACTTGAGATAATTTCATTAAACAGTAACAGTTGTGTCTGTTGAATTTTACCATAGTAACTATTCAACTTGATCAGACGCAATGTTTCATCTTAACACAAAGTAATGTACAGACGGAACAAGATGTACAGACGAATCAAAAAGTACAGACGGAACAAGTCCAATCAATAACTCAGACGAAACAATTTTCAATCTGTTAAAGAAATAATTCCAAGATTTTCTTTAATGAAATTGAATCGTATTTCATCTAAAGCTTTTGTAAATATATCTGCCCATTGAAAATCAGTTTGCACAAACTGTATATTGAAAATACCTTTTTGGACATAATCTCTTATGAAATGAAAACGAATTTCAATATGTTTAGCTTTTGAATGTTTAATAGGATTTTTGCTGAGATTGATTGCACTTGTGTTATCACAAAATACTGGTATATGATTCTCAAATCTGGAGTAATCTTCAAGTTGATGTTTTATCCACAGTGATTGTGAGCAACACCCTGCCGCAGCAATATACTCTGCTTCAGTTGTTGAGAGTGCAATGAAATTTTGTTTCTTGCTTGACCAAGATATTAGTGATGATCCAAGATATTGGCATCCACCACTTGTGTTTTTTCTCTCCACTTTGTCTCCAGCGTAATCAGCATCACAAAAGCCTTTTAAACTGAAATCACTATTTTTCTTATAAAACAAAGAGAGATTAGTTGTTCCAACAAGATATCTAAGAATTCTCTTTACAGCTTGTAAGTGAGATTCTTTAGGATCAGATTGAAATCTAGCACATAGAAAGACGCTAAACATAATGTCAGGTCTGCTAGCAGTTAAATAAAGGAGTGAGCCAATCATACCTCTGTATACCGTCTGATCAACAAACTTACCTGACTCATCTTTGTTGAGATTAGCTCCAGACGAATGCATAGGGGTCTTCATAGGCTTAACATTTTCCATCTTAAACTTCTTGATAAGTTCCTTTGTGTATTTCTGTTGATGGATGTAGATTCCTTCTTTTGTCTGCTTGATTTGAAGTCCTAGAAAGAACTTCAATTCTCCCATCATGTTCATTTCAAACTCATCCTGCATTAGCTTTGAAAAATCCTTGCAAAGAGAGTCGTTAGTAGCTCCAAAGACTATATCGTCTACATAAATCTGGACTATAATAAAGTCTTTTGAAACGCTTTTCTTGAAGAGAGTTGTATCAACCTTTCCTCTTGAGAAATCATTTTTAAGAAGAAAAGAACTGAGTCTGTCATACCAAGCTCTAGAAGCTTGTTTAAGACCATACATTGCTTTCTTGAGTTTGAAAACATGATCTGGTTGAGACAAACTTTCAAAACCAGGTGGTTGTTTTACATACACTTCTTTTTCAATAAAACCATTTAGAAAAGTACTTTTTACATCCATTTGATATAGAACGATATTCTTGTGAGCAGCAAAAGCAAGTAATATTCTAATAGCTTCTAATCTAGCTACAGGTGCAAAGGTTTCTGTAAAATCAATACCTTCTTGTTGATTGTACCCTTGTGCTACTAACCTTGCTTTGTTTCTTACCACTTTTCCAGTTTCATTAAGCTTGTTTCTGAACACCCATCTGGTTCCAATGATGCTTTTGTTCTTTGGTCTTTCAACAAGGGTCCATACATCATTCCTTGTGAACTGATTAAGTTCTTCTTCCATAGCCGAGATCCAATCATTATCTTGAAGAGCATCTTCAATGTTTTTGGGTTCAATATCTGATACAAGAGCATAGCTTGAGATATTCTTCACTCTTGATCTAGTTTGAACACCTTGAAATCTATCTCCAATGATGAGATCTTCTGTATGGTTAGACGCAAACTTCCATGATCTTGCAGGGGCTTGATCTCCTTGTTGATGAGTATCAGACGAAGAGAGTTCGTCTGTCCTTTCGTCTGACCCTTGTTTATCACCTTGACTTGAACTTTGACCAGAAGGGTTAATCTGCAAAATTTCAAACAAGTTTTCTAGGTCTGATATTTCTTTATCAGCCTTTGAGTTATCTTGGAACTTTACATGGATTGATTCTTCTACAACTTACGTCTTAGAGTTAAATACTCCATAGGCCTTAGATGTATTGGAATAACCAAGAAAGATTCCTTTGAATCAAACTTGCCAAGTTGATCTTTGGTGTTCAAGATAAAGCATTCACATCCAAAAGGATGGAAATAAGAAATGTTGGGTCTTCTTCCTTTCCATAGTTCATATGGAGTCTTATTCAATATTGGTCTTATCAATATTCTATTTTGAATATAACAGGAAGTATTGATTACTTCTGCCCAATAATATTTAGGGAGAGAGCTTTCATGCAACATAGTTCTAGCCATTTCTTGTAAAGTACGATTTTTTCCTTTCCATAACTCCATTTTGTTGAGGAGTTCTTGGAGACGAAAAATTGTGAAATATACCATTTTCAAAACAATAGGCTTTGAACTCAGAATTTTCAAATTCTGTTCCATGATCACTTCTTACAGACGCAATACAAAATCCTTTTTCTTTTTGAACACGTTTACAGAATATTTCAAAAACCTTGAATGACTCATGTTTATGGGCTAGGAAGTATACCCATGTAAATCTAGTATAGTCATCTACAATGACAAATCCATATCTCTTCCCTCCAAGACTTTCAGTCTGAGTAGGTCCAAAGAGATCAATGTGTAACAGTTCTAGCGGTCTTGTCGTAGAAACAACATTTTTAGATTTGAAAGAAGCTTTGAGTTATTTCCCATGCTGACAAGATTTACACAGACGATTGGTTTTCCAAGATATTTTTGGCAAACCTTTTACGAGATCCTTTTTAGAAATTTTTGAAATATACTTGAGACTTAAATGTCCAAGCTTTTTGTGCCAAATATCTCGTTCATCGTCTGTTGGAATCAAACATGTTACATTCTGATCACTCAGGTCAGAAAGATAAACCTCATAAAGGTTATTCTTTCTTTTCCCAATAAAAAGAATGGATTTATCTTTGTTTTTGACTATACACTCATCAGCGTTAAAAGCTACTTCATATCCACTATCACAAAATTGACTTATGCAAAGTAGATTGAAGTTAAGGCCTTTAACATATGATACGTTATGGATAAGTGTATTGGGTGTCTTACCAACAGTCCCAATGCCAAGAATTTTACCTTTTCCAGAACCGTATGAGACAGACCCTTTACTTGGTCTGAGGTCTTGGAACATAGACAGGTCTCCTGTCATGTGTCGTGAGCAACCACTGTCCAGGTACTAGCTTGAAGTTTTGTCTCTTCCTATTAAGGATATCTGCAACAGGAACAATAAGTGATTTTGGTACCCAAATCTTTTGGGGTCCTTTCTTGTTAGTTAAAAAAGGCTTCTTTTTGTTTTGAGCCTTTTTGTAGATATTAGGAACCTTGTTGTAATTCCTCTTCTTTTGATCAGACAAAACAGGTTTGTTTTTCCTTTCGTCTGTCTGCTCAACATAACCAAGTCTACTTTTATCATTTGGTGATCTCCCATATTTTAAGATATTTTCAAGAATGGAGGATCCCTTTGTAAACTTGGTTAAGTCATTGAGTAAGGACTCATTTTCTTTCTTTAATCTTTCGATTTCAAGAATGAAAATGTCCTTTTCAGACTCAGACGAAACATCATTTGATACTTTCTTGTCTAGTACCTCAATTTCAGATCTCAAAACTGCATTTTCTTCCAAGGCCTGTCTAAGCTTGGTTTTGCAAGTTTTGTATTGCTGAGCAATAAAATGAGAGTGAGCTAGAAGTGTATCATATGACATTTCTTCTGATTCTGACTCAGACTCAGAAGAAGAGGATGAAGAAGTTTCATTGTAATTTACCTCTGTTGAGACATGGTCTCCAGCCATGAGGCATATGTTTGTTGTTTCTTCTTCTTCAGAGGATTCCTCTGAGCTTTCACTGTCAAGGTCTTCCCAAGTCAGTAAGCTCTTCTTCCCTTTGAATCTTCGAGGGTTCCACTTCTTTTTCAGCTTGGGGCATTCTGACCTCATATGCCCCGGTTTTCTACATTCATAGCACACAACTTCTGTGCTTTCTTCTTTGGCTGATGACTTCTTAGGAAGCTTCTTCTCCTTTTTCTTGAAGAAGTGTTGGCCTCTGCCCCTTTTCATCATCATTCTTTTGAATCGTCTGGCCATGAGGGAGACTTCGTCTTCAGATGAACCATCAGACGATTCTGATTCAGTTGAATCAGCCTTCAAAATCTTTGCTTTCTTTTTATTGTCCTTCTTGACAGAATCTTCTTTAGAGATGTTGTTGACAGATGGAAGAGCTATAGGTTCTTGAACCTTGATCTTCTCCCTTTTACATAGGAGTACTTCATGTACTCTTAGAGCTCCTATTAACTCATCAAGAGTTAATGTCTTCATATCTCTTCCAACAGAGATAGTTGTGGACATGGCTTCCCAAGGAGGTGGGAGACTGTCCAAGATCTTCATGTTGTTCTGGGCCTTTGTGAAGGTGATTCCCAGAGCAGTGAGTCCATTCAATATGGTTTGGAATCTTCCAAACATCATATCGATTGACTCTCCTTTCTTCATAGAGAACATTTCATATTCTCTTTGAAGAGTGGCGGCCTTCCTCATTCTGACATCTTCAGTGCCTTCATATGAGATTTTGAGAGCATCCCATAGTTCTTTAGCAGTTTTGTAGGCACAGAATCTGTTGTACTCAGTTCTGGAGAGAGCACACATAAGAGCATATCTTGCTTTGTTGTTCAGCTCCATCATAGAGTATTCTTCGTTTCCCCATTCTCCTTCAGGCTTTATAATGGGGATATCTCCAGTTGTGATTATATTCCATAATCTGTATTGGGTTGACTTGATGTACATCTCCATCCTGTCAGCCCAGTAAGGATAATCATCTCCAGAGAAAGCTGGAGGTTTGTTCATTGAATCTCCTCCGGATAGGAAAGATGGTCCTTGCGAATCCATGCTGGATCTTTTCCTCTAGTAGCTGTTAAGCGCTCAACCCTTAGAGGCTGAGCTTTGATACCAAACTGTAAAAGATAAACACAAGAAGGGGGGTTGAATTGTGTTAATTAAAAAATTTTATCCCTTTCGTCTGTGGGTTTCAAAGCGGTTCAGACGAAACAATGTTTATGTTGAAAAATTGATTTTAATGAACAAACGTTAGATAGTGATTATCCCCAGTTAGTTAATCAGACGAAACAAATAAACACAGTTATTTTTATACTGGTTCGTCTATTCAAGACTACGTCCAGTTACCCAGCAACTACTGAGTTTTCACTACAAATCGTGAAAAGGTTTACAAGTATTGTTTGATCCCAGCCACTTCTGGCTATTACAAGATATTCTTTGCTCCCAGCCTTCTCAGGCTAAACAACTAAGGTATTCTTTGAACCCAGCCTCCACAGGCTAATATAAAGGTATTCTTCGGAACACAGCCTCCTCAGGCTAAAGCACCACACAAGTGGATTTTGAAAGATGTTTGAAAATAAAGGTTTTCCTCTTCGCAGAGAGGGTTTTTACAATATAGCACTTAGCACAGAATTGAGCGAATCTTCAGAAGATGGAATTAGAGAAGCGTATTCGCCAGCTGATTCTTGATGCTATGAAGTCTTTTTATAGGCATCTTCTTTAAATAGCCGTTAGACTCATTTGAGTGCCGTTGAGAGTTCTCTTGAGAGCTTTTCAAAAATCCCGTTGAGAATTTTCTTGAGAGCTTTCCAAAAATCTCGTTGAGAATTTTCTTGAAAGCTTTCCAAAAAGTCAGCTGTACTTGATTGATTGATGTAGATCGCAGCGGATATAGCGGACTAGATTGTGTGCGCAGTACTTTTTCTGACATGTACAGAGATGTGACAAAAAGGTGAAGACCTTTTTGACTTTAGTGTGAAAGCTCGAATCCCTATACTGATCTTGGATGCTCCTCATGATTGTTTCATCAGATTTGAAAGTTTGGCACGGATGTCTCAACTTAACTTCACTTCTTGGATAGACGGTATGTGTCTTCAGTTGTTGTTTCGTCTTATCCTTTCGCCTTAAGATTCCACTCTTGATTAGACGAAGACTTTAGCTTTGAGTAGCCTTCTTCCGTCTGTGCATGTATCGCCTGATGGCTTGGCTTTTGGACAGACGCAGATCTTCAATTTTGAAGGGCCATGTTTTGTCTGTGCTATTTTCGTCTTAGCAAGTCTTGGGTAGCTTGATTTCGTCTGTCTTGTAATAATCAAAATCTTGAGGCGTTAATCTTTCTTGATCTAACAACTCCTATGTTCTTCTTGGAGAGAAGATCTAGCAATCTCCATAGATAGAGCTTCTTCATTAAGCATAGTCTGCAATTCCTCCGTAAGTATGGCGTTATCCTTTTGGATTTGGGCAGTTTCTTTGCTGTTCATGCTCTCTGAAGTTGCTGGAGTAGGCACAGCCTCAGACGATCCAATGCCCTTGTCGTTTTCTTGGAACAGACGTTCCCTTTCAGCCTCAAGCATGATTGATACTCTTCTAGCCTCTTTCATCTGCCTTGCTTCATCTATCTGACCAACAATGACAGACGCAAGCTTCTGCTTCTGCTTTCCCTTAGCAGCCTTTTGAAGAGCAATCTCTCTTGCTCTTGCTTTATCTTCAGCTTCAAGATTCTTCTTTTCTTCGTCTGCCCTTGCTCTAGCAGACGCAGCATCCTCAGATGCTTTTTTTACCCCTTCATCTTCACTAAGGGAAGTGTCTCTTGCCTGCGACTTAGACGCAACATGCTTGACCCTTATGTTCCTTTTTTTTCTGAGGGGTTCAACTGGAAGATCCTCAAAAGGAACTTCAATTACGGTTATGGGGGGTTGAAGTGTTTGGGTTGGTGTTTGAGTTTATGTTTGGGTTTGTGATTGGGCTTGTGTTTGGGTTTTAGAGTCGCTTGTCGTTGCGCGTTTGATGCGACCTCTGTGAGGAGGATCTTGGGTCATAGGAGAGAGCGGTTCATCTTCTCCACTACTAAAATGAAGGAAGTTATGGGGTAGACGCATCTTCGCAAAGGTGCTCCCTTTAACTTCAGCTCCTTCTTTGTGCCACACTACTCTAGTGGCGTCAAAACCCTGGTTCAGAATAATCTAAGAGAAGAGTGTAGCGTATGGAATGCTACTCTTCCTTTGAATATTCCTCGCCCTTAAGGCGCTCAACCAGTGATCCAAAATGACGTGAGGAAGGCTCATCTTGCCCTTCCTAATAAAGTAGTACATGCAGAAAAGATCTCGAAGACTTACATTGTCTCTTGAGCTAGTTCGAGGTGTGAAGATGTTGTAGAGGAGGTTGTGTAACACTCTACATGTAGGAACAAGATTCCCAGATCTGAGAAACTTAAGATCTTCAGCATTGCGAGCCTTGGCATATAATATCTTGTCAACATGCTCTTCAGACTCATTCTTCAACCAGTCAGAGTTGTAGAAGTTTCCTTCAACCTTACACTTCCCAGTTCTGGCGATGGTTTCAGCAGTGATGATGTACTCCTTACTGTCAATAGTACCAACGATACCATCTTTAAACTCTTTAGCATCGCTCCAAAACTCAACGTATGCCTCCATCAGCCATGGACCTCTCCATTCAGCGAAATTCATCCACCCAGAGTGAGTAAGCATTCTTACCACGTGATTAGAGACACCATCAAGAGTCGATTTAACAATCCGCTTACTTGGCAAGAAGAGATCTTGCACAAAGAAGGTCTCTTCAGAAGACTTAGATTTCTTGGCGGCCATTTTCTAGGTTTGAAAACAAAGAGAATTTGTGAGTATGAGTTTTTTAGAGAGAGAAGTTGAGATTTTGAGAATAGTAAATACTATAAAGAATAAAAGAGGGAACTTTGTAGTATTTATAGTCGAGGGTGAAACAGGTTATAATTTAACAGACGAAAGAATTGAAACTGCCCCTGATTTGACGTTATCTCATGATTGCCCTTTTAATGATTGATTTGACCTCTGCAATTCACTACGCATGCTTCTCAACGTCCTAGAATAGTGCAATAAATGACAGACACATTTAATGATACATTTATTGTGTCCCTGCACACTTAACTTTAAATTATTTAAATAATAACCTTGCGTCTGTTGAATTTTCCTCAGACTGATTCAACTTTATCAGACGCAATGTTTCTTCTTAACACGAATATAATCAGACGAAATGTACAGATGAAAGGTACAGACGAAATAACTTAATCAATTAAAGAAATAATTCCCAAATTTTCTTTCACAAAATTAAAGCGAGTTTCATCTAAAGCTTTTGTAAAAATATCTGCCCATTGAAAATCAGTTTGAACAAACTGTATATCAAAAATACCTTTTTGAACATAATCTCTTATAAAACGAAATTTGATTTCAATATGTTTGGCTTTTGAATGTTGAATAGGGTTTTTACTAAGATTAATTACACTTGTATTATCACAAAATACTGGTATTTGAGTTTCAAACCTGGAGTAATCCTGAAGTTGATGTTTTACCAAAAGTAGTTGTGAACAACACCCAACTGCAGCAATGTACTCCGCTTTAGTGGTTGAGAGTGCAATAGATTTTTGCTTCTTTCTTGACTAATAAATAAGTGATGTGCCAAAGAATTGACAGCCACCACTTGTGCTTTTCCTCTCCACTTTATCTCCAGCATAGTCAGCATCACAATAGCCACTTAAACTGAAATCACTATTTTTCTTATAAAATAAAGTGAGATTAGTGGTTTCAATAAGATATCTAAAAATACATTTTACAACTTGTAAATGTGATTCTCTAGGATTAGATTGAAAGCGTGCACATAGAAAGACACTAAACATAATGTTAGATCTACTTGCAGTGAGGTAAAGAAGAGAACCAATCATACCTCTGTATACAGTCTGATTAACGGTCTTACCTAATTCATCCTTGTTGAGACCGGCACCAGATGAATGCATTGGTGTCTACATGGGCTTTGCATTCTCCATCTTGAACTTCTTGAGAAGATCATTGGTGTACTTCTGTTGATGGATGAAGATACCCTGTTTCATCTGTTTGATTTGAAGTCCTAGGAAAAACTTTAATTCTCCTATCATACTCATCTTAAACTCATCCTGCATTCACTTAGAGAAATCCTTGCATAAGGATTCGTTAGTTTCTCCAAAGACTATATCATCTACATATATTTGAACAATGATAAAGTCTTTCAAAACACTTTTCTTGAAGAGAGTTGTATCAACCTTTCCTCTTGAAAAATTATTTTTAAGAAGAAAAGAACTCAGTATGTTAAACCAAGCTCTAGGAGCTTGTTTAAGACCATAAAACGCTTTCTACAATTTAAAAACATGATCTGGTTGAGATTGACTCTCAAATCCAAGGGGTTGCTTAACATACACTTTTTCTTCAATAAAACCATATAGAAATACACTTTTCACATCCATTTAATATAAGACAATATTCTTATGAGCAGTAAAAACAAGTAAAATTCTAATTGCTTCTAATCTAGCTACAGGTGCAAAGGTTTCAGTAAAGTCAATACCTTCTTGTTGGTTATAGCCTTGAGCTACTAACCTAGCCTTGTTTCTTACCACCTTACCAGTTTCATCAAGCTTGTTTCTGAACACCCACCTTGTTCCAATGATGCTTTTGTTCCTTGGTCTTTCCACGAGCATTCATACATTATTCCTTGTGAACTGAATTAGCTCTTCTTCCATAGCTAAAATCTAGTCATTCTCTTGTAGAGCCTCTCTAATATCTTTGGGCTCTATATCAGACACAAGAGCATATCCAGAAACATCTCTCAGTCTTGATCTATCTTGAACTCCTTGATGTCTATCTCCAACAATCAGATCCTTAGTGTGGTTTGAGGTGAACCTCCAAATTCTGACAGGAGCTTAATCATCTTGTTGTTGAGGGGCAGACGAAGAGGGTTTGTCTGTGCTGGGAGATGCTTTTTCTTCTATTCTTGCGTTTGTGCAAGGTTGGACAAATGGATCAGCTTCTTGACCAGAGGGTTTATCTTGTAAATTATCAAACAAATTTTCTAGGTCTGATATTTCCTTATCAGCCTTTGAGTTATCTTGGAATTTTACATGAATGGATTCCTCTACAACTTGTGTTTTAGAGTTAAAAACTCTATAGGCCTTGGAAGTATTAGAGTATCCAAGTAAAAATCCCTTAACCACCTTTGAATCAAACTTACCAAGTTGATCCTTAGTGTTTAAAATGAAACACTCATATCCGAAGGGATGAAAGTAAGAAATGTTGGGTCTTCTTCCTTTCCATAGTTCATATGGATTCTTATTCAATATTGGTCTTATCAATATTCTGTTTTGAATATAACAGGAAGTATTAATCGCTTCTGCCCAATAATATTTTGGAAGAGAGCTTTCACGCAACAAAGTTCTAGCCATTTCTTGTAAGGTACAATTTTTTCTTTCCACAACCCCATTTTGTTGAGGAGTTCTTAGAGACGAAAAATTGTGAAAAATACCATTTTCAAAGCAGTAGGCATTGAACTCAGAATTTTCAAATTCTGTTCCATGATCACTCCTAACAGACGCAATACATATTCCTTTTCTTTTTGAACACATTTGCAGAATATTTCAAAGACACTGAATGACTCATGTTTATGGGCTAGGAAGTATACCCATGTGAATCTAGTATAGTAATCCACAATTACAAATCCATATATCTTTCCTCCAAGGCTTTCAGTTTGAGTAGGTCCAAAGAGATCAATATGTAACAGTTCTAAGGGTTTTTTCATGGAAACAACATTTTTAGATTTGAAAGAAGCTTTAAGTTGTTTCCCATACTGACAAGATTCACACAGACGATTGGATTTCCAATATATTTTTGGCAAACCTTTCACAAGATCCTTTTTAAAAATTTTTGAAATATACTTGAGACTTAAATGTCCAAGCTTTTTGTGTCAAATATCTCGTTCATCGTCTGCTGAAATTAAACATGTTACATTCTAATCACTAAGGTCAGAAACGCAAACCTCATAGATATTATTCTTCCTTTTCCCAATAAACAGAATTGATTTGTCCTTGTTCTTGACTATACATTCATCAGCTTTAAAAACTACTTTATATCCACTGTCACTAAATTGACTTATGCTAAGTAGATTGATGTTAAGACCTTTAACGTAAGACACATTTTGGATAAGAGGATTGAGTGTCTTACCAATAGTCCCAATACCTAGGATTTTACCTTTCCCTGAACCATAAGATATAGACCCTCTACTTGGTCTGAGATCTTGGAACATAGACAGGTCTCCCGTCATGTGTCTATAGCATCCATTGTCCAGGTACCAGCTTGAAGTCTTCTCTCTTCCTATTAAGGATATCTGCAACTGGAATAATGAGTGACTTTGGTACCCAAATCTTTTTGGCTCCTTCTTTGTTAGTGGAAGAAGATTTCTTTGTTTAAGGTTCTTGCATTCTTTCTATAATCATTTGGAACCTTATTATAGCTTTTGTTCTTCTTCTTGTGAGCAGATGAAACAAATTTAGTCTTCTTTTTGTCTGTCTTCTCAACGTAACCAAGTCCACTTTTATCAGACGGAGACCTCCCATATTTTAAAATATTTTCAAGCATGGAGGATCCTTTAGTGAACTTTGTTAGGTTCTTGAGTAAAGATTCATTTTCTTTCTTTAATCTTTCGATTTCAAGAGTGAAAATGTTCTTCTCAGATTCAGATGATACTTCATCTGATACTTTCGTTTGAAGCAACTCTTTTTCAGTTCTCAAAGTAGCATTTTCTTCCAAAGTTTGTTTCAACTTGGTTTTGCATTCTTTATATTTCTCAGCAATAAAATGTGAGTTTTCCAAAAGTGTATCATATGACATTTCTTTTGATTCTGATTCTGATTCAGATGAAGAAGATGAGGTGGTGTGAGTTTCTATTACCTTAGATGAAACAGCGTCTCAAACCATGAGACAAATATTTGTTGTTTCTACTTTTTCTGTGGATTCTTCTGAGTTTTCACTGTCAAGATCTTCCCAAGTCAGCAAGCTCTTCTTACCCTTGTCTCTTCTTGAGTTCCACCTTTTCTTCAACCTTGGACATTTTGATCTCATATGCCCAGGCTTTATGCACTCATAAGCTATCCTTCTTACTTGAGGGCTTCTCAGGGAACTTCCTCTCCTTCTTCTTGAAGAAGCGTTGACCTCTTCCCTTCTTTATCATCATCTTCTTGAAGCGTCTAGCCATGAGAGAAATCTTATCTTCAGACGATCCATCAAATGAATCAGATTCAGTGGTTTCAGCCTTTAAAATCTTATTCTTCTTTCTTTCTTTCTTTCTTGGCAGATTCCTCCTTAGAAACATCATTCACAGACGGAAGAGCTATGGGATCTTGAACTTTGATTTTATCCCTTTTGCAGAGAAGTACCTCATGTACTCTCAAAGTGATGGTCCCTACGGGTGAATCTAGAGGGGGGTGAATAGATTCTAGTTCCACAATAGCCCAATTTTGGGAGTTTCTAATTCCTTTTAAAGTTCAAACAAAACTATTCTTGATCACCTATCAATATAAGATACAGATAAACAGAATATATCAAAGTTACACAGCAGAAATACCAAAAGGAATAATCAGAAACACGTTAGTAATCAATATACAGTGTAATCAATATCAGTATCTAACTATTCAAGTTTTAGTTAATTACCGAGTCAATTACCGAGTTAATTATCGAGTTAATTACCGAGTCAATTACCGAGTTAATTACTGAGTCAATTACCGAACAAATTCTAGAATTTTAACAGTAATAACAGCAATGTAAGGTAAACGGTAAAGAGTGTAAGGAAGAAGAAGAGTGCACAGTGATTTATACTGGTTCGGCCCACTGCCTACGTCCAGTCCCAATCAAACAACTGTTGCGATCGGTTTTCCACTATCAAATGATCCCTTTTGTGTTCTTTTACATTCACTCTGCAACAAGCAACACAAAAACGAAATCAAAACACCCAAACACCTGTCCTTTAACCCAAAGAACAGTTTTTCCCTGACCTTGGCACATTCAAGATCAAACCTTTGAGAAAACACTTCTCAAACACCCTTACTCTATCCAGAGAGACCTCTCTCCTAGAGTAATAACCCAATAATCAGAATTGGATAATCAAAAGATCAGTTTAGAAAACACCTGGAGTGTAGATCTGATCAAAAATAACAACACAATGAATACCACCCAATCAGAATAATGAATCACGTTGCCTTTTTATGAAAACTTCTTCAAGAACTCTTGAAGTTCTTTTTGATTTTCTTGGAGAAGATGATGAACTCTCTTTAGAGAGAATATGAAAGTGTAAGAGCTTTTCTAAAACTGGTATTCCAAGAAGTCTTCTTTGATTTTCGAAATAAGAGTATTTATAAGTTCAGTTCAAAGCTCAATTTAGGCAAAATAATGACTTACTGGTAGTGGTAATCGATTGCCAGAAGCTGGTAATCGATTAAACCAGTCAGTATAGCTTTTCTAGTTGATTTTTGGCCATGGTAATCGATTATCCCGAGTAGGTAATCGATTACTGCAGTTAGAAACTCATTTTAGGCAACTTAGTTACTTACTGGTTGAGGTAATCGATTTCCAATAGTTGGTAATCGATTACACCAGAGAACAAGGCATTTCTAACTGATTTTTACACGTGGTAATCGATTACCTACTATTGGTAATCGATTACTCCAGTGGCAAATGGTTTCCCAACACTTTGTTACCCACTGTTACTGTTGGTAATTGATTGGTAATCGATTACCAATTGATTACCTACTGTTGGTAATCTATTACCTTTTGTTGGTAATCTATTACTTCAGTTGGTTACCAAAGACTTTTTTAAAAACATTTTTAGGAGGGAAATCAACCATTTTACACATGAGAAATCACACAAGATTGCCAAGCTCTCCAAGGCATTCAAACAATCAACCACACATACATGCCTAAACTAAACAATCAATACATAGGAAACTCCTAGATACATTCCAACTAAGAAAACCAAAATTACATAGCATCAAAAGTAAAACACCAAGAGAGACACCAAAGCATCATCAAGCTTTAGGTCCAACAATCTACCCCTTTTTGGTTTTGATGTACCAAATCTCAACCAAGGTTTTCCTAGGAGTTTAGGATGTGTGTTGATCTTCTAAGAATCCTGCAATTGATAGTGATTTCCAAATACACAGTATATGCATTGCAGATTCACTATACATTCTATTTCATTCAGAGCATTATAGTATCATATAGAATCATTCATACAGAAATATAAGACATGATTCAATTCACAATCATAGACCAATGACTAGAGAAATTTTAAAATATTGCAGAATCGGAACATAACGTATTTGAAATTACAACCAGAATTATCCAAATATCCATTCAAATTGTTCATAACTAAAGTTGCAGAGAAATTAAACAAATCAGAGCTAATCATTCTATTCAACTACCAGAATTATACTATTCTACTCAATATTCTAGACTCCAATTATACTATTCTACTCAATATTCCATACTCCCCCTATCTAGGATAACCTATGAATTCTCCCCCTATTTGGTATATCAAGAAGCAAAAAGAGAGAAGTGATAGGAAGGGAATACTAAATCGAGTCAAAACGAGTATGAAGGGACTCCATCAGCTCCTTGAGTTCCAAGAAGCGAGCATTATTTGCAGCCTCCATGTCTTCCAATCTCTTGGCAGTAGTAGTTTCTAGTTCATCCATCCGATCAATGACAATGGATTCGAAACGAGATTTAGGGATGTACTCCCCTGCCGCCGAATCATCATCATCAGAAAGATGAGATGCAGCTCCTGATTGTTGTTGTTGTTTTGGTAGTGCTTCTTCTCTTGGTATCCATCCAGCATCAGTTTTCATTGGTTGTATCAACTTGAAAGTGCTCAAGTAGACGTGAGATGAACAGAGAATATGGGCATTTGTTATCAATTAGTCTTCTCACCTTGAGCATGTTGTCCATCACAACATATGCCCAATCGATTTAAATCTCATTCTTTAATGCTGCCATCATCAACATATCTTCCTCAATAATTTGAGCATGATTGGCTCCTCTTGCAGCCAAAATCCAGCATATTGTGTAGTGAAGAAGACGATCATCGGCGTTCAGCCCGCCGGTGTTGTACGTTACTTTCTTCCCATGCTCCCTTCTTGCAGCCTTTTTCGCTTCCCATATTTCGGGATTCCTGAGCAAACTCATGAAGAAGGAATCTTTTTGAACCTCGATTCCATGCTCTTGCAATTGCTCAGTCATAGGTCGAATCCCTTCATCCTTGAATCCAACAAAACGAAAAAATATTTCACGAGTAAGAAGCATAGTTTTGCCCTTTACCTCAGATATAACTGTTCCGGTTTCGTGGTGTGGTCGGAGATTGGAGTAGAAGACTCTCACCAAATCAGGGTATATAAAATCCTTCAGACTAACAAATTTCTCCAAGTTTTGATCACGGAGCAAGGAGTGAAAAGTGAATCCTTGCGCATCTAGCCAACGAAGTGAACCATGGGTTCATAGGGCGCTCCACGATTCCTTGAGCCATTGTAGTGAACCATGGGTTCATAGGGCGCTCCACGATTCCTTCCGAAGGTGTGGGGTTCTTCCTCTTGGAAGAGGATTCTCCCTTTTTCAAACCGTGCATCTGTTCTTGTGCGTGCCGGTTGGCTCTCATTTTAATTCTTTTCCCTCTGCCTTGGCCTTCCATGGATGATGGTGTTGTAGATGATGAAGAAGATGAAAGGGGATTTCTATAGAGAGAAAGGGTTTCTAGGGTTTGAGAGGAGTGAGTAATGAAGCCCAAAATCTGAAGAACTCCTATAAGAACTCCACAATCAAGACTAGATTCAATGAACTAAGTATTGGATTTCAAGAACTAGGCCCAATTTCACTTGAAATACACTCTCAGCACAGAGGTAATCGATTACCCAGGGATGGTAATTGATTACTTCAGAGAGTAATCTAAGAAGGATTGCACACAGGGCACGAAGTAATTGATTACCCTAGGGTGGTAATCGATTACTCCAGAGGCTCAAATTCTGGAGAAATCAATTTTGATTCGTGGTAATCGATTACCCTTGTGTGGTAATCGATTACTCCAGAGAGTAATTCACCAATTCTATGAAATTGAGTTAGGTAATCGATTGAAACTAAGTGGTAATCGATTATCTACCTCAGAAAGCTTAAAAAACACTAGATTTTACATATTTTGCAAGAATGTTGGTCATGTCTATTGAATGCAATGAATTCATACCTTGTTAGAGCAGTATGAATGATTAACCTTACCATACTTAGGGAGTTTCAAGAGAGATGTTCTTCACTTAGTATACCAAGATTGGTTCTAAGTTTGAAGAATCTCTCCTTAGGTAGAGGCTTTGTGAAGATATCCGCGAGTTGGTTCTCTGTTTCGATGAACTCCACATCACAATCACCTTTTTCAACATGATCCCTTATGAAATGATGACGCACCTCAATGTGCTTTGTTCTTGAGTGCAAAACCGGGTTCGTCGTGATACTGATCACACTAGTATTGTCACACATGATAGGAATGTGATCAAGCTTTAGTCCAAAATCCTCAAGTTGTTGCTTCAAGCAAATGGTTTGAGCACAACAGCTACCCGCAGCAACATACTCTGCTTCTGCTATTGATAAAGCAACATATGCTTGTTTCTTGCTGTACCATGAGACTAAGCATTCTCCAAACAAGTGACATACACCACTCGTGCTCTTTCTATCTGTTTTGCAACCTGCAAAATCTGAATCACTAAAACCAACCAGGTTAGGGGACGTTCCTTTGGGATACCACAAACCACAGTTTGTTGTTCCTTTAAGGTACTTAAGAATTTTCTTCACAGCAGTCATGTGTGATTGTTTTGGTGCAGATTGAAATCGTGCACAAACACAAACACTGAACATTATATCAGGTCTGCTTGCTGTGAGATACAAGAGTGATCCAATGATCCCTCTGTATTTTGTTTGGTCCACTCCCTGTCCTACAACATCATTATCTAAAAAGAGATTAGTTGACATAGGGATATTAGAGATTTTACAACTCTCCATGTCGAATTTCATCAACAATTCTTTAGTGTACTTTGCTTGATGTATAAAGATTCCTTCCTTCAGTTGCTTGACTTGCAGTCTTAGAAAGAATTTGAGTTCTCCCATCATGGACATATCAAACTCACCCTGCATGCTAGCCACAAATTCTTTACACAGAGATTGATTAGTTGATCCAAAAATGATATCATCAACATACACTTGGACCAATAAAATACTGTTAGACATCCTCTTAATGAAAAGAGTTTTGTCAACATTACCTCTGTTGAACCCATTTGATAAAAGAAATTTACTTAACCTTTCATACCATTGTCTTGGGGCTTGCTTCAGACCATAAAGGGCCTTCTTTAGCTTGTACACATGCTCAGGGTAACTGAAGTCAGTAAAACCAGGAGGTTGTGAAACAAAGACTTCCTCGTTGATGTAGCCATTTAAGAACGCACTTTTAACATCCATCTGAAATAGCTTAAAATCATGAATGCAGGCAAAAGAAAGTAAGACTCTCACAGCTTCTAATCTAGCAACAGGGGCATAAGTTTCATCAAAATCTATTCCTTTTTGTTGATTATAACCCTTAGCTACTAGTCTTTCCTTATTCCTAACCACAATTCCATTCTCATCTAGCTTATTCTTAAACACCCATTTTGTTCCAATTAGATTCATATCTCTATTAAAAGGTACTAACTCCCAAATGTAATTCCTTTTAAATTGATTTAACTCCTCATGTATAGCATTCATCCAAAATTCATCATTTATAGCATCATCAACACAAGAGGGTTCAAATTGAGTTACAAATGCATAGTCATCACAGAACATATTATAGGAAGATCTAGTAGATACTCCCTTATGGATGTCACCAATGATGTTGTCAAGAGAAAGGTTCCTTGGTTTCCTCCATTCTCTTGGCTGATCATGAGAGATGGTTGGTGGATCTTGCTGCTCTTGAGGTTTGCTACTACTGTCTTCACCTGAATTCTCATCATCATCAACAAAAACTCTTCCCTTTTGGGGATTGTTAGATTCATCAAACTTTACATGCACAGATTCCTCAATGCACATTCTTCTTTTATTGAAAACTCTATATGCTTTACTAGTTGATGAATACCCAATAAAAACACCCTCATCCGCCTTGGCATCAAACTTACCAAGAGTTTCTTTGCCATTATTCAGAACAAAACATTTGCACCCAAATACCTTAAAATGAGATATATTAGGCTTCTTGTCCTTATAGAGTTCATAGGGGGTTTTCTTTAAAATAGGACGAATCACAATTCTGTTTAGAACATAGCAAGCAGTGGAAACTGCATCAGCCCAAAAATATTTAAGCAGAGCATTCTCATTCAACATAGTTCTAGCTAATTCTATTAAAGATCTGTTTTTCCTCTCAACAACCCCGTTTTGTTGCGAGTTCTTGGAGCGGAAAAGTTGTGATTAATTCCATATTTTTCACAAAATTTTTCAAAAGATTCATTTTCAAATTCACCTCCATGATCACTCCTAAGAGACTTGATTTTCAAATCTTTTTCGTTTTGTATCCTTTTGGCAATGATTTTGAAAACTTTGAAGGCATTGTCTTTACTTGGTATAAATGCAACCCAAGTAAAACGAGAGTAGTCATCTACTAAAACTAGTCCATATAGGTTTCCACCTAAACTAGCAGTTCTAGAGGGTCCAAATAAATCCATGTGCAATAGCTCAAGTGGTCTAGAAGTTGAAACAACATTTTTGTTTTTAAAAGAGTTTCTAGACTGCTTGCCCTTTTGACATGCATCACATAGACCTTCTCTATTGAACCTTAAGTCAGGTAACCCTTGCACTATGTTCTTAGATGAAAGCTTATTCAGTTGATGAACATCAATATGCGCTATACGTCTATGCCAAAGTCATGATAAATCATCGTTTGACGTAAGACATGCATGATATGATGATGAATGATTAAGTTCAAGGATGTAGATGTTACCATGTCTCTTACCGACCATTAATACCTCATTCGATTCACTGCTACTGATCTTGCAGCAGCCATGATCAAATGATACATGATAAACTTTGTCGCAAAATTGGCTAATACTCAGAAGATTGAATCTCAAACCTTCCACAAGTAGTACATCTTCAATGGCAGTATTGGATTTGTCTCCAACAACACCTATACCCAGTATTTTCCCTTTGTTATTATCTCCATACACTACTGAACCAGATTCTTTTGATTTGAAGGAGATAAAATTGCTCTTGTCACCGGTCATATGTCTTGAGCAGCCACTATCCAAATACCAAGTTGAGTGTTTGGCTCTCAAGCATACCTACACAGAATAAGATATCACTTTGTTTTTGGTACCCAAATCTTGTTGGGTCCATGAATGTTAGAACTATGATTATCTTTCCTAATCCATTTAAACAAGCCACTAGTTATTCCTTCTTTCCTAATCATGCAATTATAAGAGTTATGTCCAGATTTCATACAATAACTACATGGGAAAGTTCTGTTTTTACTGGTTTGTCTAAATGCAAAGAACTTCATGTTTTTCTTTTTCAAAGAGGCATCAAAAGACTTACACTTTGAACAGGGTAGTTTCAAGGCATCATTTTCCTTTTTCAGACTTTGAACATCAGTTTTCAAAACAGAAATATCATTTTCCAAATCATCAATTTTGTTTTTCAAAACCTTGTTCAACTTGTCTATTCTTTCGGCTTCCTTAAAAAGTTCACAAAAAGCATTTTGCAGCTCATCATAATCACATGTAGATGAATCAGAATCACTTACCTCATCATCCGATGTTGGATTAGCCATGAGAAACAAATTTGCTTCTTCATTATCACTCTCACTAGAGGTTGAGGAATCATTCTCTTCCCAAGCAATGTAGGCCTTTTTCTTGCGAAATTTGTCCTTCTTGGGCCGTTCCTCATGTTCTACTCTTCTAGGCTCACTGTTGTTACTTTTCTTTATGTTGGGACACTCCGATTTGTAGTGACCTATCTTTCCACACTCATAACACGTGACCTTTGAAGACGAACCTTCATACATCTTGAAGCCTTTTCTGGAATTGTTGAATCTCCTTTTATCGTTGTTCTTCTTCATGAACTTTTTGAATTTCCTTACCATGAGATTCATGTTTTCTTGTTCAGACTCACTTCCATAGCTTGATGTGTCACTCTCACTAGCTGTGTCTTCCACCTTGAGTGCTAGACTTTTGGTTTTCTTATCTTTCTGTTCTTCATCAGCAATACGGGACATATCCATTTCATACTCCCTTAACTTACCAAATAACTCTACACTCGTCATCGAGGCTAGGTTCTTTGATTCAGTGATTGTTGTGACAGTTGGTTGCCATTTTCTGCTCAAAGATTTCAGCACCTTCACATTGACTTCTTCCTCAACGAAGATCTTACCAAGTCCTTTGAGATGGTTCACGATGTGTGTGAAACGTTTCTGCATATCCATCACGGACCCATCTTGTGCCATTCTGAAAGTTTCGTACTCTTGGATCAAGGTATTCTTCCTTGCCCTTCGTACTTCAGCGGTTCCCTCGTGTGTGACCCTTATTAAATCCCAAGCTTCTTTGGCTGTGTTGCAAGCTGAAATTCTGAAAAACTCATCTGAATTCAAAGCAGAATGTATAATATTTAAAGTTTTTGCATCATTTTCAGCTCTCCTAATTTCTTCTTGTTCCCACTTCTCAAATGGTTTTTCAATCTTATTCCCATTATCTATGTATATGGGGACCTTGAAATCAGTCACAACCGCTTGCCAAATGCTTCTATGTACAGACTCCATAAATATTTTCATCCTCACTTTCCAAAAAGGATAGTTATCACCACAAAACAGAGGAGGTCTGTTAATAGAGGCACCTTCAGCAAATGGTAATTGATTACCGGCCATTCTAAGGAACTATGGATCAAAATCTAGAGCAACTTACTAGATAAAGCTCTGGTACCAATTGATGGTCCCTACGGGTGAATCTAGAGGAGGGGTGAATAGATTCTAGTTCCACAATAGCCCAATTTTGGGAGTTTCTAATTCCTTTTAAAATTCAAACAAAACTATTTTTGATCACCTATCAATATAAGATACAGATAAATAGAATATATCAAAGTTACACAGCGGAAATATCAAAAGGAATAATCAGAAACACGTTAGTAATCAATATACAGTGTAATCAATATCAGTATCTAATTGTTCCAGTTTTAGTTGATTACCGAGTTAATTATCGAGTTAATTACCGAGTTAATTACCGAGTCAATTACCGAGTTAATTACTGAGTTAATTACCGAACGAATTCTAGAAATTAAATAGTAATAACAGCAATGTAAGGTAAACGGTAAAGAGTGTAAGGAAGAAGAAGAGTGTATAGTGATTTATACTGGTTCGGCCCACTGCCTACGTCCAGTCCCAATCCAACAACTGTTGCGATCGGTTTTCCACTATCAAATGATCCCTTTTGTGTTATTTTACATTCACTCTGCAACAAGCAACACAAAAACGAAATCAAAACACCCAAACACATGTCCTTTAACCCAAAGAACAGTTCTTCCCTGACCTTGGCACACCCAAGATCAAACCTTTGAGAAAATACTTCTCAAACACCCTTACTCTATCCAGAGAGACCTCTCTCCTAGAGTAATAACCCAACAATCAGAGTTGGATAATCAAAAGATCAGTTTAGAAAACACCTGGAGTGTAGATCTGATCACAAATAACAACACAATGAATACCACCTAATCAGAAGAATGAATCAAGTTGCCTTTTTATGAAAACTTCTTCAAGAACTCTTGAAGTTCTTTTTGATTTTCTTGGAGAAGATGATGAACTCTCTTTAGAGAGAATATGAAAGTGTAAGAGCTTTTCTAAAACTGGTATTCCAAGAAGTCTTCTTTGATTTTCGAAATAAGAGTATTTATAAGTTCAGTTCAAAGCTCAATTTAGGCAAAATAATGACTTACTGGTAGTGGTAATCGATTGCCAGAAGCTGGTAATCGATTAAACCAGTCAGTATAGCTTTTCTAGTTGATTTTTGGCCATTGTAATCGATTATCCCGAGTAGGTAATCGATTACTGCAGTTAGAAACTCATTTTAGGCAACTTAGTTACTTACTGGTTGAGGTAATCGATTTCCAATAGTTGGTAATCGATTACACCAGAGAACAAGGCATTTCTAACTGATTTTTACACGTGGTAATCGATTACCTACTATTGGTAATCGATTACTCCAGTGGCAAATGGTTTCCCTGCACTTTGTTACCCACTGTTACTGTTGGTAATTGATTGGTAATCGATTACCAGTTGATTACCTACTGTTGGTAATCTATTACCTTCTGTTGGTAATCTATTACTTCTGTTGGTTACCAAAGACTTTTTCAAAAACATTTTTAAGAGGGAAATCAACCACTTGACACATGAGAAATCACACAAGATTGCTAAGCTCTTCAAGGCATTCAAACAATCAACCACACATACATGCCTAAACTAAACAATCAATACATAAGAAACTCCTAGATACATTCCAACTAAGAAAACCAAAATTACATAGCATCAAAAGCAAAACACCAAGAGAGACACAAAAGCATCATCAAGCTTTAGGTCCAACACAAAGCACCTACCAACTCATCAAGAGTCAATGTCTTCATATCATGTCCAACAGAGATGGTAGTAGATATTGATTCCTATAGAGTAGGAAGACTGTCCAGAATCTTCATGTTGTTTTGGGCCTTGGTGAACGTGATTCCCAACGAAGTGAGTCCATTTAATATGATTTGGAATCTTCTAAACATCATATCAATAGATTCTCTTTTTTTCATAGAGAACATCTCATATTCTCTCTGAAGGGTGACAGTTTTCCTCATTCTGACATCTTCAGTCCCTTAATATGAAATTTTAAGAGCGTCCCAGAGCTCCTTGGCAGTTTTGTAGGTACAAAATCTGTTGCATTCTGTCCTTGAGAGTGCGCACGTGAGGGCATATCTTGCTTCGTTGTTGAGCTCCATAAGAGAGTATTCTTCATTTCTCCACTCAGTTTCAGGCTTGACAATGGGGATATCTTCTTGAGTAATAATCTTCCAGAGTCTGTACTGGGTAGACTTGATGTACATCTCCATGCGATCGGCCTAGTAAGGTTAGTCATCTCTAAAGAACACTGGACGCTTGTTCATGGATGACCCACTAGACAAGAACGAATGTCCTTGAGACTCCATCTTGGATCTTTTCCTCTAGCAGCTATAAAACGCTCATCCCTTAGAGGTTGAGCTCTGATACCAATCTGTAAAAGATAAAACACAAGAAGGGAAGGTTGAACTGTGTTAAATAAAAATTTTAGCCCTTTCGTCTGTTGGTTCAAATAGGGTCAGAGGAAACAGTTCTTATCTTTAAAGATTGATTTTAAGAGCAAATGTTATACTTTAGTTATCCCCGTTAATGGCAAGCTCAAGGAAAATAAACACAGTTATTTTTATATTGGTTCGTCTATTCAAGACTACGTCCAATTACCCAGCAACTACTATATTTTCACTACAAACCGTGAAATGGTTACAATTATTGTTTTAACTCAGCCACTTCTGACTAATACAAGATATTCTTTGAACACAACCTTCCTAGGCTAAACAGCAAGGGTATTTTTTGCAACCCACCTCCTCAGGCTAAACAAAGGTATTCTTTGAACAGCACAAGTGGATTTACAGAGTTTTCTTAGAAAGAAAAGTGCCTCTTCACAAAGAGGGGTATACAATGAAGTTCAAATGTAGCGAGGCGAAATCACACATACTTAAAAATTGAAGTGTGATCGCCAATAGAAACTTGAGGGAGTGAAGTCTTTTCATAGGCATGTCTTCAGAGATCTGTTAGAGACAAGAAGAATGTCGTTGAGCTTTCTAAGTGAAGTCCCAAAAAGGTGTCAGAATGCAATTAAGTGATAAGATAGTGTAAAAGCCCAAAACACACAAGAAGGGGGGTTGAATTGTGTAGACTATTTTAAAAAAAAATTTCTCTAAGACGATGCGTTTGCGTCTGCCATTTTCAAAGCTTGATCAGACACAAGATTGTTTTCTTCTTAAGATTGATTTTATTATCAGATTGTTCAAGTTATTATCCCCTGTTAGATAACAGATAAATCAATAAAGAAGACAACAATATTTTTATACTGGTTCGTCTTATCAAGACTACATCCATTTCCCTAGCAACACGCTAAGGTTCCACTAAGAGTATTCTTTGAACCCAACCACTCCTAGCTAAATACAAATATTATTTGGGCACAACCTTCTCAAGCTAAACAGGTATTCTTTGAACTCAGCCTCCACAGGCTAAACAAGATATTCTTTGAACACATCCTCCACAGGCCAATACAAAGGTATTCTTTGAAACACAGCCTCCTCAGGTTAAGAGCACCACAATAGTGGATTTAGGAAGATGAAAGAATAAGTTTATCCTCTACGCATAGAGGGGTTTTACAATGAGATCTATTCTAAGTTTAGGGCGAGTGAACTTTTCTTGAAAGCTTGAAGCTTGAATATAATTTCTTTGTTGTGCAGTTCACCAGCTTTCTCTTAAAGTAATGAATTCCTTTTGTAGAGAGTTTTGTGAAGTATCTGTTAGACTAAAAATTTGAACGTTAGTCCTTTGTCTTGGAGTCTTTAAACGTGTGACAGAGATCAATCAGAATAATTAATGTTTGCATAGGCTTTTCCTGACTTGATCAGAAACATCAACAAAAAGTATGGTTGCTTTTTGTGTTGCAGGGGTTTTGCACAGATCTCTATTCTGTCTTTTGAAGCTTCTACGAGTAACGACTAGATTTGAATTGGGGCGCGAGTTACTCCGTCTAAACTTCATTAAACGAGGTAGACGAATGAACAAATAAATGAGTTATGTGTTGAATTCATTCGTCTGTCTCTTTCCTTCATCTTCAACTTCAGTCTTCAAAGTCTTCCTTCTTGAGTACTTGACTTGAAGTTGAGATGAGCTCTCTGTCTTGAACAATGAAGGTTCTTTATCTGATGTAGTTACTTTTAGGCTTGATGACTTGAACACTTCATCTTGTGTGTTTGTGCTTGAGGGTGCATCTTGACTATGCTCATTAATAATATGTCTGATCATTCTTCCATCTGTTCATTCTTCCATCTCGCTCTTCTTGATCGATCATTCAAGATATGATGCCTCTTGATCGATCATTCCGTCGATGCTTGATCGATGTTTTTTCAATCGATCATTCTTAAAATCGAGTGCACAACAAACTGTTCTGTAATTATCAAAACTAAGATGCTAAATCATCTTGACTTAACAGATAGCGTGCGCAACAGATTTGATGGTGTGCTTATAACCTTTTTCTGACTTGTACAGAGATTTCCTAGGAAAAGGGCGAAGCCTTTTCGTGTTAAAGATGTTTTCTCGAATCCCTATACTAATCTTGGAAATACTTGAGAGTAACTTAGGATTTTGAGCTTGGTGCGAGTTACTCTGTCTAAGCTTCACTTCCTTGACAGACGATGTATATCTTCAGTCTAAAGAGTTGGCCTGAAAGCTTCGTCTGAAGAGTATCGTCTAATCTTCCGTCTGATGACTTGGCCTTGAGACAGACAAATGACTTCAACTTTGAGGGGTCATCTTCCGTTTGTGCTTGTTCAGTCTGATTTTGCTTGCAATGCTTCTGTCTGATGTGTTCCGTCTGTCTTGTAATTAATCAAAACTTAGAGACGTTAATCATCTTGATCTAACATAAATGACATGAAAATTGGTTTTTAATTTAAAATTAGAAATTGTTAAATTTATTTATTAAATTTAAAGTGTTTAATACTTTGAATTTTAAACCAGGTGTGAAACATAAAATAACCTAAAGAGAATTGTTTATACAACTTTTAATGTACATTATTTTTATTTTATGGATGGAAAAAAGTATGTAATTATAAGATTTTAGTTAATTTAGTCTCTTATAGAAAAGTGTTATATGTGTTATAAAATCTAAAGATGTTATTTCTACGACAAGTCCACTAGAGTTGTTACATATTGATCTCTTTGGTCCTACCCAGACGCAAAGTCTTGAAGACAAGAGATATGGATTTGTCATTGTAGATGACTACTCTAGATTTACATGGGTATACTTCCTATCTCATAAACACGAGTCATTCAATGTCTTTGAAATATTCTGCAAGCGTGTTCAAAATGAAAAAGGAATATGTATTGCATCTGTGAGAAGTGATCACGGAACTGAATTTGAAAATTCTGAGTTCAAAGCCTTCTGTTTTGAAAATGGCATATTCCATAATTTTTAATCTCCAAGAACTCCTCAACAGAATGGAGTTGTTGAAAGGAAAAATAGGACATTACAAGAAATGATTAGAACTCTTTTACATGAATGTTCACTTCTAAAATATTTTTGGGCAGAAGCAATGAATATATCCTGTTATTTACAAAACAGAATATTGATAAGACCCATATTGAATAAGACTCCTTATGCATTATGGAGAGGAAGAATACCCAATGTATCATACTTCCATCCGTTTGGATGTAAATGTTTTATTTTGAATACAAAAGATCATCTTGGAAAATTTGATTCAAAAGTTGTAGAAGAATCCATACGTGTGAAATTCCAAGATAACATAAAGGCTGATAAGAGAATATTAGAACTAGAAACTTCATTTGATCTTTTGCAGGTTAACCAATCAAGTTAGATCAATGAAGTTGATGTAGAACAGACGCAAGTCCAACCCAGACGGAATACGTCTATTGGATCAGATGAACCCTCGTCGTCTACTTATCAACTTGACAATATCCAGACTCCTGTCAGAACGTGGAAATTTGCCTCAAATCACTCCCAAGATCTGATCATAGGAGACAAGCATCAAGGAGTTCCAACCAAGTCGAATTTTAGAGACCTTTCTGAATATGTTTTGGTTTCAGAGATTGAACCCAAAAGCATTGAGGAAGCACTCAAAGAAGATGACTAGATACATGTAGTGGAAGAAGAATTAAACCAGTTCACAAGAAATGATGTATGGACACTAGTAGAAAAATCAAAAGACAAAACATCATTGGAACAAGATGAGTTTTTATAAACAAACAGGATGAAGCTGGAAAGGTAGTCAGAAAAAAGGCAAGGTTAGTATCTCAGGGGTACAATCAGCAAGAAGGTTACACCTGTAGCTAAATTAAAAATTATTCGTATTTTACTTGCTTTTGCTGCTTATATGTAAAAATTGGTGCACGAAAACTTTATTTTCACAAAATCGTTACCTAGGAACCATTACCATTAATATATCATGTTCCCACTTTTATGGAAGTTTGCCAGGTTTTGTGGATAAAATTATAAGTTCAAATAGGATCAAATATATACTATACTATAACATACCAGATTTTATATTCGACTTTCATTACTTTTTCACATGGCCGGTCCAACGTATTTTTAAAGAAAATTTTGAAGTGAAACTTATTTTTAAGTTTAATAATGCATTTTAAGCATATTTATAGGTTTAAAATGAATTATAAGTCTTATAAAAAAAATAAAATTATTTTCCTCTAATAAATTTAATGAGCTTTAAGAAAAATGAGTTTTACATTTATTAATATTAATAATTTTTTTGAAAACTTAAAAGTAAAAATTTAGTTTTTTTACTTTTAGGTCGGCCCTAAGTTTTCCTTCCCTTTTTGGTCTTTGTAATTTTTTAATCATAATGTTAACATGAGAGTAAGGTAACATGACTACACAATATAAATAAGATGCACTTATTTTGGCTTTTGTAGGTGCCCACTGTTTCAAGTATTTGTAGGAGGCTTCTACTATGCGTCTCAAGTAAAGGCCCCCAACATATATACATCAATTTTAGTGGCCTTTAGATTTTTTGGGATCTACTTCTTGTGACATCCTTTAGGTATTATCCTAATATTTCTTTCCTACATTACACTCTTCCGGGGCTTTGGGTAGATATTGCAATTGTGAAAGTGAAAAAAGAAAAAGTAGGGAATACTCGAACAAAATAAAGAATACTCAAGTGTAAAGAAAGCAGTAATGCAAAGCAAAAGAAAAAAGAAAAAGCAGGGAATACTCAAATGTAAGAAAAGCAACAATATAAAACTTAAAACGAATTAAACTTGCACTAATAAAAAATAAGTTTGATTTACTCAACTCTAAGAGTGAATCGTACTAACATGAAGAACACTATCTTTTTATTAATCCTGTTTTGGTTGCAGTGGTTCATCTGATGCATTGTTATATCAGTAGTAAATTGGCGCCTTTAGGTTTCACTTTTAAATTCTATTTATGGAACTGGGTCTATATAAATTTTATCTTCTGAAATATATTTTCTAACGAGGTGTTAGATTTTTCTAATGAGGTGTTGATGAAAATTGGGGTCAGGTAAGTTATGCAATTAGTAATTGTGAGAGACAACACACTTAAATTATTGAACCAGCTTATTCCGTTGATATTATGTATAAAATTTATACTACTTAATTAAATATAACTTATATTGCTTAATTAAGTTATATTAACTATTATTAGTGTTATTCTCTTTTAATGTAGTTCATATGAAAAATTGGTGGATTTTTTTAAAGATATATTGAAAATAAATTTAAGATAAAAATTTAATTAATTTAAAAATTAAGATATTTTGAAAAGATGATAATTTCTAAAAATAATAATAATAATTTTTATTAGAAATTTCACAAGATTTTATTATATTTTATTTTCAATTTTTTTTTGAGATAATATTAAATATTTTAAGATGAAAACATGATTAAAGATAAAAAAAATATTTACCCTTCTAATTGATACCACGTAAGCCAAAAAATTATAATTTTATTTATCAGATATATAGACATTAAATTAAAAAATATTTATAGTCATGTATTTTTTATAAATAATTCAAGAATATGAAAATCTTTTAAAAAAAATTCATATCGTGATGGTTGATACAAGTGTGATTGTTGTGGCGTTTGGTAACCCTTATGGTCACTTGGCATATGGGAGCAAGATGGAAAAATGTTGTCATCTTTATAAATTTACTTAGCTACGCGGCCAACCAGTTGTCTAATAAATCATTTTCGTAAAGAAATGGTATTCCGGAATTCTCAGGAAATGGAATAAAGTGTGCGGAAGCTTTGGCCAACTTTGCCAATGGGACGGTATTGTTTTGGAAATGTTTATACTCAATTATAATAGACGGAAAATCAACTAACTCAAAAAATATATTTATACATATTTTTATGCCAGCTGAGTACTAAGTGTTCAAAAGTAATGTAAATAAATAAAGCAAACAAAGTGTAATATACGGAAACCTGGTGTTTCTTTGCTATCCTTCTTCTCGGATTCTTGTATCTTTTCCTTCCACCCACGTCCTTCCTTTTTTTTGTAAAGAAAAAAAAAAAAAAAAAAAAACCTCCACCCAGTTAGGAATTGAAACAGTAGGGCTTTAAAACTCCACCCCTTTCGTATTTATTTATTCATCTGTTGTTTGGAAAGCAATCAATTAGCGTACCTAAATCATGGCTCATATGCAAATTCCTATCGAGTCAGATTGGAAAGAGAGATGCAGTCAGAGGATGGAGGAACTGAAGAATAGACAATCTCCAATGCATGGGGGATCTGTTAGAGGGAACAAATATATGAGTTCCACGTTGTATAATGCTGTAGCATCTGGAAATGTGGATAATTTTGTTAACGTATTGGAGCAAGAATGCGTACAAAGGAATTTGGATATGTCTGAAATTTTTGATCAGGTAACTGGGACGGGGGATTCATTGCTTCATGTGGCATCAGAGACGCGGAGAGAGCGAATCGCAGAGCTGATTTGTGATCACTTTCCAGAGCTTCTTTTTAGGACAAACAAAAAAGGCGATACGGTACTTCATGCTGCTGTGAGGTCTAATAATTCTAAGGTAGTTAAGTTGATTCTCTCCCAATATGCCATAGCAAAGTCAAACCATGATGAGATGAACAATAAAGAGATAACAAAAGAAACAAATGAATATGGGGATACTTCCTTGCATGAGGCTGTGTTTCATGGGAATGTTGATGTGGTTGAAGAGCTTACCGGTGCAGATCAAGCGGTGGTCCACTATTTGAACAAGTCAAAGCAATCACCACTGTATTTGGCAGCTGTGAAAGGGGATGTAGATATTTTGAATCATTTATTGAAAATTCCATTCCCTGAAGAACAACTTCCTCTCTGCCTTGGAAACTCTCCACTCCATGCAGCCATACTGAAACAAAATCCTGGTAATACTTCTTCACACCAAAATTACTTCTTTTTTTTTATCCCACGTTAGTGACTATATTTATGTTATTTTGAAATAAACACTTATTTTAAAAACTTATTGAAGTTTAGAACTGTAAGTTAATCATATTTTTGTGAAGATCACTAAAATTATTAGTTATTTTAGGATTTTATTTCCAAGGTTTTTGATATGCTAATAATAGGTAATTTAAAAAATAAAAACAATAGACTATTGAAAATGATATAATTAGACGCTGTTAATTACCTTTTTTTAGTTAATATATATATATATATATATATATATATATATAAACTTTATAATTTGATATATTTGGTTAATCTTGCTTATTTTTTTAGTAACTTTTATTATTTTTGTCCATGTTTTTTTATTTTTTTAATGAGTATAACCCAACTTACCTGGCAAGTATATAAACATGATGGGTAATTAATTTTTTGAGCCCATTTGTTTAATAGGGTGTTTGATACAGGGAGCATTTCCAAACTCTTATCCAAAACCAAACAGCAAGAATGACATATATATCCAGAGGCGAGCCACATGCTACGTAACGGAGCGGTGGCCCCCTAAATTTTTTATTTCCTTTTATTATATATATATATATATATATATATATATATATATATATATATATATATATATATATATATATATATATATATAATATATTAAAAATGAATTTTAGTCGCTGTTAAAAAAATTTAAATCCCTCGTCTTAAAGAAAAATTATTACATAATTAATGGATTTATTGGATTTATGTTCATACCAAAAACAAAATAAAATTAAAATAAAAAAAGAAAAATAAATAAAATTAAAATAAAGGAAAGATTTTACTTCCCTACTCTAAAATCTAGTTTTTCCCCTATATATATCCATATTATAACTTGTTTCTTTTTACTAGAGATTATATATTTATAGTTTATTTGTTATTTTTAATTTTTATCACAAAATATGTATTTGTTCTTTGCAAGTCCCTAATTAAATTATTTCATTGTTTTTTACTGTAGCTCTAACAAGATGGATACTAGAGAAGAGACCAGAGCTAGTTTATATAAAGGATAAAGATGGAAATACCTCATTTCATTACTCAGCTTACATTGGCTATGTTGAAGGATTTGATAAATTGGATCAAATTGCGTTGGAAGCGAACAATAAGGGACATCTTCCTATTCACCTTGCTTGCAAAAGGGGTCGTATTGAGGTGGTTAAAAAGTTTCTTGAACTTGAATGGCCTGTTGATCATCCTCTTGTTCTCAATCGAAAGGGTCAAAACATTCTTCACGTTGCTGCAAAGAATGGAAGAAGTAATATTGTAAAATACCTGTTAAAAAATCCGAAGATCAATGAATCAACTATAAATTGGAAGGATAATGATGGAAACACTCCGTTGCATTTGGCTTCAATAAATTTACTTCCTAACGTTATGTACTTGTTTACCCAGGATGAGAGGACTGAGGTGAATCTCTTGAATAACAACGGTTTGACGGCTCTAGATGTTGCTGTTCTGGTTCGGCCGGAAGCTGAATGCCTTTTTGATTCGCGAATGGTATAATCAAATATCAATCATTTTTGTCTTCATGTTTGAAGTGGAGTGTGCAAGTAATATTTTTTAATGAATGAAAAAGATAATAATTAAAATAAAATTATGCAAAATGACATGAATTAATATGAAATTCTATCATTTGAGCTATGAATATAATTTATTCGTTCAGTTTCATCATTAATATACCAAAATTCTATCTAACATTATTGTGCATGTCATTTTATTGAGAAAATTACCATACTTTGTTTTTTAGATTTGGTGTGATTACATAATTGTTTTTAATATTTTTTAATACACGATAAAAGGTATTATTAGTATAACTTATAAGTCAATGCAATATTTTTTTAAAGTATTTACTCTATTTTATTTTATTCTATCATTAAATATTTATGCTCTTCTTTTCTAAGAACTTTCCAATTTCCATGTAGTTTCTAGCATATTTAGTATTGAGTTTATTAATTATTACTGGGAATTATTAGTATAAACTTTTCATTCATTTGTTCCATTAGATATCATAATCAAAAGTTGTTAATGCTACGTACTTTCAGCATAATATCAATTAATCAGAAATATGATTACACAGTATACGTAATTATTTGTGATTAATTATATATATATATTTTTGTATTACTAGTACAAACTAATTAAATGAACATAGTTATAATTGGTATGCAGAAGAATATTCTACCATGTGACATAATAATAGAAATAGAATTATAACTTCTTTATATTTTAAAATGAATATATATGGATAACTTATAATTATTTTCTTCTCATTCTACGTACGTCTGGTGTATTTGATTTTATTTTATCATCAGATATTCAATCATAACTTGAAACTCTACTTGTTGATGATGCGTGCATATATTATTTCTAATGTTAATCTATGCCTTTTTATTATCTGAACTTATCAAATTTTCTATTAAGCAGTTTCTAGTGTATCGAGTATTAAAAGAAGCTGGTGTCCCTTTGATGATAAAGAATACGTTGCATTCTCATGCTAGTCAAGTTGTACTCAAAAGAAGTCAAACAAAAGGTCTCCTTGACTCACTCTTAGTTGCTGCCACATTGATGGTGACGGTAACATTTGCAGCTGCTTTCACAGTGCCAGGAGGTGTATACAGTTCAGGTGATCCAAATCAAGCGATGGCAATTTTTGCTCACAAACCATTTTTCTGGGTATTCACAACCTTTAACATGGTAGCTATGTATAGCTCTGTTATTGCGTGTGGACTTATGTTGATGGCATTGATATCTGATAATACAGTAACAGTAGGAATTCTCGCTGCAATTGGGTATTTGGGTTTTGCATTTTTATCACTGCCGGTGGCATTTATGGCTGCAGTGCGTCTAGTAGTGGCCAATAACTCTGCACTTGCTACTGCTATAACTGTCATTGGAACCATCTACTCTTTCTTCATCTGGTACTTTCTTATGTTTTATCTTGTTGTATGTTTATTATTTGGAAGTTATAATCCTCGATTTCGGTCAATTAGGAGATGGTGTCTTGGTTCTTGGCTTAGAATTTTAAATTATGATTTTAAAGAAAGAGGCAATAAGGACAAAAAGGAAGCAATCAAGGACAAGAACAAAGACAATAAATGAGAGGAGTATGTGTAATAAGGAGACTACAAGTGTTTTTTCTATTGCATTCCTGAATAATAAAACCTTAATTTATGTTCGTATGATATAAAATATGAACTCTTAAGTTGAGTTTGTTGGGTCAGGTGTTATTATTATTCTAACAAAATATTGAGAATGTACCCTTTTAAATTCTCCTATTCCTAATTCATAGTTGGAATAATAATTTTTACCACTTGATTAACTTATTATTTTGTTTATATATTTTATTGTCTATATATTTTTGTTTTTAATTTATTTCCTTATTTATTTATTTTTAATTTTTTAACTAATACTATTTTTCTTTAATTTAATTGATGTCAATTTTTTTCCTAAATAGAGTTAAAAATGCCTCAAATTGAGTTCGCGCCAATTGTTATTATTATTCTAATAAAATGTTATATTTAGAAATATTATAAATTCTAATGTAAGAATTGATTATATATGCAGAATTTGTCGCTATCCTATATTATAAGAATTAAATTAGAATTGGTTTTTATTTCAAAAATCGAGCTATCCAAGAATCTAGTTTTGGAAGAGCCTAATACGATAAAATGAGAAAAAAAAAATAACATTCAAAGCTTCATATTTGTTGTTGTTGAGTAATTTCCATATATGTTTGCATGATGTAAATGACGTGAAAATTGGTTTTTAATTTAAAGTTAGAAATTGTTAAATTCATTTATTAAACTAAAAAAGTGTTTAATATTTTTATTGTGGATGGAAAAAAGCATGTACTTATAATATTTTTGTTAATTTAGACTCCTTGAAAAGTGTTATATGGATATTGGTTAAGAAATTAATAAATAAAATATTTTATTAATTAAAAATCAATTTGGTTATGTGCTGTGACGATGTTGAGAGCATGTATATCGGTAAGGCCATTTTAAAAATGCTTTCTACTTTAAATTTAGTACCTTTCCTGAATTTACGTGTAGTTAGATATCATATTATTAAATTCAACTGCAATGGAGGTAATAGTTTAAATAGCAGCGTAAATTCTTTAACATCAGTTATTTATAATTGGTTTATTAAAAAATAATGTTAATTATGAAATAGGGATATTTTTAAATTTGTAAAAATATATTTATATTTTTTATTATTTAATTAAAAAATTTAAATTTAATATCATTTTTTTATATTAATATTAAATAATATATTTCACATTAATTGATTAGGGTTAAAATTAAATATTTACTATTATATTTCATTTTATAAATAATTTTTTAATATATTTTTCATTAACTAATTAGAATAAATATTAAATATTTATAATACAAATTTATTTATTAATATTTTTACTTTTAAATATATTTTAATATATTTGATTAATTAATTAAATGTTAAATATTCATTATTGTAAAAGATAAACACAAGAAGGGGGGTTGAATTGTGTTAATTATAAAAATTTTATCTCTTTCGTCTGTGGGTTTTAAAAAGATTCAGACGAAACAATATTTATATTGAAAGATTGATTTTAATAAACAAACGTTAAATTAAGTTTATCCCCAGTTAGTCAATCAGACGAAACAAATGAACACAATTATTTTTGTATTGGTTCGTCTATTCAAGACTACGTCCAGTTACCCAGCAACAACTGAGTTTTCACTACAAACCGTGAAAAGGTTTACAAGTATTGTTTGAACCCAGCCACTTCTGGCTATTATAAGATATTCTTTGCTCCCAGCCTTCTCAGGCTAAACAACCAAAATATTCTTTGAACCCAGCTTCCACAGGCTATTACAAAAGGTATTCTTTGAAACACAGCCTCCTCAGGCTAAAGTACCACACAAGTGGATTTTGAAAGATGTTTGAAAATAAAGGTTTACCTCTTCACAGAGAGGGTTTTACAATAAAGTTCCTAGTACAAAATTGAGCGAATTCTCAGAAGATGGATAAGAGAAGCGTATTCGCCAACTAATTCTTGATGCTGTGAAGTCCTTTTATAGGCAGCTTCTTCAAATAGCCGTTAGACTCATTTGAATGCCGTTGAGAGTCATTGAGAGTTCTCTTAAGAGCTTTTCCAAAAATTGTCAGTTGTACTTGATTGATTGATGTAGAACGCAGCGGATATAGCAGACTAAATTGCGTGCGCAGTACTTTTTCTGACATGTACAGAGATGTGACAAAAGGTGAAGACCTTTTTGACTTTGGGCTCGAATCCCTATACTGATCTTGGATGTTACTTCTTCAGATTTGAAGGTTTGGCGCGAATGTCTCCACTTGACTTCATTTCTTGGATAGACGATATGTGTCTTCAGTTGTTGTTGTTTCGTCTCATCCTATCGTCTTAAGACTTCACTCTTTGGACAGACGAAGGACTTTAGTTTGAGTAGTCTTCTTCCGTCTGTGCATGTATCGTTTGATGGCTTGGCTTTTGGACAGACGCAGATCTTCGATCACTTTTGAAGGGTACAGTTTCGTCTGTGCTGGTTTTGTCTTAGCAAGTCTTGGGTAACTTGGTTTCGTCTGTCTTGTAATTAATCAAAATCTTAAGTAGTTAATCTTCCTTGATCTAACAATTATTATATTTTATTTTATCAATATCTTTATCTTTTAAATTTTTTAATATATTTCACATCAATTATATAAAAATAGATATTATATATTTATTATTATATTTTATTTTTTTAATATATTTACTTTTAATTTTTTTAATATATTTCGCATTTACAAAATCAATATTATATATCTATTATTATATTTTATTAGATCAATATCTTTATATTTTGAATTTCTTTTAATATATTTCAAATTGTAACAGCCGGTTATTTTAATCATATTTCTGTGAAGTAAGACCACTAAAATTATTTGTTATTTAATTAGGATTTTATTTCCAAGGTTCTTGATATTCTAATAAAAGGAAATTTAGAAGAAAAAAAATTAGACTCTATTGAGAATGATATAATTAGATGCTGTTAATTAACTTATGCATTTTTATTAGTGCCGGTGGCATTTATGACTGCAGTGCGTCTGGTTGTGGCCAATAATCTGCACTTGCTTCTGTTATAACTGTCATTGGAACCATTTACACTTCCCTCATCTTGTTCAGTCATGTTGTTATATCTCTTCCACCAGTTGGAAATCTTAATCTTCTATATTGGCCAATTGGTAGATCGCTTCTTTGGGCTTTGGTTAAATTAGTAAATCATGATTTGCATTCCTGAATAATAAAACCTTAATTTATGTTCTGTGAGTATTTCAATTTTACTTATGATGTAAAATTAGAACTCTTTAGGTGAGTTCGGGTCAGTTGAGTTAATGTACCCTTTTAAATTCACCTGTTCCAATTTCATAGTTGGAATAATAATTTTTACCACTTGATTAACTTATTATTTTTTTAAATATAAAATAAATACTTATATTTATATATTTTATTTCCTATATATTTTTATTTGTAATTTATTTCCTTATTTATTTATTTTTAATTATTTTTAATTTATTCTATTTTTTCTTTAATTTAATTGATGTCATTTTTTTTCTTAAATAGTGTTAAAAATACCTCAAGTTGAGTTCGCGTCAATTTTTATTATTATTCTAATAAAATGTCATATTTAGAAATGTTATAATTTCTAAGTAAGATTTGATTCTATACGCAGAATTTATGTCACTATCCTTTATTATAAGAATTAAATTAGAATTGGTTCTTTTTCAAAAATCTAAGAGTCTAGTTTTGGAAGAGTCTAATACGATAAAATGAAAAAAAAATAACATTCAAAAATCATATGAAGTTCATAAATTAAATTCGTATTAAATACATATGAGTCTAAATTAAAATTAAATACGTATTATTATATTTCATTATCTAAAAATATCTGTCATTTAAATTTTTTAATATAATTTTATTAACTAATTAGAATTAATATTAAATATTTATAATTATATTTTATTTTTATTTTTTTTATTTTTTTCAATTTATTTTAATTATTTTATATTAACTAATTGAAAATCCATTATTATATTTTATTTTATCAACATCTTTTTAAATTCTTTTAATATATTTCACGGAATTAATATTATACATTCATTATTATATTTTATTTTATTAATATCTTTACTTTAAAAATTTTCTTAATATATTTTACTTCTATGCGATCAAAATTATATATCTAATATTATATTTTACTGGATCATCTTTATTTTTTTAATTTTTTAAAATATATTTCAAATCAATTAAATAAATCAATTCGTATATAGAAATTATTATATTTTATCAATATGTTTATCTTTTAAATTTCTTTTTTATATGTATATTTTCTCTTGCTCTGCGTTATCTTCTCTCACTTTTAACGAGAACACACTTCAAAGATCAACACACTCTTCATTGAAGTCGTAATTCTCTGCCATTATGTTTTTCACACACCATCATGAATGTTGCTAACGCCAGCAAAAATTTCATCAATGAATGAAATGGGCCCGTTATTTTTTTTAGAAAAAATACACATAACATCTTCAACCGTTTAAAACAAAGACACGCTAAGTCATTTAGCGAGTCTAATTGAAAAGTTGACATGCTCGGTTCACTAGCGCCATGTCATTGGACATCAACACAAAGGACTAGCTAAAGAGTCTAACATCATTGGACATCAACACAAAGGACCGGCTAAAGAGTCTAACAGAAACCTCTTTGACAGGGTAATCAATGGATACACTCTTTTCTTAGTATGTTTAAGTTTGGTCCGAGTCTTACTGGGCCGAACTGATGTATTTGGTAGCACTTACAACTCCCTATATATATATATTCTTACTTCTCATTCACAACCTAATAAGGTAAGTTTATAAATTTTTTCTTTTTTTAAGTTTTTGTTGATTTATTTATTTTAATATTAATTTTCAATAATATTTTCTTTAGGAATATTTGATAAATTTATTTTAAAATAAGGTGAGGATAATGAAAATTTTTTAGGATAATTTTATTTGATATAATAGGTTGAATTATTTATTATGGTTACTAAAATTAAATACTGATATTTTTTATTTGTGTTATTATAGATACATTGTGGATAAATGACTTCTACAATTATAATTGTGGTGTATATTAACGGTATGATACATGAAGATGATGAAGGAGTCACGTTTGATGGATGAAGAAGAGATATACAAATGAAAAAAGAAATAAGTATTGAATTGTTGAAAAATAATATTCGTGATAAATTTTAAGTTAAATTCAAATGAAGTAATTGGATCTATTGTAACTAGAAATAATGTAAGAAATAAATATGTATCGTCCAAACAGTTGCTGATGTTGAATACAAATTTATTTATGTCATTTTAATAAAGGAGGAGAGCAACAATCATTTTGGCAAACGACGCCACATTATACAAACATTAATTGGGATCACCCTAATCAAGAAGACGGATAAGGTTTAACTGTTGATTTGAACTGATCATATGGACAAGAATTAAATGTTGGATTGGAGTTTGACAATAAGACCGAAGTTCAAACTATTGTCGCACAATATTTGATGAATGTGCATCAAACAATGAAGGTTCACGAGTCCAAATCAACAAAATATGTTATTCATTGCCCAAAAAATTATCGTGATACACTATATCCTTTTTATATGCGGACAATAAAATAAAAGGGGACAAAAAGGTGGAAAGTTACGCAATGGGGCACACCTCATACTTGTTTAAGCCCTAGTTTGATTCAAGATCGTGTCAATCTTTATACAAATATGATCATATTGTGGGTAAGTTTAACACTTTTAATGTGCTGATGCTTTTAATTTTTGTAACCAATAATAGAGGTTGATGGTATGTATGTACACAGTATATATCACAGAACATTGCCAATGGCAACAAAACAACGTGAGAATGGAAATATTTTACCTCTAGCATTTACTGTTGTTAAAGGTAAAACTTTATTAGCATGGTCGTGGTTTTTGTCTCACTTATGTCAACATGTCACCAATGAGATCAGGAATTGCAAAATTTTCGATCGACATCGTAGTATTAAATAAAAAAATCAAAATTAAATATTGCAGATTATGTAAAAAAAAGTTAAATATTAAATATAACATGCTCCAAATAAATTATATGATAATGTAACCAAAAAAATTAACCTAAAATAAAATTAAAATTAAATATTAAATATAACGTAAAACCAAAAAAATTACCTATAAGTATTATGTAAAAAAATCAAAATTAAATAATAAGTATTACATAAAAATAAAAAAAATAACTATAAGTATTATGTAAAAATAAAATTAAAATTAAATAATAAGTATTATATAAAAATAAAATTAAATATTAAATATAAACATTACGTAAAAAATAAAATATTAAACATAATGAAAAAAATAAATATGACTAAAAACATTACGTAAATTTTTTATCTATGCTATTTTTAAAATTATTAATTATATTATCTAACATATTAAATAACACATTGCATTTTTAAAAGTTTTATCTAAATAGTTTTCCTATACTAACAAAAATTGTTTTCTTATGCTAACAAAGTCCTCTCAAATTCTATATTTATCTATACTATAAAAACATTACATTTTTAAAAGTTTTATCTAGAAAGTATCCCTATGCTAACCAAAACTGTTTTCTTGTACTAACAAAGTACTCTAAAATTCAATTTTTATCTATACTATTCTAATTATCTTTAATTTTTCCAACTAATTACCTACATTTTTAAAATAGAAATATTTACTAATTTCGTATTAAATCTTTAAACTAACATTATATACTAAACCTACAACAATATTAAAATTAACACTCAATTATAATAATAATTTAAAATTTAAACCAAGTTAAATTTTAGAAATCGTACCTCTTAAATTAATCAAAATATAGCAAGTGAGGATTAAAATATATGTAAATGGGGACAAAATGTGAGTGAGGACCAATTTTACAAAACAATTTTGCAATTGAAAGATGGAAGCAGAGACAAAGAATACAGGAGAAAGGAAGTGAAATAGTGTAAGTGGAAGGGATAAGGTGAAAGTTGTGGTAAATTCAACCGGACCGCTAAAGACCGAGCCACATTCAATAAAGCAAAGAATTCCTACATATTTTTTCGCTTTAGATACATGTTCCACATGATACTGACACGTCATGCAATCCTATAAATCGTTCTCTACATATTTTAGCGTGTTGGGCCGAAACAAACTCATGACTGTAATTTGTTTTGAAACGGCCCAAATCAGCCCACATATGTCAAATTGCCATTTGTGATATTATGAACGCCCTGGCCGTGAACGCTATACTTTGTGAATATTTTTATATCTGGCATCCTTTTTCCCTCTCCTCTTCATTGCACATGTTGTGGATCCTATTGCAAAAAAAATATTTGTGGTTGCAAGCATAATCTATACTATCACAAACCACTTTAATTTTTTTCATTTCATAATTTAAGTTATGTTTGAGTAATCAGATTTAAATAAAAGAGATAAAATTAATTTAAGATTTGTTCTTAACATTATATATATAACAGATGATATCATCAATACCAAAAGTTTCTAACTTTTAAGAACACCTTTTCCGACGCTATTCATAATCGATGATATTAAAATCCTATTTTGCATTAATACAGACAATATATATATATATATATATATATATATATATATATATATATATATATATATATATATTCAAAATCAATCATCGTTACTTTGGCCGTGGTGAAAGAGAATGAAGAATTTTGAATCTTGTATTGGAAATTCTATTCCCTGAAGAGCAGCTTTCCGTTCTCCGTTGGAAACTCTCCACTACATGCTGCCATTCTGGAACAAAAATTTGGTACATATATATTCCTTCTTTACAAGAAATTTCTTTTTTATTTTTATTATTCACATTAAAGACTATATTTAAAGTATTTTAATAATAGGGCAAACAACAACACAACAAATATAAGTAGCAAAGGTAGCAAAAATAATTTCCTTAACTTGAAAGAATCAACAAGTAGCAACAATAAAATAAATAACAGTAATAATAAGCTCTCAATGTGGGAAGTAAAAATCTACGGGTACAAGCAAGTCATTGAAGTTCCACTGTGATCAAATAAATTTACAAGAGAGTTGACGCACAAATAAGTTCTTAAATTAAACCAGCCAATACATCATAGCAAAAAAGCTTTTCAAATTGAAGAACAAAGAAAAAAGGAACATCACAAAATACTGCTACTATGTAATTTTAATGATATAATTATCATTTAAATAGTTCCATTCGATTTCTATAATAAGTTAAAAACTCAATATATGGTTAATGTTTGATGGTGTGGATAATCTAATCTTATGCATGATAAATTGTTCTTGTTGTCAATAATGTGTATGTGTCTGTGTAAGAATTTAGAAACTTATAAATCCCCTAAAACTAAGTTGATCTTGATTGAATCAAGCCGAGTGAAACATTAGCTAGAAAAGGATTTAGGTTTGTTTCGAAACTTAGAAAATAGTTTCTTGACCTACTCCGTAGTTGATGCGCGTGAACGGTGAGCACACCACTTGCTAGTTATGATAAATATACTACAATCATCAAGTAATAAGTATTTAGATAATAGAGTTGTCGATCCCACGATGATAAATAATTAGATTTAATCTTTATTTTTAATCTTAATATTTGGAGGAAATTTGTTGAGAGTTTGCTAAGAAAGCAATAATTATGTACTATTTACATCATCAACTGTTGGACTTGAAGCTTGAAGAATGCTGATTGTGTCTCTCTTATGTGTTTTGGTTTTGATGAATGTATCTTTTGGTTTTCCATAGTTGAATGTAACTAGGATATAACTATGTATTGTGTGTTGAGTATAGGCATATATGTGTTGTATTCTTTGCTTAAGACCCCAGAGATATGTAAAACTAGTGTATGATTGATCATGTGAAGAATGTTTGATTTCCATTTGAGAAAAACAGTTTGAAAAACCTTGGAAATCCATTTTTCACTGATGTAATCGATTACAGGATTGGTGTAATCGATTACATTGATCATTCTCTCTGGTGTAATCGATTACATGGTTGATGTAATCGATTACATGCCGAGAACTTCTTCGTGTAATCGATTACATCCCCAAAGTGTAATCGATTACATGGTTTGAAATTCACCTTTCGGGTTTCCTTTTCAATGTAATCGATTACATGCTCGTGGTAATCGATTACATGCCTGGAAAATTCAAATTGGAGGGTTCTAACGGCTAGTGTAATCGATTACATGCATTTGGGATCAATTACATCAACCGACCGTTGAGCTCGATTTGCACGTTTTCTCCTCCAAATTTGTTCTATAAGTATAATCTTGATGAAACATATGAAGGGCTGAAAACCTAGCTTCTTGAAACAACTCTTACACTTTCATATCCTCTAAATCTAGAGTTCATCAAGGTTTTCAAAGAAAAGGGAAACTTGATTCATTCCATTGATTGGGTGGATTTCATAGAGCTCATTTGTGATCGATTCTCGACTTGAGGTGTATTCTTTACTGATCTTTGTATTTTCCAATTCTCGAGTTGTTGCTCTAGGAGAGAGGTCTCTCTAGATAGAGCATTGTGTTTGAGAAGTGATTTTCAAAGTTTGATCTTGAGGTGCCAAGGTCTTGGAAGTTCTCGCTTCTTCAGTTGGAGAACAGATTTGGGTGTTTTGATTTCTTTTGTATTGCTTGTTGCAGAGTGAATGTAAAAGGATACAAAAGAAATCATTTGATAGTGGAAAGCCAATCGCAACAGCTTGTTGGGTTGGGACTGGACGTAGGCGCATGGTCGAACCAAGATACATCATTGCACTCATCTTCTTCCTTACTCTCTTTACGCTTTTCACTATATTGTTATTGATCATATTCTCGTTCGTATTTGAAAACCGCATTGATAATCAACTCTTTAATTGGTTTGGAATAGAATCAGAATTGAACTTGTAATTGAATCAGAATTGAAAGGTAATTGATAGGTAATTAAAAGAAATTAGAAACACGCGAATTTGGGGTAAAGTTTAACTAGAATCTATTCACCCCCTCTAGATTCACACATAGGGACCAACAATTGGTATCGAGCTACTTCTAGTAAGTTGCTCTAGAATTTGATCCATAATGGCCAAGAATCAATTACCATTTGCTGAAGGTGCCTCTATTAATAGACCTCCTCTATTTTGTGGAGATAACTATCCATTTTGGAAAGTTAGAATGAAAATCTTTATGGAGTCTATAAATAGAAACATTTGGCAAGTCATTGTAATCGATTTTAAAATCTCCACATATATAGTTGATGGAAATGAATTAGAAAAACCATTTGAGAAGTGGGAACCAAAGAAATTAGGAGAGAGAAAAATGATGCTAAAGCTTTAAATATTATACATTCCGCATTAAACTCGATGAATTCTTTAGAATTTCAGCTTGTACAAACAAAAAGGAAGCATGGGATCTTATCATGGTGACTCATGAAGGTACTCCTGAGGTGAGAAGAGCTAGAAAGAACACACTCATCCAAGAGTATGAAATGTTCAATGGCACAAGGTGAGTCTATCATGGACATGCGAGTTTATTCACACACATTGTGAATCACCTCAAAGGACTCGGTAAGGTCTTTGTTGAGGAAGAGGTAAACATAAAGGTGTTGAAGTCTCTAAGCGAAAAAATGGCAACCAACAATACAACCATTACAGAATCAAAGAACTTGGCCTTAATGACAAGTGCTTGAGTTGTTTGGTAAGTCGAGAGAATATGAGATGGATATGTCACGTATGGTGATGAAGAGCAAAAAAGACAAGAAGGCTAAGAGTTTGACACTTAAAATGGAGGACACAACTAGTGATAGTGATGCATCATCAAGTCAGAAACGAATCCCGAGCAAGAAATGAATCTCATGGTCGAAAGTTCAAAAGGTTCATGAAGAAGAACAACAACAAAAAGAGATTCAACAATGCTAGAAAAGGTTCATCTTCAAAGGTCACATGCTATGAATGTGGCAAGGCTGGACACTATAGATCGAGTGTCCTAACTTGAAGAAATCAAACAAGAAGGAGCCTAGAAGAGTGGAGCAAGAAGAAAAAACCAAGAAGGACCGGATCGGAAGAAAAAGGCCTACATTGCTTGGGAAGAAAATGACTCGCTCATCCTCTAGTGAAAGCGAAAATGTGGAAGCCAACTTATGTCTTATGGCTAAACCGAATCGGATGATGAGGTAAGTGATTCTACTCTCTAAAAATGATAATGATTATGATGAACTATATACTTTGCTTTTTGTGAGTTATTTAAAGAAGCAGAAAAATTTGAAAAACTAAGTAAAGTTTTGAAAAACAAAGTTGCAGATTTAGAAAATGAAATTTCTGTTTTGAAAACCAATATTCAAGAATTGAAAGATGAAAATGATAAGTTGAAATTGCCCTGTTCAAAGTGTAAATCTTTTACCGCCTTTGAAAAAGAATAACAAGAAGCTCCATACATTTAAACAAACCAGCAAGTATAAAAACTTCTCATGTAGTTATTGTATGCAACTGACATAATCATTATAACTGCATGATTAGAAAGAAAGGCTTAGATAATGGATTGTTTAAATGGATTAAGAAAGATAGTCATTGTTCTAACATGAAAGGACCCAACAAGATTTGGGTACCAAAACCAAATGATATCTTTCCTTGTGTAGGTGTGCTTGAGAGCCAAACACTCAACATGGTATTTGGATAATGGTCTGCTCAAGACATATGATTTGACAAGAGTAACTTTATCTCTTTCAAATCCAAAGAATCCGGTTCAAAAGAGTTTATGGAGATAATAACAAAGGCAAAATTCTCGGTATTGGTGATGTTGGAGACAAATCCAACTCCGTGATTGAAGATGTACTGCTTGTGGAAGGTTTGAAGTTTAATCTTCTGAGTATTAGCCAATTGTGCGACAAAGGCTATCAAGTTTCATTCGACAAAGGCTGCTGCAAGATCAATAACAACGAATCGAATGAGGTATTGATGGTAGGTAAGAGAAGAGGTAACATCTATACACTTGAACTTGATCATTCATCATCATATCATGCATGTCTTACGCCTAATGATGATCTATCTTGGCTTTGGCATAGACGTATAGCACATATTGATGTTCATCAACTTAATAAACTGTCATCTAAGAGCTTAGTAGAAGGAATACCTGAATTAAAGTTCAAAAGAGAAGGCCTATGTGATGCATGTCAGAAAGGCAAGCAATCTAGAAAGTCTTTCAAATCTAAAAATGTTGTTTCAACTTCTAGACCGCTTGAATTGCTGCACATGGATCTCTTTGGTCCATCTAGAACTGCTAGTTTAGGTGGAAATCTATATGGATTAGTTGTTGTAGATGACTACTCTCTATTTGCTTGGGTTGCTTTTATACCAAGTAAAGACACCACTTTTAAAGTTTTCAAAATACTTGCTAAAAAGATTCAAAACGAAAAAGATTTGAAAATCAAGTCCATTAGAAGTGATCATGGAGGGGAATTTGAAAATGAGTCTTTTGAAAAGTTTTGCGAAAAATATGGAATCGATCACAATTTTTCCGCTCCAAGAACTCCACAACAAAATGGTGTTATTGAAAGGAAAAACAGATCTTTTGTAGAACTAGCTAGAACTATGTTGAATGAAAGTGGTTTGCCTAAATATTTTTGGGTCGATGCGCTTCCATGCGTGCTATGTTCTAAATAGAATTGTGATTCGACCTCTTTTAAAGAAAACCCCTATGAACTCTATAAAGGCAAGAAACCCAATATATCTCATTTTCGGGTATTTGGGTGTAAGTGTTTTGTTTTGAATAATAGCAAAGAGCCTCTTGGTAAGTTTGATGCCAAGGTGATGAGGTGTGTTTATTGGGTATTCATCATCAAGTAAAGCATATAGAGTATTTAATAAAAGGAGAATGTGCATTGAGGAATCTGTGCATGTTAATTTTGATGAAACTAATAATCCCCAAAAGGGAAGTGTATTTGTTGATGATGATGAGCATGTAGGTGAAGAAAGCACAAGCAAAGAAGAACAACAAGAACCACCAACTACTTCTCATGAGTTTCCAAAAGAATGGAGGAAACCAAGAGATTTATCTCTTGACAACATCATTGGTGACATCCATAAGGGAGTATCTACTAGATCTACTCATAACATGTTCTCGTGATGATTATGCATTTGTATCTCAATTTGAACCTTCTTGTGTTGATGATGCTATAAATAATGAATATTGGATGAATGCTATGCAAGAAGAATTGAATCAGTTTAAAAGGAATAACGTATGGGAGTTAGTACCTTTTAAAAGAGATATGAATGTAATTGGAACAAAATGGGTGTTTAAGAATAAGTTAGATGAGAATGGAGTTGTGGTTAGGAATAAGGCTAGACTAGTAGCTAAGGGATATAATCAACAAGAAGGAATAGATTTTGGTGAAACATATGCCCCGTTGCTAGACTAGAAGTCTGTTAGAGTTTTACTTGCTTTTGCCTGCATACATGATTTCAAGTTGTTTCAAATGGATGTTAAAAGTGCTTTCTTGAATGGCTATATAAATGAAGAAGTTTTTGTTTCACAACCTCCCGGATTCACCGATTTCGATTTCTGAACATGTGTACAAACTCAAGAAGGCCCTATATGGTCTAAAACAAGCCCCTAGACAATGGTATGAAAGGCTGAGTAAGTTTTTGTTGTCAAAAGGGTTCTCCGAGGTAATGTTGACAAAACTCTTTTCATAAGGAGGAAGTCAAACTGTATTTTGTTGGTTCAAGTTTATGTTGATGATATTATATTTGGATCAACTAATAAATCTCTCGTGTGAAGAGTTTGTGAATAGCATGCGGGGGAGTTTGACATGTCTATGATGGGAGAACTCAAATTCTTCCTAGGATTGCAAGTCAAACAACTGAAAGATGGAATCTTTATACATCAAGCAAAGTACACCAAGGAATTGAAGAAATTCGACATGGAGAGTTGTAAGATCTCAAACATTCCTATGTCAACTAATCTCTACTTGGATAATGATGCAGCTGGACAAAGTGTAGACCAATCAAGATATAGAGGGATCATTGGATCACTCTTGTACCTCACAACAAGTAGGCCGACATTATGTTCGGTGTGTGTGTTTGTGCAAGATTCCAATCTGCACCAAAGGAAACACACATGGCAAATGAAAGAAAATCTTGAAGTATCTCAAAGGAACTACTAACTCGTGGTTTGTGGTATCCAAAAGGTACGTATCCCACATTGGTTGGTTTTAGTGATGCTGACTTTGCTGGTTGTAAACCGATAGGAAAAGTACTAGTAGAGTATGTCATTTGTTTGGAGGAAGCTTGGTCTCATGGTATAGCAAGAAGCAAGCCTCGTGTAGCTCTTTCAACTCAGCAGAGGCAGAGTATGTAGTCAGCAGTAGTCAAGTTGTGTCTCGACCATTTGGTCAAGCAACAACTGGAGGATTTTGGACTTAAGCTTGATCATATTCCAATCAAGTGTGACAACACAAGTGCCATCAAGATCACGAAGAATCCGGTTTACACTCAAGGACAAAGCACATCGAGGTGCGTCATCACTTCATTAGAGATCATGTTGAGAAAGGAGATTGTGAGGTGGAATTCATTGACACAGAAAATCAACTCGCGGATATCTTCACAAAACCTCTGCCCAAGGAGAGGTTCTTCAAACTTAGAACCAATCTTGGTATTCTAAGTGAAGAACATCTCACATAAAGTGTTGTAAGTATATTAGTTTAATCATTCATTTGTGCTTAAACTTGATATGAATTCATTGCATAACATGATCTTGACCTTTTATATGATGAATCAAATGTTTTTCAATCATTCTATATGTGAAAATCTTTAACATTGCAGTTCATAGCTTTATTTCAACTTGTTTTTTGATTTTCTATAGGATGTAATCGATTACAAAGATGCATGTAATCGATTACAATAGGTTTTGGTTCTGATGTAATCGATTACAACAACAATGTAATCGATTACATGTGTGAGAGGTTCTGATGTAATCGATTACAGGCCCAGTGTAATCGATTACAGGGTGTTTTGGTTCTGATGTAATCGATTACATCACGAATGTAATCGATTACATGAGCTCTGGAAGTGTTTTTCAGAGCTTTGTTCTTCGTTTCTGGGCTTTGTATTCCATATTTTGGAAGCCCATTTGCACACATTCATTGAACCTAGTCTTTTGTGATCTTTATTAGTACTGTGTTAGGGTTTTTCTTTCACATTCACATTCCCTTTCTCTTCTAAACCCTAATCTCTCACGGCCTTCATTCTCTCTATCCCACATTCATCTTCAACCTTCAAACCATGGTTGGACAAGGAAGCAACAAAAGGATGAAAGCTAGGGCTAACCGTGATATTCAAGAAGAAAGACGCGTTTAAGAAGAGACAAGAAACCTCCTCCAAAAGGAAGGCTCTGAAGAATCCATGCCACAACCCATGGTTCACCTCGAAGGAACAAGAAACTCGTTTCTTGACTGATTTTGCAAACAGAGAACTCGTATCCCCAAAGATTGTGGACTTCAGATGGCTTGACAATGAAGGGTTTACCTTTCAATCCATGCTCCGAGATCAGAACTTGGAGAAATTCGTTGGGCTAAGGGGTCACATTTACCCTGATTTGGTAAGAGTATTCTATTCTAATCCAAATATCACCCTGGAAGGATTTTATCCGAAGTTAAAGGAGTGAGTATTGTTCTCCGACTCACGATTTGTTTTTCGAACTCGGTGGAATAACAAATGAGGGGATAGTCCCTACTTTGGAAAATCTGGCTGAGGAAGGCTTTGAACTTCAAAAGGATGCTTTTTACATGAGCATGTTGAGGAATCCTGAGTCTTGGGAAGCTGATATGAATGCAAGGAAAGAAAGAGGTATGAGGAAGACCTTTGGCATAGGTGGTCTCAACACTGACGACCGTCTTCTTCATTATGCTATTTGCTGGGTATTGGCTGCTAGAGGTACAAATCATGCTCAACTTATGGAAGAAGATATGCTCTTGATGGCTGCCCCGAAGAATGGAATTCAGATTGATTGGGGTCAAGTTGTCATGGACAACATGACCAAGGTAAGGAAATTCCATGACTTTAAGTGCCCTTATGGTCTGCTTCATATCACGTGTTCTTGAGAGATGTCAAGTGGATGTCTCCAATGAGCACAGAGAATTGGTAAGGGATATCCATGTGCTTGGTGACATGATGCTGAAAAAGATGAGATTGACCAAGACATCTGAGGGCTGGGTATCTAAAGAGGAAATACAACAACAACAGCAACAAGACCAACCACAACAACAAGAACAACCACAACATCCTCCTTCTGATGATGATGGAGATTCAGCGGCTGGGGAGTACACCCCTAAGTCTCGTTTTGAGTCCATTGTCCTAGATAGGTTGGAAGAGATGGACAAGCGCCAAGAGGATCTAGGAAAGCAAATCAAAGACTTGGAAAGGAATCAAAATTTGCACTTCCTTGACATGAGGTCTTTGATGGAAACCATCATGGAGCGCCTCAACCAAGATGATGATGATGGCGATGATCGGTGATCTCTCTTTTGGTTTGATATACCAAATAGGGGAGAATAGTTAGGTTATCCTAGATAGGGAGAGTAACTAGATAGGGGAGTTGAGAGTTTGTTTTTTACTGTTTTATTGAACTATGTTACTGTTTTTGAATAATGAATAAAATTTGCTTTGAGAATTTGTTTTATGATTCATTGGTCTTGATCTATATTTGTATTTGAATCATGTCATACATACTTGAATGAATGGTTGATTATTAGTGCATATGCATATTGTATTTTCTGGAAATTCTAACATATGCAGGTATGTCAAAGAACAACACATATCCTAAAACTCTAGGAAAACCTCTTATGTGATTTGGTACATCAAAACCAAAAAGGGGGAGATTGTTGGACTTGAAGCTTGAAGAATGCTGATTGTGTCTCTCTTATGTGTTTTGGTTTTGATGAATGTATCTTTCGGTTTTCCATAGTTGAATGTAACTAGGATATAACTATGTATTGTGTGTTGAGTATAGGCATATATGTGTTGTATTCTTTGCTTAAGACCCCATAGATATGTAAAACTAGTGTATGATTGATCATGTGAAGAATGTTTGATTTCCATTTGAGAAAAACAGTTTGAAAAACCTTGGAAATCCATTTTTCACTGATGTAATCGATTACAGGATTGGTGTAATCGATTACATTGATCATTCTCTCTGGTGTAATCAATTACATGGTTGATGTAATCGATTACATCTTTGAGAACTCTTCGGTGTAATCGATTACATCCCGGTAATCGATTACATGGTTTGAAATTCACCTTTCTCGGGTTTCCCTCTTCAATGTAATCGATTACATGCTCGTGGTAATCGATTACATGCCTGGAAAATTCAAATTGGAGGGTTCTAACGGCTAGTATAATCGATTACATGCATTTGGGATCAATTACATTGACCGTTGTAGCTCAGATTTGCACGTTTTCTCCCTCCAAATTTGTTCTATAAGTATAATCTTGATGAAACATATGAAGGGCTGAAAACCTAGCTTCTTGAAACAACTCTTACACTTTCATATGCTCTAAATCTAGAGTTCATCAAGGTTTTCAAAGAAAAAGGGGAAACTTGATTCATTCCATTGATTGGGTGGATTTCATAGAGCTCATTTGTGATCAGATTCTGCACTTGAGGTGTATTCTTTACTGATCTTTGTATTTTCCAATTCTGAGTTGTTGCTCTAGGAGAGAGGTCTCTCTAGATAGAGCATTGTGTTTGAGAAGTGATTCTCAAAGTTTGATCTTGGAGGTGCCAAGGTCTTGGAAGTTCTGTTCTTCAGGTTGGAGAACAGATTTGGGTGCTTTGATTTCTGTTTGTATTGCTTGTTGCAGAGTGAATGTAAAAGGATACAAAAGAAATCATTTGATAGTGGAAAGCCAATCGCAACAGTTGTTGGGTTGGGACTGGACGTAGGCAGTTGGCCGAACCAGTATACATCGCTGTGCACTCATCTTCTTCCTTACTCTCTTTACAGTTTTCACTATATTGTTATTGATCATATTCTGTTCTGTATTTGAAAACTGTATTGATAATCAACTCTTTAATTGGTTTGGAATAGAATCAGTAATTGAACTTGTAATTGAATCTGTAATTGAAAGGTAATTGATAGGTAATTAAAAGAAATTAGAAACACGCGAATTTGGGGTAAAGTTTAACTAGAATCTATTCACCCCCCCTCTAGATTCACACATAGGGACCAACATCAACCACTCTCCTGTCTTAAAAATTACAAGTTCTAGTGAAACAAACAAATGATGTCGAGTCAAGAGCATATTGATTTCTATATACTAGAAAAATGACGGATGTAAGAATCTACAGCTAATCTAATCATGTCTTTCAAGTCACAAATTGCTTTTTTCCACATCGTTTTAAACGAAGTCTTACCATAACATCCTTTTAGCTTGAATCAAGTATGTAATTGATTCAATTATGGAATAGTGAATAGTTATTGATTTAACCAATATATAATAACTTATCCTTTTTACTTTGCATCTATGTTTTTATTCCATATAACAAAAATTGTTTAAAGAAGAAAGTAATGATAATTAAAAACGATTAGGATCGTGATCTCACCACTACTTCCACCTAATATTCTCTTCTTTATTATTCATATTAGAATCTATTGGTTGGATCGGATTCCTACCCTCGTGACTGCCCCTCCTAGATTAATTAATATCTTAATTTAATACTAAGTTAATTAGAGATGTTAGATCAAGAAGATTAACATATTTAAAGTTTTGATTTCTACAAGACAGATGAAACTTTCCCAGACGGAACATCAGCAAGCATGTCAGACGAAACAAGCACAGACGAAAGATGATCCCTCAAAGTTGAAGTCATTCGTTTGTCTCAAGTCAAAGTTATCAGACGATAGGATAAGAAGAAATCTCTTAGACTGAAGAAGTGTATTGTCTGTCCAAGAAGTGAAGCAAAGTATGAGTCACTCGTGCCGATATTTCAAATCTTAAGAAGTACTCTTTATAAGCATCCAAGATCAGTATGGGGATTCGCGCTTACACATGCAACTCGAAAAGGTCTTAACCTTTTTGTCAAAGTCTCTGTACATGTCAGAAAAAGTACTGCGAACGCTATCTAAATCCGCTGCACACGCCATCAATCACTCAAGTACTATCTGACATCTTTTGGAAGCTCTCGAGGAAAATTTTCAACGGCATTCTTCTGTGTTTAACGGATATCTGAAGACGTTGCCTATTTAAAGACTTCACCCCTTCAGAGTTCAGTTGGCGAACACGCTTCTATTATTCAATCTTCTGTGATTTTCATTCATTATATCAGTTGTACTTCATTGTAAAACCCTCTCTGTGAAGAGGAATCTTTCTTGTTTTAAAACAACTCTTTCAAATCCACTTGTGTGGTGTTTTAGCCTGAGGAGGCTGGTTATTCAAAGAATACCTTTGTTGTTTAGCCTGCGAAGGCTGTGTTCAAAGAATATCATGTTATAGCCAGAAGTGGCTGGGTGCAAAAAATACTTGTAACCATTTCACGGTTGGTAGTGAAAACTCAATAGTTGCTGGGTAACTAGATGTAATGGTGTATAGACGAACCAGTATAAAAATACGTGTGTACCTATCTTCTTAAGTGTTTGACTAACAGGGATAATCAAACTATAACTCCTGTTCATTAAAATCAATCTTTGAAAGATTAATACTGTTTCGTCTGAACACCTTTAAACTCACAGACGAAAAGAACAATTTTTTTTAAAAACACAATTCAATCCCCCTTCTTGTGTTCTATCTTTTACAATTTGATATCAGAGCTCAGCCTCTAAGGGATGAGCGCTTTACAGCTGCTAGAGGAAAAGATCCTGGATGGAGTCACAAGGACCTTCGTTCCTGTCTGGAGGGTCATCCATGAACAAGCCACCGACATTCTCTGGTGATGACTATCCGTATTGGGCTGATCGGATGGAGATGTACATCAAATCCACTCAGTACAGGTTATGGAACATCATAACTCAAGGAAACATCCCTATTGTCAAACCCGAGTTGGAATGAGGAAATGAAGAATTCTCGCTTATGGAAGTCAACAACAAAGCTAGATATGCCATCATGTGTGCATTATCAAAGACAAAATACAACAGATTTTGTGCCTACAAAACAGCTAAAGTGCTCTGGGATGCCCTCAAGATTTCCTATGAAAGAACTGAGGATGTGCGTATGAGGAAAGCTGCTACTCTTCAAAGAGAATATGAGATGTTCTCAATGAAGAAAGGAGAATCTATTGACATGATGTTTGGAAGATTCCAAACGATATTGAATGGACTCACTGCGCTGGACATTACTTTCACCAAGGCTCAAAACAACATGAAGATATTAGATAGACTTCCTCCTCTATGGGAAGCTATGTCCACTGCCATCTCAGTTGGGAGTGATATAAAGACATTAACTCTTGACGAGTTAATAGGAGCCTTGAGAGTACATGAGGTACTTCTGTGTAAGAGAGACAAGATCAAAATTCAAGAACCCATAGCTCTTCCATCTTTCAACAACATGACAAAGAAGGAAACTCCTAAGAAAGAAGGAAAGAAGAAGCACAAAGTTCTGAAAGCTGACACCACTGAATCTGATTCGTCTGATGATGAGATTTCTCTCATGGCCAGACGCTTTAAGAAGATGATGATGAAAAATGGGAGAGGTCAACGCTTCTTTAAGAAGAAGGAAAGAAGGCTCCCAGAAAAATCTTCAAGCAAGGAGGAGAGCTCAGAAGTTATCTGCTATGAGTGCAGAAAACCTGGACACATGAGATTAGAGTGTCCAAGATTAAAGAAAAGATGGAATCCTCACAAAGACAAGGGTAGGAGAGTCTAGTGACTTGGGAAGACCTTGATAGCAAAAGCTCAGAGGAATCTACTGAAGAAGAAGAAACTGCAAATATCTGCCTCATGGCTGGAGACACCATCTCATCATAGGTAATTGAATCTGAAACTTCTTCATCCTCTTCATCTGAGTCTGAGTCAGAATCAGAAGAAATTTCATACGATACACTTTTGGCTAACTCACATTTTATTGCTAAGCAATACAAAGTATGAAAAGCCAAGTTAAAACAAACCTTGGAAGAAAATGCTACTTTGAGAACTGAAAATGAGTTACAGCAAAAAGAAGAATCAGATGAAAAATCATCTGAGTCTAAAAAGGATAATTTTATTTCTGAAATTGAAAGATTAAAGAAAGAAAATGAATCCTTACTCAAAGACTTAACAAATTTCACTAAGGGATCCTCTATGCTAGAAAATATTTTAAAATATGGGAGATCTCCATCTGATAAAAATGGACTTGGTTATGTTGAAGAGTCAGACAAAAAGAAAAATAATTTTGCTCTGTCTGCTCATAAAAAGAAGATAAAAAATTACAATAAGGTTCCAAATAATTATAGAAAAGATAAAAGAACCTTAAACAAAAAGAAATCTTCTTTCACTAACAAAGAAGAACCCAAAAAGATTTGGGTATCAAAGTCACTCATTATTCCTGTTGTAGACATCCTTAATAGGAAAAGAGAGGACTTCAAGCTGGTACCTGGACAGTGGATGCTCACGACACATGACGGGAGACCTGTCTATGTTCCAAGATCTCAGACCAAGTAAAGGGTCTGTATCATATGGTTCAGGGAAAGGCAAAATATTAGGCATTGGGACTGTTGGTAAGACACCCAATCCTCTTATCCAAAATGTGTCTTATGTTAAAGGTCTCAACTTCAATCTACTTAGCATAAGTCAATTTTGTGACAGTGGATATGAAGTAGCTTTTAACTTAGATGAATGTATAATAAAAAATAATGATAAATCCATTCTATTTGTTGGGAAAAGAAGGAATAATCTTTATGAGGTATGTCTTTCTGACCTTAGTGATCAGAATGTGACATATTTGATTTTAGCAGATGATGAACAAGACATTTGGCACAAAAAGCTTGGACATTTAAGTCTCAAGTATATTTTAAAAATTTCTAAAAAGGATCTTGTAAAAGGTTTGCCAAAAATATCTTGGAAATCCAATCGTCTGTGTGAATCTTGTCAGCATGGAAAATAACTCAAAGCTTCTTTTAAATCAAAAAATATTGTTTCCACGACAAGACCGCTAGAACTGTTACATATTGATCTTTTTGGACCTACTCAAACGGAAAGTCTTGGAGGAAAGAGATATGGATTTGTAATTGTGGATGATTATACTAGATTAACATGGGTATACTTCCTAGCACATAAACATGAGTCATTCAAAGTTTTTGAAATATTCTGTAAACGTGTTCAAAAAGAAAAAGGAATATGTATTGTGTCTGTTAGAAGCGATCATGGAACATAATTTGAAAATTCTGAGTTCAATTCCTTTTGTTTTGAAAATGGTATCTTTCACAATTTTTCATCTCCAAGAACTCCTCAGCAAAATGGAGTTGTGGAAAGGAAAATCGTACTTTACAAGAAATGGCTAGAACTTTGTTGCATGAAAGTTCTCTTCCAAAATATTATTGGGCAGAAGCAATTAATACTTCCTGTTATATTCAAAACAGAATATTGATAAGGCCAATATTGAATAAGACTCAATGTGAACTATGGAAAGGAAGAAGACCCAACATTTCTTACTTCCATCGTTTTGGATGTGAATGTTTCATCTTAAACACTAAAAATCAACTTGGCAAATTTGATTCAAAAGTGGTGAAGGGATTCTTACTTAGATATTCCAATACGTCTAAGGCCTATAGAGTATTTAACTCTAAGACATAAGTTGTAGAGGAATCAATTCATGTAAAATTCCAAGATAACTCAAAGGCTGATAAGGAAATATCAGACCTAGAAAATTTATTTGATAATTTGCAGATTAACCCTTCTGGTCAAAGTTCAAGTTCAAATGGTCAACCTTGGTCAAACGCAAGAACAGACACAAGAGCAGACAATAGAAACACAAACGAACCCTCTTCGTCTGATGCTCATCAACATAATGATCAATCTCCTATAAGAACGTGGAAGTTTGTCTCAAACCACACAAAAGATCTTATCATTGGAGAAAGACATCAAGGTGTTCAAACCAGATCAAAACTAAAAGAATCGTCTGGATATGCTCTCGTGTCAAATATACAGCCCAAGAATATTGAGGAAGCTCTACAAGATAATGACTGGATTTTAGCTATAGAAGAAGAGCTAAACCAGTTTACCAGAAATGATGTTTGGACTTTGGTAGAGAAACCAAGAAGCAAAAGTATCATTGGAACGAGATGGGTGTACAGAAATAAACTTGATGAAGACGGGAAAGTGGTAAGAAACAAAGCAAGATTAGTAGCTCAAGGCTATAATCAACAAGAAGGTATAGATTTCACTGAAACTTTCGCTCCTGTAGCTAGACTAGAAGCCATTAGAATTTTACTTGCCTTTACTGCTCATAAGAATATCATCCTATATCAAATGGACGTAAAAAGTGCTTTTCTAAATGATTTTATTGAAAAGGAAGTATATGTAAAACAACCTCCTGGATTTGAAAGTTCATCTCAACCAAATCATGTTTTTAAGCTAAAGAAAGTACTATATGGTCTTAAACAAGCTCCTCGAGCTTGGTATGAAAGACTGAGTTCCTTTCTTCTTCAAAACGGTTTTTCAAGAGGGAAGGTTGATACTACTCTCTTCAAGAAAAGTGTTTCAAAAGACTTTATTATTGTTCAAATATATGTAGATGATATAGTCTTTAGAGCAACTAATGAATCCTTGTGCAAGGATTTCTCTAAGTTAATGCAGGAAGAGTTCGAGATGAGCATGATAGGAGAACTGAAGTTTTTCCTAAGACTTCAAATCAAATAGACTAACCAAGGTATATACATTCATCAACAAATGTATACTAAGGAACTTCTAAAGAAATTCAAAATGGAAAATTCCAAACCAATGAAAACTCTCATGCATTCGTCTGGAGCCAGTCTCAATAAAGACGAATCAGGTAAGACTGTTGATCAGACGGTATACAGATGTATGATTGGATCTCTTCTCTATCTCACTGCTAGTAGACCTGACATTATGTTTAGTGTCTGTCTATGTGCACATTTTCAATCTGATCCTAGAGAATCACATTTACAAGCTGTTAAACGTATTTTAAGATGTCTTATTAGAACCACTAATCTCTCTCTCTTTTATAAGAAAAGTAGTGATTTCAATCTAAGTGGTTATTGTGATGCTGATTATGCTGGAGATAAAGTGGAGAGAAAAAGCACAAGTGGTGGATGTCAATTTCTTGGTTCATCACTAATCTCTTGGTCAAGCAAGAAGCAAAACTTCATTGCACTCTCAACCACGGAAGCAGAGTATATTGTTGCGGCTGGGTGTTGCTCACAACTACTTTGGGTAAAACATCAACTTGAGGATTACTCCAGGTTTGAAACTCAAATACCAGTATTTTGTGATAACACAAGTGCAATTAATCTCAGCAAAAATCCTATTCAACATTCAAAAGCCAAGCATATTGAAATCAAATTTCATTTTATAAGAGATTATGTTCAAAAAGGTATTTTCGATATACAGTTTGTTCAAATTGATTTTCAATGGGCAGATATCTTTACAAAAGCTTTAGACGAAACTCGCTTCAATTTCATTAAAGAAAATTTGGGAATTGTCTCTTTAATTGATTAAGTTTTTCTGTCTGAAGCATTTCATTTCGTCTGTACCTTCATATATCTTTTCGTGTTAAGACGAAACATTGCGTCTGATCAAGTTGAATCGTCTTGAGAAAATTCAACAAACGTAAAGTTATTATTTAATTATTTTTTAAAGTTAAGTGTGCAGGGACAAATTAAAAGTAGCAATAAATGTGTCTGTCATTTATTGCACTATTCTAGGACTTTGAAAAGCACGCGCTGTGAATTTCAGAAGTCAAATCAATCATTAAAAGGGCAATGATGGGGACACGTCAAATCAGGGACGGTTTCAACTTCTTTCGTCTGATGAATCACAACCGTTTTTATCTTTGACTATAAATACCCTTAAAGTTTACACTTTTATTCTTTACTACATTCACACTATCTCTGAATACTCTACTCACACAATTTCTCTCTCTTTTCAAACTTGACTATGGTCGCCAAGAATATCAAGGCAACCGAAGCAACCTTCTTTGCGCAAGATCTCTTCTTGCCTAGCAAATGGATCTCAAGAGCCATTATTGAGAGCATCTCTGACAGGGTATCAAAGATGCTGGTACATAATGGCTGGATGGATTTCGCAGAGATGAGAGGGCCATGGCTGATGGAGGCCTACGCAGAATTCTGGAGTGACGCAAAAGAATTTGATGATGGTATTGTAGGTACCATTGACAACAAGGAGTATATTATCACAATAGACTCCATTGCTGAAGCTGAAAATTGCAAAGCCGAAGGGCGCTTTTACAGCGCTGACTGGATGAGGTTAGAGTCTGAGGAACACGTAGACAAGATTCTTTACGAAAAGTTCCGCGATCCCAAAGATCCCAAGTTTCTGAGATCAGGGAATCTATATCCCACTAGAAGAGTCATCCACAACCTTCTCTACAACATCTTCACACCCAGAACAGACTCACGAGATAATGTGAGTATTCATAACAGGTTTTGCATCTTCTACTGTCTGAGGAAAGCAAGGATGAGTCTCCCTCACATAATTCTTGACCATTGGATAAATGCGTTGAGAAACAGGAACATTCGTAGGAAGAGCAGTATCCCCTACGCCACTCTCTTCTCCAAAATCATTATCAACCAAGGCTTTGATGCCACTGGTGTTGTTTGGCATGAAGAAGGAAAGGAGGTCAAAGGAAGCACCTTTGCCAAGATGCATCTAAATCCTAGCTTTCTTCATCACACTGCGAGTGAAGAACAAGTTCCTCTTTCACTCATCACCAAAGATCCTCCTCACAGAGCTCGCATCAAACGCGCCAAAGACCAAACACAAGCCCAAACAAAAACCCAAAAATTCATTCCTCTTCCACCTGTAGTCATATCTGAAGTCCCTTTCGAAGATGCTCAAGAAGAGCCTCTTAGAAAGAAGAAGAGGACTATCAGAATAAAGCATGTTGCGGCTAAGAAGCAAGAAAAGACGATATCCCCAAGTGAAGATGAAGGGGTTATGATATCGTCTAAAGGTATTTCGTCTGTTAAAATCTTTTCAGATGAAGAAAATCAGAAGAAAGCAGCCGAAGTGAAAGCAAGAGCTAGAGAGATTGCTCTTCAAAAGGCTACCAAAGGCAAAGAGAAAATGAAGTAGAAGCTTGCGTCTGTGGTTGTTGGAGAAACAGACGAAGTAAAACAACTAAAAGAGGCTATGAGGGTCTCTATGCTGCTTCAAGCTGAAAGAGAAAGAATGTTTCTCGAAAGAGTTAAGGGCATTGGATCATCTGAAGCTGCGTCTGCTCCAGCAACTTCTGAAGGCATGAATAGTGAATAAACTGCCCAGATCCAGAAGGACAATGCTCAGTTGGCAGAGGAATTGGAGACTATGCTTAATGACGAAGCTTCAACTATGGAGGTTTCTGCATCAATACTCCAAGACGAACATAGGATAACTGTTTCTGATCCTATTGTTGCGTCTCCTCTCAACGTTGCCTTTGATCAGAAGATACCTGCTGCGTCTGAAGAAGCATCCCACCAACAGACGATGAAGATTCCGTCTGAAGTAATAATTATTGAGGACATAAGTTCTTCGTCTGATGAAGAACATTTGATATAATAAAGGTGGATGCATCATGGGTGAGATCTCACGCTGAAGTCATTAATACAGAAGATCTTCCACCCAAGCACAAGACTGACTATTCATTCCTCAACGAATTAGTCATGAGAAGATTTACTAGAAGATTTACTGAAAGCTTTTGTGCTGAAAGACCAGTCAAACCTGACTGGATTCTTGGAGACAAACTTAAAGATATCTCCAATGATGGTGAACCATCTGAGTCTGCTAAAGATGGTTACTTGATGGATGATGAAGACTGCTTTATAAAGGACACTCCATACATTGAGTTGAAGAATCCTTATCGGTACAGAGGTAAAAAGGGATTTCAACTTGGGAGATTTGTCAACCCCATCGTCTATCACAAACCCCTGAAGCCAGTGGACTTCAAAGAAGATTTCATCTATACTCCTGAAGAGCAACGCGAATGGCTGAAGCGTCTGCCTTGGGATAAACTGGCCTTCTTAGACATCAATGGTTTAGAAGAAATAAACATGTACAAGGATCATTTAGTTGAGTCGGTGATTGAAGGACTAGCTCTTGGCTATGAACCCCACATTCCTTTCAGAGAAAACATAAAGTGGAAGGTTCAACATGAAATCAATGCACCTGCATTTCACCACTGCAGATTTGGAGATTCCAGCTCCACCATCTATGAGCCAAAAGATTGCTTTCACTGGAATCTAGACGCTATTGATCGTCATGATCCTGTACCCTTCACAATTCCAATGAATCAAACAAAGTATGTAGGTCTAGGACATGCTCTTGGAATTGTTCTTCCTTGACAAGACCACATTGTTCAGGAATATGCCCACGCTACTCCATCCTCCTCAAGGAATATGAAGACCCCGAAGAGTTTGCTCATGCTCTCCTTAAAGATTACAATATGACATTCAAACTGATGGCCAATGCTTATAGAAGGGAAGAAAAAGCTAGATCAACTTCATTCTATCACATTGAAAGGAGAGCAAAGAAGGAGATGAGAGACTGTCCATTCCTGGTAGGATCTCAATTTTCTTCTCTCATCTCAGACGAAACCAAGTTCTTCATCATTTTAGATCGAAAATGACCTTGCTTGGTCAAGTTTTTGGCTAAAAGGAAAGAGAAGAAGACTCCGTATGTCTCTAGAACCTTCAAGTTTGCAAGGCACATCCCCAAAAGACTCTTGTCTGCTGCATACTTGCATATCAAATCCATTCAAACCAATGCCTCAAGACCTATCAATCCTAAGATTCTAAGGATGATAGAAGATCATGAAGCCACCTCTGCTTTCTGCTCTGGAACTTCTTTTGATGAAGATTCTACAATTTGTGGGAAGGTGTATCCTGGAGAAGCATTTGCTTATACACATCCGTCACAGAAGCATCTAGATCTTGAGCTTTCTATACCCAGTAAAGTGTTTACTTGGCAATGAGAGAGAGACTTCACTGCGTATCTCACACTTCCACTTTTCACTCTTCTTCCTAAAGAAGACTCAACTAGGATCATTGAAGATGACTCTGTACCATTAGTTGAAGAACCTCAAACTCCCATTTTTGAGCCTTTAACTGTGGTCATCAAAGAAGAAGAGTCTGATCCAATCGTGGAAGAGCCTCAATCGCCGTTTGTGGAGATCGCTGATCAGGTGAAGGTTACAGTTTTTGAAGATGAAACAGGGGACGCTGATGAGTATCATACTCTAAAGCGTAAATATGATGCATTAGAAGAGAATTGAGAGCATCTGAAGCAAAAGAACAAGGAGCTTGAGGATAATCAAGCTTCTCTTATATCTAAGATGCAGCAGCTGGAGGAGATTGTCATGAGCCTTATTCATAAGAAGCCTAAGCCTTCTTCTTGATTATGCTTTTGATGATTCTCAGCCCAAGTGGGAGATATGAGAAGAGGCTGTCATGCTAAGTGGGACCCTTCGTCTGAGGTGGAGTTAACATTTTTTTTATTTATTCTTTTTACTATGTTGATTCTTTATTTATTTGCATAGCGTGTATACATGTATTCTTAGAACTTTGGTTTTCTGTATACCTTATAACATTGTAAATGGTTTACATCACATTGATGTAACAATTATTATAAAGAGGTATTGTTTCAGAAAGCATCGTCTTGATGTAAATCTGAGTTGTGCTTAATCTGTGATCACTAACTTTGTCTTATGCAGATGCCTCCTTGAGAAAGTTATAAGTATGGTCTGTAAATCATCAAAAAAGGGGATATTGTTAGATCAAGAAGATTAACATATTTAAAGTTTTGATTTCTACAACATAGACGAAACTTTCTCAGACAGAACATCAGTAAGCAAGTCAGACGAAACAAGCACAGACGAAAGATGACCCCTCAAAGTTGAATCATTCGTCTGTCTCAAGTCAAAGTTATCAGGCGATAGGATAAGACGAAATCTCTTAAACTGAAGAAGTGTATCATCTGTCCAAGAAGTGAAGCAAAGTATGAGTCAATCGTGCCAAGATTTCAAATCTTAAGAAGTAGTCTTTAGAAGCATCCAAGATTAGTATGGGGATTCGCGCTCACACATGCAACTCGAAAAGGTCTTAATCTTTTTGTCAAAGTCTCTGTACATATCAGAAAAAGTACTGCGCACGCTATCTAAATCCGCTGCACACGCCATCAATCACTCAAGTACTATCTGACATCTTTTGGAAGCTCTCGAGGAAAATTTTCAACGACATTCTTCTGTGTTTAACGGATATTTGAAGACGTTGCCTATTTAAAGACTTCACCCGTTTAGAGTTCAGTTGGTGAACACGCTTCTATTATTCAATCTTCTATGATTTTCGCTCACTATATATGTTGTACTTCATTGTAAAACCCTCTCTACAAAGAGGAATCTTTCTTGTTTTAAAACAACTCTTTCAAATCCACTTGTGTGGTGTTTTAGCCTGAGGAGGCTGGTTGTTCAAAGAATACCTTTGTTGTTTACCCTGCGAAGGCTGTGTTCAAAGAATATCGTGTTATAGCCAGAAGTGGCTGGGTGCAAATAATACTTGTAACCATTTCACAGTTGGTAGTGAAAACTAAGTAGTTGCTGGGTAACTGGACGTAATCGTGTATAGACGAACCAGTATAAAAATACGTGTGTACCTATCTTCTTAAGTGTTTAACTAACGGGGATAATCAAACTATAACTCCTATTCATTAAAATCAATCTTTGAAAGATTAAGACTGTTTCGTCTGAACACCTTTAAACTCACAGACGAAAGGAACAAATTTTGTTTAAAACACAATTCAACCCCCCTTCTTGTGTTCTATCTTTTACAAGAGATTTAGATCTGTGAATCCAAGGGCAAACTTAGATGCGTCTACACTATTAACTACTCCTATTTCTAGGACTCTAGTGTAATAATGACTATTTCTTCACTACCACCTAAGTTTCTTTTCTCAAAGTTCCCTTAGGTTTACTATCAATTTATTAATGGTCAGTTAACAAATAACATTAAGCATAGAAGAAATAAGCGTCTAAATATTGAATAACATCGAGAATTATATTATGAAATAAATTAGGGTTACATCGTTCTCCCAATCAAAATGGAGAGTTTAGTTCATGCTAATAGGGAAAATAACACAAGAATAATAATAAAAAGAATACATAGATTATCGAGTCGGAAGTTAAATGATCCTTGTGTCTCCTTCGCTTAGGCTTGAGGTTGAATTCTGAATGTCACATTGAACCGAAAGTGGGCATAGTAGCCATCTAAGGTTACTAGAGTCGGCCATGGTCTAGACGTCTAAAGGTTGTTAGTTTCCAAATCCTCAGATGGACTAGGTCAAGAAACGGTCTCTTTGCTGATAATAACTTGTGAATATATAGCCTTCTCAGTGGACTTGGGGCTTTTGCAGGCCTAACTCGCACGAGATAATAACTAACTTGTGCGAGTTCAGGTTCCTGAATGCAGACGTTTTGTACAAGTCAAGCAAACTCGCGCAAGTTGTGTGGAATGTTACGCGAGTTAAGGTCACAGAGAGCACCGATTCTTCACCGGCGCTCCAATTTGCACGAGTTGAGTTCCAACTCGCTAGAGATGTGTTCCTTAGCACGTTTTCTCGTGTTTTTTTTTAATTTTTTTGTTGTTATTTTTAACCTTAAAACACTTAAACAAATCATCAACAAGTTCTAATACATAATATTATGAATTAAAGCATTTAGTAGTTGTTTTAGGTTACTTGAGTGTTTAATGGAAAATTTATATAATAAAAATAGTATAATTGATATAAAAGTGTTTTTATTAATTTGAATTTCAAATCAACCTTTTACAATTCAGTTACTTACAAAACTGGCAAACTGTTTAAGCTTAAAGTCAGGAATATAATTGATATAATTTGATTGTTTATCCTTATAGAATTGATGAATCATTACTTTGATCAATTTCTCTGCATTTAATATATCATATTAAAAAATTATTAATGGTCAATTAGCATGATTTAGTGCATTTATGAGTTTGGGCTCATTTGGGCCTTAAGTGCTTATTTTTGTTCTAATTCGCTAAAATTTCCAGTTTTGACAAGGTTCACTAAAAAAGGAATAACTCTCACTACAAAACTCTGTTTGAGCTCCATTTTATGTCAAATTAAAGAGGACTGAAAGAGATACAAAAGCTATGAAGACATGAAGAGCCAGTTCGGACCTCATATGGGGTGAAAATTGCCTTGAAAGTGATGCACGTAATTGATGCGGGAATTTCAGTGTGAAGAATTAATGTAGGCCCATTTCAAATCATGTAATTGGACCATTTAAATGTTTGTATTGAGTGGGCTTTGAACCCTGCACCCTAAGTCACTTAAAGTCATGTGACTAACACATGATTCACTTATTATAAATACCCTAATTCAGAAAATTGTAGAACACTTTTACCTTTCAATCAATTTTAATTTTTAGCATTACTCTTTTCCTTTCAAGTCGCTCTGCTAGGTTTTTCAGGTTTGCCATTCCAATTCTCGTTCTCTCTCCCTTCTTGCAATTTAATTCTTCTAATATGCAATCCCAATCTATGCTTAGTCTAATTTCAATTATACGCAACTAATTTCTTCAACCAATTCGATCTCAATAGGATCCCTAATTTCCTTAGGTTTTCCGTTTTCAATTGAATGAGTACTCGTTTTGGATTCTATAATTTTAATTCCATTATGTTGATTAATATTTTGGATTGAGATTATTGATTCTGTCATTGTTGATTGATAATGAATGCAGAGAATTAATTATATGATTCGAAACCATGTTGTGTGCTCTCATGCAATTGTATGAGTTTAAAGGCCACCAAGTATTCGATGATAATTCTCTAAGATCTTAGAGCGTTAGTTCATTGTTGACATGCACAGATCTCGGTTTCAATGCACTGCATAGATGAGTGCCTTTATTTTGTTGAACCAATGAGGGAAATTAGGATTTGACAGAGATCAGATTGGTGCTTTTTAATAATCTATTAATTGCTTTTTTAATTATTGTTTAATTACTGTCATTGGTTAATTTTTACTATTGAATTGCCTATAATTTTCCCTCCACACAAAACCCCCCAAAAAAATTACATTTAAAATTTCGGCTACAGAGAAGTAACAAAGTAATCTGTAGGGAAACGATCCGAGTCCACTATTACTGCAAAGTAGTAGCTAGATTTTAGTATTATTTGACGCACGTTCGGCGCGTGTGTCAAATTTGGCGCCGTTGCCTGGGATTGCTTTGTTAATTCTCATTGTTTATATGCATTTTTTATTTTTTTATTTTTATTATTAGACTTAGGACTGGTTAGTTTACATTCAATAAGTTCAATAAATTTTAAAAAATCATTTGATACTGTTTTGCAATTTATTTTGGTAATTTGGTGCATACTGACAACAATTTAGAGCTGAGTGCTGTGAGATACTACTATTAGTGCTATTGATGCTATTTTTACTATTATTGTTAGCTTTTGATGCATGGACACTAGAAGTAGAAGTACTGATTTGAATGCATTAAATCCTGAACCTGAGAGAATCATTCGTAATAGTAAGAGTGCACGTAACAGGAATATTATACCTACTAAAAATATTGCAAATATTGATAATAGAACTTTTAAGGAATTGTCTGCTCCTGATGTCAATTACCAGCCCTTGTGCATTGAATATCCTGAACTTGATGCTGACTTTGAGTTAAAATCTGGATTAATCCATCTTTTACCTAAGTTTCATGGCCTAGCAGGTGAAGATCCATAAGCATCTGAAGGAGTTCCATGTAGTGTGTAGCACTATGAAGCCCCATGGAATTGATGAAGAGCACATTAAGTTGAGGGCCTTCCCATTTTCACTTGATGGGAATGCTAAGGACTGGTTGTACTACCTGCAACTAACAGCTATTAGGAGTTGGGGTGACATGAAACGCCTCTTTTTGGAGAAATACTTCCCAGCTTCTAGAGCTGCATCCATCAGAAAGGAGATTTGTGGAATTAGACAAGCTAATGGGGAGAACTTGCATGAGTACTGGGAGAGGTTCAAGAGACTGGTCTCTAGCTGCCCTCATCATCAGATCATAGATCAACTACTTATTGTGTATTTTTATGAGGGACTCTTACCCATGGACCGCAACATGGTAGACACTGCAAGTGGAGGTGCTTTGGTAGATAAGACCCCAACTGTAGCCAGAGAACTTATTTCTAACATGGCTGCAAATGCCCAACAGTTTGGCACCAGAAGCAACAGTGTATACCATGTTCAGTCCACACCATCAAGTAGACTAGCCTCTACACCTGCACCATCACATTCCCCATATGCAAATCAGTAGATTCTGACCAACAAATTAGATGAGCTCACCTCTTTGGTCAGACAGTTAGCAGTGACACAGACAACCAACATAGCAGCTGCAGCCCCGCCGAGCGCAAATTGTAGTAGCTGTTGGAGTGTTCCCTGGGAGACCTCAGAATAATCCTTACTTCAACACCTACAACCCTGGTTGGAAGGATCACCCCAATTTGAGATGGGGGAATCAGAACCAAAACCAACAATTTCAAGTCCCATGCAATCAGCAGCAACATTGGCAGCCTCAACAGAATAGGCAGTCTCAGCAGCATTGGCAACCCTCCAACAATCAATATAGACCTCCCTTTCAGCAACAAAGGGAGCCACCACAGCCTGTACCTCAGCAGGCATCCAGTGGCCCTTCCTTGGAGGAGTTGATGAAGCAAATGGCCACTAATAGCTTGCAGTTTCAGTAGAGGACTGAGGCCACCATTCAGAGCCTGCAGACACAGATTGGCCAACTGGCTAATGCTATTAATCAGAACTAGTCCCCTGCATCCTCATCCTCTACCTTGCCTTCTCAGACTGTGCCAAATCCGAACTCACATGACAAGAATGTGAGTGCCATTACCTTGAGATCTGGGAAGCAAGTTGACCCACCTGAGAGGCTAGCCAATGAACCACCACCACCTACAGATAAAAGTACTACACATGCAGACACATCTGTGTCCATTCCTACCCCTACAGTTCCTTTTCCTCAAAGACTTTCCTATTCAAAGAAATTGGCCGAGTTAGCATTAGAGAAGGAGATACTTGACACCTTCCGCAAGGTGGAGGTCAACATTCCCCTCTTGGACGCAATCCGCCAAATCCCTAAATATGCAAAGTTTCTGAAAGAATTGTGCACCAACAAAAGGAAGCTAGCAGGCCATGAGCGAGTTAGTCTCAGCAAGAATGTGTCTGCACTCATTCAGCCCATACCACCAAAGTGCAAGGATCCAGGAATTTTTCTGTTCCTTGTATTATTGGAAATTATAAATTTGATGATTGCATGTTAGATTTAGGAGCTTCTATTAATGTCATGCCTACATGTGTTTTTAAGTCTCTAGGATTAGGACCTCTGAAAGCTACTGGTGTTGTGATACAGTTAGCTAATAGGAGTAATGCACACCCTGCTGGTTTAGTTGAAGATGTTTTAGTTAGGGTGAATGAATTAATTTTTCTTGCTGATGTCTATATTCTTGAGATGGAGGGTGAATTAGGTTGTAGTAGCTTACCCATTATTCTTGGTAGACCTTTCCTGAAAACAGCTAGGACTAAAATTGATGTGCATTCTGGTACCATGTCCATGGAATTTGGTGATAGCATTGTTAAATTTAATATTTTTGATGCCATGAGACAACCTAGGGAAGAACATTCTATTTTAAGAATAGATGTTATTGATGACATGATAGATGAGTTTCTGGAATCTATGCATGATACTTGTATGGTTGATGATTCATCTTGTGGGATTGATTTGAAATTATCTGATGCATCTGTTTTGAGCTGTGATTGTGATACTCATTCTTGGTGTCATTTTTGTACTGATTATCCTGATATGCCCATGCATGGGTATGCTATAGCTGTTGCATCTGAATTGAGTTCATCTGGTACTGATATCTCTGCATCCAAGTTTATGGTTGATGTGAACAGTGAAGTCAGTCTTAATTCTGATTTTGGATATAATGCTTTGTATAGACTGCCTAAAGCTGCTTCTCACCCATCTGATTATTTTGTAGGTACCACTAGCTCAACTGAGTTGCTCAACTATGCCACTGTCAGACCTTCTATTGAGCAACCACCTGAGCTAAAACTCAAGACACTTCCTAAGCATATCAGATATGCATACTTAGAGGAGGATCAGAAGCTACCGGTAATCATAGCCCAGAACCTTTCATCTAATCAAGGAGCCAAATTGCTTGATGTTCTGAGGATCCACAAGAAGGCGATTGGATGGACCCTTGCAGACATCCTTGGTATTAGCCCCACTACTTGTATGCATCGGATATTATTGGAAGATGAAGCTAAACCAGTTATACAGCCTCAGAGAAGACTTAACCCACTTATTCTGGATGTTGTGAAGAAAGAGGTCACTAAGCTTCTTCAAGCTGGCATTATATATCCGATCTCTGATAGCCAGTGGGTAAGTCCAGTTCAAGTTGTACCAAAGAAGTCTAGAGTAACCGTGGTGGCAAATGATAAGAATGAGCTGATACCCACAAGAATCCAGAACAGTTGGAGAGTCTGCATTGATTATAGAAGACTCAACCAGGCTACTCGAAAAGATCACTATCCCTTACCTTTTATTGATCAGATGCTTGAGCGGTTAGCTGGTAAATCTCATTACTGTTTTCTGGATGGTTTTTCAGGTTACTCCAGATCCACATAGCACTAGAGAACCAGGATAAAACTACTTTCACATGCCCCTTCGAAACTTATGCATACAGAAGGATGCCTTTTGGACTCTGTAATACACCTGACACTTTTCAGAGGTGCATGGTAAGCATCTTTTCTGATTTCTTAGAGGAGTGTATGGAAGTATTCATGGATGATTTTTCTGTCTATGGTTCCTGTTTTGATGATTGCCTGAGTAGTCTAGCAAAGCTTTTGAATAGATGCATATGTTGAATTATGAAAAATGTCATTTCATGGTCGAGTCTGGTATTGTATTAGGGCATGTAATTTCTAAGAAAGGAATTGAGGTAGATCCTGCTAAGATAAAAGTTATTTCTGCTTTGCCTTACCCCGCCTCTATGCGGGAAGTTCGCTCTTTTCTTGGCCATGCAGGTTTCTACCGGAGATTCATCCAAGACTTCAGCCATAAAGCCCAGCCTCTCACCATCTTACTTCAACATGATGTGGATTTTCTCTTCACTGACTCATGCAAGGATGCTTTCAATCAACTTAAGAAGTGCTTGACCACTGGCTCTATCATCCAACCACCGGATTGGACCCTTCCATTTGAGTTGATATGCGACGCTTCCAACTATGCAGTTGGTGCAATCCTAGCTCAGAGGCGAGATAGAGCTCCCCATGTCATTTCTTATGCCTCCAAGACCTTGGACTCAGCACAGTCCAATTACACCACTACAGAGAAGGAACTTTTAGATGTTGTATTTGCCTTAGATAAATTTCGGTCTTACTTGTTAAATGCTAAGATTGTTGTTTTTACTTATCATGCAGCTTTAAAGTTCCTTCTGAAGAAGGCAGATGCGAAGCCCAGACTCATCAGATGGATGCTTCTGCTCCAAGAATTTGATATTGAGATCAAGGATAGAAGCGAAGCTCAGAACTTGGTGGCTGATCACCTTAGCTGCATCCATCTGCCTGCCTCACTCTCCCTCATTGCGGATAATTTTCCAGATGAGCAGCTTTTACAACTGCAAGGTAAATTCTCATCCCCTTGGTATGCTGACATTGTAAATTATCTGGTTGCTGGTTTAATTCCTGAAGATTTCACTAGGGCTCATGCATTGAAACTTAAGAGTGATTCTAAACATTATGTATGGGATGATCCTTATTTGTGGAAATTTTGTAGTGACCAGATTATTAGGAGATATGTGCCTAAGTATGAGTTTGCATCTGTTCTTGCCTTCTGTCATGTTTTTGCTTGTGGTGGTCATTTTGGACCTAGGAGGACTGCTAGGAAAGTGTTAGACTCTGGACTATTTTGGCCTTCTTTATTTCATGATGCTTATGAATATTGCAAATCTTGTGATAAGTTTCAGAAAATAGGAAATATTTCTCGTAGATATGAGATGCCTCAGCAACCCATATTATTTTGTGATGTTTTTGATGTTTGGGGCATTGATTTCATGGGATCGTTTCCTGTTTCATTCGGGTTTACTTACATCCTGCTCGTTGTTGATTATGTCTCTAAATGGGTTGAGGTGAAAGCCACTAGGACTAACGATTCTGCTGTTGTAGTAGATTTTGTTCGTTCCCATATATTTTGCAGGTTTGGTATTCCCAGGGCCATCATCAGTGACCAGGGCACACATTTCTGCAACCGAAGCATGGACCTTTTACCGAGGAAATATGGAGTACTCCATAAGGTTGCCACTGCTTACCACCCGCAAACTAACGGACAAGCTAAGATCTCTAACAGGGAGATCAAGCTCATTCTACAGAAGACTGTGAGTTCCAACAGGAAGGACTGGAGCAAGCGTTTGGATGACGCTTTATGGGCCTACCGAACTGCTTACAAGACCCCAATTGGGATGACTCCTTACAGGTTGATCTATGGTAAGGCCTGCCACCTCCCTGTGGAACTTGAGCACCGTGCTTTCTGGGCAGTCAAGCAGTGTAATATGGACTTGGACCAACTGGAGCCAGAGAGGAAAGTGTAACTCCAAGAGTTAGAGGAGCTGAGATTGGAGGCTCATGAAAGTCCACGCATATATAAAGAGAAGACCAAAGCCTTCCATGATCGGCAAATCCTTCACAGGGAGTTTTCAGTTGGACAGAAAGTTCTTCTCTTTAATTCTCGCCTCAAGCTTATGCCTGATAAACTTAAATCTAGGTGGGATGGTCCATTTGTGATTACTAATGTTTTTCCTTTTGGTGCAGTTGAACTTAAAGATGATCGACCAAGGATACATTCATGGTGAACGGGCAGCGCTTAAAGCACTATCATGAGAGCTCCATCAAGCAGCCCGCAGAGCAGGAGATTGTCACACTTGCAAACGCACTGTCACTTTGAGTGGCCGATGGAGTTTTTCTCTTCTCCCTCCACTCTTTTCCGTTTTGTTTTCATTCATTTCCTATCTTTCCACCTTCTCTAATTAGGAGTAATTAGGATTTCCATGCTTTGTTTCATTTTATTTTTATGAATTGGAGATTTTGTGATTCTGGTCTGATTATTAGTACATCTGCATTATGGTTTATATGTTGAGAATCTGAACTGGAATCTGAGCTGAGTTAATTTTTTTTGATTATTTTGTGGTATTGATATATTCCTCTGATAGATGTTGGACTAGTTTGTATGAATTGGGTATGTATTGTTTCTGATAAGTATTTGACAATATTAAACTTGTAAGTCTTTGGGCCTGTTTTAAATGGATTCATCTGCATGTCATTCTCTTTCTTTCAGTGTGATATATGTCATTAGTGGATGTTGTTTTTCAGAACTTGCTTTTATTCTTTTCAAAACTGCATTTTATCACTTAGTGCATGATCATGATTGAGGCATTCATTTCTATTTTCCCCACTTGACCAAATATTTTATCCCTTGCTAGCCCCTTTGCGCCTGAAACCATTTCTTTCACTACCTGCATTACAAGCTTTAAAAGTAAAACAATGTTGTCCTGATTTTGCAGATATTGAGTTAATTGTTCATCTTTTGGTTATGTGAAGCAGATAAGTGTAAGGATGTCTGCTCGGGACGTGCAGAAAAAATAAGTGTGGGGGTGGAATATTAAAATTAGTATGATTTGGGTCTGAGTTTTAAAACTGATACATTTTGGTTGCTTTTTGACCAACACACTTGTGTAAATGTTATGGATGAAAAAGAAAAATAAGTACAAAAAAATTGAAAAAAAGATAAGAAAAAATTGGAAAAAATATATGGAAAAAGAAAAAGAAATAAGAGCAAAATAGCAAAATTTTAATCTGAATAAGTGTGCAAAATGAGTTGAGTACTTAAGCAGTTGTTGAAATAACAACTTTGCAGATTTACTATGTAATTTTAATATCTTTTGTAATCTGTTGATGTTGATTTCAATATCTGTGAAATAGTAGTCACTTGACCAAATTTATCAAATCTTTATCGTTGGCCCCCATTACATCCTTTGCAAGTCCTCTTGAATCATGCATGACTATGATTGTTGGTGGTAGAGAGCTAGAATGATTGCAAGCCTATGGTAAAATGATGTTCACTTTAATGGTTTGAGAGTAAACACTTGTCTGATACACTTGAGAGTTTGAGTGATACACTTCTGGTGAGGTCATTGCTTATAATTAACTTGCATGATTAATTAACTGTCTGATTGGTCCTATCTGAAGCAGGAATTGTTTAATACTGTAATATGTAATTATTAGATTGATTGTGCTCTGATCGCTATGTTCAGTTCTGAGGCATTGATGACTATTTTGTAGAGTATGAAATAACTTAGACCAGATGAAATTTTGCATCCAATTTAACATTTTCATTAGGACTTAGTTTTGCCCAAGAGTGCAAAAGGATAAGTGTGGGGGAATTTGATGAATCATTATTTTGATCAATTTCTCTGCATTTAATACATCATATTAAAACATTATTAATGGTCAATTAGCATCATTTAGTGCATTTATGAGTTTGGGCTCATTTGGGCCTTAAGTGCTTATTTTTGTTCTAATTCGCTAAAATTTCTAGTTTTGACAAGGTTCACTAAAAAAGGCATAATTCTCACTACAGAACTTTGTTTGAGCTCCATTTTATGTCAAATTAAAGAGGACTGAAAGAGATACAAAAGCTATGAGACATGAAGAGCCAATTCAGACCGCATCTGGGGTGAAAATTGCCTTGAAACTGACGCACGAAATTGATGCGGGAATTTCAACGAGAAGAATTAATGTAAGCCCATTTCAAATCATGTAATTAGACCATTTAAATGTTTGTATTGAGTGAACTTTGAACCCTGCACCCTAAGTCACTTAAAGTCATGTGACTAGCACATGACTCACTTATTATAAATACCCTAATTCAGAAAATTGTAGCACACTTTTACCTTTCAATCAATTTTAATTTTCAGCATTACTCTTTTCCTTTCAAGTCGCTCTACTAGGGTTTTCAGGTTTGCCATTCCAATTCTCGTTCTCTCTCCCATCTTGCAATTTAATTCTTCTAATATGCAATCGTAATCTATGCTTAGTCTAATTTCAACTATGCGCAACTAATTTCTTCAACCAATTCGATTTCAATAGGATCCCTAATTTCCTTAGGTTCTCCGTTTTCAATTGAATGAGTACTCGTTTTGGATTCTATAATTTTAATTCCATTATGTTGATTAATATTTTGGATTGAGATTGTTGATTCTGTCATTGTTAATTGATAATGAATGCAGAGAACTAATTATATGATTCGAAACCATGTTGTGTGCTCTCATGCGATTGTATGAGTTTAAAGGTCACCAAGTGTTCGATGATAATTCTCTAAGATCTTAGAGCGTTAGTTCAGTGTTGACATGCAGAGATCTCGGTTTCAATGCACTGCATAGATGAGTGTCTTTGTTGAACCAATGAGAGAAATTGGGATCTGACAGAGATCGGATTGGTGCTTTTTAATAATCTATTAATTGCTTTTTTAATTATTATTTAATTACTGTCATTGGTTAATTTTTACTGTTGAATTGCCTTTAATTTTCCCTCCATATAAAACCCCCAAAAAAATTGCATTTAAAATTTCGGCTACAGAGAAGTAACAAAGTAATTCGTAAGGAAACGATCCGAGTCCACTATTACTGCAAAACAGTGGCTAGATTTTGATATTATTTGACGCACGTTCGGCGCGTGTCAAGAATCGACAACTCTTATTTACAAGTACTTATTATTTAACGAATGTTCCAGGAATAGACTCTGTGAGGCCATCCTTAACTCCTATGGCAACTAATAAATGTGGATTATGTGTCCGAATGGTGAAAGCAGCAGCTTTACCTACCCTCACCAACATCCTCAAGAAGAATATATTTACCGATTTAGTGCCTCGCGAGCCATTGTTATTGTTAGTGATGGAGGATCTCAATTTGGCAACAAGCATGAATCAAGAAGTGGCTACTCCATACCATCCCGAAACAAGTGGTCAGGTTGAAGTATCCAATAGGGAGATGAAAAGAATCCTAGAAAAAGCAGTGAGTACCTCAAGGAATGATTGCATAGCTAAGTTGGATGATGCATTACAGGCATATCAGACTGCCTTCAAGATGTCTATTACGATGTCTCCCTTCAGGTTGGTTTTCGGAAAAGCATTCTGTTCCACTTACCTGTGGAGCTGGAACATAAGGCCTATTGGGCCACAAAGGTGTTAAATTTTGATTTGAAGGAGGTCGTTTAAAGGAGGTTGCTACAATTGAGTGAGCAAAAGGAGTTCAGGTTGAATTCCTAAAAGAATGCCAAAATTTACAAAGAAAAGACCAAGCAATGGGATGACAAGCACATCCTAAGGAGGGAGTTTTGGATAAGCCCAAAGGTCTTGGTTTTCAACTCCAAGTTGAAATTGTTCCTGGCAAGCTTCGCTCTCAGTGGTCAGGACTGAGGACTATTCACCAACACCAAGATATCATTATTAAGAGCAATTGAGGTTACACACTTGAGAAAAGGGACTTTGAAGGTCAACACTCAACGGGTGAAACCCTTCATCGGTGGGGACTTTGACAAGATTAAGGCCACCGTACCACTCGCAAATCCACTAAGGAAACTACAGTCCAAAACTTAGGGATGATAAACCAAAGTGTTTATCCCGACATTTCTAAACTCTAACTTTCCTAAGCATTTTTTTTCCTTTTTTTAATTCTCATTTTATATATATATATATATATATATATATATTGCATTGTTAGGCATGTTAAGCTAGGTGGAGTAGAACTCACTCAATGGAGTCAGAGCATGCCCAGCTATCTCCACGGTCCGAGAGATTCACCTAAAAGGATTTCTTCCAGTTTCAGTGGGGCTACCCACCCTTTGGTCAGCTGTAGGGGAGGTTCGCAACTCCCTCAGGTTAGCCTACATGCGTTGAGGACAATGTATATCTTAAGTTGGGGCGAGAAATTATTATAAAAGTAGGTTGTACATGGGGTGTTATTATTATTATTATTTTTTTTTTTGTTTTACGAAATTTTCAATTCAGTTAGTCTGTGTTTGAAAGAGGAATTTCAAAATTTTTAAAAAATTTAAATACTAACATTTCAATTGTCTTGATTTAAATATCTTTCCTTTTGAATTTATTTTATTTGGATGAATCAATTTAATTTCTTATATTTTAATTCCCTTTTTGGATAAAGTAATTTAATTTTTAAGAAATTCAAATTTTTATTTTTAAATACTTATTTAAAAATTAAATTTTTAATATTGAATAAAAATAATATTAATCATTTTTAAATACTTAAATATTCAAAATAATTTTAATGTTACATGATGAATTTTGATGTTTCAAAATATTTAATAATTAAATTTTTAATATTAAATAATTAAAAACATAATAAATAAATAAATGTTTGAATTGCGTAGTCTTACAATAATTTTAAAAATTATTAGAAATAAATAATTACTTAACTTGATAATCGTGAAATCATTTAAATTATTATAAAACGTGTGAAGTACTGAAGAGTTGAGAGAAACGTGAAAATGACTCAAAAGGAATTGAAATGTCTCACTTTTACATAAAATTTGAAATTTTCCAAATTTATTTATTTAAAATTTCTTTTTAAAATGACATCATTTTTAATTCTTCAAAATAATTTATTCAAATAAGTCAATTGAATTAATAACAATTTAATTTTACAGAAAAATAAATTGCTATGAAAAAATTGTTCTATCCAGACACACTCTTGAAAATTTGTGGGTGAATTGATCAATTATACTTCATGTCATATGTTCTAAATGTAATGAATTATGCTAAGACTGTAATTTTCATGATATAATTGTCATTTTGTGGGTGAATTGATAATAATTATATTTATGTCATATGTTCTAAATGTAATGAATTATGCTAAGACTGTAATTTTAATGATATAATTGTCATTCAAATGACTCTACTTGACTTTTGTAATAGGCTAAAAACTCAAATCTATGGTTGATGTTTGATGGTATGGATAATATAATCTTATGCACGGTAAATTATTTTTGTTGTTAATAATATGTTTGTACGTAAGAATTCAGCAACTTACAACCTCTTAGAACTGAGTCGATCCTAATCAAATTAAGTAAAACATTAGTTAAAAAAGGATTTAGGTCTTATTTAGAAATTTAGAAAATAGTCTCTCAACCTACCATTTGTTTCATAGAAGGCGATTTATGCATGTGATGGGTATTCAAAATTACATTCAAGCTCATTATTATTTTTTTAATTATACTTGATACTTGTCCATATTTTAGTGTTTTACACTTTGCTTTAAACCGCCCACTTAATGAGATCATCTTATGAATTTTCACGGTTTTTCTATCTAAGTTAAAATTCATGAATTATGAAACCGTAGAACAAAATTTATTGGGAAAGTGGGCGGGCAAAGTTGCAAGACTGTTAAATTTTGACAATAAAAATATAAACAAGCCTAATTTTTAAAAACTTAAAATTATTAATTATATTCTTTTTGAAAATGAAAAATCAATTCAGAGAATTTATGAGATAAATACTCAATTAGTTCGAACTTTTTTAATCTTAAATTGGGATAAAAAAAACAACTTTAATATATAGCTCTTTTATTATTATAACAATATAACCGGTGTTTTTTCTTATTACTATAATTATTTAATTCATAACATTATGTTTTGATTTATTTAGTTTCTTATTACTACTACAATGTAGTTTTTATATTATATTTTATGATTTAAAATAATTTCATATTTTTAATTACTATATTTATTTATTTGGTGATATTTTAATATTCTTTATTATATTATGTTACATGGTTTAAATAATAATAATAATAATAATAATAAAGAAACAGACACTAAGTTGGACTGAAATTGAAGCCCAACAAACCTAAACCAGAAAGAGAGAAAAGAAAACAAATAAAAACGTTTGGGCCGTTCGGCCTAATTTGCTTAACGGTTTCCCTGTTAGAAAATGAAATTGCAGGTTCAAATATGGAAGAGATAGCATATAAGTGTGGCTTCTTAGTTGGCTGTTCCTGATGCACTGCATTTTGACTCCATTTTTTACTTAAAAGTCACTCAAATAGCAATAAAATAAATAAATTAAGTATCTTATGATTTACTTTGATTTAATTTAAATACAAATTCTGAATTGAATGATTTTTTTATAGTTTGGATTATGCGATTCTAATTATTTTTGTATGTATTAAAAAAATTAAAACTATTTTGAAATATTATTATTAAAACTTATTCAATTACATAAATTGTGCTCAAACTACAAAATATAAAGTAATTAAAAGATAAAAAATAAAAAAATAATTAACATTAGCTAGAGAAAAGGAATAAAAGAAAAGTTGTTAGTATCTTAACCTGAAAAACAGAAGTCGTGACATAATATTTAAATGAATATAAAAAATTAAATTGAACCACGTAAATTTAAGAAAAATCAATTCAAATAGTACACGGTTTGCTTTAATATTTACTAATTTCTATTGATTGTTCACAAAACCAAGATCTGAAACCTCGAATTCAAATTAGAAACTCCTTACTTAATGGCATGGGTCAATGTATGTTTTTCCCAATTACATAACAAAAAGAAAAGGTTAAATATTCAATTTTTCTTTCTCATCGTTTCACTTTAACGTACGTTAATAACCATCTATGTGTTTGCTAAGCTACACCGGTGGTCTCAGAACATATGTGTTGCTCTGAGGTAAACATTTATTTTAGGATTCTTGTATCAATCAAGGGAAAAGTGAATGCTACAAGGATGAACTTCGGTGGATTCTCTGTAAAATCCTAGAGAGACAATTCTCACAATTTATAGATAAACATCCAAAAAAATATTCAATATAACTGTTTGGTGTGCCTTTCACATTACCAAAAACTTTACAATATAAAAATAATTATCTAATTGTACAAAAGTAAAATCTAACTGCATTATGCCACCATATTTACTTCTAAGTCAAGTTGAATTAAATTGACTAATTTAGATTTAAGTCATTTACTCAGGACGTACTCTTCTTATTGGTCCATCAAGTTCATACAGTTCAAAGTACATGCTCCTAATTAAGTTGGTCCTCAACACCTAATATGCCAAATGATAAACAGTAAAATTAAGGTTGTATTTGGATGAGTCAATTTGGTTTCGTTTGTTTATTCTGAGTAATTGAATTGTTATTAAATTAATTGATTTGTCTAGATAAAGTAATTTAGAGAATTTAAAATGATATATTTTGAGAAAGAATTTCAATTGAGTAAAGTTGAAGAATTTGAAATTCTATCTAACAGTGATGCATTTCAATTTATTTCTTGTTCTTCTCATTTCTCTCACACCTCCTTAAATAAAATGGAGAAATTTAAAAATGAATAATATTTATTTTTATTCAATATTAAAAATTTAATTTTTAAATAAATATTTAAAAATTAAAAATTAAATTTCTTAAAAATTAAATTATTTTATCCAAACAAAGAAATTGAATTAATTCATCCAAACAAAATAAATAAAAAATAAAAAAAAATTAAATAAAAGTAATTAAAATACTAGATATTTAAATTTCTTTAAAAAATTCAAATTCTTCTTCCAAACACAACATAAAACTTCGACAATATTAAACTAAAACCTTGTCCAACTAACATACTACTGTAATATCATCACAAACCGAAATAATAATAAACCAGTAAACAACCCACGTTGCTTAACTCTAAAAAAAATCCTTTATATAGTACATTAATATACTTCCTCCTTATATTACACTTATCCATCTTTAGGATGATTATTGTAATAGTATCAAAACACAGAATGTTTATACAATAGAATAAAAGAAAAAATACAGAATGTTTTTACAATACCGTAAAACATACAGGAGTTTCAATTCAATTTGATCTAGTTAAATATGAATCTGATTTAGTCAACTCTAAAAGTGAATCAAACTTTATCAAAACACAATATTATCGAAGAAAACAGTTCCCCTAAATTCTTATACAAGTCAGGGAGGTGTTTAAAAAATAACTGCGATTCTGCATAGCCAATTGTCAATAGATGTTTTAAAAGAATTGAGCAATTTGAAAAAATATTTTAAAAGCATAACTGGAATTAATTAACTATGATGATGGCGACTGATTAGCGATTCAGCGTTTTATTTTCTATTAAACTTAAACGAATAGTTTATGATAATTAAGAAAGTTAAACCCCAAGATTCAATCACATGGTTTGCTAAAACCATTCATATGTTCTTTGTAGATAGAAAATTGATCCTCTGAGATCACATGCGGATTAAATCAATATAATCCATTTGCTTGGATCGAATAAATTAAATGAATAGTTTACTAGACTAATAGACCTTGATTGTGTGTTTATTATATCTTTAATAATTCTTTGTAAACTTTAATTTTAGAAGAGTTTTATAATCAATCAAACCTTACCAACTCCGTTAAACGTAAATTTTTAATATTTTTAGTATTTGCATTAAGATATAATGTTTTGTGGTGAATTTATTAATTAATTCAATTTTTATCATTACAATTTTTTATTAATGTACATGACATACAATATTATAATTCTGTGCATAATTTTTCATCAGTAGAATTGAAACCGTGTCAGAGATTTATCACAGGACAGAATATTTTGAGTTAATTTAAAAATTAACTTCATTTTACTATGTATATATAATTATCATCGATATAATTATAATTTAACTGCAATTAAATTAAAATATTATGAACTTGTATTTTAATCAGTTAAATGACTTGTTCAAAATAGTGTTTCTTTTATAAGTATTGTACCGTGTCTTGATCTAGCAATGAAAGAAAGCAAAATGTGGGTAAATCCACGAAAAAGAACAAATAGATATTCTTGTCTGTTGCGTAAATAGAGCTAAATAATAAATTTAACAATGACTAACAATAATAAATAAGAAGTAGAAAAATAACAATGAAAGAAAATACCAGGTATTTAACGAGGTTCGGCCAATTTTGCCTACGTCTTCGGATTCCACTACAAATATTTCACTATAAGAGAAATATACAAATTTTGGAATAAAATGAAACTAAGGGGGAAGGTTCCTTTTATAGGCTAAGGTTCCTTCCCAAATTGGTATTTCATCCTATGTGAGACTAATTCCCATTACAACAAAACTCCACCTTGGGAATAAAGCCCCAGAAGTTACAAATTTTTCTCTCATAATAATACTATCTCTAGTATTGTCTTCAAATGTACCTACGGTACTATCCATCTGCAATCTTCACAATATTGACCAAATTCATACAATGTTGAAATTTGATCGATGTAACTATCTTGGTCATCATATCTGCAGGATTTTCAGCTGTTTGAATCTTCTGAAGTAGTATTTCACCTTCTTCCAGAATCTCCCTTACGAAATGATATCGGACATTTATATGCTTCGTGCGTGAGTGATAGACTTGGTTCTTTGCTAAACAAATAGCACTCTGACTATCACAATACATCTTGACATGTTTCTGATCAACTCCCAAGTCCTTCAGTAATCTTTGAAGCCAAATCGCCTCCTTAACAGCCTCTGTAACAGCCATATATTCTGTTTCTGTAGTAGACAAAGCAACTGTTGACTGCAAAGTAGACTTCCAACTCACCGGTGCCTTTGCAAGTGTAAACACATAACTGGTAGTTGATCTTCGTTTGTCCAGATCTCCAGCATAGTCAGAATCACAATATCCGACTACATGTAGACCAATCCTTTTATCCTGCTTAAATAACAACCCAACATCCACGGTGTTCTGAATATACCGTAGAATCCATTTGACAGCTTGCCAATGTCCTTTACCAGGATCATGCATATACCTGCTCACAACCCCAACTGCTTGTGAAATGTCAGGTCTCGTACACACCATAGCATACATCAAGCTACCAACAACTTTTGCATAAGGAACTTTTTCCATATATTCTCGTTCAGCATCATTCTTGGGAGATAAATCAGCACTAAGTTTCATGCGGAGTACTTACAGGTTTTGACTTGTCATTCATGCCAAAACGTTGTAGCACTTTTCTCAGATATTGTTTCTGAGTTAGACTAAGTTGCCTCAATCATTTGTCTTTATTTATCTCCATGCCGAGAATCTTCTTAGCTTCCCCTAAATCTTTCATCTCAAATTCTTGCTTCAGTTGAGTTTTCAATTTGTCAATCTCTTTAGATTTCTTCACAGCTATCAGCATATCATCAACATAAAGAAGAAGATAGATAAAAGATTCATCTTGTAGCTTGCTTAAATACACACAATGATCGTATTTACTTCTTGTGTACTTCTGCCCCAACATAAACTTGTCAAATCGCTTGTACCACTGTCTTGGAGATTGTTTCAATCAGTACATTGATTTTTCAAGTTTACATACCATATTTTCTTTTCCAGCAACCTTGAACCCTTCTGGCTGAGTCATATAAATCTCCTCCTCCAAGTCTCCATGTAAAAATGCAGTTTTTACATCAAGTTAAACTAGTTCCAAATCCAGCTGAGTTACCAAGGCCAACAAGATTCTGATGGATGAATGTTTCACCACTGGAGAGAAAACTTCATTGTAGTCAATTCCTTCCATCTGAGCATAGCCTTTAGCTACCAACCTTGCCTTGTAACGTATGTTTTTCTTGTCAGGAGATTCTTCTTTCTTTGCAAATACCCATTTGCACCCAATTGCCTTCTTACCCTTTGGTAATTGTGTTAACTTCCACGTCTTGTTCTTCTCGAGAGATTGCATTTCCTCTTCCAACGCACTTGTCCATCTATCACTTTCTGTGCTATAGATGGCTTCTATGTAGGTGGTTGGAACATCATCAACAACTGGAAGTGCATATGCTACCATGTCTTTGAAATGAGCTGGTTTTTGTATCTCTCGTCTTTCCCTTCGAATGGCAGTTGGCTCTGATTGCTGTGGAGGTTCTTGGGTTGACACCTCTCCTTCATCTGACTCTTCTTCTTCTATCGGAGAGTCTTCAGTTGTGTTATTTTTAGGAAACATCATTGTTTGCTCAAACTCCACCTACTTTGGAGTATTCTTCACATGCTGTAGAGTGTCATCAGTCCCTTCTAGATTTACTTTCTTCAATAAAACAGATTCATCAAAGGTAACATCTCTACTGACAATTATTTTCTTTGCCTCTAGACACCACAAACAGTATCCTTTAACCCCAGCATTGAACCCCATAAATAAGGCCTTCTTTGCTCGTGGATCCATCTTTGATTCATTCACATGATAATATGCAGTAGAACCAAATACGCGCAAAGTATCGTAGTCAGTAGCAAGTTTTCCTGACCATACCTCCAAAGGAGTTTTTCCATTTAGAGCAGATGATGGCAAACGATTTACGAGATGTTGAGCGTATGTCACAGCCTCAGCCCAAAATTTTCTGCCTAGCTCAGCATTAGACAGCATACAACGAACTTTCTCTACAAGTGTCCTGTTCATGCGCTCTGCCACCCCGTTCTGTTGTGGTGTATGTTTTACTGTGAAGTGTCGAACAATGCCAGATTTCTGGCAAACCTCCAGGAATGGATCACTCTTATATTCTCCACCGTTGTCTGATCGGAGAATTTTAATCTTCCTTCCCGTCTGGTTTTCAACTTCAGCTTTCCACTTAAGAAAAATGTTAAACACTCCATCCTTGGTCTTCATGGTATACACCCATACTCTTCTAGAAAAAATCATCAACGAAAGTGACAAAATAATGCCTGCCTCCAAGTGACGGAGTCTTGGCTGGTCCCCATACATCTGAGTGTACATAATCCAAAATACCTTTGGTATTGTGGATAGCTGTGCCAAATTTCACTTTTCGTTGTTTTCCCATGACACAATGCTCACGAAATTCCAACTTGCAAGTTTTTGTTCCTTTCAACAATCCTTGTTTGGCAAGAAATTGCAAGGATTTTTCACCTACATGTCCCAATCGCATGTGCCACAGTTTCGTTGCCTCTGTATCTTTCTTGGTACTTGAAGTTGCAGTTGCTACTGACCCGATCACTGTATTACCTTGATAGTAATACAAGTTATTCTTCCTCACGCCTTTAAACATCACTAGTGCTCCTAAAGTTGCTTTAAGCATTTCATCTCGCATTGTTATAACTAGGCCATTAGATTCTAAGGCCCCTAATGAGATGAGATTCTTCTTCAACTTTGGCACGTAACGGACATTTCTCAATATTCTGGTGGATCCATCATGGTTCATCAATTTGATTGAACCTATCCCGGTTGTTTTACATGAGTTATTATTTCCCATGTATACCACCCCGCCATCAAGTTCTTGAAATTCGAAGAACCACTCCCGGATGGGACACATATGATAGGTACAACCTGAATTCCGAATTCACTCATCTAGATGCAACATTGAAGGTAAAACCACCAGAGAGATATCTGATTCAGCATCACTTCTACCTTCAGCAACATTTGCATTTTGCGAAGTACTACCTTTCTTCTTCAACTTTGGGCAGTCTTTCTTCCAGTGTCCTTTCTCGTGACAGAAAGCACACTCATCTTTGGCAACTCTACTCTTTGACTTTGATTTTCCTCTCCTTCCCTTTGATTTACTTTGTTGACGTCCTCTTGCCAACAATGCCTCTTCCGCCGTCGCAGATTTGGTTTTCATCTTATCCTGCTTTCTCAGTTCATGACTATATAAAGCAGAACAAACAACTTCTAACGACACATTTTCCTTCCCGTGAAGTAATGCTGTCTCCAAATGTTCAAATTCATCAGGAAGAGATGATAGCAACATCAAAGCCAAATCCTCGTCGTCAAATTTTACATCGAGGTTCAACAGGTCTGCTACTAACTGATTGAACATTGTGATATGTTCATTCATAGTAGTTCCTGGATGATAATCGAACCGGAACAATCTTTTCTTCATCAGAAGCTTATTCTGGCCACTCTTCTTCAGAAATTTATCCTCCAATGCCTTCCACAGCTTACTTGCAGAAGTTTCCTTTGAGAATGAATATTTCTGCTCCCTAGAAAGACATGATCGAATAGTGCCACATGCCAACCGGTTGATGGTCTTTCATTCTTTTTCTTCAATTTCTTCTGGTTTCTCCTCTTCGATAGCAATATCTAGACCTTGCTGGAAAAGCGCGTCTAGAACTTCACCTTGCCACATTCCGAAATGACCCGTACCGTCGAAAATCTCCACCGCAAATCTTGTATTTGGCACAGCAAGTCTCGTCAAAATTGACGACGAAGAAGCTGCCGAAGTTGATATAGTGGAAAATGTGGTTTTCTGAGTTTCCTCATTATTATCAGCCATTTTAGCTCTAAAGTGAAAAAATTACTAGTAATTTAGCCCAAAAAAAATGCACCAGGAATATTCCCAGGAAAGGCTGGAGGGGTCACAAACGGTCCCACTTAATACCCAGTCTCCTTAGACAGAATTTTCCTATACATGCACTTAATTAGACAATATACTACTAGCAATTTTGACACCAACATATGACACCAACATAAAAATCTCAAGAAATTTTTTTTGATGTGGAAAATCAGTTAAAACCGCAACCACAGAGCATACTTAAATTTCAAGAGAAATCGCAACCAAAGCTCTGATACCAATTGTTGTAACAATGAAAGAGAATACCAGGTATTTAACGAGGTTCGACCAATTTTGCCTATGTCGTCGGACTCCACTACAAATATTTCACTATGAGAGAAATATACAAATTTTGGAATAAAATGAAACTAAGGGGGAAGGTTCCTTTTATAGGCTAAGGTCCCTTCCAAAATTGGTATTTCATCCTATGTGGGACTAATTCCCATTACAACATTGTCTCCGTAGAATCAACAAAGAAATTAAGATTGTCATGTTGACTTTTAAATAAACACCACGATCTAGCATTGCCTCGCTGTTGACATCGTTCGAACAATAATGTGAGTTTAAATTCTATCCTAAGATCGTGGTGTGAGAACGACAATAAATCTACTCCCTAAACAATTACAATTCATTCATCTAATGGTTAAAAATTCTGACATCACGTCAACGAAGAAATATTATTTATTGACCAATTAATGCTACCTACCATATAAATACACACACCCATCCTTAGATAATGCTAGATGCGAACTAATTATTTAATTCATTAATCTATAAAATAATTTATAGACAGATTAATCACTAATTACTCAATTCATATACATGTATTGGGTGTTTACATTAGTTATAACTTCAATGCTTTCTGGGTTTTGCGTATCTGATTAAGGCGTTAATCAATTACCCTACCTAAATCATGAATCAATTGCAAATTCCTATTGATTCGGATGATACAAGTTGGAAACAGAGATGCAGCGAGAAGATGAAGAATTTAGAAAATACACAATTCAAAGTTCAAGATGCAGCCTCACAACCGGAACTCCTGTATGAGGAACTTGTTGGGAAGAAGAGAGTTATGATTTCTGAGTTGTATAACGCTATTGAAAATGGGAATGTTGATAACTTTGTTCATGTGTTGGAGAGTGTATGTGAAAAAAGGAAACTATGTTTGTGTTGTGTTTTTGATCAAGTTACTTGTTCAGGTGATTCATTGCTTCATGTGGCAGCAGATAAGGGAAAGAAAGAGATTGTGGAGTTGATTTGTGATCACTTCCCCGATTTTCTTATAAGAAGAAACGTAAGAGGTGATACTCCACTTCATGTTGCTGTGAGGTCTAAGAACTCTTCTGTTGTCAAACTCATTCTCTCTCAATATGCCATGAAGAAGGCAACACATGTTGGGATGATAGATAAGGAGATAACAAGAGAGAAAAATGAATATGGGAATACTCCTTTGCATGAGGCTATCTACAGTGGTGAAGTTAGTGTGATAAATGAGATTTTTGCTTCAGATATGGGTGTGGTACATGTTTTGAACAAGTCAAGGCAATCACCACTTTATTTGGCAGTTGTGACAAAGATTAATGTGAACATTCTTAATGATCTATTGCAAGTTCCATTACCTTCAGATCAACCTCTTCCACTCTGCTTTGGAAACTCTCCAATCCATGCAGCCATACTAGAAAGGAATCCTGGTATGTCTTCCTTCTTTACACTAAATTATTTATTTTCTATATTAATGTCTGTTTATGATAATCAAACACTTATTTTATAAACTACATCTGGGTTTATCTTTTTTTCATTTTATATAAATAAAAAACTACAACCGGGTATATAGGCTTAATTGGACATGCAAGTTGATTATATTTTACAAATTGTATGAGGTACGAGTACAAGACTATAACATATATATCTTGAGAAGGATATACCTGTTTCTCTTAAAAAAATAGTTACTATAAGCCCAAAAATGAGTATAAACTCTCCCAAAATCCTACCGTACTATTAAAAGAAAAAATTATTTAATATTTAATTTTTAAATAATTTAATTTTTAATAAAATACATTACATATTCATTAATCTTAGCATGTCCTTTGCAAGCCTGTAATGAAATCATCTTCCTTTCTTTTGTTTGTAGCTCTAATAAAAAAGATATTAGAGAAAAAACCAGAGCTAGTTCATTTAAGGGATGAAGATGGAGGTACTCCCCTTCATTATGCAGCTTACATTGGGTATGTTGAGGGATTTCGTATGCTCTTAGAAAATTCAATCAACAAATCAGATCAAACTGCTTTAGAAGGGAACAAGAAGGGGCATCTTCCTATTCACCTTGCTTGCAAAAGGGGTCATGTTGAGGTGGTAAAAAAACTCCTTAAACAGAAATGTTTTATTAATCTTCATGTTCTCCTCAATCAAAAGGGTCAGAATATTCTTCATGTTGCTGCGAAAAATGGAAAATCTAATGTAGTAAAATATCTATTGACAAATCCGAAGATTGATCAGATTACTATAAACCAGAAAGACAACGATGGAAACACTCCTTTGCATTTGTCTTCAATAAATTTATTTCCTAAAGTTCAGTACTTTATTGCACAAGATAAGAGGACTGATCTGAAACTCTCAAATAACAACGGTTTAACAGCTCAAGATATAGTTGTTCTGGCTTTGAGAAATGAAATGTCGATTCGAAAGGTATGATCATCATTATTTAATATCTCTAGAAGAACTGCTTAATCTTTCAATGAATGAAAAAGGATAAGATTATGACATGAAATGATATTAATTCCATCATTTTAGATACGAATATATCAATTACTCTTTTACTTTCATCATGAATTTATTTCATTCTATTTCACACATTCCAAATGCATATTATTTCAAATATTATTTCAAGCTGAAGATGCATAACATCTCATGTTAGTTTCCATTTATTTTTTGTTGTGTTCTGATCATTTCCGATTTCCATGTAAAGTTTATAGCCAAACGAGTTTTAAAAGAAGCTGGTGTCCCCTCAAAGGTAAACGATATGTCATATTCCCAACATCGACAACCACCAAAAAAATATTTGAGTTTAAAAGATCTCCTCAACACATTCTTAGTTGTGGCCACATTGATGGTCACTGTGACATTCGCAGCAGCTTTCACTGTGCCAGGAGGCATATACGGTCCTGATGATCCAAATCCAAAAAATAGAGGAATGGCAGTTTTTGCTCACAGGCCATTATTTTGGGTATTCACCACATTCAACATGACAGCTATGTATAGCTCAATACTTGCATGTGGACTTATGTTGATGGCATTGATATTTGATCATAAATTGGCAGCAAGAGCAACTATACTTGCAATGGGGTGTTTGGTTTTTGCATTTTTATTAGTGCCCGTGGCATTTATGGCTGCTGTACGTTTAGTTGTGGTTAACAACTCTGCACTTGCTATTCTTATAACTGTTATTGCAGGTGTGTACATTTCACTCATTTTGTTGGGTATTTTTGGATTTTTTCCAATTGGAGTTCGCTTTCTTCTGTTCCGTCAAGTTGGTAGATTCGTTCTTTGGATTCTAATTGCATTAATAGATTATGATGATAAGCCTCAAGATTCATCATCTCAGAAAGAGATCAAGGACAAGGATAATTAGTTAGAGTAGTATGTGTAATTAGATGAGCATTTGTAACAAGGAGTTTGAACTGTATAATAGTGTTTATTGGATTGATTTTGCTTTGAAAGAATGACAATGAGAAACGCAATAAAATTTCAGTTGTTATTGCTGAGTAATTCTTTTGGAATATCGTTTTAATTCCTATTTTTAAATATAATTATAAGTTAGAAATAAGTTTATTACCATATTTTTTTATGTCGATATCAGAAGAAATTATTTGAATAAGTTAATGAAAAGAATAGAAAAAGTTATTATATTTACTTAACTCAAGTACAGTTATCTATAGAAAGAGATACACATTTCTGTAAAAAGAAATTACTAATTTGTTTGTCGAAAAAAAAGATAATATTGAAAATATATGATGTTGCCCGATCTAGAACTAGGATTCAATTTTCACGTGCTTATGTTGAATTGGAGTGTAAATCCTTTTGCTTATCAATAAAGTGAAAGGTACATGATCAATTATTCTCCTCAAGGAAGTCCATTACTAGTGCAGCCTTTAACCAGTTGATCACTAAGCTCTTTGTTTATTCAATTACACACTAAAATATATTTATGGCAATACATATTTTACTTTCACTAGTATATACAATTTTTGTGGTGAATTTCATTAATAATATTTGAAGTTATATTTATTAATTAATTGAATATTTATTTGACTTTATTTTTTAAGTTTACTTTTACTTATGTATATATTTAAGAATATTAAAAATCAAGACATCAACTTGATTATAATTTAACTACAATTGGATTAATACATTATGAAATAGTACTATTATGATTGGTTAATGATATTCAAATTATAGGTCCACTGAACATAAATTTGTCTTGATCTAGCTATCAGAATTATAGAAAGCTAACAACTTGTTAAGTCCACCATAAATAAATATTGTAGTCTGCATGGAATCAACAAAGAAATTAATATTCTCAAGTTGACTTTTTAACAAGTACTCGTTTGGCCAGGCTGTCACAAACGACGAGTAAGTCATTATTCCAAGAGTCGTGTTTAAATTTTACATATTCGAACATTTTTCGTTCTCCTGCATCCCAGCGTGTGTGAATGGAAATAAAGTTACAACAACTCATAAAATGTTTAAAAAATCTGAACCAAGAATAACCTACCTCGTACATACCTACCATATACATTCACACACGTCATTTTTATAAGGATAGAGGGAATTAATTATTTAATTCATTAACAAAATAATTTAATGATAGCTGTATCACTAATCACTTGTTTAATAAATAGGTGTTAATTGTGGATTTACATCACTTGCAATTACATGCCAACCTTAATCTTCTTGCGTTTGGTGCATTTGATTAAGGCATTAATTAATTAATTAGCGTAAATCATCATGGCTCCCAATGATCATGTGGAAATTTCTATCGATTCGGGTGAAGGTACGAAAAGATGGAGCCAGGTGATGAAGAAATTGAAGACACAATTCGGTGATCAGTTCCAAAGTCATGAAGATGATGCTAATAATTCACAGCAGAAACTACTTCATGAAAAACTTGTTGGAGAGAAAAAAGTTTTGAACCCCGAAGTGTATGAAGCTGTTAAGGAGGGAAATGTGGATAAGTTTGTTGACGTGGTGTGGCAAGTTTGTGAAAAAAATAAACTACGTTTGTCTAATGTTTTCGATCATGTAACTTGGACAGGTGATTCACTGGTTCACCTGGCAGCACACCTGGGGAAAGAAGAAATTGTGATGTTGATTTGTCAACACTTCCATAATCTTCTTACTATGAGGAACACAAGAGGTGATACTTCACTTCATGTTGCTGCTAGGGCCAATAACCATACTATAGTGAAGTTCATTGTCTCACATGATGGGGTGAGAGATAAAATGATAACAAGAGAAACAAATGAGTACGAGAATACTCCTTTGCATGAGGCTGTGATATGTGAGCATTTTGATGCCGTTAAAGAGCTTGTGGATGCAGATCCAGAGGTAGTCCATTGTTTGAACAAGTCAAAGCATTCACCACTGTATTTGGCAGTTGTGAAAGGGAATATAGATATTTTGAATCTTTTATTGCAAATTCCATTCCCCAAAAAACAACTTCCTCACTGCCTTGGAAACTCTCCACTCCATGCAGCCATACTGGAACAAAAACCTGGTACATATTCCTTCTTTACATTAAATTTCTTTTTTTTTTTCTTTATTTATCCCATTAATGACTATATATTTATAGTATTTTAATTGAACACTTACTGGGTTAAGGAATAAATATATTTTTATTCACTATGAATTTGACTTTTGGCTTTTAAACAAATTTTTTATCTATCTTAATTGGTTTGATTATCTTTTTACAGTTCCTTCAGTTCCATGAATATTGACTTTTTTAGTCTTACATTTTAATCCTCTTTTATCCCTTGCTGTCATCCTTTCTAATCTTCACACTTTATATTTAATTCTCTTTAATATATGTTGTCAAAAGTTACGTAATGATGTTAGATAATTTCTTTAGATTCAACAAATTAATGATCAATGTATCATATTTTTTTTACAGGAAGACTAAAAAAGAATTAAAAGATAAAATATAGAGATTAAAAATATTATTTTCAAACTACAGAGGGTAAAGTAGAAAGCTTGTGAAATTAAATTGATCAAAATTGTAATTAATCCATCTTAATTTCTATACTTTTTCTATGTTAATTCTCATTTTTCCTTGTCTTACCATATATAGGTCCATTGTTAAGTGATTATACAATTGCATAATCATATAGTCAGGTGGATTATTAGTTTAACTGTGGTAGTCATGTGTGAAATATTGAATTGTAAAATATTGTTTAGTCTCTAAATTGTTTGACAAAATTCACTTTCGTTCCTCCATAATTTTTTTTACTGTTTCACTTTAAGATGACTTTTGTGAAAAGTTTAGGAATGAATTAAAAATAACTCACCGTAATTTTTACATGTTGCTATCATATCAAACTAATAATTTACGTAATTGTCAACATAATTATTATGTTATTATTTAATTCTAATATTTAATGGATAAGACCAAAACTGCTAACGTATAGTCTTAGATAGATGAAAATATTGTTTAGAAACTAAAACTGGAAATCGAAGACAATTTAAAGACCAAAAACAGGCATATTTAAGATCTGTATGAATGTATAAACTGGGTTCATAAGTTTTAACCTGCAACATGATCGTATTAGTTATAATTTGTGTGAAGTAAGACCACCTGAAAGTTTTGAATTAAGCAGGTTTAAGTTCGCAGGTTATGGCAAGCCAACCTGCAATGTTTTCATTAAATATAATTTGTTATTATAAGTTAGTCTTACTAATTTTTTAGTTTTTTATTTATTTATTCCATTTTAATGGCCAACTTGCTACCTCGCGTGCCAAGGGAGCTAAACTTGCATGAGTTAGTGATTATTTTACGGGGCCATTTGTATAAAATGTACTTCTTAATTAGGTTTTTAATGAATAAAAATATCTAATAGAATATATTTAATATTCTATGATCTGTCCTTTATTAAATTATTTTTTGTACTTTGTATAGATCTAATGAGAATGATACTAGAGAAAAGACCAGAACTAGTTTATTTTAGGGATGAAGATGGAGGTACCCCCCTTCATTATGCAGCTTACATTGGTTATGCTGAGGGATTTGATATACTCTTAGCAAATTCACTAAAGAAATCGGATGTAACTCCCTTGGAAGAGAACAACAAGGGTCATCTTCCTATTCACCTTGCTTGCAAGAGAGGTCATGTGGAACTTGTCCAAAAATTCTTTCAACATAAGTGGGATTTTAATCCTTTTGATATCCTCAATAAGAAAGGTCAAAACATTCTTCATGTTGCTGCAAATAATGGAAAAGTTAAAGTGGTACAATATCTATTGAAAAATTACAAGATTGACTATCAATCTATAAACCAGAAAGACAACGGTGGGAACACACCATTGCATTTGGCTTCAAAACGTTTATTTCCTAAAGTTCTGCACATTATTGTTCAACATAAGAAGATTAATAAGGATATCTTGAATGACGATGGTTTAACAGCTCGAGATGTTGTCGAGAGAGAAAAAATGTCAATTCGAAAGGTATGATCAATTACTAGTTGATATCTAGGGAAGAAGTTGTTAATGCATTATATTGGCTTCATGCATGCAATAGACTAACATGTGAGTTTGTTGCTATTATGAATAGTAACCTTTTTACACATTTATTCAATTTCAAGTCATAATCAAAAGTTGTTAATTAATGCTTTATACATTTGGTTCCTACAATAAATTAATACATGAATTTAATTGCCATCAATTATTGGTACAATAGTTGAATCAGAAGTCATTGATAGCTAGTAGGATTTTTAAAGTGTTTATAATGAATAAAAAAAAATATATTGTATATAATAATATGTGATTAAATATAGTATAGAATTGTTTATATTATCAGTACATACTAATTAAATCTTTAATATATTTGGATGGATGATAAAAGATAAAATAACATGAAATAATATTAAAATCTATCATTTGATATATGAACATATTTATAATTGATATGAAAGCAGAACATTCTACCATGTGAAATAATAATAGAATCATGACTTCATTTTGTTTTAAAATGAATACATCTATCACTCTGCTGCATATCCATGTTTATATTTTAGTAGAGAGAGTTTAAAAGTACTTTTACTCTCAAATTAACATTTTTTTCTTTATTCATTTTTTAATCAGAATTCATTTAATATAAAATGTTATTCAAACATATTTATTTTAATAATTAGATATTCAATCACAACAAGAAACTCTACTTGTTGATGATGCGTGCATATATAATTTCTAATGTTAATATATGCCTTTCTTATTTTATCTTAACTTATCCAATTTTCTATTGAGCAGTTTCTAGCCAGTCGAGTATTGAAACAAGCTGGTGTCCCTTTGATGGCAAAGAATATGTTATATTCTCAAGCACCCAAAAAGAATCCCGAAAAGAATAAGTTAAAAGATCTTCTTGACACATTTTTAGTTGTGGCAACATTGATGGTGACGGTGACATTTGCAGCAGCTTTCACTGTGCCAGGAGGTGTATATAGTTCAGGTGATCCAAATCAAGGGATGGCAATATTTGCTCACAGACCATTTTTCTGGGTATTCACAACCTTTAACATGGTAGCTATGTATAGTTCTGTTATTGCATGTGGACTCATGTTGATGGCATTGATATTTGATTATAAATTGGGAACAAGAGCATTGATCCTTGCAATGGGGTGTTTGCTTCTGGCATTTTTATTAGTGCCGGTGGCATTTATGGCTGCAGTGCGTCTAGTTGTGGCCAATAACTCTGCACTTGCTACTGTTATAACTGTCATTGGAACCAGCTACACGTCCCTCATCTTGTTCAGTCTTGTTGGATTTTTTCCAATTGGAAATCATCGTCCTCTTTTAAAACAAATTGGTAGATTGGTTCTTTGGGCTCTAGTTACATCAATAGATTATGATATTAAGCCTGAAGTTCCATCTTCTCGGGAAGGAAGAAAGCAAAAGGACAATAACAAAGACAAGAACAAAGACAATTAATGGAGGAGCATGTGTAATGTGGAGATTACTAGTGTTTTTTCTGTGGTGCTTCAATGTTAAGTAGATGTAGATAAGATTTCTTTAAGTTGAATTCCAGTCAATTATTATTTTTTTTAATAAATATATTGATTTTCCTAATTTTAGAATTTTTATTAATTTTTTTATGAGAATTGATTCTATACTAGGACATTTGTTTCGAATCGTATTTTTATATTTTAAGAAATATAAAATGATTTCATGAAACAAACACGGTTGACTTTATGTTATTATTCTTAATGTAAGAATTAAATAAAATTTGACATTTATTTTAAAAATCCGTAATCTAGTTTTGAAAGAGCTTTATAAAGATAAAATGAGAGATAACAATTGAAATTGATATTTGTGGTCTTAAGTAATTTCCATTTAGATGTTGTTGTTAAGTAATTTCCTTTTTGATGCAGATGACATAAAATTGGTTTTTGATTAAAAGTTAGAAATTAAATTTATTTATTAAATTAAAAGTGTTTAATAATTTAAATTTTAAACTAGATGCTAGATATAAAATACCGTAAATAAAACTGTTTATGAAACTTTTTATGCTTTTTTATTTTTATTTTATGGATGGAAAAGAGTATGTAATTATAAGATTTAGTTAATTGTTGACCCTAGCTTTTTTTTATTTGGTCTGCTAAGTGTGTTATAGAGGTATTAGCTAACAAACTAATAAATAAAATTTTTATTAATTGAAAATCATTATTGGTTGCTACAGATGATGTTGAGAATATATATTGGTAATAGTAACACCTATTCAACCTTTGACACATATTAGCATTCTATTTTATTTAAAGATTAATTATTTTATTAAAAACTAAACTAAAATACTATAAATACTGAAATGATTAAAATAATTAATATAAAGGAAATTACGGTAGGGATTTTTCTTCAATTAAAATACAATAAAAAGTCTAAAAAAATTTAAATATAATGATAAGTCTTACATTTGTGATAGATTCTTTCCTGTATAACTTGTAATTTTATTTCTTGAAAGTAAAAAATGATGTGATTTAATTAATGAAAGAAAAAAATAACAAAATAATTTTTAAGAAATATTTATTATTATTTAAATTTATATATTTAATTATTTATTAACATTGTTTATTTTTATTTTAATCTTCTCATTTAATCATTAAAATGATAATAAATTATAATTCTAAATATTAAAATAATAAACATAATTTCCGTGGAAAGGTGAGATTCTTGCTTACAATGGCATCAAGCTTTCCATGCAAATCAACTTGCCTAATAGAAAGTCATTAGCATCACATCTTCGCCAACACTAGCTGTCCGAGATCATCAGGTGCAGAGAATACGCAACCATGTTAATGGTACAAGGATAATAAAGTAAAGTTTAAACCCATTATTCATTAATAAGAAAAATATATTTGTTATAATTTTAAAATGTGTTTGACTCATCGTAGTTGTAATCGGAAAATTTCTGTTATCTTTGAAAAATTTATTTAAAAATGATTGCAATTATAGAATTTTTTAAGATTTTTGTCAAATATGTATTTGGAATGAAACCTAAACGTAATCAAATGGTTTAAATTACTAAAATAAATATGCGATCAAAAATTTGAATGATTGAATAATTACTTAACTTCACCATTATTTGTTTTGTCTTGGATTCTTGAATTTACGATTGAAAATTTAAAGTAATGTGTCTAATTCAATAGACATGATAAGCATGAGGTCGATTTTATTTAATTGCTTCATTATCGATGACTACTTAAAGTTTTGATGTCTATCAGATATTAGGTAAATCTCTAATTTATTTGTTACACGTAGACGTAAATGAGAGAGAAACTATGACCAAGCTAATTAAGTTTCACTTTCAATAACAACAATTACAAAAGGTAAGACATTGTCATTCTCATCTTGTGTTGTTACTATTAAAAGGGTTCTGCGATATCCCATATACAAATGTGTATCGTTGATGCATTTCGTGTAGGAGTGAGAAATACCCTCCCACAGTTATGACAAGTATACCACAATCGTTAAGTAACAAGTATTTAAAACACGAGTTATCGTTCCCACGAGGACTGGTAAGTCAAATGTATCAACAATAAGACTAAGTAATTTTCATATTAACTGAATATATTGCAAGTAACTGAATTGTAAAAAGTAGACTTTAATTCAATTTAATTAAAGTGATTTGAATCCCGATTTCACCACTGACCATCCTAATAGCCTTCATTAATTATTCAATTATGCGATTAGATGAAATTGATTCCTATTGTCGTATTCGTCCTTCTCAGGATCGAATATGTCACCTAAGATTGATCCAATAATTAATCTCTAAAGTTAAACTAAGCCAATTAGGGTTTACGATCAAAGAATCTTGGATAACAATCAAGTTATCTGTCCACACCACCTTTTACTCTTATCTCTAAGATCTAGGTAAGTGATGGTTATTTCCACAATACCACCTAAGTTTCTTTTCTCAACGTTCCCCTAGGTATAAATTCAACTCATTAATGGCTAATTAATGAAAAACATTAAGTTCAGAAGAAATAACTCTTGACTAGGCTAAATTCATATTGTAGTACTTAAATGCCCAATATGCACGATGCTCCAACTCAACTAGTAGATGACATGCATCGCGAAAAACCAGCCAATAGGAAGACATCCCAACCGGGGTCTTATATACTATCCTATAAGCCCATAGAGCATCATCCAGTCCCTTGTTCTAGTCTTTTCTGTTCGAGCTCACCGTATTCTGTAAGATCAGCTTAATCTCTTTGTTTGATACCTCTGCTTGCCCATTAGTTTGACGGTGGTAAGCTGTGGAAAAATTATGGAGCACTCTATATTTCTTCAATAAAGCTTCCATGCTTCAGTTGCGGAAATGAGAACCTTGGTCACTGATCATGGCCTTGGGAATACTGATATATTATTATTTTGATCAATTTCTTTGTATTTATTACATCATATTAGAGCATAATTAATGGTCAATTAACATGTTTAAGTGCATTTATGAGTTTGAACTCAATTGGGTACAGTGCAGATTTTTGTATTAATTCGCTAATTTTTTTTTTATCAAGATAGCACTACACTTCTCATTCAAGACCACCACTTCAGTTTCAGGAAGTTTCACTTTGTTTTTATCCCCACGCTTTTGGGGTATTGTATAGCTTCCGGTCTTCTTTATAGTATTTTCTTCCTATTCTTCCTCTTGAATAGGTTCTAGAATTTTAGTGGAGGGTCTAGGAAGTTTTTTCCCAGTTTTCAAGGTAGTGGCTTTCACTTGCTCTTGAAGGTTAGGAGTAGTAACCCCTAGAAGTGTTCCTTGGTCACAGTTTAAGAGTTGTTAGGAAAGTTGGCCTAGTTAATGCTCCATGCTACGAATTGCAGGTTCTTGGTTTCTCATGAGAGCATCACTGTTGTTGAATTTGTTTCTCACCTCTTCCATGAATGAATGGTGAGAATCGACTAGGGCCTTATGCGAATCAGCCATAGTCTTTTGGCTTTTGTCTAATTGCTTTACCAAGATGTATATGTCTGATTTCTTTGCTTTACCAGAATGGTTCCTATATTTGGAATTCCCAAAGTTGCTGTTAAAACTGTACCTTTGTTGTTGTTGCTGATACGTAAAATGTGTGCGTGATAATTACACTAAACACATATCCTCTGGTATGGCAAGTATACCACAATCATCAAGTAATAAGTATTTATAAACAAGAGTTGTCGATCCCACGAGGACAATCAAACTAGAAAACTTGTATCTTTGTTCAATTTACTTTATTAATTTTCCAAGAGGGGGAGAAGTATGAAGGTGTTTTGTTTATAGATTGATTTAAATAAAGATCATAACACAAATTTAGATTGAGTTAAATTCAAGAAAAAAGGTGATTAGGATCCTGATTTTACTACTAATCTCCCTTTAATAATTTCCCTTTAAGTTATTCACATATAATCATGGTCGAATTAGATGTCCGCTCCTGTGATCGCTCCTTTCAGAATCACTCACGTCTCCTATGCCTACCTGGATTAATTCAACCGCTTAAATTAACACCAAATTACTTAGGGAGTTTTGTTCCATGAATCCAATTGTGATTAAGTGCAGTCCGCATTACTACCTATTCCCAACTCTAGGATCTTAGAATAATAATGATCTCATTCTCCTGTTTTCTCTAGAATTCTACTTTGTTAAAGTATCTCTCGATTACCTTATCAGTTTATCAACTTTTCATTTTAATAAATAGCATTAAGAACAAAGATAAAACACCCAAACATATACTGAATAACATCAAGAATCATACAAAGAGGATAATTAGGGGTACACCATTCTCTCAATCAAAGAGGGAGTTAGTTCATAGTGGTAAAAGAAACAACACAAATAATGGAAAGGGAATACATAGTGAAGTATAGAAGCTCCTTCCTCGTGGTTGAATTTCGTTATCGTCTATGAACTAGAAGAGTATCTCAACCGAAGAGCAGTGGCCGTCTAAGTTTAGCCGTCGGGATTCTAAGAACTAGGTTTTAGAAATTATCTAAGGACTGAATTTTTGAAACTCTGCTGAATGAGGTTTATTTATAGCTTCTTGAAATGGACTTGAGTCTAGTGCGAGTCTACCTTGCGCGAGGAAATAGACAGCTCGTGCGAGTTCATGTTCCAGAGAGGAACCTTGTGTTATACTCCAAGTCTCTTCACGCGAGATGAAGGAGCTAGGCGCGAGATGAGTACATGATGAGGTGCCAGAGAGTTAAATTCTTCTTGAAGATACACCACCTTGCGCGAGGTGATATTGTTGAACGCGAGGTGAGTGCGAGATGAGGTTCTAAAGAACTTCTCTTCTTTACTACAGCTCCAAATCACACGAGTTGTGATCCAACTCGCGAGACATGTTTTCTTGAGCACAATTTCACCTGTTTTTAGTTACTTTTCTCCCTAAAACACTTAACACACCATCAACAAGCTCTAATGTGAATTATTGTGAATTAGGACCAATTTAGAGTTATTTTAGATGGATTAAGTGTGTGAAAAGGGTAATTTATATTATAAAATAAGCATAGAAATAACTCACTTTTGCGAGTTATCAGTTGCCCTACATAATTAGTAGATTCATTAGTAGTAAAACATACTGTTTAGTTGATTACCTCCACAATCAGAGTAAAATTATGGATAAGATTGTGGTGGAGATGCAATGGTTATAGGTGTTGTTTTGGCTGCATTTTCTGCCATTTGTTTCTCCGAGCGTTGTTAGATGACAGCCAAGGCTTCCAACTTAGTTAGAAGGGTTGTATCAGTGGATACTACATGACCTCCTCTTTGAGTGGATGTCTCCCTAATGCTAGGGTATGCGGAACGGGCCATCCCTTCGAACATCTCAACACATTGCTCAAGTGTTTTCAGTTCTGCTAGGTTTCCTCCAGCTGCTAGATCAAGGTTTTCTTGTTCTTCAGCTCTTAGCCCCTAGAGAAGTAACTGAGCTAAAACATGTAGTTCTATGTCATGTGTGAGACATGTTGTTTGGAGTGCTTTGAATCTATGTCATGATTATGCAAAATTCTCATTATCCTCCATCTTGAAGGCGTATAGGTCACGGGATAGGCTGTTTCTCCTACTCTCGTTCACAAACCTGCGTAAAAAGTGAGTTTCTAAATCATGGTAGTTTATGAATTTACCTGTAGGCTAGGATTGTAACCAGATTTTGGCTTCTCGATGTAGAGTGTACAGAAAGAACAACAATCTAGATATCTCTAGGTCTGTTGTACCAACAATATGTGATGCACGCAAATGGTGAGTGCACCGCTTGCTGGCTGTGGCAAGTATACCACAGTCGTCAAGTACATATGTACATTTGCTCTAGAGTAGAAGTTAAGGTGACGAAACAACATATAATATTGCTCTAGAGTAGAAGGTAAGGTGACGAAACAACATATAACAGTCAAAATACTTGAAGGAAATGAGTGACCGAAGGAAATTCTTACTGGAGATAAGTGAATAACCACACCAAAGTAAAGTCACACTCAAAGTGATAACGGAATGTGACATCCCACCACCGCAACTTAATTATTAGTTAAGGACATATGATTGATTTTACTATTTTAGACTACAAATTATATAATAAATTCTTTTTTAAATAATTTAATTGGTTCAATTATATTCTTATCAGGTTGAAGTTACCCAAACCAATTAACTTCATTTGTTTGATTCCAGTTGGATCCCAACTGAAAAAAATATCTAAACTAATTTAATTCGTTTAATTCAAATTATCGGGTTCATTAATTCTGGTCGGACCACTACTTAAGATGCTTTCTATTTTATATTTAGTACCTTTCCTGAATTTACGTGTAGTTGGATAAATTATTAAATTTAATTTGGAGGCAATAGTTTAAAGAGCAGAGTAAATTCAACTTTAACGTCAGTTGTTTAGTATTCGTTTATTAAAAAATAATGTTAGTTGTGAAATACTGAGATTTTTTAAATTTGTAAAAAAATATCGACTTTTATCATTTGTTTCTAACTGGATCCTGTTATGTATGTCGGTCTCTAACTATTTTGTTCAGTATTGATAATTTGGATGCATATTTCATGATTAAGGGATTGATATAGGTAATACTTCTCTTGTGGATGAGATCTGAACCTATTATTCTATGTATATAATTAGTATGTAAAACAACTGGCAAGTGGTACAATGTTAACTATTTCTTGATCCATTTGTTCTTTTGGTACAGTACATGAGCAGCTAGTGCATATTTCTTGTTATGCTTTGTTGCATATTTCTACTGATTACTACTGGATATAAAAAATTACAGAGATGAAGTTACTTTTAGAATTTTGGTTAATGAATGGATGCCTGTGCTGTTAACAAGCAGGGACTTTCTCTATTATTGGAAATGATACTCAAAGCACTTGGGCCACATCAATATTATGACAGTGATGATGAATATGCTCCTGACAGGGTGCCACTCTTGAAGAATGCTCCACCTCAATATGTTGTTGTTGATCCAGGATATACACACGGAACTAAAAATGATGGATGGAGTCGAGTAGGATAAGCGACAAGGTAAAAAAGATTGGAATTCTTTAATTGATCATAATTTTCTTGTTTGAGCAGCCATTTTGGATTTCCTTTATCATTTATTTTCATTAGTATATTTCAAATACCTATCATCATGCATCAGATTCATTCTTACATGGTTCGAAAGCAAAAGTAGGCTTTTAAACTGAAATTCAATCTATACTACAATTTTTCATTTTAGAATGGTTATGTATTAGATTTATTTTTTTAAAATAACAAGACTGTAATCACTCGGTACGGGGTTTAGTAACACTTAGGGCTTTTCATCATTCCTCAAGAGTATATTCTGCAAAAATTTAATATAGGTCCTTCCCTGCAAACTCATTGTGTTTCTAACTGAGCTATACCCATTGGGTGGTTATGTATTATTTGATCTATAGCATTAGCAATCTCTATTTTCTACATTCATTGTTTTCCAGAACTTGTTTAGAAATTGGAACATTAATCTCTGGTAATGATGCTTCTTTTGCATGTATTGATTTACTTATAATGTTAAAATTATTCTGTCTGTGGTCAGATGCTTTATGGAACATTTATTGGATTGTATTTTGTTTCCATTCATTAGTAACCTCAGCGGGACAAGGCTTGGTTTGATAAGATTTAGTCTTAGTTTGTTATTCTGTTAGAATAAAAGTCCTAGTCTTTAGGATCTATCGTTATTTGATTTAGTCAAGTCTGTTACCATGTTTCTAGGAACAACGTAGAAGAATAGTTTGTTTTCTTTGTTGATTTTGGTAAACAGAGTTTGTTCACTAGCATCTTTCTCAAACCCTTCTTTCTTGAAGTACGACTCAATCCGACTGAACCAAGCTCTTGGAGCCTGTTTGAGGCCATACAGAGCTTTGTTGAGTTTATACACTTTATGCTCTACACCCTTCACCTCATAACCTCTTGGTTGCTCAACATAGACATCCTCGGTTAATTCCCCATGAAGAAAGGCTGACTTCACATCGAGTTGAAACACACTCCAACTTTTTTGTGCAGCAAGAGCTAGGATCATCCGAATTGTGTCCATGCGAGCTACTGGAGCATAAACTTCTTCATAATCAACTCCATGTTGTTGTGCATACCCTTTTGCTACTAACCGGGCCTTGTATTTCTCAATTTTCCCAAACTCATTCAATTTTGTTTTGTAGACCCATTTGACACCCAAGCTTTTAGCTCCCTTCGGCAAATCTGTCAGGAACCATGTGCCATTCTTCTTGATGGATCTTATTTCTGAATCCATAGCTTGCCTCCATTTTTCATCTATCACTGCTTCATCGTAACTTTTCGGATCAGACGTAGTGGATAACGCCATAAGAGCTGGTATATCTTCATCAGAAAGACCTTCACCAGAAACATAGTCTCTCATCCAAAATGGGGCTTCTCTGTGTCGAACTTCTTCATTTGCATTTGAAATTTCAGGTTCAAGATTATCTTCACTCTCTTCAATTTCAGGTTCAAGATTATCTTCACTCTCTTCCACATCTTCCTCATATTCACTCTCTTCACTGCATGATTTTTCATCTCCCCATTCCAAGTCCATCTTAATATGCCCTTCAAAGCTCTCATCCCAAGTCCATTTCTTCTCTTCTTCAAAAACAACATCTCGACTAGTCACAACTTTCTTTGCTATTGGATCATAAAGTCTATATCCCTTTGATTCCTCACTCACCCCAAATAATACGCAGCTGCGACTCTTGTCCTCAAGCTTTCTTCTTTGGGCATCAGGTACATGAGCATGTGCTATGCTTCCAAAAACACGCAAGTGTTCAACAGAAGGCTTCAGTCCGCTCCAAGCTTCCTCTGGTGTTATATCTTTTACTGACAATGTTGGGCATCTGTTAAGAACATAAAATGCCCAACTGGCTGCCTCCGGCCAGAACGTCTTTGGGACATCTTTTTCGATCAATAAGCTTCTCACCATATTCATCACATTCCTGTTCTTCCTCTCCGCTACACCGTTTTGCTGAGGTGTGTAAGCAGTGGTCAACTGCCTCTTAATCCCATTCTGTCTACAGTAATTGTTGAACTCATTTGATGTGAACTCGCCTCCACGATCTGTTCTTAGACATTTAATAGGCAAGCCGGTCTCCTTCTCCACACTACTTTTAAATAATTTAAAAAAAGCAAATGCGTCTGCCTTATGAACAAGAAAATGTACCCAAGCCTTCCTACTAAAATCATCGATAAAACAGATGAGATACCTCTTGTGGCTATTGGATACAGGAGATATTGGTCCGCATATGTCAGCATGAATAAGTTCCAATTTCTCTGACGCTCTCCATGTGCTTCTCTTTGGAATGGCATCTCGATGTTGCTTTCCCTTCAAACAATTAGTGCAAACAGTCTTGCTTTCAGAGAATCTTGGCAGCCCTCTCACCATTCCTTTGTCATGTAGAATCTTAAGACCTTTGTAGCTGAGGTGGCCATATCTACGATGCCAGAGATGAGCTAAATCTTGAGTGGCTACTTGAAGGCATACTTCCTTCAACTCCCTTTTAATTGGTTGTGTGTTAGACCGAAGAACAAACATCCTGTTCATAGTCATGTTGGTTTGAATGATCAAACCTTTCGAAGGATGGTAAACACGACATTGATTTGACTGGATAAGAATGGCTAGTCCTTTTTCTTGCAGTTGACCAATACTGAGAAGGTGATTCCCCAGCTCCGGAACATAATACACCTCTGTTACGAGATGATTAACACCTTCCAAAGACAACCTCACACTTCCTTTTCCAACGACATTCATCTTTGTATGGTTGCCTAGCCTGACTGTCTGTCTAAAACTCTTGTCGAGTTCACAAAACAGAGACGAATCACCACACATGTGATTGCTACAGCCTGAATCGAGGAACCACACATCATCTCGATTAACTCCATGCGACCCACCATAGGCCATGAGAAGCATCTCTTCGCATTCATCAGGTTCTGCTGACTCTGCATAATGTGCCTGCCGACCCCAAGTTGGACATTCATATTGATAATGTCCAAGTTGATGACATTTGTAGCATTCAACAGTGGTTTTGCTATAGGATTGTCGACCCCTACCTCGTCCTCTGCCTCGAACAGATCCGCCTCTGCCTCTTCCTCCTATTCCACCATGTTCCTCATGTGTGACTTTCAATGCTTGCTCATGTCCACCATTTTTGCGAAACTTTTGCTCATGAATAAGCAAAGAGCTCTGCAGTTCATCGACAGAAAGACGATCAATGTCTTTTGACTCCTCTATTGAGCAAACAATGTAGTTAAATTTTTCTGTAAGGGTGCGCAGAATCTTCTCAACAATCTTTACATCCGACATGTCTTCTCCAAAGTTCCTCATATCATTGGCCACTATCATCACCCTTGCAAAGTAATCTGTGACAGACTCGCCAACCTTCATCTCCAGAACCTCAAAATCTCTGCGGAGAGATTGAAGTTGAGCACGCTGAACTCTAGCATTCCCTTGATACTTTATCCTCATTGAATCCCACAGTTGTTTCGATGTCTCCTTCTGGATGATAGTCTTCAAAATAGACTTGTCAATTGATTGAAAAAGGTAATTCTTCACCTTCAAATCCTTTAACTTCTGCTCTTCTAGAGCTTTCCTTTGTGGAGCCGTCAACTCAGTTCCAGCAGTAGGCTCAGTAAATCCGGTCTCAATGAGACTCCAATACTCCTTTGACCTCAGGAGATTCTCCATTAGCATACTCCAGTGGTCATAGTCCCCGTCAAACTTTGGGATGCAAGGTTGGGCAAAATTGCTTGCTTCTGCCGCCATCTTCACCCTCTGATACCAGAATGTTAAGAACTTAAAACAATATTATGAAAGCAAGAACTCAACAGACTGGAGGAATGACTTGCATGTTTATTGAATGAGATGCGGAAGCTACTTATAGCTTTACAGACTAAAAGAAAACAAACTATTCTTCTACGTTGTTCCTAGAAACATGGTAACAGACTTGACTAAATCAAATAGCGATAGATCCTAAAGACTAGGACTTTTATTCTAATAGAATAACAAACTAAGACTAAATCTTATCATTCCCTCCCCTAAACTAGACTGCCTAAGCAGCTAGTTTATCTTTGGCGCATCACAGACTCCCAACTTCCTTCTGAGCTCCTGAAATAACTCCAGCTTCAGTGGTTTTGTAAGTATATCTGCTACTTGTTGCTTAGTTCCACAAAACTTGAGCTGCAAAGCTCCTTCATTTACCAAATCACGTAAGAAATGGTAACGCACTTTAATGTGCTTGCTTCTACCATGCATTATAGGGTTCTTTGACAACTTGATTGTTGAGCTATTGTCACAGTAAATGACAGGACTGTCACTGCCATCATAGCCAAGCTTCTTTAACACCCTTTTCATCCACTCTAACTGACAAGCACATGTTGCGGCCGCAACAAACTCGGCTCGATCGTGCTTAGTGTCACTATCGGTCGCTTTCGAGAAGACCAAGCTATTCTTTGCCCCACTCGAAATAAAAACATACCCGGATGTGCTTTTACTATCTTCCATAGATCCAGCATAGTCACTATCAGTGAATCCCATCATCTCCTTATTCCCTCCCTTATGATAAAATAGACCAAAATCAGGGGTGCCTTGCAAATATCTGAGAACTCTCTTGGCTGCCAAGAAATGAAGCTCTGTAGGCTTTGACATGTATCGACTAATTAAGCTAACTGGATACATTATGTCAGGTCTTGTCATTGTTATATACATCATGCTTCCCACCAGCTGCTTATACAAAGAGCTATCAACTCCCACTCCATTTTCATCTGTAGAAATTTTGAAACCTGGAATGATTGGATTAAGACGAAATGTCTTGTGCTCCATCCTAAACCTCCTTAATACTTCCAGCACATATTTCTTTTGACTTATGAATATTCCCTCACCTGACTGTACTACTTCAATGCCAAGAAAATATTTCATCTTACCCAAATCTGACATATCAAACTCCTTCATCATGGAATCCTTGAACTCACACATCATAATCCCATCGTCTCCAGTATAAAGTAAATCATCAACGTATAAGCTAATGATCAAACGTTTACCTTCTTTGTTGATTTTGGTAAACAGAGTTTGTTCACTAGCATCTTTCTCAAACCCTTCTTTCTTGAAGTACGACTCAATCCGAAACCAAGCTCTTGGAGCTGTTTGAGGCCATACGAGCTTTGTTGAGTTTATACACTTTATGCTCTACACCCTTCACCTCATAACCTCTTGGTTGCTCAACATAGACATCCTCGGTTAATTCCCCATGAAGAAAGGTTGACTTCACATCGAGTTGAAACACACTCCAACTTTTTTGTGCAGCAAGAGCTAGGATCATCCGAATTGTGTCCATGCGAGCTACTGGAGCATAAACTTCTTCATAATCAACTCCATGTTGTTGTGCATACCCTTTTGCTACTAACCGGGCCTTGTATTTTTCAATTTTCCCAAACTCATTCAATTTTGTTTTGTAGACCCATTTGACACCCAAGCTTTTAGCTCCCTTCGGCAAATCTGTCAGGAACCATGTGCCATTCTTCTTGATGGATCTTATTTCTGAATCCATAGCTTGCCTCCATTTTTCATCTATCACTGCTTCATCGTAACATTTCGGATCAGACGTAGTGGATAATGCCATAAGAGCTGGTATATCTTCATCAGAAAGACCTTCACCAGAAACATAGTCTCTCATCCAAAATGGGGCTTCTCTGTGTCGAACTTCTTCATTTGCATTTGAAATTTCAGGTTCAAGATTATCTTCACTCTCTTCAATTTCAGGTTCAAGATTATCTTCACTCTCTTCCACATCTTCCTCATATTCACTCTCTTCACTGCATGATTTTTCATCTCCCCAAATCTGACATATCAAACTCCTTCATCATGGAATCCTTGTGGATGAAAAGGGTGTTAAAGAAGCTTGGCTATGACGGTAGTGACAGTCCTGTCATTTACTGTGACAATAGCTCAACAATCAAGTTGTCAAAGAACCCTGTAATGCATGGTAGAAGCAAGCACATTAAAGTGCGTTACCATTTCTTGCGTGATTTGGTAAATGAAGGAGCTTTGCAGCTCAAGTTTTGTGGAACTAAGCAACAAGTAGCAGATATACTTACAAAACCACTGAAGCTGGAGTTATTTCAGGAGCTCAGAAGGAAATTGGGAGTCTGTGATGCGCCAAAGATAAACTAGCTGCTTAGGCAGTCTAGTTTAGGGGAGGGAATGATAAGATTTAGTCTTAGTTTGTTATTCTGTTAGAATAAAAGTCCTAGTCTTTAGGATCTATCGCTATTTGATTTAGTCAAGTCTGTTACCATGTTTCTAGGAACACGTAGAAGAATAGTTTGTTTTCTTTTAGTCTGTAAAGCTATAAGTAGCTTCCGCATCTCATTCAATAAACATGCAAGTCATTCCTCCAGTCTGTTGAGTTCTTGCTTTCATAATATTGTTTTAAGTTCTTAACATGGTTATTGTTTATTGTATATTAGTCAGTATGTTAAATCTTAGCTCTTGCTTGCACTTAACTATTTTTAAATAAAAATTTCCTTCTTAAATCGAACAAATAGGTAAGGCCATTGCTTTGAATTGAACCTTGGAAGTCTGGGGCCATGGAAGGTGGGTGATCCTTAGTAATCCTTTTCGATGCCGGTTGGTGTAGAAGAGGACCTCTATGCTGGATGTGATTAGCTAGTGGATCAATGGCTATGGGAGAAACAAGTGCTAATGGTGACCCTATCATCTGTTACAGTTATGAGCATACGTATGTATCATATGATTCATGTCTATATATATCGTAAACAAAATACAGAACCTCGTGATGTACAACCCCCTGTATCATCTGTTAAAGGTATCTCAGAAGTTGGATCAATGGATAAATTCTTTTGTTTAACTTGTTTACTCATCATCAATCATCATTCATCCTTTGTGGATACAAAATGGTGGGTTACACAGAAAATGATTGTCTTTTTTTTTTTTTCTTAATAATTTAACTCTCTTAGACTTGATATTCTGATTAACTTCTTTTTATCAGTTGAACAAATGGAGATGAAAATGGTTTTTTTTAACAATTATCTTCGTTTGAAAACAAATCAGAAATCTTTTTTTTACATTTTTACACGACAAGACACTTGTGTTTTTCCTGTGTAACTAATGTGACTCCTATCAGATTTTGGTAGTGTAGTTCTAACAAATGTTTGATAATTCAATTTTACCCTGCTAACAACTGCAATATGTAGTCAACCAGCCAACTCACTCACATAATATATATGTATTTCTCTTTCTTCACATTTTATACACATACATATTTCTCTCTTTACATTTTATAACTGGTTGTCTAGTTGTGTGCATATTCCAGTTATCTATCAAATCATTTCCTTTATAATTATAACCTAATTCTCATTGGTAAAATTAACGATTTTCAGTTTACTGATTTCTAATAGATTGGTTTGATTATAAATAAAATTGAAGTCAAACAGTATCCATATAATGGAGGGGAAAAGATTATTCCAACTCTGCATTTTAATTATGTGTAAATAAAAATTTGGAAATGTAGTTTGTTCTAATTGGTCTTTGGTCCTCATCCATATTTAACTTTATCTTATTTGTAAATAATATTGTTTTGTAGGAGGAAAAATCTCAATAGTTTGTTTACCTAAAATCTCAATAATTTATTGTTATTGTTTTTCATAAATAATTTTTCCAAACATCGTAAAATATTAAGAATTCCAAATTCAGAAAACCAAAAAATAAAAAATAAATAAAACTAATGAATAACTTAAATCTAAGGCAAGTATTCAGTCGAGATTTATTGGGGCTTTTTTTATTTTTAAACCATTCACCAAATTAAATTTCCGATCCAATTTCGATAACCAATGCAGTTCTTTTTTTTTTAAAAAAAAAAAAAAAAAAAAAAAAAACTGCTAATGTAACCAATGGGTGTGACAGATGAAAAATAACTTGACTTCTCACTTAATATATTTTTGTAAAAGGAAGAAAAAGTGTAACTAAATTCTACATCAAGAAATAGTAATTAGTTCCACAATTTGCTCAAAAGACAAAACTCAGAGAGATACGACAAAGGTCGCATTGAGGATCTAAGCGTCATAATTACAATGGTTGGAAAAACAATAAGTACATTACTTATGATAATCGATCATAAAAAAGAATCACATTAAAATTTCATAATTTTAATTTTTGGTAATTTCTTTGTTCACCTTCTAATCTCATTCTACAACACCATTTTTTCTAATTCATTACTCAATGATATTTCTAATATATTCAAAATATATTATAAAGTGTAAAATGAGATTTTGGAAATGCAATACAAGCATAAATTAATCACTAAGCTTGTTAGAGGAATGGGTCAGGAGAAAATGAAACCTGCCCTAAACTATCTCATTGCTAATTATTTATTAAAGTATATTTTTAATTCTTATAATTTAAAATTAGAATCTTTAATACTTATTATTTATATTTTTATTCTTTTTTAATCTATTCTATCAAAAAGTTGTGTAAGAACATTTAGTGCACCATCCAATCTATTAACGTGACATCAACTATTACCTAAAGTTTCAACGACAGAATTTTAGTTGTTTCACAATTTGTTTTTAAAAATTGATTGGTTGATAACTTCCACATTTAAAATTGGTGCATGAGAACTTTATTTTCTTCATTTATTTTCACAAAGTCGTTACTTAGGAACCATTACCATTAATATATCATGTTCCCACTTTTATGTAAGTTTGCCAGGTTTTGTGGATAAAATTATAAGTTCAAATAGGATCAAATATATACTATACTATAACATAACAGATTTTATATTCGACTTTAATTACTTTTTCACAGGGCCGGTCCAACGTATTTTTAAAGAAAATTTTGAAGTGAAACTTATTTTTAAGTTTAATAATACTTTTTAAGCATATTTATAGGGTTAAAATGAATTATAAGTCTTATAAAAAAATAAAATTATTTTCCTCTAGTAAATATAATGAGCTTTAAGAAAAATGAGTTTTATATTTATTAATATTAATAAATTTTTTGAACACTTAAAAGTAAAAATTTAGTTGTTTTACTTTTACTTTTAGGTCGGCCCTACCTCTGTATATAAGTTTTGCTTCCCTTTTTGGTCTTTGTATTTTTCTAATCATAATGTTATCATGAGAAGTAAGGTAACTTGACTACACAATATATAAATAAGATGCACTTATTTTGGCTTTTGTAGGTGCCAATTGCATTGGATGCCCACTGTGAATTTGTAGGAGGCTTCTACTGTGAAGTCTCAAGTAAATTGTGGGGTCCAGCCACAATGAAAAAAAAAAAAAAAAATTCAAATTTTCAACATGCACACCAATCAACAAAATACTTTCGGTGCATGAGTGGAAAGAAGAAAACAAGACTTCTTTCGGTGCATGAGTGGAAAGAAGAAAACAACACACTTTCGGTGCAAAACAGTTTTTTCATACTCCTATAAATAGGAGCAAGGAATGAAGGCATAAGCACACCAGGAGGACACCAGCAGCAAGAGAGAAACAGAGAAGAGAGGAAGAAAAAAGAGAGAGTGAGTAGTGTGAGAGAAAATTAGTAAGGGGAAAAATATCTCTGAGTGTAGTATATTTTTCTGAGTGCTTGTAAATTTTCTTCTTACACTTAGTGGAAATTTTCCGACTCTGTCCGTGGTTTTTCTCTCTAAGCATTTTAGAGGGTTTTCCACGTAAATTCTGGTGTCATTTATTTTATCTGGTTTTTTACGGTTTTACCGTGGTTACTATTTACGGTTTTACCGTGGTTACTTTCTACGGTAATTACTATTCACAGTTTTACCGTGGTTACTATTCTGGTGATTTTGGTTCTTTCTGTGGTAATTGTAATTTACCATTTACTGGTGCTACGAATTTTACCATCGGTAATAATATTTTCTTTTACCACCGCCATTCCGGTGTGGGTTCCGCATAAGGGGTTAGAGGCTTAAATCCCAACAACTGGTATCAGAGCTCTTGGCTTAATCCGGGAGCTCGGAATGGCTGACGAAGGAGCAATGATCAAATTGACGGAGTCAAATTACTCCATGTGGAAATCCAGAATGGAAGATTACCTTTATTGTAAGGATCTGTTTGATCCAATAGAAGGTGATGAAGCAAAACCAGAGGAATTGCCCCAGAAGCAGTGGGACAAGTTGAAGAAAAAGACATTGGGTACGATACGCCAATGGGTAGATTCTAGCATTTACAATCATGTGAAAAAGGAAACAGATCCCCATGTTCTCTGGAAGAAGCTAGAATCAATGTACGAGAAAAAGAATGCTCAAGGAAAGGTTTTTCTCATTCGAAAAATTATGAACTTGAAGCTGTCTGAGGGACGATCAGTTTCACAGCACCTGAACGATTTCGAAGGACTAGTAACTGAGTTAGCAGTTACAGGTATGTCCTTAGATGACGAAATGCAAGCATGTCTACTGTTAGGATCTCTGCCGGATAGTTGGGATACTCTTGTTGTATCTTTGAGTAACTCAGCTCCAGATGGTGTGGTAACGATGGATACTGTAAAGAAAAGTATGGACAATGAAGAACTCAGAAGGAGGAATGTTGCCAGCACCAACACACAAGCCCTTGTCACGGAGAATAGGGGTCGGAGTAAGAGTAGAGGTCGAGGACATGTACAGTTCAGGGAAAGATCCAAGTCCAGGGAGAAGAGACGGTGTTACCATTGCGGTAAGGAAGGCCATCTCAAAAAGAATTGTTACCTTCTCAAGCAGGAGAAGGGGAAGAAGGTTCAGAATGATGACACATCTGCTACTGACCTTGGCGAGAAGATGGTGAGGTAACGTGTGTTTCTCACGATGTAGATTGTTGTCATGTTTCAGATGTAGATACCGAGTGGATAATAGACTCTGGAGCGTCATATCACTGTGTTCCCAAAAGGGAATACTTCTCCACTTATAAAACAGGAAATTATGGCACTATTAGAATGGGCAATCATAGTGTCTCGCAAATAGTGGGGATCGGTGACATCTGTGTGAAGACCAGTATTGGAAGCACATTGAAACTTAACAATGTGCGGCATGTTCCCGATCTGCGGTTGAACCTGATTTCCGCAAGCATACTGGACAAGGAAGGATATCACCATCATATGGGTGATGGAAACTGGAAACTCACCAATGGATCTTTGGTGGTGGCGAGAGGAAGATTATGTTGCTCGCTGTACAAGACGCACGCAGTGTTCTGTGCGGGTCAACTGAATGCAGTTGAGGATGATGCTTCACCAAATTTGTGGCACAAGCGACTGGCGCATGTTGGTGAAAAAGGGTTAAATGTGTTGGCTAAGAAGTCCCTCATACCATTAGCCAAAGGTAAGATCAACCCTTGTGATTATTGTTTATTTGGGAAGCAACATCGTGTTTCATTTCAAAAGAGCTCAAGAAGGAGAGACAACAAGTTGGAGTTGGTTCACTCTGACGTTTGTGGTCCCATGGAGGTGGAATCACTTGGAGGTAATAAATACTTTCTTACCTTCATTGATGACTTCTCACGAAAGACATGGATATACTTGCTGCGCACAAAGGATCAGGTATTCCAGCAGTTTCAGAAATTCCATGCAATGGTGGAAAGGGAGACTGGGATGCCGTTGAAGTGTATGCGCACAGATAATGGTGGCGAATATATCTCTAGGGATTTTAGAGATTATTGCAGTAAGCATGGTATCAGGCATGAGAAGACAGTTCCTGGTACGCCTCAGCACAATGGCGTTGCTGAGCGGATGAATCGCACCATTATGGAGAGAGTCAGATCCATGCTCAGGATGGCTAATTTACCAAAGTCATTCTGGGGAAAGTCGTTTATTTTGTCTACCTAATCAACCGACTACCTTCAGTACCTTTGGACTTTGACATTCCGGAAAAGGTCTGGACAGGTAGGGACATCTCATACTCTCATCTAAGAGTATTTGGCTGCAAGGCGTTCATGCATGTTCCGAAGGAGCAGCGGACAAAGCTTGATGATAAGTCAATGCCTTGTATATTTCTTGGTTACGGAGACGAAGAGTTCGGCTACAGGTTATGGGATCCAAGAAGAAGAAAGTTGTCCGAAGTCGAGACGTGGTGTTCCACGAGAATGAGATCGTGGGGAATACAACTGTGGATGGTGCAAGTTCCACAAGAGGTGGTGTTGATTTTACACCAGTAAGCATTCCATCAGATGGTGCCACAGGAGGAGGAATGCCAGAATCAGAACAGGAAGAAGAAGAAGAGCGGTCGTGGGGATCAAGAGTCAACCGTAGATGATGAGGAGGTTCTTTGAGCGGGGGGAGCCGAGAACCCAAAGAAGAAGTTGTACCTCCATTGAGAAGGTCATCTAGAATGCATCAACCATCTACGAGGTACCCTAGTTCTGATTATATTTTAATTACTGATGAGGGGGAGCCAGAGAGCTTCCAGGATATACAATCTTGCAAAGATAGAGATTGTTGGACAAATGCCATGCGAGAGGAGATGAATTCTTTAAAGAAGAATGACACGTACGAGCTGGTGAAACTTCCAAAAGGGAAGAGAGCACTCAAGAACAAATGGGTGTACAAGCTGAAGAAAGATGATGGTAACCTAGTCAGATACAAAGCTCGATTAGTCGTCAAAGGCTTTACTCAAAAGAAAGGTATTGATTTTGACGAGATTTTTTCACCTAGGTTGTGAAAATGAGTTCTATTCGAGTTGTGCTAGGTCTTGTAGCCGCTTTAAACCTTGAGTTGGAGCAGCTCAATGTAAAGACCGCATTCTTGCATGGGGATTTAGATGAAGAAATCTATATGGAACAACCAGAAGGTTTCAAGGTCAAGGGAAAGGAGGACATGGTTTGTCGCTTGAGGAAGAGCTTGTACGGGTTGAAACAAGCTCCGCGACAATTGTATAAGAAGTTTGATTCCTTCATGGAGAATCAAGACTTTACAAGGACGGAGGCAGATCCTTGTGTATATGTCCGAAGATACCCTGACGGTAAATTTATCATCCTTCTCTTATACGTTGATGATATGCTAATCGTTGGACCAGATGCAGATATGATTAGCAAGTTAAAGGGCGATTTGTCAAAGGCATTTGACATGAAGGATTTGGGATCGGCAAAGCGAATTCTCGGAATGGAAATTATCCGAGACCGGAAAAACGTAAGTTGTGGTTATCACGGAGAAATATATTGAACGAGTTCTACGAGGTTCAATATGAAGAATGCTAAGCCCGTTAGCACTCCACTTGCCGCTCACTTCAAATTGAACAAGAAACTCTGCCCGTCAACAGTAGAGGAAAGAGAAGACATGTCTAAAGTTCCATATTCTTCAGCGGTCGGAAGTTTGATGTACGCCATGGTGTGTACGAGACCAGATATTGCTCATGCAGTTGGTGTAGTGAGCCGTTTTCTGTCAAATCCCGGAAAGATGCATTGGGAAGCAGTGAAGTGGATCTTCAGATACCTGAGAGGGACCTCAAAGTTATCTTTAACTTTTGGAGGGGAGAAACCTGCGCTGATAGGCTATACAGATGCAGACATGGCAGGTGATCTTGATGAACGGAAGTCGACATCAGGTTACTTATTTACATTCTCAGGGGGAGCTATTTCATGGCAGTCAAGGTTACAAAAATGTGTTTCATTATCAACTACCGAAGCAGAGTACGTTGCAGCTACAGAAGCAGGGAAGGAAATGCTTTGGTTGAAACGATTCCTTCAGGAATTGGGAGTGCGACAGGAAGAATACATAGTTTATTGCGACAGTCAAAGTGCTATAGACTTGAGCAAGAACACTATGTATCATGCACGGACAAAACACATTGATGTAAGGTATCATTGGCTCAGACTTGCTATTGAAGAGAAGGCATTTCATATGAAGAAGATTCATACAGATAAAAATGCTGCTGATATGTTGACAAAGGTTGTTCCCAGAGAGAAGTTCGAGTTGTGTGTTGGACTTACTGGGATGGGCTCTTACTGAGAGCCGGTTGAAGACCTCCTCCAGTATGTGACAGTTGAGGCTGGAGGGGGAGAATTGTGGGGTCCAGCCACAATGAAAAAAAAAAAAAAAAATTCAAATTTTCAACATGCACACCAATCAACAAAATACTTTCGGTGCATGAGTGGAAAGAAGAAAACAAGACTTCTTTCGGTGCATGAGTGGAAAGAAGAAAACAACACACTTTCGGTGCAAAACAGTTTTTTCATACTCCTATAAATAGGAGCAAGGAATGAAGGCATAAGCACACCAGGAGGACACCAGCAGCAAGAGAGAAACAGAGAAGAGAGGAAGAAAAAAGAGAGAGTGAGTAGTGTGAGAGAAAATTAGTGAGGGGAAAAATATCTCTGAGTGTAGTATATTTTTCTGAGTGCTTGTAAATTTTCTTCTTACACTTAGTGGAAATTTTCCGACTCTGTCCGTGGTTTTTCTCTCTAAGCATTTTAGAGGGTTTTCCACGTAAATTCTGGTGTCATTTATTTTATCTGGTTTTTTACGGTTTTACCGTGGTTACTATTTACGATTTTACCGTGGTTACTTTCTACGGTAATTACTATTCACAGTTTTACCGTGGTTACTATTCTGGTGATTTTGGTTCTTTCTGTGGTAATTGTAATTTACCATTTACTGGTGCTACGAATTTTACCATCGGTAATAATATTTTCTTTTACCACCGCCATTCCGGTGTGGGTTCCGCATAAGGGGTTAGAGACTTAAATCCCAACATAAATACCCCCAACACATATCACTTTTAGACGTGGCCTTTAGATTCTTTAGGATATACTTTCTTGTGACATCCTCTGAGAGTGGATCATACTAACATGAAAAACACTATCTTTTTTTATTAATCTTGTTTTGGTTGCAACGGTTCATCTGCTTCATTGTAAAATCAGTAGTAAATTGGCCAATTTTGGTTTCACTTTTAAATTCTATTTATTTTGTCGATCAGGAATATATTTTCTACCGAGGTTTTGATCTTTAATGAGGTGTGGATGAAAATTGGGGTCAAGTGAGTTATGCAATTAGTAATTGTGACAGGACATGTTGGTAGAGTGGTTTTAGTACTTTTCTCTCTATTCAAAATATCGGTCAATCCCTCCATAAATGTGTATATGGGACATAATCACATATACACATATTCAATCCCATTGTAGAGAGCGTCTAGGAAATATGCATAGGAAACTACCATGGAGTATGGTAACATACTACTGATTGTTACCGAAGTTAACAATTTAAAAGCATTATTTTCTTATTAACGAATAGTGCATGAAAACTTTCGATCAAGCTTAATGTTCTTGGCATTAAAATTGAGATGATAAAATTTTTATTTATCTGAAGAAATATTCAGTAATATTTTGAAGAAATGTATGACGAAGAATTTAAAGTTAATTTCCATATCAAAGTGAAACTAACAAAAGACAGTAGAGGAAAAGTGATAAATAGAAGTTGGATTTGATTGAAGTGTGATTGTGGTGGTTGATGCAAGTCTGATTGTCGTGGCGTTTGGGAACCCTTGAATGGTCTCGTGGCGTCTTGGAGCACGATGGAAAAGATGCTGTCATCTTTGTAAAGAAATGATATTCCCGAATTCTAAGGAAATAGAATAAAGTGTACTGAATCTTTGACCATCTTTGGCCGATATGAACCCGAGTAATGTTGCACAACGATCTCTAATACTTATTTTTTTATTAATTTTTTCTTTTTTTCTTCACCATTTTATCTGGGTACTGGAGTTGTTGCGAAACATTTATCTCATGACCCCTATTGTTTTTAGTTGGTGGAGTGAGACACCCAGGGAGTTTCTCTTTAGAAAAAGAACCTCACCCAATTGTACAGGGAGTATCTCTTTAGAAATAGAACCTCTACGCCATAATATATTTTTGTTTAGTTTCAAAGCATAGAAGGAGACTAACTTAACACAAGGTCTGGACAAGTATTCAAGAGAAAAGAAAAAGAATAAAAAGCACAATGCTTGCAGCGGCACTCAAAAGCAAAAAACAAGAATATTCAAAAGAAAATAAAAACTAGTGTCAGCTGAGGACTAACTATTCAAAAGTAATGTAAATAAATAAAGCAAACAAAGTGTAGTATACGGATTCTTGTATCTTTTCCTTCCACGTGCTTCCTTTTTTTTGTAAAGAAAAAAAAAAAAACCTCCACCCAGTTAGGAATTGAAACAGTAGGGCTTTAAAACTCCACCCCTTTCGTATTTATTTATTCATTTTTTGTTTGGGAAGCAATCAATTGGCTTACGTAAATCATGGCTCATATGCAAATTCCTATCCAGTATCCACTCAGATTGGAAGGAGAGATGCAGCCAGAGGATGCAGGAACTGAAGAATAGACAATCTCCAATGCATGGGGGATCTGTTAGAGGGAACAAATATATGAGTTCCACGTTGTATAATGCTGTAGAATCTGGAAATGTGGATACTTTTTTTGACGAATTGCAGCAAGAATGCATACAAAGGAATTTGGACTTGTCTGATATTTTTTATCAGGTCACCGGGACGGGAGATTCATTGCTTCATGTGGCATCAGAGATGGGGAAAGAGGAAATGGCTGAGCTGATTTGTGATCACTCTCCTGAGCTTCTTTTTAGGACAAACATAAGAGGCGATATTGTACTTCATGCTGCTGTGAGGACTAATAGTTCCAATGTAGTTAAGTTGATTATCTCTCAAAGTCAAAACAAGATGAGATGAAAGATAAAGAGATAACAAGAGAAACAAATGAACATGGGGATACTTCTTTGCATGAGGCTGTGTTTCATGGGAAAGTTGATGTGGTTAAAGAGCTTATCGGTGCAGATCAAGAGGTGGTCCACTATTTGAACAAGTCAAAGCAATCGCCACTGTATTTGTCAGCCGTGGAAGGGAACAAAGAAATTTTGAATCTTTTATTGGAAATGCCATTCCCTGAAGGGCAGCTTCCTCTCTGCCTTGGAAACTCTCCACTCCACGCAGCCATGCTGGAACAAAATCCTGGTAATAATTCTTCACACCAAAATTACGGTATTTTTTTTTTATCCTACATTAGTGACTACATTCATGTTATTTTAAATAAACACTTATTTTACAAACTTATAGAAGTTTAGAACTGTAAGTTAATCGTATTTTTGTGAAGACCACTAAAATTATTAGTTATTTTAGGATTTTATTTCCAAGGTTCTTGATATGCTAATAATAGGTAATTTAGAAAAAAAAACAATAGACTATTGAAAATGATATAATTAGACGCTGTTAATTACCTTTTCTTAGTTAGCATATATATATATATATATATATATATATATATTAACTTTATAATTTAATATATTTGGTTAATTTTACTTATATTTTTAGTAACCTTTATTATTTTTGTCCATGTTTTTTTTTATTTTTTTAATGACTATAACCCAACTTGCCTGGCAAGGAGCTAAACATGATGGGTAGTTAATTTTTTGAGCCCATTTGTTTCATTGGGCGTTTGATTTGAGTCACGATTCAGGGATTAAAAGGTAGCATTTCGAAACTCTATCCAAAACCAAACAGCAAGAATGACATATATATCCATATTATAACTTGTTTTTTTTTTTACTAGAAATTATATATTTATAATTTATTTTATGAAATGTATATTTGTTCTTAGCAAGTCCCTAGTTAAATTATTTTATTGTGTTTTTTACCTGTAGCTCTTACAAGAGGAATACTAGAGAAGAGACCAGAGTTAGTTTATTTAAAGGATGAAGATGGAAATACCTCATTTCATTATTCAGCTTACATTGGCTATGTTGAAGGATTTGATATCCTGTTAAAAAACACATTAAATAAATTGGATGAAATTGCCTTGGAAGGGAACAATAAGGGAAATCTTCCTATTCACCTTGCTTGCAAAAGGGGTCATATTTAGGTGGTTAAAAAGTTTTTTCAACTTGAATGGCCTGTTGATCCTCTTGTTATCAATCGAAAGGGTCAAAACATCCTTCACGTTGCTGCAAAGAATGGAAGAAGTAATATTGTAAAATACCTGTTAGAAAATCCGAAGATCAATGAATCAACTATAAATTGGAAGGATAATGATGGAAACACTCCGTTGCATTTGGCTTCGATAAATTTATTTCATAAAGCTATGCTCTTGTTTACAAAAGATGGGAGGACTAAGGTGAATCTCTTGAATAACAACGGTTTGACGGCTCTAGATGTTGTTGATCAGGCTCGGGAAGCTGAATTCTTTATTAATTTTCGACAGGTATAATCAATATCAATCATTGTGTCTTCATGTTTATGGTGGGCTGTGTAAGTAATATGTTTTAATGAATGAAAAAGATACTAATTAAAATGAAATTATGCAAAATGACATGAATTAATATGAAATTCTACCATTTGAGTTATGAATATATTTTATTCAATGTTTAATATTGAATTTTTTTCTTTAGATTATCATTAAAATAAGATTATTTTTTATTTTTTTATTTTTTATTTAATAGAAAAATATTTATTCTTTTTGCAATAAAATTTTAAATTAATTCTGACCTACGGATCGACCTATTAGTCTTAAGGGTTTCACGGAACGGAGATGGACCAAAAAATATTAATATAATTTATGAAAGCTTATTAACTTCAATCTATTTAAACGCGAACTTACTCGAATGAGACGGACTAATTAGGAATATGTTAGTAAAATTATATGCATATATTTATTTTAGTAATGAATCATAATTGAAAGTTTAATTATATATTTAATGCATTAAATTTTATCTTTTAATTTTATAATTTAAAAAATAATGTTTTAATTTATATAGTTTAAAAATGACCTCCTTATTGTAAGTGATTTACATTTGAATTCTTTTTAATCTCTTTCATAAAAAGTCATGTAACAGCGCTAAGTGTGTCATTCAATCCACAAATATCATCTCAACAATCATCTAACATTGTTATTTTAATTTTTTTTTCTTTTTGACATGGACTAAAAAAACTAGAATATAAATTATAGATTAAAAATGTCATTTTTAATCTATATAAAGTAAAACATAAAACTTATAAAATATAGGGATTTAGTGGAAACTCGTTGCCATTGGCTTGGCCTGGCTGTCACAACGAAGAGTATGTCATCATTGCTGATATCTTCCGTTTGCTTAGGATCGTGGTATGTGGGAGCGGAACTAAATTAAGGATCTAAGCAATTAGGATGATTCTCAAGTCTCAATAAAATGGTTAAAAATACTGACTTCACGTCAACCAAGAATTATATATGCACCCAACACAAAAATGATTTTTAAATACGTACAGATGGGACGGAAGATTTATTTTTTTTTTCATTTTTATTGGGTAGCCAGCTCAGCATAAGCCGAACCATCACATAACAATTTTTTTTATTTTTTTTTTTTGAGTTGGAAGTTAAAAAAAAAAATTGGAAGGGAGTAAAATATATATATATATATATATATATATATATATATATATCATCGCTCCAAATTAATTACTTAATTTATCAACAAATTAATTCATAGATTATAGAAACATGTATCATTGTATCCTTAATTTATATATGCAGGGTATTGTGAGTTCTGAGCTGTTGCAATTACATGATTTACAACCTGAATCTTTCTTAGTCTAGTGCATTTGATTAAGGTGCTAATCAATTCGCGTACCTTTTTTTTTTTTTTTTTTGGTTTGTTTGTTTGGAAAGTAATCAATTAGCTTACGTAAATCATGGATCATTTGCAAATTCCGATGGAGTCAGATGATGCAAACTGGAAAGAGAGATGCAGCCAGAGGATGGAAGAAATGAAGAATAGACAATCTCCAAAGCACCGGGGATCTGTTAGAGAGAACAAATATATGAGTTCTACGTTGTATAAAGCTGTAGCATCTGGAAATGTGGATACTTTTGTTGACGAATTGCAGCAAGAATGCATGCAAAGGAAATTGTCTGATATTTTTGATCAGGTAACTGGGACGGGAGATTCATTGCTTCATGTGGCATCAGAGATGGGCAAAGAGGAAATGGCTGAGCTGATTTGTGACCACTTTCCTGAGCTTCTTTTCAGGAGAAACATAAAAGGCGATACTGTACTTCATGCTGCTGTGAGGTCTAATAATTCCAAGGTTGTTAAGTTGATTATCTCCCAATATGCCACAGCAAAGTCAAACATGATGAGATGAAAGATAAAGAGATAACAAGAGAAACAAATGAATATGGGGATACTTCTTTGCATGAGGCTGTGTTTCATGGGGATGTTGATGTTGTTAAAGAGCTTATCAGGGCAGATCAAGAGGGGGTCCACTATTTGAACAAAAAGTCAAAGCAATCACCACTGTATTTGGCCGCTGTGAAAGGGAATGAAGAAATTTTGAATCTTTTAATCAAAATTCCATTCCCCAAAGAACAACTTTCTCTCTGCCTTGGAAACTCCCCACTCCATGCAGCCATGCTGGAAGAAAATCCTGGTAATAGTTCTTCACACTTCACACCAAAATTACTTTATTTTTTGTTATCCCACATTCATGACTATATATTTTGAATAAACACTTATTTTACAAACTTATAAAAGTTTAGAACCGTAAGTTAATCGTATTTCCAAGATTCTTGATGTTCTAGTAAAAGGTAATTTAGAAAAATAAAATAAACTCTATTGAAAATGATATAATTAGATGCTGTTTATTAACTTTTTTAGTTAGCATTTTTTTTTTTAACTTATAGTTGAAATTAGAATGAGAAAACTTACAACGTCATTCCTTGGAATATAATTTATAATTTTTGTCCATGTGTTTTTTTTTTTTTTTAATGACTATAACTCCTTGCCTGGCAAGGAACTAAACATGATGGGTAAATAATTTTTTGAGCCCATTTGTTTCATAGGGTGTTTGGTTTGAGTCAGGATACAGGGATTAAAAGGTAGCATTTCCAAACTCTTTATCCAAAACCAAACAGCAAGAATGACGTATATCCATATTATAACTTGTTTTTTTTTTCTTTTACTAGAAATAATATATTTATAATTTATTTGTTATTTAATTTTTATCATAAAATATATATATTTGTTCTTAGCAAGTCCCTAGTTAAATTATTTTATTTGTGCTTTTTTATGTAGCTCTAACAAGATGGATACTAGAGAAGAGACCAGAGTTAGTTTATTTAAAGGATGAATATGGAAATACCTCATTTCATTACTCAGCTTACATTGGCTATGTTGAAGGATTTGATATCCTGTTAAAAAACGCATTAAATAAATTGGATGAAATTGCCTTGGAAGGGAACAATAAGGGAAATCTTCCTATTCATCTTGCTTGCAAAAGGGGTCATATTGAGGTGGTTAAAAAGTTTCTTCAATTTGAATGGCCTGTTGATCCTCTTATTCTCAATCGAAAGGGTCAAAACATTCTTCACATTGCAGCAAAGAATGGAAGAAGTAATATTGTAAAATACCTGTTAGAAAATCCGAAGATCAATGAATCAACTATAAATTGGAAGGATAATGATGGAAACACTCCGTTGCATTTGGCTTCAATAAATTTATATGCTAAAGTTCTGTACTTGTTTACACAAGATGCGAGGACTAAGGTGAATCTCTTGAATAACAACGGTTTGACTGCTCTAGATATTGCTCTGTCTACGGAAACTGTATTCTTTCTTCGAAAGGTATAATCAATATCAATCATCTTGTATTCATGTTTAGAGTAGAGTGTGTAGGTAATATGTTTTAATGAATTAAAAAGATAATAATTACAATGAAACTTTGCAAAATGACATGAATTAATATGAAATTCTATGATTTGAGTTATGAATATAATTTATTCGTTCAGTTTCATCATCCATATACCAAAATTCTATCTCACTTCATTGTGCATGTCATTTTATTGAGAAAATTACGATACGTTGTTTTTTAGATTTGGTGTAATTTAATAAATGTTTTAATTTTTTTAAATACACGAAAATGTATAATTAGTATAACTTATAAGTCAATGTAATATTTTTTTAAGTATTTAATCTATTTTAGTTTATTCAATCATTAAATATTCATGCTGTTCTTCTCATTCTAAGAACTTTTCCAATTTCCGTGTAGTACTTTCTAGCATATTAGTATTGAGTTTATTAATTGTTACTGTGAATTATTAGTATAAAACTTTGCGTACATTTGTTCAATTACATATCATAAATTATATCATAAATTAACATGAAATAATATTAAAATTTATCATCTGATTAAATGAACATAGTTATAATTGGTATAGGAGAATATTCTACCATGTGACATAACAATAGAATTATAACTTCTTTTTATTTTAAAATGAATATATCTGGATAACTTATAATTATTTTCTTCTCATTCTACGTCACTGTCATGTCCACCTTTATATTATGTTCATATATATTAATTTTTCTTCTTTCATTTTTGCATTAGAATTCATTTTGTATAAACTATAATTCAAACATGGTGTATTTCATTTTATTTTATCAACAGATATTCAATCACAACTTGAAACTCTATTTGTTCATGATGCGTACATATATAATTTCTATTGTTATTAATCTATGCCTTTTTATTTTATCTGAAGTTATCCAATTTCCTACTAAGCAGAGTCTAGTCTATCAACTATTAAAAGAAGCTGGTGTCCCTTTGATGAGAGATAATATGTTGCATTCTCAACATCATCAACGATTACCCAAAACAGATGTCATAAAAAATGTCCTCAACACATACTTAGTTGTTGGCACATTGATGGTGACGGTGACATTTGCAGCTGCTTTCACAGTGCCAGGGGGAGTATACAGTTCAGGTGATCCAAATCAAGGGATGGCAATATTTGCTCACAAACCATTTATCTGGGTATTCACAACCTTTAACATGATAGCTATGTATAGCTCTGTTATTGCATGTGGATTTATGTTGGTGGTAGCATTATTTGAACATAAAATGGCACTAGGAGCAACTATACTTATACTTGCAACAAAGTTTTTGCTCTTTGCATTTTTATTAGTGCCGGTGGCATTTATGGCTGCAGTGCGTCTAGTAGTGGCCAATAACTCTGCACTTGCTACTGTTATAACTGTCATCGGAACAATCTACACTTACTTGGTCATCTCTGTCACTTTTGTTGCTGGAACCTTACCATTTGGAACTAATAATCCTTATACTGTTTTATTTCTTCCAATTTTTGGAAATCTTACACCTCTACATCGGCCAGTTCGTAGATTGCTTCTTTTGACTTGGGTTATATTACTAAATTATGATTATAAAGAAGGAAGCAATAAGGACAAAAAGGAAGCAATCAAGGACAAGAACAAAGACAATAAATCAGATGAGCATGTGTAATAAGGAGATCAGAGGTGTTTTTTATATTGCATTCCTGAATAATAAAACCTTAATTTATGTTCTGTGAGTATTTCAATTTTACTTATGATGTAAAATAACAACTCTTTAGGTGAGTTCGGGACAGTTGAGTTAATGTACCCTTTTAAATTCACCTGTTCCAATTTCATAGTTGGAATAATAATTTTTTCCACTTGATTAACTTATTATTTTTTAAAATATAAAATAAATACTTATATTTATATATTATTTCTTATATATTTTTATTTGTAATTTATTTCCTTATTTATTTATTTTTAATTTTTTTAATTTATTCTATTTTTTCTTTAATTTAATTGGATCATCTTTATTATTTTAATTTTTTAAAATATATTTCAAATCAATTAAATAAATAAATTCGTATATATAAATTATTAAATTTTATTTTATTTTATCAATATGTTTATCTTTTAAATTTCTTTTTTATATGTATAATCTCTCTTGCTCTACGTTATCTTCTCTCACTTTTAACGAGAACACACTTCAAAGATCAACACACTCTTCATTGAAGTCGTAATTCTTTGCCGTTATGTTTTTCACACACGATCATGAATGTTGCTAACGCCAGCAAACATTTCATCTGTGAATGAAATGGACCCGTTTGATTTTTTTAGTAAAATACACGTAGCATTTTCAACGGATAAAACAAAGACTTGCTAAGCCGCTTGGCGGATCAAATTAAAAAGTGAACATGCTCAGCTCACAAAAGAAATAGAAATCTCTTTGATTAGATAATCAAAGGACACACTCATTTCCTATATATGTTCAAGCTTAGCAGGTTCGGACTCTATGACCGAACTATTGTAGTTGGTAGCGCTCACAATTCCCTATATATACATTTCTTATTTCTCATTTACAACCTAATAAGGTAAGTTTATAAATTTTTTCTTTTTTAAGGTTTTGTTGATTTATTTATTTTAATGGTAATTATAGTTTTTTAAGAATATTTGATAAAGTTATTTTTTGAAAATAAGGTGAGGATGATGAAAATTTTATGAGGATAATTTTATTTGAAATAATAATTTGAATTATTTATTATGGTTACTAAAATTAAATACAGGTAATTTTTATTTGTGTTATTATAGATACATTATGGATAAATGACTTTTGCAATTATAATTGTGGTATATATTAACAGTAGGATAAATGAAGATGACGGAGGAGTCATGTTTAATGGATTAAGAAGAGACATGCAAATTAAAGAGAAATAAGTATTGAATCGGTGAAAAATAATATTCGTGATAAATTCAAGTTAAATTCAAATGAAGTATTTGGTTCTATCGTACCTGGATATAATGTAAGAAATAAATATGTCGTTGTCCAAATAATAGATGATGTTGAATATAAATTTATTTATGTCATTTTAATGAAGGAGGAGGGCAACAACCATTTTGCCAAATGACGCTATATTATACAAACATTTATTGGGATCACCATGATCAAGAAGACAAATGAGGTTTAACTGTTGATTCGAACTGGTCATAAAGACAAGAATTAAATGTTGGATTGGAGTTTGACAGCAAGACCGAAGTTCAAATTGTTGTTGCACGATATTTGATGAATGTGCATCAAACGATGAAGGTTCATGAGTCCAAATCAACAAAATATATTATTCATTGCCCAAAAATTGTCGTGATACACCATATACTTTTTATATGCGGACAATAAAATCAAAAGGGATAAAAAGGTGAAAAGTTACGCAATGGGGCGGACTTCATATTTGTTTAAACCCTAATTTAACTCAAGACCATGTCAATCTTAATACAAATATGATCAGTATGTACATTGTGGGTAAGTTTATCACTTTTAATGTGTTGATGCTTTCAATTTTTGTAAACCAATAATAGAGGTTGATGATACGCATTTACATAGTATATATCGCAGAACATTGCTAATGACAATAACACAAGATAAGAATGGAAATGTTGTTAAAGGTAAAACTTTATTAACATGGTCGTAGTTTTTTTCTCACTTACGTCAACATGTCGCCAATGAGACAGGGATTTACAAAATTTTCTATCGACATCGTAGTATTATATAAAAAAATCAAAATTAAATATTAAAAATTACATAAAAAAGTTAAATGTTAAACATAACATGCTCCAAATAAATTAAATGATAATGTAACAAAAAAAATTTGTTAACATAACGTAAAAATAAAATTATAAATTAATTATTACCTATTACGTAAAAAATATTATATATTAAACATAACGTCCAAAAAAATTAAATTTTCTACATTACGTAACTCCACCAATTAAAAATGAAATATTAAATATAACATTAAATAATTAAATATTAAACATAGCATAAAAATAAAAAGTTAATTATAAATATTACGTAAAAATAAAATTATAATTAAATAATAAATATTACATAAAAATAAAAAATTAATGTAAAAATAAAAATTAAATAAAATATTAAATATAACGTAAAAATAAAAAATTACCTATAAGTAATACTAAAAATAAAATCAAAATTAAATAATAACTATTACGTAAAAATAAAAAAAAAAATTAACTATAAATATTACGTAAAAATAAAATTGAAATTATATAATAAGTATTACATAAAAATAAAAAATATAAAAATAAAATAAAATATTAAACATAATGAAAAAAATAAAAAAGATTAAAAACATTACGTAAATTTTTTAACTATGCTATCTCTAAAAATATTAATTATATTATCTAACATATTAAATAACACATTGCATTTTTGAAAACTTTATCTAAATAGTTTTCCTATACTATCAAAATTTGTTTTCTTATTCTAACAAACTCCTCTAAAATTCTATTTTTATCTATACTATAAAAACATTGCATTTTTAAAATTTTTATCTAGACAGTTTTCCTTCACCAGCAAAAACTGTTTTCTTATACTAACAAAGTATTTAAAATCTATTTTTATTTATACTATTCTAATCACCTATAATTTTTTTAACTAACTACCTAAATTTTTAAAATAAAAATATTTATTAATTTCATACTAAATTCTTAAATTAAGATTATATACTAAATCTACATTAATATTAAAATTAACACTTAACTATAATAATAATTTAAAATTTAAATCTAGTTAAAGTTTTAGAAATCGTACCCATTACTGGGCTTAACATACCAAAATTCGTGGCCGTATTTTGTTTTGAAACGGCCCTATTCAGCCATATATGTCAAATTGCCATTTATGATATTATGAACGCCCTGGCCGTGAACGCTATACTTTGTGAATATTTTTATATCTCTCATCCTTTTCCCCTAGCCTCGTCATTGCACCTGTTGTGGATCCTTGATAGCTCACTGTCGAATGAACATCAAAAGCTAGATTTATCCCCAATTAAACTTGTAATATAGAGGATTTAACCTAGGCCATCTCTCTGAAGACATGCATGCACTTGATTCAGAATTATTCATAATTAGAAGGGGGATTTTCATTGAACAATTCAATAAAACTAAACAAAACTGAAATTATGGAATGGAAAGCTAAAGACAAAAGCAAAGTGATGTATTGAAGTAGTAAATTGAGCAAAAGATAAGAGCAGAAAAGGAACGATGAACACTTAGCATAAAACGAGAAGATGACTAGAAATTGATAATAGAACTGAGAAATGTAAATTGAAACAGTGAATTAAGCAGAAGATAAATGCAGGAAAGGAGTAAAGCGCAATAGTACCAAATGCGAAGCGAAACCTAGAAAAATTAAGAACAGAATAATAGAGTGTAAATGTAAATTGAACCAGAGATTTGTTGCAGAATTGGAAACTAGAGGATCAAAATCAAGAATCGAATTCACTTGTGCAATATTCAAGGTTGTGAAGAGAAATTGAATACATGAACATCGAGAGCTAAGAAGATGAGAGAAAGAAGAAGAGAAAACAGAGAAGAGAGAAGAGAGAATTGCGCAATCGCGCAATTGAAGTGTACAAGAGAAGCTAGAAGTGACAGTTATGAATCCCCTTCATTTCGCGCCTAAAAGCCCCTTATATAGGTGAAGATTTGCGCCTCCATGTAAGTTGATTCGCGCCCTGGCGCGTTTGGACAGAGAGGAGAGGTTCCAGCGCGCCCTGTAAACGCCCTAGCTCGCGCCCTGGCGCGTTTAGGCAGAGAGGAGGGGTTCCAGCGTTTGCGCCTCAGCTTGCTCCAGATTCGCGCCTAGGCGCGTCTTGCCAGAGAAGGAGCTCCAATTTGCGCCCTTGCTTGCGCCTTGGCGCGAGTTTGCGCCCCCACATGCTTCCTATTTGTGCCTAGGCGCATCTTACTGGAGAAGAAGGGTCAAATTGCGCCCCCTTTCATGCCTTGGCACAAATGGGAGTGCTTCCTTGTCTTGAGCTTCAATTTCTCTCCTTCTTGCTGACTTGCACTCCAAGTTCTTATCTCAGGTCTTGGGTCTTTCATTCCAAGCTTCCATTCTAGCATTCAATCCTTCCATGCTCCTATGTCTTCTCCATTCCTCAGAGCTCTAGATGTAACTGCACAAGCATCAATATAGAAACATAAGAACTTATGGGAATTTAACTATTATTTACTTTTAGTACTAAACTATACCTCTAACTCAATATCTAAGATAAACTACCAAAATATGGCCCATATAAAAGCTAATTGGACCAAAAACAGAGTAAAGAAAATGTATATAAAATGGATTATCAAATACCCCCACACTTATTCTTTTGCACTCCGGGACAAAATTTACTAAAAGAAGAATTGATGATATGTGAACTGAACCAATTTCAATTGAACCACAGATGCATGAAAAGGGGCAAGGGACAAAATTTAAAGCATCAAGATTAACAACAATCCATGAATCTACTGTACATCCAAAATAAACAAATTGACAAGTTGAGTTAAAGAATGAATTCAAAGTGATAGAACCTCACAAGTAAGTGTTTCCTCTTAACTCTCAAGTGTTTAGGATTATATTTGCACTCAAACACATCATGCAAGCTAGCACTACCAGATTTTTACAAGCCTCTAATTTCAATAACTTGAAACACATGCAATCAAAGATCAAAAGGACTTTATTAAGCTTGTAATGTGGCCAAGGTGAAGGTGGGAGAAGAGAAAGATTATTTAGGCTAATAACCAAGGGGGGGAATAAATTCAATAAGCATGAAGATTACTCTCCTAACATTTACCTCTTTTGGTTTCCCACTTATTTCTATCCCAAATTTTTATTTTCTTCTGTTTCTTTTTCTTTTTCCTTCTTTTGCTTTCTTATAACTTTTGGTATTTTCTTTTCTTCTTTCTTTTGTTTCTTGTTCTTTTCTATATTTCCTTCCTTATAGCTTTTGGTATTTTCTTCTTTGTATCTTTTTCTATATATTTGTTTTCTTTTGCATAGCTAATGCCAATCCATTCACCAACTCACATACCAGACTTATCCTGAGAGGTTATACCCTCACACTTATTTAGAACCTATTCTCAAAACAATTCCAAAGCTCCTTTAATCCCTAAGGTTAGGGGACATCATTGTTTTCCAGTTTTCGGCTTGTAATGAGCTTAAAATTGAAGAAAGGGATATAACGGCTCAAAAGGGGAAATACAAAGGGAAGGGTATGTAAGGTAGGCCAATTTGGCTAGTAGCTCAAGAAGGAATGCCTAAATCATATCAATGATGCATGTGGACAAGAAATATCAGCAAGAGTCAAGGAAAAATCTAGAGCAACTAACAAGATGAGTGTAATCACACAAGAAAGAAATTTTTGAAGGAAAATGGTTCCTCCATATAAGGCTCAAACTCTCACAAGGTTTACTTTTCTATCACTAATTATCCACACTTTAATTTCAAGTCAATTGCAATTCAAGGATGCACAAATAGGTCATAGGAAAATTGAAAAATCTATCAACTAAAAATGTTTGTAACTTCCACAGTTCATATACCTATAAATCCAGAGAAAAGGTATGATTCACATATAAATTCTGTGTCATATACTTGAATCTCTCTTTTTGTTGTTGTTGTTGTTTTTTTTTTTTTTTTAAGGGTCGAAACAAAATGATTCCTAAATCAAAAACAGAGAAATATTCACAGAATCCCCCCACACTTAAAATTGGCATTGTCCTCAATGAAACATAAAATGCATCAATGGATTCAATAGCAATTAACATCAAAAGGGGGATAGAAAAACTCCCTCAAGGGCCATATATCTGTACGTCCGGCCAGCTCGGTTCAGCCAAGGACAACTCTGCCTCAACTTCTTCCGCTTTCGGACTCTCATGAAATTCCTTGAGTTGATGACCATTTACCTTCCAAATTTTACCGGTAGCTTCATCTCTTATCTCAACTGCACCATGGGAAAAGATATTAGTAATAACAAAAGGACCATCCCATCGAGAACGAAGTTTACCGGCTATAAGCTTCAAACGAGAATTGAATAACAGCACTTTTTGGCCCATTTTGAACTCCTTCCTCAGAATCATATTATCATGATACTTCTTAACTTTTTCCTTGTAGATCTTAGAGTTCTCATAAGCCTCCAAGCGAAGCTCCTCAAGTTCTTGTAATTGAAGCTTCCTATGTGCACCAGCCTGGTCAATTTCTAAGTTGCACTTCTTCACAGCCCAGTATGAACGATGCTCAATCTCCACAGGTAAATGACATCCTTTACCAAAAACCATCCTATAAGGAGACATGCCAGTCGGTGTCCTATAAGCAGTTCTATGGGCCCAAAGAGCATCTTCAAGTTGCCTACTCCAGTCCTTTCTGTTAGGGCGGACCATCTTTTGTAACATGAGTTTAATATCTATGTTGAAAACTTCGGCCTGACCATTAGTTTGGGGATGATAGGCTGTGGACACTCTATGCACAACTCCATACTTATGGAGTAGAGACCGCATGCTGATATTACAAAAATGGCTCCCTCTGTCACTAATAATGGCTTTAGGCACACCAAACCTGAAGAAAATATTAGATCTAACAAAATCCACAACAACTTTAGAATCATTAGTCCTGGTGGCCTTAGCCTCAACCCATTTTGATACATAATCAACAGCTAACAGAATATATGAATAACCAGAAGAGACAGGAAAAGGACCCATGAAATCGATACCCCAAACATCAAATACCTCACAGAAAATAATAGGTTGTTGGGGCATCTCATGCCTTCGGTTGATGGCCATCCCAACTCTCTGGCATTGCTCACAGGTGCTAAAAAGTTTATATGCATCCTTGAAAATAGTAGGCCAATAAAACCCACTGTCCAACACTTTCCTAGCTGTTCTCTGAGGTCCATAGTGTCCTCCTACTAGTGAAGCATGACAAAATTGAAGGACTGATTGGATTTCATGATTTGGAATACACCTGCGAATAACTCTATCACTGCAAAACCTCCACAAATAAGGGTCATCCCAGACATAATATTTTGCATCACTTTTTAATTTCTCAATTTGTGATCTAGATGCATGAGGAGGTACAACAGATGTAACCAAGTAATTTACGATATCAGCAAACCATGGAACTACATCACAAGAGTATAAAAGCATAAGACGTTCATCAGGAAAATCATCTTTGATAGGTACAAGGTCAAGGTTACCCTCAATCCTACTCAAGTGATCAGCAACCAGATTTTCTGCACCACTCTTGTCCCTGATTTCGATGTCAAACTCCTGTAGAAGAAGCATCCATCTGATTAACCTCGGTTTAGCATCAGATTTCTTCAACAAGAATTTCAGAGCTGCATGGTCAGAGAAAACAATGATTTTAGAGCCAAGCAAGTATGCACGAAATTTATCTAAAGCAAAAACAATTGCCAAAAGCTCTTTTTCAGTGGTGGTGTAGTTTGTTTGGGCAGCATCAAGTGTACGGGAAGCATATGCAATAACATGAGAGTGTCTCCCAACCCTTTGAGCTAGAACTGCTCCAATTGCAAAATTGGAAGCGTCACACATTAGTTCAAAGGGAAACTCCCAATCAGGTGGTTGCACAATAGGTGTTGTGGTAAGCCTACTCTTCAGCTCATCAAAGGCTTTCTTACATGTTTGGTCAAAGGAAAATTCTACATCCTTTTAGAGGAGCTTGGACAATGGTAGGGCAATCTTGCTAAAGTCCTGAATAAATCTCCTGTAGAACCCTGCATGGCCAAGAAAAGAATGCACTTCCCGCACAGAAGCAGGGTAAGGTAAAGAAGTAATAATATCTATCTTTGCTCTATCAACTTCAATACCCCTACTAGAGACTAGATGCCCTAAGACTATACCCTCACTAACCATGAAATGGCATTTTTCAAAATTCAGCACCAGGTTAGTCTCAGTACATCTACTCAGAACTCTAGAAAGGCTATCCAAACATGTATCAAAAGATGAGCCATATACAGTAAAATCATCCATGAACACCTCCATGCAACTTTCCAATAAATCAGAAAAAATACTCACCATACACCTTTGAAATGTACCAGGTGCGTTGCATAAACCGAATAGCATCCTGGTGTAAGCATAAGTCCCAAATGGACAGGTGAATGTGGTCTTATGTTAATCTTCTGGAGCAATGTGAATCTGCATATACCCTGAAAAGCCATCCAGAAAACAGTAATGTGATTTACCTGCTAACCTCTCCAAAACTTGATCAATGAATGGGAGTGGGAAATGGTCCTTCCGAGTAGCTTGATTGAGTCTCCTATAGTCAATGCAAACTCTCCAACTATTAGTGACTCTAGTTGGAACCAACTCGTTATCTTTATTCTGCACCACAGTTATGTCAGATTTCTTAGGAACCACTTGTACAGGTGAAACCCATGTGCTGTCTGAAATGGGGTAGATGATGCCAGTTGCAAGCAATTTTATCACCTCTTTCTTTACTACATCCAGGATGGTAGGATTGAGTCTCCTTTGTGGTTGTCTCACAGGCTTAGAATCCTCCTCTAGCAAGATTCGATGCATGCAAATGGCTGGATTAATTCCAGGGAGATCAGCTAACGTCCACCCAATGGCTTTCTTGTGCTCTTTCAGAATTTTCAGCAACTTCTCCTCTTGCTCATTTTGCAAGGTACTCGAAATGATGACTGGAAACTTGTGATCATCATCTAAGTAGGCATACTTCAGATGATGAGGCAGTGGCTTCAACTCTAAGCTTGGTGGCTGCACAGTGGAAGGTAACAATGGCTTGTTCGCTGCAATGTCAGTAGATGCAAGAACCTGTAGACCAAGATCTGCGACCTGCAAATTAGAATCTGCACCTGCAATGGCAGTATTAATCTCTGCACATATGGTACAAACAGTGGCATCTTCACCACAGCTACAACAAGCCAAATCATCATGGGAATTAGAAAAACTAGTCAAATCGGGATCAAATTCAAAATTAAAATCTGTACAACTATCTACAAAATTATCAACTACATCTATGGAGAAAACAATGCTCTTGTGAGGTAGTTTCATGCTTTCAAGTAGATTGAACTTCACAATATCATCTCCAAATTCCATTGACAATGTGCCAGAGTGAACATCAATCTTGGTCCGCGCAGTCATCAAAAATGGTCGCCCTAGGATCAATGTAGGTGAGGGTGACTTATCCTGCATATCAAGAATATAAAAATCTGCAGGAAAAATCAATTTATTAACTCGAACCAGTACATCCTCAAGGACTCCACGCGGGTGGACAGCACTTTTGTTTGCAAGTTGGATAATGACTCCCGTTGTCTTTAACTCACCAATCTGCAATAACCTGTAGACTGACGTAGGCATCACATTAATGGAAGCTCCCAAGTCTATCATGGCATCCGCAAAAGTGTGATCCCCAATTGTGCAAGGTACAGTGAAAGTTCCAGGATCTTGACACTTTTGTGGGAGGTTAGACTGAGGGAGTGGAGAAATATGTGTACTTTGTATGAGTGTAGAAACATTTCTTCCCAAGTTCACCTTTTCATTTCCTTTAAATCTCCTTTTGTGAGTACATAATTCTTTTAAAAACTTGGCATACTTGGGAATTTGCTTGATAGCATCCAACAAAGGAATATTAACTTCTACTTTCCTAAATGTTTCTAATAACTCTTTTTCTAGTTCTGATTTCTTTGAAGGCATATTTACAGAAGGAAAAGGAAGAGGAAGCTGTTTTACCTCATCCTGATGTGATTTTTCAGTATCCTGAGTTCTTGGCTGTACCTCCTTACCACTTCTCAAAGTGATGGCACTCACATTCCCCATTGGATTAGCTATAGTTTGGGAAGGAATGTTACCAGAACCTTGTTGCTGCAAATGATTCACAGTAGTGGCCAACTGTCCAATTTGAGTCTTCAAATCTACAATTGAAGCATTTACATTCTGTTGAAATTGCAGATTGGTAGTTGCCATCTGTTTCATCAACTCCTCCAAAGATGGTTCAGTGCTATTCACAGGTTGTGATGGAGCAGGTTGAACCACTTGTTGTTGTCTCAAGGGGGGAGGTTGATACTTGTTGGGAGGTTGATATCTTTGTTGTTGTTGTGGTGGCTGCTGTTGGCTAGGTCCTGGACCATATCTCAAATTAGGATGATCCTTCCAACCAGGGTTATAAGTATTGGCATATGGGTTATATTGTTGTGCTGGAGGTCTATACTACTGTCCAGAGTATATTCCAGCTACATCCACAGCTTGTTGGACCAGTTGTTGCTGCTGTTCAGTTTCTTGCAAATGAGGGCAAGCATCAGTGAAATGCTCAACTCCACCACAAATGTCACACCTACATTTGTTTAATCGATTCTTGCACTAACATTCAGTTGCCTTTGCTGTTGTTGACCCAAAGCTAACTTTCTTACCAGCGAAGTTAATTCTGTTAGCTTGTTTTCCAGTCTATGTGTATCAGCAGCAGCTATGGAAGCTTCATTCACATGTTTGAAAGATGTTGAATTCCTGGAGCTAAACTGCTGGGAATTTTCTGTCATGTTTGCAATCAAATATCTTGCAGCAGCTGGTGTCTTATCCATCAATGCTCCACCACTTGCTGCGTCTATCATATTTCTCTCCATAGGCATGAGTCCTTCATAAAAGTATTGGATGAGAAGTTGTTCAGTTATTTGATGGTTCGGACATGTAGAGCACAACTTGTTGAATCTCTCCCAGTACTCATATAGGGTCTCTCCCTGCAATTGCCTTATTCCACTTATATCCTTCCGAATAGCTGCAGTCTTAGAAGCAGGAAAGAACTTCTCTAGAAATCTTCTCTTCATGTCATTCCATGTGGTAATAGGTGTTGGTTGAAGATACAACCAATCCTTTGCAGCACCATCTAATGAGAATGGGAATGCTTTCATTTTGACAGCTTCTTCAGGAACATCATTAGGCCTCATAGTGGAACAAACCACATGAAATTCCTTAAGATGCTTATGTGGATCTTCACCTGCAAGTCCTAGGAACTTAGGCAACAAATGAATCAGTCCAAATTTTAATTCATAGTTGACAACACCTTCTGGTATAGGAAATTGGATATACAAAGGTTGATAATTGATATCAGGTGTAGCCAATTCCTTGAGAGTTCTTTCAATTAGATTTGCCATGTTTTCAGACACAGGATCAAGGTCAAAATCACAATGAGAGTGTTGGTTCTTATCCCTATTTTGATTTCTCAGCCTATGAATTGTTCTTTCAATCTCAGGATCGTATTTCAGTGAACTATCTAGACTAGATCTGGTCATATATTACATAAACTTGGAATAACTAACAACTATAGTATTTAGAAAGGAAATCAGAACCTATACAAAAATTCAACAAAATAGTCAGTACCTACACTAAAAACAACAACTATTATATGGATTTATGGTTAGTCTATATACAATTGTAATATTCACAAACAGTTTATATACATGAAAAGTGGTAATTCCAAATCAAATGACGTATGTCCCCGGCAACGGCGCCATTTTGATAGCTCAATGTCGAATGAACATCAAAAGCTAGATTTATCCCCAATTAAACTTGTAATATAGAGGATTCAACCTAGGTCATCTCTCTGAAGACATGCATGCACTTGATTCGGAATTATTCACAATTAGAAGGGGGATTTTCATTGAACAATTCAATAAAACTAAACAAAACTGAAATTATGGAATGGAAAGCTAAAGACAGAAGCAAAGTGATGTAAATTGAAGTAGTAAATTGAGCAAAAGATAAGAGCAGAAAAGGAACGATGAACACTTAGCATAAAACGAGAAGATGACTAGAAATTGAGAATAGAACTGAGAAATGTAAATTGAAACAGTGAATTAAGCAGAAGATAAATGCAGGAAAGGAGTAAAGCGCAATAGTACCAAATGCGAAGAGAAACCTAGAAAAATTAAGAACAGAATAATAGAGTGCAAATGTAAATTGAACTAGAGATTTGTTGCAGAATTAGAAACTAGAGGATCAAAATCAAGAATCGAATTCACTTGTGCAATATTCAAGGTTGTGAAGAGAAATTGAATACATGAACATCGAGAGCTAAGAAGATGAGAGAAAGAAGAAGAGAAAACAGAGAAGAGAGAAGAGAGAATTGCGCAATCGCGCAATTGAAGTGTACAAGAGAAGCTAGAAGTGACAGTTATAAATCCCCTTCATTTCGCACCTAAAAGCCCCTTATATAGGTGAAGATTTGCGCCTCCATGTAAGTTGATTCGCGCCCTGGCGCGTTTGGACAGAGAGGAGAGGTTACAGTGTGCCCTAGCTCGCGCCCTGGCGCGTTTAGGCAGAGAGGAGGGGTTCCAGTGCGCCCTGGCGCGTTTGCGCCTCAGCTTGCTCCAGATTCGCGCCTATTTGCGCCCTTGCTTGCGCCTTGGCGCGAGTTTGCGCCCTTGCTTGCGCCTTGGCGCGAGTTTGCGCCCCCACATGCTTCCTATTTGCGCCTAGGCGCATCTTACTGGAGAAGAAGGGTCAAATTGTGCCCCCTTTCATGCCTTGGCGCAAATGGGAGTGCTTCCTTGTCTTGAGCTTCAATTTCTCTCCTTCTTGCTGACTTGCACTCCAAGTTCTTATCTCAGGTCTTGGGTCTTTCATTCCAAGCTTCCATTCTAGCATTCAATCCTTCCATGCTCCTATCTCTTCTCCATTCCTCAGAGCTCTAGATGTAACTGCACAAGCATCAGTATAGAAACATAAGAACTTATGGGAATTTAACTATTATTTACTTTTAGTACTAAACTATACCTCTAACTCAATATCTAAGATAAACTACCAAAATATGGCCCATATAAAAGCTAATTGGACCAAAAACAGAGTAAAGAAAATGTATATAAAATGGATTATCAATCATATTGCAAAAGAAACATTTGTGGTTGCAAGCATAATCTATACTATCACAAACCACTTTAATTTTTTTCATTTCATAATTTAAGTTATGTATGAGTAATCAGATTTAAATAAAAGAGATAAAATTAATTTAAGATTTGTTCTTAACATTATATATGTAACAAATGATATCAATACCAAAAGTTTCTAACTTTTAAGAACACCTTTTCTGACGCTGTTCATAATCGATGATATTAAAACCCTATTTTGCATTAATAAAGAATATATATATATATATATATATATATATATATATATATATATATATATATATTCAAAATCAATCATCGTTACTTTGGCCGTGGTGAAAGAGAAAGAAGAAATTTTGAATCTTGTATTGGAAATTCTATTCCCTGAAGAGCAGCTTTCCGTTCTGCCTTGGAAACTCTCCACTACATGCAGCCATTCTGGAACAAAAATTTGATACATATATATTCCTTCTTTACAAGAAATTTCTTTTTTATTTTTATTATTCACATTAAAGAGCAAACAACAACACAACAAATATAAGTAGCAAAGATAGCAAAAATAGTTTCCTTAACTTGATAGAATCAACAAGTAGCAACAATAAAATAAATAACAGTAATAATAAGCTCTCAATGTGGGAAGTAAAAATCTACGGGTACAAGCAAGTCAATGAAGTTCCACTATGATCAAATAAATGTACAAGAGAGTCTGACGCACAAATAAGTTCTTAAACCAGCCAATACATCATAGCAAAAATGCTTTTCAAATTGAAGAACAAAGAAAAAGGAACATCACAAAATACTGCTATTATGTAACTTTAATGATATAATTGTCATTTAAATAGCTCCATTTGATTTCTATAATAAGTTAAAAACTCAATATATGGTTAATGTTTGATGGTGTGGATAATCTAATCTTATGCATAATAAATTGTTCCTGTTGTTAATAATGTGTCTATGTAAGAATTTAGAAACTTACAACTCCACTAAAATTAAGTTGATATTGATTGAATCAAGCCGTGAAACATTTGCTAGGAAAAGATTTAGGTCTTATTTGGAAACTTAGAAAATAGTCCCTTAACCTACCTGAAAGTATGAATGACCATAGTTGATGCGCGCAAAGGGTGAGTACAGCGCTGGTTAGTTAAGATAAATATATCATAGTCGTCAAGAAATAAGTATTTAGAGAATATGGTTGTCGATCCACGAGGATAAGCAATTAGATTTAATCTTTATTTTTAATCTTATTATTTGGAGAAAGTTTGTTAAGAAAGCAATAATTGTAGAAGAAGGAAGTAATGATAATTAAGAACGATTGGGATCCCGATTTCACCACTAATTCTCCCTAATATTCTCCTCTTTATTATTCAGATTAGAATCTATTGGTTGGGTCAGATTCCTACCCTCGTGACTGTCTCTCTCAGGATCACCCATGCCGCCTAGGTTAACTAGATTAATTAATCTCTTAATTTAATACTAAGTTAATTAGAGATTTAGATCTGTGAATCCAGGAGCAAACATAGGTGCGTGCACACTATTACTTACTCCTATCTCTAGGACTCTAGTGTAATAATGATTATTTCTCCAATACCACCTAGGTTTCTTTTCTCATAGTTCCCTTAGGTTTACCATCAATTTATTAATGGTAAATTAACAAATAACATTAAGCATAGAAGAAATAAGCGTCCAAATACTGAATAACATCGAAAATTATATTAGCAAATATATTAGGGTTACATCGTTTTCCCAATCAAGAGGAGGAGTTTAGTTCATGCTAATAGGGAAAATAACACAAGATTAATAAGAAAGAGAATACATAGATTATCGAGTTCCTGGAAAGTCGAATGATCCTTGCGTCTCCTTCGCTTAGGCTTGAGGTTAAATTTCGAATGCCGTATTGAACCGAGAGTAGGCAAAGTAGCCGTCTAGGGTTTCTAGAGTCGGTCGTGGTCTAGAGGTTGTCAGTCTCCAGATCCTCAAATGGATTAGGTCAAGCAGCGGTCTCTTTGTTGATAGTAACTTGTGAATATATAACCTTCTCAATGGACTTGGGTCTTTTGCAGGCCCAACTTGTGTGAGATAATAACCAACTCGCCCGAGTTCAGGTTCCAGAAAGCAAACGTTTTGTACAAGTCAAGCAAACTTTCGCGAGTTGTGCGAAATGTTGCGCGAGTTAAGGTTACAGAGAACATTAATTCTTCACTTCACTGGTGCTCCAATTTGTACGAGTTGAGTTCCAACTCGCTAGAGATGTGTTCCTTTAGCACATTTTTTTCTTGTTTTTTTTTTTCTTTGCTATTTTTAACCCTAAAAGACTTAAACAAACCATCAACAAGTCCTAATACGAAATATTATGAATTAGAGCATTTAGTGGTTGTTTTAAATTATTTAAGAGTGTTTAATGGACGATTTATACAAGAAAAAGAATATAATTAACATAAGAGTGCTTTTATTTATTTAAATTTCAAATCAACCTTTTATAATTTAATTACTTACAAAACTTACAAATTCTCTAAACTTACAATTAAAAATATAATTAATATAATTTGATTGTTTGTCTTCGTAGGATTGACAATTATTATTTATAAATACTTATGACTATTGTTTAGAGAATAGACTCCAATGGGTCATCTTAACTCCTATGACAACAAATACATTCTAGCAACTGTGGATTATGTGTCCAAATGGGTGAAAGCGACAGCTTTACTTACCAATGCTGCAAGGGTGGTCACCAACATCCTCAAGAAGAATATATTTACCGATTTAGTGCCTTGCGAGCCATTGTCAGTGATAAAATTATTTTAATTATTATGATGTTTAAATCCTAAAAATATTATTTTTTAAATAATTTAAGTTGAATATATTTCTTTGAAAAAATTGAATACGCGCGTATAAATACAGTATCGATAAATATAATTTATTAGAAACGTAACACAATATTAAAACTCATTTTTGCAACAAGCAGTTTAAAGCACTCCTTGCCAAATATGGGGTGAATCAAGAAGTGGTTACTCCATACCATCCCAAAACAAGTGGTCAGGTTGAAGTATCCAATAGTGAGATGAAAAGAATCCTAGAAAAAGCAGTGAGTACCTCAAGGAATGATTGCATAGCTAAGTTGGAATGACTGCCTTCAAGATGTCTATTACGATGTCTCCCTTCAGGTTGGTTTTCGGAAAGGCATTCCGCTTACATGTGGAGTTGGAACATAAGGCCTATTGGGCCACAAAGGTGTTAAATTTTGATTTGAAGGAGGTCGTTGAAAGGAGGTTGCTACAAATGAGTGAGCAAAAGGAGTTCAGGTTGAATTCCTATAAGAATGCCAAAATTTACAAAGAAAAGACCAAGTAATGGGATGACAAGCACATCCTAAGGAGGGAGTTTTGGATAAGCCCAAAGGTCTTGATTCTCATTATATATTATTTTTTATTTGCATTGTTAGGCATGTTAAGCTAGGTGGAGCAGAACTCACTCAATGGAGTAAAAGCATGCCCAACTATCTCCACGGTCTGAGAGATTCACCTATAAGGACTTCTTTCGGTCTCAATGGGGCCCACCCTTTGGTCAGCGATAGGGATTAGGAGAGGTTTTGGCAACTCCCTCGGGTTAGCATACATGCGTTGAGGACAATATATATCTTAAGTTGGGGAGATAAATTATATATTTTTTTTTTATCTTTTTTACTACTTTGATTTGAATAAAAGTAAGTTGTACATAGGGTGCTAATTTTTTTTTTTGTGTTTACGTAGTTTTCAATTCAATTAGGAAATTTGTGGGTGAATTGATAATTGTACTTCATGTCATATGTTCTACATGTAATGAATTATGCTCAAGACTGTAATTTTAATGATATAATTATCATTTAAATGACTCTACTTGATTTCTGTAATAGGCTAAAAACTCAAATCTATGGTTGATGTTTGATGGTATGGATAATATAATCTTATGCACGGTAAATTCTTCTTGTTGTTAATAATGTGTTTGTACTTAAGAATTCAGCAACTTACAACCTCTTAGAACTGAGTTGATTCTGACCAAATCAAGTAAAACGTTAGTTAGAAAAAGATTTAGGCCTTATTTAAAAGTTTAGAAAATAGTCTCTCAACCTACCATTTGTTTCATAGAAGGCGATTTATGCATGTGACGGGTATTCACTATAAATTACATTCAAACTCAATATTAATTTTTTTAATTTTACTTGATACTTGTCCATTTTTTAGTGTTTTACACTTTTCTTCAAACCGCCCAGTTAATGAGATCATTTTATGAATTTTCACGGTTTTTCTATCCAAGGCAAAATTCATGAATTATGAAACCATAGAACAAAATTTATTGGGAAAAGTAGGCGGACAAATTTGCAAGACTGTTAAATTTTGACAATCAAAATATAAACAAGCCTAATTTTTGGAAATTAAAAAATTAAGTTCACATATAATGAAAAACGAATTTAAAATATAGTTCTTTTATTAGTATAACAACATAACCGGTGTTCTTTTTTATTACTATAATTATTTAATTCATAACATTTATGTTTTGAATTATTTACTTTCTTATTAATATTACAATGTAGTTTGTATATTACATTTTATGATTTAAAATAATTTCATATTTTTAATTACTATATTTATTTATTTGGTGATATTTTATTATTCTTTATTATATTATGTTATATGGTTTAAATAATAATAATAAGAAAGAAACAGACACTAAGTTGGACTGAAATTGAAGCCCAACAAACCTAAACCAGAAAGAGAGAAAAGAAAACAAATAAAAACGTTTGGGCCATTAGGCCTAATTTGCTTATCGGTTTCCCTGTTAGAAAATGAAATTGCTGGTTCAAATGTGGAAGAGATAGCATATATGGATAAGTGTGCCTTCTTAGTAGGTTGTTCTCGATGCACTGCAGTTTGACTCCATTTTTTATTTAAAAGTCACTCAAATAGCAATAAAATAAATAAATATATAAATTAAGTATCATATGATTTACTTTGATTTAATTTAATTATAAAATCTGAATTGCATGATTTTTTTATAGTTTGGATTAGATTGAATTTGCATTCTAATTTTTTTTTGTATGTATTAAACAAATTAAAAATATTTTGAAATATTATTATTAATATAATTCAATTATATAAATTGTGCTCAAACTAAAAAAAATATATAAAGTAATTAAAAGATACAAAATAAATAAATAACCAACATTAGCTAGAGAAAAGGAATAAAAGAAAAGTTGTTAGTATGTTAACCTGAAAAACAGAAATCATGACATAATATTTAATGAATATAACAAATTAAATTGAACCACGTAAATTTAAGAAAAATCAATTCAAATAATACACGGTTTGCTTTAATATTTACTAATTTTAATTGATTTTTAATTTTATTTTTGGATTTGTGCGGATATTGAACACCCCTTATTCTCAAATTAATCGTACAAAGAGATAGCAATGAGTTTACTCAAAAATATGTTTGTAAGCGAGTTAAACAGATCTATTAATACAGGTTAATGGTACGATCACCAAGAAATTAACCGATTGAAAACATGTTAAGAGTAATTAGTTCTTAACAATGAGAATAAAATAATAGAGTATATAATTTAATTGAAAGGAAGAAATAGAAAGCCAGTCAATTAAGTATTCGAGGGTCTCTCGTACATGTTGGCTATACGGTTATTCCATAATCCTAATGAGAAGATTAACTATTCATGATCTAAGGTTGCATCACAATGGAAAAGATAGACATTAGAGAAAATGGAAAAAATCTTTTATGAGAAAAAGCAAACTTTTTTGATCCTATCGTTCACAAAACCAAAATCTGAAACCTCGAATTCAAATTAGAAACTCCTTATTTAATGGCATGGGTCAATGTCAATGTATGTTTTTCCCAATTACATTACAAAAAGAAAAGGTTAAATATTCAATTTTTCTTTCTCATTGTTTCACTTTAACGTACGTTAATAACCATTTATGTGTTTGTTAAGCTAGACCGGTGGCCTCAGCACATATGTGTTGCTCTGAAGTAAACATTTATTTTAGGATTCTTGCATCAATATTGATAAGTTTCGGTGGATTCTCTGTAAAATCCTAGAGAGACAATTCTCACAATTTATAAATAAACATCCAAAAAAATATTCAATAAAACTGTTTGGTGTGTCTTTCACATTAACAAAAACTTTACAATATAAAAAGAATTATCTAGTTGTACAAAAATAAAATCTTACTGCATTATGCCACCATATTTACTTCTCAAGACAAGTTGAATTAAATTGACTAATTTAGATTTAAGTCATTTTTGTTTAGGAAGTACTCTTCTTATTGGTCCATTAAGTTCATACCGTTCAAAGTCCATGCTCCTAATTAAGTTGGTCCTCAACACCTAATATGCCAAATGACAAACAATTAGACTAAGACTTGGACAAAATTAAACTAAACCCTTGTCCAACTAACATACTACTATAATATCATCACAAACCGAAATAATAATAAACCATTAAACAATCAACGTTACTTAACTTAAAAAAAAAAAATCCTTTATATAGTACATTAATATACTTCCTCCTTATATTACACTTATTCATCTTTAGGATGATTATTGTAATAGTAAAAAAAACACAGAATATTTATACAATAAAATAAAAGAAAAAATACAAAATTTTTATACAATAACGTAAAACATACAGGAGTTTCAATTCAATTTGCTCTAGTTAAATATGAATCTGATTTAGTCAACTGTAAAATTGAATCAAAAACTTCACCAAAACACAATATCTTTTATTGGATTACAATAGACCATCGAAGAAAACTGTTTCCCAAAATTCTTATGCTAGTCAGGGAGGTCTATAAAAAATATCCTGCATAGCCAATTGTCAATAGATGTTTCAAAAGAATTGAGCAATTTGAAAAAATATTTTAAAAGCATAACTGGAATTAATTAACAATGATGATGGCGACTGATTAGCGATTCAGCGTTTTATTTTCTATTAAACTTAAACGAAGAGTTTGTGATAATTAAGAAAGTTCAGCCCCAAGATCCAATCACATGAATAGCTGAAACCATTCATATGTTCTCTTATCCTCTGCGATCACATGGGGATTAAATCAATATAATCCATTTGCTTGGATCGAATAAATTAAATGAATAGTTTACTAGACTAATAGACCTTGATTGTGTGTTTATATCTTTAATAATTCTTTGTAAACTTCAATTTTAGAAGAATTTTATAATCAATCAAACCTTACCAACTCCGTTAAACGTAAATTTTTAATATTTTTAGTATTTGCATTAAGATATAATGTTTTGTGGTGAATTTATTAATTAATTCAATTTTTATCATTACATTTTTTTATTAATGTACATGACATACAATATTATAATTCTGTGCATAATTTTTCATCATTAGAATTGAAACCGTGTCAGAGATTTATCACAGGACAGAATATTTTGAGTTAATTTAAAAATCAACTTCATTTTACTATATATATATATATATATATATATATATATATAATTATCATCGATATAATTATAATTTAACTGCAATTAAATTAAAATATTATGAACTTGTATTTTAATCAGTTAAATGACTTGTTCAAAATAGTGTTTCTTTTATAAGTATTGTACCGTGTCTTGATCTAGCAATGAAAGAAAGCAAAATGTGGGTAAATCCACGAGAAAGAACAAATAGATATTGTTGTCTCCGTAGAATCAACAAAGAAATTAAGATTGTCATGTTGACTTTTAAATAAACTCCACCACCATCTAGCATTGCCTCGCTGTTGACATCGTTCGAACAATAATGTGAATTTAAATTCTATCCTAAGATAGTTGTGTGAGAACGACAATGAATCTACTCCCTAAACAATTACAATTCATTCATATAATGGTTAAAAATTCTGACATCACGTCATCGAAGAAATATTATTTATTCACCAATTAATGCTACCTACCATATAAATACACACACTCATCCTTAGATAATGCCAGATGCGAACTAATTATTTAATTCATTAATATATAAAATAATTTATAGACAGATTAATCACTAATTACTCAATTCATATACATGTATTGGGTGTTTACATTAGTTATAACTTTAATGCTTTCTGGGTTTTGCGTATCTGATTAAGGCGTTAGTCAATTACCCTACCTAAATCATGAATCAATTGCAAATTCCTATTGATTCGGATGATACAAGTTGGAAACAGAGATGCAGCGAGAAGATGAAGAATTTAGAAAATACACAATTCAAAGTTCAAGATGCAGCCTCACAACCGGAACTCCTGTATGAGGAACTTGTTGGGAAGAAGAGAGTTATGATTTCTGAGTTGTATAACGCTATTGAAAATGGGAATGTTGATAACTTTGTTCATGTGTTGGAGAGTGTATGTGAAAAAAGGAAACTATGTTTGTGTTGTGTTTTTGATCAAGTTACTTGTTCAGGTGATTCATTGCTTCATGTGGCAGCAGATAAGGGAAAGAAAGAGATTGTGGAGTTGATTTGTGATCACTTCCCCGATTTTCTTATAAGAAGAAACGTAAGAGGTGATACTCCACTTCATGTTGCTGTGAGGTCTAAGAACTCTTCTGTAGTCAAACTCATTCTCTCTCAATATGCCATGAAGAAGGCAACACATGTTGGGATGAGAGATAAGGAGATAACAAGAGAGAAAAATGAATATGGGAATACTCCTTTGCATGAGGCTATCTACAGTGGTGAAGTTAGTGTGATAAATGAGATTTTTGCTTCAGATATGGGTGTGGTACATGTTTTGAACAAGTCAAGGCAATCACCACTTTATTTGGCAGTTGTGACAAAGATTAATGTGAACATTCTTAATGATCTATTGCAAGTTCCATTACCTTCAGATCAACCTCTTCCACTCTGCTTTGGAAACTCTCCAATCCATGCAGCCATACTAGAAAGGAATCCTGGTATGTCTTCCTTCTTTACACTAAATTATTTATTTTCTACATTAATGTCTGTTTATGGTAATCAAACACTTATTTTATAAACTACATCTGGGTTTATCTTTTTTTCATTTTATATAAATAAAAAACTACAACCGGGTATATAGGCTTAATTGGACATGCAAGTTGATTATATTTTACAAATTGTATGAGGTACGAGTACAAGACTATAATATATATATATATATATATATATATATATATATATATATATATATATATATATATATATATATATATAAGTCTCAATGTAGCTTTTTTTGACTTATTCTGCATAAGTTGTTGGTTAAATTGATTAAAGTCTGTGCACGTTACATGGAGACGAAGACGGGACAATATAAATTTTTTTTTTCATAGGACAACCTAGTCTGGCACATGTTACATGTAAACGTAGTGGGGATTCACATGATCAAGTAAACAGGCTAATTAATAGAGCTAACATGCATACTTATCTCTACCTATTGAAAGACAACGAAAACTACTAAAATAAATTAGAATTAGTTTATTACAATAAAATTTACCATATATGTTTTTTATGTTCATATCATAAAAATTATCTGAATACGTTAAATATAAAAGATTATTATTTACTTGCCTCAGACATAATTATCTTGAGAAGGATATACCTGTTTCTCTTAAAAAAATAGTTACTATAAGCCTAAAACTGAGTATAAACTCTCCCAAAATCCTACCGTACTATTAAAAGAAAAAATTATTTAATATTTAATATTTAATTTTTAAATAATTAAATATTTAATAAAATACATTACATATTCATTAATCTTAGCATGTCCTTTGCAAGCCTGTAATGAAATCATCTTCCTTTCTTTTGTTTGTAGCTCTAATAAAAATGATATTAGAGAAAAAACCAGAGCTAGTTCATTTAAGGGATGAAGATGGAGGTACTCCCCTTCATTATGCAGCTTACATTGGATATGTTGAGGGATTTCGTATGCTCTTAGAAAATTCAATCAACAAATCAGATCAAACTGCTTTAGAAGGGAACAAGAAGGGGCATCTTCCTATTCACCTTGCTTGCAAAAGGGGTCATGTTGAGGTGGTAAAAAAATTCCTTAAACAGAAATGTTCTATTAATCTTCATGTTCTCCTCAATCAAAAGGGTCAGAATATTCTTCATGTTGCTGCGAAAAATGGAAAATCTAATGTAGTAAAATATCTATTGAGAAATCCGAAGATTGATCAGATTACTATAAACCAGAAAGACAACGATGGAAACACTCCTTTGCATTTGTCTTCAATAAATTTATTTCCTAAAGTTCAGTACTTTATTGCACAAGATAAGAGGACTGATCTGAAACTCTCAAATAACAACGGTTTAACAGCTCAAGATATCGTTGTTCTGGCTTTGAGAAATGAAATGTCGATTCGAAAGGTATGATCATCATTATTTAATATCTCTAGAAGAACTGCTTAATCTTTCAATGAATGAAAAAGGATAAGATTATGACATGAAATGATACTAATTCCATCATTTTAGATACGAATATATCAATTACTCTTTTACTTTCATCATGAATTTATTTCATTCTATTTCACACATTCCAAATGCATATTATTTCAAATATTATTTCAAGCTGAAGATGCATAACATCTCATGTTAGTTTCCATTTATTTTTTGTTGTGTTCTGATCATTTCCGATTTCCATGTAAAGTTTATAGCGAAACGAGTATTAAAAGAAGCTGGTGTCCCCTCAAAGGTAAACGATATGTTATATTCCCAACATCGACAACCACCAAAAAAAAATTTGAGTTTAAAAGATCTCCTCAACACATTCTTAGTTGTGGCCACATTGATGGTCACTGTGACATTCGCAGCAGCTTTCACTGTGCCAGGAGGCATATACGGTCCTGATGATCCAAATCCAAAAAATAGAGGAATGGCAGTTTTTGCTCACAGGCCATTATTTTGGGTATTCACCACATTCAACATGACAGCTATGTATAGCTCAATACTTGCATGTGGACTTATGTTGATGGCATTGATATTTGATCATAAATTGGCAGCAAGAGCAACTATACTTGCAATGGGGTGTTTGGTTTTTGCATTTTTATTAGTGCCCGTGGCATTTATGGCTGCTGTACGTTTAGTTGTGGTTAACAACTCTGCACTTGCTATTCTTATAACTGTTATTGCAGGTGTGTACATTTCACTCATTTTGTTGGGTATTTTTGGATTTTTTCCAATTGGAGTTCGCTTTCTTCTGTTCCGTCAAGTTGGTAGATTCGTTCTTTGGATTCTAATTGCATTAATAGATTATGATGATAAGCCTCAAGATTCATCATCTCAGAAAGAGATCAAGGACAAGGATAATTAGTTAGAGTAGTATGTGTAATTAGATGAGCATTTGTAACAAGGAGTTTGAACTGTATAATAGTGTTTATTGGATTGATTTTGCTTTGAAAGAATGACAATGAGAAACGCAATAAAATTTCAGTTGTTATTGCTGAGTAATTCTTTTGGAATATCGTTTTAATTCCTATTTTTAAATATAATTATAAGTTAGAAATAAGTTTATTACCATATTTTTTTATGTCGATATCAGAAGAAATTATTTGAATAAGTTAATGAAAAGAATAGAAAAAGTTATTATATTTACTTAACTCAAGTACAGTTATCTATAGAAAGAGATACACATTTCTGTAAAAAGAAATTACTAATTTGTTTGTCGAAAAAAAAAGATAATATTGAAAATATATGATGTTGCCCGATCTAGAACTAGGATTCAATTTTCACGTGCTTATCAATAAAGTGAAAGGTACATGATCAATTATCCTTTTGAATCCATTACTAGTGCAGCCTTTAACCACTTGATCACTAAGCTCTTTGTTTATTCAATTACACACTAAAATATATTTCTGGCAATACATATTTACTTTCATTAGTATATACAATTTTTGAGGTGAATTTCATTAATAATATTTGAAGTTATATTTATTAATTAATTGAATATTTATTTGACTTTATTTTTTAAGTTTACTTTTACTTATGTATATATTTAAGAATATTAAAAATCAAGACATCAACTTGATTATAATTTAACTACAATTGGATTAATACATTATGAAATAGTACTATTATGATTGGTTAATGATATTCAAATTATAGGTCCACTGAACATAAATTTGTAGCTATCAGAATTATAGAAAGCTAACAACTTGTTAAGTCCACCATAAATAAATAAATATTGTAGTCTGCATGGAATCAACAAAGAAATTAATATTCTCAAGTTGACTTTTTAACAAGTACTCGTTTGGCCAGGCTGTCACAAACGACGAGTAAGTCATTATTCACAGAATCGTGTTTAAATTTTACATATTCGAACATTTTTCGTTCTCCTGTATCCCAGCGTGTGTGAATGGAAATAATGTTGTAAAGCATTATTTGTGCATCACAACAACTCATAAAATGGTTAAAAAATCTGACAACCAAGAATAACCTACCTCGTACATACCTACCATATACATTCACACATGTCATTTTTATAAGGATAGAGAGAATTAATTATTTAATTCATTAACAAAATAATTTAATGATAGCTGTATCACTAATCACTTGATTTATAAATAGTTGTTAATTGTGGATTTACATCACTTGCAATTACATTCCAACCTTAATCTTCTTGCGTTTGGTGCATTTGATTAAGGCATTAATTAATTAATTAGCGTAAATCATCATGGCTCCCAATGATCAAGTGGAAATTTCTATCGATTCGGGTGAAGCTATGAAAAGATGGAGCCAGGTGATGAAGAAATTGAAGACACAATTCGGTGATCAGTTCCAAAGTCATGAAGATGATGCTAATAATTCACAGCAGAAACTACTTCATGAAAAACTTGTTGGAGAGAAAAAAGTTTTGAACCCCGAAGTGTATGAAGCTGTTAAGGAGGGAAATGTGGATAAGTTTGTTGACGTGGTGTGGCAAGTTTGTGAAAAAAAGAAACTACGTTTGTCTAATGTTTTCGATCATGTAACTTGGACAGGTGATTCACTGGTTCACCTGGCAGCACACCTGGGGAAAGAAGATATTGTGATGTTGATTTGTCAACACTTCCATAATCTTCTTACTATGAGGAACACAAGAGGTGATACTTCACTTCATGTTGCTGCTAGGGCCAATAACCATACTATAGTGAACTTCATTATCTCATCACAACGTGATGTGGTGAGAGATAAAAAGATAACAAGAGAAACAAATGAGTATGAGAATACTCCTTTGCATGAGGCTGTGATATGTGAGCATTTTGATGCGGTTAAAGAGCTTGTCAACGCAGATCCAGAGGTAGTCCATTGTTTGAACAAGTCAAAGCATTCACCACTGTATTTGGCAGTTGTGAAAGGGAATATAGAAATTTTGAATCATTTATTGGAAATTCCATTCCCCAAAGGACAACTTCCTCTCAGCCTTGGAAACTCTCCACTCCATGCAGCCATATTGGAACAAAAACCTGGTACATATTCATTCTTTACATTAAATTTTTTTTCTCTTTATTTATCCCATTAATGACTATATATTTATAGTATTTTAATTGAACACTTACTGGGTTAAGGAATAAATATATTTTTATTCCCTATGAATTTGACTTTTGGTTTTTAAACAATTTTTTTATCTATCTTAATTGGTTTAATTATCTTTTTACAGTCCCTTCGGTTCCATATTGTATTTTTAGGGTCTTTATTTTAAAAATAAATATTTTCAGTTCCTATAATTTAATAGTGACTTTTTTAGTCTTATATTTTACATTTTAATCCTCTGTTATCCCTTGTTGTCATCCTTTCTAATCCTCACACTTTATATTTTAAAAATAAATCACCGTAATTTTTGCATGTTGCTATCATATCAAATTAATAATTTACGTAATTGTCAACACAATTATTATGTTATTATTTAATGCTAATATTTAATGGATAAGACCAAAACTGCTAACGTATAGTCTTAGATAGATGAAAATATTGTTTAGAAACTAAAACGGGAAATCGAAGACAATTTAAAGACCAAAAACAGGCATATTTAAGATCTGTATGAATGTATAAACTGGTTTCATAAGTTTTAACCTACAACATGATCGTATTAGTTATAATTTGTGTGAAGTAAGACCACCTGAAAGTTTTGAATTAAGCAGGTTTAAGAAAGCAGGTTATGGCAAGCCAACCTGCAATGTTTTCATTAAATATAATTTGTTATTATAAGTTAGTCTTACTAATTTTTTGGTTTTTTATTTATTTATTCCATTTTAATGCCCAACTTGCTACCTCGCGTGCCAACGAGCTAAACTTGCATGAGTTAGTGATTATTTTACGGGGCCATTTGTATAAAATTTACTTCTTAATTAGGTTTTTAATGAATAAAAATATCTAATAGAATATATTTAATATTCTATGATCTGTCCGTTATTAAATTATTTTTTGTACTTTGTATAGATCTAATGAGAATGATACTAGAGAAAAGACCAGAACTAGTTTATTTTAGGGATGAAGATGGAGGTACCCCCCTTCATTATGCAGCTTACATTGGTTATGCTGAGGGATTTGATATACTCTTAGCAAATTCACTAAAGAAATCGGATGTAACTCCCTTGGAAGAGAACAACAAGGGTCATCTTCCTATTCACCTTGCTTGCAAAAGAGGTCATGTGGAACTTGTCCAAAAATTCTTTCAACATAAGTGGGATTTTAATCCTTTTGATATCCTCAATAAGAAAGGTCAAAACATTCTTCATGTTGCTGCAAATAATGGAAAAGTTAAAGTGGTACAATATCTATTGAAAAATTACAAGATTGACTATCAATCTATAAACCAGAAAGACAACGGTGGGAACACACCATTGCATTTGGCTTCAAAACGTTTATTTCCTAAAGTTCTGCACATTATTGTTCAACATAAGAAGATTAATAAGGATATCTTGAATGACGATGGTTTAACAGCTCGAGATGTTGTCGAGAGAGAAAAAATGTCAATTCGAAAGGTATGATCAATTGCTAGTTGATATCTAGGGAAGAAGTTGTTAATGCATTATATTGGCTTCATGCATGCAATAGACTAACATGTGAGTTTGTTGCTATTATGAATAGTAACCTTTTTACACATTTATTCAATTTCAAGTCATAATTAAAAGTTGTTAATTAATGCTTTATACATTTGGTTCCTACAATAAATTAATACATGAATTTAATTGCCATCAATTATTGGTACAATAGTTGAATCAGAAGTCATTGATAGCTAGTAGGATTTTTAAAGTGTTTATAAAGAATAAAAAAAAATATATTGTATATAATAATATGTGATTAAATATAGTATAGAATTGTTTATATTATCAGTACATACTAATTAAATCTTTAATATATTTGGATGGATGATAAAAGATAAAATAACATGAAATAATATTAAAATCTATCATTTGATATATGAACATATTTATAATTGATATGAAAGCAGAACATTCTACCATGTGAAATAATAATAGAATCATGACTTCATTTTGTTTTAAAATGAATACATCTATCACTCTGCTGCATATCCATGTTTATATTTTAGTAGAGAGAGTTTAAAAGTACTTTTACTCTCAAATTAACATTTTTTTCTTTATTAATTTTTTCATCAGAATTCATTTAATATAAAATGTTATTCAAACATATTTATTTTAATCATTAGATATTCAATCACAACTAGAAACTCTACTTGTTGATGATGCGTGCACATATAATTTCTAATGTTAATATATGCCTTTCTTATTTTATCTTAACTTATCCAATTTTCTATTGAGCAGTTTCTAGCCAGTCGAGTATTGAAACAAGCTGGTGTCCCTTTGATGGCAAAGAATATGTTATATTCTCAAGCACCCAAAAAGAATCCCGAAAAGAATAAGTTAAAAGATCTTCTTGACACATTTTTAGTTGTGGCAACATTGATGGTGACGGTGACATTTGCAGCAGCTTTCACTGTGCCAGGAGGTGTATATAGTTCAGGTGATCCAAATCAAGGGATGGCAATATTTGCTCACAGACCATTTTTCTGGGTATTCACAACCTTTAACATGGTAGCTATGTATAGTTCTGTTATTGCATGTGGACTCATGTTGATGGCATTGATATTTGATTATAAATTGGGAACAAGAGCATTGATCCTTGCAATGGGGTGTTTGCTTCTGGCATTTTTATTAGTGCCGGTGGCATTTATGGCTGCAGTGCGTCTAGTTGTGGCCAATAACTCTGCACTTGCTACTGTTATAACTGTCATTGGAACCAGCTACACGTCCCTCATCTTGTTCAGTCTTGTTGGATTTTTTCCAATTGGAAATCATCGTCCTCTTTTAAAACAAATTGGTAGATTGGTTCTTTGGGCTCTAGTTACATCAATAAATTATGATATTAAGCCTGAAGTTCCATCTTCTCAGGAAGGAAGAAAGCAAAAGGACAAGAACAAAGACAATTAATGGAGGAGCATGTGTAATGAGGAGATCACTAGTGTTTTTTCTGTGGTGCTTCAATGTTAAGTAGATGTAGATAAGATTTCTTTAAGTTGAATTCCATTCAATTATTATTTTTTTAATAAATATATTGATTTTCCTAATTTTAGAATTTTTATTAATTTTTTTTTTATGAGAATTGATTCTATACTAGGACATTTGTTTCGAATCGTATTTTTATATTTTAAGAAATATAAAATGATTTCATGAAACAAACACGGTTGACTTTATGTTATTATTCTTAATGTAAGAATTAAATAAAATTTGACATTTATTTTAAAAATCCGTAATCTAGTTTTGAAAGAGCTTTATAAAGATAAAATGAGAGATAACAATTGAAATTGATATTTGTGGTCTTAAGTAATTTCCATTTAGATGTTGTTGTTAAGTAATTTCCTTTTTGATGCAGATGACATAAAATTGGTTTTTGATTAAAAGTTAGAAATTAAATTTATTTATTAAATTAAAAGTGTTTAATAATTTAAATTTTAAACTAGATGCTAGATATAAAATACCGTAAATAAAACTGTTTATGAAACTTTTTATGCATTTTTATTTTTATTTTATGGATGGAAAAAAGTATGTAATTATAAGATTTAGTTAATTGTAGACCCTAGCTTTTTTTTTATTTGGTCTGCTAAGTGTGTTATAGAGGTATTAGCTAACAAACTAATAAATAAAATTTTTATTAATTGAAAATCATTATTGGTTGCTACAGATGATGTTGAGAATATATATTGGTAATAGTAACACCTATTCAATCTTTGACACATATTAGCATTCTATTTTATTTAAAGATTAATTATTTGATTAAAAACTAAACTAAAATCCTATAAATACTGAAATGATTAAAATAATTAATATAAAGGAAATTACGGTAGGGATTTTTCTTCAATTAAAATACAATAAAAAGTCTAAAAAAATTTAAATATAATGATAAGTCTTACATTTGTTATAGATTCTTTCCTGTATAACTTGTAATTTTATTTCTTGAAAGTAAAAAATGACGTGATTTAATTAATGAAAGAAAAAAATAATAAAATAATTTTTAAGAAATATTTATTATTATTTAAATTTATATATTTAATTATTTATTAACATTGTTTATTTTTATTTTAATCTTCTCATTTAATCATTAAGATGATAATAAATTATAATTCTAAATATTAAAATAATAAACATAATTTCCGTGGAAAGGTGAGATTCTTGCTTACAATGGCATCAAGCTTTCCATGCAAATCAACTTGCCTAATAGAAAGTCATTAGCATCACATCTTCGCCAACACTAGCTGTCCGAGATCATCAGGTGCAGAGAATACGCAACCATGTTAATGGTACAAGGATAATAAAGTAAAGTTTAAACCTATTATTCATTAATAAGAAAAATATATTTGTTATAATTTTAAAATGTATTTGACTCATCGTAGTTGTAATCGGAAAATTTCTGTTATCTTTGAAAATTTTATTTAAAAATGATTGAAATTATAGAATTTTTTAAGATTTTTGTCAAATATGTATTTGGAATGAAACCTAAAAGTAATCAAATGGTTTAAATTACTAAAATAAATATGCGATCAAAAATTTGAATGATTGAATAATTACGTAACTTCACTAATATTTGTTTTGTTTTAGATTTTTGAATTTACGATTGAAAATTTAAAGTAATATGTCTAATTTAGACATGAGGTTGATTTTATCTAATTATTTCATTATCGATGACTACTTAAAGTTTTGATGTCTATTAGATATTAGGTAAATCTCTAATTTATTTGTTACACGTAGGCGTAAATGAGAGAGAAACTATGACCAAGCTAATTGAGTTTCATTTTCAATAACAGCAAATATAAAAGATAAGACATTGTCATTCTCATCTTGTGTTGTTACTATTAACAGGGTTCCGCGATATCCTTTATACAAATGTGTATCGTTGATGCATTTCGTGCAGGAGTGAGAAATATTCTCCCACAACTATGATAAGTATACCACAATCGTTAACTAACAAGTATTTAAAACACGAGTTATCGTTCCCACGAGGACTAATAAGTCAAATTGTATCAACAATAAGACTAAGAGTAATTTTCATATTAACTGAATATATTGCAAGTAATTGAATTGTAAAAAGTAGATTTTAATTCAATTTAATTAAAGTGATTTGAATCCCGATTTCACCACTGAGCATCCTAATAACCTTCATTAATTATTCAATTATGCGATTAGATGAAATTGATTCCTATTGTCATATTCATCCTTCTCAGGATCGAATATGTCATATAAGATTGATCCAATAATTAATCTCTAAAGTTAAACTAAGCCAATTAGGGTTTACGATCAATGAATCTTGGATAACAATCAAGTTATCTGTCCACACCACCTTTTACTCTTATCTCTAAGATCTAGGTAAGTGATGGTTATTTCCACAATACCACTTAAGTTTCTTTTCTCAATGTTCCCCTAGGTATAAATTCAACTCATTAATGGCTAATTAATGAAAAACATTAAGTTCAGAAGAAATAACTCTTGACTAGGATAAATTCATATTGTAGTACTTAAATGCCCAATATGCACGATGCTCCAACTCAACTAGTAGATGACAAGCATTGCGAAAAACCAGCCAATAGGAAGACATCCCAACCGGGGTCTTATATACTATCCTATAAGCCCACAGAGCATCATCCAGTCTCTTGTTCTAGTCTTTTCTGTTCGAGCTCACCATATTCTGTAAGATCAACTTAATCTCTTTATTTGATACCTCTGCTTGCCCATTAGTTTGACGGTGGTAAGCTGTGGAAAAATTGTGGAGCACTCTATATTTCTTCAATAAAGCTTCCATGCTTCAGTTGCAGAAATGAGAACCTTGGTCACTGATTATGGCCCTTGAGAATACTGATATATTATTATTTTGATCAATTTCTTTGTATTTATTACATCATATTAGAGTATAATTAATGGTCAATTAACATGTTTAAGTGCATTTATGAGTTTGAACTCAATTGGGTACAGTGCAGATTTTTGTATTAATTCGCTAATATTTTTTTTTATCAAGATAGCATTACACTTCTCATTCAAGACCACCACTTCAGTTTCAAGAAGTTTCACTTTGTTTTTCTCCCCACGCTTTTGGGGTATTGTATAGCTTCCAGTCTTCTTTATAGTATTTTCTTCCTATTCTTCCTCTTGAATAGGTTCTAGAATTTCAGTGGAGGGTCTAGGAAGTTTTTTTCCCAGTTTTCAAGGTAGTGGCTTTCACTTGCTCTTGAGGGTTAGGAGTAGTAACCCCTAGAAGTGTTCCTTGGTCACAGTTTGAGAGTTGTTAGGAAAGTTGGCCTAGTTGATGCTCCATGCTACGAATTGCAGGTTCTTGGTTTCTCATGAGAGCATCACTGTTGTTGAATTTGTTTCTCACCTCTTCCATGAATGAATGGTGAGAATCGACTAGGGCCTTATGCAAATCAGCCATAGTCTTTTGGCTTTTGGCTAATTGCTTTACCAAGATGTATATGTCTGATTTCTTTGCTTTACCAGAATGGTTCCTATATTTGGAGTTCCCAAAGTTGCTGTTGAAACTGTACCTTTGTTGTTGTTGCTGATACGTAAAATATGTGTGTGATAATTACACCAAACACATATCCTCTACTATGGCAAGTATACCACAGTCATCAAGTAATAAGTATTTATAAACGAGGGTTGTCGATCCCACGAGGACAATCAAACTAGAAAACTTGTATCTTTATTCAATTTACTTTATTAATTTCCCAAGAGGGGGAGAAGTATGAAGGTGTTTTGTTTAGAGATTGATTTAATAAAGAGCATAACACAAATTTAGATTGAGTTAAATTCAAGAAAAAAGGTGATTGGGATCCCGATTTTACTACTAATCTCCCTTTTATAATTTCCCTTTAAGTTATTCACATATAATCATGGTCGGATTGGATGTCCGCTCCTGTGATCGCTCCTTTCAGAATTGCTCACGTCTCCTATGTCTACCTGAATTAATTCAACCTCTTAAATTAACACCAAATTACTTAGGGAGTTTTGTTCCATGAATCCAATTGTGATTAAGTGTAGTCCGCATTACTACCTATTCCCAACTTTAGGATCTTAGAATAATAATGATCTCATTCTCCTGTTTTCTCTAGAAATCTACTTTGTTAAAGTATCTCTAGATTACCTTGTCAATTTATCAACTTTTCAGTTTAATAAATAGCATTAAGAACAAAGAATAAAACACTCAAACATATACTGAATAACATCAAGAATCATATAAAGGGGATAATTAGGGGTACATCATTCTCCCAATCAAAGAGGGAGTTAGTTCATAGTGGTAAAAGAAACAACACAAATAATGGAAAGGGAATACATAGTGAAGTATAGAGTCTCCTTCCTCGTGATTGAATGTCGTTGTCATCTATGAACTAGAAGAGTATCTCAACCGAAGAGCAGTCGCCGTCTAAGTTTAGCCGTCGGGATTCTAAGAACTAGGTTTTAGAAATTATCTAAGGACTGAATTTTTGAAACTCGCTAAAATGAGGTTTATTTATAGCTTCTTGAAATGGACTTGGGCCTGGTGCGAGTCTACCTCGCGCGAGGAAATAGACAACTCGCTCGAGTTCGTATTCCAGAGAGGAACCTTGTGTTATACTCCAAGTCCCTTCACGCGAGATGAAGGAGCTAGGCGCGAGATGAGTGCGTGATGAGGTGCCAGAGAGTTAACTTCTTCTTGAAGATATACCACCTCGCGCGAGGTGATGTTGTTGAATGCGAGGTGAGTGCAAGATGAGGTTCCAGAGAGCTTATCTTCTTTACTGGAGCTCCAAGTCGCACGAGTTGTGATCCAACTCGCGAGACATGTTTTCTTGAGCACAATTTCACCTGTTTTTAGCTACTTTTCTCCCTGAAACGCTTAACAAACTATCAACAAGCTCTAATGTGAATTATTGTGAATTAGGACCAATTTAGAGTTATTTTAGATGGATTAAGTGTGAGAAAAGGGCAATTTATATTATAAAATGAGCATAGAAATAACTCACTTTTACGAGTTATCAGTTGCCCTACATAATTAGTAGATTCATTAGTAGTAAAACATACAGTTTAGTTGATTACCTCCACAATTAGAGTAAAATTATGGATAAGATTGTGGTGGAGATGCAATGGTTATAGGTGTTGTTTTGGCTGCATTTTCTGCCATTTGTTTCTCCGAGCGTTGTTAGATGACGGCCAAGGCTTCCAACTTAGTTAGGAGGGTTGTATCAGTGGATACTACATGACCTCATCTTTGAGTGGATGTCTCCCTAATGCTAGGGTATGCGGAACGGGCCATCCCTTCGAACATCTCAACACATTGCTCAGGTGTTTTCAGTTCTGCTAGGTTTCCTCCAGCTGCTAGATCAAGGTTTTCTTGTTCTTCAGCTCTTAGCCCCTAGAGAAATAACTGAGCTAAAACATGTAGTTCTATGTCATGTGTGAGACATGTTGTTTAGAGTGCTTTGAATCTATGTCATGATTATGCGAAATTCTCATTATCTTCCATCTTGAAGGCGTATAGGTCACGGGCTAGGCTGTTTCTCCTACTCTCGTTCATAAACCTGCGTAAAAAGTGAGTTTCTAAATCATGTAGTTTATGAATTTACCTGTAGGCTAGGATTGTAACCAGATTTTGGCTTCTCGATAGAGTGTACAGAAAGAGCAACAATCTAAATATCTCTGGGTCTGTTGTACCAACAATATGTGATGCACGCAAACGGTGAGTGCACCGCTTGCTGGCTGTGGCAAGTATACGACAGTCGTCAAATAATAAGTATTTAAAATAGGGGTTGTCGTACCCACGAATATAAGCAATCCATAACAATATTCTTATTTTAAATCCTATTTTTCCAACGAGAGAAAGTTTGGTTGTGTGTAGAGTAAACAATTATTAAAGGAGAGGAAAGCAATAATTGAGAAGCGATTGGGATCCTGATTTCACTACTAATTCTCCCTAATATTCTCCTCTTTTGCTATTCAAATATAATCATGGTTGGATCGGATTCCTACCCTCGTGACCGTCCCTCTCAGGATCACCCACGCCGCCTAGGTTAACTAGATTAATTAATCTCTTAATTTAATACAGAGTTAATTAGGGATTTAGATCTATGAATCCAGGGGAAAGCTTAGATGAGTCCACATTATTACCTACTTAGAATAAAAGCTTTTCAAGCGTAATTTCACCGACTCGATCTTATGGATTTAAAGTCTTTATATAGGCAAGCTCCTCGAAATAGTCGTTAGACAGATGCTATTTGATCATTGTCCTTTTTCTTGGGTACTTCAGAAATGACAAAGTGAGCAATCAGAACATTTAATGATTTCATAGCGGAAGTCAGCATGAGATCTGGCTTTGACTGGCTTGCTCAAATATTTCACCAAAAAGTACCTTTTACTTTTCGTGTTATAGAGGTTTAGCACATTATCTCTTTCTACCTTTAGAAGCTTCTTAGAGTAATGTCTCAATTTGAAAAACTGGTGTGAGTTACTCTGTCTGAGAAAATAGACTTCAACAGACGAATGAAATTCACTTAAGTTCATCTGGTTCTATCGTCTGCCCACTTTTTCTCTAACTTAACCTTGTGAAAACTTCAAGCTGAGTCTTGATCAAGTTGAGTCTTGATCACCTCAAACTTCGTCTTGTACCCTTGTAGAGATTCTCTGTCTTGAACTTATCTTGATGTACATGAGAACTCTTCGTCTTGAATATTCAAAGCTTGGGCGTCTGTGTTGAGGGTCCACACTTTGTTTGTGCTTGCATTATTCTTCTGAGTTCGTGCTTAAGAATGCATCTCTCGCGAGTCGTGAATCGGAGCACCACTGAAGAATCAGTGCTCTCTATGACCTCATCTCGCGCGAGCTGGCCTGACTTGCACAACACGTTTGCTCTCTGGAACATTAACTCGCACGACTTACTCCACACCTCGCACGAGTTACTCCACACCTCGCACGAGTTGCGTTCCAAAGAATACATTGTGGATAGCCGGAGAAGGTTGGGATCAAACAATATTAGTATAACTAGAAGTGGATGGGTACAAAGAATACTTGTAAGGTTGTTTCACTGGTGATAGTGAAAACTTAGCAAGTTGCTAAGTAACTGGACATAGATTTTATAGATGAACTAGTATAAAAATTCTTCCATCTTAATTGCTTTGCTCATTAACTAACAGGGAATAACAACTTTAACTTCTTTTATTAAAATTAATTTTTACAGTAAGACATTTGTGTATGCCTCTATTTGAAAACATTAGACGCAAACTCACATCATCTCAAAAAGTTCTTTTTTAATTAACACAATTCAACCACCTTTCTTATGTTTTGTCTTTTACATAGAGGATTTGTTGTATATTTTGTTGATTCACAGCCACACATCAACGTGTTTTAGAAGGAGAGAGGAGCAGAAAACCTATATAAGATAGAGTAATATGTTTTATTCACTCACACCATATCCTTTAATATATGAGTGTATCGATTTTAGGTACTTGTGCGTCAACACCAATGTATTTTCCACTATTTGATTTTGAGAAGAGCATTTTTTTTTGTGAGTTCTTTTGTGGAAACTTTTTTTGTACTCTTTGGCATTTTGCATAGTGGAGTTTTCCTAGAATATGTGGTTTTTGTCTCTCTCATTGGGAGTTTCCATGTTAAAATTTTTTATGTTCTTCTTACTCCTGCACTTTTGTTCTTCTTTCTCTCAGAATTTTATATTGTCGCAAATATTACGTTCTTTTTATTTCCCTCAAGTGAAAATGTTTTATTTTACACACATTCAGTTTTGTGTATTTTTTCCACTGCATACTCATGTCTTTCCCAACAAGTAGTATTAGAGTTGATGGTTCCATTTGGCGCGAGATAGATTCATGTGAAAGCTAAGTGGACCTATCTTGAAGGGATCTCTTATGTCCAAAGTTTTTTGTTGTTGGGGAGAAAATATTGTGGTCCTTTGTTTGAAGGGAGAATTGTTGGGATACAGTCAACATCTTGCAAAGTCTGAAGGAAAAAAATGGCAACCTAGAAGATTTTGCTGCAAAACAAGATCATTGCAGAACAATTTGTAATAATGTAAGACTTTGAATTAAGGGAGAATTTGTTTTGTATTTTGTTAATTCAAAGTCTCACATCAGTAGATTTTAGAAGGAGATAGGAGCAAAAGACCTATATAAGAGAGAGTGATATGTTTTATTCAGTCGCACCACATCCTTTAATCTATGGTGTATTAGATGTTAGGTAGTGTGTGTCAAACGTCGATATGTTTTTCACTATTTGGTTGTGAGTAGAGCGATTTTTTTTTAGTTCTTTTGTAGAAACACTTTTGTTACAGTCTATGACATTTTTCTTAATGGAAATTTTCTGTATTAAGTCTCGTAGTTTTTGTCTTCTCATTGAGATTTTCATGTTAAAGATTTTCATATTAAAATTGTTTGTGTTCTTTTTAATCCTCAATTTTCATTTTTCCTATTCTCTATTCCCTATGGTTTTACACCGTCACATGTTACATTTATTTTATTTTCTCCTCAAGTAGAGAGGTTTTACTTTATTTCAGATAAGTTGTGTAAAGTTTCTACTAAGTAACTCTTGCCTTTCCCATTCAAGAGTGGAAATGGATTGGATTTTTAAGAACGTCATACATATCATATCTAAATCCAGTTAAATAAACTAAATTTTAAATCTAGGGCCATTTTATATTAAAAAAGTTAATTTAGATATTGTAAAACTAGTTTAAAACCATTTTAAATTAAAAAATATTTTTATTCAAACAATTTTTAAATTAAAATTAGTTTTATACATAAATTTATTTTTGAAATCAGTTTTAAATAAAAAAAAATTATTTTAAAAAAATTATTTCAAAATTAGTTTTGTAACTTCTTTCTTTCTGATTATGAAACAATTTTAAAATTGATTTATGATTTATTTTTATTATTTGTTTAACAAGAAATTTTCATTGAATTTTTTTATCAAAACTTTTTATTTACTTTGAATAATATGTTCCTTATTTTTTATTTAATTTAAATTATTCTTTTTAGTAATAGAATATTCAATTTGGTCTTTAATTTTAATATAAGTCTAATTTTTTCCTCTACAGTAGGAGAATTATTAAAATAATTTTTTAGAATATAAATTTTAATTTAATAAGAAAATATAAAAATTGGTCATAAGCAAATGTAAAGAAAAAAAAACTAAAAATGGTAAATGAAAAATAATTAACAGAGATGATAATACTTTTCTTTAAAAAAAAATTAGATATGCATATTTATTTAATTTAATAAAGTAATATTATTTACCAAATAACTATTATCTTATTTATAGATAAAATGGATTTTTTTGCCACCTGTAGTTTCTAGTTAAAAATTATTTTTAAAATCAATTCTTATTTCAAAAATCAATTTCATACCTAAATTTTGATTTAAATTAATTTTAAATAAAAAACAATCGTAGATAGACAGCTTTTATCTCTATTTATTTGATAATTGATACAGAGGAGAGCGCCGTACGTGGAAATCGAAACCACGTATTATATGACTCATTCTATATGAATATTGAATTGCAGCAAGTAAAATGTAAAATTTGGATTATGGTTCCTGCTGCAAATCTATTTTCGCACAATAAATAAATATTAATTTTATAAATGAATTATAATTGTGAAAGATTTTTAAAAATCTAGTTAATTAAAATTGATTTTAAAATAATTTAATATTGATTTAAATATAATTTAGAATAAATCAAGCATGATAAGGTTGACATGGATAAGGTTGACATGGATAAGTTGACTTAGCATGTCCACCCCTTTTTTCGTATTTATTTATTCATCTGTTGTTTGGAAAGCAATCAATTAGCGTACCTAAATCATGGCTCATATGCAAATTCCTATCGAGTCAGATTGGAAAGAGAGATGCAGTCAGAGGATGGAGGAACTGAAGAATAGACAATCTCCAATGCATGGGGGATCTGTTAGAGGGAACAAATATATGAGTTCCACGTTGTATAATGCTGTAGCATCTGGAAATGTGGATAATTTTGTTAACGTATTGGAGCAAGAATGCGTACAAAGGAATTTGGATATGTCTGAAATTTTTGATCAGGTAACTGGGACGGGAGATTCATTGCTTCATGTGGCATCAGAGACGCGGAGAGAGCGAATCGCAGAGCTGATTTGTGATCACTTTCCAGAGCTTCTTTTTAGGACAAACAAAAAAGGCGATACGGTACTTCATGCTGCTGTGAGGTCTAATAATTCTAAGGTAGTTAAGTTGATTCTCTCCCAATATGCCATAGCAAAGTCAAACCATGATGAGATGAACAATAAAGAGATAACAAAAGAAACAAATGAATATGGGGATACTTCCTTGCATGAGGCTGTGTTTCATGGGAATGTTGATGTGGTTGAAGAGCTTACCGGTGCAGATCAAGCGGTGGTCCACTATTTGAACAAGTCAAAGCAATCACCACTGTATTTGGCAGCTGTGAAAGGGGATGTAGATATTTTGAATCATTTATTGAAAATTCCATTCCCTGAAGAACAACTTCCTCTCTGCCTTGGAAACTCTCCACTCCATGCAGCCATACTGAAACAAAATCCTGGTAATACTTCTTCACACCAAAATTACTTCTTTTTTTTTATCCCACGTTAGTGACTATATTTATGTTATTTTGAAATAAACACTTATTTTAAAAACTTATTGAAGTTTAGAACTGCAAGTTAATCTTATTTTTGTGAAGTAACACCACTAAAATTAATACTTATTTAATTAGGATTTTATTTCCAAGGTTTTTGATATGCTAATAATAGGTAATTTAGAAAAACAAAACAATAGACTATTGAAAATGATATAATTAGACGCTGTTAATTAACTTTTTTCAGTTAGCATTTTTTTTTTACTTACCGCTGAGATTAGAATGAGAAACCTAACAAAGCCATTACTTTGAATATTTGTTGTATTTGGTTAATTTTACTTAAGGTTTTTGGAAATTTTTATTATATTTGTCCATATTTTTTTATTTTTTTAATGACTATAACCCAACTTGCCTGGCAAGGAGCTAAACATAATGGGTAAATAATTTTGAGCCCATTTGTTTCATAGACTGTTTGATTTGAGTCACGATACAGGGATAAAAGGTAGCATTTCCAAACTCTTATCCAAAACTATACAGCAAGAATGACATATCCATATTATAACTTGCTTTTTTTTTTCTTTACTAGAAATTATATATTTATAATTTATTTGTTATTTAACTTTTATGGTAAAATATATATTTGTTCTTAGCAAGTCCCTAATTAAATTATTTTATTATTTTTTTTAGCTCTAACAAGAGAGATACTAGAGAAGAGACCAGAGTTAGTTTATTTAAAGGATGAATATGGAAATACCTCATTTCATTACTCAGCTTACATAGACTATGTTGAAGGATTTGATATCATGTTAAAAGACGCATTAGATAAATTGGATGAAATTGCCTTGGAAGGGAACAATAAGGGAAATCTTCCTATTCACCTTGCTTGCAAAAGGGGTCATATTGAGGTGGTTAAAAAGTTTTTTCAACTTGAATGGCCTGTTGATCCTCTTGTTCTCAATCGAAAGGGTCAAAACATTCTTCACGTTGCTGCAAAGAATGGAAGAAGTAATATTGTAAAATACCTGTTAGAAAATCCGAAGATTAATAAATCTACCATAAATTGGAAGGATAATGATGGAAACACTCCGTTGCATTTGGCTTCGATAAATTTATTTCCTAAAGTTTTGTACTTGTTTACACAAGATGAGAGGACTAAGGTGAATCTCTTGAATAACCACGGTTTAACGGCTCGAGATGTTGCTCTGGATTCGGAAACTGAATACTTTTTTCGAAAGGTATAATCAATATCAATCATATTTTTGTCTTCATGTTTATAGTGGAGTGTGTAAGTAATAATGTTTTAACGGATGAAAAAGATAATAATTAAAATGAAAGTATGCAAAATGACATGAATTAATATGAAATTCTATGATTTGAGTTAGAATATAATTTATTCGTCCAGTTTCATCATTAAAATACCAAAATTTTATCTCACTTCATTGTGCATGTCATTTTATTGAGAAAATTACGATACGTTGTTTTTTAGATTTGGTGTAATTACATAAATGTTTTTAATTTTTTTAAATACACGAAAAGGTATTATTAGTGTAACTTATAAGTCAATGTAATATTTTTAAAGTATTTACTCTATTTTATTCTATTCTATCATTAAATATTCATGCTCTTCTTTTAATTTCTAAGAACTTTTCCAATTTCCATGTTGTTTCTAGCATATTTACTATTGAGTTTATTAATAGTTACTGTGAATTATTAGTATAAAACTTTTCATCATTTGTTCAGTTAGATATCATAAATTATATTTTCTTTATGGAATAGATTAATATGTGAATTTAATTGCTACATACTTTCAGCATAATCAATTAATCAGAAATATAGATACACAATATACAGTAAACGTAATGATTTGTTATTAATTATATAAAAAAAATTTTGTATTATTAGTACAAACTAATTAAATCCATAATATATATCTCGGTTGATGGAAAAAGATAAAATAAAATGACATGAAATAATATTGATATTTATCGTCTGATTAATGAACATAGTTATAATTGGTATGCAGGAGAATATTCTACCATGTGACATAACAATAGAATTATAACTTCTTTTTATCTTAAAATGAATATATCTGGATAACTTATAATTATTTTCTTCTTAATCTACGTCACTGTTATGTACACCTTTATATTATGTTCATATATATTAATTTTTCTTCTTTAATTTTTTCATTAGAATTCATTTTGTATAAACTATAATTCAAACATGGTGTATTTTATTTTATTTTATCATCAGATATTCAATCACAACTTGAAACTGTACTTGTTGATGATGCGTGCATATATGATTTCTAATGTCAATCTATGCCTTTTTATTTTATCTGAACTTATCCAATTTTCTACTAAGCAGCATCTAGTCAATCAAGTATTAAAAGGAGCTGGTGTCTCTTTGATGGGAGATAATATGTTGCATTCTCAACATCATCAACAATTTCCCAAAAAAGAATTCATAAAAGATGTCCTCAAATCATACTTAGTTGTTGGCACATTGATGGTGACGGTGACATTTGCAGCAGCTTTCACAGTGCCAGGAGGTGTATACAGTTCAGGTGATCCAAATCAAGGGATGGCAATATTTGCTCACAAACCATATTTCTGGGTATTCACAACCTTTAACACGGTAGCTATGTATTTCTCTGTTATTGCATGTGGACTTATGTTGCTGGCAGTATTATTTGAACATAAAATGGCAGTAGGAGCAACTGAACTTGCAATATGCTGTTTGCTTCTGGCATTTTTATTAGTGCCGGTGGCATTTATGGCTGCAGTGCGTCTAGTAGTGGCCAATAACTCAGCACTTGCTACTGTTATAACTGTCATTGGAACCATCTACACTTCCTTCACCTTGTTCAGTCTTGTTGTTACGTCTCTTCCAATTGGAAATCTTAATCCTCTATATGGGCCAATTGGTAGATTGCTTCTTTGGACTTGGGTTAAATTACTAAATTATGATTTCAAAGAAGGAAGCAATAAGGACAAAAAGGAAGCAATCAAGGACAAGAACAAAGACAATAAATCAGATGAGCATTTGTAATAAGGAGATCACAAGTGTTTTTTATATTGCATTTCTGAATAATAAAACCTTAATTTATGTAAAATAAGAAGTCTTAAGTTGAGTTCGGGTCAGTTGTTATCATTATTCTAATAAAATATTGAGAATTGTTAGTGTACTCTTTTAAATTCACCTGTTCCAAATTCATAGTTGGAACAATAATCTTTACCACTTGATTAACTTATTATTTTTAAAAATATAAAATAAATATTTATATTATATAATATTATTTATATATTTTATTTTCTATATATTTTTATTTGTAACTTATTTCCTTTTTTATTTTATTTTTATTTTTTAATTTATACTATTTTTCTCTAATTTAATTGATGTCATTTTTTTCTTAAATAGTGTTAGAAATACCTCAAGTTGAGTTCGCGTCGATTGTTATTATTATTCTAATAAAAGGTTATATTTAGAAATGTGATAAATTCTAATGTAAAGATTGATTATATACGCAGAATTTATTTCATTATCCTTTAATATAAGAAAATTAAGTTAGAATTTGTTCTTATTTCAAAAATCTTTCTAAGAATCTAGTTTTGGTAGAACCTAATACGCTGTGGCGGAGCCACGCCGTGGCCCCCAAAATTTCTTATTCTTTTTTTTTTTAATATATATATATATATATATATATATATATAATTATTTTAAATAAATAATTATGATTTTAATTTTATAATTTTAAATAAATAATTATAATTATAATATTCCCAAAATAATTATTTTAAATAATAATTATATATAAAAATACTAATTTATAGTAATAAATAATATATATAATAATAATAATAACAAATTTTATTTTTTAATGATTTTTCGTTTTTAATTTATAATTTCATATCTAATTTTGAAAACATAAATATTTAAGATTTTTATTTAAATAATTTTTAATTTTAAAATTTTTAATATTCATCTTTAATTTTAGACTCCCATTTAAATGAATTTTAATTATAAAATTTTTAATTTTTAATTTTAATTTTAAAATTTTATTATCATATTATTTATTTATTTAATAAATTTTTTATCATAAAATAATTTTTAACTATTAATGAAGTATTTTTTATTATTTTATCCCAAAAATTATAACTAAAATTTTTAATATTCATCTCTAATTTTAAAATTTTCTACCATATTATATTTTGTTTAAGAAATTCTTAATTATATTAACAATTTTTAACTATTTTTAATTTATCTTTTATTATTTTATCTAAAATTTATAATTAAATAAATTAAAATAACTTTAACTTATTTTTTATTTACACTGTCTCATTTTAAAGAAATTAAATATAAAATATATAAAATAATAAAATAAAATAAAAAAGGTAAAATGAAAAAATAAAAGAATAAAATAAAATAAATTTTCAACTCCTCCCACCTGCCAATTCTAGCTCTATCCCTGTCCCTAATACGATAAAATGAGCAAAAAAAAATAATATTAAAAACTTCATATTTGTTGTTGTTCAGCAGCTGGGATTTGTCTTCCCTCAGAAATAGGGGCTACTAAAATTATTAATTTTAAATATACATCAAAATGGACTCTTCTTGTTCTACGGTTAATTTCTGAATTATTGACGAGACAGATTGTAAACTCGTTTTGTAATATATTTATTGGTTCAAATCCTGTTCAACTTAAAAATTTGCTGATTTACTTTAAAATTATATAATTCATTTATTTATTGTTATCTATAAATTATTGATATTCTCTAATATAGGAGATACTAAATATGAAACCTTGATTTTCTTTATATTTTATATTTTTACAAATTTAGATTTGACTAAAAATCTAGTTGATATTTTTCTATATTTCATATTTTCACAAATTCGGATATACTAACAATTTAGATTGATAAATAAATAATCAATTATAAAATGTGAATATATATATATATATATATATATATATATATATATATATTCCGTAAATGAGATGATGGATGGTTAATAAAATTGATTTTGTGAATATTTTAGCTTCGAGCATGTTTTCTCCCTTGCTTTTTCATTGCATATGTTGTGAACCCTATGTGAAAAAAAAAAAAAAAAAAATTGTAGTTGCAAGCGTAAACCATGCTACCACAAACCAGTTAATTCTTTTCATTTCAATTTGTAAGGTGTGTTTGAGTAATTAGATTTAAATAAAAAAGATAAAATCAATCCAACGTACGTTTCAATAGCTGTTCAGAATCGATGATGTTAAAATCCTATTTTGTAATAATAAAGACACTATATACATATTCAAAATCAATCTCCGTTACTTTTGGCCATTTTGAGAGAGAATGAATGAAGAAATTTTGAATCTTGTATTGGAAATTCTATCCCCTGAAGAACAGCTTTCCTTTCTACCTAGGACACTCTCCACTACATGCAGCCAACCATTCTGAAACAAAAATTTGGCAACCAACTAGGAGTAACAATAAATAAATGATAGCAATAATTAAAAAGAAAAAAATATTTTAAACGTAGAAAATCCTTTCAATATAGGAAGTAAAAACCTACGGAAACAAGCCAGGGAATCAAGCTCCACTATGATCAAATAAGGATACAAGAGAATTTAATCAAACTGACTAGTTTATAACCGGCCTATACATCAAAGCAATAAAATTTTCAAATTGAAGAATAAAGAAGAAGGAACTTCACACAATAATGTTATGAGAAATTGATTTTCTCCTATCACATACTTCCCATCCACAATCCCAACAGTCAAATTGAAGAACAAAATCTGTTGTCCAATTTCAGCCTGATCCAACTGTGAACGAAACGGAAACAGTAATTTTACTGAAATTGACTGGAGAATGTGCAAACCAGTGTTTCTGCTCTCTTTCTTTCTTCTTTCTCTCTTTAACGGTTGTGAAAATCTCACTTTCTCTCCTTGATTGTTATGAAAAAATCACTTTCTCTCTTTTCCCTTGAAAACCCCCCTTCACTCATGTCTAGGTAAGAAATGAGTTTAACAATTTTGAGTCTTTTCTACAAATAGTTGGGACCCTAACCCAACATTTAATTGAACACTATTGTATCATATCACTAATCACTTGATTTATAAATAGGTGTTAGTTACGGATTTACATCACTTGCAATTACATTACAATCTTAATCTTCTTGTGTTTGGTGCATTTGATTAAGACATTAATTAATTAGCATAAATCATCATGGCTTCCAAAATCAAGCGAAAATTTCTATCGATTCGAGTGAAGCTATGTAGAGACAGTAGGAAAGATTTGAAGACACAATTCGGTGATTTATTTAGTTTTTAAACAAGTTTTTATCTTATCTTAATCGGTTTAGTTACCTTTCTGTCGCTTCAATTTGTTAAGCATTGTATTTTAGGCTCTATATTTTAAGTATTTTTTTAGTTTTTATAGTTAAAAGTGAAATTTTTAATTCTTATATTTTATATTTTAAATATTTTTAGTCCTTGCCATTATCCTTTATAATCTTTATATTTTAATTCTTTTGCTAAAAATTACGTAATGGTATGTTAGTTAATTTCTTATTATTCAACAAATTAATGAATAATATACTATCATTTTTTCCTACAGAGACTAAAAAAGAATTAAAATAATAAAATATAGAGATTAAAAATACCACTTTCAAACAACATAGATTAAAAGAGAAGGTTTGTGAAATTAAATCTTTAAACCATCTTAATTTCTACACCTATTATATGTTATTTCCATTTTTTTTGTCTTACCATCAAGTTCATTATTAAGTGGTGATACATCAATTCCGTGTTGACATAGTCAGGTGGATTATTAGTTTAACCGTGGTAGACATGTGTGAAAAATTGAATTATAAAATATTGTTTAGTCCCTAAAATTTTTGACAAATTCTCTTTAGTTTCTCCATTTTTAATTTAAAGTGACTTTTGTGAAAAGTTTTAGAATGAGTTAAAAATAACAACTTTGTTTTACAGCCCATGACAATATGCAGTCAACTAGTCAATTCTCTCATAATACGTATTTTACATACACTTTACAATTGATTGTTTGCGTATTGCAGTTATCTACCAAATATTTTTTTAAAAATAAGTCACCGTAATTTTTACATGTTGCTATCATATCAAAATAATAATTCACCTAATTGTCAACATAACGTTATTATTTAATGCTAATATTTAATGGATAAGACCAAAACATTATATGTTTTGGTTTATTTAGTTTCTTATTACTATTACAATGTAGTTTGTAAATTATATTTTATGCTTTAAAATAATTTAATATTTTTATTACTATATTTATTTATTTGGTTATATTTTATATTCTTTATTAAATTATGTTATATGCTTTAAATAATAATAATAATAATAATATAAAAAAGAAACAAACACTAAGTTGGACTGAAATTGAAGCCCAACAAACCTAAACCAGAAAGAGAGAAAAGAAACTAAATAAAAACATTTGGGGCATATGGCCTGATTTGCTTAACGGTTTCCCTTTTAGAAAATGAAATTGCAGGTTCAAATATGGAAGATATAGCATATATGGATTACTGTGCCTTCTTAGTTGGCTGTTCTCAATGCACTGCATTTTTATTCCGTTTTTGACTTAAAATCATTCAAATAGCAAAAAGAAATTAAGTATCATAGGATTTAATTTAATTATAAAATCTGAATTGAATGAAATTAATTTTTTTATAGTTTGGATTAGATAGATTTTACGATTCTACAACTTTGTTTCGTGAGTATTAAAAAAATTATAATAATTTTGAAATATTATTATTAAAGCTAATACAATTATATAAATTGTGCTCAAACTACAAAATATAAAAGTAATTAAAAGATACAAAATAAATAAATAACTAAGATTAGCTAAAGAAAAGGAATAGAAGAAAAGTTGTTAGTACGTCAACCTGAAAAACAGTAGTCATGACATAATATTTAAATGAATATAACAAATTAAATTGAATCACGTAAATTTAAGAAAAATTAATTCAAGTCAATTCAAATAATACATGGTTTGCTTTAATTTTACTAATTTTAATTGATTTTTAATTTTATTTTTGGATTTGTGCGGATATTGAACACCCCTTATTCGTAAATTAATCGCACTAAGAGATAGCAATGAGCTTACTCAACAACATGTTTGCAAGCTAGTTAACACAGATCTATTAATGCAGGTACGATCACCAATAAACTGACCGATTGAAAACATGTTAAGAGTAATTACTTCTTAACAATGAGAATAAATTAATAGAATATATAATTTAACGTATCAAATTGATGCATATTTAAAAACTTAAAGGATTACCAGTACTAAAAGTTTTAATGTTTCCATAATCAAAATGAAACCTTTTACAAACTTAAAGTACTAAAATGAAAATTTAAAACTCAATATACTAAAAAAAATAATAAAAATTATTATAAAATATAATGGACTAAAAATTACATTTAGCCAAAAATAACAAACAATGAAGTTGTGATCATCAACACACCAATTATCTGCTTTTGTGGGTGTTGTGAAATCCTCCGTAATGTAACTTTTTCCCCAAATTTTTTGTTTTCTATCTCTCCCATTTTTTCGGTTCTCCAAGACCAAGTGATAAGTGACCTAAAAGATGAATAAAATAAAACAAAAACATGAAAATCATCCTACTATACAATTAAGTCAATGAAATCCAAGTTAGAATCCATAAACAAATGCAATTTATCCTGACTAAAAGACTAAGCAAAACAAGATGTATGATTCGTCTTTGTACTAATATATAAATTTTCATAAACTTAATGAACCGCAATGTAACCATTTAAAAGCCTAGTGTACCAAATTTAAACCTATTTGAAAACTTAAAGGGTCGGTAGTACTAAAAATTTTAATATTTCTGTTTAAAAGGATCAAAATGAAATTTTTTACAAATTTTAAAACTCTGTGTACTAAAATCATAAAATTATAAAATATAATTAAAAATTACATTTAGTCAAAATAAAATAGCAGAACAAATTATGAAGTTGTGATCTTAAATACATTGATTAATGGCGGAGCGGCAATGACCCCTCAATTATATATATATATATATATATATATATATATATATATATATATATATATATATATATATATATATATATATATATATATATATCATTAATAAATTTATATATATATATATATATTAATAATAAATTTTAATCCCTCTCAAATTCATTTTAATCTCAAGTTTAAAAATGTATTTATTGTATAATTAATAGGCTTACGTTCAATACTTTTATCAAAATGAAAAAAGTTAAAAAATTGGAAAAAAAAAATTAGCCCCTCCTAAATGCTTGATTTTCTAAATGACTTTAATTTAGTAAGAGTAAATTTAATCTAGAATCTAGGACCTAGATTATGGGTTAAATTTACTTTCATTAAGTTAAAATTATTTTTATTTAACTGATGTTAATATTTTAATATAATATATGAAGAGAATAAAAATAAAAAAAAATTATATGACACCGTAAATAAATTGGGTTCAAATGCTACTACAAATAAAAATTTCTAAATAGATGGTACTGGAACGTGACATATGCCTTCACCTTAGTTGGATCTGTCCATAAATTATATGCCTTCACCTTAGTTGGATCTGTCCATAAATTATGTATAACTTAAACATATTAGTTCTCACCCATAACTGTAAATACTTTGTATGGGACTATAGAAAAAAAAAACAAAAAAACAAAAAAAAAAAAACCAAATGGGTCAAAGTGTCCCTCTTCCACACTCAAATTAGACATCACTCGAATTTTCGTTATAGGATTGAAATTTTTGAGCCCATTCTAAAAGAAACCTAGCTTCCTACTAAGAATAATCTCCCCAAACCTAGAAAAAACTATCTTTTAATAGATTCAAATTATACTCTGTGTATAAACATCACTGTGCAAAGACTACAATTTAAATTTTTTTTGGCTTAGAGAAGGAAAATGATGAGAATGGAAAAATATTAAATAAAACTAAAATAAAATAGTTAAAATTAACTTTTTTTTAATTTTTTCTTTAAACAAATAAAAGAAATACTATACAAATAAATCATTCATCCGAAATAAAATTGGGTTCAAATACCATAAACAAGGTCCCGAGAGTTGAAGTTTTATGGACAAAAAATTGTGATTTTATTTGACAGACAAAAAAATGTAATCAAGTAAAGAGACTATATTAATGATGATTAGTAAAGTTTTTTAACAAAGATTTAGAGAGTTAAAAAAATTCCTTCATTTTCAAAGTAGTAATTTTTTATTCTTCATTTTTGCATTCCACTTTATTAATCTATATTAAAATTCGTAAAAATATTTTTCTAACTATTATTCAAACACAGTAAAAGAAAATAAACCAAATTAATATATATATATATATATATATATATATATATATATATATATTGCATCTACAATATAATAATTCCAAATGAAAAAAAAACATTACAATCCATTTTTTCCCCTATAGTCCAAACAAAACATAAGGTGTAGGTGTAACATGTATGCAGACTAGCATGTGTAGTAGGGAAAGCTACATAGACAACTAGTCCTATACCTGTGAGTTTTCTCCCCAAAAGGGAAAGGAAAATTATACACTCCCTGAATTTTTAGGGTCTATAAAGCCTGACATACACAGTGTAGAGAATCAAGCTAATCTTCTACTACGCCCTATCATGTGGTTAGGACAACCCATAAAGTCTATTGTCACACGCTAACAGATGTAGTATAACTGAGAAAGAGGTAACAGGCTGTGTAACTCGATCGGTCTGACATGTCAAAACGGTCATCCTGTTACCGGAATCATATATAACATCTGGTGACATATGCTGATATCCATCAGGTGTAGATAAGTACATACACATATTAATCATATCACCCTGCATCAATAACAATGTGTATGTCAGTAAATATTTACAAACATAGATAGAATAGAACATAATAAGAAAACTTATGAAGCCACCATCTTTTGCGTTCTTCTTGTCAATGTAAAGCTTAGATTTTTTCTTGTACCACACTAAGTATTCATCATTATAGCTCATAGACCCAATCATAGGTTCTCCTTCAACCTGAAGTTGTCCGCGGTTCTCCCAATGAACCAAATAAGGCTGGAGGAGATTCATCCAGTTGTTGTCCTCCTTACCTCTCAGAGTCAACTGATGTAAAGTATCAGGCTGCAGTGGAACACCAGGCACAAACTGTCGCAATCCAAACTGTCTCATGACTCTGTCTAGCTGATACCACTCAATAATATGGAAACACACAAGTGGTATCACGCTGCGCCATATCTCATGCCCAACGATACAAATATGTGGTACAAGACTCATAACTCCACCAGCATATGGTTGCCAAAGAAACTGCATTCAAATAATAATTGTACTGTCAACTTAAGTCTCCAAATCAACAAACAATGTTAATTGAAAACTGAAGCAATGTTACCTCATGTGATTTCAGCAAGTCTAACTTCTTCCTTATATCATCTACTTCGTCATCGAAAGTAATCCTCGGTAGAACTGGTAGCCATCAACAAAAAAAAAAATTAACATTTAATTATTATTAAAAACTGTAATAACTTAAACAATAATTGCTAATAAATTATATTACCTGTGACCAAAAGGAACACCCTGATCACGTGTAGTCATGACTGGTGGTGCTAAACATGTAAATCTTTCTCATGCCCAAAGCTGTATAACTGTTAAGTCAAGATGATTTACCATCTTAGTTTTGATAATTACTGAAACGATCAGTTGTGCTCAGACGAAGGAAGAGCTCGATCAAGCATCGGACGGAAGAGCCTCGGATCAAGCATCGGACGGAAGAGCCTCGATCAAGCATCGGACGGAAGAGCCTCGGATCAAGCATCGATCAAAGAGCCTCGATCAAGCATCGATTTAAAGAGCCTCGATCAAGCCTCGACGGAAGAGCCTCGGATCAAGCATCGATCAAGAGCCTCGGATCAAGCATCGATCAAGAGCACGATCAAGCATCGATCAAGAGCACGATCAAGGAACGCACGAAGGAGATAGACGAATGAATTCAACACACAACCCATTTATTTATTCATTCGTCTACCTCGTTTAATGAAGTTCAGACGGAGTAACTCGCGCCCCAATTCAAATCTAACCGTTACTCGTAGAAGCTTCCAAAGACAGAATCGAGATATGTGCAAAACTCCTGCAACATGAAAAGCAAACATGCTTTTTGTTGATGTCTCTGATCAAGTCAGAAAAAGCCTGTGCAAACATTAATTATTCTGATTGATCTCTGTCACACGTTTGAAGACCCCAAGACAAAGGACCAACATTAAAATCTTCAGTCTAACGGATACTTCAAGGAGCTCTCTATAAAAGGACTTCATTACTTCATGAGAAGGCTGGCAAACTGCAGAACAAAGAAATCATATTCAAGCCTCAAGCTCTCAAGCAAAGTTCACTCGCCCTGAACTTAGAATAGATCTCATTGTAAAACCCTTCTCTACGTAGAGGATAAACTTATTCTTTCATCTTCCTAAACCCACTGTTGTGGTGCTATTAGCCTGTGGAGGCTGTGTTCAAAGAATACCCTGTTTAGCCTGTGGAGGCTGTGTTCAAAGAATACCCTGTTTAGCCTGTGGAGGCTGTGTTCAAAGAATAACATGTTTAGCCTGTGGAGGCTGGGCTCAAAGAATACCTGTTTAGCCTGGGAAGGCTGTGCCCAAATAATATCTGTATTTAGCCAGAAGTGGCTGGGTTCAAAGAATACTCATAGTGGAACCTTAGCGTGTTGCTGGGGAACTGGATGTAGTCTTGATCAGACGAACCAGTATAAAAATATTGTTGTCTTCTCTATTGATTTATCTATTAATTAACAGGGGATAATAACTTGAACAGTTTGATAATAAAATCAATCTTAATGAAGAAAATAATCTTGTGTTTGATCAAGCTTTGAAAACAACAGACGCAAACGCATCGTCTTAGAGAAAAAGTTTTAAAAACAGTCTACACAATTCAACCCCCCTTATTGTGTGTTTTTGTACTTTACAGTTTGGTATCAGAGCTTAACCTCTAAGGGTTGAGCGCTTAACAGCTGCTAGAGGAAAAGATCCGGGATGGCGAACTCCCAGACGATGCTCATTGCAGAAGGCTCCTCCATGAACACTCCTCTAGCTTTCTTTGGAAATGATTACCCTTACTGGGCAGACCGAATGGAGATGTATATCAAGTCTACAAAATATAGACTTTGGAAGATCATAACAGAAGGAGACATTCCCCTAACCAAGCCTGAATCAGAGTGGGGAAATGAAGAATATACAATCGCAGAGCTCAACAACAAGGCACGTTATGCCATAACGTGTGCTCTTTCTAGGACAGAATATAACAGATTTTATGCCTACAAAATAGCCAAAGAGCTTTGGGATGCGTTGAAGATCTCTTTTGAAGGAACTGAAGATGTCAGACTTAGGAAAGCTGTCACCCTTCAAAGAGAGTACGAAATGTTCTCTATGGAGAGAGAAGAATCTATAGACGGAATGTTTGGAAGATTCCAAACTATTCTGAATGGGCTAGCTGCATTGGAAATTACTTTTTCAAGAGCCCAAAACAACATGAAGATTTTGGACAGCTTACCTGCACCATGGGAAGCTATGTCCACTGCTATATCTGTTGGGAGAAATATGAAGGCCCTTACTGTAAAAAGATAAACACAAGAAGGGGGTTGAATTGTGTTAATTAAAAATTTATCCCTTTCATCTGTGGGTTTTAAAGCTGTTCAGACGAAACAAAAGTTATATTGAAAGATTGATTTTATGAATAGACGTTATGATGTAATTATCCTTTGTTAGTTGTTCAGACGAAATAAAAATAAACACAGTTATTTTTATACTGGTTCGTCTATTCAAGACTACGTCCAGTTACTCAGCAACCACTGAGTTTTCACTACAAACCGTGAAAAGGTTACAAGTATTGTTTGAACCCAGCCACTTCTGGCTATTACAAGATATTCTTTGCTCCCAGCCTTCTCAGACTAAACCAACAAGGTATTCTTTGAACCCAGCCTCCACAGGCTAATACAAGAGGTATTCTTTGGAACACAGCCTCCTCAGGCTAAAATGCCACACAAGTGGACTTTGAAAGATGTTTTGAAAAACAATGTTTTCCTCTACGCAGAGAGGTGTTTACAATATAGCACAATCAGAGATTTTGAGCGAATCCTTAGAGATAGAAGAAGATAAGCGTATTCGCCAACCGATTCTTGATGCTGTGAAGTCCTTTTATAGGCATCTTCTTCAAATAGCCGTTAGACTCATTTGAATGCCGTTGAGAGTCGTTGAGAAATCTTCTTGAGAGCTTTCCAAAAGTTGTCAGTTGTACTTGATTGATAGATGTTGAGTTGCAGCAGATATTGCGGACTAGATTGTGCACGCAGTACTTTTTCTGACTTGTACAGAGATGTGACAAAAGGTGAAGACCTTTTTGTCTTTGGAGTGTAAGCTCGAATCCCCATACTGATCTTGGATGCTTCTCTTGAGTACTTCTTCAGATTTGAATTCTTGGCGCGAGACTCCAATTTTGACTTCACTTTTGGATAGACGATATGTGTCATCAGTTGTAGTTGTTTCGTCTCATCCTTTCGTCTTAAGATTCTACTCTTGATCAGACGAAGACTTTTGACTTGAGTAGTCTTCTTTCGTCTGTGCACGTATCGTCTGATGGCTTGGCTTTTGGACAGACGCAAGATCTTCAATTTGAAGGGTCCTCTTTCGTCTGTGCTGGTTTCGTCTTAGCAAGTCTTGGTAGCTTGATTTCGTCTGTCTTGTAATAATCAAAATCTTGAGGCGTTAATCTTCCTTGATCTAACACTTACTCTGGATGAACTCATTGGAGCACTGAGAGTGCATGAAGTTCATTTGTGTAAAAGGGGGAAGCTGAAAATTCAAGAGCTTATTGCTCTATCCAACATTGATGAGCTTGATGGAGAAGAGTCAAGTATGAAGAAAGCATAATCAACAGACTCAGAAGATTCCTCTGAAGAAGAAATCTCCTTGATGGCAAGAAGATTAAAAAGATTGATGAAGAAGAGGGATCCCAAAAAGATTAGAAGAAAGAAGAAACAAACATCTTGGGATGATCTCGATGATGAAAGCTCAGACGAATCATCTGAAGAAAAAAATGCAAATATCTGTCTCATGACAAGACTATCATCTGAGGTAGATCTTTTAAATATATCTAGTTCATCATCATCTTCTTCAGATTCAAAGTCAGACTATGAGGACATGTTATATGATGTTCTTCTTGCTAACTCACATTTTATAGCTCAAGAATATATAAATTTCAAATCTAAGCTCAAAAAGGCTTTAGAAGAAATTGAAAATCTGAAAACTATAAATGTCCAGTTATCTGAGAAAAACATATCAGATGAATCATCCTCTTCATCTGATACTGAAAAGAGTCATCTTCTTCTTAGTCTTGAAAATTTAAAAAAAGAAAATGAACTCTTAAAGAAAGATTTAAATAAGTTCATCTTGAGTTCTTCCAAGCTCAAAAATACTTTAAACTATGGAAGATCTCCTCTTAACAAGAGTGAACTTGGTTATAATCATGTAACAGACGAAAGAAAATCACAAATTAATTCGTCTGTATGTAGAAACATGCATATTTTTCATTTGAGGTCTCCGAAACAGTCTGAAGGTCATGTAAGAACCTATGACAGACGGAACCTTACAACTAACAAAATTGGACCCAAGAAAATCTGGGTACCAAGATCAAAAATAATTTTTGTTGCAGATAGAAAGAGAGAATGTATAAAGATGGTACAATCTGAACAATGGATACATGCAATATGTGATCATCAACATGTCCTTGTTCCAAAACAACAGATCATGTAAGAAATCTACCATCTATGGGTCTTGAGAAGACAGATTCACCAATTCAGATGGAAGAAGCAAAATTTTCAAAGAATGCAAACAGGTCGAATTTTAGAGACCTTTCTGAACGTGTTTTGGTGTCAAGAAAAATTGAACCCAAGTGCATTGAAGAAGTGCATTCAAATATCAATTGAATGGAGCTTGAAATAATGTTTTAAGCAAGGTGAGTTGCTCATGTGTACATCCAATAAAAAAAAAAAAGACCTTTGATATTAATTTATTCAAAATGCTTTTCAATGATTCAAACTCTCTTACAAAGAATTTAAACAAATCTTTTTTGAAAACTTAGAAATAATTGTCTCATCTGAATAAATTTTCTTATCTGTTTAAATTTCTTTTGTCTATCCTTATCATCTATAGACAAAACGCTGCGTCTGATCATTAGTTTAAATAGTCTATCTGACTCTTCAACAGACGCAACGTCATGTTATCTTCTAACATCTCTGTTGAGTGTACATGACAAAGCTCTTTAATGCTTTACATATGTCTAGCTTTTTAAAGCAAGAGGCACGCTATCCTTAGATACACCTCATCAGACGAAAGAAGGTAATGAGAGATAAGAAGGCCTTGGAAGCCTCCGTGGAAAACCCAGAGGATGCAAAAGATTTAAGAAAAGATGTTTTTGATGATTGCAGCCCAAGGGGGAGAAAAATGAGAAATAAAGATGAGAGAGAAATAAGAATGAAAAAAACAAGGATTGAAGAAATAAAAAAAATGTGTACAGCCCAATGGGAAGAAGAAAAAGAAAGATGCAAAAGCTAAGGGGGAGCATAATACAAGTGTTCAATCAGAAAGAAAGTTCAGATGCAGAAGAAGAAAAGAGGATGAAGAACAAGTTGAGGGGAGATTTTGATCTGAAGTTCAGTCTGATAAAGATCATCTCTCTAACTCTGATACATCATTTTGCTCTATCTCAAGTAGAAGATCAAGGATCTGCTAGTGTGATCTGTAATCATCAAAAAGGGGGAGATTGTTAAGTCAAGATGATTTAGCATCTTAGTTTTGATAATTACAGAATAGTCTGTTGTGCCTGTAGACGAAAGGAAGCGCTTAGACTGAAGCATCAGACGGAAGAGCCTCGATCAAGCATCGGATCAAGAGCCTTAGATCAAGCATCGGACGAAAGAACCTCGATCAAGCATCGATCAAGAGCCTCGAGATCAAGCATCGGACGGAAGAGCCTCGAGACGGAAGAGCCTCGGACGGAAGAGCCTCGATCGGAGCATCGATCAAGAGCCTCGATCAAGCATCGATCAAGCATCGAGACTAAAGAGCACAGACTGAAGGAACAGACGGAAGGAGACAGACGAATGAATTCAACACACAACCCATTTATTTATTCATTCGTCTATCTCGTTTAATGAAGTCCAGACGGAGTAACTCGCGCCCGAATTCAAATCTAATCGTTACTCATAGAAGCTTCCAAAGACAGAATCGAGATCTGTGCAAAACCCCTACAACATGAAAAGCAAACATGCTTTTTGTTGATGTCTCTGATCAAGTCAGAAAAAGTCTGTGCAAACATTAATTATTCTGATTGATCTCTGTCACTCGTTTGAAGACCCCAAGACAAAGGACCAACGTTCAAATCTTCAGTCTAACAGATACTTCAAGGAGCTCTCTATAAAAGGACTTCATTACTTCATGAGAAGGCTGGCGAACAGCAGAACAAAGAAATAATATTCAAGCCTCAAGCTCTCAAGCAAAGTTCATTCGCCCTGAACTTAGAATAGATCTCATTGGAAAACCCCTCTCTGCGTAGAGGATAAACTTATTCTTTCATCTTCCTAAATCCACTGTTGTGGTGCTATTAGCCTGGTGAGACTGTGTTCAAAGAATACCTTGTTTAGCCTGTGGAGGCTGTGTTCAAAGAATACCCTGTTTAGCCTGTGGAGGCTGTGTTCAAAGAATACCCTGTTTAGCCTGTGGAGGCTGGGTTCAAAGAATACCTGTTTAGCCTGGGAAGGTTGTGCCCAAATAATATCTGTATTTAGCCAGAAGTGGCTGGGTTCAAAGAATATTCATAGTGGAACCTTAGCGTGTTGCTGGGGAACTGGATGTAGTCTTGATCAGACGAACCAGTATAAAAATATTTTTGTCTTCTCTATTGATTTATCTGTTAATTAACAGGGGATAATAACTTGAACAGTTTGATAATAAAATCAATCTTAAAGAAGAAAATAATCTTGTGTCTGATCAAGCTTTGAAAACAACAGACGCAAACGCATCGTCTTAGAGAAAAAGTTTTAAAAACAGTCTACACAATTCAACCCCCCTTCTTGTGTGTTTTTGTACTTTACAATAACTCCCACCATCCCACCAATCGAAGCCACTTCAGCACTAGTGGCATTACACATCTCCCTATATAAGTAACTTAGGAGTGCGCTACCCCATGCATATTACCTCGTCTCTGATAAGTCTGCTAAGAACTGCAGATATCTAAGAGACACTCTAGAGCTCTGTTTATCCACTAGCAATACTCCCCCAATGAATCGTAAAATCCATGCTCGAGTAAACCTCCGCATGGCCTCAACATCCCCAAGGAATGGAGTGATATCAGCAAACTGATCGTGTAACCAGGACAACTTTAAAAATGATCCTCTCATGTCATCCTGACCAGGCCTAACACCCAGTAGCTGCTCACACATCAATCCCCAATCACCAGTGGTAGGTCCTAATAGCGGCCTACCATCAACCGGTATACCAACTAATAATGACATGTCCTCTAGTGTAATGGTACATTCCCCCACGGCATGTGGAAAGTGTGGGTCTCAGGCCGCCACCTCTCTTTAAGTGCACTGATCAATGCTGCATCAAGCTTCATATAACCAATCCGACAAGCCCAATAAAATCCCGCCTCGTGCAAGTACTCAGAAATCTCATCAGAAAACCTATGCCGACCCTGATACATAGGCACAGCACGTCGGATCTTCAACTTCCTACTGTCTCCAGTATTTCATATATGCTCAGATATATGGTAAGACTGCATCCACAAAACGTCCCTCTCAACGGGACCAGACTCGATCCTAATCTTTGTCGTTGCAGATGAGGAAGCCATCATATATACCTAATATGCACATAAATTTTTAAAATAATTATGTTAACATATTTATGCTAAAAAAAATAATAAAGATTATTTTTTTCTAAAGTAATCTACTATACAAACTTACATTTAATCTATTCTATTTTTATTTAAATTAAATTACGCTCAAAACAATTTATCTATTCTAAAAAATAATCTAAAAAAAATTTATCTATTCTAAAAAATAATCTAAAAAAATTTAATTACCTACACAAACTTATATTTAATGTAATCTATTTTTATTTAAAAAAATTACACTAAAAAAATTATCTATTCAATTTATATTTAATTTAATCTATTTTAAAAAATAATCTAGAAAAAATTATTTACCTACACAAACTTAAATTTAATCTATTCTATTTTTGATTATATAAAATTACGCTAAACAAAATTTATTCATTATATTTATATTTAAATTAATCTATTATAAATATTAATTACTAACAAATAATCTTAACTACCCCATTTAAATTTAATATATTAAATTTTACTTTAAATTAAATTATGCTAAAAAGAATTATGAAATTACGCGAAAAAAATTATTCTAAATATTTTAAATTATTACTTAAAACTAAATATTACGTGGGGCTACACAAATTAATTTTTATAATATTATATTAGGATATTCTAATAATTTTTCTAATAAATCTACTAATAACCTAAAACATTTTATTCTACGTACCTATATTTTTTCTAACAACCTAAAATATTCTAAATTCTACTTGCCTATATTTTTCTTAACAACTTAAACTATAACCAATTCTAGTACCGTAATTTTTCTTAACAACCTACATTATACTTAACACAATATATTATTGCACAACAAACTAAAAAGGTTTCAATTTAAAAAATCTTACCTGATAATTTCACTAGACCAACTTGCTGCAAGGTGAGGAATAAACTACTGTAAAGGTCGGAATAAACTACTCCAAAGTAGGGTCCAAATTAGCTTCAAATGTCAAAATGCAGTGGGGATCAATGGAGAAAAAAATATTAACTTCGGTTGTGGAGGGAAGAGATGAGGGGAAGAGATGAGTTGAAGGAAGAAGTGAAATGGCGAGAGTGAAAGGGGAGGAGTCGTGGTAGAAAGTAAAAAGGATTACGTACAGGGCTGGGACGTAACCACTACAAAAGAGGTTACGTCCCAGTCTCGAGCATAACCACACGTGTCAATACCCTGCCCGGTTACGCTCGCCCTTTGGACGTAACCCGTTTCTACATATTATGTCCATGGGCTCATCGTAACCGTTAGCCTCTAGTTTACGCTCCACAGCTTAGCGTAACGACCCATTTTGATAAATATTATCAAATGGGCCCATTTACATAATACAAAACGCAAATGGACCCATTTATGTCCAAATGCCATCATGTTACCCTTATTATTCAATCTTTTATGTCTCCCCCTAACGTGTCCACATATTTTTTATTATTTTAGTAGTGTCATTCAGAACGATTTATGCTATGTGCTTAGTGATGAATGATGATCAATACAATTTTGGTCAATTCACATGGAAAACCGTATATAAGACCACTTAATCATATACTTTATTGAAATTAAAGTAACCAGAATCATTACTTTTTTAACTTGCATCTAAGTAATACCACACTCTTTTGAGTACTTGTCGTGATTCATGGGCATGGCTTTTGTTGTTTTATTATTATATATTAAAATATTTTTCTTTTTTTTAAGAAATTACTATCTTGCACCCACTTTGTCTGAAACCGTGGACTTTCTTGAGGTGGAAGACTGTTTAAAGAATATTTCATCTGAATAATTATTCTTAGATTTGTATGCTTGGTTTTACAGATATAATGCAAATTAATCAAAGATCCTTTTATTTAGAGCATTTAAAGAAAAGTAGAGAAATTTACTACTCGTTCGTTCACTCCCCCTTTGAACTAAAATCTTCCATTAAAAGCATTTCAATCGACCCATATCTTTCTTTGATTTGATGCTTCGTTTTTAAAAGCATTGTAGTTGTACACTTATAGTCTTACACGTGGTTTGCATTTTCCGTCATTCTCCTGTAATCATGGAATCAAAGATGAGATCATTAGAACGTGCAAAAATGAAAATTTTGTACGATAAAATGTCTATATAATTTATTATGTATAGTTTGTATTATTTTTAAATCAGAATTAAAAACTGTTCTCAATAATCTATATAATTTTTTAATGAAACTTTCATAATATAGATTTTTAAGGTACAACTACAATTTTAATTAACATAAGTATAAATAACATCTATAAAATTACATCTAAATTTTGTCTAATGCCCCCACCAAAAATAAAAAAACTATAGAATACAAATACGATGCGTGAATATTTACAAAATTATTTCTTAATAAAGTTGATTTTAGTAAAATATTATTTTAAAATAATATAATTTATGTTTGCATATTTTTATTTTAAAAATATTATTCATGTGTAGATATGGAGTATAATTTATTTAATAAGTAAATTCTATATAATTTTCTCATATATAAAATTTTTTCAAAAATTCTATTTCGAATCTATCAGTCAACTAACTCACTAGATGTAAAGAAAGGGAAAAAAATTAATAAAAATTACTATTATTTGATTGATTTGTTAGAATTGGAGTTGACAAAACATTTCTCCTATATTTATACCAGTACCCGCTTTTCAACGTAGAATTAAACTTGATCTTTCCATCTTGATCTTCCACAATCTAAAGTTGTATTTTCATTAAACTTTTCAATATCAAATTTTGTTTTTATTCTTAATAATCTTACTTCTTCTCTTCAATTTCCACAAATGATGTCACTTAATTGGATGTCAAAGAGAAATGAAGAGAAATAACCAAACAAGAACAATAATCCGGAGAAAAATAAAAAATAAAGAAGGTGAAAGATTACAAGCACGAGAAAAAGTTTTTTCTCAAAAAGATATAAGCAATGTTTATTCACGAAAATATATGCACACTTGTGGTAAGAAACTATTATAAGAATTTATACAATGAAACTAATTAAAACTAATATAAGAATTTATACAGTATAACTTTTTAATGAAATTAAACCTATATTATAAACTCACAATATATTTAATACTCTTTCGTCGTCTAGTGACCTATATTATCTAATGATACATCTCAAATAATATAAAAGTCACCCTTCAACAGTTAAGAAATGGAATAAGTTGCGAAAGCTTTGGCGAACTTTGTCGTTGTAACCATATTGCTTTTAGTTGATGGAGTGAGACACTCGAATTGTATTAGGGAGTTTCTCTTTAGAAATAGGAGCTCTACGCCATAATATTGTTTTGTTTAATTTTTAAGCATAGAAGGAGACTAACTCAACACAAGGTCTCGATAAGTATTCAAGAGAAAAGAGAAAGAATAAAAAAGCACAATGCTAGCGGCGGCTTTCAATAGAAAAAAAAAAAAAAAAAAGAGAGAGAGAGAATAATGCTGTAGCATCTGGAAATGTGGATAATTTTGTTAACGTATTGGAGCAAGAATGCGTACAAAGGAATTTGGATATGTCTGAAATTTTTGATCAGGTAACTGGGACGGGAGATTCATTGCTTCATGTGGCATCAGAGACGCGGAGAGAGCGAATCGCAGAGCTGATTTGTGATCACTTTCCAGAGCTTCTTTTTAGGACAAACAAAAAAGGCGATACGGTACTTCATGCTGCTGTGAGGTCTAATAATTCTAAGGTAGTTAAGTTGATTCTCTCCCAATATGCCATAGCAAAGTCAAACCATGATGAGATGAACAATAAAGAGATAACAAAAGAAACAAATGAATATGGGGATACTTCCTTGCATGAGGCTGTGTTTCATGGGAATGTTGATGTGGTTGAAGAGCTTACCGGTGCAGATCAAGCGGTGGTCCACTATTTGAACAAGTCAAAGCAATCACCACTGTATTTGGCAGCTGTGAAAGGGGATGTAGATATTTTGAATCATTTATTGAAAATTCCATTCCCTGAAGAACAACTTCCTCTCTGCCTTGGAAACTCTCCACTCCATGCAGCCATACTGAAACAAAATCCTGGTAATACTTCTTCACACCAAAATTACTTCTTTTTTTATCCCACGTTAGTGACTATATTTATGTTATTTTGAAATAAACACTTATTTTAAAAACTTATTGAAGTTTAGAACTGCAAGTTAATCTTATTTTTGTGAAGTAACACCACTAAAATTAATACTTATTTAATTAGGATTTTATTTCCAAGGTTTTTGATATGCTAATAATAGGTAATTTAGAAAAACAAAACAATAGACTATTGAAAATGATATAATTAGACGCTGTTAATTACCTTTTTTAAGTTAGCATATATATATATATATATATATATATATTAACTTTATAATTTGATATATTTGGTTAATCTTACTTACTTATTTTTTTAGTAACTTTATTATTTTTGTCCATGTTTTTTTGTTTTTTTAATGAGTATAACCCGACTTACCTGGCAAGGAGATATACATGATGGGTAATTAATTTTTCGAGCCTATTTGTTTCATAGGGTGTTTGATTTGATTCACGATACAGGGATTAAAAGGTAGCATTTCCAAACTCTTTATCCAAAACCAAATAGCAATAATGACATAAATATCAGGAGAGGGGGCGGTGGCCCCCTAAATTTTTTATTTCCTTTTATTTTATATATATATATATATATATATATATATATATATATATATATATATATTAAAAAAATGAATTTTAGTTGCTGTTAAAAAAATTTTAAATCCCTCGTCTTAAAGAAAAATTATTACATAATTAATGGATTTATTGGGTTTATGTTCAACCAGTTCATACCAAAAATAAAATAAAATAAAATTGAAATAAAAATAAATAAATAAATAAAATTAAAATAAAGGAAAGATTTTACTTCCCTACTTTAAAGTCTAGTTTTGCCCCTATATATATCCATATTATAACTTGCTTGTTTTTTACTAGAGATTATATATTTATAATTTATTTGTTATTTTTAATTTTTATCACAAAATATATATTTGTTCTTTGCAAGTCCCTAATTAAATAATTTTATTGATTTTTTTTTACTGTAGCTCTAACGAGATGGATACTAGAGAAGAGACCAGAGCTAGTTTATATAAAGGATAAAGATGGAAATAACGCATTTCATTACTCAGCTTACATTGGCTATGTTGAAGGATTTGGTATCCTGTTAAAACACGCATTAGATAAATTGGATCAAATTGTGTAAGTAATATGTTTTAATGAATGAAAAAGATAATAACTAAAATGAAATTATGCAAAATGACATGAATTAATATGAAATTCTATGATTTGACTTATGAATATAATTTATTCGTTCAGTTTCATCATTAATATACCAAAATTTTATCTCACTTCATTGTGCATATCATTTTATTGAGAAAATTATGATACGTTGTTTGTTTAGACTTGGTGTAATTACATAAACGTTTTTAATTTTTTTAAATACACGAAAAGGTATTATTAGTATAACTTATGAGTCAATGTAATATTTTTTTAAGTATTTACTCTATTTTATTTTATTCTATCATTAAATATTCATGCTCTTCTTATAATTTCTAAGAACTTTTCCAATTTCCATGAAGTTTCTAGGATATTTAGTATTGAGTTTATTAATTGTTACTGTGAATTATTAGTATAAACTTTTCATACATTTGTTCAATTAGATATCATAAATTATATTTTCTTTATGGAATAGATTAATAAGTGAATTTAATTGCTACATACTTTCAGCATAATCAATTAATCAGAAATATAGATACACAATATACAGTATACGTAATGATTTGTTATTAATTATATAAATATTTTTTGTATTATTAGTACAAACTAATTAAATCCATAATATATATTTCGGTCTATGGAAAAAGATGAAATAATATTAAATTTATCATCTGATTAATGAACATAGTTATAATTAGAATGCAGGAGAATATTCTACCATGTGACATAATAATAGAATTATAACTTCTTTTTATTTTAAAATGAATATATCTGGATAACTTATAATTATTTTCTTGTCCATATATATATATATATATATATATATATATATATATATATATATATATATATATATATCTTTTTGCAGTAGAATTCATTTTGTATAAACTATAATTCAAACATGGTGTATTTCATTTTATTTTATCATCAGATATTCAATCACAACTTGAAACTCTACTTGTTGATGATGCGTGCATGTATGATTTCTAATGTCAATCTATGCCTTTTTATTTTATCTGAACTTATCCAATTTTCTACTGAACAGAGTCTAGTCTGTCAAGTATTAAAAGCAGCTGGTGTCCCTAGGATGAGAAAGAATATGTTGCATTCTCACTATCATCAACGAGTACCCATAAAAGATGTCATAAAAGATTACCTCAACACATTTTTAGTTGTGGCAACATTGATGGTGACGTTGACATTTGCAGCTGCTTTCACAGGGAGGAGTATACAGTTCAGGTGATCCAAATCAAGGGATAGCAATATTTGCTCACAAACCATTTTTCTGGGTATTCACAACCTTTAACATGGTAGCTATGTATAGCTCTGTTATTGCATGTGGACTTATGTTCATGGCATTGATATTTGATCTTAGAGTGGCACAAGGATTAATTACCGTTGCAGTATGGTGTTTGGTTCTTGCATTTTTATTAGTGCCAGTGGTATTTATGGCTGCAGTGCGTCTAGTAGTGGCCAATAACTCTGCACTTGCTACTGTTATAACTGTCATTGGAACCATCTACACTTCCCTCATCTTTTTCAGTCTTCTTGCTGGATGTTTACCATTTGGAACTGGTGATCCAGTTAGTAGTTCGCTTCTTTGGGCTTGGGTTAAATTAATAAATTATGATTTTAAAGAAGGAAGCAATAAGGATAAAAAGGAAGAAATCAAGAACAAGAACATGGACAAGAACAAAGACAATAAATCAGATGAGCATGTGTAATTCTTCCTTAATTTATGTTCTGTGAGTGTTACAATGCTACAAATGATGTAAAATAAGAAGTCTTAAGTTGAGTTCGGGTCAGTCGTTAATATTATTCTAATAAAATATAATATTGAGTTAGTGTACCCTTTTAAATTCACCTGTTCCAAATTCATAGTTGGAATAATAATTTTTACCACTTCATTAACTTATTATTTTTAAAAATATAAAATAAATATTTGTATTATATAATATTTTTTATATATTTTATTTTTTATATATTTTTATTTGTAAATTATTTCTTTATTTATTTACTTTTAATTTTTTAATTTATACTATTTTTTCTTTAATTTAATTGATGTCATTTTTTTCTTAAATAGTGTTAAAAATATCTCAAGTTGAGTTCGCGTCAATTGTTACTATTATTCCAATAAAATGTTATATTTAGAAATGTGATAAATTCTAATATAAAAATTGATCCTATGCACAGAATTTATGTCACTATCCTTTAATATAAGAATTAAATTAGAATTGGTTCTTATTTCAAAAATCTATCTAAGAATCTAGTTTTGGAAGAGCCAAATACGATAGAATGAGAAAAAAAAAATAACATTTAAAACTTCATATTTGTTGTTGTTAAGTAATTTCCATATTGTGTGCATGATATAAATGACATGAAAATTGGTTTTTAGTTTAAAGTTAGAAATGGTTACATTTATTTATTAAATTAAAAGTGTTTAATACTTTAAATTTTAAGCAAGATGCGAAATACAAAATAACATAAAGAGAATGGTTTATACAACTTTTTATGTACATTATTTTTATTTTATGGATGGAAAAAGTATGTAATTATAAGATTATAGTTAATTTATACTCTTGGGAAAGTGTTATATGGATATTTGTTAAGAAATTAATAAATAAAAATATTTAATTAATTAAAAATCAATTTGGTTGTGAGCTGTGACGACGTTGAGAGCATATATATCGGTAACGCCATTTTAAAATACTTTCTACTTTATATTTAGTACCTTTCCTTGAATTTACATGTAGTTATATATCAAATTATTAAATTCAATTACAATTTTCAGTTATTTAGTATTGGTTTATTAAAAATAATGTTAATCAATGAAATAATGAGATTGTTTAAATTTGTAGAAATGTTTTCACATTGTTCATTATTTAAGTTAGTATTAAATGTAATTTTTTATATTATTTTTGTTTAGATCCATGTTAAATATTTATTATTTTATTTTATTTTATCAATATTTTTATCTTTAAATTTTCTTTAATATATTTCACATCAACTATATAGAAATTAATATTATATATTTATTATTATATTTTATTTTATTAATATCTTTATCTTTTAATATTATTTTAATATATTTCACATCAACTATACATGGATCAATATTATATATCTATTATCATATTTTATGAGATAAACATTTTTATTTTTTAAATTTTTTTAATATATATTAAATCAACTAAGCATGATCAATGTTAAATATAAAATTCTAAATGTTTTATTTTATCAATATCTTTATTTTTAAATTTATTTTTTTAAGTGCCTAATTTGACTCGCTTGCCTTGTTTTCTCTCACTTTTAAAGGGAACATTCTCCATAGGCTCTTCATTTAAGTTTTAACTCTTACTGCCAATATTCCTTTCACACCATCATGTATACTTTTAATACCACCGTCATAAATGTCACAAACATTTCTATTTGTGAATGTCCTACCCGCAAACACTCACGAACGCTATTAGTTTTGTGAATATTCTAGCTTCCATGTTTTCTCCCTCGCTTTTCATTATACATGTTGTGAACCCTATTGTGAAAAAAAATATATTTGTAGTTGTAAGCGTAATCCATACTGCCACAAATCAATTTAATTCTTTCTATTTCAATTTTTAAGGTGTGTGTGAGTAATTAGATTTAAATAAAAAAGATAAAATTAATCTAAGGTACGTTCTTAACATGCTATATAAAAATTATATCGATATTAAAAGTGTCTGACTTTTAATAACGTCTTTCCCAACACTCGTTTAGAATGGATGATATTAAAATCTTATTTTGTAATAATAAAGACACTATATACATATTTAAAATCAATCACCATTACTTTTGGCCATTGTGTGAGAATAAAGAAATTTTGAATCTTGTATTGGAAATTCTATCCCCGAAAGAACAGATTTCCTTTATGCTACCGAAGTAAAAATTGTAAATACGGATACCGTACAAGTAGGCGATGGTATTGCTCGTATTTATGGTCTTAATGAAGTAATGGCAGGTGAATTAGTGGAATTTGTTCGAATCCGATAGCCGGCTTTTCACAATTTGTGTTTTATTTTTTACATAATTGATAATAATTGATAATATCTTTTTTTTAGAAAGAAAAAAAAAATCCAGTTGTTGCTGATATTTTATTTTCGATCCCTTCTTCCACAACCCGAGCTTGAAGAAGAAAGAGATAAGGCCTATGATGTAGCCCCAAGAGGACTATTAGCTAGTGTATATCATCTTACGAGAATAGAGTATAATATAGAGCAGCTAAGAACATTTTTTTATTTTGATATAAATGATGAATTAAAAAAAATGCATATGACTCAATAATAATTTTGTTTTTAAAAAGACTATCCACTGTATGCAGCCAGCCATTCTGGAACAAAATTTTGGTGCATATATATTCCTTCTTTGTAATAAATTTCTTTTTTTTTATTAATCACATTAAAGACTATATTTAACAGAAACAATTTTCCTAATCTGCAAAAACCAACAAGGAGCAACAACAAATAAATGATAGCAAGAATTAAAAAGAGAAAAATATTTTTAACATAGAAAACCATCTCAATGTGGGAAGTAAAAACCTACGGACACAAATCAGTCAATCAAGCTCCATTATGATTAAGTAAGGATACAGGAGAGTTTAATCAAACGCATAAACTAGTGTTTATAATCGGCCTATACATTAAAGCAATAACGTTTTCAAATTGAAGAAGAAAAAAGAAGGAACTTCACAAAATACTGCTACTATGAGAAATTGATTTTCTCCTATCAGAGTGTTTCTGCTCTCTTTCTTCTTAACGGTTGTGAAAATCTCACTCTCTCTCCTTGATTGTTTTGAAAAAAATCACTTTCTCTCTTTTCCTTGAAAACCTCCCTCCACTTATGTTTATGTAAGATAAATGAGTTTAACAATTTTGAGTCTTTTCAACAAATAGTTGGAAGCCCAACCCAACATTTAATTTAATTGAGGACATATTACATCATATCAATTTCAGGTATTTAATTAAACTTATTCAATAAAAAGTTTTTATAAAAAAAAATCAAATAAATTATTTCTTTTGGAATATCATTTTAATTCTTATTTTTAAATATAACTTATAAGTTAGAAATAAGTTTATATTACCATATTTTTTATGTTGATATCATAAAAAATTATTTGAATAAGTTAATGAAAAGTATATAAAAGATTATTATATTTGATATCCATTTCTGTAAAAAGAAATTATTAATTTGTTTGTCGAAAAAATAATATTAGAAATATGATGTTTTCTTATATTTTTTATTATTTCATAACTATTAAGAAAGAAATTGATTTATCCAAATTGGTTCCAAATTAGCCATCATGAATTGGTTTTTGACTATCGAGGCTTCTCAATAATTTCGGTAGAGATAGATTCTTTGACAACTTTGACGAATTATGTTACAAAGATGCAAGTCCATTCATCTTTGCTACTCGATGGTGAAGGAAATAAATGATATTCCCGATCTAGAACTAGGATTCAATTTTCACATGTTTACGTTGAATTGGAGTTTAAATCCTTCGCTTAATACATTATGAAATAGTATTATAATTGGTTAATGATATATTCAAATTATAGTTCCACTGAACATAAATTTGTCTTGATCTAACTATCAGAATTATAGAAAGTTAACAATTTGGTAAGTCTACCATAAAATAAATAAATAAATATTGCGGTCTCCATAGAATCAACAAAACAAAAAATAAGATTCTCCTGTTTGGCTTATTAACTACAACCATATATTTTATATTTTAAATTTTTGTCATTGTCATTATCCTTTCTAATCTTTATATTTTATATCTTAATTCTTTTGCTAAAAGTTACGTAATGGTATGTTAGTTAATTTCTTTTAATTCAACAAATTAATAAATAATATACTATCATTTTTCTTACAGAGACTAAAAAAGAATTAAAATAATAAAATATAGAGATTAAAAGAACCACTTTCAAACAACATGATTAAAAGAGAAAGTTTGTGAAATTAAATCTTTAAACCATCTTAATTTCTATACCTTTTCTATGTTATTTCCATTTTTTTTTTTTTGTCTTACCATCAAGTTCATTATTAAGTGATGATACAGCAATTCCATGTTGACAGAGTCAGGTGGATTATTAGTTTAACCGTGGTAGACATGTGTGAAAATATGAATTATAAAATATTGTTTAGTCCCTAAATTTTTTGACAAATTCACTTTAATTAGTTCCTCCATTTTCACTTTAAAGTGACTTTTGTGAAAAGTTTTGGAATGAATTAAAAATAACTCGCCATAATTTTTACATGTTGCTATCATATCAAATTAATAATTCACCTAATTATCAACATAATTATTATGTTATTATTTAATGGATAAGACCAAAACGGCTAATGTAGAGACTTAGATAGATGAAAATATTGTTTAGAAACTAAAACGGGAAACCGAAAACAATTTATAGACAAAAACAGGGATATTTATGATTTGAATGAATGTATAAACTGGGTTCATAAGTTTTAAACTGCAACATAATCGTATTAGTTATAATTTGTGTGAAGTAAGACAACCTAAGAGTTTTGAATTAAGCAGGTTTAAGTTCGCAGGTTATGGCAAGCCAACCTGCAATGTTTTCATTAAATATAATTTGTTATTATAAGTTAGTCTTACTAATTTTTTAGTTTTTTATTTACCTATTCCATTTTAATGCCCAACTTAAAACTTGCATGAGTTAGTGATTATTTTATGAGGCCATTTGTTTCATAGATGGCGATAATCTGCTATCTAGTAAATCTAGTAAATTACAGTCAAACTCATTATTTACTTTTTTAATTATACTTGATACTTGTCCATTATTTAATGTTTTACGATTTTTTTTACACTTTTTTTTAAACGGACACAATTAATTAGATCATTTAATGAATTTTCAAGGTTTTTCTATCTAAGGCAAAATTCATGAATTATGAAACCATAGAACAAAATTTATGGGGAAAAATTGGGGGACAAAGTTGCAAGACTGTTAAATTTAAGGTCACATATATAGCTCTTTTATTTACTATATATATAACAATATAACTGGTATTTTTTTTTATTACTATGATTATATAATTCATAACATTATATGTTTTGGCTTATTTAGTTTCTTATTACTAATACAATGTAGTTTGTAAATTATATTTTATGCTTTAAAATAATTTCATATTTTTATTACTATATTTATTTATATGGTTATATTTTATATTTTTATTATATTATGTTATATGCTTTAAATAATAATAATAATAATAATAATAATAATAATATAAAAAATAAACAGACACTAAGTTGGACTGAAATTGAAGCCCAACAAACCTAAACCAGAAAGATAGAAAAGAAACTAAATAAAAGCATTTGGGCCATATGGCCTGATTTGCTTAACGGTTTCCCTTTTAGAAAATGAAATTGCAGGTTCAAATATGGAAGACATAGCATATATGGATAAGTGTGGCTTCTTATTGTCGATGGACTGCATTTTGATAGCAAAAAGAAATTAAGTATCATATGATTTACTTTGATTTAATTTAATTATAAAATCTGAATTGAATGAAATTAATTTTTTTATAGTTTGAATTAGATTGATTTTACGATTCTACAATTTTGTTTCGTGAGTACTAAAATATTTTGAAATATTATTATTAAATCTAATTCAATTATATAAATTGTGCTCAAACTACAAAATATATAAAGTAATTAAAAGATACAAAATAAATAAATAACTAACATTAGCTAAAGAAAAGGAATAAAAGAAAAGTTTTTAGTGTGTTAACTTGAAAAACAGAAGTCATGACATAATATTTAAATGAATATAAGAATTAAACTGAACCACTTAAATTTAAGAAAAATCAATTCAAACTAATTAAAATAATACACGGTTTGCTTTAATATTAAATATTTTTAATTGATTTTTAATTTTATTTTTGGATTTGTACGGATAGTGAACACCCCTTATTCTCAAATTAATCACACTAAGAGATAGCAATGCCTTACTCAGAAACATGTTTGCAAGCGAGTTAAACAGATCTATTAATGCAGGTACGATCACCAATAAACTGACCGATTGAAATATAAAGTATCAATGAGAATAAAATAATAGAATATATAATATAAAGTATCAAATTGATGCATATTTAAAAACTTAAAGGATCAATAGTACTAAAAAGTTTTAATGTTTCCATAATCAAAATGAAACCTTTTACAAACTTAAAGTACTAAAATGAAAATTTTACAACTCAATATACTCAAATATAAAAAATTATAAAATATAATGGACTAAAAATTACATTTTGCCAAAAATAACAAATAATGAAGTTGTGATCATCAACACACCAATGATCTGCTTTTGTGGGTGTTGTGAGATCTTCCGTTATGTAACTTTTTTCCCAAATTTTTTGTGTTCTATCTCTCCCATTTTTTCGGTTCTCCAAGACCAAGTGATAAGTGGCCTAAAAGATGAATAAAATGAAACAAAAACATGAAAATCATCCTACTCTACCATTAAAGTCAATGAAATCCAAGTTAGAATCCATGAACAAATGCAATTTATCCTGACTAAAAGAAAGACTAAGCAAAACAAGATGTAGGATTCTTCTTAGTACTAATATATAAATTTTCATAAACTTAATGAACCGCAGCGCAACCATTTAAAAGCCTAGTGTACCAAATTTAAACCTATTTGAAAACTTAAAGGGGTCAGTAGTACTAAAAATTTCAATATTTCTGTTTAAAAGGATCAAAATGAAATTTTTTACAAATTTAAAATTTTGAAACTCTATGCACTAAAATCATAAAATTATGAAACATAATAGACTAAAAATTATATTTAGCCAAAATAAAAATAGCAGAATAAATTATGAAGTTGTGATCCTAAATACATTGATGATCTTTTTTGGTAGGTATTGTGAAATCTTCTTTAATTTAACCTTTTTTTCCCAATTTTTTTTCTTTTGCTTTATCTCTCCCATCAGTTTGATTCTCTAAATGATAATACTAAATGTTTTATCTCTAAATGAATGACCTAAAAGAAGAATAAACTAAAAAAAACAACATAAAAATCACCATGCTATGCAATTAAGGTAATAAAATCCAAACAGGATTCCATGAACAAATGCAATTTATCCTAAACGAAAGAAAGCAAACATTTGGCTTTTTGACGTAAATAGTGTTTTTACAAAAATAATTCATGCAATTGGTGTTAGTTAGAAATATATTTCTAGTTTGATCTTGTTTTGTTAAATCACAAACTAGATTACGACATGGAAACAACTGTAAAATTTTTTGTGACACGCTCAGATGACGACACATGGTACAAATTGCTTCGTTGGCATGTTGATGTGGCATGAAACCGCAACTTTTTTACGGCTTCACCAAATGATGACAAGTATCAAAATAGGGCATGCGTGGCTGATGACTTGGACTCGTGTGTGAAATATGGCGAAACTGTAATCTCTGTTGCGGCTTCACCTCTGCTCACCACATGACACAATTTCATTGCCCTTTTTGTTGTGACGAGGCTTTGTCGCAAGTTTGCTTGCGACTTCACTGAAATCGCAAAATGTTTTGCAGTTTCGTTTTCCATCCAATCCCAGCCCTTTCTTATGTTACAGTTTGTGGCTCCGTAACTTTATAATACTGCATTCCTCTCTGCTTCCACACCACAACAATTGAGACTGAATTCCGGTTGGAAAACACAGCAATTCGAATTGAATTTCAGGTATTTGATTGTTATAATTTAATTTCCAGGTGCTGTAATTTTATTTTGACATTTATAATAATTGCTTTATATTGTATATTTTTACTAATTGCTTGTTATTTTTGTAGTCAATTTAAAAAGATATGACGCCCACAAATGTGATTGTTGTATACATTAATGGTAGAATCATCGAGGAGGAAGAAGGAATAAAGTTTGAAGGATCTAGAAGGGTTATACAAATTGAAAGAAATATTAATTTTAAACAGTTAAAAATAACAATTCGTCATAAATTTAAGTTACAAGGAAACCAAGTTATAGGATCTATTACAACTATATATTTTATAGATAATAAATATGCATCATTTCAAATAGTTGATGATGCTGAAGTGAATTTGATGATAACACATTTTGAACAACCCGGTATGGGTCATATAGAATTATGCGTAGAAATAGTTGTTGTCGGTAATGTGTCTTCATATAATAAAGGTTGAACATTTTAGTCAGATATCCGTAGGTCGTATGATGAAGGATGTACCGAAATATATTCAAGTGACGATGATGAAACTTATATGGTCTCAAATTCGTACGTAGATTCATCTTCCGATTATGAAGATTTTGAAGGTCATTTACTTGAACTGGATGATGAATTAAACGGTGATAATAACAGTTTAAGTATGGACGTTCAACCAATTGCAGTAGCTCAGTCGAAAACAAGTTACAAATTAAATAAATTTATATTTTGTTGTGGGTATGCATCAATTGTCCCATGGCGGAGGCTGGGGTAAGCCAAGTCATAGTCGACTCGTGGCGCTTAGGCTGTTACACTCTTAAGTAGAAAGCTTTAGCTTTTGGTCTAGTGGTAAGCGATCGATCCGGGTATCAGAGCCAAGGTTACGAGATCGATTCCCAGCGGGTGCAATTGCTGAAGGGGAGATTGTTGTGGGTATGCATCAATTGTCCTATGGCGGAGGCTGGAGTAGACCAAGTCATAGTCGACTCGTGGCGTTTGGGTTGCTACGCTCTTAAGTAGAAAGCTTTAGTTTTTGGTCTAGTGGTAAGCGTTCGATCCAACATATTTCATTTATTGGAGTCAACTGTAGAAAAATACATATTTAACTATCAATATTTGTTGCAGGTGGAGGTCAACAACCGTTTTCGCATATTACACCACATTACATTGATATAAATTGGGATTATCCTAATGAAGAAGATATGTGGGGTGTAAATGCGCATTCAAACTGGGAGGATGGTCAAGAATTATATGTTGGTTAGGAATTTGAAGACAAAAGAAGTGTGCAAAAGAGTCTAAACAATATTTGATGAATGTATACCAAACTGCCAAAGTGGTCGAATCTAGACCGAATATATATGTTTTTCGATGCCATGAAGGTAGTACAAATGTGGCATGTCCTTTTTATATGCGGGTTATTCAATATAAGAGGACACAAAGATGGAAAGTCACGCAATGGGGAGTACCGCATACTTGTTTAAATCTCAGTTTGACCCAAGACCACAAAAATCTAGATTCTGATTTGATCAGTACATGCATATTAGGTAAGATTTCATTCATAAAAATTACGAGCAACCTTTGTGGACTTATTATTTATTAATATATTGTGGTTTTAATATATATAGGAATGATTAGAGAAGATCTATCGATTAAAGTCGGATTGATTCAAGAAAGAGTGTCTAGTATTTTCAATTATAAAATTTCATACAGGAAAGCATGATTAGGGAAGCAAAAAGCAATGACTATGGTGTATGGTGACTGGGCTGCGTCATATACAGAACTTCCTATATGACTGAAATACATGAAACGATACTCTCGAGGTTCATTTTATGAAATTTGTGATGATGATTATTTTGTGAATAACACCCGCAGTAATGAATTTAAAAAATTTGAAAGGGTGTTTTGGACGTACAAACAATGTGGCGAAGCACTCCAATTTTGTAAGCCTATTATACAAATGGATGAGACACACTTGTATGGAAGATATCATGGAATGTTGTTAATAGCAACCGCACAAGATGAAAATGGTAGTGTCTTACCTCTTGCATTTGATGTTGTTGAAGGGGAAAACACAACCAGCTTGGTCGTGGTTTATGAGGAGATTACGTAAAAACGTAACCAACAAATTAGACATTTGCTTAATATCTGATAGGCATCAAAGCATAAAGTCAGCCATTGATAATGAACAAAATGGTTGAAGTAAACTGATGCATATTATATATATTGTATTAGACACATTCCCTCCAATTTCAATCACATATTCAAGAAACAAAAATTGAAAATCATGTTAATTAAATTAGGTATGCAATATTTTTCAAAATTCATGATTATTTTAATGATATTGAATAGTTTAATAACATGCCACGAACAATTATATAAGTAAGAATTAAGTTAATACGTAACATACTATTATATGTAGCATACAATGATATTGAATAATTTAATAACATGCAACAAACAATCTATGTAAGAATTAAGTTTAATACGTAACATATAATTATACAATAAAAAAAATTTATGCGTAACATACAATTGAAAAAAAAAATTAACTATCTAAATTTTATGTTTCAATTAAACAATTTAAACTAGAAGTAAATGTTAACTAACAATATATTACGTGACTATTTAAATAAGTTCCTAATCACGTACCTAAAGTCTAACCACCTACTTAATTTTAAAATCTAACAATTTAAATATCTAACTTACTCTAAATTTTAACAACTATAATTTAAAATTATAAAATTTAAATAATTCAAAATAAATTAAATAAAACTTTTTTATAAATACTTTCATATAGTCTATTGACCCACAAGAAACTCGCCTCTTCAAGAAGGTCAACAATGTCATCTACAATCAGTTGTTGTTCCCAACTAAGTTGGAACTGTCCTTTTTAACTGTAACTTTCGGGTTTTTCTGGTATTTCACACATGTTGTAAAATATGGACTTTTTGAAGCCATAAAACATCGTCTTTCACGGGCCTACATTCTATTTTCACACCACTTACAGAAGAAGAAGTCATTTTTGAAAGAAAATGAAACAAATAGGAATAGTAAATGAGGGAGACAGACAACAAAACAAAGAAGTAAATTTTTTTTACTTTTTTCGCCACTTTATAGTGGTCCCAGGAAGTAGAGACGAGAAATTTTTTTAAAGGAAGTCGCAGACAATTTTGCGATTTCAGTGAAGCCGCAAGTAAACTTGTGACAAAGCCTCGTCACAGCAAAAGTGTCAATGAAATTGTGACACGTGGTGAGTAGGGTGAAGTCACAACAGAGATTATGGTTTCGCCTCGTGTCATACACAAGTCCAAGTCATCAATCACACATATCCTATTTTGACACGTGTCATCATTTGGTGAAGTCGAAAAAAAAAGTTATAGTTTCATACTAACAAAGCAATTTGTGCGACATATCATCGTCTAAATCTGTCAAAAAAAATTTACAATTTCAATATCCTGATCTTATTTGTAGTTTCACAAAATAACACAAAATGGGCGATATATTTGCAACAATCATTGCATAAATTATTTTTGTAAAAATACCATTTACGTCAAAAAGACCAGACATCCAGGTAAATGCAAGTACATTAGAAGACAGATATCTTCCTCAAATTGGACGCCCAAATGAATTTTCGTTGTAGGATTGTGATTTGTGAGCCCATTCCAAAAGAAATCTAGATTGTCCATCAAAAGATTCTATAAAGATCCTATTAAGAATAATCTCCCCAGACCTAAAAAAACTATCTTTTAATAGAATCAAATTATACTTTTTGTGTATAAACATCACCATGCAAAGACTTAGTTTAATTTTTTTGGCTTAAAGAAGGAAAATGATGAGAATGGAAAAAAATAGAGTTAAATAGTTAAAATTAACTTGTTTTTAAAAAAAAATTCTTTAAACAAATAAAAGAAATACTATACAAATAAACCATTTATCCGAAATAAAATTGGGTTCAAATATCATAAACATTGTCCTGAGAGTTGAAGTTTTATGGACAAAAAAAAATGTAATTTTATTTGACAAATAAAAAAATGTAATTAAGTAAAGATACTTTATTAATGATGATCAGTAAAGTTTTTTAACAAAGATTAATTATACCTTTGAATTTCAATTTAGAGAGTTAAAAAAATTCTTTCATTTTCAAAGTAGTAATTTTTTATTCTTCATTTTTGCATTCCACTTTGTTAATCTATATTAAAATTCGTAAAAATATTTTTCTAACTATTATTTAAACACAGTAAAAGAAAATAAACCAAATTAATATATATATATATATATATATATATATATATATATATATATATATATATATATATATATATATATATATTGCATCTACAATATAATAATTCCAAATGAAAAAAAAAACATTACAATCCTTTTTTTCCGCTATAGTCCAAACAAAACATAAGGTGTAGGTGTAACATGTATGCAGACTAGCATGTGTAGTAGGGAAAGCTACATAGACAACTAGTCCTATACCTGTGAGTTTTTCTCCCCAAAAGGGAAAGGAAAATTATACACTCCCTGAATTTTTAGGGTCTATAAAGCCTGGCATACACAGTGTAGAGAATCAAGCTAATCTTCTACTACGCCCTACCATGTGGTTAGGACAACCCGTAAAGTCTATTGCCACACGCTAACAGATGTAGTATAACTGAGAAAGAGGAAACAAAACTTTGCTACCATTCACCACATTTTTTCTCCTTTCCTTTCCTCTCCCACAATGTTGCTTTTTTCAAAGCAGGGTTTGTGTTCACGTACTCATTTCTTTGTTGGCCCATCATGTTACCCTTATTATTCAATCTTTTATGTCTCCCCCTAACGTGTCCACATATTTTTTTATTATTTAGTAGTGTCATTCAGAACTATTTATGCTATGTGCTTAGTGATGAATGATGATCAATACAATTTTGGTCAATTCACATGGAAAACCGTATATAAGACCACTTAATCATATACTTTATTGAAATTAAAGTAACCAGAATCATTACTTTTTTAACTTGCATTTAAGTAATACCACACTCTTTTGAGTACTTGTCGTGATTCATGGGCATGGCTTTTGTTGTTTTATTATTATATATTAAAATATTTTTATTTTTTAAGAAATTACTATCTTGCACCCACTTTGTCTGAAACCATGACTTTCTTGAGGTGGAAGACTGTTTAAAGATACAATATTTCATTTGAATAATTATTCTTAGATTTGTATGCTTGATTTTACAGATATAATGCTAATTATTCAAAGATCCTTTTATTGATAGTAGAGAAATTTACTACTCGTTCGTTCACTCCCCCTTAGAACTAAATTCTTCCATTAAAAGCATTTCAATCGACCCATATCTCTTCTTTGATTTGATGCTTCGTTTTTAAAAGCCTTGTACTCTTACAGTCTTACACGTGGTTTGCATTTCCATCATTGTCCGGTTATCAAGGAATCAAAGATGAGATCATTAGAACGTGCAAAAATGAAAATTTTTTGTGATAAAATGTGTATATAATTTCTTATGTATAGTTTGTATTATTTTTTAATCAGAATTAAAAAATGTTCTCAATAATCTATATAATTTTTTAATGAAACTTTTATAATATAAATTTTTAAGGTACAACTACAATTTTAATTAACGTAAGTATAAATAACATCTATTAAATTACATCTAAATTTTGTTTAACGCCCCCACCAAAAATAAAAAATTATAGAATACAAACTAGACGTGTGAAAATTTACAAAATTAATTTTTAATAAAGTTGATTTTAGTAAAATATTATTTTAAAATAATATAATTTATGTTCGCATATTTTATTTTAAAAATGATATAGAAATAAAATTTAATATATACTTTTTTATCTAATACAAAATTTAATATATACTTTGTATTAGTTCAAAATCATCTTTAGACTAACCCGTGTAGAAGACTCTTATGTATTCATGTGTAGATATTGAGTATAATTTATTTAATAAGAAAATTCTGTCTGATTTTTTTTATACACAATTTTCTCAAACTAACACACGATTAGTATATCACCCAATAATATATTTATACCTAAAATCAGCTTTGTAACATAGAACTAAACATGTAAATACATACTTAAAATTACATTAATGAATGTTTCAATATATTTCTAGTTCATCTTACATAGATTCAAATACACCATTAGATTATTAATTTCTAGATAGCAAAATCTGCCAACGTGGTTTCAGACTTCAGAGTTGTATCGACAAGGGAAAAGGGTGAAAAATGCAGAACTGTATAAAATACTTTTAACTTCTCTGTTCACAGCAATAATTTATCATCAAGATATTAATAATACAGCAATACACTAATGATGATTGAATAAGATTAGAATAAGAACCACCATTCAAATCAAGGAACAGAATTGGTCTCAGAAAGGTTCTTTGGCTTCCAGTGACTTGTGACACGTGTAATTAAATTAGTTTCAAGCTTACAGACAAATGCAAAAGATTCTTATGCACAAATCACACAGAACCCTTTTTGAAATTTTGTAGTAGTATTAGTACTTGTTATTTTTTCACCTTCCCCAATATCATTATTTTGCTACCTTGGTAGTCAGCACCACCTTCCAGAATCCTGACATTGGATCTCTCACATTGAATATCAAACCTAACAATTCCCCGGGTTTCCTGGCACCTTGGAGATTCATCTTTTATCAATACTGTAATTAATTATGCATAATAATAACAACATTAACACAATAAACAAATTTTGAACATAAACATAATAATTTTGAAAATAGTGCTAATTAAGTACTAAGTCCATGTTTCCCTTGCCTAACCTTTAGGAACCAACAAGACTTAGAAATGAGTAATTTCATTTCATATTGTCCCCTTCACGTGCCAATTTACTCTTAACTTATATGATTATGTATGATGCTTAGTTTAATCCAGTGTGAAAACGTTAACCTACACATTTTTCAGAAGAGGTGCAATAGTTTCTCCGTAGGACCACAGAGCCAATCAATCACAGAAACTGTCGTAAATTATGTGGACTAGTGAATATACACGGACATGGTATCGACTTCTACAAACTTCATTGCTTACAAATGATCACAGCAAGCTTTAATAGCTATTTTTGTCACAATATAATAATGAAAACAGATTAAAGAAAAGAATAGTAGCCACTCGTCAAAAAGAAACGAAGTTAAAAATACAGTAGGGACCTATAGTGATCCTTCTACTTAAGTGCTCTATTAAGCAATCATTTTTTCTTTACAGATAACTGAATAAGCCAACAAAATAAATACAAAATATCAATTCTCATTTTATAATTTTTTTTTTAAGTTCATGTTCTTCAAAACTATTTTAATTACTTCCGTTCTAGTTTTCCGACAAACATCTTAAGGGTTATGAGTTTCTAAATTAAATTCAATTAATATTTTTCAAGTAATTATCCAATCAAATGATAATTTGTAGTTTCAGTAAGATGTTTTATTGTAATATTGTATAAAGAGTGTTCTAAAGGAAAGGAGATAAATTTTTCATTTTTAATATATATTCTTTAATTTAACAAAAATTCTAAAATAAAAGAAATACGATGATAGATTAACAAAAGTTTAATGTCCAATTTATTTTTTGTCACTTTATAAATATTATGTAACTCGTATTATAAAATTGAAAAAAAAGTATTGTCTTTTTTACTTTTCTGTATAAACATATTCTTTTAATTAATACTTAAATTTATTGGACCAATATAAACATAATAATATATTTAAAAACTTACTGATTTTTTCATTACTTAAACTGATTTTATTTTTTAAATAATTTATTAATCATTATATATTTATATTTTGTATTACTAATAAAATATTTTTCGCTAAAATATTAACTTACTATTTATTTTCTTATCTTTAAATATTTTATTTTAATATTTTACATATAATATGAATTATTAGGAATAAATTTAATTTTATTAAAAATATAAAATTTGGTCTAATTTATTTATTTGTCATAAGTTTTATTTTAAGCTTGACTCAACTTAATTTGAAATCCAAATTTAGCTTGTAAATTTGTTAATTAAGAAACCTGTTTCAAAACCTTTTTAATTTTATTTATTTTTATTTTTTTCAAATTTAATTTTTCCTAACTTTTAACATATATTTATATAAACACGCCAACTTGTAAAGGTGTAATAGAATTTTTTTAAAATCTAAATCTGATCTAAAGAAACATTATTATTATTATTTATTTCTTTTCTTTCAACTTAACTGTCTCTGCCGAATCTAAAGAAACAGTACGTACATCTCTGGCTTGAGAATGAGCCCACACTTGAGACCAAATTTGATTTATTTCACACATATTTTGACAAAGTCTAACAAATGCATTAACTCATTATAAATTATAATGTATTGGTAGTAACTACATGCAGGGTAACGTAGCTATCATGTATTAAATCTGTGTCTTCATTAGTAAATGAGAGTATTTAATATTCACTGAAATACTCTCATTTCCATCAAGTCACACAATTTCTCTTATATTAAGCATCTTTTTTTAAATAAAAAAAAATCATTCTCTAAAATTTTATTTCTTAAATTTAATTCCACTTTTTACTTTATCCTATTTTCTGATAGATTGTATATTAAATTAATAATATATATATATATATATATATATATAGAGAGAGAGAGAGAGGGAGATAGAGAGACTAGGATTTTAACTTGTAAATATACAAAGAATAATGATTTATTTTATAAGATAAAAATCATAAAACATAAATATTTTTATTATAAAAATTATGTTACAATAAAAATTCATAATAATAAATATTTTTAAATATAAACTATTTTTAAATTTACAATAAATATTAAATAATTCATACGATAGTATAAAATTATGTTCAACTAATAATAATTGATTTAAAATATTTTCATGTTATTTATAAGTAAAATATCAAGATAAAATATTAAAATAAAATATAAGATCGTAAGAATATTTTAAAATAATTCTCGTTGAAGCAAAACAGTTAAAAAGTAAAAAAATATTTTCTTCGAGGAATGATTTAGAAATATTTGAATCAATTCACAGTTGAATTGAAAAGTTATAAATCTAAGGAAATTTACAGTTTTAATACAAAAACATTTTATAGGGGTGGAATACTTTAAGTGTAAAAGAAGACGACGATCCAAACAAATTTGTCAACAAAATCGCACTTAAAGTTCACACCAGGAGAAGGTGAGGGTGAGAACATGGCTCAACTGTTAACTACACTATTTGGCTCAAGTTTTAATCTCATTCAATAATTCTTGTCATTAAACATAAATTGATGTATATACATGTATAAATAAATTTCTTAATTTTATAAATTATAAGATTAAAACTATTTTAAGACAGTATAAATTTTTTTATACTAATGCATGTTTATTAAACAATTATAAAAAATAAAAATTTCACCTGAAATTGCGGATGCGGATACATATATTTTTGGCCATTAATTTTTAGATTTCAATTTAAAAGAACAATTTTAATAGGAAAAAAATATAGTTCGGCATAAAATGTACATATAAAAATAAAATCACGGGTATTTTTTTTGTTATAGTTTTTAACTTGTTTAAATAATGTGTTTTTTAAAAATAATGCAAAATCATGAAGTTATATTATAATAAAACATATATACTTATTTTGTGAAATACAAAGTTATTGAAATTCTATAAAGCATCGACGGATTTTTTTTCCATCAACGTCAATAGAGCTTTACAAAACATTCTATTTCAGTTCTTCCATCAACATCAATGGCAAATTTATTATCATTTTGATGTTTTTCATTCTCTTCCATCAACATCAATAACAATATTATTATCATTCAATGTAAAAATAATTTGTAGTATTAACAATTTCACACATCACAGAGTAGCTATTATGTCTTCCGATAAATCTTTTCTATAAACATTATCTATGAGAATATACTTCAAAAGATTTAACTCTAAATTTTTTATTATTTGCGTTAGTAATAATTTATAATACACATATAAAAGCACTTTATCCTGAAAATGAATTCTATTTAAGTACTACTGTATCCTTTCTAAACTTTGTATAGAAATTGGTTTGAAGCAATTGGATTTTGAATTGAATGGTTAAAAATCTAAGGATATTTAATTTTGAAATTATTTTTTTATTTATAATTTAATACAAACACATTTTAAACGGATGTAATTTTTTAAGTGAAAAAAAAGACGAATATTCTCACATATTTGTCAACAAAAAACCACTTACGGTTCACACAGACAGGTGTGAGAGTGAGAACAGGGTTCTACTGCTAACTATTTGGCAGTGGCTTTGTGATTAAATTATAAATTAATATATGATAATTTATTGATTTTTATAATAGTTATTTTAAATAGTATAATTTTTTTACATCAATGCATTATTTTAAAAACAATCATTTTATGATTTAACTTGTTTAAAATAATGTGTGTTTTTGTCAAACTGGCACATGTTTCCAAGCCAAATGACTAATACACCCTTCTACTTTCTTCACTTGGCGCGCACATGCGGAATTAACGCCTTAACTACCGGTGGGACCCACCTAAGTTCTTTAGTGGCACCGTTACGTAAATACCCACTAAACCAAAGGACAACAAGGTGAAATCCTCTACGCCTTGTTGCACTATAAGAAACCCAAAACCCCCTAACGGTCTAACTAAACTAAGCCGAAACACACTCACTCACTCTGCCGCCACCAAACTGTCGGCAACGCCCAAAACGTCACCGTTTCCTTCCAACAGCGGCGGCGCGCCAAATATTTTGCTTCTGCACACAATGCAGGTCCTTCGTGTCTCCGCCGCGTGGAAACTGAGTCTCATCTGCTTCAGCTTCGCCTTGAAACTCGTGCTTTTGTACGCTGCGGAGGGACAACTTCAGCACCACCATGGTCCTGACCTACATTGGTACCCTGGAACCGCCACCTGGTACGGCGACCCCGAAGGAGACGGCAGCACCGGTAACTAACTAACTAACTAATCCTTTCACAAAATCTCATTTTCCACATTTCACTCACTAACGCACAACTCGCCGAGTTAACTCGGGAAACACATGTAGAGGATTTTTTAGCTTCTTAAAGAATTTTTTTTAGTGTATGTTTAAATTAGAATTGAAGCTTATTTTTTATAATTTGATACAAACTTTTAATTTTAATTAGAAATGTATAACTTTTTTTTGTCTTGTTGTTTTTGGTCTATTTAGTTTGAGATTGATCTTGTTGTGAAAACGTGGTTATTTGAAGAAGTTTTACATTTAGATATGGTTTTTAGAGATTGTTTTCCAATGAAATTATAGTTTTATTTCTATAATTTTTACAATAAAATATGCATTGAAGGTTGACATTTATAGATAAATTCAATTTTTTATTGAAAAATAGGATATCAAAACACTTGTTTTCACCTGAAATATGTTGCATTGTTAGGTTCAGTGAATTGGAAGTATAGATAGATGTATGAATGTATTATAACAGCAGATAAAATTGTATGCAAGTTTTATCTTTTAAAAAGTGACACGAATAGTATCTTAGCAAGTTTTGTGGTTAAAAAAATGATCTTTTTAGAAATTTATGAAAAGGGATGTGAATATTGTGTTAATGAGTGAGTATTAAGTGGAATGAAATGATGTGTGAAGGTGGGGCATGTGGGTATGGTTCGATGGTGGATGTGAAGCCGTTCAGGGCGAGAGTGGGAGCAGTGGGGCCCTTGCTGTTCATGAAAGGGGAAGGGTGTGGTGCGTGCTACAAGGTGAGGTGTTTGGACAAGAGTATATGTTCACGACGAGCAGTGACAGTGATTATTACGGATGAGTGCCCTGGTTGTCCCTCTGACCAAACACACTTTGATCTCAGTGGTGCCGCGTTTGGACGCATGGCTATTACTGGCGAAAACGGTCCTCTCAGAGACCGTGGTCAAATCCCAGTCATGTACCGAAGGTATCTTTCTCATCTATAACCTTTTATTAAGAGTAACAAAAACATAAACATTGCTTTGGTTTTTTACAGTGATTATTTTCAATTTTTCATTTGAAGGAGTACTTGTTTAGAACATGTTTTGATGCATTTTTCTTTTTTATAAAAATGCTTTTTTTCCACTCCTTCTTTTGAGGATCTACATGTTTAGAGGCAGAGAGAAAAACAGAAATGTAAGAAACAAAATAAATATTTGTTAGGGGATGATAAAGAAAGGTAAAACAAAAGTATGGAGTGTGAAATGTGAGAATTATAAATAATAGGCTAACATATGTGAGTGTGACTTACAGCTATATATGTGAGTGTGAACATTGTTCGGTTAATTATATTACTTTTTTTTTCGGGCGTGGGGACCTTGTTATGTTGCATTGACTCTTTGACTAGTACCATTTTTTCCCTTCTTTTATTTAGTGTGAAGATTTGACTTTTTGACTGTTTTTCTAGCATATAATATTAACCCAACTTCCCTTAAAGGAAAAAGGTTACTCTCTGTTTGTGCTTTTCTGTTTGTTTCTCTATATCAGGATTATGTAAGTCTGTGTGCACCCTGGTTGAGTGTTGAGTGTTGAGTGATGTACCCCTTTGTTTTGTGGATTTAAGGAAAGGAAAATTTTAAATGTTAATTTCTGATGAATGAAATTTGTCCTCTGTGTATTTTTTGCAGAACACCTTGTAAATATCCGGGAAGAAAAATTGCCTTTCATGTTAACGAAGGATCCACACCATTTTGGCTATCACTTCTTGTTGAGTTTGAGGATGCAGAGGGAGATATTGGTTCCATGCATATACGAGAAGTATGCATCTTTTCCCTGTTCTTGATATTTATTTGCACAATATATAACTATATCGTTTATTATGGTAAAAAAAATGAAAATTATAAGTAAATAAAGTATTAAATCATATTTAAATGATTAAAATTAAAAGATAATACACAATTTTAGCCATTCATGTAATTGTGTGATCTAATTTGTAAGTTTGATTTCTCATAATAATTTAAAGTTTTACTTCATATTCTTTAAGAGAACAAAAAAAAATTGCATGAGAAGAATATTATACTTCTGGTCTCTCAGAGAATCAGATGCCGTTACAGCTAATGCCTCTAACGCAGTAATCTGAAATAAATGAAAGTGGAAAGATTCTTAATATATTTTATAGATAGAATATGCACTTGATTTATTTAACTAATAAAGTGCAAAAGTTGGTAATATATTGCATCTTTGGAACACTGCATCTTGAAAGAGTTGCAGATTTGACCAAAAGTAACTGGCACGGGTGAAATAAAGCATTATGGTCATTCACATTTTTTACTAGTGTGGTCAGTAATTAATATAGTCCATGTCCAAAGTTTGATAATTCCAAATCTTGGGGACGTGTCTCCTTAGTACACGTGCCTTTGCCCAACACTAATATCTTTTGCACTTTAGGATGGATTTCATCATCAGCCAAATATTGCAATTGCTAGACTCACTTATTTCCTATTAAATATATTATCACTGGCTTATCTATCCCTCATATAATGGTGCTTATTGCCAACTTGTTATGGTAGTACTTTTCCTGTGTATTTTCTGATCTCAAAGCATGTGACATGGGACCAATGTTTACAGTAACATTCCTCACTTCTCCCCCACTATATATTTAAATTACCAAAACAAATTAAACAATTAAGTGGTGTGATTGATGATCCAATATCTATTTACAAACAAATTATATGAACTAGTACTTATACTATAAACCCCTACATCTAATCTCTAGTAAGTGTGTGATGTCAACCCCAACTTGTTTTATTTCCAAATTTTAAGATATTAAATGAGGCTTGTTTTATTTCATTCTTAACATTGTTCTTGTGTGTATTTTGGTATTGCCAGGCAGGGTCTACGGAGTGGCTTCAGATGAATCATCTTTGGGGTGCTAGTTGGTGCATTATCGGAGGACCTTTAAGGGGACCATTCTCTGTGAAATTGAGCTCTTCCAGTGGTAGAAGCCTCTCTGCAAGAGATGTTATTCCAAGTAATTGGGTTCCAAAGGCCACTTACACCTCTCGCTTAAATTTCTACCCCTAGTCACAAGCCTCTGCATTTAGTACACCCAACGATCTTTCCCAAAAGTAACTACATTTTAACTAGTTAATTAAAGTTGGCCATGTCCCATAAGCAAAATAGTCTTCATGGGCTTCCAATTTTCTTTCCCTTGGTTTGCTATATATACATTAGTTTCTCTTATTTTTATCACCCCTCCCCTTTTTTTAATAAGAAAAGTAACCATAGCCATTTGGAGTGCACAAGGGCATCCAATGGTTCTTTCCCTTTCTTGTGATTTTTTTTTAATATTGATTTTGTATACCTACTTTTCTGGTGTGTTGTAACTGTTGGAAGTAAATGTAATGTAGCCCTCTCCAAATTGGAGAGAGAGCGTGTAGTTTTTTAGTAACCTAAATTTCTGAATGTTTTGTACTATTGGTGTCTCTTCAGCTTTTAATGGATATTTGTTATGGACCCATGAATGTTATAATTAATTTTCATTGTGGTGATCTCGTGACAAACCCTACATTGTGGGTCCTGTGGCTAGTTTCCTTGTGAGCTTTCATTGCATTAATTAATTTCCATTTTGACCAAAAGAAAAAGGTGATTCCACTTCGGAAGATCATCAAAAACAGGTGTTGCGTTACTACGCCAGATTTACCTTGTCTATTAAACTGTACTTTGTGAAATTTCTCTTTTACAGTTATAAACCAGTGCTAAAATAATGTAGTTTTTAATTACAAAAGGCTTAAAGCGAAAGGCAAAATGCAAGAAGAACAAATTTGAAAGATTTTACATGCTATGAATATTTAATTAGTAAAAGAGTTACATTCAAAAGACATGATGATTGATGTTGCCATTATGAGATAATTAAAAAACTATAGAGAATACAGGTTTTCTAGTGCTATGGATATTACAAAAGAAATATCTAATGAGATTGGAATTGACTTTGTGTTTCCTCAAAAACATCAGGTGTATAAAAGATAGCATTTTAATGAAATTGATGTTGAGGAGACTTCACTATCACATGATGAATCATTTAAAATTGAATATTTTCTATGTACTGTTGATCAAAGTATTGCTTCATTGAATAAAAGGTTGAACAATATGAGAACATCTTTGATTTCTTGTTCCATTATGATAAATTACATTCATTAGATGATATTAATCTCAAATCTTGTTGTGTTTACTTGGGAGATTCTTTTAGAAAAGGAGAGATATCAGTTATCAATGGAAATGATCTACTTACGAGTTAAGATTGCTTAGAGAACTTTTACCCAATGATAAAATGGCAGAAATGAATATATTAAAGTTTCTAAAACGTCTTAGTTGTATTCCACATGTATATAGAATCTTGTTCACTTCTTCTGTTATAGCTGCTTTCTTAGAAAGAAGTTTCTCAAAGTTGAACGGATAAATATGTCACAAGAGAGGCTAAATACACTTTTTTTCGTGGTAATCGAAAGTGATCTTTTTAGAAGACGTTGATATCAAAACGTAGTAGATGATTTTGCTTCAAAATATGTAAAAAGAGAAAGGTTTTTTTTTTAAAATTATTTGTTAGATTATTTTTTATGTTTTAATTTATTTTAAAATGTAATTTATATATATTTAGTATTAAATATTTTATTTTCTAATAAAAAATATTTCTATTTTAAATTATAAAAGACAAATTAAACAAGTGGTTCACCTAAGACCCAAATATCAATATGGAAATGTTAAAAAGAATAACGTTTAACAAGAAACCTATTTAAAATAAGAGAAATATTTAATGATTAATTCCAATACAAATTAATTAGTAAATATATATATTCATCCTTTCTCTTTACTCTTTACCCTTGATTAATTGATTTTACCTTTTGAATTAATTAACAAATTGATTTATATTAGAGTTGACTATTAAATATTTATTTTATAATAAATAAATAAGATGATTTCTTTTTCAGTTGTATTATTCAATATCTATTTGCAAATGCAAAAAATGGCAGACCTTGGATTGGCTCCATTACAACAATTAACTACGTCAAATACTATTTTCTACTTTATCTCCTCTCTCTGTTTTTTTTTTTTTTTTTACAATTCTATTTTTAAAGGAAAATAATTGTGATTCTATTATTTTGGTACGCTTGGGCTATGCATAAAGCTCGTGAAAGAGTTACCTATTGATTTTTATGTTCTTCCAATCATGTTTAGTTGATTGTATGATGATTGCTATGTCACTCCATTCAAAATGATCTTGAGTTGAAATCATTTCTCTTTCGGTTTTTGCAGATTGGTTTATATGCATTTATTGGAGGCACATCATGTTTACGGAATGATTGGTGAAAGAACTACTCATTCATCATGTTGAAAAACTCCTACAGGCTAACAGTATAACAATTTTAAGAAAATAACCTAAGTTGATAGAATTTTATTTTTCATCAGAGTAATACAGATTTCAAATTTTATTTTTAGCCATAAATTGACACTATTTACGTGATCTTGTTTGAGCTATTTGACTCTAACCCTTAGTAACCCACAGTAAATTAGGAACAAGACTAATTGGACCAATCTATTTGACAACTTTAATTATACATAAAAAAGAAAGAAGATAAACACAGAGAAACTAATTATATTATTAAGATCCATGTATATAAATACAAAAAAAGAAACTAGCTACATTATTAACTTAAAGAACAACAAACTTGGAACATTATGAAAAAAATGGCAACCTAACATTCAAGATCATCCTTTTTTAGCCGTTTCACACACTTTCTTCAATAAATGTGATTTTGCCACACAACCAACATTTTTTTTTTCAATCAGAAACTGGTTATAGTGTTTTTGAACTAACTTTCAATTTGTGAAAATCAATTCTAAACTTATATAGCGAAAGCCAAAATAATAAATAATTGCTTCAACTTTTTAAATTTTTAGCATGATTTTTAAGACTAAAATTGATTCCACCAACTATTGAATATACTATTAACCTAAGGTTATATATAAATGGTATCAACCTTGAAAGACCATGTGAAATATCACTGTATCACGACAAGTACAGTAAAGATTAAAGAGTGACACAATGGATTGAGCCTATAAGGTTAAAACATTTAAACTGTATTTTTTTTCTTTTTTTTTTAGATCGTTCTACCAAACTTATCAAGAACACTGGTTGGGTGATTTGGGAGGGTCAACCAGCAAATTCTTTTACCTTTTTTTTTTTGAGATTTATTAAAGTTGATGCAGCAATAAGAACCAAAAGAATAAATTTTAGTGTCAAAGTCACAAATTATATCTTATTTACATTTTAAAAATAATATAACTTTATTACCTAAGCAACAAAAAATTGATTTTTTTTTTTAAAGTAAGCAATTCATTTTTTAGAAGAAAAAGGTAAGTAATACTAATTGTTAATGAGAAAACCAATAAGTCATTTATTCTAGTGATACTGAATTCGGACAAGTCTTATGGAGATTTTTATTTTTTTTAATTAAAAGTGATTGCTTAAGTTATTTTTACTAAGATTAATTATTGATGAAATCAGGTATTATTAAAAAAAAAAAGAAAAAGGACCATACACCGTGTAAAAATATTATATAGAGATGATCATTAAAATCACAATCCATTGTTTATTATATACATCTCTTGATTTTAATAACAAAATTATTAAATGTATTTTAAAATTTAATTTATAATTAAGTACTTATGTAAAAATATTTTAATATTACTTAACTTTTTAAGTAGTGCTTAAAAAAGGTTTTAATGCAGAAATTGCACATATTAAAATATCTGATAATACTTAACAAAATTTCTTTTGGAGAAAGATAAAAGAAGTTCACTAAAGATATAATTAATTTTTTATAAATAATGAAAAATTATGTTATCAAATCATATGATTTGAATTAAATAAAAAAAGAATAAAGCATAAAATGAAGTACCAAATCCTTAAACACTGCATGTCCCAGAAGCAAAATGATTAATGAAGTATCACTTTAGCAGTAAAGGTTCCACGTTGAAGAATAGTAGTAGAGGTTTCCACATTGTGTCTGCCACCAGCACAAAGCCAAAAACACTTCCGTATGAACACCAGCCAAATTTCAGGCTCCAAACCCCTCTTTTGGAGTCTCCATTCCTTGCCTAAAAAGAAGAGACAATTGAAAAAGCATGAAAGCAAACAAAGGAAGACCTGCTCCTTGGAATAAGCAACAAATTACCTTATTTCTCGGCTTATTTCAATGTCCCCACAATTTAGAAATTAATGATCCATTGCTTCATTTTGTCAATGCTCATGCCTCTCTTTGATTTTCGGTTGGGAGGCTTCAAGTTTTTTATTGGGTTTCGGTTGAGTTCAACTGTAAACTAAGTTTTGCTTTATTTTTGTCTTGAAATTCAACTTGAAATAGGAAAAGAAAGTGTTATTTTTGCAAACTTCAATGGAGACATGTATTTAATGGCTAAGTTTAGCTAAAAGTTAAGAAATTTTCATCTAGGAATTTCAATACATGTTCTCAAATTTCAAAACGGGTGTCTACTAGTATTGTTTTAACTTGTATCATGATTTTGAAATTAATATCAATATAATTTAAAATTAATTATACATTATGAAAAATTTAAGTGGACACATTTTAAGAAAGATTTTGGACTTCAAAATGTTGTACATAAAAACTATATTAAAATAAGAGATTCTATTATTGGCAACAAATATTAATGACAAAAAAAAGATTTTAAATATTACACATAATTATTTAATCAGATTTATATGTTTTGCATTACATGTGGATACGAACTTTTTTTTGTCAAAAATGAATATTTTATACTTGTGAGAAAAAAATAAAAAATCTTTGGAGCTACCTAACCCTCTATATCTCTGTCTTTAGCAAGGAGATCATCATCATTTGCAGTTAGAAAAAGAAACCCTTTTTCCTATTTGTTTAGTCTTCTCTTAGCCCCACACATGACAAAAACATAATACACTTAAAAGTATTTCAATTTAAAGTAATAATCAGTTTCTAAACTCAATTATCTCAGATGGGTGTTCTTCAGTCTACACTTCTCTACTTGTTTCTACTACATTCATGCAAGATTGTTGCTTTCAAGGACCAAGAATGGAAGAAAGCCACTGCAACTTATGCCAAGGACTCAGAGGGGTCCCTTGTTACAGGTACTGCTTCCCTTGCCCCATGGTTCTTTTCTTGCACAGTCTCATCTCATGATAAAAACAGCATTTTGACAATGTGGTTGTGCTGTGTGTTGCAGAAGGAGCTTGTGGCTATGGTGATCTTCATAAGGCTAGTTATGGAAAACACAGTGCTGGATTAAGCACCATGTTGTTCAGCAGAGGAAGCGCATGTGGAGCTTGCTATGAAATCAGGTGTGTTGATCACATCTTGTGGTGTGTCATGGGAAGCCCTTCTATAGTTGTTACTGTTACAGATTTCTGCGCTCCAAATTATGGACTTTCAGTTGATTATGGTGGCTGGTGCAATTTTCCAAGAGAACATTTTGAGATGTCACAGGCTGCATTTGGTGAAATTGCCAAGAAAAAAGCTGATATAGTACCAGTTCAGTATAGAAGGTAACCAAACTAAAAGCTTCAATGATAAAGATTAATTAAATTGATGGTAAAATTTGTCTTGGTCCCTGTATATATTGTAAAAACTATGATTTTGGTTTTTGTATTTTGATATTTTGTGAATTTCGTCCTTCATCCTAACTACTTTCTCCATTAGCTATTATGGGGACAAAATTCACTAAGTAAAAAAATACAGTGTGAACCATTCGTACCTAAATTATTATCCTCTCACTTAAAAGTAATCGCAAAGTATAAGAAATCATATAAATAGTTCTTAAAATATTAAAAATTATACAAGTAGTTGGTCAATGTTATAATATGGATTAAATTGATAGATTTTCAATATTTTGGGACTATTTTAATAAGTTAATTAGTTTAGGGATTATTTAGGAGAGTGTGTAATAGTTTGAATATCAAATTAATAATTTATTTTCATATTTAAAATCATGGTTTTTAAAGTACATGGACTAAAGATTAATTTTGACAAAAGATAAAGGGACCTAAACACATTTCACTCTTCAATTTACCATGTTAATATTTAAGTTTTTTGCAGAGTAAAGTGTGAAAGAAGTGGTGGGGTGAGATTCACCATGGGTGGGAGTTCACACTTCTATCAAGTTCTGATTTCCAATGTGGGGTTGGATGGTGAAGTGTTTGCTGTTAAAGTGAAGGGATCTAGAACAGGATGGATACCAATGGCAAGAAACTGGGGACAAAACTGGCATTGCAATTTCAACTTTCAACGTCAGCCTTTGTCCTTTGAGGTAACCATCAGCAGTGGAAAAACACTCACATCTTACAATGTAGCACCTGCCAACTGGTTGTTTGGACAGACATTTGAAGGAAAACAGTTTCAGGATGAGTAAATTCAGAGGTCTAAATAGGATAAGTTTTGGTGAGGCTTGAAATTTTAACTTTGAGATGTAACTATAAACTATGGTTAGTGAAATCAGTTGTCAAAGAGCACAAGCTTAATTGTATATTTGCTCATGATGCATGATCAAACATAGGTCCAAGTGTGTGGTAAATATGGTGGGGAAAAAGTTGAGCAAAGGGTAATCTATGATCGATTTATTTAAGATTCCGTTGAAAAAAAGGGTAGTCATTGACGGAATATGTAATTATTCGAAAAGTTAATGTCCTGTGTTAGTCATATGAAGAATTCAGTTTCTTTCCTAGCTTGTGATTTATTTTGGTTGTTTGACCCTTTTTTATTCCAGAGAACTAAATTATCCTCTCCATGGTAAGGCATAGTTTGATCGATTAGTGATCACTAGCAACAACATCTTTTTCGTCATAATGGCGGCATGTGGTTACTTTTAAAATCTTTTTAGTGTTCAAGGTTTCATTAGAAACTTATTCGAGGTGCAATTTTCAACCAGGAACGTTGAGAGAGTAAGGAGCAAGTGGTAATTGCAAGATGCTGTGTCATGTAATTATACCCCAAACATCCTACAACTAGCAATTACGACATATAGTGTTGTATATATTTGTTTCAAACTTAATTATTTCTCAAAATTCATTTTTAATTTTCTTTGAATATTTGGAAGGTGGACCGTTGACACATGGTATTGGAATTCACTTAGTAGCATTGAAACCTACACATAGAATTAATGACACCTTTGGAAACATATACATAGAGTTTATGTTTCGTGAGTGTGTTAAGTCTATAAATAGAGATGCTCATTATTATATCAAAAATATAACTTTCATATCTTCTCTTATTTCTATTATTCTCTCACCTCTGAACTCTTGTTCTCTGTTTTAAAATCAAGTTCATTCGTTCCAATTCTTATAATAAAGAAAAGAGAAGTTGCTGCTGAAGAGTACCAGGAACAAGTGTGTAGACTTTGTTCTTGATGAGTCACATCTAATTGTGGAGGATTTCCATCAAAGCCATTCCACTTTTGGGTAGGGTGATAATAAATCCTTAAGGACAGAGCTCATACGTGCACAATCCTTAAGGCCATCCTAATTTGGTCAATGTTGTTTAAACTCTCAAAACTCGTATTTTTGTTGTTGATTAGTGATCCCTAGCCCATATTCGTAGCTAATTAAGAGAAATCTATGTCTCTATCAAAATATTGTGCAACAATTTAAGCTACCACTAAGCGATTTCCTCATTTTTTAAGTCATCTCTCAGCATCAAGTTGTGTTGTTTGGCGCTCTAAGTCTTATGAAAATACCTTGCTCCTTGTGGCTAATTCACTTAGCATCTGGTTTTATCACTAAGCAATTTGTCTACTTCGTGAAGGCGTTACTCAATTGTCTGATGTTGAGCGGTCTTGGCCACTTGGAGAAATCTATGTTGTTCTTTGTCAAAATATCACTTAGTGATTTTCTCATTTTTCATGACGTTGCATAGTGCCACGTTGTGTCACTATCCCATTGTGTCACTAAAGCTCCAAGCCTTATGAAAATGCCTTGCTCTATGTGACTAATTCGCTCAATGTTTGATTTTGTCGCTTATAGTAGGTGCCATGAGTACTTTGTTTAATGTGGTTGTCAAACCCACGGAGAAATAATGATAATCATATTTATTATTCTAAGATTGTGCAAGCACTATAAAGAAATTAAGATGTTTGTTCTATTAAAAATCCTACATCGCCTAGAAATTTGACCTGTTGCATGTATATAAGTGGGGAGTAAATCTCACCTTAAAAGCAGGTTTTGTATAATTGAATTGAGTCCATAACTCACATTTTAACTTGGTATCAGAGTCTATCCTAGTATTGTTTGTAGATGTTAGGTCACCCGTTGTCGGACCGATATTAGACCACCTGTTTGAATAGTCTCTACCCTCTTGTATTAGTATAGACTTCTATTAATATATTGATCATGTATATAAGAATAATTATTTGCTAAATGCTTTCTCACCATAATAGTGCCACTAGAAAACGAAGATAATGTTTTACCTTTTGATGAGTCATTGATATTTGTCCAAGATGTTATTATAATTCATGATAAAGGTTGACTAAAATAAATAAAGATAAAAATGAAAACAAAGATGTGGTTAATATGACAGAGAAGAATAGAATAGAAGATAATATCCGTCGCAATCGAAATAAATAATTAGTTCTAATTAATATATATATATATATATATATATATATATATACTTTTAATTGAATTGTTATATAAAATTATATTTTATGTATAATTTTGTTTAAATATATTTAATTTAATTTAGAGACAAAATATTAAAGCATCCAACGTAAATTATAACTAACTTAATAGTCTGACAGCCCATTAACATTACATGTAACATATCAAAAAATAAGTAGAAAGATGAATAAAATGGTGAAATATAAGTCTAACGGAAACAAAAAAAAAAAAAAAAAAAAAAAAAAAAAAAGGAAAAATCGAAACAAGTTATGTTTATGAGTCTATCATGTTAAGAGAGGATGTCCCATAAGGTCGGTCTTGATTTTGTGGCCACCTAGCTGGATTTCTTCTTAGGACATGTGACGAAGCTTCAGGTAAAAACTCTGCACGCAAATCCACCCGAGGTAAATCCCTAAATCTTAGAATGTCTCCTAAATCAATGTATGGAGGTATAACTAGGGTATTAGGAGTGTTAAGAAAACCACCTATTTGTGAGGAAGTTACCAGAGTATTTCCAAATAAATTGAATGTGGAATATGATTGAGAACACCTAGCTTCAGCAACATCATTAGTCTGTGTTTGGTGGATATATATATATATATATATATATATATATATATATATATATATATATATATATATATGCCAACTATGATGTGCCATTGTTGAAAGTGTATAATACATCTCGCATTGACGCTCTAGCAATGACAAAAATTAATATTCCTTTGGCAAAATCACATCTCTGCAACATCCAAGCTTTTGTGTCTCAACACTTCAGTCAAGAATATTATTCCAACACCTAAATTGGATTATCACCATGTGGACTTTGAGGTTTACCTAACACGATCCTCTTCACTTGACAACATTGTAATTTTATCAACATATGAAATTAAATTATCATTACTCCATATATTAAATCCTTCTACGTTGACAATAAACTGTAGTGCGTCAGAAATATCACTGTGCATCTGTTGAAAAGATATAGTTAATATTAAAGATGTTTGCGATACAGTTTGATTCAGTTTTTGACTAAAATATCATGTAACCAAACTAAAAAAATTTAGTGCGGTTTAGTTTGGTTTAGTTTAAATATGTTATAAAATTTGAACCAAACTCTTTTGTTTTGGTTTGATTTGATTATGCATTTTTTTTTAAAAAATTTATCATTAATTAACATAGTAACTAAAATCTTGGCACGCAACAAATTAAAATAATATTTAATTATTCATATTCGACTAGCGTTACGGACTTAGTGTTTACTGAGAAGGCAGACATTGTTTTGAGAGAGTTTTGGATCTAAAGGAACAGCGTTCCGTAAGTTTGAAGCGTATTTTATTTTTAATTACTCTGTAGTGTTATTGTTTTGTAAATTTACTTAATGTTTTAATGAGGTAGCAATTAAATTTGGGTTGATTTGATTGAAGTACCCTAAACCGCAAACCAGATGGAACCACGCGGTTTTTAAAAAAACCAAACAAAACCAATAACAAGTAATTTATTTCTGGTTTTTGGTTTTTTTGGGTCGGATTTTGGTTTTGTAATTGGGTTGGTTCAGTTGTGAATTGAATTTATATGAAAATACATTATTTATTGTTTAAGATACGAAAACATTTACAAATAAAAAGAAAAAGTTTAATACAAATCTTACGAACGTAGTCAGAGTTGGTCCTCATTTCTTGAACCAGTGGGATTGTGTAACATTTGAAATTGCAATCTATCATCCCATGTATCTATGGTAGGTGCTAACAACTATAACCAATTTCTTCTATTTTTGACGTTAAGCGTCAAACCACGCGAATTCTTTAGGTGAAGAGGAAGTTGGGATACGTCTTGTTGAAACCCATACACTTTTAATTGTATCACGTGATTCGCGCTGCCTCCCATAACTGCTACTTACTCCTCACCCTCCCCGTAACAAGTTTCTAATCAAAACCCAAACTATAAAAAGATTTTATAACTATCCATGTTATTCCTTGTCATTTTGCCTATCTTTTCCAAGAACCCTGACCTATAATTGGCAATGAACTAAACTTTTCTTTCTATTGAAATAATTTCCCTCTTTCGTCCTTGTTAACTTGTCCAGCTTTTGCCATCTTAGGCTAGTAGTGATCTCGTGAGCTTCACTGTTATAGCCACTGAAATGTACCTATCAAGTGTCATCATTATTCCCTTTAACATCACGTGTAGTGTAGCTTACCATAGTAGCATTCTATGCATCTCCTTACTGGCCATGCAAATTCATGTTTTAACCTCTTGTATCACTCAGCTTATTCATTTTGGATATTGTGAAAGAATGTCTTGCTTGAACCTCTACACAAATTCTACCAAGATCAATTTCGTTTTGAAATTGAAGGCCAGAGTAAAAGATAATTACTTTCATTTTTATGAAAAATTTTATCACGATTTTGAGAAGCAGAATTAATTCTAAAAAATATCAATCATATTTGAATAGGCGTTACTTAGTGATTTTATTGCAACAATTTGTTGATGTACTTTAGGTAATTTTATTACTACATACCATCCCTATCTTTATCTATTATTAGTTTATGTCACAATTCACAATTGATGATTTTCTCATCATCATATTATCATCTTCATCTTTTCAATAAACAAACATTCGACAACATAGTTAGGATGAAGTACAATACTTAATGGTGTGTTTGGAATATTGGTCAAAATTAAATTACTTTAATAATTAATCATTATTAAATTAATTCTGATTAAAAAGAATTTTTTTTAGATTAATTTGTTAAAGTATATAATAAATTATGAAAAAAAACTATATGTAAAAAAATGGAAGAGAAAAAAAATTAAAAAATTAAAATAACTTAGGAATAATGTTTTTTAGACAAAAAAGTTATTAAAAGAACCATGAATTTAATTTTTTTTAAAAAAATCAGCTTATCTAGTTAGAAAACCGTTTATCTATAAATTTTATTATTTCAAGAAAATAATAAATTTTTTTATATAATCACCTGATCACATTTATAACTTTAATAATAACTTTTTTATAAATCATGCAAAATTTTATTTATAATAATAAGATAATACAAAATTTCTATTAACTTTTATTTCAAGCAACATAAACAATTTTTTTACTTTAAAAAATTAATATTTTAGAAAATAATATTTTCCAAACATAATATTGAAATAAAAAATTATTTTATATTTTTATTGGAGAACCGATAAAATAAACATCCTAACATTTTGAGTGCCACGAACGCAAAGATGGCGACGAGGTGTAAGAATAACAGGACGACACGTCAGCTCACAATGAGCACGTAAGCAAACCCATTGCAACCGAAACGACGCCGCTTTAAAGTAATATTCATCATTCAGCAGCGTTGATCGGTTCCTCTCTTCTACCTCCATCTTTCTACTATCCTCAACCGGAAGCCATGTCCGATCGGTTTTTCCCGAACTCAATGCCCGAGTTCGTACCCGAAACGACGCCGTCCACTCCACACGAACAAGAAGAAGCCCTCACAGTTGGCGACTCACTCCCGAAGCTCCTCGCCATGCCTCACGCGCCACTCTGGGAGCGTCTCAAACGCGCCGCTCTCGACCTCAAAGAAACCGTACCCTACTTCTTTACTCTAACGCGACCATCTCTTTCTGATTTCTAACGCACGCTTCTCAATTCTCACACGTGTGTGGTTTCGTGTCAGATAGTGATAGAAACGTGGGGTGTCTCGGGGCAACGCGTTGGTGACTTCACTCTCTATTGCGGCGTTCTCGGCACCGCTTTTCTTCTCTTCAAGTCATACCAAGTGACCGGTAACCGGATCGACCTGTCACTATGCTCCCAGATTGTCAAGGCTTGCGATGCCGCTTCCGTTCGTTCCAGGTTCTCTCTCGTTTCGCTGTTAATTACCGGTTTTCCGTGTTTCTGCGTGCGTTGTTTTTAGTGTAAGAGTTCAGGTTTTGAATGAAACGGTGATAAACAGGGACGTTACGTTTATTTGCGGGCGTGCTGGTGTGTACTCTCTTGGAGCTGTGGCTGCAAAACACGGTGGAGATGATGAGTCCTTGAGGTACTACTTGGCTCAGTTCGAAAAGGTATCTTTGCTATTTAAGTATAATTGCTTTTTGTTTGCTTTTCAAGTTATTATTGTGCTGAATTTGTTAATCGCATTAGTCTAGAATTTAAAAATAAATGTAGGATTTAAGAGATAATATTAACATGTTTATTTGATTAAGGACTGAAATGACATTAAAATCCAATAGTTATGTTAATGTATTTGAAATTTCTATTATTTTAGGATTAATGTGATGGCGTGTTATGATCAAAATAGTGGTTCTCTCAAAAGAGAATAAATTTAGCTTCTCCATACTTAAAATCAACGTAGGTACTGTGAAGTTAAATATATTTACTCAACTATACAACTTGATTTTAGCTTATATGAGAAGTTTGATTTATTTACCTTATTATTATCTTCTACTTTAAGTGGTAAGTTACACCTGAGTAGAACTGATCATCACTTGTCTGACTATTTTAACTGTAGTAACTAGTAAGTGTAGTGTATCATTTTATTATGTCAAATAACTTTGTTGGATTTGGATTCTCTAAAGTAAAGAAGGATAAAGTCATCTTTGTAGTTGATGAATAAAATCAGAGGTTACTTTCATAATGCTATTTTAACTGATCCATTATTTGTTATGCATATGCACGTAATATCGACCATTTTTCTCTTTTATCAACTTTAATTATTTATTTTATCTTCTAAAGTGAAATGATTTGTTCACTTTGGGAAGTTGGATCTTGATTAACAAAAGCTTAAGTAACTGATGATGCAGTAATAAGAACTAATAAGTCAACCTTGTGGGCTGCAGATTAAGCTGACAAAAGACATTCCTGATGAGTTGTTATACGGGAGAGTTGGTTTTCTATGGGCTTGTTTGTTCTTAAACAAGCACCTTGGTCCGGGGACAATTCCTTCCAATTATACTGTGGGTTTCGCCCCTCAACTATTCTTGTCATTTTTTACTTAGCTGTGTGTTGACCTTGAATTGGGAGAGGAATCAATAAATACAATGGGGTTGTTGTGTTTTTGAAATTGTTTTCAGGCTGTGGTTGTGGATGAAGTATTTAAAAATGGAAGGGCATTGGGTAGGAAGGGAAGCTGCCCATTGATGTTTGAATGGTACAGAGAGAAGTATTGGGGTGCTGCACATGGGTTGGCTGGGATTATGCATGTGCTGATGGATATGGAGTTGAAACCAGATGAGCTTGAGGACATTAGGGGAACTCTCAAGTACATGATAAGCAACCGTTTTCCCAGTGGAAACTATCCTGTTACTGAAGATGATAGGAAGACAGATGAACTTGTGCATTGGTGTCATGGAGCTCCTGGAATGGCCCTCACACTTGTCAAAGCAGCTAAGGTGATAGATAACTTGTACAGTAACATATTTTTCACAGATGAAATATTTATGATCATTTAGGGAGTTGCAAAATTTATATACTTGTTATGATACCATGATCCTTGAACGAACCACTTTTGTTGCTTTGATTAAATGCTTTTTACTATTCAATTTTTTGTGTTGCATTTGTAAGATAGCAGCATTGTAGAAGCACTTTTGAGTAACGCCTATGCCACCATCAAGGTCATCTACTTTTCATGTTGAGCATGGTCACATACATAACCATTAGGAATCACTTTCCAACATAAGTACACTGGGTGCCTAATGCTTGATTTTATTGTATCATAAAACAGAAGTGGATATATTTTTCGCGAAATGAATTTTATTTGTTAAATGGTTTTACTATCATGTACCACTTGTTTCCTTTTCTTTTCAAAATGAAAATCCACAGGTATTTGGAGACAAAGAATTCTTAGATGCAGCTATGGAAGCAGGAGAGATAGTTTGGAATCGTGGCCTGCTTAAGAAAATTGGGATATGTCATGGTATAAGTGGGAATGCTTATGTCTTTCTATCACTGTACCAACTTACCGGGAATGTGAAGTATTTATACAGAGCCAAAGCTTTTGCTTGCTTTTTGCTTGAGGGAGCTCATAAGCTGATATCTCGAGGTGAAATGCATGGAGGTGATAGACCATATTCATTGTTTGAAGGGCTAGGCGGCATGGCTTATCTCTTTCTGGATATGATTGATCCTTCTCTGTCTAAATTTCCAGCTTATGAACTCTGAGAATCTTCATATTTTGGAATGGAGCCGGTTTTTGTTATGTATAACCTTATCTCATATACCCAAGGTGAATGAAGTAAAAATAAAATGAGAGCCACCTTGGTAGGATATGTCTATTTTGGTTATGGAAGAACTATGCACAAAGGGATACCTTGGTAGTAGGATATGTACTTTTTAGAGTGTGTTATGTAAGAACTATGCTCAAGTGATTGTGTCAAGGTATATATTAAAATCAAATAACTATGTACTTCAAAAAAATTTAGTCAAAGAAAAGAAAAAGACCAATGCCAATTGATGCATAAAATTATATTATTCAAATATATGAATATATATATATATATATATATATATATTTCATTTATCTGTGATTTTTAACCCTTGCTTTTAGGGTTTGGATGAAAGAAAAAACAGAAAAAAAAGCAATATAAAGGTGCAAGGTATTTTTCTTCAAAACAATTGAATTTGTCAAATATTAATTTTATAAATATGTATTTAGATCCAAGTACTTATATAAACTTAAAGCGTTAAAAGAAGCAATTTTCTGAGGAAAAAGAAATGAACGATTAAGTTTTACTAATAAAGTTTTCAATGTACAAGCATATATTTGGACGTATTTAAAATTAATTAAAAAAACTAAAATTTTGAGATCCCCTTGAGTTGTGGTAGTCAAAAACCGCAAGAGAGAGAGAGAGAGAGAGGAAAAGGGAAGAAGAGAATCGAGAAGAATGGCAGAAGAAGAAGCAAAGAGCAGAGACGCGAGAAGACGAAGAAGAATCCTCCAACAAGGATCCGACCGTCTCGCCTTCATAACTGGTCGGATCCAAACACTTCCTGATTCCGTTTCATCTTCCCAACCCTATCCAAACACTACACTTCCTTCTACTGGTACCTTTTCTTTAACTCTTTCTCCTTCTATTCCAATTCTCTTATTTTAATTCCACTTACCAATAACCCTAAACTTCAATTCTAATACTCCTTCTTTGCTTGCAGTTCATGAATCCGATTCCATTTCGCAAAATCCTATACCCTCCAACAACAACGACGCTCCCACTCCCAACACCGTAATCCAAACAACCCCTGAAACCGAGATTTCAACTATCCCAAACCCTGAACCCGAACCCGAAACCGAACCTGAACGTGTCCAATTACCAGCACCGCCACAGACCAACGAACACAAACGTGTGATAATCCCAAGTGACATAACACGTGCCATCAACGCCTCAAGGGTTACCCGTTTTTGTTGTTCCATTCTCGTGGCTTTATTAGTGCTTACATCTTATTTCCTGCGCACCGAATTTTTGAAGAGTGTCATAACCTTCAAACCGCTCTACCTTGTTCTCGTCACCAATCTAACGGTTGTGATTGCGAGACTCTTTTCTGCTGAACAGAGGAGTGTTGAAAGAAGACGGACTAGTACCGGTTCTTCCGGTGGTGATGAATATGCACAGCTTGCGAAAATGTTGGAACTCTGTGTGGTGGCGAAAACCGTCGCAGATGCTGTTTTCATGGATTGTGCTGTTTATGCAGTTGTTCTTGTGTGTGCTCTTTCTGTGTTCCGTACATGACATTGAGTGATGAAACTATTGTGATAATTTCAACAATTTGTTACATCGTTACTTTCCTTTCTTCATTTTGTTTTGTTGTTTGTTACTGATTTTGGTGTGATTCACTTTTACTTCCCTAATGTTCTTTAGTTACTCTCACTATTGATCGCGTTTGTTTCTTGCTATGGATGAATTTTTTGTAGAGTAAATTACTATACATTCCTTTTTATTTTCTCTTTATATCATGAATGATCACCGGAAATTTTCATAAATTATGTCGCCATCAAACTCAGAACAAAGTTTCAGATTTTATTTGATGAGATGTTCCAACTTCATTAAGCATATACCCCCTTAATGAACTTGAACTTTCAGATGTGGATATTACAGAGTACATTGGATTAAGCAGAATAGAAATCACACAAATGTTACAAAGGAAAATGCTTTTAGCATTTGTAGAACTGAATCAGATACTTTGTTTGTCAAGGAACTCAATGATGAGCTGGTTCACCTTGTCTGGTATTTGTTCATGCACAAAATGGCTTCCTTCTGGGATATATGTGATTTCCAAGTCAGGCACAAAATTTTTCACTGCCCCACTTCGGATATAGTTCTCCATGCCTGGAAATTTGATACAGTAATCTTTCTCACCCATGATCAGAAGTGCTGGAGTTGTAACTTTTACATCAGTTAAGCCAGCGTCTACGTTGAGACTCCTGCATGCATCATAAATAGTCCAAAGTTACGTCAAAGAAATCTGTACCTTGAAGAGATTATCTATAACATTTTATTTTATTTTAAGGGTTCAGGAAATGATAGGTTCACAAAAATAAAACTTCATTCATCAAATTTATCTTTTGAAATTTTGGAAAAGAAAATTAATATTTAGAAATTATAAGTTAATTTATTTAGTCTTTCACATTATGAAAGAGCAAGTGGTCCTTCATTCTAACAATTATCAATAAATTTTGTTTCTTGATTTTAATGTAAGAGTCAATTTGGTACCTAACGTTGTGGACTAAATTGATTGATTTGATTAACAGTATGGACCCGACTAACAGATGATGTTAATTGAATGTTATCAAAGATCAGTCAGACAGTAAACTTACTATTTTGTAATACTTGAATTTAGTAATCAAACTAACTGGAAGGCTAAATTAATGTTATAGTCTAGAAATAACTTAAGTTGAAGGTAAATAAACATTTGGAGTAGCATTTCAATTTAACAGATTATGAATCATGATTTTGTATATAAATAAAAGGGGGAAATGACAATGTGTTCTGTATACCTGTAAGGAACCTGCAAAGCATATCTGAATCCAGATTTTTCATACAATGATGCATAGGTTTCAAGGTCTTCCTCAGTGAACCATGGAGGTAAGGGATTAGATGGGTCAAACAAGTCCATGATTTCTTGATCATCAGCTGCTACTGGAACCTCACTTTTAGAGAATAGAGTGTATATGTTTCTTATCACTGATTTCGCAGGAAAGCGACCGAAATCTGCTTCTGCCCTCCCAGGCTCCTGAAAATTGAAAATTGTCAATAATTATCAACACAAAATAGGAAGGAATATAAAATTATGATACCAGATGGAAGTTGTACCTGCCACCTAGTAATATAGAAGCCTTTGGGCAGTAGGTGGTTTTGTACAGCAGAGGGACCAGGAAGCATGAAAGGAATGCCTAAAGTTATGACAGCAGCTACTCTTTCTGGGTGCAAAACTGCTGTAAGGTATCCTGGGATTGCACCAAAATCCTTTCCAATAAGGAAAGCCTGATATAAACAGTTGAAAAGTTCACCTGAGTCAGTGGCTCTCTTTTTCCCTATGCTCTCGGTAATCAATGTAAAATTTACAACTACTTGTTGCTATCCACATTTGAGTGTAAATCAACCTATTACCAAGCACACGATCACTCATTTCTAGTTGTTTAGAACAAGTTTAAAGGGTAATTTCAACAAGCCAAAATGTCTGAAGAAATAAACCATCCCCCAGTTTCTGTTTCTGTTTGTGTTTTGTTATTCTACTTCCCTGTCTATTTGGGGCTTCATGCTGAAGATCTGAACCGAAGTTCACAACTTGGATATAAGAAATTTAGCTATACATTTCATAACAGTTTATAACTCACACACAAGACAGACAAATTCACAAGACTTATGTACTGTGACATATCTATCTCCTTACCTTGCTGATGTTTAAAGCATCAAGAAGACCCACAATTTCAGGAACCAGGTCATACATGGTTTCCTTTTCTGGTTCCGCTGGATGATCAGAAAGTCCATAGCCTCTGAAATCAAAGGCAATAGCCCTATAACCAGCGTTTGCCACAGCAATCATCTGGTGTCTCCATGTGTACCAGATTTCAGGGAATCCATGCAAAAATACCACTGCCTTAGTACCTGCATAAACAAAGAAGATCATTAATATAAAACAGATGCAAATGATCATATACTGTTACTGTTAGAATATGGTCTTCAATGAATTACCACTCCCAATCTCTGCTACGTGCAGCTTCAGTCCCTTCACTTCCACATGACTGTGCTTGATCTTGTCCATTATACAGATGAAGGAGCTTACAGCAGAGTAATTAGTATCTGAGAAATACAGTGGAAGAGCAGAGAAAAGTCAAGGTAATTAGGAAAGAGAAGAGAAACTTTGTGAATGCCAAGCTCAGTTTATATGTTTAAACAGGCACAATGATCGAGAAGGTTCCTTAAATCTTAGAAACTATTTACTAGAATGAGTTCATTTTTAAAATATTGTTAATTCATAGCCTGCTTTTTTTTTTAAAAAAATATTTTTCGTTATATTTAATTTTTAAATTTGATTTTTCATTATTATTTTTATTTTTAAATTTAATTAATTATTTATTCTTTAGTTTTTAATTAAAATTAAAATAATTATAAATAATATAATTTAAAAATTTAAATAACAATCAATATATTTTTAAAAATAAAGTATAAGTATATTATGTTCTTATAAATTATTTTATTATTTTTATTTTTGTTTAGAAATTAAATTATCTCATTTAAAATGTTTCAAGTTGATGTTATACAGGTATAGTAAAAAAAAATAGAATAATTTAGAAATTCTTCTAGAAGATATGTACTTTTCTAATTAAATTAATTATATATCTAAATTAATAATTTAAAAAAATTATAGAATCCATACGGAATCCAAAAAATTACTACAAAATTTTGACATGAGATCTAGACCGTAATAAAATAGTGTAACATCTAAAATTAAAATCTAAAATCGAGATATTCCTCTGAATTATTATTTGATCCGTGAGGTATTGACTTAAACTAGTACTAATATTTTTGTTGTTGATGTGACGCACCATCTCGTGACTTGGTTTTGGCAATAGCAAATTAAGGAGCAATTGTTTAATACAAAGTTGAAGTGTATTTTGCATATAGTACTATCAAGTCCTGCTTCACTGAGAGACTTGTACTCAACAAGAAAATTTCTTACTTCAAGAATCACTCACTATCCTTGATCAAGTTTCTTCGTCTTTTTTCACTTTGTTTCCAAATTCACGTAACACTTTTGCACCTTCAGAACCTACCCTCTGAAGGATGTTCAGTACACATATAAATAATAATAACTCGGAGAAAAATTTGCAGCCAATAGACAACTTATAAAATGATAAATGAAATTTGAGAAATTTTTGGTGCTCTGATATAATTCAGTCGATTAATTGACTAATTGACTTATATTAAAAATGTCTAACAAAATTTTTTATAAGTACCATACGAACTTTATGCATTTGGAATGCCATGATCAAGTGCATATGCTGTTTGTTAGTGTGGATAGAACGCTAAATTAGAACGAATTCTTTTTGCGGAAATGCGAATAAATTTCACACGAAATAATACGAAACAAGAAGAAGGCTGTGTTAATACATCATTTGATGAGATTTACATTTTAAATATTACAAAAATGAATTTGGTAGAAATCAGCTGTGGATTGCGTATACAGAGTTTCGTGCAATTCAAATCCGTTTAATTTAGCGTTTTCCTTTTTCTTTTATGACATGTAACATTTCAAATAGCTGCGGATAATCAATCTATCTTATAATATAAATATTCAGCCATGAACCCATGTGTTTTCGGTGAGTCTATTTTTTATAGCCATTAATTAATAAACTTTTATTACATATGTATTTAATTTTATCATAAATTTTAATAATTAATTTTTTAATTTATGGTTATTATTATTCTCTAATTTTTTTAATATGTTATTTATCGACTCAATCGATGTATTAGGTTAGTTGGTCAGGGATGTTATCGGGGAAGTATTAAATGATTCATATAACTTGATTAATATTAAAAATTAAACAATTTATTATCTATTTAATTTATATTTAAAAAATATAAAATATAAAATTCATAAATATAAATTATCATATTTCTTAAACTTTATTCATGATAGAATTTATTAATAAATAAAAAATATAATTCTCCATTAAATAAAGATTATAGTAAAATTATTATTATAAAAAGAAATATATTTAATTTTCAACAAATCTAACTTTTTGAAAGTATGCAAGAAATGAAATGAAGGAAAAAAAATTGAATCACATAACCCAGTTAGATATTTTTACTTGTCGAGTTACCAATTCGAGACCCAAACTCGTCAATTCATACCGAGTTAATAGAATAATTGATATAATAAGTGCCTTAGATTAGTTAAAGCTTATCCCGAGACTTATTTTGTTTGGGGTCTAATTCCTAGGTCATTCTATCCGGACTTATTTTGATAACAAAGTATATATACAGCATATTATAAGTAAATTTATGCAGGGGAGAAGTGCGGGTATGTAACAGAAAAATTACACATAAATTTTTAAAAGTGTGGGTGTGAAAAAATTACACATAAATCTTTAAAAGTGTAGGTGTGAAAAAATTACACATAAAACTATGAAAGTGTGGGTAATATAAAACATTTCCATTTGAGGAGAAATAAGAGAACCATAATATAAAATTTCAAGAACAGAAAATGTAGGAGTAAAAGAACACAAACAACTTTTAACGTGAAAACCTCCAATGAGAGGGACAAAAATCACGAGACTTAGTTCATAAAAATATTCACTATGAGTCAAAGAGTACAACAAAAAAAAGTTTCTACAAAAGAACTCACAAAAACGTTATACTCGTGACCTAATAGTGAAAATATATCGGTATTTGACACACACTACCTAAAATCTAAATACACTCATTATATAGATTTAAGATGTGGTGTGAGTGATAAAACACTCTCTCTTATACAAGTGTTATGCGTTATGCTCCTCTCTAAACCTGTCGATGTGGAACTTTGAATTAACAAAATACACAACAAATCCTCCCTTAATTCAAAGTCCTTTACTATTGCAAACTCTCCTACAATGGTCCTTCCTTGTAGCAGAATCATTTGGACTCTGCAAAATGTGGGACTTTGTTTGAATCCCAACAAACCTCCCCTCAAACAAAGGACCACAAAACATCCTTCTCTACAGCGGAAGTCATTGTCAATGATGGTCATTAGAGCTTCCATCGCCGCGATAATTTTTGAGCTTCACATTGTCATCGATATGCCCTAGTCTTGTATCGTCGTACTGATAGCTCACATCAACGGGACACACAACCTAGCCACCCACTAGACATATCTTGTCTAGCCCTTATACTGCTAGGAAGACTTTCGATACAAGAGATCCTCACTTAAATCCACTCCAATTATTGCGCCACTCGTCTAAGCCGGTCGCCAAGTATAACCATTAACTCTAATACCACTTGTTGAGAAAGACGCAAGTGCGCAACGAAAAAATTTACATAAAACCTGAAAGCTTGTGTAAAATAAAACCTTTCCCCTTAAGGGAGAACAAGAGAACTGTAATAAGTGGCAATGTAAAATCCCAAGGAGTAGGGAAAACAAAATGTACGAGCAAGAAGAACACAAACAATTTTAACATGGAAACCCCCAATGAGAGGGACAAAAACCACGGGACCTATTCCAGAAAAATATTCACTATTAGTCAAAGAGTACAACAAAAAGCTTCTACAAATGAACTCACAAAAATGTTATACTCGAGACCTAATAGTGAAAATACACTGGTGGACACACACTACCTAAAATCTAAATACACTATATATCTAATATGTGTGGTGCAAGAGAATAAAATACATCACCCTCTCTTATATAAGTGTTATGTTCCTTTCTCTTTCTAAACCCTGTTGATGTGGGACTTTGAATTAACAAAATACTCAACAAATCCTCCCTTAATTCAAAGTCCTACATTATTACAAACTCTTTTGAACAACAAAATCTTCTAGGGTTCTCCTTTAGATTCTGCAAAATGTGAGACATTGTTTGAATCACAACAAACCTCCCCTTAAGCAAAGGACCACAAAACTTCTTCCCCTACAGTGGAAGTCATTGTCAATGATAGCCTGATAACTCACAAAAGTGAGTTATTCTTATACTCTTTTTATATTATAAATTATCCTTTTCATGCTCATAATCCACCTAAACTAACTCTAAATTGATCTTAATTCACAATAATTCGTATTAGAGCTTATTGATGGTGTGTTAAGTGTTTCGGGGAGAAAAATAGCCAAAAACAGGTGAAAATGTGTCCAGGAAGGCATCTCTCGCGAGTTGGAATACAACTCACGTGACTTGGAGCTCCAGTGAAGAAGATAAGCTCTCTGGAACCTCATCTCGCGCTCATCTCTTCACATCTCGCTCGCGGACACCTTTCTTGAAGAGCAAGTTAACTCTATGCACCTCATCTCGCACTCACCTCGCGCTCAACAACATCATCTCGCGCGAGGTAGTGTAACTTCAAGAAGAAGTTAACTCTTTGGCACCTCATCTCGCGTGCATCTTGCGCCTAGCTTCCTCATCTCGCGCGAAGTGACTTGGATTACAACTCACGTTTCCTCTCTGGAACATGAACTCATGGGAGTTGGACTCGCAGCAGGCCCAAGTCCAAAGTATTAAAAGGATATAAATACTTATCAATTGAGATTCAGCAGGCGACGCTCAGTTCAGAGATAGAGTTTGAAACCTTAATTCTCAGAATCCCGATGGCTAAACCTAGACGGCGGCTGCACTTCGGCTGAGAACTCTTCCAGTTCATAGACGACGACGAAACTCAACTCCAAGGAAGAAGAGAAGGAGATTCTAGACTTCACTATGTATTCTCTTTCAATTATTACTTGTGTTGTCTTCTTTTCCATTATGAACTAACTCCCCCTTTGATTGAGAGAACGATGTAACTCTAATTATCTCCTTTATATGATTTTTGATGTTATTCAGTACATGTTTGGGTGTTTGTTCTTCGTTCTTAATGTTATTTATTAAAGTGACGCCTAACAAATTGATAGGTTAATCTAGGGACGTTTTGACAAAGTAAACGCCTAGTGAAAATTGAAGAATTAAATCATTATTGCACTAAGATCTTAGAGGTGGGAGTAGGTAGTAATGCAGACTGCACCTAATTTGCCTTTGGATTCATAGAACTAGATCCCTAATTAATTTGGTATTAATTCAGTTAACATAGGATGCGTGAGTGATCTTGAGAGGGACGGTCACGAGGGTAGGAATCCGACCCGATCATGATTATACATAAATAACATAGGAGAAAAGTATAAAGGGGGGATTAGTGGTGAAATCGAGATCCCAATCATTCTTCTTTCTTGATCTTAAATTACTTTTAATTTGCTTTTTACTCTTTATAATTTAAATCAAGAACCGACATGCTCTCTTCCCCTCTTGGGAAATTAATAAGATAAATTGAATAAAAATATAGCTTCCGAGTTGTTTGTCCTCGTGGGATCGACAACCTCGTTTATAAATACTTATTACTTGATGACTGTGGTATACTTGCCATAGCAAGAGAAACGTTTGGTATAATTACCACTCGTTTCCCGTGTATCAAGTTTTTGGCGCTGTTGTCGGGGACAAACCAAATTGGAACTTTATTTTTTATTTTATTTTATTTTTCCTTCATAACTTTTTTTTTATTTTATGAAAATTTTCTCTCTTTAATTTTTTTTTTGTTTTCAAAATCTCTTTCTTCTTCCCATAAACTTCTCTTTAATTGCTCAAAATTAACCCCCTGCAATTTTTTATTTTCAATTTGTATTTTCCGGATACCCTCACTTGGTCTGAAATTTTTATTATTTTGCAGGAGACTACGGAAACACGGAGAGCCAGAGTTTGCCCTTGATCTTGAGATCGAGAGAACAACTCGTTCGCTCTCAAAAGCAAGAAGAGAAGCAAGAACACAATTTTCAGTAGCCTTTTTAAACCTAAACATGGATCCTCCACAAAATGATCAACCAAGGACCATTGCTCAACAAAGTAGGTGCAATCTGAGAATTGGCTCACCCATCGTGCTACCACTGAGAATCACACATGGCGAGAATGGACATCTCATTTCATATTTCTGCCAAAACGTTCAATTTCACGGACATCCTCATAAGGATGCAACTGACCACATTGGAAATTTCCTCTACGAGTGCAACCACGTGATTGGAACAGCAGCCCCGCAGGTTATTAGATTGTGGTTTTTCCCATACACACTCCATGGGGAAGCCAAAATCTGGCTACAAACGCAGCCTACGGTAGATTCTCAACTTCGACTGACCTTGAATCATGTTTTTTGAGCAGGTTTACCAATGAAAGATGGCGAGGCAGCCAATCACGTGCTATATATGCCTTCAAGATGGAGGATGATGAAAACTTCGCACAGACTTGGCATAGATTCAGAACACTCCAAGCGAGATGCCTCTCGCATAATATGGACAATACCTTGCTGGTAGATTTATTTCTTCAAGGTTTACGACATGAAGAACTAAGGAACCTTGACCTAGCAGCTGGAGGATGCCTAGTAGAGCTAAAAACAATAGAGCAATGCATCGAATTGTTCGATGTAATGGCGCGTTCTTCACAACCCAGCAGGAGGGAAACCTCTAACCCTAGAGGTGTGCACACGGTATCATCCGAAACCGCCCTTGCAACGAAATTAGAGGCACTCACGTTAAGCCACCAACGCTTGGAGAAGTTAATGACAGAGAATGCATGAAAAACAGCAACACCGTCGACCACTGAACCCCCACAACAGCCTTAACCTTCTATGTGCTTTAATTGTGGAGGTAATCCTTATTTTTGTGCTTGTTTTTCAGCTAACGAATCTGTCAATTATATAGGACAGAAGTAGAAATTCAGCTATAATAGCTTTCGGAACTCCAACTATAGAAACCATCATGGTTTCTCTTGGAAAGACAACTCCCAAACACAAAAGCCCCCATTCCAACCTCAACAAGAGAGGAAAAGTGAGTTTGAGGAATTATCTAAACAGTTTGCAGACAGCCACAAGATGCTAATGGATTCTCACAAGCTACTCCTTGAGTCTCACCATACGTTCAGGGAGGAGGTGAAGAACCAATTCGAAGAAGTAACAACTGCCCAAAAGAATCAAGACGCCATCCAAAGGAACCATGAAGCTGCCCTACTCAACTTGGAACACCAACTAGGTCAGATCAACCATCTACTCTAAAGTCGTGAACAAGGAGCTTTGCCTGGAAACACCACTTCGAACCCAAAAGAACAGGTAAAATCTATAACCTTGAGAACTGGTAAAGAAATTCCTAACCCCTCAGAAAATGTAGCACCTACTCAAGAAGAAGGGAAGGAAATTCCAATTGCTGAAAAGACCGGTGTATATGCGATTCCCCAAAAGCGGGGAGATGCAAACAAAGCCAGCCAAGAGGAGACACCTAGCGAGGAACCTCCAGCGTACGTGCCCCTAATTCCATACCTGAATAGACTGAAGAAGAGCAGCAATATGCAAAGTTCTTGGAGGTTTTCAGCAAAATTGAGGTAACTATCCCGCTCCTTGAAGCTTTATAGTTAATCTCGGTCTATGCTAAGTTTATGCAGGAAATTTGCACCAAAAAGCGAAAGCTACCGGAGAAAGAGGTAGTGGTCTTGAATGAGGAGTGTAGTGCAATCTTGACCAAGAAACTACCACCAAAAAAGAAGGATTCGGGAAGCTTCACGATCCCATGCTACATAGCAGAAACCTACTTCCGGAAATCCCTACTGGATCTTGGTGCAAGCATCAACTTAATGCCCCTATCAACATTCCAAAAGTTGGGGGTAAGAGAATTGAAACCTAAAAAGGTTTTGACTGCATTTGGCGGACCGATCGCTAGCATTCCCAAAGAGTGTACTAGAGAATGTGCTAGTACAAGTGAATGAACTGTTAATCCCAATCGATTTCATTGTGCTTGACATGGAGGAAGACTGGGAAATACCTTTGATCTTAGGAAGGCCATTCTTAGCAACTGTAGGAGCTCTCATTGATGTGGATAAAGGTGAGCTAACATTGAAAGTTCTTGGATAGCAAGTGATTTTCAATGTGTTTGAAAAAGTCAAGCGATCCATGGAACACGACTCTTGCAAAGCGACAAATACCTCGAACCACATCACACATGCATGTAAAGACCTAGGTAAAGAACTAAACCCTACTCCAAATTTAAATTTTGCTACTAACATTGCAGGTTCAATCACACTTGACAAGAGGGAGTCGCCTATTCAAACCCCCTCTTCACCAAAGGACCACAAACCAAACTCGGAGGTAAATCCTGAAAAATCCAATGAATCAGTGAAGGTAATGTGGAATGGAAAGTCTAACCAAGAGTTGCTCCACTGCTATGATAAAGGTACACATCCTTCTTCTCTAAAATGTGTAAATTTGATTAAGGATGACCATAATTTGCAAGTGCAGCCAAAAGTAACTCCTAACTTGGAGCAAGCAATTGTTATTGGACTACTGTTAAACATAAGTGATGATGGAGATCTGATTGAGAACACCAACTCCATCTCAAATTGCAATCCAACATGAGGCGAAGCTCGGTCCAACTTAGGGACTTGAAAGCAAAGTGCTAACGGGAGACAACCCGAGTATTCTAACTTTTTTTTCAGTTTTTTTTAATTATTAAATTTTCTTTTCTTTGTGTTTATACTAACTGAGTCATAGAGTCAGTGCACAAGATACAATCATCAAGAGGAACACAAAATACAAGGTACGCATCATAAAATCTCAAAAATCTCTTCAAATTGAGACTTACAGAGAGCAACTCGCATAGGACTTTGACTACCTCGCGCGAGTTAGCTCTTAAAATTTTGAAAATTTGCTCTTTGCGAGTCAATCTCACGCGAGTTACCATTACTTCGTGGAAGATCAACCTTCCAGTGCTATCTGCCACTCCATCACGCATTGATCTCGCTAGATCTCTCACGAGATGGACTTCTAGAGAAGAAATTTTCTTTTCTGAGTATTGAACTCGCGCGAGTTGGGTTATACCCAAAACTACCTCGCGCGAGATGAGCACGACAGTAAGGAATTTGAAATTTTATAAAGAGTGGGAAAGGGAAGGGTCAGTTACTTCAGTTTTCATTTTCCAAACCCCCTTTCCTGCACTTTTTCTTTCTGAACTCAACTTCATTCCTTAAGCATCGAAACTCAGTCTTATCTTCACTACTCAATTCTACAAGGTACGTAACACAACTTTTATGCATTAATATTCGGATTAGGATCCCTGTTAAGTACTTTGGCATGCTTATTTTTAGTTCTCTAGGAGTTTGAAGAGACTTTATATAAAATGGCTGCTTAGGATGATTTTGATCGGTTGAAATTGATTATTGCATGTTTGTGTTGATAGATCTAAGTTGAAAATCATGCTACATTGTGAGTTGAAGTGTTAAAATGTAATTTTTAGTTTCGTCAAGCCCATCTCGCGCGAGTTGTAGGTATTTATCAGCAACTTCGCGCGAGGTGGATGACGCTTCATATTCTTGTAACTTCAGAGATGATCTCGCGCGAGATGCAGAACCATCTCAGCCACTTCGCGTGAGATGAACTTTTAAACTTGACAAATTTTCTTCCTCTGAAGTTCACCTCGCGCGAGATGCATGATCATTTTAGCAACTTCACACGAGATACCCATGTTTTCCAGAAAAATTACAATTTGGATGTTGTTTTAATTAGTCCTATCATGCATTTTGCATCCATACCTTTAGGTTAACTATTCCATGCTTGTTATTCACTGATGTGTATCTATTATTGATTGATTGTGCCTTACTATATTATGAATCCTAACATAAGCAAATTTTTGAATTGATTGATTACATGATGCCTGTTAGTGATTCTTCTTACTACACCTCTCCCTTTATTTAATTGGCTTTTCTGTTTGTGCAGATGCACAGACCAAAGAGAAGAAAACGCCTAGATGGTGCGGACCCTTCAGCTACACACGTTGTAGAGGTCAGTAAGCGGAGCCTCACTGACGAACAACGCTTCATGAACGAGGACGTGAAGGAGCGCTACCAGCATACTATCAATAGGGTAGTCATACCAAAGAGGCCTTTCACTTGCACTGCCTCACCGAGGTGGGCACATATAGCAGTTGTCTTGGAGGCAAGATAGTGGATGTCGTGGCTATCTAAGCCACTTGTACCAGTGCGTCCAACATTAGTTCGCGAGTTCTATGCGAACTTTAGACATGAGGAGCATGGCACGGTGCTTCTCCGAGGAGTTCAGGTAGACTTCTCACTCCGCCCTATCCATTCTTATTTCGGTATTCCACAGGTATCGCCCTTCCGGAGCGCGAATCCGGAGTTACCGGAGATACTGGCCACTATTAGATCAAGATGTTTAACGTCTCAAGTTTTGATTAATTATAGAACAGACGAAACTTATCAGACTGAAGTGTTGTAAGTCAAAGTCAGACGGAGCAAGAATAGGCGAAAGTTGACCCCTCAAAGTCTACTGCTGATCAAGTCATTCGTTTGTCCAAAAGCATGCCTCAAGACGAAAGCATAAGACGATATGCTTAAGACAAAGTCTTTAGACCAACCTTAATGAAGTCTTTTTAAGACTAAGTATCAGTCTAAAGATTATGAAGACCCATCGTCTATGAAGTCAAGTGAAGTCCAAGTCTTTCATTTGAGTAACTTGCGCCAGATTTCAAATGTTTACGTTACTCAAGCAGCTTTTCTGTCAGAATAGAGATTCACGCTTACTTTTGCTACACGAAAAGTAAACCCACTTTTTGGTAATATCTCTGATCAAGTCAGAAAAAGGTTCTGACTCCGTTGTGCAGACTGAAGAAAATCTATGATTGTTCTTTGACACAAGTTGAAGACTTCAAGGAGGAAAGGACAACGAAAAGATTTCTGAGTCTAACGGATCTATCAAATCGTTGCCTATATAAAGGACTTCACCAGCTCTAATTCAAGTTAGCGAACACGCTGCAAAAAAACTATCATATGTGATTTCGCTTTCTTGCTTTAAGCTTTGTACTTCATTTGTAAAACCCTCTCTGAGAAGAAGTTCTTTGTTTCTTAGAAACTCTCTAAATCCACTTTTGTGGTACCTTAGCCTGGGGAGGTTGCGTTCCAATGAATACCTCTTGTATTAGCTTGGGGAGGCTGTGTTTCAAAGAATATCTAGTTGTTTAGCCTGAGAAGGTTGTGTGCAAAGAATATTTATATAGCCAGAAGTGGCTGGGTGCAAAGAATACTTGTAACCATTTCATGGTTGGTAGTGAAAACTCAGTAGTTGCTGGTTAACTGAACGTAGTCTTGAATAGACGAACCAATATAAAAATATCTTGTGTTTAACTATTATTCTGACTAATAGGGATAACTATCAAAATGTCTTATAATTAAAATCAACGGTTAAAGAGCATAAAAGTTTCGTCTGACAGTATTTGGAAACAACAGACGAAAGAACAAAATTTTAATTAACACAATTCAACCCCTCTTCTTGTGTTTTTGTCTTTTACAGCCACCGTTTGTGTACCGAGGGCCAGATTTGTGCATCAGAGAGTCGCACCACCTCGGCTAGCCCGAGGAGATCTTGTTCTTACAGCCAAGGTGTGGCTGAAGCTGATAGAGATTTGGGTGAGTCTAGCGGATAGACCTGGAGTAGTCCCCTATTCTAAAGCACTTCTGATATGGAAGTTGATGACAAAGGCAGAATATTCGTCGGGAGACAAGATCAGGATGGTCATTAGCGTCGTCACATCCAGCAACTCCGGGTTGGCCTTGATGATCATAGATATGGCCATAGCTGCTGGAGTTCCACACTATGTCGGTGAGGTAATCTTACCGGATCCTCGTCCATTCTCACTCGCCGACATAGCTTGACTTTATGAGGAGGTACAGCCATAGCTAGAGGCGGTGGCAGGACCAGATTCTGATGAGCCGATGGTCACTCCACCATCATCACCACCACTGGCACCCTCCGCTCCATCGATTCCAACAGCACCACCTCCTTCCACTGAGCCGATAGCCTCCTCCGCACACATCCAGGAGTTGTTTACTATAGCCAGAGCACAAGCGGAGTACCAAAACTAGCATCTATATAGTCAGAGCTAGTACCTGACTAGGATTGCGCAACACCAGCAGGCCCTGTTCGACTCCATCAGACCACCACCATCCAAGCAGAGCACCCTTCCTCTACCTCCGCCCACGCTCGAGACCTTTGAGGAGTTCTTCACCTCGCAGTGGGGTTTCCCAGCAGCCGGTCCTTCTCATTAGGTAGAGTAGTCTATTTTCTTCTTTCTTCGGTGTCGAGGATGACACAGTTTTAAGTTAGGGGTAGCTACTCATTCTATCTTTTATTTTCTGTTATTTATTTTTAATTTTTATGCATAATTTTTCTTTTAATCATTTTATGTTTTCTTTTAGAATAGGTTCATATTAGAATAGGTTATTATTATCTTTTTCTTTTTATCATTTTTCTGTTTTCTTAATCGTACTGAAGCATCTGCAATATTGTACTAACTCCTTATATATGCATGAGTGTTATTTTCTTGTTACCTTGAGTCTTGAGTTTTAAGGATTTTATTATTTATCCCTTATGATACTAATGCCTCTATGCAAGATTGAGAAAGGTAACGTATGATTGATGACTTATGTTGTGGGAATCTAATTACTGCACTTTTTAATTTTGTTCCTAGTACTAATAATGTGCTTGTGCTTAAGAAATTAGGAAAATAAGTAAAACTCAATTAATCAAGTTGATCCTAAATAAGTTAAACCAAGTGAAACATGAACTAGAAAGTGATTTAGGCCCTCTTCGACAGCCATAAAAAGCTTTCTCGGCCAACCTTAATATTTTAATTGGATGACCATAGTCACCCACTTTGAGCCTAAATGAATTTTTCATAAAAAACAGTCTATGAGCCAATTATTTCCATAATTTTGATTTACCTTTTTGAAAAACCCATCATACTTCAGGGCGGAAAACCCAAACTTATTTTAGAGAACTCTCTTAATTAAATAATCATGTGTTCAGCAGGGAAAATTCACACCTCTAGAAAAAGAATCCAGAAAATCACAAAAAAAATAAAAAAAAAGCAATAAAAAGATCACCAATTTGTGATCACCAAAAAAATTAGAAATTGCTTAAAAAGCCACTAGTTTGTGGCACCTAAAAAAAAAATATAGTATAATAAAGAGGTATTAATACAATTCCATGAAAATCAATAAAGAACACAAAAATAAATTACAAGTACCAAGAGATTATCTAGGAGACGACTTGGGGTGTACGGTTTCTTAAGCTGAAGATTGGTAATAAACTTAAAATTGACTTGTCATTATACCTATATCTCAGTCGAACATTACAAGCTTTATAAAGCCCTATTGATTCTAGTAAATACTAACTTGTGTGGAAGATAATGCAGGAAATACATGAGGTGGAGAGGGTAATACTAATTTTTGAAATCTAAAGCCACTTGATCTCATTGGGAACTTGAACAAATATCACACACACACGGATAACCACTGTCATAACCTGAAATGCATGCACGACTAACTCTTTTGTGCAGTAAGATAGAGCAATCCAAGGATGAACTACAATGAAAATACTCAGTAACTTTCTCATTCATCGTAGGTAAGGATTGATACAATTTATTGATGAAAATTACGAGCTTCAATGTTATTCGGGTTATGTTAAAATTAATTGCTGAAGTTTTAAAAATCCTTTTTGTTTAAGGACAAACAAAGTTCAAGTTGGGGGTATTTGATAACTCACAAAAGTGAGCTATTCTTATACTCTTTTTATATTATAAATTATCCTTTTCATGCTCTTAATCCACCTAAAATAACTCTAAATTGAACTTAATTCACAATAATTCGTATTAGAGCTTAATGACGATGTGTTAAGTGTTTCAAGGAGAAAAATAGCCAAAAATAGGTGAAAATGTGTCAAGGAAGGCATCTCTCGCGAGTTGAAATACAACTCACGCGACTTGGAGCTCCAATGAAGAAGAAAAGTTTTCTGGAACCTCATCTCGCGCTCATCTCTTCACATCTCCCGCGAGAACACCTTTCTTGAAGAGCAAGTTAACTCTTTGACACCTTTCTTGAAGAGCAAGTTAACTCTATGACACCTCATCTTGCACTCACTTCACGCTCAACAACATCATCTCGCACGAGGTAGTGTAACTTCAAGAAGAAGTTAACTCTTTGACACCTCATCTCGCGTGCATCTCGCACCTAGCTTCCTCATCTCGCACGAAGTGACTTGGATTACAACATGAACTCGTGAAACATGAACTCGCGCGAGTTGTTTATTACCTCGCGCGAGTTGGACTCGCAGCAGGCCCAAGTCCAAAGTATTAAAAGGCTATAAATACTTATCAATTGAGATTCAGCAGGCGGCACTCAGTTCAAAAATAAAGTTTGAAACCTTAATTCTTAGGCTCCCGACTACTAAACCTAGAAGGTGGCTGCACTTCGGCTGAGAACTCTTTCAGTTCATAGACGACGACGGAACTTAACTCCAAGGAAGAAGAGAAGGAGATTCTAGACTTCACTATGTATTCTCTTTCAATTATTACTTGTGTTGTCTTCTTTTCCATCATGAACTAACTTCCCCTTTGATTGGGAGAACGATGTAACCCTGATTATCTCCTTTATATGATTCTTAATGTTATTCAGTATATGTTTGGGTGTTTGTTCTTCGTTCTTAATACTATTTATTAAAGTGACGCCTAATAAATTGATAGGTTAATCTAGGGACATGCTGACAAAGTAAATGCCTAGAGAAAACTGATGAATTAAACCATTATTGCGCTAGGATCCTAGAGATGAGAGTAGGTAGTAATGCGGACCGCACCTAAGTTGCCTTTGGATTCATAGAACTAGATCCCTAATTAATTTGGTATTAATCCGGTTAATATAGGAGGCGTGAGTGATCCTGAGAGGGACGGTCACGAGGGTAGGAATCCGACCCGACCATGATTATACATAAATAACGTAGGAGAAAAGTATAAAGGGGAGATTAGTGGTGAAATCGGGATCCCAATTATTCTTCTTTCTTGATCTTCAATTACTTTTATTTGCTTTTTGCTATTTATAATTTAAATCAATCTTTAAATCAAGAACCGACATGCTCTCTTCCCCACTTGGGAAATTAATAAGATAAATTAAATAAAAATATAGGTTCCGAGTTGCTTGTCCTCGTGGGATCGACAACCCATGTTTATACTTGCCATAACAAGGGATGCGTTTGGTATAATTACCACTCGTTTCCCTCATATCATGGCCATTAAAGCTTCCATCTTCGTGACAATTCTTGAGCTTCACATTGTCGTCGATATGCCCTAGTCTTGTACTGTCGTTTTGATAGCTCACATCAACGGCACACGTAACCTAGCCACCTAGTAGACATATCTTTGTCTAGTTCTTATACCGTTAGGAAGACTTTTGATACAAAGGATCACACAAAGTAGGTCCACCTGACGACTTAGATCCACTCCAATCATTGCATCGCTCATCTTAACCGGTCGCCAAGTCGAACCATCGACTCTGATACCACTTGTTGGGAAAGGCATCTCAAGATATTTCTCACCAAATTGAACCGTAAGTTATGATACCACTTGTTGGGAAAGGTGTAGTTACGAGTGACAAATTACACACAAAACTTTGAAAGCGTGCATAATATAAAACCTTTTCCACCTGAGGGGAAACAAGAGAACTGTAATATACGACGACAGTATGAAATTCCAAGAACATAAAATGTATGAGCAAAATAACACAAACAACTTTTAACGTGGAAACCCCAATGAGAGTGACAAAAATCACGGGACCTAGTCTAGAAAAATATTCATTGAGTCAAAGAGTATAGTAAAAAAGCTTTTACAAAAGAACTTACAAAAACGCTATACTCGGGACCTAATAGTGAAAAGACATTAGTGTTTGACATACATTACCTAAAATCTAAATACACTCATTATATAGATTTAAGGTGTGGTGCGAGTGATAAAACACATCACTCTCTCTTATATAAGTGTTATGTTCCTCTCTCTTTCTGAACCCTGCCGGTGTGTGTAACACCCTCAAAAATTAATTTTCATAAATAATTTCGTAATTAAAACATTTACTAAAAATTCTATAAAAATGTGCATATTAACTGTTTACTGTTATAATTTGATTAGACAGAAAATGTAATTCAAAAAAAAATAATTTATCATTGGGTAGCAATATTATTACGTAATTTGAGAAAATTATGATTACCTTTCTAAATAAAAATGTAGTAGAAAAATAAATTTGTTGTTTGACATTTTTATTATTATTTGATATTTCGAACATTATTTTAAATTTCTGAATTACGTAATTTACTGTGCAAATAGTAATTTACTGTGTAAATAGTAAAATACTGTACAAATAGTAAAAATACTGTATAAATAGTAATTTACTGTGTAAATAGTAATTTACTGTGTAAATAGTAAAATACTGTGCGAATAGTAAATTACTGTGCAAATAGTAAAAAAAAAAATAAAAATAAAATAAAATATAAATTCTATAAATAGGGCCTAGAATTTCAATTATAATCACAAATCCAAGAACATTCTTTCATTCTCTCAAAATCTCTTAGGAAGAAATCTCTTCAATCAAGAGAGAAGTAAGTAGGTAGAGGAAGATAGGAAGCTAGGAGGAATTGGTAAGGGGAGCTATCCTTATCTTACTATTCTTTGTTGTTATTATCTTATCTGATACTAAGGTGCTAAGAAAATTCTTAGTATGCTCTGTGGTTGCGGTTTTGTCCGATCTTCCACATCAGAACAGAATTATTCTTGTTGTTAGGAAAAGGGTGGTAGTGTGGAAGTGCATGTTTAGGAAAGTTCTGGCTAAGGAAAGACTTGGTACTTAAGTGTGTCCATTAGTGACCCACCTCTCTTTCCCCGGAACTTACCGTGTACTATTCACGGACTACGATCACTTATACGTTATCTTGTTCACGTATACGGTCGTTTCACGTATACGGTCGTTCACGTATCGATCTTGTTCACGTATACGGTACTGTTCACGTATACATTATTTTTGATGGGTGTTTTCTTGGTGTTTCTTGATTTCCTGGTTTCATGATGTTTATTGGTATTCTTGGTATTTGATGGTACATCAAAATATGAATGATTATAAATGAGATTTTTAGAAAGGGAGATAAGTTTTCATTCATTCATGCATGCCTCAAAAGAGGTGGCCTCGGTTAGAGGTGCAGATAATAACTTAATCCGTGCGTCTAGGTGGGATGCCAGACTTGGGGGATTTTTATAGTGAGAATTCATTTAATTCATGATGATCACATGATTGTTTATGAGATTAAAAATGCACCACTGTGAAATCCCAACTGGTCGGTAAGTTTTACGACGATGATGTCGTATTATCTGAGATGGTACCACATTGCATATTTTTGGAGTTGAGGTTGGAGCATGCATCATATAGAAATTTCATTTAAGTCACAATTTATTCTTTATTTATTTGATTATGATATGTATCATATTGATATTTTTATATGATATATTGTATTGGTATTTTTATATGATATGTATTATATTGACATTTTTACATGATATGTATTATATAAATATTTTTACATGATAAGTATTTTTATTAAGATATTGGAACTTACCCTTGCGTGTTTGTGTCTGTGGTTTGACACCTGTGATGATCCTGAATTTTATTCGGAGGAGCAGATTGACAGGTAGATTCAGTAATCATGTGTGGAGATGTCAAGGATAGCCAACATGAGGATTTTTATGAATAATGTGTATTTTATAATTATTACAATATTACGTACTTATGTGACGTTTTGTAAATAACTTTTGATGTATGGTTACGATATGATCTATGTGATGTGTTTTATTTTGGTGACGTTTTTGTTAGCAAGAAAAATTATATTAAGATTTTATTTAAAGAAATCTAAATGAAGGGAAACAATTTCAAATAATAATAATAAATGGAGAAAAAGGAAATATTTTGGCAATGAAAATAGGGGGGCGTTACAGTGTGAAACTTTGAATTAACAAAATACACAACAAATCCTCCCTTAATTCAAAATCTTTTACTATTGCAAACTCTCATGCAATGGTCCTTCCTTGCAACAGAATCTTTCAGACTCTGTAAAATGTGGGACTTTGTTTGAATCCCACAATTTCATCATTAGATAAGGTTAAATAACACAGTAACTAGAGTGTGTGCGAATTTGTTGTTACTGTTACTAGTTATCCAATGTTAGTAAATCATGTTTGATGAGTACATTTGGTTTGTCTCTCGCGGTCATGATATTCGGTGATTTAGGTTTTGAAATAACAAAGAAAGGATGTTGCGGCACAGGAGATACTGAAGTAGGCATATTGTGCAACTGTCTCACCTCAAGCTGCATGTTAATAGAAAATTCAAACTCATCAAATACTTATCACTCCAACCATTAAGTTTTTATCTAATCACTATATCAATCTTAATCATCTTAGTAACCTAAATATTACATTTGTTTTATACCCAGAGATTACTAAATAATCTTCTTATAACTTATACATTGAATTATAGATAGTAGTATTATCAAATGACATGAGACCAATTGACAATAAAATGTGTATAATGAGAAATCTTCACGAGAAATGTACAATAATCGGGTAGAATTCATATCTGTAACTTAACCTAGTAAGTTAGGTCTAGAACTCAATTAATAGAGATAAAAGATAAATATAATATCTATAACTTAACCTAGCAGGTTAGGTCTAGAACTCAACTAATAGAGATAACAGATAAACATAATATCTTTTATCCTCTATCCTTTGACTTAATGAATAATTAATGAAAAATGGTTAAAATATCTATCTCTACGTAAAATCTTATATGTAATTTGAATACCATATCTTTTAACCCTCCAAAACAAAATAATTCTTAAAAAATATCAAGTTTGATTGAAAAGATTCAAATCCTACTCTGTACGAGGAGGATGTTCTCAATAAGTAAACACATTTTGATTTATATTCTTGCACGTACATATATGCCTAATTTGAGGCTCATAGGGCCTTCATAGATATCTCCCCGCCTACAAGAAATGATCACTCTAGCACTTCAAGGAATGAGTCGTGCACGCAACCAAAGATTTTTCTTTCCTGAGTACTATCACTCTTCAGTGAATGGAATTGGTGCCCACCATGACAATTGGGTAATATGTGATGGATTCTCTCTGTAAATACATTGACTATCGTTGAAGTTTTAAAATTCATAAACGAGATCGTTTCCCATGGACTTGAAGTTCCACAAACTTATATATATATTTAATATATATATATATATATATATATATATATATGTGTGTGTGTGTTAAGGAACTTAGTAGTTATATATATTTTGATCTTTGAATTTATTATTGCATTTCAATTTAATTTTGAATTTTTAGGGAACGAAACTCAAGAGATAAATTGATAAATATCTTACATTTAAAAATTATTTTCTATTTTTTAATGACTAAATTTTTTATACTTTTAAGAAATAAAATGGTAATTTACACATAAATTTACAAATATACTTTCAAAATATCATAATTTTGGGATGAAATTGGTTAAGAGTAGATGCAACTCAAACTAATTCAATCAGGTCAAAGATCGTAAATATCAAATGGAAGAAAACAAAAAGACTATGAAAATCTCATTGTATTGTATGGACACGAGAAAATGCAATGAGGTTTTATAAGTAGTTAAGGGTAATTTATCATGTAATTTTGAATTAGGGTCTTTGTGAATTCACAGAGAATTTATTTATAATTTCAAATCAAGGAACATTATGAATTCATAAAGAATTCACTTATAATTCCTAGTTGAGGGTAATTTATCATGTATTTTTGAATAATGAGTCACTGTGAATTAAGAATTCACTCATTTTAAAACTAAGTGACATTGTCTAGTCACATTAAATTTCAAGCTAAGAATAATTGACCATGTAATTCTGAATAATGAGTTATTGTGAATTCATAAAGAATTCACTTATTTTAAAACAAAGACAAATTGTCTATTCAAATTAAATTTAATTCCAAGAGTAATTCACCATGTAATTCAAAATAATGGGTCCTTGTAAATTCACAAAGAATTAACTTTTAATTCCAAGCTGGGGAAAATTGTGAATTCACATAGAGTTCACTTGTAATTTTGGGTTGAGGGTAATTCACCATGTATTTCAGAATAATAGGTCATTGTGAATTCATAAAGAATTCACTCATTTTAAACCTGAGAGACATTGTCTAGTCACTTTAAATTTCATGCCGAGAGTAATTCACCATATAATTCCGAATAATGGGTCATTATGACTTTACAAGGAATTCAGATGTAATTCCAAACCAAGGGACATTGTGAATTCACAAAGATTCACTTATTATTAAAAAACGAGGGATATTTTGAAGTCACAAAGAATTCAATTGTAATTTCTAACCGAACGTAATTCACCATGTATTTCCGAATAATGGCTCATTGTGAATTCAAAATGAATTCAATTAATTTAAAACTGAGAGGCATTGTTTAGTCAATTTAAATTTTAAACCAAAAGTAATTCATCATATAATTTCGAATAATGGATCAATGTGAATTTGCAAAAAATTTACTTGTAATTCCAAGCTGAAGGACACTGTGAATTCACAAAGAATTCACTTACAATTCCATGTCCATGGTAATTCACATGTATTTTCGAATTTTTAGTCATTATAAATTCATAAAGAATTCAATTTTTTAAAAACTTAGAAGCATTGTTTAGTTACTTTATATTTTAAGCCGAGAGTAATTCCCCATATAATTCTGAATAATGGATTATTATAAATTCATAAAGAATTAACTTATAATTCCAAAACATCGTACATTGTGAATTCACAAATATCTTACTTGTAATTACTTATAATTTCATGCTAATGGTAATTCAACATGTAATTTCGAATAACAGGTCTTATAAATTCACAAAGAATTCACTTGTAATTCAAAATCGATGAACATTATGAATTCACAATGAATTTACTTGTAATTCCAAGCTAAGAGTAATTAACCATGAATTTTCGAATAATAGGTCATTGAGAATATACAAAAAAAACTCACTTATAATTCCAAACTAAGGGACATTCTGAATACAAAAAACATTCACTAGCAATTTTAATTCGCAGGTAATTCAATATGTTTCAATTCAAAGGTAATTCACCATGTATCCTGAATTTTGGGTCATTGTGAGTTCATAAAGAACTCACTTATTTTAAAATTGATAGGCAATATTTAGTCACTTTAAATTTCAAGCTGATAGTAATTTACCATGTAATCCCGAATAATGGGTCATTGTAAATTAAAAAAGAATTCACTTGTAATTTTAAACCGAGGGACATTGTGAATTTAAAAAAAAAAATTTATTTGTAATTTCAACGCAAGAGTAATTCAACGTGTATTTCCTAATAATTAATCATTATGAATTTACAAAGAATTTACTTGTAATTCCAAGCAGAAGATAATTCACCATTTATTTTCGAATAATGGGTCACTGTGAATTTATAAAAAAAAAAATTCACTTATAATTTCAAACCAAGGGACGTTCTGAATAGAAAAGATATTCACTAGAAGTTTCAATTCGAAGGTAATTCACCATGTTTCAATTCGAAGATAATTCACCATATATTATGAACTTTGGGTCATTTGAAATTCACGAAGAATTCACCTATTTTAAAACTGAGAGACAATGTTTAGTAACTTTAAATTTCAAGCTGAAAGTAATTCATCATGTAATTCCGAATAATGAGTCATTTTGAATTAAAAAAGAATTCACTTATAATTTCAAACTGAGTGACATTGTGAATTAACAAAGAATTCACTTGTAATATTGAGGGTAATTCACCATGTATTCCAAATAATGAGTCATTGTGAATTCACAAAGAATTCACTTATTTTAAAATTGAAAGCCAATGTGTAGTCACTTTAAATTTCAAGCCAAGAATAATTCACCATGTAATTGTGAATAATAGGTCATTAATTCAGAAAGAATTCACTTGTAATTCTTAGTCGAGGATAATTCACCATGTATTTATGAATATTGAGTCATTATGAAATCATAAAGAATTCACGTATTTTAAAATTGAGAGACATTGTGTATTCACTTTAAATTTCAAGCTGAGAATAATTCACTATGTAATTCCGAATTATGGATCATTGTGACTTCACAGAGATTCACTTATAATTCCAAACCAAGGAATATTGTGAATTCACAAAAAATTCATTTGTAATTCCCAAGGAGTGGGTAATACACGGTGTCATTTCAAATAACGGATCATTATGAATTTACAAAGAATTCACTTATAATTCAAAATCGAGAGACATTAAGAATTCACAAAATATTCACTTCTAATTTCATGCGACATTTATTTTAGAATAATGGGTCATTGTGAATTTTGAGAGAATTCACTTATAATTCCAAGTTAAGGGACGTTCTCAATACAAAAGGCATTCACTAGAAATTTCAATCTAAATATAATTCACCATGTTTCAATCAGAAAGTAATTCACCATGTATTCTGAATTTTGGGTCATTGAGGATTTTATAAAGAATTCACTTATTTTATAATTTAGGGGCATTTTTTAGTTACTTTAAATGTCATGCCAAGAATAATTTATCATGTAATTTCATATAATGGACATTGTGAATTCACAAAGAAATCATCAGTAATTACAAACTTAGAGATATTGTGAATTCATAAAGAATTCTTTTGTAATTTCAAGTTGAGAGTAATTCACCATGTAATTTAGAATAATAAATAAACTTAGGGCCTTTGTGAATTCACAGATAATTCACTTGTAAATCTAAACCGAGACACGTTATAAATTCATAAAGAATTCATTTGTAATTCTAACCCTGAAGTAATTTACCAAGTATTTCTGAATAATGGGTCATTGTGAATTTTTAAAAAATTCATTTATAATTCCAAACTAAAGAACATTATGAATACAAAAAAAAATTACTAACAATTTCAATCCAAAGGTCATTTCTCGTGTTGTCAATCTGAAGATAATTCACCATGCATTTTGAATTTTGGATGATTTCAAGTTTTGGGAGACATTGTTTAATTACTTTTAATTTCATGTCAAGAGTAATTTACCGTATAATTCCGAATAATAAGTCATTGTGAATTTATAAAGAATGTACTAGTAATTCCAAATCTAAGGATATTATAAATTTACAAAAAAACTCACTTATAATTTCAAGTTCAAGTCGACGTTAATTAACCATGTATTTACTAACAATGGGATCACTGTGAATTTATAAAACAATCACTTATAACTCCAAATCAGGGACATTCTCAAAAGGAAAGACATTCACAAACAATTTCAATCTAAAGATAATTCCCCATGTTTCAAACAGAAGACAATTCGTAAAAAAGAAAAAAAAAATGATATACATTGACCACCTACAAAATTGAGAAGACAAGTTTTACATAAATATCAATTGTATGTGAATGTTGCGATTGAGATGACTCAGAATTAGTAGTCTCATTGGATAAGCATCGTGCAAAAGCTTCCTCCTGGAGAATATAAATACTTTAATTGAAGATTATAAATACTTTAATTGATGGAAAGATTATAAATACTTTAATTGATGCAATGAATTTAGATTACAATGAGTTATGCTCCACATTTAAAAGGAAAGGAAACAATGTACCTTCTATGTAAATCCTGACGATGAATTTGGGAATTTAGTATTGCGAAAAGCTCAGCTATCGGTAGAATGATCTGGGAATTTTTCAATTGATACAGATGCAAATTATCATGTCACATTTCAACCGGTTGACATAAAATGAGCAATGACTGGTATATATATGCCATTCAGTAAACATGTAAATCAATAGGAGGGCAAACCAGTAAAACTTAGGAGAATCTTGGGCTAATGCTTGACCACCAGCAGATACCCAATAGAATCTAATGATCCACCAAATAAATGAAAACATTGTATTGGCTGATTCCAGATGTTTTGCAACACTGTTGAGACAAAAGGACAAACATAAAAGTCGATAACATGAACTAAAAAGTGACAACTACATTTAGGATTCAATTACACGGTATAAAGTATAAGTCCTACACTAGAAGCATCGGATTCTAGGGAGAAGTTTACAGGCCATGGGATCTACGACTACACAACTAGATTTCGTGGTGTGCCTCTCCTAATTTTGGGTATTCATTGCCGATGTGAGATATATCTTTACAATGAATGCCCCCTCCAATGAGGTCTAGCAAAGGGATGGTTGATGTACACAGTCTTATCCTCACAAGTAGAGATATAGCTTCAGCGTTTTGAATTTATATCCTCCGAGTCAATAGGCAATAGCCTTATCATTATGCTAAACAAGATTATTAATGCTACTATCTTAATGCTTACATCAAACAATAATAATCAAAATAATGAAAAAAAATAAATTTGACGATTTATATTTTATTAAAACACAATCAAATTACGTCTACGTCAAATACATAGTAATCAGAAAAAAAATTAGAATAAAATAAAAACAAATGCATGAATTAGATGTGAAACAAAGGGCAGAGAGAGAAGCAAAGAAACAAAATTATTTTTTCATGGATCAGGATCACAACACAACCATGTCCCCTGTATCAATCTTTAACTCAATAGCACAAAAAATTATACCAAACACAATTTCATTAACACATAAGAGCTGAACAAAACTGAACATCAAAAGCTAAGAGTTTTTCAACTAAACATGAATAAATAAAAAAAACAGAGTACAATTGCGTAATCTTAAAGGAACAAAGAGAAAGCAACAAGAAAGATTTTTCTGAAGGCAAAATGCACTATCTTGAAGAGTACAAAGTGGATCTAGTCACAATAAAAGGATTTGCCGGTGGATACTTTGCATAGGCGAATGAAAGAACCGTCACAAAAGAATAAATGAAAGAATGAGTGAATGAAGGACGAGAAACAGCTTACACTTATCTCGGTATTGTCTAAAAATAATGTTTATCTGAAAATAATCTTTTTTATTTAAAATGTTATATATATATATATATATATATATATATATATATATATATATATATATATATAAATTTGTTGTAAGACTTGAATTGGATTGAATGTTTAAATGATTGATGAGTACATTTTGGTTTTTCTCTTGCGATCATGGTATTTGGTGATTTAGGTTTGGACCAACAGAGAAAGGATGTTGTGGCACGGGAGATATTGAAGTAGGCATATGGTGCAACCGTTTCACCTCAAAGATATGTTTAAATACTTCAAGCCACATATTTTTGGGACAGTTTCCTTCTTACACAGAGGGCTACAATTTACTTTGTTCTCTAGTTCTAATAAGATTAAGGACTTTTTCACGTACTTTTTACATTGTAACATCCTAATTTTTTTTATCAATAAATATTAATTAGTATATTAATAAAAAAACTCAAACTCATGAACTCCTTATCACATCCTAGTAACCTAAATATTACATTTCTCCTGTATTCAGAAGTTACTAAATAACCTTCTTATAACTATAGATAGTAGTATAGCCAAATGACATGAGACCAATTAATAATAAAATGTGTATAAGGAGACATTTCCCCGGAAAATGTTCAATAGTAGGGTAAAATCTGAATTTATAACTTAAACTGCTGAGTTAGTTTTAGAACCCAACTAATAGGGATAAAAGATAGACAACATATCTTTTATCCTTCCTCTTGAAATAATGAATAACTAACTAAAAATGGTTGAAGTATCTATCTATACATAAAATCTTATGTGATATTTGAACACCGTATCTTCTGCTCTCCAAAAGATAAAAAAAATAATTCTTAAAAAAGATTAAAAAAAATAGTTCTTAAATAATAATAATATACTCTTTCGTGAGCTAGAAGTTTTAGAATTGGATATTACGTTGTTATTTTGTCTAATTGATTAAGAAGCATCGAAAGAGTTGTGAATTTTCGACATTATTTAGATATTTTTGTACCCATTGTCAAATAGATTCCCTCGTCTCCCTCATGTCTGATATATCAGATACCTTGTTTGCCTAGAAATTAACGTGAATAAACAAAAAAAATTAACGTGAATCAAACACTTTTCACCAACAAATTGCGTCAAAACTCAAGACATTATTTTTAGCCTAAATTAAATCAAACATTCAGATACTTGGTTGGTCAAGGAACTAAATAATTATATGGTTCACTTTCTCTGGCGTTTGTTCATGCACTAAATGACTTTCTCTGGAATATAATGATTTCGAAACTCAGCACAAAATTCTTCTGATCCCACTTCGGACATATAGTCCTCATTGATGCTTGGAAAGTTGAACGCAAACTTACTCACAAAATGATCAAAAGTGCTGGAATAATAACCTTTATCTACATTGATATTCCTGCGTGGATCATATGTTGGTCCACATTATATACTCCATCCATCCCAAAATAGCTGTAGTCAGCTTTTGGTAAAAATATTAAATAATTATTGAAAGAGGGCATTTATTCAAATGAATGGTATTTATGATAAGAATGAGATTATTTTAGAAAAATTGTCATTCATATAACTTTATAAAACTTTAAGGCAATCATTTTAGGATAGAGGTAGTAATATATACTAATATACTCCTAGAGCTGGATGTTTTAGAACAAAATTTTATAACGTTTGTCAGATTAAGCAGCATCCAAAGAGCCCTGAATTTCTGACATCATTTAGATTTTCTTACATTCACTAGCTGATAGACTCTCTCAAGCCAACAAAATAAAAGCTTTTTCTTATCACTCCACGTCAAATGATTGACATAATACAAGCAGTATGAGTTACAAAGAAAAAATAACGCCAATCAAACATTATTCGCATACATATCACGCCAAACCACAAGGAGGTAGCTTTAATTTTAGCCTCAGAAAACATTCAGATACTTTGTTTGTGAAGGAACTCAATGATGAGCTGGTTCACCTTCTCTGGTATTTGTTCATGCACAAAATGGCTTCCTTCGGGTATATATACGATTTCCAAGTCAGGCACAAAATTTTTCACTGTCCCACTTCGGATATAGTTCTCCATGCCTGGAAAGTTGATAACATAATCTTTCTCACCCATTATCAGAAGTGCTGGAGTAGTAACTTTTACATCACTTAAACCAGCGTTCACATTGATACTTCTGCATGCATCATGAACAGTCCAAATGTTATGTCAAAGAAATCTGTACCTTGAAGAGACTATCTATAACATTTTCTTTTATTTAAGGATTCAGGAAAATGCCAGTTTTCACAAAAATAAAACTTGACATCAAATTTGTCTTTTGAAATTTTGGAAAAACAAATTAATCTTTAACAATTATAAGTTAATTTATTTAGTCTTTCACATTATGAAAGAGCAAGTAGTCCTTCATTCTAACAGTTATCAATCAATTTCGTTTCTTGACTTTAATGTGCAAATGTCTATTTGGTCCCTAAGATTGTGGACTAAATTGATTGATTTGATTAGCAGAATGGACCAGACTAACCAGATGTTAATCGAATATTATCAAGATCAGTCAGACAGTAAACTCACTATTTTGTGAAACTAGAATTTAGTAATCAAACTAACTGGAAAGGCTAAATCAATGTTGTAGTCTAGAAATAACTCAAGTTGAGAGTAAATAAACATTTGGAGTAGCATTTCAATTTAACAGATTATGAATTCATGATTTTGTATATAAATAAAAGCGAGGAAATGACAATCTGTTCTGTATACCTGTAAGGAACCTGCAAAGCATATCTGAATCCAGATTTTTCATACAATGATGCATAGGTTTCAAGGTCTTCCTCAGAGAACCATGGAGGTAAGGGACTAGATGGGTCAAACAAGTCCATGATTTCTTGATCATCAGCAGCTATTGGAACCTCACTTTTAGAGAATAGAGTGTATATGTTCCTTATCACTGATTTCACAGGAAAGCGGCCAAAATCTGCTTCTGCCCTCCCAGGCTCCTGAAAATTGGAATAAGTCAATAATTACTATACTAACTAAAACATTCCAATGAACATAAAAATGATGGTGCAAGATCGAATTTATACCCTCCACCTAGTAATATAGAACCCTTTGGGGAGAAGAATGTGGCTCTCCACTGCAGAGGGACCAGGAAGCATGAAAGGAATGCCTAATGTTATGATAGCAGATACTCTTTCTGGGTGCACCACAGTTGTAAGATATCCAGGGATGGCACCAAAATCCTTGCCAACAAGGACAGCCTGATATAAACAATTGAAATGTGTATGCAATTAGAGATGGATTTGAGACCCAAACTGAAACAAAACTGTTCATAGTGTGTAAGGTATTTCCTTGTCAAATGAATCTTGGTATGAGTATATGTTTTTTTATGAAATTACCCAGTATGAATGCAGGTATATAAACCATACTACCCAGCCTTGTTCATACTTTCTTCAATTAAGTTACATGTTAGAGCAACATTAGTGTTTGATGCTTCATTTGAAGATCTGAACCTAAGACGGCTTCATTCTAAAATGGATACATATAATTCTGCATTCAAGAAAACTATACAAGTTGACAATTAATATCATGAGACATTTAATTAATAACATATCTAAGTCCTCACCTTGTTGATGTTTAAAGCATCCAAAAGGCCAACAATTTCATGAACAAGGTCGTACATGGTTTCCTTCTCTGGTTCAGCTGGATGATCAGAAAGTCCATAGCCTCTGAAATCAAAGGCAATTGCCCTATAACCAGCGTTTGCCACAGCAATCATCTGGTGCCTCCATGTGTACCAGATTTCAGGGAATCCATGCAAGAATACCACTGCCTTAGAACCTGCAAAAACAAAAAGATCATTAACATGAAGTAGATGCAAATGACTATAAACTGTGTTAGAATATGGTCTAAAAAGAATTACCACTTCCAATCTCTGCCACATGCAGCTTCAGTCCATTCACTTCCACGTGACTGTGCTGGATCTTCTCCATCTTAGAAAGAGGTGAGTTAATGAATCACAAAAAGTATGTCTGATAGATATGGGGGAAGAGTGAGGAAATGAGTGAGAACAAAGGGAACACAGAGACTAGGATTATAAAGGGGATGTGATAGTGTGGCATAGGTTGTTAGTGGTGTTAATTTAATTTTTTTTCTAGCTCAACTATTTTTTTATATCTTGGGATTTAATTTTTTTTAACCTTTTTTTTCAATTTTTAATTTATTTTTATTATTAAATTAAAATTATCAATCTGATGATTTCATGTCAATATTTAATAATTTAATTTAACATTAAAAATGAAAAATAAATGAAGAACTAAATATTTGATAAGATATTTTTAAAAAACTAAAAGTTAAAATTTGAAATTGATAAAAGATTAAATTTTAATCAACTCATTGTTAGAGTTATTATTTATATATATTTTATATTTTCATTCATTAATAGTTAGCATATTAAATCCTATACACAGCTAATTATTTTTGCAATTTTATTTTTTAATATATAAAAGTTTAAAGATATTTCATGAATGAAATAATCATTAAATCGAGTGTTGGTAAGTTTGATATAAATAAATTATGTTGAGAGAAAATAATCACTATATGTTTATTCAAATTTTTTATAAAATTTAATTATTATATTTAACAATGAATATTTTACATTAATATTATCATAAAAAATATTAAAAGAATATCATCTTCTACGTGGAGTCGCTAAAATGGAGTGGGTGAGAGAGGGAAAAAAAAGAAAAAATGATTGGAACACGTATTATTTAAGATAAAAAAGAAAGTCAAGGGTTTTAATTAGTGGCCTAAAAAATGGACCCTCATATGCACCTAAAAATCCACTCATCTACCTAAAAATTCCGGTCAATAAAAACTGAGACATCACGCAAGTTATATTCGGAAGAGAAATTGAACCTCGTGATTAAATTTTTACATAATTTTTCACGCAAAGACATATGATTTATGTAACTATTACAAGAAATTTTGAGGATTAGTAAGGTTGGTTTGGTTGCAGAAAATACCACGAATTGCATGTTTGAGTTAAAATTCGTAAATTTATATTTGGAATAGTTTAAGATAAAGTTGCCTGTACCCGAAAAATTAAGCATGACGATACGAATTTCCTAACACCTGTTTCATACTTGTACTCAATTAAAACTAGTAAATATTTTATTAAATTTTATTTTTGAAAGTGATAATGGTCAAAAAATATATAAATCGTGTAAAAAAAATACAATCAGTCACGTGTAGCTCCCCAAAATTAATGAAATCAAATATTTAGATCAAAATATATGTAAAAGTATTATTTTAAGGATAACTAAGGATAAGGTTATGTTTAGATGGAAATCATACAGAAATACTTTGACAAATTTTAACAGAGAAAATCGAATCTACAATATTACAACTGAGAAACAGCTTGCACTTGTCTTGTTACTGTTCCAATAACAGTGTTTTCCCGGAAGTAACCTTTTTGATTATTATTGTTAGCATATGGTACTATTTGGTTATAGATTTTTTATGATCATTTTATTATTTCAAGGATTGTTTTAGATAAAAAAAAAACTTTTATTTATTTCTATAATAAATATTTAATAAAATTATTTATGTTATAAATGCATTTTGTAAAAGTGATGTACATTTTTTTGTAAACAAAATTATGCATGTTTCAATGTTTTTTATAAATTTATGTTTGGCCTCGTGTATGAAGAAATACTTTTAATTGCATATCATTAGTTTTTATAGCATGTAATTTTTTTTTTCCGGTCAAGAAGATTCATTATCATTTTAATATGAAATTTGAATGTCTTTACTTTTCAATTAGTCAGTTTTTTTATTCGGACATATTATAAAATTAATGTTTCAATATTTCAATTAATTATATTACAATAGATTATATATTTATTCATTAATTAGTTGATTTTTTAAATTATTAAAATTGCATATTAAATTAGTTTCAATGAGTTATTTGGTTGACACTACATTTTTTCACTGAAACTTAAATAATTAATTTGTATCTTTTGCTTACCTTTAACATTTTAACTAAATTAAATAAATAAATTCCAATACAAAACCGAAAAAAGAAAGTTGTTGCTTTAACTTTAAGAATAAAAAGCTTTTGAGCTTATTTCTCTCCTTATTATCAAACAACAAAGCAATCGACATGTTGTGAATATAAATTGTTTAGAATTGGTTCATAGACTTGTTCAAAGAATTTTATTACAAAAATATTTTAGGGCAATATAGCTTCTATTTTTTTAATAAATAAAAAAGAAAACAATTTAATTTTTAAAACTTATCTTTTTCAAAAATCAAATCAAATTTTTAATTTAAAAGATAATAAAAACCTTAATTTTTATATGTTAAGTAAACAGAGGTTTAAACCTATTATTTGAATAACAGAGTGTAATGTTTAATTTATTTATTTTTCATTTGAAGCATTGAAAATGATTGAATTTATTTTGTATGCATTGAAACATCTCCATTACACTGCTGAGTGGCATTGTGGTTGCTTCTTCAATCTGCAACTCCTCATACGTATTCAGTTTTCAAACAATTAGTGTGGTTTCCTAATTTAATAAAATAGGTGGTTCACTAAATTTTGAGATCATATTTACGTACCAACCATCTGATGCTATATATATAGGACTTACCTGTGGTTTTGTCCAATTGCAGAGAATTAGAAATATTCTCAATTACTAAACCATAAGTGACGTATTATCAACAATTTGAAACAACCTCACTTAATTGCCATATGCATGTATATATTAATTGATTTTGTAGTTTAAAAATATTTATTTATATATATTTATTCTTCTAGTTTGGATAGTAGTAAATTATTTCAAGTCAATCTGTAATACCATTTGTTGTAAATATTACTCATATTATAGATTCTATTTTCTTCCTCCCGGTTGATATATATATATATATATATATATATATATATATATATATATATATATATATATATATCCTAATTTTTCACATATTTATATATAAATTGAAATAAATTACCATTTTGTTTTGGAGACGTGACAATTCAATATCTAAACAATGAAAAGTAATAAAATATTCTCTAAAAAATACTTATTACCATTTAGTCTCTGAATTTGACTATTTATTATATTTTGACCTCTAAATTTATTATTTTATTTCAATTTAGTTTTTAATTTTTAGGGAACAAAATTCAAGAGATAAATGGATATATCTTACACTTTAGAGACTGTTTTATTATTTTTCATCTTATTTTCATACTTTTAAGAATTAAACTAGTAATTTACCCGTAAATTTACAAATATACTTTCAAAATATCATAATTTTGGGATGAAATTGGGTGAGAGTTGATGCAAGTCAAACTAATTCAATGAGGTCAAAAGATCTAAAATCTCAAAAGAACAAAAGAAGAGAACCATGAAAATTTCAGTGTATTGAATGGATATGAGAAGATACAGTGAGGCTAAGTGCTCTATTTATGGAGCTTATTAGAATTAACAACTATTCCTAACAAACCTACTACTCTTTAACACAAACTGAACTTACAAGAGAAAATCCAACTAAATACTAATTAAATGTTAACTAAAATTATTTGATAAAAGAAGGACGAAAGCTTGGTGCCAATCAAATTATGAAACTTAAACATTTATATGCTTTGATATCTCAAGATGATCAGAATTCAGACACCAGAATTGAATAGAATATAACCTGTTAAAGAATTCTCATCTTAATTACATCCCTCATCGATACATTGTAATAATGGCACTATAATTTGTCTGAGGACATCCCCAAAGGACCTTATGCAGAGACATGATGGTCTCCACCAAAAATCTCCATCCATATACATTGCTATAATTTTGACTTCAATGTAAATAAAAGAAATAATAATTGTACAACTAGGAAAAGTTTGCGTATACAACAAGAACGCATTTTGTCTTTCATGTTTCCTTCTGTCCCTCTCTCACATCCCTCAAATTTTCTGGTACAGAAGATCATATACATATCCATGCCAGTAATGTCGTCCCCGGCATCGCGAGTAGTATGCAAAGAGCCTTAGACTTACAGGTGAAAGATGTGTAACCATGGAATAACAAATCCATAAGAGCCACATAAAAGCACCAGCTAAATAATCAACTAATTTGTTAAATCAGTTTTGTTCTGCACAAGTTGTTCAACATCTCCTAGCTCCATTTGTTTCCCTTGTGTCCCATACTCATTCTGAAACATCATCTCTATCTGCTCCAATGACTTCCCTTTGGTTTCGGGAACTATCATGAAGACAAAGGCGATGGCAAGAGCAGAAATAGCAGCAAACAGGAAGAATGTTCCAGCAACACTAATTGCCTCAGACACAGAAAGAAAAGACATGGCCACAAGACCACTGCACACCCTATTAGCCACAGCTCCTAGTGCTGATGCCTGAGCACGCACACGTAAAGGGAAGATTTCTGATGTCAAAACCCAGCACACAGGGCCTAATCCAACTGAAAAGAATGCTACATTCCCACAAACAAACAGAAGAGCCAATGCAATCACAAATGACCCTTTTCCAAATAAAGCAAGAGTAGCTCCCATGCAGAACAAACAAACTGTCATTCCAATTGTGCTTATCAAAAGAAGAGGCTTCCTTCCTACTTTGTCAATGAGAATGATTGCTACCAAAATAAAAATGGTCTTTGATATGCCTACAGCAACAGTTGCAGCTAGAACTTTTGAATTGTCCTCAATACCAGCTGCTTGGAAAATCTCAGGACTATAATACACAGTTGCATCTATTCCTGAGATCTGTTGGAAACACTGAATTCCAAGTCCAGTAATCAACATCCGACGAAGAGGAGGAGGAGGGAATAGCAATTCGCGCCACACCGGTTTCTCCTCATACTTCTCAGAATTGGCAAATCCGGCAGCTTGCTGTATTTCTGCTAGCCTCTCCTCCACTTCTTTCTCATCTTCATTCGTTTTCAACAGCACCAATCTTGCTTCATCCACTCGGTTCTGCATTACCAACCACCTTGGCGACTCGGGGATAATGAAAAGTGCAAAACCAATAAATACTGAGGGCAAAATCCCCACTGCAAGCATTACTCTCCAACTTATATGTGCTGAAAGGCCAGAAAATGCGTAATTCGACACATAACCAAGCATAATTCCTACGTTTATAAAAATTTCCGGAAAGGCAGTAAGAGAGCCTCTATTAAGGTTTGGTGATATCTCAGCAATATATATAGGGGAGATCATAACCCCAAATCCTATTCCAATTCCAGCAAGAAATCTTCCAATCATTAGTACTGCATATGAAGGGGCAAGAGTCATTGTGAGTCCACCCATTTGGAAGACAACTGCAGCTAAGGCCATTGTCCATTTTCTACCAATAATATCTGATGTTCTTCCACCACCAAGGCTACCAAATAGAGAAATGATGCTAAGAATACCAATCAAAAACTCTACCTGAACCTCAGATATCTTCAGATCTTCTTTGATAAATATGACAGCCCCACTCATGACACCTACATCTGCAAAATTCACAAAATAAATCATGTCAACATTGTGTCATTCCAAAAAAAACCCCAAATTAGAATTCAAGATCAAAATCATCTCCACAAGAGTAAATAGTGTACACACTTGCAATTCAAATGGTTTTATTCTGTCATCCAATCAGAAACAAATATGTATGACAAATTTCTTAATTTTTACAATAATTACCTAAAACTCATGTCAGCCATGATCCCTGATGGGGCAAAAGTGTGAAAATTTCTACACTGATAATGCATAAAAATTAAAATCATAGATAAATATACAGTTGACTTCTCTCAGCTGGCCCTGAACCCAAAGTTTGGTAGATCTATTTCGTATATACAAGAAATGCAAAGATAAATCACACATGGAATTGTTGTATTGATCTAGAAGGGGCACAGAACAAAGGATAAGGTAGGAAATAAACGAATTATGAAAAACCATCACCAGCAAAATCTAAATAGAATCATCAATGGAAAATGCAATTGAAAAAAACAGAGATTTTTCAAACATACCATAGCCAAGGAGGACATTGTTGAGAGAAGCAAAGATGGCACATGCAAGAACATATTTCCTGGTACTGCTCCTCCTCTGTTCCAGTTGTTGTTGTTGCAAAACATCATCATTATCCTCAGGAAACTCAGAGTCCATCCTCTTATACTTGTTCTTTGCTCCTAAGGGGATTCCAGACAACCCCATCTCCCCATTCCCGTGTTCTTGGAACCCCATCTCTCTTGTTCAGTTTCCAATTGTCCTCTTTGATGTTCAAACTTGAGAACTGTCTCAAGTTGAAACCTTTGAGTTAGAGGGGTGTTTTTCTTTTTTGGTTGGTTGGACTATACTATGACATATCCAAGACTCACCAAAGTTGTGACCATAGATTTAGCCTTTGGATCTGCAAGACTGAAACTGAAACTCAAAGAATGAAAGAATAACCTCCCGAAATTAAAGGACTAGACTAAGCAACAATAGGGGCCAACACCTTTTTGTCACGCAAGCAAATTAAAAGCTCAAGCAACCCAACTTGTAAAGTTTATTCAATATTTATTTCATGTATTACAATTCACAAGGTTTAAGGATTTGACCCCTCACTTTATCAAAGATTAAATGGCGCTTTCCCCGCAACAAATATGCTTGTAGCTTTTTGAGATATGTATTATGTTGGTGTTTATTATTATTTGAGAACAAGAACATTATATAAATCTTCGTTACTAAACATTGTCTTTGTTCCGCCTAATTTTAGAGTAATAATGGTTCTTTATTAACTTTTAAAGAATTAAAAAAGAAAAAATCCAACAAGACATGCGTTGATGACCTCCTTGATTATCTTGATTTTATTTTTATTTTTTTCCTTGGTTGCATAAGATTTTGTTTTCATCTGAATAAAACATTATGGTATTATTAATTTGGTAGTCAACTTTTATATGATTTAATTAGTCAACTCTCTCATAAATAAATATATATTATTAACTTTTTCTTTTTTTCTATATTAACTAATTATTTACTAATTACAATGGTTTATTTTAATAAAGAAAATATAATAACTCGATGAAGAGGAAAAATAAATCTCTTTAATTTAGAAGCTGACGTGGAATCTAGTAATTAGAAATAGGACATAGCTTTCAACAAGAAAAATATGATGCTGAATGATTGGGTAATTTAATCATTATTCATGTTACAACTGGGGTTTAGTTGTGAAGGGACTTTCTTTTACCAAACACGCGTGGTTTTATATAAACTACTTCGAAGTTTGAACAATTCTTACCAATTCAAATATGAAAAATAATATCTCTAGATTGAAGTATTCTTTTATTATTCTCATTTTCTAGATAGATTTCTTGGCTTATCAGTCAAGATGAATTACATAGTTGACTTTTATTCTTTTAAATGTATAATTGTGACGAAAATTTCTAAATTGAATAAAGACTTTTATAATTTTCTTGTCAATTTTCACGTCTAATGAAATTACTTAAATGGGCATTGAAAGTTTGAATTTAATGATAGAAACCAAGTTATTAACTATTTGGCCAACTTCTTTATTGCTTTGATCGCTGTAAATTTTGGCAAAAATCATTTATTTTTAAAGTCTAAATTAATTAAAGATGGTTGGTGACTAATAGATATCAGCAGATTGAAAATAATCAAAATATAGAATTAGCATGGGCAATGTCATTTTTTTGGGGTTGCGGTACATATTTTATTATTTATTTATTTATTTTGGTACAGAAACATGAACAATGTCTTGTTGACTTTATTCGGCAACTTAATTTCTATACATATTGTTTTTACATTTTCATCTTATTCATCAAATCAAAAATCTATGTTTAGATATATACATATGAAAATAATAAAAATTGCATGAAATAAAATCGAGCATAAATGGAAATATGAAAATTAGAAAAATGTTATTAAGATTTCAAAAAAGAAATAAAAGATATACCAGGTTGTCGGTGAACTGTAATCTAATGGTTTATGGAATCTTCCTGGAATTTGTGTTTCATTTTCTGGAATCAACTTTGCACCGACAATATTATTGTCCTGTAGCTGGGCCTTAATATTACTGCACTATGCCAGCTATTTTATTTCATTTAATGACAAAATTAAAAAAAAAAAAAAGAAGTTATAATTAAAGTTTGACAACCATCAAAAATTCATAAAATCTACAACAGAATTAATGTCACCTATATATACTCTTATAAAAATTGGAATGGTATCACGTCGCATAATAAAAATATTAAATAATTTGTGTTTAGTGATACAAGTTTAAAAGTGTAATTGGTGTGGGAAATTGATGTTTTGGAGTCTCATAAGACAAAATATTTACTAATTGAAGCATCTCTCAATTTTAAAATAGTTTTTCTTGGTACATTTGGATTTAAAACTCTCTTATGTATAGAAATTTAATTTAATTTAATTTATTTCATGTGCATGTTTGACTAATGAGTGGTGAATTTGGGATACCAACAAATTAATGTTATTTAAGTTGGTAGGTTTATAATGTGATTAATCTAATAAACTCAAATATTCAAATCAAATTAATTTAGTTAGTTTAGATTTTAAAATTATTTGAGTTAAATTTAAACTAAACTAATCAAATGCAGGATTAATTAGTTTAAGAATTGAATTTATGATTTGTAAATTTTAATTAAATCAAATATATATCTTATGTATTATTGATAATGATTATATATTATTTTTATTATTTTTACAATACAGATTATGTGTAAATTTTTTTAAAATAATATCTTTTTCAAAAAAAAATTATATTTACAAAAATATCTTAATTCCAATTAAACTAAATCATATCAACTCATTTATGATCTAACTAATTTATTTCCGATTATGTCACAAAAATCTAAAATTCAAACAAGTAAAAATTAAATTGTAGTTTTTTCGAAACCGACCCAATTAGCCCTCTTACCTGCTTTTGGATATTGTTAAACAACACACGAAAACTGATTATTATAAGATTAGAGGAGTTGTCCGAGAGAGAAAGCAAGCCCCCTCATGAGGAAAAAAGAATATTACTAAGTATTGTACGCTTATAAAGTTTTAAATTTTAAAAAACTCAAACAACTTTGTTCTTCTTAATATGAAATTATTTTATTAATGATTTATAAGTTAATAAAAATTTTAAATATTATCTTAAAAAATATTAATAAAAACTTAATAAAAGTAGATTAATACTAATTTGATTTGATTTGATTTCATGAAAATGTATCATACATGTTAATATGTTATTGTTTTAAAATAGAAATATATATAATTTTGTAATCAGAGATAATATAATGAATTTCCCATAAACAAAAAGTAATGTGTCAATAAGTCATATATGCTGGCACGTTTGATTGACTTGGCTAATGCGTGAAAACCAATTTATGGCGAAGAATGCGTCATAGTCATAAAACCATATGTGTCACCAACCATAAGCAATAGCTTAGTCTTAAAATGAAAAAGAAAAAAGAAACAATAGCTTACTTTAACTGTGAAAAAGAGAAAAATACAAATGCAAGTGCAATAAAAGGTGATAAAGGTGACATTGAGTTGAGTGTTTTTTATTTTTATTGATGAAAATATATTTGGTTAATTTTTTAAAAAATAATTTTGTAAATATATTTTTAGAATTGAGTAAAAATAAGAAAATATTATGACTCCATTTTCACAGTTTTTATAAAATTATTTTTAAAAAATAAAAAATAAAAATAAAAACAGAAAATAATTCCTGTGATCAAATACCACCTAATTTTCTCGTAATATAAAATTATCATTGTATTATACAGATAAGAAAACCATTATTTTTTGTTACAAAATACAGCACTTGGAAGACTAAAACTACCTAGCATTGGTTAACTGAATCTCATTTTTAAAGAGCAAGTGTGGAAATTAAGGGGATGACATTTGTTTTAAATTTATTTTATTTATTTTTTATTTTAATTGTTTTAAATTTTCAAAATTTATTTTAAAAAATATTTAAATATTAATAAAAACATTTTTAACTTTTTTCTACAATGCAGTGCTGTGTACAGTTCTTTTTTCAAAAAAAACTAAACTAAACTAAACTAAACTAATTAAACATCTACAATTGCCCTTGTTTTCTAATTTACTATTATTGAACAAAGTCGAGTGAAGCCCATACCTACTCGCGTACGAATTGGGTTCGGCCCAATTCATTTCCCTTCTTCTTCCTTTTTCTTCCCATTCGTGAACTGGGCCAGTTCCAGTCTTTTTTTTCTTTGTTTTTGTTTGTTGCTCAGCCCATTTTAATTTATTTTTGTCTAAACACTGTTTATTTAACTTCATAATATGTGTGTAATATTTAAAAAATATATTTGAATATCAACATTAATTTGAAACTATTTCTTTTGTACGAATAGTAAAATAAAAAACGAGTTATAAAAAATTTAAAAATAAAATAAGAACATGAATTAAGAGAAAGAAAAAATCATCAAATTCTTTAAAATGAATGAACTACTAATTTGACTAGTATGCCAATATCAGAGTTATAAAATAGTGCAGGTTGGGACGATTAATTATTTTAATAATATTAGGTCTGGTTAACTTGAATTATACTGATTTTTTTTTTCTCATGCCCAATCTGACACTATTTTGAATTAACGAATTAAATATGAATCTAATAGAAAAAGTATTTTTCATAATTTCTTTTAAAAAAAACTTATTTTTCAACTTTTAAATACTCGAATGTGGGTTTAACTAAAACATTATAATATTAGGCCAAGTCACTAACTAATTTTTTATATTTTCTTTATATCATTAATATATAATTATATTAATATTTATTTATTATTAAACAGACTGTTACATCAGAGTTACTATTAGTAATAGTCATATTATGATACGGTTCATATCTTAAACTAAAGAACGTTGCAGTTATATTTCCAAAAAAAAATTAAATACACACTATCTTCCACTTTAGCTGATATATGAAATTGGTCAACATATATCATAAAATTTGTTTTTATACTAGATCTATGAGTTGACCTATACATCCATACTCTCCAATCTTATTATAAAGTCGGATGATATTGAATTAATTAATTAAAATATGAGCTTCTATGTAGGATACATCCAAACAAAAAAGATTGAATGATAAATCAGTAAACTTAACTCACAGAAACATCCAAATAATAAGTCATACTTCTAGAAAGACACACAAATCGAATCTAATATAATAGAAAAAAGAAATAGGAAGATAGAAAAGTCTAAAGAAAATTGGCAGCCAGGTAAAATTTGTTTACTTCTAACATTGTTTTTTATGGGCAGAAGCTTTGAAGACAGACACAGAGTGACATCAATGTTGGGTTTGGTTCAAAGTAGGTTAGATTTTTTTTATTTTATTCTTAAGAGAAACAGAAAACAAAAAGTATAAACATGTGTTTTGTCATTAATATCTCCATTAAAAAATAAATATTAAAATGAAACTAATCTGTGGTTTGGTTCAAAGTAGGTTGATATATAGTGCTGTGTGTTTTGTTGTTTATAACCAAGATGTTTTCGAATATCTATGGGAAAAATCAGTGCAAATGAAATCAACCAGCGTTGACAAACTATATATGTCTCTTGATAGAAATTTAAACAGATACAAAATTTGGTTTTGGGTAGACAAACAAATACAGTTTACTGAAGTAACTAAATTTAGTTCAATAAAGTAAGAACTGATAAATTTTTTACTTTCAAATATCATTAGTGATAAAAATATCTTGACTTAAATTTAATTAATTTAATACACTATACCAAATTAATGACATAAAGATAACGTTTCTTAATTAAAATATTTTTTTTATATTTTTCTCAATTCTTTTTGAAAGTATATTTTTATTCTACTTTAATCTAATAAACAAAATCTTCATTGTTGACGATAAATACAATTTTTCTTTATTTTTCCAATACATAATTTTAACATTTTTAAATTAGACTGGTTGGTATTTTATTAAATATATGCATTTTTTAAAATTTGAAAATTCTTATGCATAGTTGAAAATCTTGTTAATATTTTTGATTAAAAATTTTAGGAAAGGATTTAATTGATATAAACTGACTTTTATACTATTAAGCAATCACAAAATATCACATCTTTAAGAAAAATTAAAATTTTTCTAATTAACATAAAAATCATTCATATTATTAATCATGATTGGATGATTATATATAAAATTTACATTAAAAGTGCATTTAATCTGGTTATGAAAATCAAAATGTTAAAAAATATATTTTTATTATTTGATAGGATTTAATTGATGAGGTTAAAGAATATACGCTTCAAATATAAAATGGTTTTACACACTCATTTTGTCCAAAATTAGATTTTACAGGAGTTCTAAGAAGTTTTTATCAAAATCAACCAACTCAACATAAACAATAGGTTATGATTGATTAACTAAACAATATGTTGTGATTGATTGATTAACTAAACAATATATTGTGATGGATTGATTATGTATAATACTTTACATTAGCAATATATAACCATTTTTAATACACATTGATATTGTAATTATTTTTTATATTATTAATCAATTAAAAAATGTGACATTTATATAAAAATATATTTTTATCTTATTAATTCAAAAATTATACACGATTACGTAAAAAAATAATATAATAATTAAAATCTGTTTAATATTTCTCTAAAAAATGAATACCCTTTTATTGAAGTAATTAAGTACATGGTCATGATTCTACATTAAATAACTACAAATTTAGTTAAGATGAAACTCAGAGGTATCGTGCCGTCGCGAGAAAGAAATGTATGATTTCATGGGCCGGTGAGTGGGCCCAGATCTATCCATCATATGATATTAATTCCCTTAAATTTAATTTCTTATGGATGGTTGAGGAACACTTAATTCATTTTATCATCAATTTTAATATAATTATTCTTCTTTACAATATCCATTTAGTCTAGTCAGTCATATTAAATTTGAATTTTAAATATATAACTGTGTTAAATACTTTTAAAAAAGTTATTATCTACAATGATCATATTCAATTTCAATAATATTATCTCCAATAAAAATTATCTATGATTTTAAATACTATGTATAGATAATACAAAATAATTTTATATAATCATTTAATTAAATTATATTTTTATAATTTACATAGATTTTATTATCAAAATCAAAAATAAATTATTATGCATATTATAATTGATTGATAATATATGTTGTGATAAATTGTTTGTGTAAAGTGTTTTATATTATTTGTGTATAATTATTTTTCTTATTTTTTTAATCTCTTTAAAAATATATTTAGCCCAACTTTTAAGAGTTCTTTTCATGGGAGTTTATATTTTCTATTTTTAAAACAATTTTTAGGATTTTTTTTAAAAAATGAAATACATATATTTTTAAAAGAAAAGAAAAGTAGAAAAAAGTTTAGCTAATCACTTCCTAAAGAGTAAATACAGAGCGGGACCACCACCGTCCTATGCAACTTATTATTAACTTATTGTTAATGTTGTCAAAATCACGTGGGTGATTGAATTGGTTTAACGTTGAAACGTGATACATCTGATATTAATAAAAAAAATAAAATAAAATAAATAATATATAAAATAGTATTGAAGAAATATTATAATATTATGATAATTAAAATTAAAAGAAAAATATCGTTTCATAGCTTTTAATATTTAAAAATCTGTAAAAATTAAAATAAAATATATTTAAAATAATTTAGTTTGAGTTTTAATGATACCCGATGTCCATCATCCATAACAGTGTTACATGTAGCATAAAGAAAAGAAAATAATAAATATTTTTTGTTTGAGATTGTGCAAGAAAAAATCACAACAATATTTTATTAAATAATTTTGATCAACTTAATGTGAACCCGATTTTGATTCAATTTTAGCTGGATTTTATAACAAATTTTTGTTGTTCATCGACTAATTTTTTTCAAAGATTATTTTGTGATTCATTTGAAGAGGGCTTCAAAATTCAGTTATGTTGATTTCTATATATTATTATTTTTAACAACATATTTAGTTTCTGTAAAAATAATAAAAGTTAAAATTAACTGAAATATAAGTCACTAAAATCAAATTAATAGTTAAAATTTTAGTAATTAGGATGATCTCATAAATTCAAAAACTTTCTAATTGAATATAAAAACACTGAAAAAAGGTAAAATAAAAATATATTCTTACCTTCAAAATAAAAATACTACCCCTTAATGTTCCACCGTTTCTTTGTTTGTATACATTAAATTCAAAAAGTTTGACTGTGTTATTTTAATTTTTTAAAGAGATTTATTCTCATTATTTTAAATAGAAATATTTAAATATATCAAAGCTATATGACTTGTCATTAAATATTTTAAAGAGTTTTATCTTTTACATTATCTTCTTAACTAATCTTGTTTTAATCTATTAAGCTTAAGAAGAGATATACAATATTATTGTAAAAATTTTCAATATTTATAATCTAGTTATCAAATAAAAATTAATTCACTACCTTATCAAATGATATTTTTCTAAAACTGAAATTAATTCAAAGATGAATTAAAGACCGTGCATTCAAAATTTATTTGATTATTACGACACAAATAAGAACAACTATAATTATTTAGGACAATTTAACTAGTAATAGGTAATGGATAAGAATAATTATCATTGGATCCGTTATTATGTAAATATAATTATCATTCTTATTTCTTAAATTATAATATGTTTAGATTTCATATATTTAATGGACTAAAAATCTAAAATAAAAGTATTAAAAAACTTAACATATCAAAATGAATATTTTCAAAAAATTTAACATTATCTAAATTAAAATTTAAAATTTATGCTCAAAATAAAACTCTTTGAAAATCTAAAATATCAAACTAAAACTTTTTAAATTTAATGTGCCAAAATAAAAAATAAAGGTAAAACATAATAAGAGGAAGGTTCACGACACACTCTTTAACACACTTTTTTTTATACTCATTATATGATTATCTAGAATTTATCATAATTTACAAAATCAAGAAAGATAATATTTAAAAATAAATGTGATAAAATGTCCAAAAAAATATTTAATTTTAATGAATTTTAATCGATCATAAAGGATAAAGGATGTATTTAAAAGAAAGTGAGAATATATTGCTAACATTTCTTAAATTTAATTTATAATTAATTTTCATTGATAACGTAAAAGATATTGTTCTAAATTAAATTAACAGTTAATGTTGTTAAATACTTAACTCGAGATCTAACTTAAAAAATCTATTAAATAAATTTTTTAATCAAAAGTTTATAATTGTTGAAAAAATGTTTTAAAAATAATATAAGATATTAAATCCAACTGGGGACTGGATCCGGGAGTATAACTGAAATTTATCCACAAAATACATTAATCTTATTTTTAAAATTTAAACAGGTCAAAATTAAGTTCAAGCAGATGGGTGTTCATAACCACTATGGCAATTCAGCTTTTAAGTTGTTCAATGACAATAGAAAACTATATAAGAAATTTTGCAGATTTTTGGATAGGGTTGGTTTTGTTAAAAGAAGAATAAAACATACAAGTAACTCCCTCTTTTAGATGGTTGTTTTTGTGAAAAAGAAACTATGCAAGCAACACAATTCATCTGTTATTTTTACAAGCAACAATAACAAACACAATAGCATTACTTTTTTTATGTAATCCAAACAAGAAGCAGCTAAAAGTCTAGCCATAAAGTCGGCACAACATTACATCAGTTCAAACTAAAATCAACTGGACAATGTGCATAACAAGCTACAAATGTAATAATATTATACAACCGTCCTTGGAGCTGAAAAAGGAAGCTCATAACGGAATATGGACCATATAAAAAGGAAATCACAAAAACGTTTCCTTATACCTTGGTCATGCTAAACTACAACCATTGTGTAATTAAAAACAACTAATAGTACAAAAGAGCAAAGAGAATAATAATAACAATACTATAAAGAAAACCCCAAAATCAGAAAACTAACAATTCCCACATGCTGAAAGGCCAGTTAAAATATGAAGCCTTATAACAGCAGAAATTTTCAGGAAATGAAAATTATACTCTTCAAATATCCATGATTCACATGTTGTTTGGTGAATATTGAAAATATCAGCGGCAACAGAGAGAACAAAGTAAAATTGGTGGGGTTTAGTTATCAATTTTGTCCTGACTGTGAACGTGGTGAAGCTTCAGTAACCGACCAAGATAGAATATCTGATGGGGTGTAGTTAACATTTCAGGAGAAGAAAGAAAGCTAAGAGGAATCTTTAACTGTTGGAATTTTCGCATAAACTCAATATATTGAAGTGAGTGTGGACTGAACTGAATCTGTATCAAGTAAGATATGTGCTTTACCAAACAACCAAAAATTTCTTTATTAGCTCGATGTTGGACTTTATAGTCATTGGTCTGGGACTAATCAAAGAGATGCTAATTTTAAACATGATTTCAACCTTGACCATTCAGAAAAAGGGCCTCATGGAACAAGAGGGAGAGGAAGAACCTGGTCCTGTGTGATTGTTGTTGTTGTTGTTATCTTGTTGCTGTTGTTGTTGTTGTGAATGAGAAGCATCAACATCATGAAATTCCTGCTGATTTTGATTCACAAATGGAAGTTGAGAATGCAAAAGAAGATTATTGTTGTGGTCCAAATCATCCCACACAGGACTCCCAGGACCCCAACCTGCAGGAATTGCATTGAACCATTCACCCCAAACCAATTCCTGAGGCTGTGAAACACCTTCCTCCGTTTCAACATTCTCTTCTGTCAATGTCTCTGTTGGTGGCATGTCCTCGTTCTCGGTGGTGTTAGTCTCTTCCGGAATCGGTTCAGGTTGCTTGGTACTCAAGCTTGATGTTGTTGTTGTTGTTGTTGAATCTTCAGCAGAAACAGGAGCCTTAGTGGATGACTCAGGTTTATCTTTGTTAAGAAAAAGTTCAGGGAAATTGAGCTTGGCATTTTCTCCTCTAAGCTTAAACGCCTCACGATCATAAGCCATGGCAGCATCTTCAGCAGTGTCAAAGGTTCCAAGCCAGAGACGAGTGCGATTGCGAGGGAGGCGAATTTCAGCTACCCATTTTCCCCAATGACGTTGCCTCACTCCCCTGTAGAGTTTTGTAGCATTCAAAGGTTGTGGTTGTTGTGGCCTTAACATTGGTCTCCCTTCAGCCCTATTCATCATCATCATCATCCTCCCTCTTGGACTTAGATTCAGTGCATCACTCCAATACTGAAGAAGCTGTTGTTGTTGAAGATGATGATGATGTTGGAGTTGTTGGTGTTGGTGTTGGTGTGGTGGCACGGTTGAATCTTGGGCTAAGAATTGTGGATACCCCATGTTCTGTTGGGCCCCAAAAGATATCATTTGTTGAGGTGGTTGAAGAGGTGGACGAAAAAGAGGTAAATTTGTGGCTCCAAAAGGGTTAGGGAATGGCATTGGATGTTGAGAGCCTTCAAACGCGAAAGGAAAAACTATTCTTGATGAAGGAGGTTGAAGAGACAGCATAGAGGATTGTTGTTGATTCGGGTTTTCGTGTTCAGGGCTTCGGATTTTCTTGAGAGGCCTATTTGACATGGAAGCATCATCAAAAACTGGCTTCCATTGTCTCCTCCCTGAACTCAAATCCAAGCCCTTTCCCTTCTCTTTCTCCCAATCTTGGTTCTCACTTTCACCAATCACCTTGTGATTATGAATCTCATCAACACCCTCCATGGTGGACTTTCCACTATTATTTGCCATCACCACTAACAAACCTTCTTCCACTCTCTCAAAAGCCAAATTGAGATCAGTAGTTCTAGTACAAATCACATGTATCTTTCGCGAGAAATAATCTTGCTCGTATTAGGTATGATCATCAATGACACCAAAATATTTAGCACTTGAGTTTGAGACTACGGTTAAATTGAAACAACTCGAATTGATCGTGAGATGGGTAGTTGAAGAAGAGAAATAAACATGAAAGGAAAGACCCAATTTTGGAGTGTGGGTTGATATTAATTTCAAGCTAATCCGATCAACATCAAAAACAGAATCGGATGGCAAAGCTTGTAAATTAGGAAGGACCCATTTCAAAATCTGTTGTGAATGTATAAGCAAAGGAGAGAGTGGTATAATATAATATAATATTGCGCGAAGGTTTTTGGTGACAGAAAAATGAAGTGTGGCGAAAGCAGGGGAGAGTTTTGGAAGCAAAAGCGGGGGTGAAGTGAAGGGGTTTATAAGAGGGATGGCAGAAAATGGTTCAAATCAAACCTTTTGGAGTTAATGAATAAGAGTTGGACAGAATCAGGAACAAGTCTCGTCAGTGGGTCCCACGCGCTTGGTCTTTGCTTGAACATCAATATTTTGGGATGACTCGACCTATGTGGTTACGTTTCGTTCACTCTGTCGTTGTCGCGTTGGGCTTCTATCTTTTTTCCGCTTAACCTTTCCAACTGTTGCAAATCCAGCAGTTGTGAGGTTCGAAGGAAAAACAGTTATTAACTGTTTGGTGTTAGTGCCAATTTGCGGAAAACAGGGTTTTCTTTTCTGCTATCCGGTGTATTGTATGCACTCAATCGTATCCAATTTCCTTACCTTAGTAGCACAACTGTGTTTATGAGTCTAGTTTCAAATTTTAAGTATGAGGTTTTGGGTTACTTAGTCCAAGAAGTCATCACTAACTCATTCTCAAAAGGTTAATCCAAATTTTAAATTAAGAAGAAAACAAAACTAAACTTTATTTAAATTTTTAACAAATTATAATTAATATAACATTTAATGTTGTATTAAATGTTTTATACTAAAGAGTTATATCAATCATTTATATTGATCCCGAGTTGGCTAGCTACCTTAATTATCGGCGACGAAAAATTCCTCTTTAATGAATATACAAATACTTATAAAAAGTATCTTTTGTTACAAATTACGAATGATGAACTTAACTTAATTTCACAATCCGATTTGTACGGTGAGAATGACTCCTCTCTTATATATAAACAACACTCATATCTCTGGGCGACATGAGATTTTTAACACCTTTTAACAATTTTTTCTTTCTGATTTCTCATTTCCTTTACGCTCATATTCTCTCCTTTCTCTATCTTAAACATCTCAGTCTCATATTAACTTGAACATCAGAGTGTTTTTGCAGGTATATTCTTCTATGTTTTTGCAAGTATACTCCTTCAACCCTAAACATCGGAGTGTTGTATACTCCCCCACCTCAATGGACATGCAAACCTGAACTCGATCATCTAACCTTCCCAGCTTCTCCATCCACCTCAATCATTCATCATGTGACATTCATTCGGGTAAAAGAATTACAAAGGATATAATTTTGATTTTAATATTTTTTGGAATATGTTTGGCCAAAGGATTTAAATTAAAGAAAAAAATTTATAAAAAAATTAAAATTGTTAATAATAAAACTTATTGTTGGAATAATTTAATAACAATAATTAAAATTTGAAAAATTTAATTAAAAATTTTAAATAATTAAAAATAAAATTTTTCAAATTTTACATATATATTATATACTAAAAACATTAAATTCTTTCTTTTCTTTTTTTTTCCCCCCTATCTTATTCCTTCTCTCTTTATCGCTTCTTTATTCTCCTCTTTGCATTCTCTTCTCTTATTTTTTCATCCTTTCTTGTACCTCTTCGATCATTCGTTCTCTCCCATTTACGTTGTGGATATCTCTTTTTTTTTTATGTCATTCAAATAATAAATTTTAAATATTTATATTTTAATTTCTTTGAATCGTAAATTTTTTTTTCCAACCATACTATATAAGTTAATTAGTGAGTTTTTGGTATAAGTTTATGTTCGGGTAGAAGTAGTTGCGCCACTTGCATACGTTAAATTCACCTACTAAACATTAAAGATCCTTTTTATTATTTCAGAAAATAGAAGCGACAGAGAACGTAAGATGGTAACCAATCAAAGCAGTAAGTTATGTTTGTGGAGCACATTGTGGCCATTTCTATTTGTAAAAATCTTATTAACTCGTTTATATTTGAAGAGACTTCTGGCTTAAGGAAAGACACGTTAATGTGGTAGCTCGTGCTTGAGGGAAAGAATGGGAAACATATATTAGTAATATGTTGATGTGCCTGTGACTTAGTTCATGGGGTCAGATACTAATAATGGGGACTTGGTTCCTGAATCTGATTTTGTCATTCCAAACTTTGTTTGGCTATTTTTTGAAAATGAGGGAATTCCATTTTATTACATAACATGGCTATCGACTGAGGGTTGTTTTATTCTTTAATTTTATAAAACTATTTTATTCCTCTTTCTTGCAAAATATTGATGACTAGATGTTTGTTTCACAGAATTATTCTGAATCACATTCTTAAAGAAAATTGTAGCTGAGAATAATATTTCGGACTAAACTTGAAATTCTCATGAATATATTTACGAATGTTTTAAAATTAAAAAGTAATAAATAAGTAAAAATAAAATTATTAATATAATGGAAAATAACTTTTTATATTTTCATGGGAATATCACTTTTGGTCATGAAAATAAGAATAGCTAGAAGTTAGATATACAAGCTTTAGAGTATATATTTTCGTAATCCTATGTATTATTTTGGACTAATTTAAATTCATATAATAACATAATATATATTTAAAAAACATGCATGTGAAATAATGTGTTTCCAATATTTTTTAAATATCAAGTTATGTGTTGTAAAAAAAACTATATTTAAGTATTTTTAGGATAGAATAGAAGAATACTTTAGTAGCAAAATAAAATAAAATAAAAAATATTATTTTTAAATTTGACTCATTTAAATTAAAGAATTAATGTACTTTATAATTTATTGTGCACACGTATTTATTTTATATAAAAGTGATAATGCTATTTGATTCATCCCACAAAACATAAGGTTGGGTTAGTTAATCTAATTTTAAGAATAGTTTGGAGAAGTCAACTCTTTCAATTTCACAATAAGTCAACTTATTGAAATCAATCATAAAACTAATAAAACATAAAATAATTAATAGAAAGAAAAAATGTATTTTTTTTTTCAAAAGAAACGAACTGAATGGGAGTTGATGATATATATGAATGAAAATAAAATTGGGTAGCTGATGAAAATTAAACTTGTATCATAAAATAATCCAAATTAAAAAGAATTAGGTTTGGTTTCAATATATAGAATGAACTAGTTTCACACAATTAATATATATTATATACACACACATATAGTATATTATTGACAATGATAAGTATGTAGTAAGGTAATAATAACTTCCTCAAAAATCTCCACCGTCCATACTTTCCTAATTTATGCTAAAAAAATATTCATATATAGTACAATAGAAAAAAAAATCCAAATCAGAAATTTCTGAATTTGATATTGACCCAATTAAAATAAAGAAAAGAAATAAAAAGCTCTATATTATTTCATTTATTTCCTTTTCTCTCTCCCCGTGTCTATGTTTGTGATGCTACAAGGTTGAAAACACATCCAATATATTTTGTTTGGCTGCTTTTCTGTTATGTATCCATACATATATGACTCATATAGTCTTTAGGGGAAGTAGACAGGGAAACAATGATCCAAAGGGATGTGTCTGGAACATCTTTAAATCACCTTTCAATTAATACATATTTGATTTCCGGCATAGACAATGAACTGTTCAATTCCAGCATTTTCGTTTTCCACTAAACTTATCCACTTTATAAAAAACTTTATAAACTTCAACCTCCAAGTTTCCTTTAAATTGCTACAGCTTTCATTTAGTCCTTTTAACTTGCTAATAATATGTTAATCTTTATTCTTCCACAATTAAGTTAAATATTGTCTTGACTGTTAAAGATTAAAATATCAAAATTAGGATTTGGCACTAAAATGAGTGAAGGTAAAACAAGTAATTTCATTATTTTAATCATGAGAGAAAAATAACGAATAATTTTCTAACATATCCATAATTTGTTATATATTACACATAACATGTACAAATACTAACGTGTCATTTGACTATGGATTATTACATTCTGAAATTTTAAGTAAAGTATTATGTTTAAATTACGTAGATGATATGTGGTTAGAAGAAAATAAAATAGCCAGTTAGGCTTCTCGGTCAACAGGAAAGAAAAAAATAAATTAATTTTTTTTAAAAATAAAACAAACTAATGTATAAATTAAGTTAGGTTTTGAAGAACTTAATATGAAAAAAAGTATAAATTAGTTTCGTACGTCTAGCACATATTAATGCTATCCTATATAAATTTTTTTTTTTACACATTTCTCCTATTTTCACAATAATTGACATTATTTCCTTCATATACTGTTGGAGAAGCATAAAAATAACTCATTGTCCACATTCATCCGGGAAATGTGATGAATTGTGTTCTCAATTCTCATATCTATATCGATCTAAACCATTACAGTAAGTAATCTAATAGTTGGTGGGTTGAGTAAAATGCACAAGATTTTTTGTTTTAAAAACTTGTTTTCCCGTTAAAAAAAAGTTGTCTACGTCGATCTGTCTTTTATATCATAATATCTGGTACTTTTACACAATTTCGTAGATTATTGTCTCAACATAGCCTTTCTTATATAGAGTCTAGATTGTTCATGTAATTTCAAAAGTTTATGCAATCATGAATCATCTTTACTTCCGTCAAGTGATATATATCTCTTCTCACAAGAATAAGAGTAGTACAAAAGATTAAAGAAAATAATACTAAAAGTCGGCTAAAACTTCAATCAATTAGATCGTTTACTATAATCTTATCAATATAATAATAACCTTATTTCTCCTTGTACATCACATACTTTATCAAATTGACTAAACTAATTAAAAACTTCATTACAGCTGTTTCTATCAAACAACTTTCAAGACGACAAATACTATAAAGGACCCAAATCTCTATACTTATGTACTCAAACATGAAATCTTCCCATGATAACAATCCTAGCATGCATGCATTTCTTTTGGAAAGTACTAAAACATATAAAAATACGAGTTCAATGGAACCTAGAATTATTTTGAATTAGTCAAAGTCAAACAAATATACTCCACCCCATATCTTCAAAATGGCCGGTCCAAGCATCTTAAATTCTACTATACTAATTGACCGAACAATAAATTACATTACCTAAGAAACATGAAGAATATCACTTTTTTTTTAACATTTTTTGGAGAAGAGCAATTTAAGTGGGTTAATGATAGAGAGAGTGAGATAAGCAGTGGAATGTTGTGTCTGATAAGGGATCCACGTATTGCTATGTCTTTTCACTTTCGGTGGAATGCAAAGGGTTTCAAACAATTAATAGGCCATAGGATATGCTTGTCGTAACAAAGTAATCACAAGAAGGGTGTCCCCAAAACAGGTCGGCGGAATTCCGCACGTGTGGGGGTCCACACTATCTCTATCATTTTGTTCTTCTATTCTAGTACTAGTATTATAATATTTGAGTATACATCTTTACTCTAATAATTTTCTATTTCTTGGTCCAAAAGCCTCGTATTAGATGAAATCCTTATATTTCAGTTAGAGATTACTACGGATATTTTAGTCATTAAGACATTATATGATAAACTATTAAAAACCCAACATTATATAATACTATAATATATATATATATATATATATATGTGAAAAGTTTTCTAAATATATCTCATTATCCTTAATATTTCATATTCATTTTTACTTGAATATTCTCTTTTAGGAAAATGTCTATTTTATGTGATTAGAAATTTTACTTTTTATTTTAAATTTTATTTAGAATTTAAAAATATATACTAATAATATGAAATACTTGTTCAGAGTCATTATCGTATCTTAAATTTTGAATTGAATTTTAGAGATTTTATTAATAAAATTAGCAAATCAACAATATATGATAGATTATAATTTCATTAACCATAGACAAGACCCATCGAATTTTTATCATACGATTAGTTGGTTATATGGATTAGCAATACTCACTGTTTTTTTTTTTTATTATTTTATCAATATCAGTATTCATCAAACGTTAAATCTAATTTGAATTACAGACCAACAAAACCATCGAACTTAAATGAATCGTAATTTATACAATTAACCAGTGAAAAGATTCCAACTCCTTTTATCCTTTCTGTTCTCAACTATCAAGACACCTTATTACTCTGTTCAAGAATTATGTGCAATTTAATGCCTAATTGGAGAATTATACCAATCGTTCATCATCACATGAGTGCATAGTTACAGGCATAACAACGGGTCATTAATTTTTCTTTTATTTTTACATATTATATTAGTGACATGTCAACATCTATATCACTTATCATTCGTATTATATATCATTTGTCTTGTAAGTCATCAACATCATATTATTTATAATACCATGTATACCAATTTTTAGAATAACTGAATTATTATAAATTTTCTAAGATTCATTTTCTGTTCCTTCATATAAAAAAGATCCAGTATTGAATATAAGGAGGAATAACATAATTTTCGTTTGAAGTTTGACAAGTCACTCATTTGGGATCCAATCACATCTATTTAGACAAATAGAAGATTATGTTTTCTTTCTCTGTATTATTTCATGGGTGATGGAACAAATTTAGGGGTCTTTTTCTTTGACCCAACGAATAAACACAGCTTACCTACTCTTGTATGGCATTCTCTACTTTCTACGCTAATTTAGGAACACATTGCATGGTGATTATGTCGGAGAATCAAAAAGGGACACTAACTTTGACATGTCTAACAGTTCCGCTGAAATGGAAAAACAAGCATGACTATGTCACCCAATTATGCCACTCATCTGTTCAACATCATACTTTCGAAAACCAATGTCATTTTATTGGCTAATGAGAAGGAACTATGTTTCTTGAGAATAACTTGCAACAAAGAAATCTTATTTCTTGCTTTTTTACTTTGAGATCTCTAAAGTTGCAGGCATGTCAAATCTGATGATAGTTGCGCCGATATATATGCTAAGCATCAAAGTTATTGTATAAAAAGTATTCAAAGAAATTGTAATACAAACCCTTGAAGATTATATATAAAGAGTTGTGCCAATACTTTATGATTATTTTTAAAGTTTATATAACTGTCTTGAATGGTGATAACCAAATATCTAGATAATATTTAATCAATATATAATCTTTAAATTCATAATACTATAATAAAAGTGATAATAAACACAATTGCTTCACATTACTAGTCATACAAAATTCATATAAAAAAGATGTATTATCATAAATACACAAATTTATAAATATGTTGTCCTTTTGTTTTGCCAGTTTTTTCAATATACAGTTTAAAGTCTATATAGTATTAGCTCCAAAGTACACTGCGATGACTATGAGAGGAAAACAGCAGCAGATATAGTGGACCATTTTTCCTTTTCATATTGGAGGTCACATCGTACTTGTTTAATATTAATATTCATAGATTTAAATCTTTAGGAAAATTATTGTTACTACTGGTGATCATAAAATAAGAAAAAAAGCTCAGCTTAATTTTTTTTTTTTTTATAAAAGTATACCCAATTGGTGTATATTTAGAATAAAAAAATTCCACTGTGCAAGCTTATTTATTTATTGAGAATTCCGTATGCGATCTTTAAAATTATAAAATATAAAACCTAAGTTTGGACACCCCCTTTCCCCATAGAAAAAGGAGAAAAATATTAGACCAAAGTACAATGGTAACATTATTAATTTTACGAAAAATAAATATCCAGCTTCTGGAGGCACTCACTGGCCAAAAAATATCTAGGAAATTTGTGGAGCACCGACTTTTTGTGCTAGTTAGGACTAGAAAAAGAAAAAATATTGTCCCCTGTTGCCAATGCAATTCAAGCAAATGGGCAATTTGTCAAGGTAGTTGCATAATCAAATACCAACTTTGATTAATTAATCAACGAGTTCAATGCCAAAAGTGTGATACATATTAGAAATTAAAGTTGATAGTGGAACTAGCTTAGTAAAACAGTTACTTGTTTTTAAATTAATTTTCAATAAAAATGAAGTATTTAGATAAATAATTTCAAAAAATATTTTTTTTTTAAAATATTCTCTTATAAGATGTCATTTTCAAAATTGATTTTGGAGTTTGTTAAAATTAATTAAAAAAGTATATTTTAATTTTTTGTAAAATTTATCGAAATTGTTAGGTACAAAAAAGCATATAAAATATTATTTTTATTAATCTAAATAAATTTTATATAAACTATGTCAAAAGTTCCATAAAAGACGTTCATAATAAATAATTATAATTTTAAAACATGGAATTCATTGTTATTTTACTTTTCAGTTCTTTTGTTCCACCCATATAGTTGTTATAAGATAAGAATAATGTTGAAAAAGTAATTGATATTTTTATAATTTTTAAAATTTAAAATAAAATTAAAACATTTAAAGTGAAATTTTTTTATTATTTTAAGTCCTATAGAAATTTTCTTTGTTTAAGTTCTACAATATTATATTCTAGTAAGGAGGCGTGTACATGTTCGGGTCGCTCGCATTTTCATGCATGTTTAAAATATATATTTATAAAATTAATTTTTACATATTGAGAAGAAAAATTTATTTTTTAAACTCTTTAAAACATAGAAATTGATAGAATTCAAGCAGAAAAATAACTCAAACAAATTTTAACTTAATAGATATTTAAATTAAAATTTATTTGTAGAAAATTTTGAAAAATTGATATCATCTTTAATAAATGAAAATATATTACATTAAAAATAGGAGATAAAATTTGTTATTCCCAATTTACGTGTATGACATGGTCGATAAAAAAATAGTATCGAAAACATAAACGCAGTATATGCACTCTGGAGTTTATAAAATTAAATTAAAAATAATTTAAATATAATTGTTTTTCTTAAAATATACTGATTTTATTATTCCGCCCCCATATTTTTGTTGGAAATATTAGAATTTATTATTTTACATCCCATCTATTTTTGGGAGCATAATAATAGAATGAATGTTGGATGAGTAATAAAGTAAATATTATTTTAATCTCATTTAATATTTATTTTATTATTTTGGTTCAAGAAATAACAAATAGTCTTACCATTTTTATTTTTGTTTTGGTCTCCTTAAAAAAAATAGTTAACATTTGAGACTGAATAATATACACTAAAAGAATAATGTTGGATAATATGGAGACAAAAGAAATTAATTTACGAGATAAAGACAACAATATATATATATATATATATATATATATATAGTTTAAATACCTAATTAGAGTTTTCTAAAAATTTTAGAATCTACTCCTGTATAATATTTAAAAAATATTTTTTCTAAAAATAGTATATAGTAAATAAAAATTGATCTCATAATATTTATAGTTTATGAAACATATTTTAAATAATTTAAAGATAAAAATTAATTGATTTAGATATAAATTATTGAAATCAAATATATTTCATTAACACTTATGTAAGATGCATTATTTATATATATTTGGTATTATGTTTGTCCCATAAATAGAAAGTATACTAACAAAAATTAGAAATTATATAACAACTAAAAATTGAAAATTATAGTGAAATATAAATGTAATTTAGCTTGTATAATTTAAATTTCATGATATTAACTGATTAAAAAATATTAATATTAATTTAATTTAATAATATTTATAATATCATCTTATTTATTTATTATTCTATAAAAATATTCATTTATGTTTTGTTTACAGATAAAATGATTCGACATGTACGTACAATTTTATATTATGTATGGTATAAATATTTATGTAATTTGCCAATTTTATATCACATAAATGTTAAAATGAAATGTATAGTACATCTAACACATTTAATAGCAAAAAATTATATTTAATGTATGATCATTAAAATTAAGTATTCTAGAAAATTAATATAAAACTCTTATTTTAACATTTTAAATATTAAGTACTGTAAAATACACATGATAAGAATCCCAGATACTTTCCAAAATTAAATGCACATCAAATACACTTGATTTTCACTTGCCCAGCATACACAGAATTGATTTCATGCTCTGAATAGTTATTTTTCCTTCCAAACATTGTATCACCACTTCATTACCAACTCTTAATCTTTAAAAGAATAACACCGCATCAAGCTTTTACCAAATTTTATTATTACTTTGTAGCCTTTTAATAATTTCAAACCCAGTTTATCTCTCTTTAACACAAACTAAGATTTTTATAACAGATAGATTATCCTAAAACTTTTATAACAACGAAATAAAGTTAAAATAAATTACCTAAGCTTTTGTTAAAACAATTTAAGGCTTGATAAAAAAATATCTCATATTCAGTAACAATCCAAATTAAAAGATTAACAAAAATAGAACTTGAGTTTCTCCCAGCACAAAGCCAAAGGAAGCAGGAAGAGAGAAAAGAATTTAAACAAAAAAGTGATTCTACTCTAGGGGTGTATCTATTTGTTTTGGTTTATTAAGTTTAAAAAAATTTAAATTTTTTATTTTAAGTTTCAAAGATTTTCTTTTTGGCACCATTATATTTTAATTTCACATAATATAGTTTTTAAAAAGTTAAATATCAAAAATCAAATGTTTCAACTTAATGTAAAATTCCTCGTGGAATTCAAGTTGGGCCCCTGATCCGTTTTCTCATCCTTCCATACCATATTCAATGACTGTTAAAAAAATTCGATTGTATAATCCACACCCAGTGATGTGAGCCCAAAACATTTTTACATTATTAAAAATCGTTTTCTTTTTCTTTTCAAACACTAGAAATAGACTAACTAAAAATATTAAAACTAATGGTTATTATACATTTAAAAATAAAAAATACACACGCACATATTATTTTTTTAAAAAAAAACATAACACTTTTAATTAATTATTTCGCTCTTAAAACATAAAATTTTCAACTATAAAACCAGTGAATATTCTTGTAAAAAACATTTAATATTTTTGCTATTTTTGGAGCTACTCTATTTATTGAATATTTATTTACTACTGTATTATTTTCGAAAATATATAAAGCTTTTTTTCCTTGAGTAAGGTACTATATTTGAAAAACTCTTGTGCTTAATCTCAACTTCTTTATAATTAAAATCCTTAGACTCCGTTCAATTGAGTATTTTGAGGCGTCGAGAAAAAGAGGATCTCATGAAATTAATGGATGCAACAGAGTAGAGGAAGAAATTGATTATTTTTCACATTTGATAGAACTGAAATAAGTTAAAAAAAACATTAAAAAAAATAGTGACCATATGATTAATTTTGTCTTGATAATAAATGTGAAAAACCGAAACATTAGAAAAAATATATAATTCCAATAAATAAAAAAAATAAAATAATAAATATTTATAAATTTATTTAAATCATCACACTTTTTTTTTCACTCGTGGTAACTAAACACTTTTTTATCCACGATAACACGTGACTCTACTATTGTTTCATTGTTTCTGCATACAGAATCAAACTCGCACTTTTTTGTCCCCTTTGTCTTGCAAGTTTTTGGAACACATATATTTGATATTAGTAAATAAAATATCTCACAATATTTTATCACACCCACCAACAAAAATGGATATAGTGTTGAATTTTTAATATTTTACTATACTCAAGATATCACTATATAATTATAAATAAAGATACAAGATTGTTCTAGTAACTAAGAATGATGCTTTAAGATCATAAGAAAAGAAGAAAGAAGAGGGATCACATATTCAAATCTCATCATTAATATTTCTAACAAAAGCTAATAAATTAATTAAAATTAGCATAGAATCGGAAAGGAATAATTTAATGGACACCTTTATAGATCAATCTAAAATTTAAAATAATAGAAATTTCATGGCTACTAGTAAACTAGCTGGTTACCAATTTGGGTTACGGCTCAAGACTAAGACTTCGAAACTAATTACGTATCACACGATTTAGTTGGTTTATGATTTAAGAATTCGAAATCAATATTTATATATCTGTTAGATCAAGATGATTATCACATCTAAGATTTTTCTACAAGATAGATGAAACTTTCTCAGATGGAACATCAGCGAGCAAGTCAGACGAAACAAGCACAGACGAAAGATGACTCATCAGACTGAAGTCATTCGTCTGTCTCAAGTCAAAGTCATCAGACGATAGGATAAGACGAAACCTCTTAAAGACGGAAGAAGTATATCGTCTGTCCAACAAGTGAAGCAAAGTTTGAGTAACTCGCGCCAAGATTTCAAATCTTAATAAGTACTTATTAGAAGCATCCAAGATCAGTATAGCGATTCGTGCTTATACATGCAGCTCAAAAAGGTCTTCACCTTTTTGTCAAAGTTTCTGTACAAGTTAGAAAAGGTCTTGCGTTGATCTAAATCCATTTTCACGCCATCAATCACTCAAGTACTATTTGACACCTTTTGGAAAGCTCTCAACAAAATATTCAACGGCATTCTCATGTGTCTAACGATTATCTGAAGATGGTGCCTATTTAAAGACTTCACTTCATCAGAGTTCAGTTGGCGAAAACGCTTCTATTATTCTATCTTCTATGATTTCGCTCAATACATCTGATTATACTTCATTGTAAAACCCTCTCTGCGAAGAGGAATCTTTCTGATTTTAAAACATCTTTTTAAAATCCACTTGTGTGGTAGTTTAGCCTGAGGAGGCTGGTTATTCAAAGAATACCTTTGTTGTTTAGCCTACGAAGACTGTGTTCAAAGAATATCTTGTTATAGCCAGAAGTGGCTGGGTGCAAACAATACTTGTAACCATTTCACGGTTAGTAGTGAAAACTCAGTGGTTGCTGGGTAACTGGACATAGTCTTGTATAGACGAACCAGTATAAAAATAGTTGTGTATTTATCTTCTTAAGTGTTTGACTAACGAGGATAATTAAGCTATAACGTATCTTTCTTAAAAACAATTCTTGAAGATTAAGTAATACTTCGTCTGAACATATTTAAACCCACAGACGAAAGGGAATTTTTTTAAAATAAAACACAATTCAACCCCCCCTTCTTGTGTTCTTTCTTTTACAGTTTGGTATCAGAGCTCAGCCTCTAAGGGTTGAGCGCTTTACAGCTGCTAGAGGAAAAGATCCTGAATGAAGTCTCAAGGACCTTCATTCTTATCTGGAGGGTCATCTATGAACAAGCCACCAGCGTTCTCTGGTGATGACTACCCTTACTGGGCGGATCGGATGAAGATGTACATCAAATCCACACAGTACAGACTGTGGAACATCATAACTCAAGGAAACATCCCTATTGTCAAACCTGAGGTTGAATGGGGAAATGAAGAATTCTCGCTTATGGAACTCAAAAAAAAAGCCAGATATGTCATCATTTGTGCATTATCAAGGACAGAATACAACAAATTATGTGCATACAAAACAGCTAAAGAACTCTGGGATGCCCTCAAAATTTCCTATGAAGGAACTGAGGATGTGCGAATGAGGAAAGCTGCTACTCTTCAAAGAGAATATGAGATGTTCTCAATGAAGAAAGGAGAATCTATTGATATGATGTTTGGTAGATTCCAAACGATATTGAATGAACTCACTGCGCTGGATATTACCTTCACCAAAGCTCAAAACAACATGAAGATATTGGATAATCTTCCTCCTCCATGGGAAGCTATGTCCACTGCCATCTCAGTCGGGCGTGATATGAAGACATTAACTTTTGACGAGTTAATAGGAGCTTTGAGAGTACATGAGGTACTCTTGTGCAAAAGAGACAAGATCAAGGTTCAAGAACCAATAACTCTTCCGTCTATCAACAACACAACAAAGGAGGAAACTCTTAAGAAAGAAAGAAAGAAGAAGCACAAAGTTTTGAAAGCTGACACCAATGAATCTGATTCGTCTGATGAATCGTCTGATGATGAGATTTCTCTCATGGCCAGACGTTTTAAGAAGATGATGATGAAAAAGGGGAGAGGTCAATGCTTCTTTAAGAAGAAGGAAAGAAAACTCCGTGAAAAATCATCAAACAAGGAGGAGAGCTCAGAAGTGATCTGCTATGAATGCAGAAAACCTGGACACATGAGATCAGAGTGTCCAAGACTAAAGAAAAGATGGAATCCTCGCAAAGACAAGGGTAAGAAAAGTCTAGTGACTTGGGAAGACCTTGATAACGAAAGCTCAGAGGAATCCACTGAAGAAGAAGAAACTGCGAATATTTGCCTCATGGCTGGAGACACCGTCTCATCAGAGGTAACTGAATCTGAAACTTCTTCATCCTCCTCATTTGAGTCTGAGTCAGAATCAGAAGAAATTTCATACGATACACTTTTGGCAAACTCACATTTCATTGTTAAGCAATACAAAGTATGCAAAGCCAAGTTAAAACAAACTTTGGAAGAAAATGCTACTTTGAGAACTGAAAATGAGTTGTTGCAAAAGGAGGTATCAAATGAAAAATCATCTGAGTCTGAAAAGGATAATTTTATTTCTGAAATTGAAAGATTGAAGAAAGAAAATGAATCCTTACTCAAAGACTTAACAAAGTTTACTAAGGGATCCTCCGTGTTAGAAAATATTTTAAAATATGGGAGATCTCCATCTGACAAGAGTGGACTTGGTTATGTTGAAGAGTCAGACAAAATGAAAAACAATCTCGTTCTGTCTGCTCATAAAAAGAAGATTAAAAATTATAATAAAGTTCCAAATAATTATAGAAAAGATAAAAGAACCTTAAACAAGAAGAAATCTTCTTTCACTAACAAAGAAGGACCCAAAAAGATTTGGGTACCAAAGTCACTCATTATTCCTGTTGTAGACTCCTTAATAGGAAAATAGAGGACTTCAAGCTGGTACCTGGACAGTGGGTGCTCACGACACATGACGGGAGACCTGTTTATGTTCCAAGATCTCAGACCAAGTAAAGGATCTGTATCATATGGTTCAGGGAAAGGTAAAATCTTAGGCATTGGGACTGTTGGTAAGACACTCAATCCTCTTATCCAAAATGTGTCTTATGTTAAAGGTCTTAACTTCAATCTACTTAGCATAAGTCAATTTTGTGACAGTGGATATGAAGTAACTTTTAACTCAGATGAATGTATAGTAAAAAATAAAGACAAATCCATTCTATTTATTGGGAAAAGAAGGAATAACCTTTATGAGGTTTGCCTTTCTGACCATAGTGATCAGAATAACACATGTTTGATTTCAGCAGATGACGAACGAGATATTTGACACAAAAAGCTTGGACATTTAAGTCTCAAGTATATTTCAAAAATTTCTAAAAAGGATCTTGTAAAAGGTTTGCCGAAAATATCTTGGAAATCCAATCGTTTGTGTGAATCTTGTCAGCATGGGAAACAACTCAAAGCTTCTTTTAAATCAAAAAATGTTGTTTCTACGACAAGACAGCTATAACTGTTACATATTGATCTCTTTGGACCTACTTAGACTGAAAGTCTTAGAGGAAAGAGATATGAATTTGTAATTATAGATGATTATACTAGATTCACATGGGTATACTTCCTAGCACATAAACATGAGTCATTCAGTGTTTTTGAAATATTCTGCAAACGTGTTCAAAAAGAAAAAGGAATATGTGTTGCGTCTGTTAGAAGCGATCATGGAACAGAATTTGAAAATTCTGAGTTCAATACCTTTTGTTTTGAAAATGGTATCTTTCACAATTTTTCATCTCTAAGAACTCCTCAGCAAAATGGAGTTGTGGAAAGGAAAAATCGTACCTTAGAAGAAATGGCTAGAACTTTGTTGCATGAAAGCTCTCTTCCAAAGTATTATTGGGCAGAAGCAATTAATATTTCCTGTTATATTCAAAACAGAATATTGATAAGACCAATATTGAATAAGACTCCATATGAACTATGGAAAGGAAGAAGACCCAACATTTCTTACTTTCATCCTTTTGGATGTGAATGTTTCATCTTAAACACCAAAGATCAACTTGGCAAATTTGATTCAAAAGTGGTGAAGGGATTCTTACTTGGATATTCCAATACGTCTAAGGCCTATAGAGTATTTAACTCTAAGACGCAAGTTGTAGAGGAATCAATTCTTGTAAAATTCCAAGATAACTCAAAGACTGATAAGGAAATATCAGACCTAGAAAATTTATTTGATAATTTCCAGATTAACCCTTCTGGTCAAAGTTCAAGTCCAAATGATCAACCTGAGTCAGACGGAAGAATAGACACAAGAGCAGACGATAGAAGCACAGACGAACCCTCTTCGTCTGATACTCATCAACATGAAGATCAAACCCCTGTGAGAACATGGAAGTTTGTATCAAACCACACAGAAGATCTTATCATTGGAGATAGACATCAAGGTGTTCAAACTAGATCCAAACTAAAAGAATCGTCTGGATATGCTCTCGTGTCAAATATAGAGCCCAAGAATATTGAGGAAGCTCTATAAGATAATGATTGGATTTTGGCTATGGAAGAAGAGCTAAACCAGTTTACCAGAAACGATGTTTGGACTTTGGTAGAGAAACCAAGAAGCAAAAGTATCATTGGAACCAAATGGGTATTCAGAAATAAACTTGATGAAGACGGAAAAGTGGTAAGAAACAAAGCAAGATTAGTAGCTCAAGGCTATAATCAACAAGAAGGTATAGATTTCACTGAAGCTTTTGCTCCTGTAGCTAGATTGGAAGCAATTAGAATCTTACTTGCCTTTGCTGCTCATAAGAATATCATCCTATATCAAATGGATGTAAAAAGTTCTTTTCTAAATGGTTTTATTGAAGAGGAAGTATATGTAAGATAACCTCCTGGATTTGAGAGTTCATCTCAACCAGATCATGTTTTTAAATTAAAGAAGGCACTATATGGTCTTAAACAGGCTCCTCGAGCTTGGTATGAAAGACTAAGTTCCTTTCTTCTTCACAATGGTTTTTCAAGAGGGAAGGTTGATACTACTCTCTTCAAGAAAAGCGTTTCAAAAGACTTTATTATTGTCCAAATATATGTAGATGATATAGTCTTTGGAGCAACTAACGAATCCTTGCGCAATGACTTCTCTAAGTTAATGCAGGAAGAATTCGAGATGAGCATGATGGGAGAACTGAAGTTTTTCTTAGGACTTCAAATCAAACAAACTAAACAAGGCATATATATTCATCAACAGAAGTATACTAAGGAACTTCTAAAGAAATTCAAAATGGAAAATGCCAAACCAATGAAAACTCCCATGCATTAGTCTGGAGCCAGTCTCAACAAAGATGAATCAGGTAAGACCGTTGATCAGACGGTATACAGAGGTATGATTGGATCTCTTCTCTATCTCACTGCTAGTAGACTTGACATTATGTTTAGTGTCTGTCTATGTGCACGTTTTCAATCTGATCCTAGAGAATCACATTTACAAGCTGTTAAACGTATTTTAAGATATCTTATTGGAACCACTAATCTCTCTCTCTTTTATAAGAAAAGTAGTGATTTCAATTTAAGTGGTTATTGTGATGCTGATTATGCTGGAGATAAAGTGGAGAGAAAAAGCACAAGTGGTGGATGCCAATTTCTTGGTTCATCACTAATCTCTTGGTCAAGCAAGAAGCAAAACTCCATTGCACTCTAAACCACTGAAGTAGAATATATTGCTGCGGCTGGGTGTTGCTCACAACTACTTTGGGTAAAACATCAACTTGAGGATTACTCCAGGTTTGAAACTCAAATACTAGTATTTTTTGATAACACAAGTGCAATAAATCTCAGCAAAAATCCTATTCAACATTCAAAAGTCAAGCATATTGAAATCAAATTTCATTTTATAAGAGATTATGTTCAAACTGATTTCCAATGGGTAGATATCTTTACAAAAGCTTTAGACGAAACTCGCTTTAATTTCATTAAAGAAAATTTGGGAATTATCTATTTAATTGATTAAGTTTTCTCTTTCGTCTGAACTTTTCATTTCGTCTGTACCTTCGCATATCTTTTCGTGTTAAGACGAAACTTTGTGTCTGATCAAATTGAATCAGTCTGAGGAAATTCAACAGACGCAAGGATATTATTTAATTATTTTAAAGTTAAGTGTGCAGGGACAAATTAAAAGTTGCAATAAATGTGTCTGTCATTTATTGCACTATTCTAGGACTTTGAAAAGCACGCGCTATGAATTGTAGAAGTCAAATCAATCATTAAAAGGGTAATGATGGGGACACGTCAAATCAGAGGCGGTTTAAAATTCTTTCGTCTGATGAATCACAACCATTTTAGCTTTGACTATAAATACTATTAAAGTTCACATTTTTATTCCTTACTGCATTCACACTTTCTCTGAATATTCTACTCACACAACTTAACTCTCTCTTTTTTCAAACTTAACAATGACCGCCAAGAATATCAAGGCAACCGAAGCAACTTTCTTCGCGCAAGATCTCTTCTTGCCCAGCAAGTGGATATCGAGAGACACCATTGAGAGCATCTCCGACAGAGTAGCAAAGATGCTGGTACACAATGGATGGATGGAATTCGCAGAGATGAAAGGGTCATGGCTGATGGAGGCCTATGCTGAGTTCTGGAGTGACGCAAAGGAATTTGATGATGGTATTGTAGGTACCATTGACAACAAGGAGTATATTATCACAATAGACTCCAATGCTGAAGCTGGGAATTGCAAGGCAGAAGGGCGCTTTTACAGCGCTGACTGGATGAGGAATGAGTCTGAAGAACACGTGGACAAGATTCTCCACGGAAAGAACCACAACCTTGAAGATTCCAAGTTTTTGAGATCAGGGAATCTTTGTCCCACTGCAAGAATCATCCACAACCTTCTTTACAACATCTTCACACCCAGAACTGGCTCACGAGACAATGTGAGTACTCGAGACAGGTTTTGCATCTTCTACTGTCTGAGGAAAGCAAGGATGAGTCTCCTTCACATCATTCTTGACCATTGGATAAGTGCGTTAAGAAATAGGAACATTCGCAGGAAAAACAGTATTCCCTACGCCACTCTCTTCTCCAAAATCATTATCAACCAAGGCTTTGATGCCACTGGCGTTGTTTGGCACAAAGAAGGCACGGAAGTCAAAGGAAGCACCTTTGCCAAGATGCATCTGAACCCTAGCTTCCTTCATCACACTGCGAGTGAAAAACAATTTCCCCTTTCACCAATCACCAAAGACCCCCCTCACAGAGCTCGCATCAAACGCGCCAAAACCCAAATACAAACCCAAACACAATCCCAAACACAAACCCAAACACAAGCCCAAACACAAACCCAAACATCCTTACCTCTTCCACCTGTGGTTATATCTGAAGTCCCTTTCGAAGATGCTCTAGAAGAGCCTCTTAAGAAGAAGAAGAGGACTATCAGAATAAAACACGTTGCGGCTAAGACGCAAGGGAAGACAATATCCCCAAGTGAAGATGAAGGGGCTAGGCTATCGTGTAAAGGTGTTTCGTCTGTTAGAATCCTTTCAGACGAAGAAAAGCAGAAGAAAGCAGCCGAAGAGAAAGCAAGAGCCAGAGATGTCGCTCTTGAAAAGGCTGCCAAAGATAAAGAAAAAATGAAGCAGAATCTTGCGTCTGTGGTTGTTGGAGAAACAGACGAAGCAAAATAACTAAAAGAGGCTATGAGGGTCTCTATGCTGCTTCAAGCTGAAAGAGAAAGAATTTTTCTTGAAAGAGTTAAGGGCATTGGATCGTCTGAAGATGCGTCTGCTCCAACAACTTCAGAGGGCATGAACAGTGATGAAACTTCCCAGATCCAGAAGGATAATGCTCAGTTGACAGAGGAATTGGAGACCATGCTTAATGATGAAGTCTCAACTATGGAGGTTTCTACATCAACACTTCAAGACGAACATGGGACAAATGTGTCTGATCCTATTGTTGCGTCTCCTCTCAATGCTGCCTTTGATCAGACGATACCTGCTGTGTCTGAAGAAGCATCCCACCAACAGACGATGGAGATTTCGTCTGAATAAATACTTATTGAAGACATAAGTTCTTCGTCTGATGAAGAACATATGGATGTAATAAAGGTGGATGCATCATGGGTGAGATCTCACGCCGAAGTCATCAATCCTGAAGATCTACCACCCAAGCACAAGACGGACTATTCGTTCCTCAACGAATTAGTCATGAAACGTTTTGCTGAAAGCTCTTGTGTTGAAAGACCAGTCAAGCCTGACTGGATTCTTGGAGAGAAGATTGAAGATATCTCCAACGATGGTGAACCGTCTGAGTCTGCTAAAGATGGTCACTTGGCAGACGATGAAGACTGCTTTATAAAGGACACTCCTTACATTGAGTTGAGGAATCCCTATCGGTACAGAGGCAAAAAGGGATTTCAACTTGGGAGATTTGTCAACCTCATCGTCTATCACAAACCCCTGAAGCCAGTAGATTTCAAAGAAGATTTCATCTACACTCCTCAAGAGCAACGCGAATAGCTGAAGCGTCTGCCTTGGGATAAACTGGACTCCTTAGACATCAAGGGTTTAGAAGGAATAAACAGGTACAAGGATCATCTAGCTGAGTCGGTGATTGAAGGACCAACTTTTAGCTATGAACCCCACATCCCTTTCAGAGAAAACATCAAGTGGAAGGTTCAACATGAAATCAACGCTCCTGCATTTCACCACTGCAGATATGGAGATCCTAGCTCCACCATCTATGAGCCAAAGGATTGCTCACACTGGCATCTGGACACCATTGACCGTCATGATCCTGTACCCTTCACAATTCCCATTAATCAAACAGAGTATGTAGGTCTAGGACATACTCTTGGAATTTTTCTTCCCTATACAAGACCTCACTGTTCAGGCATCTGCCCCCGCTACTCCATCCTCCTCAACGAATTCGAAGACCCCAAAGAGTTTGCTCATGCTCTTCCTGAAGACTACAACATGGCATTCAAACTGATGGCCAGTGCCTATAGAAGGGAAGAAAAAGCTAGATCAACTTCCTTCTATCACATTGAAAGGAGAGCAAAGAAGGAGAGGAGAGACTGTCCATTCATGGTAGGATCTCAATTCTCTTCTCTGGTTTCAGACGAAACCAAGTTTTCAATCGTCTTAGACCGAAAATGACCTTACTTGGTCAAGTTTTTGGCTAAAGGAAAAGAGAAGAAGACTCCGTCTGTCTCCAGATCCTTCAAGTTTGCAAGACACATCCCCCAAAGACTTTCGTCTGCTGCATACTTGCATCTCAAATCTCTTCAAACCTATGCTTCAAGACCTATCAATCTGAAGATTCAAAGGATGATAGAAGATCATGAAGCCACCTCTGAGTTCTGCTCTTGAACTTCATTTGATGAAGATTCCACAATCTGTGGCATGGTGTTTCCTGGAGAAACCTTTGCTTATACACATCCATCACATTAGCATCCAGATCTTGAGCTCTCTGTTCCCTCTAAGATGTTCACTTGGCAATGGGAAAGAGACTTCACTGCGTACCTCACTCTTCCACTCTTCAGTCTGCGTCTGAAGAGGACTCCAACAATGTTCATCATAGATGACTTTATACCTATCGTGGAAGAGCCTCAAACACCGCTTGTGGAGATTAATGATAGGGTGAAGGTTACTGAGGATGACGCAAGGGACGCTGATGAGTATAATACTCTAAAGCGTAAATATGATGCCTTAAAAGAGAACTGCGAGCATCTAAAGCAAAAGAACAAAGAGCTTGAGAATAATCAAGCCTCTCTTACATCTGAGATGCAACAGCTGAAGGAGATTGTCATGAGCCTTATTCAAAAGAGGCCTAAGCCTTCTTCTTGATCATGTTTTTTATGATTCTCAGCCCAAGGGGGAGAGTATCTTAGAAAGGAAGAAAGGGAGAAGTTGTTATGCTAAGGGGGAGTGCATAGTCTGAGGGGGAGCCTATTTCGTTTGAGAAGCCTAGCCTATATCGTCTGAAGGGGAGCAAAATTTTTTTTTTTGTATTGTATTGATTCTTTATTAATTTTTATAGCACATACATGTATTTTATTTAGAACTTTAGTTTTCTGTATACCTTTGTAACATTGTATAAGGTTTACATCACATTGATGCAACAATTCTTTTTAAAAAGAGGTATTATTTCAGAAAACATCGTCTTGATGTAAATCTGACTTGTGTTTTATCTGTGATCACTAACCTTAACTTATGCAGATGTCTTCTTGAGAAAAGTTATCAATATGGTCTGTAATCATCAAAAAGGGGGAGATTGTTAGATCAAGATGATTAACACATCTAAGATTTTGATTTCTACAAGATAGACAAAACTTTCTCAGACGGAACATCAGCGAGCAAGTCAGACGAAACAAGCACAGGCGAAAGATGACTTATCAGACTGAAGTTATTCGTCTGTCTCAAGTCAAAGTCATCAAACGATAGGATAAGACGAAACCTCTTAAAGACTGAAGAAGTATATCGTCTGTCCAAGAAGTGAAGCAAAGTTTGAGTAACTCACGCCAAGATTTCAAATCTTAAGAAGTACTCATTAGAAGCATCCAAGATCAGTATAGGGATTCGTGCTTACACATGCAACTCAAAAAGGTCTTCACCTTTTTGTCAAAGTCTCTGTCATAAGTCGGAAAAGATCACTGCGCACGCAATCTAAATCATTGCACACACGCCATCAATCACTCAAGTACTATCTGACACCTTTTGGAAAGCTCTCAAGAAAATATTCAACGGCATTCTCATGTGTTTAACGGTTATCTGAAGATGGTGCCTATTTAAAGACTTCACTTCATCGAGTTCAGTTGGCGAAAACGCTTCTATTATTCTATCTTCTGTGATTTCGCTCAATACATCTGATTATACTTCATTGTAAAACCCTCTCTGCGAAGAGGAATCTTTCTGATTTTAAAACATCTTTTTAAAATCCACTTGTGTGGTAGTTTAGCCTGAGGAGGCTGGTTGTTCAAAGAATACCTTTGTTGTTTAGCCTGCGAAGGCTGTGTTCAAAGAATATCTTGTTATAGCCAGAAGTAGCTGGGTGTAAACAATACTTGTAACCATTTCACGGTTAGTAGTGAAAACTCAGTGGTTGCTGGGTAACTGAACATAGTCTTGTATAGACGAACCAGTATAAAAGTAGTTGTGTATTTATCTTCTTAAGTGTTTGACTAACGAGGATAATTAAGCTCTAATGTATCTTTCTTAAAAACAATTCTTGAAGATTAAGTAATACTTCGTCTGAACATATTTAAACCCACAGATGAAAGGGAATTTTTTTTAAATAAAACACAATTCAACCCCCCTTCTTGTGTTCTTTCTTTTACAATATTTGTTAATATTGTAATAAATTGATAATTTTATGTTTTACCTATTTTTTTTCTATTTTATATTTTTTTACTATATAATTATAAACCAATCTTATTATGTTTTTAGCTATTTTATTTTATATATTTTATAATTTGAGTAAAACTTGTACAATTAAATTGTTTTTTAATAATTTTTTAATATATTTTGTTTTTTTAATATTTATAAGAAAATTTTTAAAATCGTAAAACTAACCCAATCAAATAGCAAAAGATTAGTTTGATTTTGTTTGAATTTTGTAATTATTTCAAATCAAACAAAATCATACTCTTTTTTTTATTGTTTGAATGAATTTTAAGATAAAAATTGAACCAAATCAAATCACACACCGAGTACCCCTAGATGAATTTTCTCTTAATTACTTATAAACTTTAGTATCTGATATTTTAAATTAATATTATTAATCTAATCATATTATTTATATTTAATTATCATTATTTATTAATTAATTTACTTATATATATTCTAAATTTTGAATTCACATAATATATAATAATAATATAAATTACCTAAAAATAATTAATATTAAATAAAATATATTAATAAAATTTATATTATTGTACTTATATTATTTATTATTTATCAAAAATTTAACATCACATGAAAATTTTAACTTATTATTTATTCTATATTATTCTCTTTATATTGTTCAATACCATAACTTTTAGAAAGAAAAAAAAAACACCTTAATTTATTTTAAACCATGAACTTAACCATTATCATTATAGTTACTTAACTATTTCTTATTTCTTATCATCGTAATTCTTATACTTAATTTATTACTATCATTATAGTTTCTAATTTAATTCATAAAAGAACGAGACATTAAATGATAATTCTTCACACTTTTAATTAGTTTGAGTATCCATTTCTCAAATGACATGGCATTGAAGTCTCACTCCTTCTTTACAATAGCTGGTTACACTGCCATAGAATTTTTATCTCCATTGGGTGTCATGTACTCAAATTCTTTAAAAGCCTTTATCCCATATATAGCTAGCAAACACCCTGATTACTGATTAGTTTTTGATTTGTAAGAGGCAATTACTTTACTCTGACTTTTCTAAAATGACCAACACTTGTAATTACTCCAAGTAAAAATGACCAATTCTATTGTAGATATATCTTTCCAAAATGAATAAGATATTGTCCATTTAAGTTTCAATTATATATTTTAGTTATCATCCAAACATCTAATATTTCAAGCTACAGTAGAAACTGTCATCCAAAACTCGTTTTTGGAAGTAATCAATTTTGAAAGCTTCTCTATTTGGTTGCAATTTTCAAGTCATCAATAGACTAATGCCATTGACCGAAATTTCCCTCACGCGATGGACCACATAGCATAACCCTTATAAGAGAAACTCACCAACGTATATTTCATATCTTCTGGGCCAAAATCATTAGTTTTCCTTTCCAATACCACATTGATCCTGGTTGTTTTATGCCAACAACAAAAGGGATTTGCCCCCAAAAAGAGTTTGGAGCTTTGATATATTATTTCTATGCTAACTACACTAAGTACAATGCTTAGGCGGAGTTTCTTAAGTCATTTTATTTGTCCAATTAAACTTAGAATTTCATCTCAATAATTCAATATAATAAATGTCAACACGTACAATTTGGCATCCAATTCTAAAACCATAATTTTGCCATCACAAATTTGTTTTTGATATAGCTTAGTATTAATTCTGTTTTGTATCATAGTCTACAGTCTACAAATTTCTGTTATGCAGTATTATTCAGTTTCCTTTTCTCCTTAAATCATAGTAAAACAGAAAGAAATTTGAAACAGGGCATAGTATTATTTAGCTAAAAGCAAAATCCCAGCAATTAGTAAAAGTAGTCAAATAAACATTAGATTAAGCATTTCATATATACAGAATATTTGATACCCATCTCCTATCACTCATCATCAACCACATAAATACCCTTCTAAAACAGATGCTTATTAGTTATTGATAATTTGATATTCTTAAATCTCAGGGGAAAGTTCAGAGTTTAGACTATCTAACCAACGACCCATGTATGAATCCTCCCGATGTTCTTAAATTATAGAATGAAAGAACTGAAGATTGAAATCAAGAACATAGTCAAATAACACATCACCATAAACAAACACAGAACCGAATTCTCAATAGTTCTTTGAATTTGGTAGTGGCGATGAGGCACCAGAAATAGCAGGCCTAGAATTGCATGATCTAAGGGAACCACTTCGCATGAACATCAAAACCGAGGCCACAATTTTCTTGACCTTAACAGCAACCTTCTTTAGCTTCATCTTAGGCTTCTGGGGCTCTACAGAACAATGAATATTGTTATCATTTTCCTTGGAAGATAGCTTGTAAGTTGTGAGAAAGATTTTCCTTTGTTTCGCCCTTTTGCGTCTGTAGCTAACAGACTTAACCATCTTATCTTTGCCTTGCAAACTCAGAAGCTCGTATCTGTATCTGCGGCTGAAGGTGAGAGTGGTGTTACGCACAAGTGTGCTCATACTTGCAATTCACAGACACGACACTGATGTTGAAAATGTAAACAAAGTAACAGAACACAAAAAAAATTTGCTTTTGCTTTGGTTTAGAATTGTGATTTCGATTTCCAACTGCTATATAAATCTCATTGTGCCACTTTTTGGGGTTTGGTATAGACTCGTGTAAAAGGGTGTTAACTGTTGACTTTTGTTTTGTTCGTTTTTCGTAATTGGCGTGCGCACCTGCATTATTTATGGTAACAGGTAAGTTATAATATTTACGAAATGTGAATTTTATATGATTTAGTGCGGTAGTTGTGCACGTGGCACTATGTCTGTTACTGATGTTTTTATCTTTTACAACACAAATAGTTTGCTTTTAATTGATGTTACTTTTAATGTATGAATAACGTCGCTTAAAAGTTTTTTTTTTTCGTTATTTATATAAAATTTTACAACAAATTAAAAGAAAGAAACATGTGATAGAACAGATTTTTTTTAATGATAAGGGATTAAATGAAACAAAGTTGAATATGTAAAATAATAAAAGAATTGAATAGTCAAATGATGATATAATATCAATCTAATATTAATAATTAATATTAAGATAGACTTTGATACATTAATAATATGAATAATAAATCTAATTTAATTTTATACAACTGATTTGTAATGTGATATTTGAGTCTCAGATTGTGATAAATAATTTTTAATATTTTTATATATTTAATGATTGAATTATAATTATTTATCATTTTAATTATAGGTTGAATTTCATTAATATTGAATAATAATTAAAAAAATTAAATAGTTCATATTAATTTAAATATTGTCTAGGTGTATAGTATGTTAATTCTAATGCACATGGATGGATGAAGCATTAAATAATTTTAGATCAATGTAACTTTTTTTTGTTTTAAAAAAGTGATTTATTAGCTTTTCATCCAATATAAAATTGGAGATGAAATTATCCAGTTAATATTGAATGATATATATAAGCATGCATCGCCTCTCAAAATTGTAATACAGCATAAAAAATTACAAATTTAAGCCACACGTTAAGTGTAAATATTAATTAAATTAATAAAATTCACTTTTTGATTAATAATTAAAAAACATCGTATTTTACTGTTGTTGACGTTGAATATGACGCATCGAGCAGAAGAAGAAATAAGTGGGAAACACGAAGTTTCTCGTTACTAATATTGACCATTAATTTGACCAGGCCATAATTTTATTTTATGTTTTCAACCAAGCAACAATAACATCGATATTCACTGAAAATGACATTTTTGTGTTTTTATTTGATTTCACAATCTAGAAGAAAACTGGTTGAATGCTTTGAATTGATTTTGTTCTTTTTTGATTTATTATTTGTTTTATAGTGAATTGCAGAAAAGTTATTTATTATATGCTTTAATTTCTAGAAGAAACATAGCCATTCAATCATATTGTCATCAATTATCTCCATATATTGATTGCTTCTATAGAACGTTCATCAAAAGCTTTTGAGGGAGACAATTTTTAGGTTACCTAGCTAATCATTGTCTTAAAAATGTTCATTAAAAAATTAAAAATATAAGGTTTTATTAGAAAATTATGTTAAAGGTGTTTAAAATTTATAGAAGAGATCACCATATAATTTTTAATAAAAAATTAACTTTTAATATTTTAACAAAGACCCTTCGGATATTTATTAGTAATTAATTAATTATTTAATTATATTGATATTTTTTTATATTTCCTTACTGTTATTTTTTTTATAATGATAATAACAAATTTTAACTTTAAGACCATATACATAATTTTCTACTAAGATTTCCTCACAACTACATTAACCCTAAAATTTTCTACAAAGACTAAAATAGGTATGAAAAAGTCCTATATAAATACACAAGTTTGTGCAAATATCCGGGTAATCAACTAAGTAACAAAGCTTAAAACAGAGAATAAAAAAGATGAAAAATACCCAAGGTTTTATTGGAGCACAATATATCTTACTCCACAAAATAAGCCTGTGATCTAACGGTTGAAAATAAAAAATTATATGCCCCAAACTTATTGACAAAATTTAAGTTGATCCAAATCCATGAATATGCAATTTGACAGTTGTAATGATGTGAATAAGCTTAAATTTCTCTCTTTTTTTATATCAATGATGATTATTCCACTTTGGAAATATTTTTCTCTCAACCTTTCCACTTATGATATACTTCAAATATATATTTATATTTAGTAAATTCTAGATATTTTAAGTGATTTAACTATGATTGTTAAATGGTCGATCTGACCCAATCTATAGGGTCAAAGGATGAAAAATACGAATTATACCAATTTTAAATAGGCTATATTTTTTTACTCAATGTGACCTGCCATGTCAGAATAAACCAATTTTAATTAAATCACTCTTAGATTAGCATAAGATATGATACGCGCTTATTATTATTTATTGACTCAATTATTCGTATTGAAAACTTTAGTAATATATAAATGAATAAACCACGTCGCACAATTCTTTCTATTCTCCTCTGTTGAACAGTTGAGAAGCTTCTATTGAAGAAATAAGAGACTTTGATTGAAGGAGAGAAGCTTCTATTCTCCTCTTTGGTCTTATGGCTTAAATAAAAAAGTTTGGGTAAATTTAAATTTCCTTCTTCATTTGGCTTGACCCAGAGTCTTTTTTGTAAATTTCCTAGTACAATATCCAACACAAATATAGGAAATAAAATTTGATGTAAATCTAAATACGTAAATCAGAAATAAAAAAAAAAAACATTAAAATAGGCGAAGTTATAGATTAAGTTATTTTCTTTAAAATGTTTTGTGGTAGGGGCAGAACTTATGGAGTGGAGGGTTGTTGCCTTTCAAAAAAAAAAAAATTAATTTAACTTATATATATATATATATATATATATATATATATATATTATAATATAAAAATATGTTTTAAGAAAATATATAAAAAGGGGGAGTATAAATTAAAAATTAAGATGTTATTTTATATTATTAATTAATAATGAAAGATATGATTTTTTTTTTGTTACATGTAATTGTGAAAATAATTAATTAAGATTTTGTTAAAATTTAATTCGATTATGCGATAAACTAATTATTTATTGATAATTCATTTTAACGGTGCTTAGTGTTATGATGTTATAAATTCATTATTCTATTAGATGGATTAATACACTGAATTGAGTCTAAGAAGTTAAAGAAACGAAGAATATTACTTTAAATAATATATTACTGTATACTCACTTTGATATTAATATATATATATATATATATATATATATATATATATATAAAGTGTATATGACTATTATTATTATATAACTTTGAATGTTAAATATGTGAAGATAATTTTTCTTACCCTCAAAATAATTATACAGATTAGTCACTATTTATGTGTATGGACTGTGCAACTATCTTCGAGCTTCATAATAAAATAGTTCTCTGGTATAGATTTTGAGAATTCTCGCAAGAGAACTCCGCAAACTAACAATCTCACGCAATACCCAATATAACGAAAGCGCCCCACACTGTGGCGCCTTGTATAGAAAAGCCACAGTCCGAATTTTGTGGCATCTTTCACCATATTCGTGGTTGTCTCCTTTATTTATAAACAAAGTGCATTAACTCTGTGTCTATGTGACTTTTATGTTGTGTGGGTACCTGAAAATAATATGTTAAAGTGTACAATTAATATGAAATTATCACATAGCAAATACGTATAAAATAAAATGTGGCATTGTGAATAAAATTTTTAATTTTTATATTTTTAATTTGATATAAAATTTCAATGCTAATAATTTTTTATATTAAAATTTTTTTTTACGTAATGCAATTATTTTTGTAAAAAATTTATTCTTAACATAAAAAAATTTATTTATATAAAAAATTTAATTTTAACTTAACAAAATTATTTTCCTAAATTAATATTTTATATTTTCTAACATAACAGAAAAAAAAGAAAAAAAATCAATACTAACAATTATTTTAGAGGTGAGTCGTTAGATAATGTTGGGATGTTCATCATATGTTTTGCCATCATCTCCCGGAGGAAGCTTCGAAGTTAGGATAAAGTCCCTGGGTAAGATGTGTGTTGGTCCCTAATAAAGAATCTAAACGGGTGGAATAGATTTTAATCTTATAATGCCCAATTAAAAGACTATTTCTAATTCTTTTTATTCCAACACAAATTACTAATGTCGTTAACCTATTCACTTATAAAGATAAGATTAAGATATGCACTCAATCACCCGAATAAGAGTGTTATAACAAGATAAAGTAATAGTATCAAGAGATAAGATCAGAGTTAACCAACAGAAACTTAAAAGATAGAAAATAGATTGGTTAAGTAATCAATTATTTTTATATTACCATAACGTCCAGTATTGAAGTGTGTGAGGTTTGAGTCAATTACACAGTTGATTACCAATTAATTTCCAAGTCAACGAGCTACAATTTAGCATAAGGTAAAAGTGTAAGGATGAGAAGATTGCACAGAAGATTTATATTGATTCGGTGTCCGGCCTACATCCAGTCTCAATCTCAGCCAACTACTGCAAATTGGATTCCACTATGTAACTTTTGTGTTCTTTACATTTACTCTGCACAAACAACACAAAATACAAATCAATTCAACCAATACAATTAGTTCATTCTCACAAAGAACTAACTTCTCAGTTCTCGACACCTTCAAGAACAAGAAAGAATCTGAACCCTTTCATAAATCTTTCTTCCCTTTAAGATATCCAATCTTAAAAACACAGATTTACTCTTTTCTAGAGAATACATTTCTCTTAGAGTAAAACCCAATAATTAAAACGAAAAAATACAAAGATGATCAGATTAGAAAACACCTAATGAGTGTAGATTCTAATCTCAGGAAGCATATAAGACAAACCACATGTAATTCAACTCATATTGCTCATAAAATGTTTCTTTGAAAATCTTCTTTCTTTGAAAACCTTTGAAGTTCTTGATAGAACCTTTTTTTTTTCTTTCTTGATGTAAACTCAGTTTAGAAAGCCTTTGAAAGTGTAAGCATATACGTTCTTATGTTTCTTGTCTTATGCTCGTAGTCTTTTTAAAAGAAGGGTCTATTTATAGAAAAAGGTATTTTACAACTTGAGCAATTTAGTTGAAACATAACAATGGTAATCAATTACTAGGTGAGGTAATCGATTATCCCGAGCTTTCTGAAAGTTAAAAAATAAGAGCAATCTCTGTGATAATCGATTACTATCCTTGGGTAATCTATTATCCCAGAGGCAAATCACTCTTTCCACAATTCTGGTAATATATTACCTTAATTAGTTACCAAAAACCAAAATTAATCTATTACCAACGAAGGTAATCGATTATCTCGTGATTTAACTTGAAAATATAAAGGGAAAAATAATAATTTGAATCATGAAAAGTTTGGTAATCTATTACCAATCCACGTTAATTAATTATTGATCAAATTTAAGACTTCGTACTCAAGTAAAGAACTTTTTAGGCTTAGGACTTGTCAACCAAAATCAAACACATGCAAAAGCCTAACTAAACAATCAATACAATGTAAAACCTATTACATTTGATCTAAGAAAAATAAAATACATGAACATCAAAAACAAAACTCCAAAGCGGAACAATTTCTAGCATCATCAAGCTTTAAGTCCAACAATATAGACGCACCTGATATTTTAAGAGTAATTAGATTTGCTTTAAAATATGTTTAATTCTCTTTGTCCGTATTTATGGAATAAGTAATATCTTCTGTTGATATGTTACGCAATGGTAATTAACTGTCTCTTGACCTCCTACTCTTATTTATATAGATTATATATTCTTTAATAGTTATGAGATCATGTATTTAATATTTTATCCGGTACCAACTGAGATACTTTCTCTTAATCAAAACTTACGTTATGAATCATTACTTCATTTGTTTCACAATATTTATATTATTAAGATTATTATTTTAGTTTAATTTAAACCTTTTAAATGATAACTTCATATTATTATTATTATGGTTATAAGGTGGTAATTAATAAACTAAGTTTTCTTATTTATAAAATATTGGGTTAAAACATTTTGTTTAATGATTTACATTGAATATATAATAAATAGGGGCTATTTTAATAACATTACCGAAAGAAAATATATAATTTACTTTGTTGATTTTATGAACCTAATTTATCTGAGTTACTCTTTTATCTCCACTTTTTTAAAAAAAATTTACCGTCAAAAATACTAAATCACAAAATATTAACTAATTTTTTTCACAAGTTATTTTAGAGATTAATAAATTATATTTCAAAATCGGTGCACTTTTTTAATTAGAAAGATGGGTCCTAGAGTATATGCATGTCATTAATACTATTACATGTGAAGAGAACTACCCTTACAAAAAATTATAAGAAAACTTTGCGAAGGGAGAAAAATGCAAAATATAAAATCCCAAGACCTTAACAAAAACTTCAAGGAGTTACGAGGAGTATGAGAGTGGATGGCTTACCTAGTTGCTTTGGCAAGCTCCTAATTCACCAACGAGGAAGAAGTTGATAGGTTGATGCAAAAATGAGGAAGAAGAGAAAAGGGATACACATGATGGTTGTGTAGAGGAAACCTTGGAGGAGAAGGCTAAAAAAGGAGAAATAAGAGGTTCCCAACATAGCTTAATGCTTGCCCTTCCACAAAGACAGTGAAGGAATGATAGAAATGGAGGATGAACTTCAAGTTTTGTTAACTATGGAAGATGAAGTGTGCATGCAATAGATAAGATCAAAGAACAAGGGCAATACGAAGGGTGTAAGGAATGGAATAGTAATGACATAGTTGCTCTTTGAAAGGCCAATGTAAGAATGAGAAGGAGAATTTCAATTGGCTCAAGCAAATAAGTTTGAGGTGATACCTAAAGTTACGTGTAAACAAGAGCGAAACAAAGAAAATTAAACGTAAACAAGCACTTTTAAGTATATTTTTATCTATCCTAATTAAATTTCCCTATTTCAAATTTTATTCTAAATAAAAAAATATATATCATTTACTTGACAAGAGATATTAACACATTAACTTATATTGATAAGTATAAAAACTTATTAATATAATTAAAGAGAATATAAATCAGCAAATTTTAAATTCTAAAATTTTTAAAATTATAGAATTTAAAATTAGAATTAAATTAATAATTTTATAAACTCAAAACGGTTAATCAACACATTTAATACATGTAATTGCAAATGAGAAAATTTCAAACTATTATAATGTTGATATTTTAGATTATACTAAAGTGACTCATAATCTTTAACTTTATCTATAACAACATCATACACACAACCTTTTAGTTAAAAGCTTGTGCATTATAGTCTATACACGATTATCCCAGTACAATGAATGCTCCAGAGAATTTTTTTCCAAAATTCCATAATGTGGTCTCACTTTCACATTTACATAGGTTAGTTTATCAAGATTGTTTCTATAGCTAGATACTTGCTCTATGTATTGTAAAAACCTCATTAAGAATAAAATTCAACCTTTCAAAATTGCAAATATCATGCTCCAAAATTGTACAAACGAGACTAAAAAAAAATATTATAGTACGCTTCTTGCACTTCTTTATAACTTGTTATTACCCATTAAACCTATTAGATAGGTCTTCCATCAATAAGTTGGTTATTCTCAACAGACACATTTTTACTATAAGCACTAGTCTTGTTTCTTTTAAGATCATGATAACCTTCTCTCTTATTGATCCTTTTATGAAATAATTAATCAAAATATTTTCTTTAGACCTCACATGGTCCATCCTTATTATCATGAAATAGTTTTGAAATAGTAACGCAGTACTAATAAATTAGATCTATATGGTTGGAATCAATTTCTTGACATTGACATCGTATGTATTTTATGTCAAAAATTAACATCCATAGATAATAAATCATCATGTATAGATGAAAAATCCTCTTCAACATAAAAGCATAGAAAACATGATAAAAAAACTTAGTCACAAGTACTCTTCTAAAACTCATTACAAGACAACCCCACTATTTTTTCATTTTAAATGAAAAATCAGTTTTCTAAAAGAAAACTTCAATTTAAATATTCACAACACAAATATTATTATTTGTGAGAGTACATGTATCAATCTTTATGATTTGAGCAAACACAACGTTGCTAAGGAGATAACTAAAACTTAAGTTCTTTCTTTCATCTTCGGAATATAAGAAATCACATCCAAAGGATAACTTTAATTTCATATCTACTATTACAATAACAACCATGGTGTGAAGTTTCTAGGTAACATTTTTAAACTTTTAGCAACAAAACAAATCTTATAAAAGATTAAATCATAGTAAATATGACAAATTGTCTTAGTATCTACCTACCACCCTTGAAATTCACCAACAACATTGATATATATATATATATATATATATATATATATATATAAATAATAAGTTGGTTCTTAGTAGGTTTATGTGGTGGGTAGCCAGAGAAACCTTTAAGCTAACAATTGTTAACTAAATGGTTAAACTTGTAACAGTTATAATAATTAAAATGTGTTTGGGGGGTTTTCTTCAATTATTATTTTGATTATCATTTTATTAAAAATTACAACTACTTGAAATGTTTTTTCAAAAACATGCCTTTATAGACAATTTCATCATAAATTTTCTTTATAGAAAATATTATGAGAAATTTTCTACATTTTTAGAAGTCGTATAAATGACAACTGCATATTTCTTTAATTTAGCCTCTTTTGTTATTTCTTTTTGTCCGCAAGACCTCCCAAACTTCCTTTGGATATGCTTTCGTACAGTAATAAGCATATATACATAAAGATCATCAGATAAAGTTTAAAATAAAATTCTTACACATAAATCGCGGTTAAGGGTACTTTTATTATATTAATTATATATAAGGTATACAAGTTCTATCGCACCATTTTATTCATTATATAATATATTATAATTATATATCAATAAAATTTCTGTATTTAAAAATTAATAAAATTCATCATTTTATTATTAGTAATCTTTACTAAAATATTTTTGCACAGTAAGGAACAACACTCTTTACTCTTTAATCTGCTATATAATATTATGAGTTTAAATATTCAAAGGAAGAAGCAATATTATTTAAAATAAATGTGATTATTTTTTATATTATAATTATTTTATCTTAAGTATATCCACTTTATATATATATATATATATATATATTTATATATATATATATTTATATATATATATATATAATCATCAAAATAAGTAAATCTAATAAATTATTTTACTGTCTTAAAAATGTCGATAACTATTTCTATAAGTAATTATATCAAATAATCATCCTGACAAGGAAATTCATCATACAAAACTTTGACGGCTATGCTGAATTTAGTACTCCAATGAATATGAAAACTCAATACTTAGAAGAAGAAAAATAAATTAATCAAGTAGCAAGAAACTTGTAAGCAATCTATATTCATATAATTTTCGAAAAATAACTATTCAAATATATGATATAATTTAAAGATAAATCATCAAACAAATAATCTCACAGCTAACTAAAATGCTAACAGATTCACAAGATTTTTTTTTGATTTATGAATTAAGAAAGTACTTGAAAATCTCTTGTATGCTAATTTCTTTTCATATAAGGACATGTTTAGCAGCTTAATCTCTTTTTCAATATAAGATATATTAAATGGTATTGAAAATCATTAGAAACAATTAAAAGCCAATAAATGTTTTCACTCCGTAAAAATATTGTAAGAATCAAATAAAATAATTTTAATAAATTATTTTACGATTTTAAAAACTTGGATAACTATTTCTTTGGGATATTCTATCAAATAATCAACCTGAAAATAAAATTCATCGTAGAGTACTTTAACACCTCTCGTGAATTTAGCACTCCAATGAATATGAAAATTCAATACATAAAAATTAGAAAAAGAAAAAAAATTAATCAAGTAGCAAGAAACTTGCAATTAATCGATCCATTTAATTTTCGAAAAATGCTATTCAAATATATGACATAAAAGACAAATCATCAAATCCAAAATACACACTGTTAACTCTTTTTTAAAATTAAGCAATCACAAATCACAAAATTCATTCATGTTTAAAGATTTAGTATTCATCATGAAAGCTCTAAAGCCAACTGTTATTACCTTATTGATTGCATGCATATAAGAGACTTCAAAACGCAACCACCTATGTGTTGGCAGTTTCAATTATTGCCTTACATTTTGGCTCCTAATCCATATCCCTACCTTGTTTTCTTGATTTATTATATTTTATATTATTTAAAGTAAATGGTTTGTTAATAATTTAAAAAAATCAATTATTTATTATTTCTGAAGGACTAGGAATTTACTAATAGATAGTAATTAAGGATAATTCGAACAAGAAATTGAAAATTATTAAGATAATTCAAATTAAACCAAATTGGATTGGAATTAGTCAAATTTATTTTTACTAAATTATGTATTTTAGTATGGTTTATGATGTGGAATTTTGAATTCAAAAGAAAATAAAATTAGTTAAATATATCATTATATTTTTTCGACATAATAGATTAATAATTTTATATTTTACATATTTTAGTTAATATTAATTAATTAATTTTTATTTTTAATTACATAATTATAAATTAATTTTATTTTATAATTATTTTACTTTATGTATCTTATCATTTAAATATTATTTATATAATTGATATGTTTTTTTAATAATATCCAATATATTTTCATTTTTTTCAATATTTATAAGAAAAATTTTGAAACTACAAATAAAAAAATAATTTAATATTAATTCAAATTAAAATCAAACTATATTATACTTGATTTTTCTCTAATTTTAACTAAAATAATAGGAAAAATTAATCAAACAGCATACATGTATTATAATGGGGATCCAAATAACTTAATTTCGCGGGCATCTATATTCTGGAATCATTGTGTTGTTTCTTAAGGGTAAATTGGGTATATTGAATTTCATGAAAGGTGACTTATTGGTTATCTTGGCATATATAGATATTGTTATGTTAGGCCAGCATTCCCAATCATACCTTTTAGCTGTATCTATCTTTTCTCAAACTCTCAAAACCAGGTAAGCATATTGCAAACCCTAAATTTGAGGTTCTTGATACTTCACACTTTGATTGCCCACTTTATCCTTCAACCCTCTCAAGTGCCTATCCACATTGTCTTGTCTAGGTTTTGTCAACTATTGTTTGCTTCAAATCTTAAAATTTTAAGATTCAATGACATGTATGGGCACACTAACATTACCCACTCTCTTTTGTTTGTTTCATTTTATTTTGATTATATCATAACACTTCCTATACACCAAAAGGTAAAAAAAGAAGAAAAAAAAAAACATACACCTAAAGAAATCATATGAATTCTTTCATTTGCATTTAGTTGACTTTTCAAAAAGATCAAGAGAGAATGGAAAAATAATCCTAATAAAATGTTTTTTTTTTGTTAAATCTTCTCTGTTTCTCATTTTTCTTTTTGCTATTACAGTAATACATATATTCATTAGATATTCATGTATTAATTGTATGTCAAAGATGGAATTAAAAGCGAAAATTGTCAATTGATGTCATGGACATCAATTAAAATGCAACAAAAATATTTTATTAAATGTTAAATTACTAAGTAAGTCCCTGAATTATATGAATTTTTTTAATAGACCTGTGAAGTATTTTCTTATTTGGGTCCCTAAATTTTTAAAAAAGTAAACACTTAAGGTTAGTTTATAATAATTTGAAACAATAAAAAATAATAATCTATGATGATTTTAAAAATCTAATGGACTCAACCTAAAAAATTATTTGATTAAAAATCCAATTAAAAAAATATTTAAAATTTCAAATAATCCAAAAAATTACTTAATAATTTAACACAAACAATGAAATAAGAATAGAAGCCATATATATATGATCAAAAAAATCATTTTAAATGAAGAAAAAAATATAATAATCTTATTTTAAGTTTTATATTTTTATGAATAAACTATTATTTAAAAATAGAAAATATTAAATAAACATTAAAATTAAAATTATTTTAGTATATAACATTTTAAATTTTATAATTTATTATTTTCATGGCCCTTAACAAATTCACAAGAAGAATTTAAATAATCAAATGAATTTTAATTATAAAAAATTATTTAATATTTATAGTTTCAACAATTACTATGATAATCTCCCAACACGATAAATTAAAACAATAGTTAATTTATAGTTTTTATTGATTAGATGAAAAGACAGAGAGAGAGAGGAATTTAATTCCGTAGGGGCTCTGATCCTGAGCGTGAATGTAAATCTCATGATTGATGACGCAACCAACTTGCATTCCAACAAACATATCTTATCTTCTCGTACACTCCCAACTTGCTCTCCAACTCATCCTGCCGTGGCATCCTTTCTTATTTATCATTTCTCTCTTATTCTTTATCACTTTCATCTCTCTTCTACCTATTTCTTTTCTTACTTTCAAATATTATTACTCATCAAAATATAATATTTTTGGATATATTTAAATTTTATATTTCTATGAATATGTTTTAAAGCTTAAAATAGAATTTTTTAATGTAAAAAATGCAAAAAAATTATTATTTATTTAAAAAATACAAGAATAAATATTCTCGTTGCCTTTATATTCCTAAACATAAAACATATGCCTCCAAACAAACACTAGTTATAATTTATATTTTGTTAACTTTTTAGTGTACGAATTTTTTTTTTAAAAGAGTGATAATATTGTGTACTTGTTATTTTGACGGCAGAGAATCGCATTTTCATGTACATTACGTGACAGCTGTATTGAACTAGCTAACTACAGTGACTTCTCTTAGGATCAACTTGTCTATACTCCATTTGATGTTAACTAATTAATTTTTATACCATAAATATTTAATTTTTTTAATTTATAAGTTAATAAAATTTCACTATATAATATATAAAAATTGATCTAGACACGTAATTATTTTAAATTGTTCAATAATTCAATTAATATAGAAATAGTATTGAAATTAAATTTTCTATCCAAATATTTAATATACTTACGTATTTAAGATTTAAATTATATAGAACTTCAAACGGTTAATTACATAAAAACAATTTAGTGTTAATTAATCCACGGTTCTCCACCGTGAGTTTAGTTTTTCTATTGTCCATGCAGTTCCTGTGGCAACATATAAAAACATTTTTTTTTTTTTTGTATTCCAAATTTTCAATCTTTAATAACCATAATATTTATATTCTGCTATCTATTTATGCTTAATATGGGTACCCTTTGAAAGAGTGGAATATTAGGTGTATATGGACATAAGAGGAACCGCAGTTTCTACTCCTTTAGGTGTGTAAATTTGTTGCCTATGCCTATGAGGTGTGTTTCTGCTGGATGCAGAGCTTGTTTTGAAGCCTATTCATGGAATACAAATTCTAGATTCAAGCCTTCAACTCTGTTTCTTCTTTTCTATGCTTTAATTGGTATTCTATTGCACTTCACCTAGACCATTGGATATGAATATTTGATGGTCTTGTGAATTGCTTTTGGATGGTCACCATGGTTCTAAGGTATGGAATGCAGGCCAAGTTACCTCAGATAGCTTTCCTTTTGGCCTTGTTTTGTTGATTCACATATAATCAAGTTGCCTCTCTAGCTTTTGTAGAGAAGGTTTATTATTCATGTCGTTGATGCTTGTTTTATAGGTGTTAGCAGGAATCAATACAACTTGGAGTGTAACACTAGCATCATCTTGGAACAAGCCTAGTTTATGAAGGTGTTTGTTTATTTTTGTTGAACTTCTAAAATAATTTCTCCATGTTTGGTGACACACTAGCTTATGCTATTGTTGGTTAAGACTTGAGGAAGGGGATGAATCCTTAGTTCCTCAAGTACTAAAGGTAAACAACAACTTTGTTAACTACAACTCAACTTGGAGGTGAACTCAAATCTAAACCTGATTCTTCTTATTGTTCATAATATCTGGTTTTTACTTTCTCCTCTATTACTTTGATTTCCTCAGTGTTTTCTTTTTTTATGCCAACTTTAGGTGCATTATGTAAGTAACATGTTGATGCATTCTTTAATGGCATGGTTTTCCTTGTGTTTTGAGTATAGAAAACCTTTCACCTTTTCTTTTGTATTTTTGTTATGCTCTTATTGATTTAAAAACTAAAAGCCCATGTCGGCTGAAGTTCACTGAGGTTGAAGATTCAAACTTTACAATTATACATGAATTGTTAATATCACTTTTAAGATTTTTATTGTATGGTTTACACCTCGAATCAGAAGAGATTAACTACCATATATTTTATTTTATTAACACCATTTATATCCAGCCATCTTGTTTATGCTGGTGATCTCTTTTACAGTTTTTCTTTCATTTAAACTATTTTCCTCTTTCATTTTCATTTAAATCAGGATAACTATTTCTTTTTTATATATTATAAGTATAAAATATCTAACGATTTAACTGATTACTTTAATGAAGTCTTTCTTCTCATTCATGTTTTTCCTAATCAAAAAAAGTTTCAATTAAAACTTTGCTTAAGTGATCCAAATTTTATTTAGACTAACCTAATGTTTGTCAAACCATAATAATTTAGACTTTATGTCAATAATAATATGCTTTGTTTTCCAGAGTTTTATTAAGTTTTTCAAGAGATTCTGTAAAGCCATCCCTATCTCTGTTCCATGGCAGCACTAATTTTCCTCTTCCTCTTCACACATAGCATGCAGACTATATATTCTTTTTTGGTGTCTCAAAGCCACATGGGTATATCTTAGCTGATTTTTGAGATGTAAAATGATCCCAAGGCCCAATTAGACAGGCCATTACTATTCCCATCCGAGATGTTAATGTTAATGGATTTTTTTATCAAAGGAGAAATTAGGCAAATTGGTCTGGGCCAGATTGGGATGGATAGGGCCTTGGTTGTAGACTTCTTAGTTCAAAACACAAATAAACATGGGCTATTGATTTAGGCAATATCTACACTCACTATTACACAAACAAGCCCACTATTATACAAATAGGCCCATACAGAATAGCCACGGTAGGTGTATGTATGTGTACCTCTCATATGATTTGTCTCTATTGTTTACGACAAGGTCTTAAATTTTAGTTACATCGCTGTTATGGTTAGTAAAATTTCTGAAAATTAGATAGAGGCACATGCAATGTGCTTGCCACTCACTATTCGTGATGCATTATTGATTACACTGTTACTTCACTCTGTTCACAAAAAACAAAAACAGTAAAGTGATATGTGAAGTCACATTCATCAGTGAGATTAGGTGTCTCGATTGCATAGGCCATAGGAAAATATTGTACAATTGCAAGAGGACCCATTTCTATCATAATTATTAAAGACTGTTTGTGCAGATACCCTGTTGTTCTAACGTGTCAAATTTCAGATGGTGCATGATCGAAGATGTGCCCACCAGGTTTGTCGTTAGTTATACATACTGATCATCTTCTTCCTTATTCAAACATGCTTTGAAAGGGTCTTGTTGTTCATTAGAGAAGTAATCCACTACTGATAAACAATGCTTAATTTAAAACTATGTATGCCAGGCTAGTCACAAGTGGCATGTTCAATTGCCAATGATGTTTTATTTTTAAAATTGTGTGTGATAGATGAGTAGCATAGTTAATTTACCAATGACAATGTTTAATTTAGAAGTTTATTATAGGAGAATGGCATAATCTATGAACAATAATGTTGATTTTAAAACGGTATTAGGTACAAGACTGAGTCATTTTCCAGAAATGGCAATAGAATCCGTAGGATCTAGATGAAATTCATGGAAATCTACTACAGGGTTACGCGTGTCTTCAGAATAGTAATGATGTTATTCTAAAGCATAACACAAACTTTATAGACTATGCTCTGAACCACAAACCCATCCATCACATTGCATCATAGCTACTCAATGATATAATTGCAGGTTCACGGAAATTTGTATTGTGAATATCAATCACACAATGCCTGTCACCTTATCAGTTCGTATATTCAATTGAAGCAATCAAACACACCGTCCACGTACATCATATTATCCTATTCTCTTTTTTACTAACTTTATTTTATTTTATAGTCAATTTCATTTTATAATCAATTAATTTATTTATAAAACATGTTCATATATATATATATATATATATATATATATATATATATATTATAATTTATAATTTATAATTAGTTCTGATTATATAGGTATTTTGATTATTTATCAAATATTTTTTCTTTTATAATCTTTATGTTTATCATAGCCTCACCATTCTTCAGGTAATTTTTTAAAAGAGTCATTTTCTAAGAAAAATCTACTAATATTTTAGTTGATAAACGATTTTATGACATAAAACTTATGTAATGAGACACTCAAGGTTTAGGGATTTATTTTGGTAGAATGAATTAAAATTAAAATATTATATTTATATCTTTACTTAACATGGATTTCTTTTCTCCCTGCCAAAAAATCCTCCATTAAAGGAGCCTTAGTTGCATAAAGAAAATAAAGAGAAAAAACAAATTGAGATAGAAAATAGGAAATTACACTTTAAAGTTTTCTATCTTACATCTATCTCCCAAATTGAGATATTGATTATAGTTAATCTTTCTTTTTTTAAAAATATAATTTTTTTTCCACTAATTCTAATATAAATCAATCAGTTAATTAACAAAGATAAAGAAAGAGAAATGGAGAGAAAAAATTAACAAAAGAAATAAATATATATTTGGTAAGTTAGTTGATCGGATGATTTGTATCAATGATGACTACATTTATAAAATAAAAATAAGAATTGAATCATTCACTGTGTACTTAAAATTATTTATAATTATAATACATCATATTAATAATTTGACAATGATGTTTGATATGATCAATTTATAAATAAATTATATTTTAATGAACATCTAGCCATAACTTTAGAAATAATAGGTTGGACCTAATCCAATCTTACTAAATTAATTTATGGTATGAGGTTTGTACCTCACTCGTATTCATACAATAGGTCCTATCTTTAGATGATGTTGGACTTTACACTCTTAGAATTTCGTTCAATATTAGATTTTTAACACATCCCTCTCACGTCGAGAATGAGACTTTTTGAGCGTGAAAACTATTTAATAGGATAATTTAATATTGGTCTACAACGGATGATCTAATATCTTCATCAATTATAGAATAGACTTTGATATTATTTAAAAATTATAAAGTGGACCTATCTTATAACAACATGATTATTTTCTTTATTGTTTATAGGTACTTGAGTTGTGGAAAAAAATTGCCCGCAAAGTTTTAAATAAACGAGGAAACTTTGGACATTTTATTATATATATATATATGTGGTGAATGATGATGATTTCGTCAAAATGATACATTTCCATTGTGTATAGTTTTCATTTGACATCTTCCTTTACACATAATAGATTTGAATATTTGGACTTGAATTTTTTTGCCTTTATAACTGGTAAGGATGACATGATTTGAAATATTGTTACAATTAATTAAAACTCTGGTGCGTTTAAACTATATTATCAAATAATTGTTTGCTTTGTGTTTATAAAATAAGTGTGTATTAAATGTAGTTTATAATTATTAATAAATTAATTTTTTCAACTCTCAGTTAGTTTTTTAATTTTTCATTAACTTTTTCTAACTTCTAGTTAACTTTTTAACTAATTTCCCATAATAACGGTATATAATAAATTAACCAGTCATTTCATTTTTCATTCATTTCAACTATTACTCAATCAATAAATTGACTAAACCTGTGGTGACATGGAAATAATTCATTCCCGGTATTTTGGGCAGAGAAAATACCACAAATTAAGCCATCATTATTATCAGTCGTGCAATTTCTAACACGTTTTTTTTACAGCATACACACCATTATTGGTTAAGATATATTATAAAAATGTAAAATATAAATAAAAAAATTCATTAAATAAGTGGGATCTACAATTATTTTTAAATTAATTATTCAATTGATAATAAAAATATGTCTTGAAAAGCATAATAAAGATGTTGATAGCATTCTCAACTTTTATATATATAAAGATTCATTTGCCAAGCCATTTCAAAACACTTAAGTGACTATAACTGGAAGCCTTGCTGTAAGTAAAAGAGAGGCTTCCTTCACTGAGCACACAAAGTTGTCTTTGTATAGAATTCCACAGAACATGGAAACTGTTGTTTCAACTCTCTCTCCACCTTTGGAACTCAAGGTGCGTACTTAGAAAGAGCACTCTATATTGTTAACTCTAAGATAATCTCAATAATGGGACTTCAAATTTAATTACTTTATCTCTCCCCTGTTTATTTAATTTAACTTATACAGCTTATACCCTTCATTATACTAAATTTGTTTAATAAACTCTTAGTAAAGTACCATATGCAGAAGTTATTGATATTTTGTGTTAATTATTGTGCTAATATGCATCTTACATTTATCCGAACGACACAAGTAAGGTTTAAGAGTTTGATATGGCTTTATGGTGGATTTTGTCATGGCCATTGGCTTCCATTGGTGATGGGGAATTCCTTTGATATAATATGCACCAATTTTAAAATTACAAGTCATTTTTATGTTTTTTTTAAGAAACCACATGTTTTCATGATTTCTGCTGGACTTTGTTAAGGTTTCTCTCTTTCTGTTTTTCTGGGAGGACAATACTGATGTCAATTTCAAGATTAAAACTGAAGGGTAGGGAAAAGCTAATTATGGTATAATTAATGTGATGTACTTGATCATCTTTCTGAATTTGTGACCATTTTTCTATTTTTGTTTGGTACAATAATAAAATTCAAACACAAGAGTTTATATGTTATTATTTTAACCTTTGATTCCTAAGCCGATTTTTAATTGCTTACATTTATGACAGTTTGCTTGTAAGGTTAAATATAAAAGTCATTTTATGCCTAAAAATCTTTTAGATCAATAAACAATTAAATAATCGTGATTGGAGTATACCCATGAATCATGATAGGACCAAAAAATAATAATAATTATAAAAGTCATTTTAGGCCATTTAATTTTAAATTGATTAATTTCTTGGCATATTATTAAAATATTGTTAATTAATTAGAGACCTAAAGTTTGAATGGTTAAGGTTTGTTTGTTACTCTTTATTCCAGTTTGGTTTTTGTGGCCACTGGATGGGTGCTACCCTGCTTTCCCCTGTTCGAGTTCTATACTTCTGGAAATTGAAATATTTTAAGAACTGTGATTACAAAGGGCACCATTGACCTTAGATTGGTTATTATGTGTGATGGTGACAACAACAAAATTCTGAGGGAATATTAGTTTTGAGCTTTGATTTTATGTATTTTAAGTGGATGGAAAAACCAAACAAGTAGTGTTGTCTTTTTTAGACAACCAAACAAGTAGTATTGTTGATCACTGTACATATGAAACTACTGCCAAGTGAAATCTTAATTAATGTGACTGAATTAACTTATTTATTTTGAAAAATAATTTATCATGGAAACTTTTTGGGAGAATTTTTTAATAAAAATGGATTTTTTGTTAAAAGAAAACTTGGAGTTTTCTTTCCTTCAAATTTTTAAGAAAGTTTTTTATTTAAAATATATACTTAAAAGTATTTATAATATTCATGTAATTTTTCAGAGAAAATTTGTTTCATGTTTTGATTTTAAAAATTAATTTTTGAAAAAAGAATAGGAAAAATACAGAGTAATTGTTTTTCAAATTTACATACACATATCCTCAAAAACATAAAGAAAACATATTGATCATAAAACATGCACAAAGTTTCTGCATAAAAGCGATTTTTATTTTTGTTACCTTTGGCTATAACCTTAATTTTTTTTTTTTATAATAATCAGAATGAAGTTTGAATTTATAATTTTACACTACAAACTATTCAAGTTTCCATTATTAGACCGACTCTGCTTTGAAATATTTAACCTCGAAAGATTGAATTCAGTACATATAGTAAATAATTTTAAAAAATGTGTTAAGAAACTTATTTAGTTCTACACACAAAACAGGTGTGAAGAGAGTTTTATTCTTTTGAAAAATAGTATACACAAATTAATTAAGATTTAATATGATTTCTGAATATTCTTTTTAGTAGTTTTATTTCTATCTCAATCACAGTAAAAATTTTACATAGGTAGAGCATGAGATTGTTCTCGCCCAATTTGATAAATAAAAAAGTTAAGGAATTAATTAATATTTATATTTTAGCCATAAAGAAACGAAGCAACTATCATGTCTCCTCTTATCCACGTGTACAAAAAGATTAAAGGAAGTGAGCTTATTTAAATAAAAAATAAAAAGAAGAGATTATTAATTTCTTTTGTGTGAACTAGAGTATACCACGTGTTCAAGAGATACCGTAGCATATTATATTAGTCCATCTTTTTAATAATTAGTAATAGCATATTATTGATATATCATAAAGGAAAAAAATAGAAAAGCATAAGAACAAATTAAAAAATACAAAAAAAAAAATATATATATATATATATATATATAAAAGGACAAAGCTAGACTCTAGGGCGAGGACATTTTTTTTATTATTATTTTCTTATTTTAATTTTAATTTTTTATTTTTTTTTTCTCAAATTAGGATCGGATGAGTGCAAATTTATTAATCATGTAATAATGTTTTTTTAGACTTGAAAACTAAAAAAAATTTAGAAAAAATTAAAATTTATGCTATATATATATATATATATATATATATATATATATATTGTGTCATTCTGTCATAGATTAAACAATACAAACAAATCCATCTTTTTAATAATTCCATTTCTATCTCAATGAAAAAAAAGACATTGAAATAGGTAGACCATGGAATTCATTTCACACTTGCTAACAGAGATATGAATGATTTCCATATTAGTTTTCATTTCTCAGTATATCCACAGTATTCACACTGCCGCATGCATTATTTGAAATACTGCGTTTGGCTCACGATATGGCTCTGGCATGCATGCACATAATAAGAATAATGTTGAAAATGTGTGTAATTTCATGAGAAAGATAAAGAGAAATAGAGAAAAAAAAACAACAAAGAGAATGAATATTATAAATATGGTGTACTTTTATCAGAAAAATAAAGAAAATGGAGTAAAAATGAACTATAAAAAAATTAAATGTATAATTATCAGGTATGTTTGGATAAATTTCCGGAAAGATTTTTAGGAAATAAATATAAAAGAGAAAAGGTAAAATTTATTCTTAAAAAATAGTTTTCACAAAATTATATTAACAATGCATTGAATTGTTATAATATTCTGATATGTTATACTTAAATTTGTAATAAATAGGGTTTGAGCGAGGAGGAGCAAGAGTCATTGCTTGGACAAGTTGAAATATGGAGGTACATGACAGCATTCACAGACTCAGTGGCCTTAAAAGCTGTGATGGAACTGCGAGTGGCGGATATAATAGACCGGTATGGTAAGCCACTATCCTTGTCCCAAATCGTGGACAACATAGAAGACGCACCTTCCCCAGACTCTTCTCTGTTAGAGAGAGTCATGAGAGTAATGGTCCGCAGAAAAATCTTCAGTGCAGAAAAATCACAAACTGGTGAAACCCTTTACAACTTAACACGTGCCTCAAAATGGATCCTACGTGACACAAAGATGACCCTTACACCAATGGCTTTACTAGAGAATCACCCTATTCACATAAACCCTACTCACTACGTCAGTGAGATTATAAGAGAAGGCACAAAAGATGGAACTGCTTTTTTTAGGTGTCATGGGCATGAGCAATTTGAGATGACAGGTTTGGATGCTGATTATAACAAGTTGTTCAATGAGGGTATGGTGTGCACTGCTAGGGTTGTGTCTAAGGCTGTGATTAGTGGCTACAAAGATGGGTTTAATCAGATTAAGTCTTTGGTTGATGTTGGAGGTGGCATTGGAGGGTCTTTGTCTGAGATTGTGAGGGCTTACCCTCATATTAATGCTATTAACTTTGACTTGCCTCATGTGGTTGCTACTGCTCCTAAGTATGATGGAATCACCCATGTTGGTGGTGACATGTTCGTTTCCATTCCTAGTGCTGATGCTATTTACATGAAGGTATGATGAATAACTCATTAACCTGTCTTTTCCATGTAATTAATATGCATGCGATAATGGCTGAAACAACTCTCTTAACATATAAATTTGTTGTTTGGATGAACGTAGTGGATTCTGCATGACTGGAGCGACGAACACTGCGTAAAGATTCTGAAGAACTGCAGGAAGGCAATACCAGAGAAAACTGGAAAGGTGATCATAGTGGATCACGTGCTGCGTCCTGAAGGCAACGAACTCTTCACAGACGTTGGCCTTGCATTTGACATGATGCTTCTGTCGCACAATGCTGGTGGCAAAGAGAGAACTGAAGAGAATTGGAAGTGGCTTTTCAAAGAAACTGGCTTTGCCCGTTACAACATCATCAAGATCAATGCTCTCCCTTCCATCATTGAGGCGTTTCCAATCTGAACATTTTACTAAATCCAAGTTTATTTGTGTTGTGTTTTGTTGTTGCTCTTGTTGTTATTATTTATTAACGGCAATATGTTCTTTTCTGTTATGTGGCTTTTACTAGCCCTATATGCTGTCTAGGCAACCCCTTTGGTGTTATGGTTTAAATAAAACGCCCACTGCTGAATACATGGGTGATATATGCTCCATCAAATGAGTGGTGTGTCATGTTTGTGGTTTTTAAGAATGTATTGCTGTTAATGAATTAGATCATTATGGTGTGCAACTTTCTCTCTATTCTGTTGTCTCTCTTCACTCCATAATCAATCTCAAGGTTTTCATCATTTCTTCTGTTTATTTATTGTACACAATCACTGAGTTATGAACCATCATATATTAAAAATATCATTTTTATAAAATCTCATTAAAAATCATATCAATAATATATAAAATTATTTTATACTGTAACCGAAATATTAATAATCTCAAATTAATATCTTAGTGGTCATAATTAAGTTGATGTGTGTAGACTATGTTACCTATTTCGGCATTTCTCACTGGCTGACTCTTCAAGACTTTGAACAGATACCAACTACAACCAAAACTTCTTGAATAACGAAGCTCAGTTTTCTCGAAAACGTAGAATGAAACTGTTAGTTTGTAAAACAAAAAATTAGAGGTAATTTTGCGGTTAGGCGAAATGATACAATGATGGAGAGATCGAAATGGAATGGATGGTTATTTAGTTTAGTTGTTGTGGCAAGGCCTGCTTCATTTTGTAGCCTATTTATAGGTCCATTGGTCATACATTCATTACATGAGATGTTGATTGCCTCAATTATATATGTTCTAGTGCTTTCTACATTTTTACAGGTTCAGTGTTATTTTTGTGCCACATATTTACCTAATCAAGTTTCATGGAGAACTTTCTCTTACAGCCGTTATTTAAAATAACTATAGATTTTCTGAATGAATTATCTGGATATTATTGTATATTCTAGAAATGTGCTAAAAAATATATAAGGTGGGCTGGTCCAACCCCTAACCCATATGGGTTGGGCTTTTTTGGGTACAGTCTCACAAATCCACATATTCTCTGCTCTCTTAAAATTGACCATATCATTTGCAAGGGGAAATGAGGTGGCAGTTTTGACACACATGGTCATCATTGATCAACAAACAACCTTTGAGGTCCTTAATGTTTCTGCTTTCTACCAACAAGGGTGAATTCAAAACCAAAATTGCCCCTGGAACTTGTTATCCAAACTAAAATCTTTATTCCAACATTTCATCAGTAAATCATACAAACAGATTAATAATATTGTCCATATTAGTATTGAATTTCTTGTAACTAAAAACTCATCAATAATATTCATGCTATTATTTGGACCCTTATTGCAGCACAAAAAAGCCACATGAGACAATTACTTTGGGCAGCACCGAGAACTACGGTATAGGCTAGCATTGGGGAAAATGTATGGCATCTAAAGCCACAGAAACAGACACACAAAACAAACCATCACAAGACCCATCCTCAATGCAAAACTCAATCTCAAACAAAATGCCATTTTTCCACTTCCGGTGTCCCCTCTTCTTTCTAGCCCCACCACTTCCCTCTACTGTTCAAGTGGCCCTCTTTCAGACATTAATAACACCAAGTACCTACAACAACATCACCACTGACACATCCTCCCAGATACCCTTACATAACATAACATAACAGGTACTATACTTTATCATATCTATCAATACATCGCACTGAATTATATTACATATTTTTACACATGGTTGATATGATTGATAAATAAACACGTCCTAATGGATGATTTAATATGTATGTGTAGAATAATATTGGAACATGTTGAGTATTGATAAAATTGATTTTGTCCAAGTGATTTAGTTAAAATTGATTATGTCTGGATATTTTATTATAAAATTAAGTTTGTAACAAAATTTAGTGTAAACTATTTCATCTAATGTAAATGATACTTAAAATTTCTTCGACTCAGAATAAGTTCTTAACTCCAAATCAATTCTTGACTCTTTTCTAACTTGTAATTCAAAACATGTACTGAGAAGGATAATTACATAATTGGATATAAAGATTAATATCTAACTCTCGTGTTCTAACAAAAAAAATAAAATGACATGTTTTTATTCCTATGATTTAGCTTGATAGGACAAATATCATGTTTGTCTTGTATGAAAAGTTGGTGAGCTAGAAAAGCAAAAAAATCAATGCTAAGGCAGAGCAGAGACAACCACCCCAACTTTTCAAATCTTTTTTTGCATCACTAACTTCTTTACAGCATAAAGCTAAACAAAAAGAGAGTTCCCTTTGTTATGCTTGTTCTTCTATTTCAACGTGTTATTATGGCTTTTGTAATCTTAGGTTCGTTTGGCCTTCAATTATATTGGCACTTTTTTTATTATTATTATTATTTTCTCTCTCTAGTAATTACTACAGATGAAATCAGCGGATAAACAGTATAGGAATGATGGAGAGGTTGAATAATAGAAGGAGAGCATGAATTGAGTGCAATCATAAGTCACCTATTTCATTAAAAAATGAGTGTCTTTTTCTTCATTTTGCTTTTGGTTAAAGAAAAAACTTTGAAAGAATCTTGTTCCTGATTGCATCCTCATGAGATTGAGGAAGCGTAAACGATGTTTTCCTTCTTGTTCCTCTCTTCGCAAAGTAAATTCAACATTTTTTTTTCTCATGTCTGAAATTTCTCCTTAAGAAAAATTCTGATAATCCAATTAAATGTTATCATATGTGGATTGGATTGGCTTGCATTTCGCTTTTCTATAAGTTTTTGATCTTGACAGTGATGTAGTTAGTGTTTTTCTGTGTTTGTTATTTGCCATTTAGTTTAATACTGTTTTTGGTGGCGTTGTTTCTTCTTCTTTTCATTGTATATAGCTTTTGGAACTCCAAGCATCACTTATTGCCAAGCTAGAAACCAAAACTATGTTTCTCCCTTTACACCCCTGACTCTTTGTTCTAAATACTCTTTAGATAGCAAGTAGTGATTCATTCATCTAAATGCATGGAATTGAGATTTATCAATACTTTTGGTACGTTGACTTCAAACATTCTTTATTCTATTACTCTTTGCTTAAGGATGCTTTCAAAACTGAAATGCAGGTTGATGAGGATGAGATTTATTGGAGACACAGAAAGGAAGATGAAGAGTTGGAATGGACACCTAATTCCACTCACTTAATATCTCAGTTGACTCAATGTTTTTGTGAGTAGATGTTTTTTTTCTCTTGATCTTTTCTGTTTCTTTACATTTGTGCATATCTCATTTCAAATCACTAAGTTAATTGATTGATGTCATAATTCCATGACAACGTAAAGGGCAACTGAACAATGTGAAAATTTTCAAACAGTTCCAGTAGAACAATTGAATCATCTAAATCCTCAGATTTTCATGCTTCTATAAGGACATTATCCTTCTAAATATGGTGTAATATTTCTATACTTCTATCAATAAGGATTAAGTTTTGAATTTACCAGTTTATTTTTGGAGCATTCTTGATAATTCAAGTCTTTATATGAAATTAAAGTACTCTTTCCATTAATGATTAACCACAAAGCTTAGAAATGTGAGGACTGAACTTGTTGTGTAGCTCCTGCCTTTCAAACAGAGAAAATGAGCTTCTTTGCTTAGTTTGACGTATTCAAAACTTCTTGCTTATCTAGGACTTCTATGCAAAAGTCAGTTCAAATGAATGCCTCTTCTGCATTCTATTTTCTGTATTAGCAAACAAAGCACAAACAATTTGCAGAATGCATTGGAAGAACTTATTTCAGTTATGAAATTTAGTGTGTCAAAGTTCTAACAGTGACTTAACAACACTGCAACTTGATGTTTATTCATATACATGTAGCTAATGCTATGGTTGGATCAAGATCATGGATAGGAGGACTCTTTAATCGCACAAATACCAAACGAAATGACAGATTCATTGACTATCCTTTGAGTGAACTTGAGGTAAACCAGAAGTTGGTGATTTGTTGAACTTTCCTTCTGATTTGGTGTATTTTCACTTGTGACTTATTGTTATTACAGACTCAATGAGCTTAATTTATGCCTATGTTTATATCAGGAGCAAAGACTTCAAAGACTTCAAGAACGGCTGCAAGTGCCTTATGATGAGACTTGCCCAGATCATCAAGTACATTCTGTCTTTCATGAAACTATTTTACCTCTTTATTTATCAAGACTTCAGTTTGCTAACCGCATTTTACTAACAATGTCATTAACTTTAATAGGAATCTCTAAGAGCTTTGTGGCAGTGTTCCTTTCCTAATGTATCTCTGGAAGGCCTAATATCTGACCAATGGAAAGATATGGGTTGGCAAGGTCCTAATCCATCAACTGACTTTAGGTACACACTACACACATATGTTCTTATGAGAGCTCACATGACATTTTTGTCACTTTTCTTGTGTGCAAGAATCTATTGATTAAATATTGTGAGAAGGTGTCTTTGTAATGCTGTTAAGGTTTTTGGTAGCACAAACATTTCACTAATTACTTTTCTTACATTTAATGATTCCTCAGGGGATGTGGCTTTATTTCCCTTGAAAATTTGTTGTTTTTCGCAAGGAAATATCCGGTATGCATTTGTGTCTTCTATTTTGCACATATGAAGAACATGATCTTCCTTTATGTCCTCTCATTTTAGTTTCTTGATATCTATCTTGGCAGAAAAGATGATTTATTACTAATTTTATGGAAATTCAAATGAAGGCATCTTTTCACAAGCTGTTGTTGAAGCAAGATGGAAAGAGAGCAACATGGGAATATCCATTTGCTGTTGCTGGCATTAATATATCTTTTATGTTGATACAGATGTTGGACTTATGCTCAGGTTTGTATATAATTTCACAAAGTATTAATTATTCCACTGATTGATAGTAGAAAGAGTAAATAGTTGCCCATTAAAGTATCAATATTTTCTTGGAGGATATGCATTCTGCTAATTCTATAATTTTAGTGACCTTTAATTTGAAAACATTCGTTGGTAAATATTTCCCATAATCACAAGGTTATCTAGAAACCAAAGTGTACATTTTCTAATAATGTTTCCCCTAATTTTTTATTTTTGCAGAAAAGCCACGATCTCTTCCAGGCATGAATTTTGTCAAGTTATTAGCAGGTGTGGAACATTTTATTCCGACCCTGCCAAATGCTTGCATACATTGGACCAATTCTAGTTGCTTTTTGATGTTTTACTAATAAGTCTCACTGCATCTTCTGCAGAAAATGAAGATGCATTTGATGTTCTATACTGTATAGCCTTTGAGATGATGGATGCACAATGGTTGGCTAGGCATGCCTCCTACATGGATTTTAATGTATTCTTTTTACTCCCCATGTTTTCTGCATCTCCAATCCCCCATGATTTTCCCTCCTAGGCCTCCAATTCCTACATCAGAACAGAAAAGAAAAGAAAAAAGATTACTCACCACCTGTGATGTCTTCTTAAATGACACTCACTTCTTCTAGTTTTTAAACAAATACTCACGTCACCTGTATATTCAATAAAGTGACACTACACCCTTTATATTATGAGTTTAAAGGTTATATAGGGTCAGTTAGTGCATAAACATTTTTCTCTTATTTTATTTAATAAAATGACATACACACCCTTTCTTTGATGCTATCTTGGAGTTAAAAGTTAGAGGGGAAGTGAGTGTTATTTATGAAGATCTTGTGAGAGAGGTTAGTGTAATTTTCCCTACGCTAAACAAGAGTTTGAGATAGCAATGACTTTGATATTAAGAGAACAGGTTTTGGAGAGAACCATAAAACATTAATGAACCAAAATTGTAACTGGGGAGAATAATGGCTCTTCACTTAAAGTTGGTATACAGAAGATTCTTTCCAAAAATTTTTTCTACCTTTTTAAGAAACTGCTTTAGTAATATGTTGTTTGGTCTTCTAAACTTTTGCAATGCATTGACACTGCAAATTATTCTCTGCATTCAGGAGGTTCTACAAGCAACAAGGATGCAATTAGAGAGAGAGTTATCATTAGAAGACATCCAAAAAATACAAGACCTGCCTGCTTACAACATGTTGTGGCAATAGCTTAGTTCTTCCTCTTTGTTCATAAGCAACAAATTCCAAGTGGCACAATTTTGAAAGTATTGAAGACAGTTTTGTCACAATGCTTATTCTCAATGAAACTACAGTGCAAGGCTTTACTCCTCTTCTGAATCAATTTGTATGAGTCACCTTTGAAGATCTTTATAGCTGACATTTGGTAAATGAGCTAATGACATTGAAGGGGAGTTTTGAGAAGCATTTTGAAAATTGTAGTTGTTCTGGAGTTCATTAGATCATAAGGGGAAAGGAAGGAGATGGAATGTGAAAAACCATCTGATCAAACAATTTAGAAGAAAATTGGAAATTAAATGTTCATCCAAAATTTATATACCAAAATTTTTTTACCAAACAGTCAAACAAGTTTTTCAACTAATAAACAAATTAGAAGTTAACTAAACAAAATATTTGTCTCCTTCGATTCAAAATTGGAGGAAATAGAAAGAGAAGAAAAAAAAAACAATCTCTTATTGTTTTGTCTCTTTTCTAATATTTTTTTAGAGAACATATATATTTCTTTATTGAAGGCAAATTCTACTCAAGTTGAGCAGGAATAGAACAATTTCACATTAATTAATTCACTTGATCAGTGATTATCTCCTTTTTTTGGTGTACTAACTGTAACTACACCATCTTGAGGTAACATTTGTTTAACAGAATGTTATTATGTTTTAAAAAATATGAAAGTGGAAATATTTGTTTTTGCACTACTAAAAGATGAATAAGCCTTTTTTTTGCTTCATCCTCTCTTCTTAAATCAAAGGGATTTTTTTTTCTCTTTCCTACATTTAAATCCTTTTCTTTTTCTTCATTTTCTTCGTTAAACCAAAACGTTGTACAAAGTTCATTGATCAATTTGATTCTCAAGTCTTAACTTTACTAAATTAAACAATTTAATTCTATTTTTTAAGGAAGCAATTTAATTCTTAAAATTAACAACTAAGGATAATATGGTTTAAAACATGGTCACTACATCTTTGAATGGGATCAATACAGGAATTGACACTGATGATTAACTTGTTTAATTAAGTCCAATGTATCATTGTCACTGAGACGTTGACATTCTGACTTTATTTTAATTTTGTTTTGGTAATTGTTTTATGGTTCAATGATAATCCTTCAACTAGCACCTGCAAGTGACACATAGTTCTCGTTACATGATGTGCAGTTTTAAATGCTCCAATACTACCAAATAGGTGTAAGAACGTTATAGGAGTTTAATATCATGATTGCATCAATTTAGCATTATTGCTTCAACTTATCACATTTTGTAGCATTAAAATTTAGTTCGTTATAGGAGTTTTAGTTACTAGGAATTGTAGCTATAGTTACTGCTCATAATTACTCAGCATAATGCCGATTGGTTTGACAAAGTTCATATATCATGATGTCATGTGCTTAAAATTAGTCAAGAACATTCGCTACATTGTGGTTGATTGGATTGATTCATCAACGAGAAAGCATTGAACCTTTTCTTTTATGAGACCTCAACAAATTCATCATAGGAGAAAGTGGAGATAAAAGAAGAGAACAACAATTTCCTACTTTACTTGCTGCGTAAGCATGTTAAAGAGCATATTCATGTCCACCCTTGAGGCTTATCCATTTCTACTTATTTACTTGACCCATTTTCAATCACTTTATATCTTCACATATATTCCCTCAACTACCACGTACACCACCAAACTAAAAACATATATTAAAATCGAACTTCTATAAGAAAATTACCTATCAATTAGAACCTTAGACTTTGTATGATCAAGTTATTTCATTCAATGTACTTTAACTTCTGTTTAGAGCGAGTTTACTCAATTTCATTGTGTTAATAACATGATTGTCATTTATGTAAATTGTTAGAGTAAAGAAAGTTAAGGAACCCACATCATAAGGGTTCCAAATTTTCCTCCCCTAACATTCATTCTTGATCGATTTTGTTGCCTTATCATTCAATATTTGGTATGTGTTTGGATATTAGATGAAACTATGTTAAATAGAGATTTTTAAAATTTTAATATATAAATAGAATAGCAATGTGAATATATACTAATAAAAAAAATATTATAATATACAGGTTAACCAATTAAACTGGTCACAGTTATAAAATAAATAAAAATCATGGAATTTGAACTTTCCTTAGTTTTCAAAAGATTTTTTTACCATTACACCAGATGAGAATCTTGTATTAGTAAGTGTAAAAGATAAAATATATATTATATTTTTATTATAAATATATATTAAATACTTTTTAATATATAGAATATACTTTGTAATTGCAAAAAAAAATATTATAACACCATATCATTTTTAATTATTGTAAATTTGTTTAAAAGAATATTAAAATGAAATTTCAAAATAAAGATATCAAATGTTAGTTAAAATATATTACTTAGAAATAAATTATATTTTTTGGTATTATTTTTTAATTTAAAATTATTTAAAAAATTAATTCCATTTTTTAACTATCTCAAATCACTTTTCTTTCCCTTAGTCTATATATTTGATTCTTTTAAGCAACTATTCTCGTTTGATAAAGATTGTCATTTTTATTTCAAAATTTTTTACAATTATAAAATATAATCTATATATTAAAAATTATTTAATATATAATTTATAACAAAAATACAATACATATGTTATCTTTTGTGATTAGTAACCTAAGATTCTCTTTTCTCTAGTAATAAAAAATATCTTAAGAAACTCTAGAAAAGGAACCAACTTTTGTTTATCTAAAATTATAATACTTTTTTCAATTAGTATATCCATATATAAACCACACGGCTAATGGAGTAATGCCATGTCTAATAATGTCAGCCATGAGCCACTATATTAATCAACAACAGTTAGTTAAACAGTGATATACAAATTTATAAGGACAAGACCTGTGTCAAAGGGATTTTGTGGTATGTCATGTGCCATTTGCCCATTCTGTGTGATCTAATTTGGTTACGAAATGATGAAATGAAATTCAAAGTGAAGTACCAACAAGTCAAAGTGCCACACAGCTACTTGATACTGATGCATTTGACTTTTAGGACCATAACCCATGTGTCAGTGATTGCAAGGGTGATGGGTTTGTTGGTGGTTACCACTCTCAACTTTCATAATCTCTTTGCATTTTTTTCTCACTTAAAAAGTGTTGTTGGTGTGGTTATAATTTTGGTATCAGTCCACTGTGCTGTCCCATTCCTCCAATTAATTATTTTTCATATTTAGGCCACTTTTTATCACTAACATCAAAGTGGTAAACAACTTCTTGTTTTTGCATTAAAAAATGTGACTATGAGACTGAGACCCTTCTAATGTTATGAAGAAGTCACTGTATTTTTATACAATAATTTAATGTCAATGGTATCATCGAAGAGAAAACATCCTGAATTAGAAAACAGCTATCTGTCATAATATTTATTGCTTTTGACTTGCTATGATATCTTCACCAACTTTTATATTTCTAATTGCTTTTTAATTTGTTTCTTGCAGATCTATTTTATGTGGTATAAATTAATAATCTTTATATAAAGTTTGCAATAAACTAAATATAAACCCTTATAGTAAAATAAATATAATTAAATTAAGTATGTTGTCATAAAAAATAATATGAGTAAGGTTCTCAATAAAATTTTTCATTTATTCTGATAATACAAATTTCATATAAATATTATAATTATTTAAAAAAAATAGAATTTGTCTGCCTGATTAGTTATTAATCCTCTATTTGTTTGAGAGGAAAAGAAGATTATTAGGGAAAATTAAAATTATCTAAAAAAATGTCAAAAAATAGTTTCAATGGTCCATTTTAATATTTTATATTTAATTTATAATATTTTAATATACAAAAATAAATATTAAATAAAGATTATAAATAAATATAAAATAAATTCATTTTTAATGTTATAAAGTTATAATATTATATTTATTTAATATTATATTTATATATTATTTAAATATTATTACTTTATGAAAATTGATTTAACTGTCACTCAACTACTCTACCATTAAATTAGTATCTAAACCTATTTAATTACGGTTAAATATTAAAGATGTTGATTTATTATTTAAAAGAATTACATAATTGTTGAGTTTGTCTTTCCTTTCATGTTCGTGGTAATGTTTAAGAGATAATATTATTTTATTACCGCGTGAAGTACTTAGGTCTCGTAAAAGAATAATTTCTCTTTAATTAGTTAACTACTTTTATAAAAAAATTACTTTTCTAAATCGCATCCTTTTCGTATATTCAAATTCTAGAACTTAAATAATTTAAATGCGGTTCTACTACTAACCTAAATTTTTTACCCCATTTCTACATATAAATAATTCTCGTACCAAAATAAAAAAATATTGATCATAAAAATTATTACAAATGATCACAAAACTCATAAAACTTTTTTCAAATGCTCATGCAACTTTAAATAGTTTTAAATCTTAATCACTTGTGTATTGGATAAAATAATAAAATATAAATAACTAGAAACATAAAAAAATTATGTAAGAAACATGCACAAGTTATTTCATAATTTTTTTCTAAAAGTGATTAAAAACATACATACAAATTGCAGATTTCATATTTCATAAAATTGCATTATTAAAAATAATAAGACCAAAGTTTTGAATTAAAAATTATAGAAAAAAGAATACATTTTTAGCATATATATAATTAGATGGATTAGTTCCCTTTTATGTTCGCATTTATTCAGACTAATTCTTAATATTTTTTGACAAGAACAAATTAGCATTTCAAAAGAATGTTTATTGTATGCTGTTTTTATTTGGCAATAAAATACTTGATTTGCTAAGTATCCTAAACACTCCATCCAACAATACCACTGTTATTTATTTATTTTTTAATTTTAACAATAGTTAAAATACTCTTAATATTTTAAGCAAGTAAATAAATCGGCCTTCATGTACTAAAAAAAAAAAAGAAAAAAAAAAAACGTCCTTCAAATCTACGCGGCAAACTGTCTTAGCTTTTATCTACGAAGAAACAAACTAGAACTAGAACTCAGTCGTTATTTAAACCTACGCCAAAGTTGCTAGTTATGTTAGATAGTGACTTAAATCCCACCTCTATGTTTAGTCTTTTCATTTTTAGGGTCCTCTCTGATTACATTTTTAGGGTCATATTAACTAACCACTATCACAACGGTTTTGGCCATTATGTTGCATTTAATTTATATCTTGACTAATTACAATAAAGAATGAAACCTAAATTTTCTTTGGTGAGGACTAAAATATATAAATAGGTAACATCCATTTAAAACATGTTGACTTTCTTCTTTTAATAAGTTGATTTCCATCTCTCAATAACCATTTATAAAATTTAAATTTCAATAATTTAACCATTCAATTTGATATTACATGTATAAATTTTTATATTAATTTAGAATTGTAAGGTCAAAATGACTTAACATCTTAATCTTGATAATTACAAGACAGACGGATGTATCAACAGACGTAGAGGGAACAATAATCAGACGGATCGATCATTATTAGCATAGATGAAAGATGCACCCTCAAAACAGAAGATGCACAGACGAAAAGTTCAAGTCGTCATAGACCAGACGGAGAGCTAGTCCCAACTTCAAATCATGGGCTCAAGAGTGAAGATTTGAATACTGAAGTTGAAGACGAAGATAGAAAACAAACGAATAAATTTAACACACAATTCATCTATTGTTCATTCGTCTATCTGTTTAATGAAGTTTAAGACGCTGAGTAACACGTGCATTCGTTTTAAATCAAACTGTTACTCAGAAACTTCTATAGGTGGAAAGAGATTTCAAAATAAACTTCTGCAGCACAAAAAGCAGTTGTACGTTTTAGTAAAATCTCTAAGCATATCAAGTCAAAGGCAGATCTCACTAACATCCACTGATTTTACATTAAATGTTCTGATTGTTCACTCTAGCAGATGTGAAAGTACCCAAGACAAAGAACTAACGTTAACATCTACAGTCTAACGGATACTTCACAAAAACGCCTATAAAAGGACTTCATCTCTACGAGTTAAACTTGGCGAACTATTCTGATCAAGACTATATTCTTATACTCGCTCAAGCTCTCAACATACAAGTTTGCTCGCCACAAACTTAGAATAGAATTCACATTGTAAAATCTCTTTCTACGTAGAAGATATTTTCTACTTGGTCTTTATTGTAAACCACTGTTGTGGTGGTAATATGTAGCCTGTGGAAACTAATTGTTTAAAGAATACTTTGAGTTTAGTTTGAGGAAGATAAGGTCCAAAGAATATCTGTTTTAGCCTGAGGAGGCTAAGTGTTGAAAGAATACCTTGGTTAGCCTGTGGAAGTTGTGTTCAAAGAATACCTGAATTTAGCCTATAGAGGTTGGAGTCAAAGAATATCGTTTTAGCCTGAAAAGGTTGTATTCAAAGAATATCTGTATTTTAGTTAGGAGTGACTGGGTTCAAATAATACTCTTAGTGGAACCTCAGCAAGTAGCTGAGTAACTGGATGTAGTCTTGAATAAATGAACCAGTATAAAAATATTATTGCTTTGATTATTTTTATCTGCTTTATTAACGAGGATAATAACTTAAACTGTATTCTTAATTAAAATCAACTTAATTTTACGTCTGATCTAAACATTTTAATACAAACATAAAACGCATCGTCTGAAAAAGTTTTAATTAAAAAACATAATTCAACTTCCTTCTTGTATATTTATATTTTATAAGAATTTTATAAATAAGTTATATACTTTAATATCACATTATATTAAAATAATGTAGTTTAATATTTTAAATTATACAATACAATATCAAATTAAATCGTTAGATTATTGAAATTTAGATTATACAAAGATGTAAATAAACCAGTCATATATATAGTTTTAAATTGTTTAAAGACATATTGTATTTCTTAATTTTCATAAATATAAATTATTAAGACAAAAATATATATTTATAAAACATTTGAAATCATCACAGTTGAAGCAATTAGACGAATAACTATTTAATAAAGAATAAACGAATATTGTATCTCAGATAAAAACTCAAAGACAAATTAATAAAATAATAGAAATAATATAAATATTAATTTTATCTATTATTTTATTTATAAACACTTTAAAAGATCGAATATAATTATGGTAAGATAAATTAATATAAAATATTATTTGTATTCTCTTGTTACTTCACTGCTTTATTTACTGACAGTAGTTTTCTTGTAAATTTTTTAAGTCTGTAAAATCTGTGTATAAACACAGTTCTTAGAACGATAAAGAAAAAACTTGCCAAAAAAATCGTTTTAAATTTTAACCTCTTCTTATATATTTTGTTTTTACCCGCAATGCACCCACACAAAATTCCAAATAAAAAAACTTTAAGTAAGAAGGAATAAAATTTTCTAATCATGACACTTAAATTAACAAATCTACTATAAATAGTAGGTTATAATTTAGGAAATAATTTATTATTTAAGATTAAAAGAGATATTAATTTAATCTTGATTACGACTTTTTTTAGTCATAATTCAATGATTATTAATAAAAAATTATTTCTTATTTTAGGAATTTTCTTATTTAAAATATTATATATATAAATATATATATAAACCCCAATTAGAAAAAATTCTGTAGGAAAAAAAATCTTGCATGTTAACCAAATTCTATCTTGTACGATTTAAATAATCATAGTATATTATTATACTTACACTAAATTAGAAAAATCCACCACCAAATGTGTAAATTAACTAGCACATGAATATTCTAACATTTTAAGTATGTAATTAAATTAATACTCTATACATAAACTTATAGTGCTTTTACAAGACTCGAAATATCATCTCCGCGGAATATACATGGTTTATACCAAAAATTTAGTAAGCTGATAAAAAAAGAAAAAAAATTAATAAAAACGCTTTATTAACTCATTAACGGTTTTCATTTGTAAAAATATCAATAAAATTTTAAAAGCAGTAACACTGATTAATTAGTTGAAAATATATCTTTATATTATATAATAAAAATCTCCCGAGATTAAATAACGTCGTTTGATATATATATATATATATATATATATATATATATATATATATATATATATTGTTGAGAAATGAGCATTGATAAGAAAATATTTAACATATAACATATAATAAAATTGTTATAAAAGAAGTAAAAGTTATTATAAATAAAATTCAATAAAACTGCCCCAAGAAACTACAACACTTTTCATAAAATTAAGAAACCTTAATACGTAAATTAACCAATAAAATATCTAATAAACTTATTATACATGGAGTAGAACCAGAGCTACGCGGCTACCTTGAACCGTGCATGTATCTGGATTAATTGTCAAATCAATTATTATAGTAATTACTTTACCCTAAAATTTTAGGTAGAGATATTTATGCCTATTTTACAACCACATATGCCTATGACGGGTCCACGCGGAAATAATCCTCAGAAGCTACATGTCATGCATGGCAAATGGCCAACCGTCCATTTCTCATGCATCCCCATTTGATTGCATTTTTTAACTCATTTTTCTTTCTATCAAACCGATGCAAACAAAACATCAATTATATTAAAATGTTCATCCTGTCATGGGATGCTTATCTATCTGCAAACAACATCCGGTGGTGGATCGGTGGCACTTCCAGAAACATTCCACGTGTTACACTACCATGTTCATCATCACTAAGTCAATAGCAAGTGACACACAATCCCAGTTCATAGTTCTATGTAGTATCACTCACATCATCTCAATAACACCATAAATTATTACTTGGTCTGAATAAAATGCATGTAATCCTATAATACTCTAACCTGAATAAATTAGAAATAATAGTTAAGCTTAAATATAAATAAATACTAGCGAATTTTATCTTTTAAGAAAAGAATTTATTCTTAATTTAGTCAATTTATTTTCTTAAAAAATATTAACTCATATCTTAAAAATATTAGTTAAAAAATTAAAATATTTTTTTATATAAATACAGACTATACTGCTCATTTTTTTATCATGACTTATTCATTAAATACATTTTTGTTTTAATTTCTGAACCATATCATTAAGATATTAGTAACAAAAACAATCCTAAAATCCACAAAAGTTAATTAAATTTTATTATGTTTAGGTATGAAATAATAAGAAATGATCATTTAATGTTATCAACTCTTTCTTACCAATGTTGTAAAAAAGAAAAGAAAAAACCCTATTCCTTCCAATGTAAAGGTAAATTTTTTATAAGATTAAATATCAAAACTATGAAGTGATTGGGAGTAGATAATAATGTTTCCACCAACCAACACTCTACATAAAAAGGAGTCAATTCATAAGTTAACATTTCTCCGGAATCTTACAAGGACTTATCCTAAGATACTCTAAAGGGTTAAAATTTAAAAACTACAAAATGCTCAAGCCTCACACTCAAGAGGGCAAAAAAGGGGTGCAATTAATGGTCTAAGGAAGGGCACAACAACCACATATCCAAAACAAAAAAGGATTTTAGAGGTCAAATTGTAAAGTAGGGTATTAAATTGTATTAGCCATGCCGAACGCCCATGAAGTAATTAAAGTCATGATGTTGGACCCTTAGTTGCTTCAACCATGAATCTGCCACGCTCAATAGTGAAACAAGTTTTTCTTGGTCCCTACCACAATTTCCTGAGACCCACAAATTCCCTTGCATTTTATACGTGGCCAAACCAAATGCTGGCAGCGATATGCCTTCACCTTCTTTTCTCTTCTCGAGTGCTCCCTCGGTATCATCATCAAGGTCCATGTCTATGCACACGACCAAAAATATTTACATTTAGTGCATATTCTATTAATTCCCAAAATTATATGGTTCTAGTGTGGTGGATTTTTTAGAATTATTTTTTCCTTTTATGACCCAAAAGTCCAAAAGTTTAAAAGGGTATAGTAATTGTACATAATTATGTAGGGTGACGCATGGATAAGGAATGAATAATACCTTGGAATGAAGATGAAAGTGTGTGGTAAGAGAGGAAGCATGTTGAGAGATCTTTAATGGTTCTGCCCATGGGAATATGATATATGGGGTACCTGAAAACAGTACCATGAAAGATCCATTCATCAAGTGATCATATGTAATTTATGCTTTAACCCCATTAAGAAATAATTGTTGAAATCAGTTTCAAAATTATTTAACCTTAAGGACCAGAAATTTAATAGAAAGTGAGAAAGAATAGAACGTGTTTAAGAGGTAATTATAATTAATTAGTACCAAGCAACTGCCATCCAACTTGCTGGGGAAATATCTACACTTCTTAGTGACATCAAGCCAGGGTACCTTTCAGCTAACGCAGTAATCTGAAAGATGAAAACATATTAATTAGTCATCAACGTAATGAACTTGTTATAATCTTGGATATAATTTTGAAAGATTTAACTTTGAACCATTAAACTTAAATGTGTATCACAGAATGAATCTTGATCATAGATGTTGCATCGAAACGGGTATTTTTTAATTTTAAAGCCGTAATATTTTGTCATTAAGCTGGTTTTGCAAATATATAAATATCTCTTTACAAAGAATTATAGAGACAAATTTGATTACGATTTCGTATGTTGAAAGAATATTTTATACCCTCAATATCTGGAAGCCACTTTGAATTGGATCAAATTCTTCCTATTTTGTATCTTTGATGAAATAATGTAATAATGAAGGATATGTATTTTAATAATAAAAACTTGTACAAGCTAGATTAATGAGGAGATATGATAATATATTAAAGGACTAAATTGATGATTTTTTATTTTAATATCGATCACAAGAATCCAATCACTGAAAAGTGAAAACTACGTTCAGCAAAAGATTTGGACGGAGAACATATATGCTTAAGAAATATAATAATAATAAATAACTAATGATATTGAAATGGGGAGGTGGCAAATAATTATTGAATGAATTATACTAAAATCTAGATCATGATTCTACCTACTATATACCTATTAAATGAATAAAAAAAACTAATTTCTAAGAAATTTAATTAAACTTAAATTATGTTATATAAAAATTGATTGAAACTAAGATCAAATACTCCATAGCTTTTCTATAATGAAGTGGGGGGTTCCACAGAGAGAAGAAAGAGAAAGCAGAGAGTGAGATACTACTAAGTGCGAAGTTGTCATGAGCAGAGAGAAAAATGAGTTCTATGGATTCACATTGAAAAGTCAAAAGTAACAGTTAACCTTTTATGGATGCCCTTGTCACAAGAGATTTTTTGTGACTACAATACAATACACCTCTAACAAAAGAACATTCCCTATTCCCTATTCCCCTATTCTGTGGATTCTCATCTCATTAGCAACACCAAAATCAGAATCCAGATCAAATAAGTAAATAACGAAAAAAAGATGCAAAAGTCAGAAATGGCCAACAGGAACAAAACAAGTAAATAACGCACCTTATCCATTAGAGGGACTCTACCATATGGAGTTGATTTTTCAAAATATTGAAAATAGAGATGACCCAATCGGTCATTCATGTGCCACAAACAATCTTGCTCTGATCCTCCCTCTGATGAACTTCCATCCCACCTCCATAGCTTATCACACTCACTCTCTTCACTATAAGAATCGCTGTACGAATCTCTTGTCTCACATTCACCTGACTCAGCCTCTTCCCTGAAAACAATAACCAAATTAAATTCAAATCTTATTAGTCATGCTCCCATTCAATCAAGGATTTTTATATTACTATTTTCTACAACCATTCATCAAGCCATAAACCATGCCTCAACTTAATTTACAAAGTCACTTGAAACCATAATGATTAATTCACAAAAAATCATTCAATTTTGACCATAAGAACTTGCGCCTAAGCCCTCATAGATTTAGGTTTGCTAAAAAGCCTCTTTCCAAATAGAGATAAACCCTTTAGGCCTATTTTGATCAAAAGCATAAAAATTGAACAGCCCCCACCACCGACACTGATATTTTGATGTCCATGCATATAAGTATGACAAACCTGAAAGTATTGCTGGTGAATATTTGAATGGCGGAGAGGTATGGAACATAGTACTGAACAAGACTTTCACCATTGGACAAGGAGATAGGAACACCAGCTCCATAAGCACTCCATTCGTGGAAACTATTCCAGACATCACCCAAAGTGAAGTACTCAACCGTTTCTCTCTCCCACGGTTGCCACAACCGATTAAGGTTTCGAATCTCGTGCTATTGAAAAAAAAAACACAACAAAAACATCAAATCAGAAACAATCACAAAGGAAACCCAAAACACAACCATAAACTAAAGACAAAAAAATAATACCTTTGGAAGAAACTGAGAAGGAACAACAGGTGTCGTACGCCTCAGGAAGCAATCAAGGTTAGACTTTGATTGCAATTGCATTGACCCTTTATCAAAAATCATCGTCTCAGAAGAAAAGGAAGAAGTTTCAGCTTTTCTCACGATCAAAAACGTTACAATGGGAATTACCAAGTTGAGAGAAAAAAAACAAAGGGACAGAGAAACAGAAAGGAAAGTTGAGAAATTATTGAGTTTCTCTTTGAAGGGAGAAGAGAGAGAATTGAAACGCAACAGCGAAGAGTCAAAGTCTCGTTTTTTTTTTCTAGCTTTCAAAAACCGAATATTTTTTTCCCCGCAAAAACCTCAATCTAGCTGTATGTTTTATCTCTTTAACAACAATCTCAACACATAGTATGTGTCTTTTCGACTGCAACCTCAAAAACGGTTACGTTAACAATGGCAAGTCTTGAAGAAAAATCAAAAGCCAAAACTGCTTTGTTCGACATTCAAGGAAAGACAACAACACGCTGACGCTTTAACCTTAAAACAACAAGGAAAACCAAAAACAACAAACGAAGTCACGAGAGAATTAAAAGAAACGAAACCCAAAACACGCCTAGAGAAAATGAGTGAATATATTATTATATTTTTTTCTTTATAAAAAAGTGTCACAAGTCACAACAGAAACTCTGTGTTTCTGTTTTGTTTGAGGATTTATTAGTGCGACTGAAACTGAAAAACTGAGAGTATGGGAAGACGATGGAGGAAAGGAGAAAAGTGATGGGTTGAGAAATATGGAAACAGAGGAATTTGGTTTGGGTTCTAGAAAGTGCCAATTGAATTTGTGTATGATATGATGAAGTGTGAAGTAAGGGAGAATAGATGATATATATTATGTATGGGGTGAGTGCTGTTCAAAGCAGTGACTATGGTGTCTACCGCGTCACACACAACAAATTTGTAACATTTCTAACTTCATCATGCCTCTCTCTTTGGACATATCTATTTTTATTCCTTTTTTTTTTTGGCAAATAAAATTTTATTCTTTATAAGATTTGTTTAGGGCAATCAAATCATTAATCTTTTTAATTAATTTTTAGCAGGAAGGAAAATTTTCTTTAAAAAGTTTCGGGATTTTTTTTTTAATTGATGAGATAAGAAATAAAACAGAATAAGGAGACATTAATTTGTTCCTGGTAATGGATAAGGTTCGTTTTAAGAATGAAGTTAAATGGAGAGAGATTACCTTGTTTCTGGGCGGTGATTGAGTATTTCAGAAGCATTATTATTATTATTACTATTATTCGTTTAATTTATTAATGAAAATAAAATAAGGGTTTGAAGTTGAAACCACGGATAATAGTGTATTATTATTACAGTAACTTTTACCGTGACTGGGTAAGTTTTATTAGAAATTTCCCTGTTTAAAAGATTGGACAAGTTATTTTTTAACAATAAAGAAAAAATGAAGCTTGAACAAATATTTTTAATTCTCTGTCATAGGGATCAAGTTTAATTAATGTTTCATAGATGAAAATTTTGTTAAAAAAATTTGTAGTTTTTTAATAAAAAAGAGAAAATGGAGTATCAGATTCAGATCGAGTTTTATTTTCTTAAAAAAAAAAAAATGAAAGTATGACCATGCAAAAGAAAAAAATTGTGAGTGCGAAAACAAACAAAATAAAAGTGTCAAAATTGACCAGTCCTTGATGTATAGACATTAATAAAAAAATTATTTTCACAACTGGACAAAATATCTGAAAACCATCATGCTTAACATCACTTTCTTCTTCTCAATTCTAGTTTATAATAAAAACTTGTTGGTTTTCTTGCATTAGGCTGGTATTTTAGAGCTCAATAAAAAAGATACAACGTTGGGATTTTAGAAAAATAATTAAGTGTTTTTTGATAAGTTTTATGTTGTATATATCAAAAAACGTTACTGATCATACTTTCATTTGCATTAGAGTAATTTTAAAATTTTTAACAAGAGAATTATTATTACTGGGGGACATTGTTTTGAGATATTACATTTTAATTTTAAGAATCACATTCTAAAGAATATTATAATTACGGATATTAGTTTTGAATATATTTAGAAACATGTTAGGTTACATTCTAAAATTTCTATCAATATTTTTTAAAATTTTCAAAATAATTTTAATAAAAAGTAAGAAAAATAGAAATTAAACTATGTAAAAATATAACTTGTCACATGGAAATATCAGTTTTCTACTTTGCTGACGACAATAAAAATATAAGAAAACATGACAATATGACAGTACAACTTTATTGAGAATTAATAATATCCAGAAATAATTATTTAAAGCTAATACTTAACTGTTGCGTACATGAGTCAAAATTGCACGATAAAAATCAATTTTAAAATAGATTAGTAGCCATCAGTATTTATGGATAAATATTAAAAAAATGGTTTTCAAATTTTGTGATAGATGTATATATTTTTTTATATTTTAAAAAATGTGAATGATACCATGCCGCTAAGTAATTAATAGTAAGGGAAAAAACTCAAATAAAATGTTATTAACATTATCTGTCAACAATCTCAAAAAGATTAAGTTAATTAATAAGTAAATATTTAAAACTTCAAAAATATTTTTTACCCTAAAAAATCAAGAATATATTTTTTAAACTATTATATTTATTATGTTTATTGAATTTTATACGAATTTACGTAACTTTTTAAAAATTATACTAATTATGGATTCTAATTAAATAATTGTATTAAAAAATTACATTATATATAATTTTTAAACTCAACATTTAATACACGAAAACAAAAGCATTCTAGGAAAAGAGATTGGGTGAAGATTAAACGGGCATGAGAATGTGGGATGGTTAATACAATTTGGAAAAAATAATATATATATATATATATATATATATATAATTAACAATATCAAAATCTGAAACTTGGTCTTTCCTTATTCTTATCTACAATATATTCGACGGAAATCAAACAAAAATAATAAATATTAATTATATATAATATACAAACAGTATAATTAGCTAAAATGTGCATATTAAATGTCAAATATTATTTAATTTTAAAAAAGTCGAATACAAATTCTAGATATTTACATTATTCAACTGCACCTAAGGTTACTTTTCAGTTAATTTGTTTATTCATGCCCAATTTAGTACTTTTCCTCAGTATTTGCACTCCAACAATGTCTTATAATTTCAAAGTTCATTTTAATATTTTATTAATTAAGTCTAGAGATTGATTGACTTAACCATCACAATTTCAAGGATTGAATTAATGATCCACTTTTTGAAATAATTAATGATCCACATGTGGAACTTGTCCACCCCTAGCTAGAGTTATCCTTTACTATCTAAAATGAAATACTCATTTTAAATTATAAACCTCCAATAATCTTAGAATATGTTTGGATTATTGGAATGATAACAATGGAATGAAATATATTCTAATAATCATTTGAACAATAAAATGAAATAAAATAAAATGAAAAGGAACATAATAAAACTCATTCAATCTCAGCATTCATCAGTTTAAGAAAACCAAACAAAACGCAGTTGTATTCATTCAATGCCTTAATTGTCCATTGGAATACCACTAGCCAATCTAACCGTTAAAATTAATAAAATTGATTTTCAATGTTTATTTATTAGTCAGTAAATTAATTTGAGTGGATTGGATTAATTCATGCAATTCCACTTATAATTGCAGAGGATCAAAATCCAATTCATAAACACAAGCTCTTAACTGACTCATAGATAAATAGAGAGAAAATTTCTTTATTTTATCTATATTTAGTTATTTATATTTATCTATATATAGTATCTATTTATTTATATTTATGCATTTGACACTTACCCTTGGGAAACGTTTGTCATACGTTATCATAGGTAAAATATCTTTGAAAATACTGTTCTTAAAAAAATCTATTCTTATCTAACGTAATAATTATTTATTTTTTATGCATATTGTTTATTTTGTGCATATCTAATTATTTATTACCGTAATAAAAATACACTTGAAAATACTCTTCTTTAAAGAAAATTCTATGTTTACTCATTACCTTAACGATTTATTAATTTTCATGCATATTAGTTCTTTTGTGTATATTTATTATCGGTATATATTTATAGAATTTAAAAACTATGTATTAATAAAATAAAGAGTTTTATTTAATCATTTAATTATATATGAAATTTTATATTATTTACAGAAATTTTGTTATTAAGTTAATAAATTCACTGCAAATATTAAGTTATAATTATTTAATGTCTTTTTTTTCATATTCATAATGATAATACATGTTCATTTATTATCGATATATGTTTATTATAATATTATTGAATATAATGATAATAATATATTATTATTACCTTCATTATGGATAGTGATCCTAATCTATTTATTCTGGTAATAATATTAATTTTTTTGACATTTTTTTAGGTTTATAACATTCTTAAATATATTACAATATGAATAATTTTTTTAAACAATGGATTTAAATAATTTAAAGGCATATCGTTTGTTTTGATTCTTGTAATTTTGATTATTATTTTTGCTCATTTTAGATTTTGCGTTCTTGTGATTTTATTCTTGATTTCGGTCTATCTGTTCTATTTGATAAAAGAGATTATAGGAATCATCTTAAAATAAAAAATTGAAAGGTTTGAAAATATATTTGGTATCATAAAAATATAGAATAAAATCTAACTTTTATTTTTGTCTGTTATAACTATTTTTGTTTTCATAAATTTGATTTCTCTTATTTAAAAGTTTAGCCTATAAACCTATGTCATGTTTGAGAGGTTTTTAATGGTTAGCATTTCCAAATTATAACGTTAACCCGACTATACCAAACTTTAAACAATTCAGACAACTTAAAAAAAATCTATAATAAATTAAATGTTAGACTTTATATTTTAAACTTAAGCTAAATATAAATCTACTACAACCTCTAGCCTATTCTTACCGGAACCAAGAGTGATGAAAAATAAAAAGAAAATATGCAGGAGTTAGTGTGACATCATCACTAACATTTTGATAATAATTATCGATAGGGAGAAATAAAAGTGAAACATTTAAAAATGTTAAGAGACTATTATTTTAAAGAAAAATGACTAAGTCATAGAAAAAAATATATATATATATTGTCAATAACTATTAAAGAGTAAAAGATTTAAAATAAAAGATAAAAATTAAAGTTGGACCCAAAATGTATACTAAAGTTTTTTTTAATGGTACGTGAAATTTTGAAATATTTAATTTTTTTTATCTTTATTGTCAATAACTATTATCACCTCATATTCTTTTTTCTTTTATTTTTTGATATTGTAATTATTTTTTAATTTTTAAGTTCCCATAAATTATTTGTTTTGGTTGATTTTTGGGGTGAGAATGGATCAAATTAAATCAGGTTTTGTTAGACCTAATTCTGATCTACATATGTTAAAAATATAAATTTTTGTAGGTTTTTTTTTTTTTTTATAGATTTGACTTCTCATATTTAAAAATTTGACTTACTATGTGAATCGATTTCATGTTCGATAAACTAAATGAATAGGCTTTTAATTAGCATTTTTAACTTATGAGTATATTTCATTTAAAGTATATCAAACTTTAAATAGACTGATCAAATTAGTAAAAAAAAGTCTAGACTATATGAAAATTTTAAATTTTATATTCTAAATATAAATTAAATACAAACCTATCAAAACCTTATTTAATTTGACCTATTTTTTTCATAACATCAGAAAATAACACCAATCATCACTAAAATACAGAGATTAAAACTAAAAAATTATAAGAATGAGATAAAAATGACATCATGACAATTTGATAAATGATAACACTTAAGGTAATACATATTGAAATATATTTAAAATTTTAAGAGACTATTTTTTTTCTCAAAAGGTTACGTGGATAAAATTAAAAAATACTAAATCATAGAAATAAGAAACATTTGAAAATAAAAAATATTTTCGAGACAATTTTTTTTTTTAAAAAAGTAAGAGATTTTAATTAAAAGACAAAATTTAAAATCTGTTTCAAAATATATACTATGGTATATTTTAATATATATATATATATATATATATGTATGTATACATATATAATCACTTATGCTCTTTGAAAGTTTTTTTTAATTATTTATAACCTTTTTTTTTTAATATTTGTATTAAAAAATTGATTTTCAATATGAGAATTTGAGTTTAGAGAGTAGGTGGTAAGGAAAAACAACTATATTCTCTGATGCCATTTAAAATGAGAAATATTGTATTGTATAATACATTAATTATCCTTAATGTTTAATATATAATTTTTTATATTTTAAAAAATTTAAATTTTTAAAAATAATTACAAACGTGATAATGGTACCGTACCGCTGAGTAACGAACCACACGGAAAAAAACGTAAATAAAATATTATTAACATCCCATTAACATTGTTAAAAAATTAAGTTAATTAATAAGTAAATATTTAAAAATTCAAAAATAATTTTGGTTAAGTCAAATTTATTCCAAAATAAATTATATTTTTTTTATTTTTATAATTAGATATTATTAAAATAATTAAATATATTCACTTTTGTTAAATCTCATAAATAAGAGTGTTTAATCTAAACTTGACATGCGACATCTTTAAGCGGAAATGTTTTAAAGCGTGTAAAGAGACTCGTAACGTAAATAATTTTTGACCGATACATTAAAAAAAAAATTAAATAACCCTTATATGGGTAAAAAGTCAATAAATTATATAAAAAAAAACACAATCTTACATCAACAAAAGCATATGTTAAGTCTAAAATGAATCAACTCTGAATCTAGACGGATTTAGGCCGTGTGGAGGAAAGTCATGCACATCCGCATTGTTTCATTGTAAACACAATGCATATATATATATATATATATATATATATATATATATATATATATATATATATATATATATATATATATATATATATATATATATATATATATTTATTGCAATTCTTTTTAACTTGTTTCGAGCATGCTGATTACCAAAGTTGAAGCAAAACAATCTTATATGGAATTAAAAAGAGAATTAAAAATTGTAAATCGAAGAGATCATAAAATTTGTTAAAAATATAAAATCATGTATTAAAATATTTGTTGTTAAATGAATGTAGTAAATTAATTTTTATTTTATGAAGTATAAAAAATATCTAATTTTTATTTTATTTTCTCATTTTAAAATTTTATAATTATTTTCACTATATTTTTTACAATATGTTTATTTGAATCAAAATAAAAGTACAACATGTTTATAATTAAAGGAAATAAAAAAATTATCTTTTTAAGATAGTCATGTATTTGTTATCTCTTGATAAATTTGTCACATTAAATTCCATTTAATCAAGCACATAAAATAAAAATGACGAACGCATATAATAAAATTATGACATTATTCTGCATTAATAATTTATCAAATATCTATATAAATTGTGGAATTAAGAGAAAAAATAAATATTAATATAATCTCATTGGTATTACAATTTTTATCCATTGAAAAAAATACAAAGTGTTCTTATCATGAAATCTTACACGTACATACATTCATTTATTTATAAATTACATGATAATAGGATTACTGGTTCTAACAGACAGATAAAAGCACGGGTTACCCGTTTTTCATGCGTAGGAACGAGGGATTCCATATGATTAATACCATAAATATGTTAATTCAAACTAATTTATGATATTTTTGAATATTTTGCTTCTTACGTACTCAAATCAATTTAATTAAATGTCATCAATTAACATGTATAACATGGTTCTATTTCAAAAATTTGAATTACGCGGTTGAGTATTAAAAATAATTTTTAATTATTTTATTTTATGTTTAATTTTAAATTGTTATATATTAATTTATTTTAATATTTTAATATTTTAATTATAAATTAATAGTTTAATATTAAGATTTGTATTCAGTAATTACGAGTAAGTCTCGAAAATAAACAAGTTTCGTTTCCATAAAAATTTATATATGTGATAAAGAAATTATAATTAATTTAATTTTTGATAAATATTTATAACAAATATTTACAGAAGAAATTAAAATAAATATGAATTTAATTTTTTTTAAGTTAAAAATATCTTAAAAATTTTAATATTTAAGGATGTTAATTTATTTTTATCTTTTAAAATATAATTTTTTATTATAGAAATTTGACTGATGTAGTTTAAACTAACTCGTTAATAATTGAAATGGATGGATTTAAGTTTAAAATATTTGAAACAAATTAAATTAAAAAAAATAATTGGATGAAATTTTATTTAGTATGTGACTATTACTCCCTTGAATTATTTTTTATATATCAGATTATTTTAAAAGTTATATTTATTATTTTCTTATCAACTATGTTCTTATTCATTTTAATATTTTTAATTTATTTTCATAGTTATTTATTTAAAAGTTGTAAAAAAAGATAAAATAAGAAATTTTATAATTATGATTTTATTTTTCAATTTTTATAAAATAACCCTTAAAGAGATAAATTAATAAAAAAGAAAGAATTTATTAAGTTTTGTTATTTTGGATCTTATTAATCTAATATATTAATTAAAAAATTAAAGAAAAAATATTTATAATATATATTATAAATTCAATTAAAATTTTCATCTATTTTTAAAATATAAGAGTTACTGTAAAATTGGGTAACAACTTTTGATCTCTTATTTATTTTTTTTCAACATTCTTAGATTTTATGAATAACTATAACCTTTAAGTATTAACATGATAAAAAAATCATATAGTATTAACCATCAATTTAATACTAAAATTTATTTTTAAAAAAAATCAATATCATCTACAGTCAAAATATCTTATAAAAATTAAAAGTTAAAATCCACGAGAAAAACTCAAACTTAATTAACCCTGAATTATTTTGGAATTCAATCATGTGTAAATTCCACCGGTGACTTTTTAATTTATTATGATGAGGTGAAGTGTAGATGTAGACTTTGCAATTTAATTAATTCAATGAGGTATTGAAAGGACTTGAAAATTGAAATTTTTTTTAAATTGCCATCTATCATACTCAATTGGTTATTGCTGGATTTGGTAGAAGAAAGAAGGGTCTGATGTATCTTCTCTTGTTTGGCTTATCCTTAAATTTTAACGTAAAAAGGACCACACCTAGGATATATTTATCCATTAAACAAACACGTGCTAAAAAAATTAATTAATTAACGCTAGTGACCACAGAACCAATAACCACTCCCACAAAAAAAAATAATAATGTATCTATGAATATCTATGGCTTATGGTTATTCATTTTAATTTAAAATTAATTTTGTTCGTTATATTTTTTTATTTAATTTTTAGTAATTTTTCACATTTATTACAAAATTAATAAAAATGATCGATAAATTAATTAAATGTATTTTTTTGACCTTTTATTTATTTTCATTTCTTACACAAAAAATCCTTTTGTTATTATTTTGAATAAAAAAATCCTATATATAAAAAAACACTTCTATCTTATTAATATGCATTCAAATATAATTTTTTTATTTTTATTGATAAATTGATAAAAAAAAATTATCATAGTCTTATTATACAAATTCCCTTTATTTGTTTAACATTACAAAAAGGAAAAATAAAACCTTATATTTTCCAAATATATTATAAATACATCCATCTATTATAGTAAAATTTTGACATTATTATATTTTTAAATGACCAAATTTTTAGAAATATGTTAGAAAAACATGAAAAATAAATAATTAAAAAACTATAATTTCATGGATAAAATAAAAATAATATTATTTTAATGAAAAATCTGATAAAAAATTAAGCACATGAATTATTAACAAAAAAAAACTCTAACTTTTTGTCCAAAGTCCCCACCCCTCGTTCTATTGTTTGCATTTGCTTACTGACTTTGTCCCACACTCTGCTTTCACCATTAAATGTCGGCTGAAAACTCTGAAATTTAAGGTCACGGTTTCACACCATCATCTTGCTACACTCAGGTCCAACTAATTCTTCATTTTGGTCACAACAATGTTTTATTGGTTTTTTTCTCCTGATTGGTGCAGTGACTTGACTCTGTATAAATAAGAAAATAGAATTCCAGAAGAAAATAGAAATACTCCTACTACTTAAGTAACTAGCTAGTCATTCACTATTCATATATAAGAACACTAATTTCATACATAAAAAAATATAATTCATCTGAAAAAAATTAGTTAAATATATTTAATTTTCATGTTTTATATAAAAATTAAGCTACACTTCTTATATTACCTTTGATAATTTTTATTGGAGATAAAAAAAAACTTAATTAATTTAAAGATATTTTTAGAATAATAATTTAAATGTTGTACTAGTTAACATTTATTTATATACGAGTCCAAACATTTTTAATATGCTTTAACTTATATATAAATTTAGAGGAAATACTAGGTCTTCTCATGGAAAGAAAGGCACATCAAAATTTCACATGAATGTGATAAGGTGAATCTAAGTGATAAGCTATTAGGATTTTGTTGATTTATTTGCAAGAAATTATATATTTGTATTATTTTATGTTTGAGTGGTCACCTTATGTTATATTGCGCAAAATAACAGGTTAATTAGGATTAGACACGTGGAGAAACTCATGCCTTTATTATTTACATTCTCAGAGTCACGTAGAGTCACGTCTTGTCACTTAGGCCTGCTCGGCTTTGGTAAGGAGCATTATAACTCCACTTGCACGTAACTTCCTCACCTATATATACAACTTTATTTCGCAGCCAATTGCAATATGCAGTCAACTAGCCAACTCACTCATATAATATATATGTATTTCTCTCTCTTCACATTTTATAATTGATTGTCTGCGTATTCCAGTTGTTTATCAAATATTTTTCTCATATATATGTACTTAACTACAAGGAGTAGAGAACTAAACCATATACTTAACTCACTTTTATTATATCTCACTTATATTGAACACTCAGAGGTACTAACTTAACCGTCGGAATACCTTTGTAGACACACTCCCCCCTCCCCCGCTGCAAGGAGGTTGGCCCTATAAATAACAGCGTTCCTTATAGATCTTTTAGTCTCTTCTTCTTTTCCATTACTCACAATGATTCGAAGGACCTTCTCAATTATGTTCGATCTGAATCTTGGCGAGACCAATGTTTAAAAATAGATACCTCAAAAGTATATCACCGGTCACCTTTATCCAATTTGAATCAGGTTAACACTTTATAATACGTGTAAGAAAAAATTTAACTTGATTTAATTGACTGAATCCATAGTGGCTTAAGGTAATCAAAGATTATTTGCACAAAATTTTAAGTTTATTAAAAGATATTAAATTTAATTTTAAATCAATAATAAACAATATCTTATTAATACAGAGATTTATGTATACGAACCTTCCTCGTTCTTAATTCCTCATGCTTACCCAATAAGTGACATTGTCCGTGGGATGGGAAAGAAAAAGAAAAGAAAAATAAATGAATAACATATAATTTTATAAATACACGTAATATTTTTATTGGTAACCGACCATTTAGAAAATGACACGGGAGTTTATAAACACATTTCATGTCTATATTAATAAAACGTGTTTTTAAAAAATAATCCAAAAACAAAATTGTGATATCTTAGACTCCGACGATATCTTATTGACTCTCCCACCTTACTAGTTCTCATCTTTACTCAACAAATATTATAATTGATAGAGAGTATCATAAGTATTTGACTTTTTAACAAGAAATATTATGAGTTAAAAAAAAATATTGTTCCGAAAAAAATCTGACTTTGATTGCCATTGTATTCAAACTCACACTGGTTATATTTGGCCATGGAGGAGCCAAAGGTAAAATCAATGGCATCAAAGGGATTTATGAACATAATAGCAAATCAAAACCTGTCTTTTGGTGAATTACCTTCTTTCACACTTCATAGGTCTCGTTAGTTCTCAAATGCAACTGTAGATTTAAATTCAAACCATGTTAAATAATTTTAGTCTAGAAAATCTAAAGTGAGGAATTAAACAATCAAAACAAAACAAAAAAGTCACATTCGGATTTGGGTACTTTGTATATATGAACATAGAAAACTTGCCATCTGCAATACAATAATTAATGGCATAGGAAACTAAAACAATAAGTTATACGCCACTTGGACAAATAATTAAGTTTTAACTCGTTGGGTAGTTTATGATTATGTGAGTAGTTGTACTCATATATAAGTCATGATTCATCATCACAATATTGCATGTGACAATTTAGATGTTTTTGTTGAAATTGTTTAATTAAAATTAGTTTTAAATTAGTAATTGGCTAGTATCAATCTTTTCATGTCAATCTTTTATTGAAAAAAAAAACCTTCAATTCTAATTAAAAATAACACCACATTTAGAGACATATAAGAAAAAAAAAGTGGTATGATGATGATGTTATCACTAACCATATGAGACATGTTGCATCAAGCAAAATATTGAGGACCCGGCCTTGGTTTAAAAGTCAAACTCCGAAAGTAGAGTAACAATAATAGTGGAGATGTCTTACAAATAATGGCAAAAGAATTCGATTTTTTAGTAAATATATAGTAAGACGTCAATACAATATGCATTAAACTGCATAATTTATGCTAACGTAGCAACAAGGCAATGGTTGGATATAGAAAACAACATAAACATGTTACACACATTAAGAATGATATGTGAAGTTTATCCACTATTGCCCTTTTCTCTCTGGCAGATACATTCAAATTATCCAATTAGATTTGCACTAAAAGAAAGTATTCATTATTATTCAATTAGATAGGGACCAAAACCCTAGTTCATTACCTAAATGAGGCCACTAGCCTACGATAGAATAAATAAGATTTGTAGAGAAAGAAAGTTACAGAAATTAACACACGCCATGATAAATAAAAGATTATGATTACCTTATTAGTTCTCCTACTCCTGCTTTAGGAAATTGCAGGTATAAAATAAACTAATTCATGAGGAAATCAAGAACCATGGTTTTAATTTATGCACAAAGTTCATTCTGCCGACAAACCATAGTACAACGATTGATTAAAAACTCATGCCACACATGTCAAAGATGATGGATTCAATCACTGTAATTACTATTCCTTGTAAAAATTTAATTGGTGACGACAAAATTCTTGATGTGGTCACGTTAATTGGTCAAGCTTTCGCTATTAACTATAGTCACATGTTCGTTAAGACTAAAGGGGTGCACTCAAAAGAGGGAAGACTCACTCGTCAATTGCATAAATGCGTACATAGCTCTAGTCGTACTTCAATTGCCCAAAAGTTCCCAACCAAATGCTGAAATTTTGTGATCTTTTATTGTGCTTCTGATCGACTAGTCACTAGTTAAGGCCATCGTTGTACCTAGTGTCATAATGTACTTGTACAGTTCAATCATGATTCAAAATTTCAGCCCTTGTCAACCCATGTGCATTGACCTATGTAAGGGTGTGTCCAGTAGATGATGGAAAAGATGAAAAATATTTACCAGACAACTCTAATATATAGACAGGTTGTGTCTAATAGATGATGAAAAAAAAAAATTTAATAAACAATTGCAATATATAGAAAGGGTGTGTCTAGTAAATAATGGGAAAGAAAAAAAATATTTAATAGACAACTGCAATAGATAACTTGATGATTAGTTATAAAATGTGAAAAAAGATAAAAAATTAATAAAAAAATATGTATATTATATATTTTGAAAGTGAATTATCTGATTAATTACATATTGGAGTTGATTGTGAAATAAAATTGAGCAAACAAAAAAGAAGAGAATGAGAGAACAAGAAAAGAAAGGATGGGAGGATAATGAGTAAGAAATATAATAAAAATAATAATTTTTTATATGGGAGAAACAAATAAGAAGAGAATAGAGTAAAAGAAATAAATTATAGTATAATTTACTAATTTATCTTATATTAGTAAATTGTTTTTATTCTATATCATTAATATTATTATTATATATAATCAATTACATATTCATATAATCATATGTATTATGAATAAAAAATTTAGATAAATCAATTACACAAATACATATAATTAATTATGTTGGAGAAAAGAGGGTTGAACGAATTGGTGTGTTATTATTGTTGTTTCCTAACAAACAAACACATGTAAGTATAAGTGTAAGAAAAAATAGATAATAGAAAGATCCTTTCACCAATGTGGAAGAAAATTCAATGGGATTTATTCTTTACAATATTATTTACCCATGTATTAAGGTGTTATTTGTTTATAGTTTCTTAAACTAGAGCATAGATATAGGTATATCTACACATTGAAAATTCCATGCTATTTATAAGTTGAAGATTGGTATGGTGTTGCTGACAAGGCCACATTTTATGCTTTATTTAAATTATCAAATAGAATTGAGAGTTATCTTCATGGATTTCCACATACCCCAGATATTGAATGTTTTGCTGGTCAATAATAACTTTGGCAGAAATTAATGCCAGGAAGAATATACTTTAATATATTAAAAATTATAAAATAAAAAGAAGAAATATATCAAATAAAAAAGAAAAATCATAAAAATTATGATTTTTAATCATTTTAATCTATAATAATTATCTACTATAAAGGAATGTGCTGAAAATAAATTGTATTACTAGGTCTTCTCAACTTTGGCATTGGATCAAGTCAAGAAACCAGTGGTAGAAAAATACTAGTGTCATGTTTCATTAAAGAAGGGTGGTGGCAATATTTCTAAGTCTCTATTAGAGTTTTGGTCTTTCTTGTCCATATTCTTCGGCGGTAATTCGCTGGCATTGCTTTATAATCTTATTTATAGGACAAGAGACAGCTTCAACGTAGGAGAAAATTACATATTACGACATCATTATCACCAAACGTTTGATTTCTTGTTGACTTTCCATGTTATTTTTTCTAGTGATTTGGGTTTTAACCAAATTAATTGAATATGCAAACACATATTGATATTGTTTTTTGGTTTTTAATTTACATTGTAGATAAAGTAACTTAAGGGTCAACTACTCAAAATAGACCCAAAGTAGGACATTCAAAAGAGTCTCTCAATCAAAACCATGTCCATTGAAATTGGGCAATCAGATTTGGAATCTTTCCACTGGCTGCTGAAAACTATGATTAAAAAATGTATGCATCTAAATATTAACTTGTAAAAATTCAGCCTCTATGTCTACTTATCTATATCTTTCTTTTTCCTTATTGTTATTGAAATTTATAAGTGAGAGTCTAAATCACCCATTTACCAATTAAATATTTACACCTACATTGAGGAAAATTTGTTCAAAGAGTTTAAAATGTTTAATCATGAGAGGAGAATCATGACTCAAATAAAAATTATATGTTGTACATGG